>OZ010789.1:382035974-383317899 GCA_963932465.1 Maratus speciosus
TTTACTAATGCTTCAGCGTTTTTAATTTTTGGAAGATCATCGATGAAATGTTCTTTCATTTCTATAGGTAATCTTCGCTTGATTTGATCTACTATTATTAATTCTTTCAGGGATTCAAAATTAGATACATCAAGACCGCCAATCCACTCTTCCAAATAATTTCTTAACTCAAATGCTAGATCGTGCCAAGTGGCTGAATATTCTTTCTTATGCGACATTAATTTTTGCCTAAACTCTTCTGGCGTCATTTTGAATCTTTTAAGAAGCAGGTTTTTTACAAAATCGTAGTCATTTGTTAATGTTTTTGGTTCTCTAGCTATAACATTAGCAATTTCCAACGGAATTAAACTTAATAAATGCATTACCCAATTTTCTTTTACTATATTCATCCTAGAAATTTGTCGTTCAAACAAAGATAAATAGATAATAATATCACACTTCCCGTCAAAATGTGGCATTAATTTGAACAAATCTGGTTGCTTACCTGGACCAGTTACTGCCGAACCGTCACTTACACTCGTCATATTGCCTTGAAGCTCAATTTGTCTTAATTCGTATTCCATTTGCAATTTCTTTTCCTCTAATCTTCTTTCTGCTTCTAGCCTTCTTTTTCTGCTTTAGCCTTCTTTTTCTGCTTCTAGTCTTCTTTCTTCTTTTTCTGCTTCTAGCCTTCTTTCTTCTTTTTCTGCTTCTAGGTGTTTCATTTCGTCTCTCTCAGCAGCAGTCGAGCTTTAACAAAATTTTCTTCATAATCATTTGATTCAGTCACCAACTTTATCAAGTCAATAATTCTTGAACTCTGAGGCGCAACTATACCTAGGTCATCACACAATGTAAACAAATCTGCTTTTCTAGCTTTATTCAGGACAGGCATAGTTCAGTTTGTTAACACTTAAAAAGAACAAAATATTACACTATTTCTTAGGCTTGATTACAGATCATCTCTAATCATTATACATCAGACGAACAGGTCATTTTTTGTGTTATAAATATCAGTTCAGAAAAATACTTTTCTTTTTTGATTCAGGTACAAAATATTTTCGTTATTCAAATTCAAATCTTCCATATCATCCAAATAGTCAAAAGAGTCCAAATCTCGGTCCGAGCCCCCAAAACTGTGGGTTTTGATGTGAGTACTGTATTGCTTAACCCTAGAACTACCGGAAATTTTACTCAAGTTTTATAAAAACATTCTACACCAGAATTTTTACTTAAAACTATTTAATTTGTTTATTTAACTTATTATTGTCTGATTTATACATTTAGTTTGTTTTGAAGAAATTTCTGGTTTGAATAAATATTTTGAATGTACATGTCGGGTCCAATGGACCCGTCTGGTAGACGGAAGGTTAATTGAAACTAATGTTCTCCAAACTGTGAATAGGTATAAAAAGGTTTAATATATCAAAAAACATACAGCTTAACATTCAAAATAATATCGTACAGTTTGCAAAAGCTTCCCTGAGCTTTGCGTTAAAAACATTAACCGGTTCCATTGCTGAATATCTATAGAACAACCACATCTCGCTCTGCAATTTTGAGTTCACCTTTTAAGAGTCTCGCTTGAGATATCATGTTCATTTAACCATCGAGTCTTATATTTCATTCCCATATATATATATATATATATATATATAACCATTCATTAAACATTACCGATTATCATATATATATATAAAGTTTTTTTACTGAGTGTAAGATAGATAATAAAAAATAACAATTTGTGGAAAATCCTTTATCATTCAGCAGCTTTTAGAGAGCAACTAAAAATTCACTCAATATATTGCCGGTATCTTTCTGAATTTTTACGATATTTGACTGGCTTTTTTTATGAGTTGCTTCATAGAGTTTATTGTCAAATCATGAAAAAAAATATTTTTTATCGTACGCGCATGCGCAGATAAAAATTATGTCATACAACCTCTGATATTTTATGAAATATTTAATATATTTACATTCCAATTGCACTATATTATTTCTACTATATTTTGTCATATTTTCTTAAACTGGCATTAAATTTGATGAAAAAGCTTTGCATCATATAAACAAAAACTATGCAAAAAATTTTTGAAAAAAAAAAAAAAAAAGAAATATCTCCATGAGTATACGCTCTATTCTTCCAAAAATGAATACATATCTTGTACAATATCCATATATTCGTAAGCTATAGCGATAGATCTTTTCGTGCATTTTATTTTACAGGGTGATCCCAAACATAATTTTTTTTCTTTGATTTTTTGTTGGCCCCCTAATTGTCCTTCTGATCAAATCGCCGTTGATAAATATGAAGTCGAACGCATTCTTAATAATCCTGAAATTCCAGAAAAATCCGGCAAATATATCTTTAAATATTCGACAAAATGTCTAAAATTAAAGGTGTTCGGTGATTAATGGTCATATAGTATATATATATATACACATATATAATACCTTTGAATAAAAATTTATATTACAAGTTCAAATAACAATATGAACCAAAATTCTAAGGGAAGATGGCATGTATAGTCCGCCTCAAAAGTTTATGCACTCTTCAAATATGGTTAAAAATAATTGAAGAAGAAAATATATGAAGCTAATTTACAATAAATAATCGACATTTAATGAAAATCAAATCAAATAAGCAGTTTTTGTTGGTTAAAATAAAAATTACATTCTTTTTTTCTTGAAGAAACACTGTTCCAAATGTTTAAGCACTTTATGCAATTTTTTTTTTTTTTTTTTAGAATCACGGGATTGGAGGGGTGTAATGAGGATATATGACGTCGTTTTACAATTTTATAAAAATATAAAAGTGAAAAAATCATTTGAAATCATTTGAAAAATGCCAAAGAGTAAAGAATTCACAAAAGGTGATATTTTAAAAGTTTTTAAATTGAAATCACAAAATAAAACTGTTTCTCAAATTGCAAAGTTTTAAAATTGATCAAAGCGATGTTTCTATATCAAGGACTCTCTAGAAATGATAATTTCAACCGGAAACCAAGATGTGGACGACCACGTATGACGTTTGTTGAGACGGATCGAAGATTACGGAGATTCGTGTTTAGAAAAAATAGGCCCACACAGCAAATTAAATATAATCTCGGTGTACAGGTGTCCAAAGATACTGAACATAGACGCTTTAAAGAATGCGATTAAATCATACTAAAGAAAATTGCTTGTAAACCATGTTTCAAAATCAACTGGGAATACATGTCCTGCGGGGGACAGTGTGGCTTACTGTTTCATTCAGTGATGAGAAAAAATGGAACTTACAAGGAAAGTCTCCTTACTGGGCATACTCAGAATATTTTGAAAAAATACTAATAAAACTAATCATGTATGTAATAAAGGATCAGTCAAATTTAGCGGCGGAATTACAGTAGAAAGTCTGTAAAAAAAAAAAAAAAAAAAAAAAAAATACTTTCGAGTATTTGGCGCAAAAAGACGAAAGCGTCACGCGATTTGGCGAGTAGTACTTTTCCCCGCCAAAAGCAAACGACTTTCATGCACCTGAAAATTGCTTATTAATTGATTTTTATAATGCGTGTAAAAAATATTTAAGGAATTTAAACTTAACAATGAGAGAGTTTAATAAATAAATTTTTTATTACATATTTATGTTGCTTGTTATTTAATTTTATTGCTTTAAAAACAATCTCATACATAAAAATATTTTCATATATTTAAGCGTATTGAAAGAAAAAAAAAGGCAAGATAGAGAATTCTACAGTTATTAATTTCAATATGAAAGAAGTAGTTGTTTTCATGGAAACAAAATTGGATCAGCAGTGCTCAATTGGACTTAATTTTGAGATATTGAAACAGTTTTAATTTATTTTAATTTTGTTTTAATTCCTAAAATTTTATATTTAACTTTCGTTATAAATAAATAAAAAAATAAATAAACACACACACACGCACACTATATATATATATATATATATATATATATAACCACTAATTAAACATTGCCGACCATCATAAAAAACCGCAATATTGTGAATTGACAATAAAAATGGATACCACAAACCTATAATATAGAACTGTATGTATGAAATAAAGTGCCTTATACATAATTACAAGAATTAATATGGAAGAAAAAAAGAAGAATATGGATACCGAAAAAAATTGAAAAACTTATATATTGAATTACGTTTTCAAGAGTACAGAATTCAATGATATAAGGAAATCGGTTGTTTTCTGCGAGAAAAAAGCTAAAAGCTGTAAAAATATTTTCTCCTGTACCCAAACAACCAATATGATCAAGAGAATAGTTTCAAGATGAAAACAGAACATTATCAAATGGCATGAAATGGAAAAAAAAATACAACCCTTTAAATATTTAATTTATAGCATAAAAAATAATTACACAACATACCGAATAAAAACCCAGCTGATTTTTAAAATATCCTCCCGCACATGGTATCCAAGCATGATAAGATTAAGGTGAATAAAACAGTTAAGTTAACACAGAAATTAAAACCTATGGATGCTGTTAATTCATTTTGACATACCGTGATAAAATCAATTAATATAATATAAATAGAAAATAATTACATTATTTAAAATACCTAAAAAACACTTTTAAATTGTTTAATTTCAGTTTTACAATATTGCCCATAATCAGCGTTTAATACCACCTGGTGTAAAAAATTAAAATTATTACTTTAATAGAAGCTTTAAAAGACAAAATTTTTTAGTGCTGCCATCTATTATGTTATTTTAAAACAATTATTATTATTCAAATGTCACAAGAAGAAAATAATAAAAGCTAATGAAATTAAAATATATCATCTGCATTACCACGCTAATCCTAATATATAAATAATAATCTACTACATATCATTATTAAAAAAAATTAAATTAATTAAATGTTAATAAAATGCTTTCAATATATTCTATCACCAAACCCACTTAATCTACACTGAGAAAGTAAATAATTTTATAACATTGATAATATTTAGAATATAGCTATATGCTATAACATAAAATAAATTATGTATAATATAAATATAAAAACGTTAAGAATTACTATTAAATTTAAAAAATAATAAATTAATAAAATGAACATGAAAAAAAAAAAGAAAAAAAAAGGATGTTTTTAGAATATTGTCAGATTCTAAAATTCCCAATAGCCTAAAGATTACAAATATAGTGTGTGGATTATCTTCATATTAACCAAAAAAAAAAGGCTAAAAAATATGATTGTGACAATCAAACACATTAAACCGATAATTAATCAAGGAATACAAAGTTGAAAATAAAACAATATTAAAAGTATAGAGGAATAATAATAAAAACCAAATTTAAACAAGTTCAAAATGAAACAATTTTATCTTAAAGAGTATTCGAAATAAAAAAAAATATTTTTCGAAATTTCATTTCATCGCCAACCGATAATAAATCGCCAAATAAACGAAATTTTCATTATTTTTTTACGAGCGTTCTATCGAGGTTCCGCCCCAATTTTTTTTATAAACATACATATCCACATGAGAAGAACACTCTGTAATTCTTTCAGATTTTTCTGAATATGCCCGTATGGAGACCTTCCTTATTAGATGCCCCTGATGGGTGGAACATGTATTGGCATGTTCTTCGAAAGGGACCAAGGAGTATTTTTCAACAGGCATCCTGGCTGTGAGCCTGTTTTGGTTTGGTGGTGGTGTGTGTGTGTGTGTGTGGGTGGGGGGGGTTATTCGGCTTCAACAGCCGGACCTCTCTGGATTTTCTAAAAGGAAAACAAAATCCCCAAAATTATCAAGAGACGCTGAACCCCCTTTTCCTTCCATTCAGTGACATTTTGTGAAGTCCTGAATGGATTTTTGAACAAGGTAATGCCCCAATCTATATATCACATACGACATAACCGTGGCTTTTACAGAATTTTTTTAAAATTTTTGAGTCGCCAGCTTTAAGTACTGGCATAAACCCGATTAAGAATGTCTATCGCAGTTTAACCCACCAGGTTAACAGCAATGGAAAACAGTATGACTCTTGTGAAGAATTCAAAGATGACATACAGGGTGGCTACTAAATACTGTTACAAATATTCAGTCATTTTATTTTACAAATAGAAAATAGAAAATGATGACTGCACTAACATGATGAACATCAGAGATGAAAGTTTAACAGGAAATAATTTTAATCAAATTGACCGCCATGTTTATCGATTACCAAAGATAATCTCTTATGCCATTGTCCGACTGCGGCACGAATCATTTTAAGAGGCAGTTGGTACCATTCACGCAATATGGAAGCTTTGAGAGAGTCCAAACTTCTGTGTTTGTTGCTATTTACTTATCCCCAGACGCAATAATCTAAAGGATTTAGATCCGGTGAAGAAAGTGGCCAATCTTCTTGCATGAAAAATTTCGGACAGGTGACAGGGAGCCAAGCCTGTGTTGATTTATCTCGGTGCGAAGATGTAAAATCTTGCAGAAATATTCAATTGTTTTTGGGATACGACCTGTCAGCATGTGGTAATAAATGTGTATCCAATATGTCCTGTTTGTAATATTCGCATTGATTTTTATCCCTTTATCGATGAACTTCATAGGCAATTTTCCATTGTTTGACACTGCAGCCGAAATCATAACAGAATTCTTGTTCTGAAAGCGTTTAACAATTCGAAAGGTTTCAGGTATATCCTCGAGGGTTGCTAAATATACGATATCATTTTTAGCATTATAACACTGTTAAGTGCAAAATAGCTTCCCATCAGAAAATATTATTCTGTCAACACTTTACCTACCGTGCCGCTCCATCAATTTCTTCCTTCTTTGTGATTTTTTTATACTTTGTGCAGCAGTCAATCCTTGAATTTTTCTTTTGCGATAAGGCCAATAACCCAGATCTTCATTCATAATAACTTGCATAGTTCTGCAACTCACGTTCTCTTCTGCAGCCATTTTATTTGCAGAACGTTGTGGATTTCTTCACACCTTTTCGCGAATTCTTTTGATGCGCTCTATTATGAGATCTGAGCGTGGACGACCAGACCTAAATCGATATTTACATAGCTAATAGTATCCAATAATCGATTTATAGTTTTATATATAAATGTTCCATAAAAACCAGGGCATTTTAATTGCTTAAATGTTTTACCTGAGGAAAACCTGCGATCAAAGAGCTGTTTAATCATCATTATTTTGGCTTCCCTCTTCAAAATAATTTTAAATATTCGCTTTATAACCAAGTTCGTCTGCACTAATAGAAGCTTGCTAAAACCTAAAATAGAGAAATAAATTGTTTTCCCAAACGATTAAAATTAATTCGTATTTTTTGGAGTGTAACAGTATTTAGTAGCCACCCTGTAGTTAAAGCATGGTACTCTTTGCCACCAGAAACCTGAAGAGAATGAATATTTTTTCCAACCAGATTAAATCATATTCAAGATGGAGTAGCACAGTTTATTCCAACATAACAAAAACTAGCGCTGTATTTCGCACCCAAGTCCAATGTCCAACAAATAAGAGTGAATTATGTCAGCTAAGTATCGTCCGGATAGCTTAACAGGTAAAGCATTGGCACGGTACGACAAGTATTTAGGTTTGGTTCCTGGTCTGGACATTTTTCGCTCTGTTGAAATAAACTTCAACTGTGCTACTCCAGCCTTGAATATAATAGGCAAATGCTTTTCTTTATGTACTTTAAAAAAGGAAAATTTTCATTCCAAAATTCTGGTGCCAATGCGTGCTTTTTAGGGATTAAAATTATGTGGTCCAGAAATGATCCACCACTCTTCAAGTGATTAAAAGTTACACTTATGATCACAGTTGAACCACTAACAGTTGCGGCAGATATTCTAGCGTAGATATTGTAAGCGGTCTTTGGCACCTCTGGATCGAAGGATGAATATAAAGCTATATTATTTCATAGGATACAGTTTCTCTGCTTAACTTAATGTACAGGACTATTATAGCTAAAGTTCAACTATTCAAAAGTCTCTACCCATGGTACCAGTGTCTACCGAAAGGTACCAGAGCTCTAAAGTAAACAAAACTGTTACTAGTATATATAGTTAAATTTAAAATTAGAATAAAATAAAATCATAAAACTAAATGAAATATTCCAAGTTGATCCAATCAAAAACTGCATAATATGAACTTAAGAAAGTTCACCGTTTACTTAAAAGGTGACAAATAATAATAAGATAGGTTTAAAAATATACATTTTATTTAAATTACCGCGTACTTTCAGTCAGCAATTCCGCAGCCATCGTCAGGAATATTTTCCTTAATTGCTATTCCATTCATTCAAATGCGTCACTTTGTTTGGAATGGGGTAATCTATAATTCTTAGGGTAGCTGGAAGTAGAAATAGTAGTGCTTCTACTAAAACTTACGTAGAGGAAACTATTAATTAAAAATGAATAGAACGGCAATTAAATATTTTCATCTACACAAGTTTCACGCGAAGCACTACTGTTTCTACCTCCAGCTACCCTATTAATTGTAGACTTTCCCATTTCAAACGAAATGCGTATTCAAATGAATGGAACGGAAATTAATAAAAATATTCCCTGATGATGGCTGCGGGATTTCAGACCGAAAGTACTCGGAAATTTAAATAAATGTATATTTTTAAACTTGTAGCATCTATATTATTATTTTTTGCCACCTTTTAAGTAAACTGTGAACTTTTTAAAGTTCATATTATGCAATTTGTGAAAACTAGTTAAACTGTTAAAAAAAAAAAAAAAAAAAAAAAAAAAAAAGCATCGGTCTGTGAGACTGCTAACAGCAGTTAATGGTTAAATAGTCTAAATTTAAATAATATGTTTTCTTAATAATCACATAAAAGGTTACACATTTATTTTCATACTTTAAAACTATGAAAAATCCTTTAAATTTTCAAAGATACATAAAGTAAATTCCTAAGCCAACGTTATATATTTGGATGCGCCAGACTGTAAATACCTCATTTTCCAGATAATTTACTCGCAAGAAATTGATCAGAAAATATTTTTTTTTCTTCATTTTCTTCTCCTTCCCTCCTTCCATTTAAGACGCCATTAACCCAAATTTATCTATAAGTCTTCAAAAATCATTACAGTGGATAAAGTAGATTTGATAAATAAATAACCCTTGATGACGTTACTAGGCAACGGTATGAGATTGGAGAAAAAATTCAGAAGCAAATTTTTTTATCAGTCTGAAATGTATTTTAAATTTAAGCAATAATTCAAAATAGAATTTTATTCTAGATATAAAATGAGTTTTTGTTTTCTTATAAAAATGTGTTATATGTAAAATGAGATAGGCAAGCTTTAACTTTTTTACCATAATTTATACTGTATAAACTATAAATTACAGATTATAAAAAATTATTCATGGATTTTAAATAGAATGCAATTACTTAAAACTATCACTATGTCCTATCGAAACATGCCCTGTTGTGACCTGGGGTCCTCTCGGACCCCATACTATAATACACATGTTAATATGGGTTAAATATCTTATAAATTACTTTTTTCATTTATTTAGTTAGGTTAAAAATCATTAACGCTTATTCTGATGTTTTCATAATAAATTTTATTATTGATACCCAAAAATATTAAATTTACATTAATTTTAACATATTCTTGACAGCTTGTTGAAAGTGTTTGGGGTCCGCTTGGACCCCACGACATAATGATAGAGTTAATTATTATGCTTCATATATACAAGATAAATTATTTTATCTTCCTTTACCTTCTGTGCATATTTTGAGTAAATAGCATAGTTTACCTTATTTCATTGATACAAAATGTTTAAAACTTTAGCTCTCATTTTTTAGGGTTTCGTTCATCTGACGAAACCCTATTCGTCTCGCTCCTCTGTCTGTCTGTCTGTCCGTTTGTCCGTCACAGAGCCCGTTCTCAGAAACTATACATGTTGGAGACATGAAATTTTGGGTACTTATAGCTGAACACCTCACATCATTCGACAAATTATAAAATTTTGAAAAAGTCGTGAATTTAAACCTTTGGGCTCTCACGTGTATATTTTAAACAATTCTTTCTAAGTGAACCCCTAATTATGTTGGAGACATGACATTTTGGGTACTTATAACTGAACACTTCACATCATACGACAAATGACAAAATTTTGAAAAAGTCGTACATTTAACCCTTTGGGCTCCCGCATGTGTATTTTAAACAATTCTTTCTAAGTGAACTCCTAATTAGTTTGGAGAAGTGAAATTTTGCATACTTATAGCTGAACACCTCACATCAAACGACAAATCATAAAATTTTTAAAATGTCGTACGTTTAACCCTTTGGGGTCCCACATGTGTATTCTAAACAATTCTTTCTAAGTGAGCCCCTATTTCGGTTGGAGGCGTGAAATTTTGCATACTTATAGCTCAACACCTCAGATCACACGTCAAATAATAAATTTTGAAAAAGTTTTATGTTTAACCCTTTCAACTCCAGCTTGTGTATTTTAAGCAATTCTTTCTAACCGAGCCACTAATTAAATTGGAGATTTGAAATTTTGCATACTTATTGTAGAACACCTGAGGCCAGGCGACAAATCATAAAATCTTGAAAAAGTCTTACGTTTAACCCTTTGAGCTACCACATATGTATTTGAAGCAATTCTTTCTAATTCCCCTAATTAAGTTAGAGACATGAAATTTGGCATACGCATAACTGAATGCCTCAGATCACACGACAAATCATAAGATTTTCAAAAAGTCTTATATTATTTACCCCTCTGGGCTCTAACTTGCGTATTTTAAGCAATTTTTCTAACCTCCGCCCTTTTAACCCGGGGAGAAATTTTCCAACTTTAGCCGACACCCCTTTGACCATTCTTTCATATTATGCACCATAGCCTTACATATTTTAGTTACATTTTTTTCCGCCAGGTTTGCCTACTTATCTCGGGTGCTATGGGCCCTGTCCCCTCGACTAATACATCTACGGATAGTATGTAAAACGGATTTTCGTTCGGATACAGGTTTGTTTAGAATAAAGTGCGCTCTCTGGTTGTGAAATGTGGAACTAACAGATTTTTCAAAAGGAAAAAGTGTTTTGAAAGGAATATTAAACGAAACCCTCTGTGCGATCTGTGATCACACTTACCCACTTGTTTAATTTATTCGCACTTTTCTTGATTTAACTTTTAAAAAATAAATCAAAGTAAGGGAATAAGTAATAGGAAAAATTCATTTAATTTGTTAAAAATTAATGTTCTTTCTGGTCTTTATTTTTTTTCTCAGGATTTATTATTTTTATTATTATTAGCTTTGGTGGGAGATAATTCCCATAAATTAATCTGAATTTTCTTAAGTAAAACCTATTTAACATAATTAGAAATAAAAATTAATAAAGATTTTCATCGTCTAAAGAAATAAAATTGAAGAAAGCATTTAAGAATATGTTTCATTAGAACATTTAAGAAAATTAGAGATATGTTACTTTTAATAGCTTATCTTTTAACTCCTTACTATTCATTGTCATTTGACATGCGTTCAAGTATTTCCTTTTCTTGAAAATTTTTATTTACCTTCCACCTTTTTCTGAAGCATGAAGATGTTTTTAGTAATAGAGTAGGTGGGGGTAAGGATACGCACTGGCTAATTTAATATGAAGAAACATTTCTACAATCATGACCGCTAGGTGGTAGTTTGGTCTCAAGTGTAATAGTTGTGTGTTCAAACCTTGTGAGAAAAGTAGCACTCCGTGTCAAGAAAATGAGGCGAGTTTAAGTTTTCTAACTTTGATCTAATATATTTTTTTTTAATTTCACTTTATTGTTTAGCTGACAATACTTCGAATTTTTACAAATCCAAAAATTCAGTGGAGAACGGAAGCTCTATAGCTTCTAAATGACGCATAGTTTACCTCGATCGCATTTGTTTAAACTTGTAGGTAGCCGGTTAAGTAAAATACTGCAGAATGGGGTAAAAGTACGCATCCGTCTTGGGGCAAAGATACGCACAAGTTTCAGATTCGAGGCTTTGCCCTATCGTTTTAGCTAGATGCAAAGCTTTTCACAATTACGTTGTGGAAAGTTTTATTTTTTATAAGTTAGTATTGTATAAAATATAATAGCTACTTAACTAACTTAAGCTAGATAACAGTACCTTTTCCTTTTTCTAGTTAAGTTTTATTTCAATATAAAACGTAGGTATCTACCTACATAATTTTAAAAATCAATACTCTTGTTTCATAAAACGATTTTGTTTTAAGTCTTAACCCTTAACTTCTGTTAACGGTCTCACAGACCGCGGCTATATTCATTTTTCATAGCTTAACTTGTAATTTTCAATTTAACTATCGATGTTAGTTTAATTTTGATTCGTTTGGAAACTTAGTAGTATTGCTAAAGACTTCTAAATGTGGAGAATTTTTATTATAATAGGCCTCTACAGAAATTTTAGCTTAAAAACTGTATCTTATGAGTCAGTCAACCATTTTATTCATTCTACGATCAAAGGTTCTTTGAGACCGCTCATAGTATTTATGCAACAATTTTTATCACAATAGTTAGAGGTTAATTTCTATTTGCGATCTCACAGACCGCTGTTTTTTTTTTCGTTTTTTTTTTCATCATTTAACTTACAATTTTCAGTTTAACTATAAATACTAGTGAAAATAACTAATGCTTTTGCATAACTCATTCGTTTTATTGGAAATGGGGCAAAACCCACAGTAATGGGGCAAAAATACGCACTGTATATATTTGCCCACCACTGCGTACTTTTACCCCAATCAACGGGGCAAAGATACACAGAGCAATGTTTTTTAAAAATTGCAATTTTTCACAGAATTATAATTTGTCAGAATATCGGTTGTTGGTGTTACTTGCCTAAGGTTCTAATCTAACATTTTAATCACTCATTACATAAGTTTAGACCAATGCGTGCGTTAAAAATCAAAATGTATGGAAAGTGCGTATCTTTACCCCCACCTACTCTATATATATACCGCGTGTCCCAAAAGTGACTGATGGATTTTAATATTCAATAACTTGCAAACGGTGAATGATATTTAAAAAAAATTGCAGGAGGGTTATGTAAAATGTCAGGAAATTTTATGCTGCAATTTCCAGTTTTAATTACAAATAGCAGCGATAGATGGCGCCGCTAGAAATAGGCGCTAAATCCAGGCTCAATTTTTCAGCCTTGTGTTTCGGTTTTGTGAAAACAGGAGATTACAATATTTTGAATGGATCCCGAAGTGCCAAATATCAGGTCTGGTATTAGCACCTATTTCTCGAAGCGCCATCTATTGTCTGAAATTTAAACTAAAATCGAGATTCACAGTAAAAGAACACCTGAGATCATACATAACCCTCCTGTAAGAATTTTTTTAATATCTGTCACCGTTTGCAAGTTATTGAATTTTAAAATCCATCAGTCAATTTTGCGACACCCGGTATGTATATATATATATATACACATCATCATCAAGGATAAAGATTACCGCGATGTTTTGCTTTTGGCGATTAAAAACATCGCCAAATATTCGTAGGCTTTATAAGGAGTTCAGTTTGGAAGTGTCGTTCTTTTCGAATTGGGTTACTGCTTTGTATGGCCAGTTTCAAAGTTTTCTTTGGTCAGTATGGTCTCGACAGATATGGGGAAAGTTGCATGTGTAATTACCGGTATAACCCAGAATGCAAGTCTTTAGCCTTTCTATCTGTCTCCAGTGGATGTTTTCTGTTTATTCATGGTTTTGTTACTAAGAATTTTCCATGGTTAATTTGTTAATTTTTCTCAGTAGTTCAGTAGTTTTGGGATTGGATGTATAGTATGTGTTTTTGGTATTATATATATATATAGATATAGATATAGATATAGATATATATGAATGATATCGAAAACGACTGGGGAGATTTTTACAAGACTTGCCTACTATACTAAATCGAGCACGAGAAAAAGGTCTAGCTAGGTCCCGAATACAAGAAAATTCGTTTTTACAGGGTAAAACAAACTCAGCGATGAAAATGCTTCTTGCTATAAATGAAAAAATGCTCAAACGGTTTACACGAAACGTGTTATCTATACTAATTCGAGCAATAGAAACCCATTTAGCTAGGTTTTAAATTCGTGAAATTTTGTTTTGACCTATTAAAACAAACCCAGCACTAAAATTGCTGCTATATATCTAAAACGGCTCTAACGATTTTCACAAAACTTGACGCCTATACTAATTCGAGCACACGAAATCAATCGAGCTAGGTCACTAATTTGAGAAAACTCGTTTTCTGTGTTTAAAAGAAGCTCATTACTCAAAAAGGTGGTAACAATCGAAAAAAAAACATCCGATGATTTTTATGAATTATTATTTGTTTGATTATGAAAAAACTACATAACTGAGTCTCGATGTCAGAAAAAAAATGTACCAGGTTTAAGCAATTTTTTTTCAATCTTCCGTAACCGGAATTCTTGCCAATACTAATGGTCATTGATCATAAACACAATAAAAATTATGCAGAAGGCGGCACTAACGGCTTGTCTTCTGTACAAAATCAAGCACTAGATATGCACGTAAAATTTGTTTTAATTGGCTAGAAAAAATAAAATTAATTCATTTTACCAATTGTTGATTTCGTGAATTTAAGCATTTTCAGAAACATTCTGTAAATATGCTAATATTTCTTGTTATATAACTGTGCTTATACTTTTGTTATGTTTAAAACCACTGCCATATTGTTACAAACATCGCTATGCTCGTAGTTTGATGCAATGACAATATACT
Organism: Maratus speciosus; assembly: GCA_963932465.1. Lineage (NCBI taxonomy): Eukaryota > Metazoa > Arthropoda > Arachnida > Araneae > Salticidae > Maratus > Maratus speciosus. The sequence continues at coordinate 382,050,655 of OZ010789.1, forward strand.
TTTGTGCAAAATTAGCTGCAATTTTAAAAGAAAGACAATTTTTCTGCTAAATGTACCTGTTCGAAAATGCTCATTTTTGACTCCAACAATTGACTTGGACAAAGAATGTTGATGAATCATCACATATATTAAAAAGAAAAACTATTTTTTAAGACCAGTAAGATCATTTTTCTCACATATGCGCATGCGCGAACATGCAGCAAAGTTTTCATTGAGGGGCAAGATTTGCAATAGCATGTCGGCTAGAATGATACACAAAATAACAAAATTCTTCATAATAAAAAATGCCGTGTGTTTCCCCCCTCTTAAATTCTTCCACAAGCATGTGATTATTTGGATTTTTTTCCCTGGAGAGAGTCAGTGATTTTTTTTTCTTTTGTGTGATTTTGCAGAATTATTTTGTAAAGCCCAGTGCATATCTTGCGAAACCTGTGAAGATTCAATTTTTATTTGGTACCTGCTTTTTGGCTCCCGACGAGCAAGGAGTTGTGTTTATTTATTTTTCTTGTCGCAATTGTTCATTAGTTTTATTGTTATGTTTTGCACCATCTTTTCATAAATTTCATGATTCTCATACTTTTTGATAAAACTATCTATATATATATCTATATATATGACATAAAGTATACAAAATATTGTTATACAAATTACGTTTCAAAATTGAGAAAGAATTTTTAATAAAAAAGTTTAAAAAAAAATAGAAATTAATTGAGACTTTAAAGTGGTCAAAAATGAGTTGGATTTAGATATTTAATATAACACATTAAATTATTACATTTTTATTATTGTTTGGATAAGTAAAATAATATTTTGTTTATTGAATTTTAAGGATATAAATGACTAGTTTATTACTAAAGCAAAGCCTTGTAAAAGATCAAAACTTCCCAGTCTCACCTATATAAAATACAGGTACTAAAATATTTTTTGAAAATACATTGTGTTTACCTTAAGATCAAAGAGAAAACATTCAAAATAAAACAGATCAGAAAATGAAAGCCCTGCAGCAGGTGTAATTACCGATATCCAATTTGAAAACAAAGGAAATTGCAAAAGTTGCTAAGCAACAGAATGCTAAGTCTTTTATTACATTCTTGGGAAAATAGAATGTTATGAAACACTGATTGTGTATTCTAAAATTACTTAAAATTGTAAAAACCTACATATTTATCCTCGTGTCTTCCGCAAAATATTTATGGAAATTTATAAAATAACATACGCAGTATAATCTTCAATGAAAATTAATGCAGTCGAGAAGTACTATTGACTTAACTAAATTTTAAGAGAATAAAGCGAAATCAAATAAACTTAGTTGTTCAATTTTGTTTTTCAAAAAATATCAGTTTTTTATTTAAATTTTTTCTGACAATTTACGTACATGATGAATTTTTAGGAATATCCCAGATTAATGACGCATTCTAATTATTATTTACTTGAAATCCGTCCGGCGTTGCTCGGGACTACCAGAATAACCTTCACTGGTACCTAAAATTACCGCATCATATCTTGGTATTACTTTAAATTTATCTCGCTACGCCAGTCGATTTTTCCAAATGACCAATTTCCAGTCGCCGAATAATATATTATTTAAAAGCTACGTTTGCAATTTTAAGTGCGTCGTCATATCAACAAATTTGGCGATAAAGAGACTACTTTAGGAAACCGACGCTGGAACTTTTTCCTCGCTGGAATTTCGCTGTTTTAAAAATCGACTCTCTTACCTCCTTTAATAATTACCTTAAAAAATCTATTTCATATTTTTTAATTTTTTTATCGTTCCTGGGAGTCTTCTGGATATAACGGCATAAAATGTAAGATTTGATGGATACGTTATCAAATAACAATTGATTAAAGCAATAATTGATAAAAGGAAACATCTCATTTTCGGCAATAGAGACTTAAATATATATATATATATATATATTGCTTTTTAAGCGTTTTTCAGTGCTAACTAAAAAATATTTTTGATTTTTCTGTTCATTTAATTTGTTATAATTATCATTATATGCAGCGCTGGTGAAACAAAGTTAAATTGCTATATTTAAAATACTATAGGTATTTAAAGTAATTTATTCCATTTCTACAAAAAAAAAAAAAACAACTTAAAAGTCATTGTTATGTTATTTCGTAAAAAAATATATAGTTTTATTTATATATTTTATCATTATTTTTGTACAAAGCTTTCGAAAGCTCGAAAAAAAGGCAGGGGCACCAAGAATTTTAGTAAAATACAGTTAGATTAAAAAATATATATCAATACTTTTAATACATTTTATCATTCTAGGTGCCACAGAGTCTTTAATGTGTATCTCTAGTAATTTATTCCAAGATATTTTAATAACTGATTTCGTCTTTATTGGTACAACACTTGCCTTTTCTGAAAATATTTCTTACTAATATTCATTACGTCTCCTACTGAATTTACCTCAGCGTTCTGTGATGAAAATTCGTTCTATCAGGCAAGCAGGAAAACTCTTTCGCTTTAAAACATGATTTTGATTATGATGATAACAATGACCTGGTGCCAGAACGCACCGGAGTTCTGTTTTGGTAAGAAGTATAAAAGTACATCCTTTTGATTAAAATTTATTTTAATTTAAGGTTAAAGTAGAAAAATAGGAGTAATCATTTTATTAAGTATGCATTGTTATTATTTGCCTTAGTAAATGTGGCAATTAAACAATATAAATCAGATCGTATCAAGATGGTCTATGCATTCTTAAATCTATTGCCGAATCGAGAATAAAATAATTCACTTAAAATCTAATTCGCGAAAAAGAGTTAGATATCTGACATGAATAAAATGCTTTTTTTACTTCTTCTATCTTTACAAGAAGAAAGTATTGGATTCGTGAAAATTTTCGAATTCCGGTTTTGGACGGATTTACACGTTTTAGGGGGCAGGGATCCCGAAAAACATGTTTTTACAAAGTGTCTGTCTATGAGTCAGTCTGTCTGTGTGTGACACAAATTTTGTGGGCGCTCTATCTCAAGAACTAATGAATAGAATTTAATAAAACTTAGATTCAGTTAGTCCCAGATATAAATTGATGCTGATTACATTTTAGTGTAAATCGCCCAGCAAGTGACGCTGCTATGCTGCATTATTTATGATTTCCACAATGGCTATATCTCAAGAACTAAAGCACGGATTATCAGAAAACTTCAGATTCAGTTAGTCCTTGATATAATTCGGTGCTAACCTTTTGGTGTAAATAAAGTGGAGCTGCTATGCTGTATTTTTCATGATTATGGCAATTGCTCTATCTCAAGAACTAATGAATGAATTTTCATCAAACTTCAGAGTCAGTTATTCCCTGATATAAATTAGTGTGGTTTGTCAATTAATTTGTATTTTTGGTGCAAATCGTCCAAAAGGTGACTCTCCTATTCTGCATTTTTCGCGATTTCCGCAATAGCTGTATCTTTAAGTATCTTGTAGTATTATTTTATTATTTGAAAGTGCTATCGGACTTGTTTCATTATATGCAAAACCACCTCAAGTCAACACACTTCTGGTAATTAAGGTTTAGCAAATATCTTTATAAGCTTCAGAATTATTTTATTATTTAAAAGTGCTATCGGACTTGTTTCATTATATGCAAAACCACCTCAAACCAACACACTTCATTCTCAGAACTGTCTTTTTAACTACGAGATCCATAATAACGGTGTACTATAAAACGGTATCCGTTTTTAACGGAAACCTTGGTTTATCTGAACTGAACGTCTCCTATGAGAAAAATAAAATTCACGCTTCTTACCATAATACCACATACACTTTAGAAAATTTCAATCACTCGAGAGGAAGTTACTTTGTTTTGGCATTTTTGCATGTATGCAGACAATCACAATGGCATTTTAAAATAACAAAACATATCCTAAGAGAAATCAAAGTATTATTTTGGAATTGTATCACAGAAAGCATCTCATATTGTACTTGAATAATACATTCCCGCCGAACAATCCCCCACTCCATGTTCCATTATCTTGAAAATCATGATGATCAAATAAAGTCTCACTGCCGTGCTATCCAACTAAGTGGCCTGACATAAATTAAAAAAAAACATTTGATGTATATTAGTGAGATATATTTACACAAAAGAAAATGTTATGACTATAAAGACGAACTTAACCAACAAAATATCCTGGAAAAAATATTATCAAATTGCCCTCAAAACACTTTCCAAAGATACTCTTAAATAACCCTTTGACCTCTATAATGATTTAATTTATAAAAAATATTACTAAATTTCATATAGCTTTAAATTGCCAGAATTCGATGTCGTCCCTGTATTTTTTTTCCCAGCTTCCTCGTAGTACAATCTTAAGCAAAAATATAAGAAAATAAAACTGCAATTTTTTTTGCCGAACATTTGACATAAGAAAGATTTCTAGTATATTTTTTTGTGTAAAAATGGAATAAATTACATTAAATATCGTAGCTCTTTAAATATAATAATTTAAAGTTGGTCCCCATCCTTTTAGCCAGAACAGTACTTTCTATATTAAATAAACTTTAGAGAAGTATATTTCAATCTTAATTTAGAAATTTAATTAATAAATTTAATTCATAATTATAAGTATTAATTAATTAATTTTAATTATAAATAAATTTATCTCTAACTATACTATATACTAAGCCCATCTTACTACTGAGCAGGTGTTTTGTCTTTTGTTATTTCAAAACCTCTTAACTTCGGAGCAAAAACATGGTTCTTATTTTGATTTAAAATACATTATACGGTTTGTTACTCGTAGCATTTTAAGATTTTAATCACGCGTCCAATATTGGGGATTTAGGGTTGAAAACTAAATGTTTTTAATTTTTTACATTTTGTATCAGGAAAAAGTCTGCTTTAACAGCCAAATTTCTCCTATCCACAACCCACTTATGTATAATTACTTTTAATATAAGAAAAACAAATGGGCTTCTTACTGTAAGTTTTTCATAATATTTTTAACATTTAAAAAAGCAAAAAACGTAATTCATGAACGTTATTTTCAAAAGGCTTTTTAGATTTGGTAAAAATCTGATATACAGCTTTCTTGTTTTACAGCCTAGCTGCTTGTACAGCTTTGTGAAACTGTAAAAAAACTTTGAAAAGGTGAAAAATAAGATTTTTTTACCCGGAGTGTAACAGGCTGTATGTAAATTGAAATATTCCTTTAAGACAGAATAAACTGTTCTGGATTTCTTAAAATTTGTGAACACTACCTACAGTATTTTATCCAAATACAAAATGCTGATTTTACATGGAACTGCATTAGAAAAATTTAAAAAGGATTATTAAAAAAGAGAGAAAAAGACATTTCATGCACTTTAAAAGTTGGTCCCACATTGTCATTTTTTAGGGTTCTGTACTTAAAAAGGGAAAATGGAACCATTATAAGATCACTCCTGTGTCTGTCTGTTTGTCCGTCGGTCACAGACATTTTATTCGTAAACTATGGAACGCGGAAAGTTCAAATTGGGGGAAGTAATAAAGACTATTAACCCACATATTTACAGATTATTAAACATTCACAAATATATTTAGGAAAAATGTAGAGGGGCTAATTGAGTTACTTTAAAAAAAATCTTTTCTTTCTATATCGCGTGGGGTATCGTGGGAAAGCTTTTGTAACTCTGAACTCAAAAATACATTTCTTTAATTTTAGGTATTATAGTTTCAGAGGTATCGTCGAAAATGTAGTGCAAAAATCTGTCCCCCCTCCCCCCCGCCTCTATTTCCGAATCTACACAAAATAAAATTATGAAAAAATTAGGGATAGTAGACGTTAACTTAAACCTGGCAGGAAAATTATAGCGATTACCCCAGGTCCCATAGTTTTTCAGAAAAACGCATTTTTCCGTTACACACAAATTTCGTTTTGAGGGTATTCAGCAAAAGTGTTGAGGAGCGCTGATGGTACCTTTCGTAGCAGAAGTATAAATGCAATGTTGATAATGATTTTCGAAAAAAAATCGTCGGTAATCAGCCGAGATATTAACCCTTAAAGACGCGGGTGGTTTAGACATACATAATGACAGGGGCGGCGTACTCTTTTCACCATCGGCATTTAAAGCGTAGATGACAACTTTTAATGATACATTTGTGTAATGTAATGCCCAGTAGCAGTATAAAAGCTGTTCCGGCTAATTCTCAAAACAGCTAATTAGCCAGCGCATGCTCTCTTTGAACTGTCTACTTTTGAACTGAAATCTGAATTAATCTTTTTGTTGATGTTAGAATTCTTTAGATGTAACATGTCGAATGTCAGTTAATAGATTTTTTATGTTCCGTTTTGTAATTAAATGTTTATTTTGTACCTTAAAGAATGTTGAATATTCGTAGAAATAAGTTACACTGAACCACCTTGATGCTAGATTTATTTTGAAATGAATGTTTAGATTTAGTAGAAAAGAAAACGATTATTTGTGGTGCATCGCTCCGTCAAGTCTAGATGTGAAAAGAATTACTGCGTAATATTTTTGTTTTGTTTCGATTAAATAAGTTATTTGAAGAAATTGAGCAGTATTTAGCTAATAATGAATATTCGTTAGAAAATTTAGAAGAATTAGTCGATAAGTTAAACGTTAAATGTAAGACTATTAAGGATCATGATAACAACATTTTAAGCCTAATAAATGCGAAAAATGTCGAAAATGAAATATTGAATATTGATGAATATGACCAGAAAATAATAAGTTACAGAAATAAATAATAAGTTAACAGAAATAAATTTAAAAGTTTATCTTCTAATGCAGATATTACACATAGTAATAACATTGATTTAGTGCGAACATGTCATGCTGCTACTGAATTAAAAAGAGTAAAATTACCAAAGCTACAAATAAACCGATTTTTTGGGGAACAAGACAAATTTTTAGAATTTTGGAACCAGTTTGAGTTAGCCATAGATAAAAACCCAAATCTAACAGAAATCGAAAAATTTACGTATTTGAAAAGTTCGGTTGCAGGAGCGGCTGCAAACACGATTAATGCGGTTTTGGATTAACTGAAAATAATTATGCAGCGGCCGTATCGCTTTTGAAGCAAAGGTATGGTAGACATGACATGCTCGTACATGCTCACTTAAACAATTTATTAAATATGAAAGGTTTGAAAAGTTCTTCTGACATTGGTGGATTAAGAAATTTATACGATAAATGTCTAGTGCAAATTCGAAACTTAGAGTCGTTAGGTGTAAAATCTGATGCATACAGTGGGTTACTTTGCCCAATTTTACTGAAGCTAATACCCCCAGATTTGACCTTAGAATTTAATAGAAATCTAAAAGAAGGAGAAATGTGGAATATAGATAAACTTATGAGTTTTCTTAAAAATGAAGTTGAAAGTAGAGAACGGGTATCAACTATGCATGACTTAGATGGTAAGACATCATTTTCCAATGATAATAAATTTGAATATAAACCAAAATTTACAGATAAACAATTGTGTGAATGTAAGCCGCGATATCAATTTAATACTAAAGGATATAAACAAAATAGTGTTCCAGCTACTGAATTAATGGCTTCAGTAAATAAGAATTCATGTTTGTTTTGTAATAGGTTGATCATAATAGTGAACTATGTAAGTCTTTAACCATTGATCAGAAGAAAGAAATACTAAAAAAGCAGGGAAGATGCTTTTTATATTTACAGTGCGAACACAGAATTAAAGACTGTGAAAATACCAAAATGTGTGATATTTGCGGTGAGAAACATAATAGGGCTATTTGTTTTCAATTTGGAAATGATTCCAAAATAAACGTTGATAAAAGTGCCGTATATATTTCCCATTGTGGTAACAATTCCACTAGTCTAGATGTGAAAAGAATTACTGCGTAATATTTTTGTTTTGTTTCGATTAAATAAGTTATTTGAAGAAATTGAGCAGTATTTAGCTAATAATGAATATTCGTTAGAAAATTTAGAAGAATTAGTCGATAAGTTAAACGTTAAATGTAAGACTATTAAGGATCATGATAACAACATTTTAAGCCTAATAAATGCGAAAAATGTCGAAAATGAAATATTGAATATTGATGAATATGACCAGAAAATAATAAGTTACAGAAATAAATAATAAGTTAACAGAAATAAATTTAAAAGTTTATCTTCTAATGCAGATATTACACATAGTAATAACATTGATTTAGTGCGAACATGTCATGCTGCTACTGAATTAAAAAGAGTAAAATTACCAAAGCTACAAATAAACCGATTTTTTGGGGAACAAGACAAATTTTTAGAATTTTGGAACCAGTTTGAGTTAGCCATAGATAAAAACCCAAATCTAACAGAAATCGAAAAATTTACGTATTTGAAAAGTTCGGTTGCAGGAGCGGCTGCAAACACGATTAATGCGGTTTTGGATTAACTGAAAATAATTATGCAGCGGCCGTATCGCTTTTGAAGCAAAGGTATGGTAGACATGACATGCTCGTACATGCTCACTTAAACAATTTATTAAATATGAAAGGTTTGAAAAGTTCTTCTGACATTGGTGGATTAAGAAATTTATACGATAAATGTCTAGTGCAAATTCGAAACTTAGAGTCGTTAGGTGTAAAATCTGATGCATACAGTGGGTTACTTTGCCCAATTTTACTGAAGCTAATACCCCCAGATTTGACCTTAGAATTTAATAGAAATCTAAAAGAAGGAGAAATGTGGAATATAGATAAACTTATGAGTTTTCTTAAAAATGAAGTTGAAAGTAGAGAACGGGTATCAACTATGCATGACTTAGATGGTAAGACATCATTTTCCAATGATAATAAATTTGAATATAAACCAAAATTTACAGATAAACAATTGTGTGAATGTAAGCCGCGATATCAATTTAATACTAAAGGATATAAACAAAATAGTGTTCCAGCTACTGAATTAATGGCTTCAGTAAATAAGAATTCATGTTTGTTTTGTAATAGGTTGATCATAATAGTGAACTATGTAAGTCTTTAACCATTGATCAGAAGAAAGAAATACTAAAAAAGCAGGGAAGATGCTTTTTATATTTACAGTGCGAACACAGAATTAAAGACTGTGAAAATACCAAAATGTGTGATATTTGCGGTGAGAAACATAATAGGGCTATTTGTTTTCAATTTGGAAATGATTCCAAAATAAACGTTGATAAAAGTGCCGTATATATTTCCCATTGTGGTAACAATTCCACTAGTAATGTACAGAAGGAAAACACGCATTGCAACATATTTTTGCAGACTTGTTCTGTTATAATAAAAGATCTTAAAAATGATAATAATGAACCAGTTCGTGTCTTATTTGATAATTGTAGCATGAGAACATTTATAATTCACGACATTTCTCAAAAATTACAATTGTCGGTTATTAGAAAAGAAACCTTATCTGTTTATGCTTTTGGAGCCGAAAGGGCAACTGAGAAAACTTATAATGTAGTAAAGGTAAAACTTGTAAATAGAGAAAATCCCTCTTTACACATTGAAGTTGAAGCTCTGGAAGCAGATCAAATTTCCGCTGCTTGCTTACCCACTCCTGATAAATACATTAGGAAAACTTATAATAAATTAAAAGGTTTACAACTTGCTGATAGTTATGAATGTACTAGTAAACAAAGTGCAGTTTTAATCGGCACTGATAATTATTATAATATTGTAACTGGCAGAATCAAAAGACTAAAGAATAATCTCGTAGCTACTGAAACCCTTTTTGGCTGGTGCTTACAGGGTTATACGGGGTCAGCCAATGATTTGTTCAGTATGAAAATTATCCTTGAAGAAAAGGATATATCCGATCAAATCAGTAATTTTTGGTAATTGGAAAGTCTAGGAATTGAATCCGAAACTCAATCCGAAACTGTTAGTAATGGGGACGATGACATTATGGCTGATTTTCAGTCTAATATTGTTTTAAGAATAACCGGTATAAAGTAAAATTTCCATGGAAGGCAAATTTGAAAATGTCTCTTAATAACAAACGCGAATTACATACAGAAGATTTTTGAAATTGAGAACAACCTTTAGAAATGACCCTTTGTTATTCTCAGAATATAAGGCTATTTTAGATAGTTATTTAGCAGACAATATTATAGAACCTGTTGACAATAAAACACATTTTACTTACCACATAGAGCAATAATTCGTGAAGATAAGTCCACCACTAAAGTTCGCATTGCCTTTGACGGAAGTGCCCATGCTAAGGGTGAACTGTCATTAAATGATTGTTTACATACGGGATTTAATCTCATTCCCGAATTGTTCAGCCTTTTAATCAAATTCAGAAACTTTCCCATAGCAATTACTGCAGACATTCAACAAGCTTTTTTGCAGATCGAGATTGATGAACCAGATAGGGACTTCACACGATTTTTTGGGACGATGAACCATGGACTGATGATCCAGGTAAGGAATTTAAAATATTCAGACTAAAGAGAGTGCTCTTCGGTGTGAAATCGAGTCCCTTTCTTCTGGCTGCTACCATCAAGCATCATCTACAAAGGTATGTAGAAATATTTCCTGAACCTTTTGAAATTTTAAATTCATAGTTGTATGTTGATGATTTTATAACAAGTCAACCGAATCTTGATTACGCATTTAAAATTAGTAAGGAAGCCTATGAAATATTTCAAGAAGGTAGCATGATTTTTAGAAAATGGAAAACCAACTCGCATGAACTGCGTGAGAAATGGAAAGAATATGGTTTACATACTGATGAAATTTCTGATAACTTAATTCTCACTAATCAGAATTTGATACCTTCCAAGGTTTTAGGGGTTGCTTGGGACCCAAATAGTGACATGGTTTCATTTACGACTCAAAATCTAGAAAATTTCCTCTCGAATAAACTTAGTACTAAACGTTATTTATTGCAAACTGTTGGCCGAATTTTTGACCCAATTGGATTTATAAGTCCTTATACTATTAGAATTAAATGTTTAATTCAAGAAATTTGGTGTTTAGGACTTGATTGGAATGAAAACCTACCCAAACATTTAGACAATTTATGGAATGAATGGTTTGAAGAAATAAAAGAGCTAAATTGTATTAGCATTCCCAGATATTATTTGGCTGATATTGCACTTGATGAAGTTGATTATTTTGAGTTACATAGTTTTTCAGATGCTTCAAAGAAGGCATATGGTACGGTAGTGTACCTTAGAGCAGTGTTAAAGAATAAGAACATTGTTACTAGTTTTGTGGCAGCAAAAAGTCGAGTCACCCCTTTAAAAACTGTCTCTATACCTCGTCTGGAACTTTTAGGAGCCCTTTTGTCTGCTGGGCTTTGTAATAAAATTGCTAAAGAATTAGCTTTTCCTGCCACTTGCTACTTTTGGACCGAGTCTACTATTACTTTCTTTTGGATTAGAGGTGAGCTAGAAAGATTTAAAATGTTTGTCAGAAACCGGATAAAGGAAATCAGAAATCTTAGTGATCCATTAAATTGGTTCCACTGTCCTGGAAAAGATAATCCTGCCGATCCAGTTACTAGAGGTATGAAAGGTTCAGAGTTGAAAAATAACCATCTTTGGTGGGAAGGCCCCCAGTGGTTAAAGCAAGACAGATCTCTTTGGCCAAAATTGGATAATACATTCGATAAATTAGATATTTCTTAAGTTAAAGATCAGTTAGAACTAAAGAAAAACACTGTTTTAAAATCAACTATTGTAAATGAAAATCAGTTAAACATTGATTTGATTAATCGATATTCTTCTTTTATGAAGTTAACAAGAATTGCTGCATGGTGTTTAAGAATTCTGAAAAACTGTAAATTGAAATCAGGAATTAGAAAATATGATTATTTAGATACTTCTGAGTTACAGAATGCGACCAAAAAGATGATAAAGATTGTTCAAAATTCCGCATTCCAAACTGAAATTAGATGTTTAAAGGAAAAACGTCCACTCCCAAATAACAGTAAGATTTTGAACTTAAATGTATTTCTAGATGCAGATGGACTGTTAAGAGTCGGTGGAAGACTGAAATTTTCTAATTTATCAGAATCGCAGAAACATCAAATACTTTCACCAAAGTCTCACTATTTTACTGAACTTTTAATTGATTATTACCATAAAAAATTCCTACATTCAGGTACTCAGACAAATCTTTACTCTATCTTTATTGAGGCAATTTTATTGGATACCATCTGGTCAAAGTCAAGTAAAGAAAATTATAAATAGGTGTGTGACTTTTCTTCGAACAAAACACCAAACTCTTCAACAATTGATGGGTGACTTGCCCCGTGATAGAATTGTACCATCTAGACCGTTTGAGAAAACAGGCGTTGATCTAGCAGGTCCTATTATGACAAAACCTAATTTAAAACGTTCAAAGATAACCCTAAAATCATATATTGCTATATTCATTTGTTTTTCTACCAAAGCCGTTCATCTAGAAGTTGTTTCGGACTTGACTACAGAAGCATTTTTAGCCTGTTTGAGAAGATTCATTGCTCGACGATCTAAACCCTGTGTCCTATGGAGTGATAATGCCACAAATTTTAAGGGTACTTGTGCTCTTTTGAAATCGTTCTATCAAATCTGTTCTTCGGAAGAAATTCAGCGATTTAGTGCTGAAGAACGAATTCAATGGAATTTCATACCCCCTGCATCCCCACATTTCGGCGGATTATGGGAATCGAATATAAAAACCATGAAGCGAATCCTCTTGAAGATAACTAAATCCTCTATCTTAAATTTTGAAGAGCTGTCAACACTTGTGACGCAAATTGAAGCAGTTATGAATTCCCGTCCGTTGACTTCCTTGTCTGCAGATGTTAATGATCTACAACCACTAACACCTGGTCATTTCCTCATTGGAGTTCCTCTTTTGAATGTTCCTGAAAATAATGCCATTTTAGACTCTTTACCTTTTCCTTCTAGGTGGACACTAGTTCAAAGACTAAAAATGCAATTTTGGCACCTCTGGAGCCGAGAATACTTAAATGAGCTGCAAGTCCGCAGTAAATGGAAAAAGTCCTCGCCAAATCTTAAAGTTGGACAGCTTGTGTTATTGAAGGAAGGAAATGATAAGTTTATCGACTGGAAACTAGCTAGGATTCTGAAAACTTATAAAGGTGATTATGGACATGTCCGTGTAATTGATCTCAAGACCTCTACAGGTATGTTACGTCGAAATATCACCAAAGTAGTACCTTTGCCATTTTATGATGATGTTGGACAACCGTCCAACGCCGGGCGGGATGTTCCGGCTAATTCTCAAAACAGCTAATTAGCCAGCGCATGCTCTCTTTGAACTGTCTACTTTTGAACTGAAACGAATTAATCTTTTTGTTGATGTTAGAATTCTTTAGATGTAACATGTCGAATATCAGTTAATAGATTTTCTATGTTCCGTTTTGTAATTAAATGTTTGTTTTGTACCTTAAAGAATGTTGATTATTCGTAGAAATAAGTTACACTTAACCACCTTGGTGCTAGATTTATTTTGAAATAAATGTTTAGATTAAGTAGAAAAGAAATTGATTAAAAGCAATAAACGTCATATTGTTAAAAACAGACAAATTTAATTAGAATTAATCACATAAATACTGTGGGATTCTCGACTAGTTTGCATTGGGTAGATCTCTCAATACGTCTCCCGTGTCTTTAAAAGGGAATTAAAAACCTATTTTGAAAAACGCGGCACGGACCAAGGCGGCGTTGCAACTTTGCGACCTCTTTTTGAAGCGCGCTTAGCACAATGCCAAATTTGAACTTTGAACAAGGGTTTTGTTTTAGATACACTGTAAAAAGAAAAGTTTATTACTGCGCTTAATTTAGTTTTATGAAATGCCAAATGAAGTTTAAATATAGGCACTATCTTTTTTGGCAGTACCGAATTAAGTTCATAAAAAGATTAGGATAAGATAAAAAAAGAGTTATACCGAATAGCAATATTTGATATAATTTAGGCTGTTTGAACTTTGTTATACCCATGTGAAATGTTATACCCATTCATATTTTTATAGTAATGAGGGTGATGCTAAATTCATGGTACAAAGTTTATGGGTTAGTACGGGACACTGTAACAATCATTTATTGTATAGGAATGTATAGACGCAAGTGACGCGTTGAGGTGCAAACAGCAGGCGACTAATTTGGACCTCTTTTTATTTCATAATTTCTCATTTATAACAAGAAAATTCCTATACTATTGTTTTCTTTGTTTAAGACAGACATTTCATGATTATATAAAGGAAAAATTCTTCTTTGAAAATTTCCGGTATAAAATCGAAATTTTTCAATTAACTAAACACGCAAAACTGGCAAATCTGTCAAACGCAGGAAATACATGAAAAGAAATAGAAATAAAATCTTTCCTTTAATTCAAAAATATCTGTTTCATACCGTAAATTTTCAAAGAAGATTTTTTTCTTTATGCGATCATGATATATCTGTCTTAAATAAAGTAAAGAATAGTATAGGAATTTTCTGATATGAATGAGAAATTTTGTAATAAAAAAAGGGCCAAAGTGACCTCCTGGTGTTTGTACCTGAACGCGCCACTTGCGCTCATACATTCCTATACAATAAATGATTGTTACAGTGTCCTGTACCAACCCTAAAGTTTGTACCATGGATTTAGATTCACCCTGCATACAGCTATACCCAACCCTACGTTGTATAGTATTTTAGAAAGTCTTATTATTCTTTTAGCAGCGATTTCTTTCAATAAAACAGTTAATAATTCACATATTTATTGTACGGAAGCCTTAGAGCGCGAGTAATACTCGCTCTTGACCGTTTATTTTTTCCCCTGTCACTTTTAGGGTAAAGGAGATACTGTATAGATATGTCAAAATATGAGTAAAATTTTACTTAAACTTTTAATTAAAAGTGTGAGAATTTATTTTTGGCTGTTTAAATAATTATTAGTGTAACGAAATAATTAATATTTTATGATGAATAAATTGCTAATTTTTTATCATAACTATATATTATGCCCTTGTAGGAACTGAAAAGAAAAAAACAGTACAGATGAAACTTTATTCTATCTTTTGTTTTTATTTGCAAAAATGTATGAAAATTAAACGCACCTTTCTAATTAATTTTCAGAATTTAAGTTATTTTTCAGTAGTCATTCTCCTTAACTAAATGTAAAAATTCGAAATCATTTTTAAAGAAATAGACGTTACTTGAATGATTGCTTCAAATACCTTTTTCTGAAACGGATATATATCAAGATTGTTAAAAGAATAAACTTCTTTAAATTACTCTATAAAACTAAACTGTAAAAATAAAAAATCGTATTTGAATTTGGGAACTATCCAAAAGCTTTCAAGCGGCAACCCATCTGTGCATTTCTCTCAGAACAGGCTACTGCTGAATGGTTCGTTAACTTCGTGGGAAACATTCAGTAATACTCAACAGTCCATCAAGCTATTTGAAAAGAAAAAAAAAAAAAGATAACAGTAAAAAACCGCAAAACGGAAATCGATAACTTTGAATGGTTTTTACCTTAGACAGACTGCAGAGAATATTTTTGTGATCGCTTTAAAAGTAATAAATTGTTAAACTTTCTTTTAACTTACAGAAAAAAAAAGATAACTCGGGGTCTCAACCCGGGCTTCCTAGGATGCAGAATGTGGCTAACAACAATTTTTTCTTATTGAAAATTCCGATAGATTTTATTAACGTGAAAATAAAACTAAAGTTACCTAAATGGTGTATACAAAATGTTGTAAAATTAAAAAACTAAACAAACATTAAAATAAAATTATAACAAGTTTTCAAATTCAAGACGGCTTGACATTGTTCTCTAAAAGGCAATGTAATAATTCTTTCATGAAGAACTGATGATGTTACAGATGGTGACTGAAACGTCAATAGTTATAACTTTAATTTAATGTTTAATTTTTAACTTTACAATATTTTGCATACGCCATTTAGTAAGCTTGTGATTTTTTTCATTTTCACGTTAATATTGAACTTTTTTATTGTGTAAATGTCCAGCTCTTTTATTTAATATTTTTATATTTCCTATTAATCCTTTGAGCATTTCTTCAAAATACCCAAATGTCACATTGACACCAGTACTTTGTAAACAAAAGATTCGGCTTAGAATATACACGAAAAAAATTCATTAATCTATTTTCAAATAAATTTGGTTGAATACCTTGGTTCTAATGAGACATTTGGAGATTAAAATTAGGTGGGAAGAAATTCACCCATCAGAGCTCAAAGGGTTAACAACATTAGAAAACATTTTTATATGAAAAATATCATGCATTCAAATAAAGTTGTGAAGTTTATGGAAAACAACACTTTCATATTAACGCATGCCAGCCGTTAATAGCTGAAGAAATCGCCAAAGGTTTCACTACTTCCAGCAACCTTTTTTTTATTCTAAAAATTGTATTAGTTTAAACACGTAGTTAGGTTAAATATCTGCTAAATGTATGTTTTATTTATATTATTTTATTATTTATTTATTGATTGATGAAGTTTTAATTTTGTTATGGAATATTAACTGGTAACAACTGCTGAACTATTCTACTGTGTTAAGTGTAAACAGGTTAATCGTTCGTAATCGGGCTGAACACGATAGAAGTTGATTAAAAAAAATTCGCGCTTGAAAAGCCACAAAAATCAATAAATTGAGATACAGTTTTTTAAAAAATGCATTTGAAAGAATTTTTTACCCTATCTGACGATGAAAATTAAAATTGTACAATGTTCAGAAATTTAAAAAATTGCAATGAAAGCTAAAATTATTGATCAGATGTTGCCACTGTCAATATAAGATCATCGTTAGTTAGGCATTACTCTGTTAGAGCTACTGTGTTTTTCTTTTATAATATAAATATAGGAATATCTTTTTCGAGCATCAGGGAGAAAACCTTATTGTTGTGAAAGAAAATATTTTTCGAATTATTCTATAATAGCTTTATACAACTACCATTACTTCTTTATTCTTGAAAATCTTCTATTGTCATTTTTATAAGAATATAATCCATATTAATATAATTTTACTCTAGTGTAACAAAAGTATTTTGTAGCATAGTCAAACAGATTCAATTACTCTTAAACAATAGATTTTATTTCAATACTTATGAAATTTATTCATATTTTCAGAATACAAAAATAAAAATTTCTTATTCATAATGACTGAATTTAATGGCAAAGTGATAGAAAAATTAAAAGAAGAAAATGATATAAATGATATTTTAGATAAGTACCAAGAATCAGCTCTTATAAAATCAAGAACTTATTATTATTATTTTCTATTGCTTATAAATAAATTAAACCGTACTGCATTTTACATAACAACCATTTCACAGCGATTATAACTTGCAGAGATATCTTATTCTATACATATCATATTATCATGATATATCTGTAACTTCAAATTGTTCGTTTTTTGAAAGATTTGTAACATTAGGGAACCATATATACTACTTTACTTGCAAGTTGTTATCTCATTCATTCTGTTTCAGTGAAGAGTCGAAGATAGACAGAATTTCTGATTATTATATTTTTACCTATGTTGCTAATTAAATACAGTTTATTTTTATACAAAAGAAAACCAATTTCTTAAAACTAAGGCAGAGTATTTTATGAACATTTAAAAATGATTAAAATATTTTAATTTATATTAAACTGCTATAAGTTTTTTAAAATCTCAAACCATTTAAAAATATATCCAGTGTGTTGAATATATTTCAATATATTCAATAACATAAAATATTTCAATATTAAATATGCTGTTAAATACTAAATCTTAACAATTTTGTTGTCAAACATTTATTATGAAAAGAAATATAAATAATGATTAAAAAAAAAAAAAAAAACTCTTTATAAAATTTCTTCCCTGATCCGCTGCTTTGAATTCGTTGCATTAAAAAACTGTAAATATAGTTTAGCTTTCAATCGTTATGCTGATCGACCATTAAATCTGAGGTAGTCTCTCGGCATTAGATTGAAATGTGAAAAAATTGGTGTGTGATCTGATAATTTTTATTTTTAAAAAGTAAAATGTCTTTAAATACAGACACGTTTAATTAAAATAAACATATAAAAACACTAAACAACAACTACAATGTTTCGGATGAAATCTTTACCTTCTTTCAGTACAATTTACAGAAAATCGTTAAAGATGACAAAACTTAACTTACTCACGAGAAACCTACATCACGTTTCACATGGGTAAGTTGGTTTTTGTCTTCTTCAGGGATTTTCCGTAAATTGTATTGGAGAGGGATGAAGTTTGATCCGAAACGTATACATAGTTTTTTAAGTATTATTATATATGTCTATTTTAATTGAAAGTGTCTGTATTTTAAGTAATTTTATTTCTTAATTTATATTAATCAGAAGTAATGTTTAAACATACAGTCGGACCTCTATTTAACGAAGTCGCTAAATCCCGAAAAAAAAGTTCGTTATGTGGAAAATTTGTTAAATAGAGATGAATATTTTTAAATACTTTAAACTACGCAAAACAGATTTTTAATTACACTAACTTTAACACTTACATTTACATTACTTTAACACTTACATTAATTTAACACTAAAAATTATTAAAAAACTTAACTAATCACACTTTTATAAATCATATTTATTTTTATTATTATTATTCATTTTGCCCATCAAAAGGAAATCTGTAAGGACAAGCAGAATTAAAAAATATATTATCCAGAAATACACTTTATTTTCAGTTTTAAGAAAATATTTACATTAAAATTAATGAATTTTAATGACATTACCGTATTTATTATAACAAGTAATTTTAAGCATTGTATTACTGCATGCGTTCTTAAATTTAATTATTGAAACTTATTTACTACAGAACAGACCTTTTGAGTGTGCAAGGACTATATTGAAAGTTTGCACTTCCTGGATGAAATGCAAAGAATGACAGGGATTTTACTGCTCTCGTTGAGTTAGGCACCTGGTAAAACCAATTCAAGGTCATTGATCATTATAAAATGTGTAAAAGAAAGAATAAGTTTGAAGTGTCCGGAAATATTTTGAGAAACAGGGAGAAAAAAAAATTATATCAGAAGAAAAAAGTTCGTTAAATAGAAAATGCACTTCGCTATTTGGAGGTTATTTTATGAAGAAATTCGAAAATGTTATTGGTTCCGAGGAAAAGTTTGCAAAATAGAGAAATTCGCAAAATAGAGGTTCGTTAAATAGAGGGTCGACTGTATTACTTTTATTTCAGTTTTACAGCCTCGAAAATCTAAGCGAAGCTCTCGCATATTGCGTAGAAATCCATATTGTTCAAACGCTTGATATTGGATATCCTCACTAATCTTCATGTGACTAATTTCTATAGAGTTTTGATTTCTATGGTCACACTTACCTATTATAGGGGACAACTTTTTAGGAAAAAAAAAAGTGCTCAATCGCATCATTTTATGTTTGAAAGAATTTTTTTTTTTTTTCGCTACATCATTTATGATTTTGTCGACAGATTACCACGCTGAAAGCAAAAAAAAAAAAAAAAAAAAAAAAAAAAAAAAAAAAATTGATTTTAAAGTATGATATTGATAGTTCGGAACCAATTTATAACTGAAAATTAAGCAGTAATGTATCGTCGTATAACATAATTGAACAATGTATTAATTGCTTATCTTACGGTTTATTACTGTTAATTTTACGGTTTTAAACTGACACCCCAACTATCTGCATTAGACTGAAAAATCAACATTTTTTTTTTTTTTTTTTACAATGCAACAGCTTTGAATAAATATTTATTTGGTACATGTGTAGATCAATTACATTTTAAGCAACAGAATAGTATTTTCAGATATAGTTCCGCGCGAAAGAGATTAAAAATGGATTTTCAAGAAATTAAAAATAGCTTTGTTCTACAGTGGTTGCTGCCAATGTTTTACAATGAACATTATAGCAGTATTTCAGTTTCTATTGCGTAGATAGGCACAAAATTTTAGATTTGAAGTTATTAGTCAAGTTCTTATTTGGATACTCAACAATGGACGCTGTTTAACTGTGTTGTTTTTTTTTTTTTTAATATTCACTTTTCACTGTAATTCTGAGTTAAATTCAAAGAAATATACTGATTGGTGATTACCACTGCATACCAGTTTGAAATACATTTATTTTTATTTTTTCAATCTGTGGCATTTTCTGAGAATTATTGGGAATATTTTTATCCTGGGTATTTAATTAATACAAACCATTATTAATCTCAATTATAAATGAAGATATATTGTTATAAAAATGGCATGTAAAAGATATATATACACAGTAGCTTATTTCTATTTCATTCTCTCAAAATTATTAAATGTTTTACTGTTATTATTTTTAAATTAAATCATTATTCGTATTGCAAAACTTACTAATAATTCACATTACCTATTGAAGATTATAGCGATTTTAAATAAAAACTCAAAAAATAAAAGAAATCAAGCAAAGAGACTAATTATAAACACAAACTATTCTGATTTTAACAAATAAAATACAATTTTTTTAAAATAAAACAATTGGAATATTGATATAATTAACCAATAAATACGATATAATAAAATGAATAAAGATGCAGATATTGAATCCTTTAAAATTATCTTTACTGGAATTAAATTAATTACAATATTTGTTGTGCTATTAAATAAAAAACTGTTATATATATTTTAATGTAAAAAATCTCCAGTTCTTACAAATTTAATCTAAAAACAACTTAATTAAAAAAATCCTTATTCTCGATAAAATAAAATAACATTCTGTGGATGAAATAAAACGTTACATTGCATCGTTCTTGTCTATAATTAAAAAATAATAAATTAGATTTATAAGAATTCATTATTTTGTTTGTAAAAATGCATAAAAGAAAAAAAAAAGCTTTAAAAATATGTAGAACATAATTAAATTTTTAATACTTTTCAAATTTTTCTTTCTTTCTCTGCGAAAAATATTTTCTATTAATTTTTATTTAAACTCTAGTAGAATATTTGGAAGGATTTTTACAGTTGAGAAAAAGTATGTAATCAGTTTGTTGTATTTATATTTTAGATAATTACCATTAAAGGCCATTTGAACAGTTTGTTGGAATTGTTGTTTAGTGATATATTTTGAAAAAAAAAAAAAAAAAACACATTCCTGCTGTTTTTTTTTAAAGAAAATGATTGATTTAGAAAATGAATTGAAGCCCCAAGATTTGTTTAAAAAACCTTATTATTTCATTAAATTATCTAATCTATGATTCCAATTTATATATTAATTAAGTAATAAATAATTAAATATTATAGCAAGATTTTCCAAACTTTATTGAAAATGCAAGAAACATATAATTAAATCCTTAAAACTTTTAAAAAACATTCTTTCCTTTACCCGTGAAAAATATTTTTGTATTACTTTTTATTTAAACACTAATAAGGTATTTGGAAGGATAATTTAGTTCTGCTGTTAACTGAGTAAATAGGCCATTTTGTCGTATTTTAATTTAGATAATGGCACTTTTAGGACATTTCAAGCAATTGTGAAAATGATTATACATTGAGATACTTTGAAAAATACAAATACTGTTGTTGTAAATCATTAATTTAAAAAAATATTTGTAGCATAAAAATTTTCATAAAAAGCCTTAATAAGCATTAAATTATGTACAGTGGATGATCGGTTTACGAACAAATCGGTTAACGAACACTTTCGCAAGAGATTTTTATGTTCGGATAACGAACACATGTTCTGTTAACGAACACGTAACAAAACAAAGCCCAAAAGAAGCAATGCTCTGTTTCAGATGTGTCAAGCTATTTTTAATCGCATCTATTGTCAACATCGAGAACATTTTAACAGTTGTATACATATGGCCTAGATAATTCAAGGGTTACAGGGGGTTCGGGGCATACATTTTAAAGCCCTCAAATTAGAATGAACAGGAACATTAATTTTCATATTTTGTCTTTTTATAGATTTAATTAAAAATCAATTATTTAAATTGGAATTTAGTTCTAAATTTATTAACAGGCTCTAGGCTCCACTTGAGCTTCATCGGGACCCAGCAGTAAACACGATCTTTTGGAGAACTAGGGTTTTTTTTAAAGTTCAAAGTGTGGGGGGAGGAGAAGGGGGCAAATTAATACGATTTAATGCCATAGTCAATGAATGTAATCCTAAAAGTTTTTACAAACGGCATGTCATTTTTTTTTTTTTTTAAATACGCTTCGACACGGACAAAGCCTTCAAAATACGATCTGTCCATATTAAATAAGGACGAATATTAAACATATTATAAAGAGAAGATTTATATTATTTTTTATACAGTATTTATCTTTTAAAAACGAATTAACTGAATGCCCGTAGAAAGGAATACAAAATCTAAGATCGGTTAACGAACAATTCGGTTAGTGAACGCTGTTTTGGAACGGATTATGTTCGTTTACCGATCACCCACTGTATTCTGTGATTTCACATTTTGCCCCCCCCCCCCCCCCACACACACACACGATGAAAACAAAAAAATATTTATAAATTCTACAAAATATATTTCAGTTTTACGACTTAAAATACATGCTTTTATTTGATACTAGCTGTAACCGGCCGCGCGTTGCTGCGGCTCAGTCTGGCTAAATGGAAAAGAAAGAAAAGAGAAAGTGCACGTTTCTCATATGTTTAATTTCATGATGCTCGTGGATATACAATATTTTTTTGTTGTTACATTTTCTGTGCATATATAGAGATTGTCTAGTCTGCCGATTCTAGAACACGAAACATATACCGTATATACTCGCGTATAAGTCGAGGAATTTCTGACAATTTTTGGCCAGCAAATTTGGGGGGGTCGACTTATACGCGAGTCAATTAAAAAATAAAAAACAAAACTTCGAATACTGCAAAATTCTAACTTTTTATGTGTATGAATAATAAAATATTACAGAAAATATTCAAATAATAATAATTTATCATTAAATTTTTTTTCAATGTTTTACTTTTATTTACTTACTACTTTTTCGCATAGGCAAGTGGAATATTTGGTTTGATTTTGCGCAAAATTGAAGTAAAAAGTTAGGGGATCGACTTACACGTGGGTTTTTGATTTTTTGAAGAATTTGCATTCGAAAGTTAGGGAGTCGACTTATACGCGAGTCGACCTATACGCCAGTATATACGGTAATTGTCCGCTTGAGAAGCAATCCGTGTTTAGATCTAAACCGCAGAATTCTAAAGTTTGTTGATGAAGAAAGGTCCTGTCAAGATTGTTGCTTCTACGGCGTTGCTCATTATTTTTTTATTGCAAGCCACGTGCCGTTGCAAAGCTTTGGCTTGTGAATATTTCGCAACATCCTAATTGGCACACCGATTGACAATTACAGTACGTACCGTGGCATACCTTGCAGATCGAGTGAATTAAAAGGAGATGTGCCGAGTTAAACTTATGGCATTGAGCTCATAGGCTATTCACACGAATTGTATATTATACTCTTATTTCAAAGAGTAATGCCCATTGAAAAATAAATGAAGGGGGATTACCCCCTTTCCCCCCGTTTATACTTAACCGATGAACCTCCAAATCTAATCAAGGAAACGCCTTATCAGAATAAACCGGTATACCAAATTTGAAGCAAATCGGATAATTCTGCATGATAAGACCATTTATCTAAATTAACGGGGAGGATTAGCCCCTGTTTCCCCCTTTATAATTAATCAATGAACCCCCAAAACAAATCAGGGAAGCGCCTTATCTGACAGAATCTATTCAGAAAATTTGAATCAAACCGAATAATTCTACATGAAAAACCAAGTTATTTAATTAAGGGGGAATTAGCTCCCCGTTCCTCTTTGCAGAACTAATAAAACGCCAAAACTAATCAGGGAAGCACTTTATCAAAATGAACGTATTTACAAAATTTGAAGCAAATCAGATAATTCTGCATGAAAAACCCATTTATCTAAGTTAAGGGGAGATTAACCCCCTGTTGCCCCTTTTATGCTTAAACAATGAATTCCCTAAACTAATAAGGGAGGCGCCTTATCAGAATGAACGTATTTACAAAATTTGAAGCAAATCGGAAAATTTTGCATGAAAAACCCATTTATCTAAATTAAGGGAGGATTAGCCCCCCGTTCCCCTTTTATATTTAACCAATGAACTCCCAAAACTAATCAAGGAAGCGCATTATCAGAATGAAACTATTTACAAAATTTGAAGCAAATCGGATATTTCTATCAAGAGTTATCCCGTTACATACATACGTACATATAGAACCTGCGGGCGCATTCGCTCTCAGGCTTTAATAGCCTGTGAGCTAAAAAGAAAAAAACACGAACTAAAAAAAAGAAAGTAAAAACAAATATCATAAAAAACACTGACGAAATATTTGAGTAATGTGTCCCTCCGGAGGGCATAGTGAGGGAGATGCAAATGAAAGGGTGGTCAAAGGGCTTTCTAATGATATACGACATAATGGGTGTCGAAAAATATTAAAAACGTGCCCCGGGGGATAAAATTGGGGGAGGGGGATGCGAGGTTCATAATAGTAATATGAAAACACGCGCGCATTCAAATGCAACGTAATCGATGAATTTGAAAGAAATCGGTGAAGAACTTTCGCAGGTTTAATAATTCGTACAAACGAACATTTACATTCTTTTTTATATAGAATTGCGTCTCTACGGGGGGAAAGTGGGATCAGGGGGATGGTAGGTGCATAATATGAAAGAGTATTCAAAGGACTTTCTAAAGATATGTTACTTGAAGTGTGTCTGAAAAAATTTAAAAAGCGCCACCTGGTGGTGGCGAGGAAATGGGATGAGAAAAGAGCGAGGTTCGTGATAGGTATATAAAAAAACGCGCGCATTCGAATGCAACGCAATCTGTGAATTTCAAAGCAATCGGTGAAGAACTTTTGGAGGTTTAAGATTTTTTACAAACGAACATTTATATTTTTATTTATATAGAAATGGGCCCCCACGTGGGGAAAGTGAGGAGAGCAAAATGCGATTTGCATAATATGAAACTGTAGTCTAAGGGCTTCCTAATGATATATCACATGATGGGTTTTGGAAATAATTTAAAAAGCGCCCCCTGGTGGGGGGAACGAGTTTCATAATAAGTATATAACACCACTTCCGTATTCGAATGCAACTCAACCAGTGAATTTCAAAACAATCCATGAAGAACTTTCGGATATTAGCAACTTTGAACAAACGAGCATTTATATTTTTATTAATATAGATAAAATGACGTCATTTCTATCCACTGGAGAATTCAACATTTACATTCCAGTCTTAAACATCTATAAAAAAAAAAAAAAAAAAAAAAAAGTAATATGCATATGACGTCACTATCGCGGCGTAATACACAATTCCAGCAAAAAGCGAGGCGTCATTCAAGAAACTCGAGCAAAAAAAAAAAAAAAAAAAAAAAAAATAGCTATCTAATGATTCACATGCCTTCATTTGTTTGTAACATGAATACGCGGATACTGAAAATAAAATATAGTTTACAATTGTTCCACGTTTTATCAGAAATCTTTCATTTATATTTTTTCAAAATTCAGATAATGCTATTACACACGGATTAATAAAATTGCATTCTTTCAGCTTTTTTATAGTAATTAAGTAAATGCGGAGAAAATAAGTCACACAAATATTCTTTAAAATACTTTTTTGTAGCAGACGATATGTTTGGCATAGCACGTGTTTCAATAACAATTTTTTCAGTTGTTATTGAAAAATGGCAATACAAATATATAGTAATCTACTATAGTCTTTTTACTTTCTACAGAAATGGAGTAATTAAGTTGCCACCATTACTGAAATGGCACTAAAAACTGCAAAAAATAATATCTCTAAAATAAATTGAGATGCAGTTTTAATAATTTGCTAAAAGTTTAATAATTAGTTAAAATAATTTGCTTTGAAAAGTACTTCCTTTTCCCTATATGCTGATGTAAAAACGGATGATGTGCGATGTTTAAAAGTAAAAAAAAAAAAAAAAAAAAAAAAAAAAAAATTGCTGTAGATTATCAATATTTAACCGTACAATAATAAACCTGCTTCGTTTCACGGTTGGCTTATGATTAGGTGTAACGTTATTTTTTAGGGACGACATTTTAATTGCTTTCGCGACATTTTAAAACGACATTTTAATTGCTGTCTGAAAGAAATAGCATATCGGGTGCTAAAATAATAAAAAAAAGTCAGTATGGTAAAATAATACAGCATATAAGGAAAGCAGCACGTCACATACGACGAATGGCTGATTGCACTTTGAAAAATAGAACTGAACCTTTTTAAGTAAAACATGCACACAAAAATTAATCAAAGAAGAGATTCGTTGATAAAAGTGTTTAATCGTTCTGTGCTTTAATCCTTTGGGACGAGCGACCGGTATACGTGCCGCGTAAGAAGCTCAGAATCCGTGATTATTCCCATCAGTAAATTTTTTTTGTAAATTTTGAATATTTAATCCGAGCATTTTTCCGATTCAATTAGGCAAAAGTTTTTGTTTTGAAAAACCGGTGATAAAAGATAAAAATCCTGTAAAAGACGCTCGTCCCGAAGGGGTTAATGTTTTAAAACACTTTTTTTTTTTTTGTAACAAATGATGCGGTTTTCTGAAACAAACGATACAAAATCTCAAAATAACATTAAGTGAAATCTTTGGCGAACTTAACTCAAGCAAATTCCAGAAAATAACCTATTTAAATTTTATACATGTATCTGCATTTTATTATTTTCATATTTTAAGAAAGGAAAATTTCGCAAAACTCTTATACAAGGAGATTCTTTTACTCCGTTCTTATCACTGGTGAAACGAGTCGTAAATGTATTATGTGTAGGTATTCTAAAAATGGATAGCACTACTTACACCATGGGGAACTTCCCAGTATTCCCTGGTGGTAAAGTGCAAAATTAGATATCGTAACTTGGAACTATACAGGAATGAACGTTTTCGATATTTTCACGGAATAAGCCTTTTCTTAAATACATATATAAATACAGGGTGATTCATAAATATATAAACAATAGGCTATCTCCTAAAATATTGCCCCTAGGCATATACTTCCAGTTGCAAAGTTTCATAAAAAAGGTGCCAAATTTAATGACGTAAGTTATAACTCCATGGGGGGGGGGGTCTATTTGAGAAAATACAAAAACTAATTATTTATACGGCCCCTGTTGGGTAAAATTTCCAATTAGGAAATTTTCTCCTATCCCTTCCTGAAATAAACAACAACAAAAAAATTCATCTCGGTATCTGCAAAACTCGCAGAGTTATTAAAATTCAAAATTTGCGACTTACACCATTTTCTCATGCCTCTGAGCGACGAATTATTGACTCATTTTGAATGCAAGATAGGGATTATCCACAAATTGTTCGTTATTAAAAGTCGATTTAAGACAGTGCCTATCCTTTGGACATAAAATAGCAGCGTATCGATTTTAAGTTAAACCCAGTGCTTAATTTGCGCCGGAGCCCACCGGAGCTCATAAATGCAGGGCTCCGGAGCCCAAAGCAACAGTGCCTTTTTTTATGAACGCTGCCCATTTTAAGGCTCTGCTCTGCACATTTACGAAGTCACTTTCATTTATAAGTAGATATAATTACCATGCATTGTTATTCTGATAGAAAGTAATCGAGCTGTGTTTCCCCCTTTTTGTATAAACGTATTGAATATTTCTGATAACGGTGTCAAATTTTTAATTTAATCTCATTTTCAGGGATTCACCACAAAAGATTGTTAAGGGGAAGGAATCGATTATACAATGAAACCTCTGTGCGACCACCTCCATTAAGCGACCACCTCCCTGAACGACCATTTTTTCATGGAACGAAATTTATTCCCATAGGCTCAATACTAATTTTACCTCTATTCAGAGGCCACCCGAGTTGAACTCCCTCCATGAGCGACCCATTTCTTTAAAGAAAATGAAACAAATTCCGTTTTTTCCTGGTCGCTTGAAGAAATTTTTATTAGAATAATAATTCCGGAGAACGCATTATTCATCAAACTTCTAAACTAAGGTTAGAATTTTTATTTATTTCGATAACTTTTAATTTTTTAAACCCCTTTGTGTCTTTTTCGGCAATGAATTTAACTTAGATGACAAAGTAAGGATGACAGTCACTAAACTCCCCTGCCCTATTCTGTCCGGAAACTCTCAAAGAAAGAGGTAAATTAATGAAATCGACATAATTTGTTCTAGTCTAAAAAAAAAAAAAAAAAAAAAAAAAAAAATTGCATTTATTTACTGAACTTCGAAAGGACTTGGAAATATAAATTATAGAAGATAAAACCGTAAAATCAAAGCAAACGTCAGTGTATTCATTTTTTAAACTCTGTACTTAATTAACCTATGTAATTAACTTTTGTTTTGATACTTAAATTTTTATATTTTTTCCTAATGTGAAAAGTAAAATTTTTTAACATTAATTGTTACCTTTTTTCAACAGTTAAAATCTAGATTTAAACATGACCTCCATTAAGAGACCACCTCTCGGAGCGACCCATATTTTTTGGAACGGAAGTGGTCGCTTTAGGGAGGTTTTACTGTAGTTTCAAATATGCACCTTTTATAGGAAATTGAAAAACGCTGTTCCATTCTTCAACATATAAATATTAATTTCTATAAATTTCATTCACTTTTTCATGAAAAGGCATAACTGCGAACTATTCCTTTTTTGCGTTAGCGCTATTTCCGAATCATAATCCTTACCATATTTAATCCCAGAATTCTACAATTAATTAACATTAAAATTACGCAAAGATTTCTTTTCGGAAGGACTGATAACTAAAAAGGGAATTAGTTGACAGCTAAGTATATTAAATAATTATGCATTATAAGTGTAGGCTGATAGATATATTTAAAATTATTTTGCTAAAGGAAAAAAAATGCTTTAAATTTTGCAAATAATGTATGAAATATAAATATGCGGATTGGCGTGAGGGGGGGGGGGGGGGTGCACGCTACGGTTGTTAGTACTGCAGAATATTAGGGCTCCGGTACTTTTTTTCTTAGAAATTAAGCCCTGGTTAAACCTTCTTTCAAATTATGCTGGAGGCCTTTATTAAAGGTCTGCACGGGTCGAAATATTCAGACCCGGCCTTTGGCCGACCCATAGAAAAAAAAGTTCGTCCCGGCCTGGAAAAATGTTTAAATCTTAGCCCGAGTCTGGTCCGGCCTGATTGAATTTCTAGAAAACATAGTTTTTTACGCCGATATGGTTGAAAA
Source organism: Maratus speciosus (assembly GCA_963932465.1). Lineage (NCBI taxonomy): Eukaryota > Metazoa > Arthropoda > Arachnida > Araneae > Salticidae > Maratus > Maratus speciosus. The sequence continues at coordinate 382,079,766 of OZ010789.1, forward strand.
TTGATCGTATGAAAGAGTTCTGACCAAAAATAGTCTTATAATAGCTTGTAGATTTTTCTTTTTATATTTTTATAATCTTCATTTTTAAAGAAGCGTCAAAGGCAGTGATATTTATTTTTTTTAATGAATCTCTATTTGTATTGTTTCACTTACCATTTAATATTGTTTATCCATAATCCATGTATTGGAGATTTTCAAAAATGATATAGAGTAAAACCTTCTAAGACGGAATCATACAGACAAGAAAAAAATGACTTATAGACAATTTTCAATCTTAGGAAGTGCAAATGTATTCTATTCTTTTCTCAAGTATTATTATATTCATTTTGCATGGACCAAAAAATTATTCCGTTTTAGGCAGGATTCCGTAATAGGCAGGTTCTTTTTCAGTGGTTTTACAGTTTTTTTTTACTTTTTTTTGCGTTTAAATCTACTATCCTTTAAAAACGATTTTTAAAGTTTAATTGTATTTGGTAATATGTTTTAACTAGTTATGTAAAAGAAGCCAGTCCCGGTTCGGTATGAAAAATACATTAGTCACGGTCGAGACTGGTCCGGATCCAGAATACAGACTTTTTTAACCACTCGCCGGGACGATATAAAATCTGAAGTTGTGAGGGTTAAAATTATGAAAACACTCTTAATCGGTATGTTAGAAAAAAAAAAAAACTTGTTTTAAATAGTACAGAAAGAAGGTGGAAAGGGCAAAAGTTAAACTCAATCGGAAGTTTAAGCTACAGGAAAGAGTTACATACTCACCTGCAATTTTTTAAAAAGGACTTAAACATTTTATTAGGAGCCAAACTTTGTTTAAAACTTTAAATGCGTTTTAAATTATTAATTTAAATTGTTAAAAATAGCTAATTTAAATTTATTAATTTCAATGTGTAATTAAAATTAAAATAAATTTAATTTAAATTATTAATTTACATTTTTTTTAAAAAGAGTGCAAACTCGGAACATGGTCTTTTTGATTATTTTACATTAATTTTGTTTCGGCAAATTTGAAAATATATTTATTTTTGAAAATATGACTTTTTTAAAAATAAGTTACATCATTTTTTTTTATTTGTGTTTTTAATACTTTAATATTAATATATAAAATAATCCTGTAACAAAATTAAAATTATATTTTCCTCTTTAATTAAATGAAAAAATGTTTGAAATTCGACGATAATATTTCGAGTTATAACGATTTTAAATTACCCCAATTAAAAAAATAATAATAATTTTAAAAATTTTAAACTTTCTGAGAAATTTTAGGATGTGATTTTATTTGCAAATTATATGATTAATCATCACAAAAAACAGAAAAATATAATTCTAACTCAATAAAGATATATTTTTCATGTATCCTGGAACTTTTAAAGTAACATTGCTTCTTGAATAACACGCATTTCAATTTGTGTCTAATCCCTTAAAACCTGGCGAATTATTTAAACAGGCATAATTCCATCAGTTTTGCAGATATGAAGATTGAACTTTTTGTGTTTAATTCAAGAATGGGTGAGGAAAAAATTCCTAATTGAAAATTTTGCACTACGGGGGCCGTAGAAAAATTTAATTTTCGTATTTTCTCAAATAGACCTCCCATGGAGTTGTAAATTATCTCATCAAATTTTCCACTTTTTTTAACGAAACTTTGCAATTGGAAGTACTTGCCTAGGGGCATTAATTAAGGAGATAGCCTATTGTTTCGATATTTATGGATCACCCTGTATATGGGACAACATCACAAAATAGGAAAATTGCAGTCCGCACAATAAAATGTCTATTAAATGTTAGATAATACAATTTTCTTCTATACATTCTAATGAAAAATATTCTTAGAAGTATTTTCAAGAGATATTATATTCATAATAACACAAAAATAAAGCAATTAAAAGACTTAAACTTTCAGATTGTCATTTTCCTACAGCATGTCACACAGTGATGTGGGCAAAGTAAGAGGCTTTCTGCTATACTGTACAAAAAAATTTTCCAGTTTTTCTCATTTCTAATTAATAATTATACCTTATATAACACATATATGTAGAAGGTAACAAGTTCTGTATTTTACAAATAATTTTTCATAATGAAAATATGATTGTCACTGAAAATGAAGATCATTGTCCTGGTCTGTTCATTTTAGTTCTTTATGAAGGATAAAGATGGCGCTGCAGGGTAATTCTTCTTGTTCTTGACATAGTTCAAGTCAGAAATAGTAAAATCATTGCTACCAGCAAGTTGTTTTAGATATTTCTTTGAAAATAATGCGTTTAAAGACTTTGTAATAGTTGAGTAGACTTTTATTATATCATTTTCCTGGCTTCAATAATTTACAAATAAAACTTAACATTGCACTGAATTTGAGGTACTATAGAGGAAACATGTTCCTTTAAACGAAATTAAAGTGTTAGATCTAAAAAAAAAAAACAAGAATGTGAAATTTTTTTAGAATGAAATTGTCATTATCTTAGCGGACATTATCCTGGTATACATATGCCAAGAAAAGGACATATTATTATAATAAGGGAAGATGGGGGATGAATGGGACATTTTCACAAATATATTTTTTATTTAAGTTATTATTAATATTATATATCACATTTCATACATTAGGTATTTGACAACATTTATAAACAATATTTATTCTAGATTATGATTTATTCAGAAAAATATTATGAAATCCAAAAAAACGTTCCTCCCTGTCCCAATCATCCCCACAGCAGGGATGAATGGGACACTAATAGGGATGGATGGGACACAAAGATTTTCCTCCCTGTATTCAATTTTACCAAATTAAAATTTATAATTATAATCTTATATGTAATTATATTTGTAATATATGATTTTACGGCACAAATCGATATGTTTTTTTTTTTTTTTTTTTTTTTTTTTTTTTTTTTTTTTTTAATAACTTCTTTTATTGCAGTTTTAACTTTTAATGCAGACTTCGGCTATCAATCTGTTCTTTTTTCCCACTTATGAGGCATTTTAGATTTGAAATGAAAGTGCAAAATGTCTTTTAAATATGGCATAGCTAAGAATTTTTAATCATAACTTATTAACTAATATTAATTAAATGTGTCTTAGAAACATGCAGAAGAGAAATTATTGTGTCGATCGGAAAGTCGTGTCGTGTTGGGAAAATCAATTGGTATCGGAAAATTCTGTCCGATAATTATTAGACATTAGATATCGGAATCAATGTCTAATAATTAAATGATAGAATTTTCCCGTACGAATTGATTTTCCCAACACAACACGACTTTCCGATCGACCCAATATGTTAGGGGTGGGGATTTATTAGTGCACCATTTCAAAATTCAATATAATTTCCCCCATGTGATCAATAAACATATACTATTTTTAACAATTTTATCTATTTTGATTAAGTTTTAGTACCAATTTTTTGATAATCCATTAATAATTATTACAATACAATAAATAACACTCAGAAATTTTAAACGATAACAACTCATGCAATACTATTTAATACTATTAATTAACGTAAATTATGAATTTATAAACCTATATAATACTATTTAGTTAATAAATAAAATTTTCAACATCTCTAGGGAGAAGTGAGAATGTCCCATTCATCCCCATTTGAAATGTCCCAATCATCCCCATGATGCATAATATCCCTTCTCAGCCATTTTACCTCAAAAATTATTTTGTCACAATGGTTACTATTCATTCATTTTAATTATTGATATTGAACCTTAAAATAAATAACTACAACAAAGCTTAATTTTTTATATTGTATAAGATATTTCACATCTTCAAATGTAAAAAAAAAAAAAAAAAACTTACTTTTAAGCAGAGATTTCAGAAAATGCAACTTTGAAGGAAAATGAAAACAGCAATGTGGTCCTACTTTTAGTTCTGAAGCACACTGTGGTAGAGGTATATGGGGTTAGGAAGCAATTTAAAATATATGTTTATTGCCTGAAATATTGAGAATGTCCCATCCTTCCCTTGTCTAATTCATCCCCCAGCCCCCTTACATAAAAATGAGCTTAAGCTCTTCAAACTTTAACAGTTTCTTTATTCAGCTGCTCAAAAAACATTTTAAAAAGAATCAGCAGCTTTGAAACGATTTAAATTTTCAAAAAATTTTGTTTTCAAAATCTCACATTTCGTGATATTCACCCATATATACATCGTTTTGGCTGTTTCTGAAGTTGATACAAAAAAGGAAGAGAAATTCTGACCAGAAAATAATAGGGAAATGTCGACTAATTAAAACTGTACTGGTGCAAAATTCTACGATTTAAAATTTTCCTTGCAATATATCTAATAGCAAATCCAAAAATAATGATACAAGCTTAAGAATTGATTTTAAGATAAATACCAAAGTAATTAATTATATTTGTAACATTTTTTTCTCTAGTGTTCCCAATTTTTCTTCAAATGCAAAAGTACAAAAAGAATTGAAATAAGAAAAATTGGTTTTTACAAGCAACTTCTTTCAAAAGCACAAAACTAAAAAAAAAAAATATTTTTTCCTGAATTGTTCATAATGCATTCTTATATTGTACAATGCCAGGGTTCGTAAGGGTACCGTTATTTTCAAGGCCAAATATCAGAATTTTTTGTAGAAAAATAAACCTAGTTTAAACGGACGAAATTTCGCCTTATTTAAGGAGAGCTTTTCCATAAGAAAATACTGGTGGCGAAGAATTTCTTAGTCTGGAAATTCAAGCACCCGCACGAACCCTGAATACTATTGGCTCCATTTTTTTGTGAGTGGTGCATTGCTATTTGCTTCAGTTTTTCTACTTATGCTAATAAAGTGCAGATATTTTAACATGACTGTGAATTCATGATATAGTTCAAATAGAGAAAAAAATATGTTGGGAATAAAATATAAAATAACAAAAGTTATAATACCATTCTTTAACTTTACTCGTATATTTTTTTACATATTACATATATGTGTCCTCTATTTATCACAATATTTATAATACTTTATTCCGCATGTTCAAATGCACTTATATTTCAATAACTCACCCGCACAGTGTATCACAATAACAGTTGTTTTTCCAGCAAGCGTTGAACTTTCATACCTGATTGTAGGAGATACGACCACATGTTCAATGACAAAGTTGTAGAGCTTCATCTGTTCAGTCAGAAAAGACATATTGTGCATATATATGCGACAATATAATCCTGTACATATCAAAACATATCTTACACTCATGCGAGACGTTTTTCTATGAAATACATGAATATTTTTCGAAAACGAAAGTAGATTTTTTTTAAATGTATGCAAATGCAATATTATAAAATCAGGATGTGACATAAGTAATAACATAAGTAAATGTAATATAAATAGTTTGACGTAGTACAAATAAGAAATAAACGAAAAAGTTTGTTACTCTTGTTCTTAAAACAAATGTTATTTTTTAGAAATCAAGAATTTATTTCTGCAAATGCGAGTATTTAAAATTCTAAAATAATATTAACGTCTATCATTATTTATTTTTTCTAAAATAAAATATCTTCTATATATTTCGGATATTTTTTTCTGTACAGGCAACTATTTAGCGTATCCGCATGCGCTATATGCCTTTCCTAATTAAACAAATTGTACTCTACAACTTTTCCATTACTTTTTCATTACTTTTGATTGTATTCCAAGTTTTGAAGTGCAGTATTTAATTCTAAAATTTACCACTAGATGGAGCAGTCATTTATTTCATTGTATAACGCATAACCGTTTTACGAAAACCTAATCACCATATTCATTGGGGTATCTAACTCAGTTCAATACTTATTTCAGGCAAAACGCATTTAATCTTAAGATAGATATAGACATATCATTCTACTTGCGATCACTCCCGGCCTTTTTATTCTGGCCAGCAGGAGCTTTTTATGGTTACGCACCGTTTTTCATTTTTCATGGCTTTACAAGTAAAATTCTGGATGTACTGCAAGAGGAGAGAACTTCCTGGAATCTCGATTTAATCTCATTTCCTGACCCATTGTTGATCCTCCCGCCCTTTTCTTAAAACCACAAATGGGGGTATAGAAAAGAAAGGTTTTATTACTTTACCATGACAGCCAGCACTTTTGCTTTCGAAACGGAGCCTTAAGGATTGCGCATGTACAGAGTGTTTCATAAGTCCATTCACGTTTAGAAATTCATAAATAGAGAAAAAATTGTCTTACTGGAGGGGATCCGCACTTTTGTCAAAGGCTTTTTTGTGGCAAAACAAACAAAATAGTTTTAAAAGACGAATCAGTAATTTCAGATTTCATGTTTTCATAAAAAATCATCAGATTGTCATATTGGAATGATGTTTGGCCATGAACTCATCAAATACTCGGAACATTTTCAGGCAAAATAAATGAAAAACGTTCAAAGAGAAGATTCACATTATAAAAATGCATAATATTTCAACAGATTGTGGTGTTAGATTGAGGTTTTCACTAAAAGACTTGCAAATAGCCGACAATCTTGTGGCATCGAAAATTTTAACTAAGTCCATAATAATAATAAGTTTCTTTTTTTTTTTTTGTTTATTGCTTTTTCCACAAAACATGCCAAAACCTTTACTAGTCAGATACAGTAAAACATCCCTAAAGTGACTACCGATCCAATAAAAATTGGTTGCTCCGAGAGGTGGTCTCTTAATGGAAGTTATGTTTAAATCTAGATTTTAATTGTTGGAAAAAGGTAACAATTAATGCTACTAAATTTATTTTTCACATTAGGAAAAAATATAAAAATATAAATATCAAAACAAAAATTAATTACATAAGTTAATTAGTGCAGAGTTTAAAAAATGTATACATTGACGTTTGCTTTGATTTTACGGTTTTACATTTTATAACTTATATTTCCAAGTCCTTTTGAAGTTCTGTAACTAAAGGCAATTTTTTTTTTGGACTGGAACAAATAATGACGATTTCATTAATGTGCCTATTTCTTTGAGAATTTCCTAACAGAGTAGGGCAGGGAAGTTTATTGACCGTCATTCTTAATTTGTCATCTGAGTTAAATTTATTGCCTAAAAAAGGCACAAGGGGGTTTAAACACCTAAAAGTTACCGGAATAAAAAAAAATTATTTTTCTAATAAAACCTTCTTCAAGCGACCAAGAAGAAGAATTATTTGTTTCACTTTCTTCAAAGAAATTGGTAGCTCATGGCGGGAGTTCAACTGAAGTGGTCTCTGAATGGAGATAAAATTAGTATTGAGCCTATGGGAATAAATTTCGTTCCATGAAAAAATGGTCATTCAGGGAGGTGGTCGCACAGGGAGGTTTCACTGGTGCAAACTGCATTTCGATTCGAGAATTTTCTAATTTCATATGAATATTTGAAATGTGAATAGAGTTATGGGACATCCTGTATATTGATTTCAAAAATGAAAAATATCCTAAAATTCAGAATGCTATATTTTAAATAGTTTCCCAAATAGATAAGTTTTGATGGTCATTGAGACAGCAAATTGCAAATGTTAAAAATATTTCATTTTTTATGGAATTTGGCTTTGATCCAAATGTCTTTAAGCGATTATTCAAGAATACATTTACTCCATTTTTGGAGGAAAAACTACTTTTCAATGGTTCATTTACTTTGTGGAGGCTTTTTAGTAATACTAGATTGTGCAGCGAACTAATGCTAGAAGAAATATATTGAGTAGAAAAACGAAAATTTCATCTAGAAGTAATGCCATAGTTTTGTTTATTTAAAAAAAAAACTAAACTGTTTAACCCTTTAATGCAGGAATTTTTCTTAATGGATGGAAAATGTATTTCGCACATAAGTCAGATTTAAAATTGATTAATTTGAAACAAATAATATTGAATTCTTAAAAATCTTACTAGTCCAGGCAATAGAGACTGTATAGGGGCTCTACCTAGCAAAATTCATGGTAGTTCTGGAAAAAGGCTTACTATATGTTTTTTGGGTCGCTGAATCCGAATTTTTAATTTCCCACCAAAATTTCCCCCGGCAATCCCTCAAATTTTGGTAAAATGCCCCCCCCCCCCCCCAAAAAAAGGTTTTTATTAAAAAAATCAATTTTTTTTATTGTTTTAGAGAAAAAGTATCTAGAAATTCAGAAAGTAGACAAAATTTGCAACAAATTACATATACGACATTATGACTTAGGATGAAGGGGAAGGGGCGATCTGCCTCGGAACATGTGCGCGGTGCTGCGTGAACTAAGTTGCGCAATTCCACTTAACCACTCACACATTTACATTCGCCCTCCCATCTCCCATCCGAACTTTCTCTATAAGGTTTACTTTAAGTTTTTTGGGTCACTGAATCCGAATTTTTACCTTCCCCCCAAAAATTTCCCCCCGCTGAACCCCACCCCCCTAAAAAAATAGTTGTTTTTAACTTAAATTTCTTATTGTTTCAAGGGAAAAGCATTATGAAATTCAGAAACTAGATAAGATTTGCAACAAATAGGATGTATGATATTATGACGTAGGATGAACGGGGAGGGGGAGGGCTGCCTCTGAACATGCACTGCGGCGCTACGTGCACTAAGTTATGAAATCCAGGCAATAGGGGATTTTACCTGGAAAAATTAATACTAGTTCTGAATTTCGACTCACTTTATGTTTTTTGGGTCGCTGAATCCGAATTTGTAACGTCCCACGAAAATTTCACCCGGCAACCACCCAAAAAATTGTTTTTTTGAAAAAATTTGTTTTTTGAGAAAAGCGTGCGGGGAATGTTTCAAGGCAGCCCCCCTCTCTCCCCGTTTATCCTACGTCATAATGTCATGTATCCTATTTATTGCAAATTTTGTCTAGTTTCTGAATTTCATAATGCTTTTCCCCTAAAACAATAAGAAATTTAAGTTTATAACAACTTTTTTTTTTTTTGGGGGGGGGGGGGAGAAATTTGGGGAGTAAGTTAAAAATTCGGATTCAGCGACCCAAAAAACTTAATGTAAACCTTATAAGGAAAGTCCGGAGGGGAGATGGGAGGGCGAATGTAAACATGCGAGTGGTTAAGTGGAATTGCGCAACTTAGTCCACGCAGCACCGCGCACGTGTTCCGAGGCAGATCCCCCCTTCCCCTTCATCCTAAGTCATAATGTCATATATCTAATTTGTTGCAAATTTTGACTACTTTCTGAATTTTTAGATACTTTTTCCCTAAATCAATAAAAAAATTGATTTTTTTAATAAAAACCTTTTTTGGGGGGCTTTTTACCAAAATTTAGGGGGTGGGGTTGCCGGGTGAAATTTTGGTGGGAAGTTACAAATTCGGATTGAGCGACCCAAATAACATAAAGTAAGCCGATTTCCAGAACTAATTTTGCTAGGTAAAATTCCCTATTGCCAGGACTAAACGTTTAATTTAAAATTACAGAACGACCCTCATATAATAAGTTGTTAATTGTACTAAAAATTATTATTAACAGCTATCAAATATATTTTTGTCATAGTTTAAACTTTGAACACCTTACAAAAAAAAAAAAAAAAAAAAAAAAAAAAAAAACAACCTTTTTTGCCATATTTTTGCTCAGATCTGTATCTGTTGATCTCGAAAGAACGTTATTTTTCAGTCTGGGGGAAAGTTGTAATAAAGCAGTATTCAGCAGCAAATGACAGAAGTTCTATTTTTTAAATAATTACGGAAAAAGTTTATTAATATTGTACACGACGATTTATACATTAAATATTAATTTTATAATTTTTCAATATTATATTGTATTTTTAATTTTAATTTTATGGTTCTTATACTCAGATATAGAGTTTTTTCAACGTTGCTATAAGTTAGAAATTTGTTAAAATCACACACCTCTATCTGCATCCATTGATTTGATAGGCTTTAAATATTTAATTACTCGTAATTTATAGCCTTGCCGGCTAACTCGGACACATATTATAATGATATCTACCTAAGGGAACTGCCATGTACATAAGTTGGACGCACCTGGTCCAGTCTATATGTTTGATACTACTGATTTTAAGATTAAGTAACTAATAAATGTTTAATTTCCCAGATCTTGGTACCAGGTTACGAGAGTATAAATTCGTTGAGAAAATCTTTCGTGCAGAACAGAAAAAAAAGCTTGTCGAAGGCAAATTTTCAACATATATTCGAAACCGGAATGGCTTTGCTAACTTATTTCTGCTTTTCACAAGAATTATTGAAATTCATATGAGGTTTTATCATGCAGGGGAAAAAATATTCACAGCACTCTGGGAGTCAGTTTTCAATACCACCTAATATGATGTTGCTATGCATGAGAAAGTTAAACAATTTCGGCAAAAGCTGAAAAGTAATTATTGGTAGTTTACTTTTGATATAAACCAAAACGTCTATCTGCATCCACATTATATGCAGGATAAACTGGTAAAAAAATAAAAATGAATAAATAAAGGTTTAATTGCCAGTACAAACAACAGAAAAAATAATTTCATCTAAATAATATCATCCACCTTCACCCAAGTCAAATTTTGTTTAAGAAATATGTAGCCACATTTGGTCATTTGTGAATATTTTTTTGTATTATTCTTCGTTGATCTGTCGGTATGCAGAAAAATGAAATAAAAAACGTTAAATAAAGATAGAAATAACTAACTCAAAAAGCTCTTTTTTACCGTTTCATACAGGATTATTCTAAATGGCCTCTTTTATTTATCTAGGAAATCTAATACAAGGCTGAGCCAGGCATGAATACATTTTAACAACACATTTTATAAAATTTACCAAAACATTAGCTTTTTAGTAAATTTTATATAATTTGTTCATATGTCTGGCTCAGTCTTGTATTAGTTTTCCTCAAATATAATAGAATAATTCTGTATGTCACGCTGAAAAAAGGGCAGTTTATTTATTATATACGTATACATTATACATATAAGATATATATATACATATATAAATATATATACATATATTTATTTATTTATTTATGTATAGATTTCTTTACTTGTGTACTTTTTTTATATATTTTTTAAATTTACCAAAAAGCTAATGTAATTGAAAACAGCGGTAAACATATTTCGCACAAATCATTATTTTCAAATTAATGTAAATGTATATATATGTACGTATATACTTTCAGAACCATAATTAAAAAATCTGGACAAATAAATATATATTCTGTTGAATGTAAGTATATTAAATTTACATTTAAGAAAATAAATTTAATTAAAAGTTTTCCCTCTTTTCTAATAAGAAAACGGAAATACGCCATACAGAAACTAGTCGGATGTGCTATTCCCAAAACTTTCTTCTACTTCATACATGTTAACACTTCAAAATTTGCTATCCCGGTGCCAAAAATTAAATGACAATCTATTCCAATTATGAAGATTCTAAAGATGTTGTTTTGTTGAATTGCGTGCATTTCAAAAACAGATGTAAGCATTGCATTTTTCGAAAAAATCATTGAATCTCGGCACCCAACCTCTGACGTATGCAACCACAATTCCCAACCCAAGGAGCAACACCTTTGGATAGCATACACCTAAGGCTAAGGAAGGACTTGTTTATGTGAAATTGCAACATAATATGAGGTTTGACTGAATTCCGTGCATTAGTTTTTGAGATACTATAGCTATCTTGAAAAGCGTGAAAAATGTTGTATAGCTCAGTAGTATAGCCTGTAGTATTACTCGGTTCACGGATAATCGAGTACTCCGCTTATTCGAATAAAATGCTCTGTTGTATTTACTCAAAATGATTAAACATTAATATGTTCTGTATATCTCACTTGAATTACAATAATTTTATTTAAGGCTGTTTATCAACTGCTCTGCTGAACAAACACAAAGCGTTTTGACACATTCAGAAATTCATTTTTTAAATCAAAGATATAAAATTGGAAGGTCTGTCTATGGAAGAGATTTGGAATCAAACTGTGCTTTCCATTTTTTGATAAATAAATTACCTATTGAGTTATAAGGGATTTTAATCATGTGACGAAGACGTTTTTCAAACTTTTTTGAGTGGTTATTCTTCTTTTGCGTGGAAATTCGGTTCAAAACGCCCACTTTGACAATATTTTTGATAAATCTATTGCTTTTGAAAAAAAAGATGAATAAAAAAGAGTTAGATTACGTAGTCTCTGAACAACAACACCTGCTAGTTTCATGCATTTCCGAACAAAAATAAATTAAAACACATGTCATAAAGTTGCCCTTTTGGATTTGAGAACTTCCTTAAGGATATGTACGCACGCTGTTAAAAGTAATACTTATATCACATGTAAACCTTTAGCTCTAACTCGTGGTTTTTTTTTTTGTTTTTTTAGATAGATTTCGTATGAAATACTACCTATTACATTCTCCCCTATGTTGGAATTTCTGAAAAATTTTGCAGATCTACACCGATCATGACCCCTAGAACCCAAAACCACACTCAGTAAAAAACTTTATCTATCTATCTATATATATCTCTCTCTCTCTCTCTCTATATATATATATATATATATATATATCAATCCCTATTTTATGGACACGATAACTTTCGTAATTCTGCACAAATCTCTTCCAAACTGATACATAAAATCAAGGGGCATAAAATCTCGGCCAAGTTCGTTAATGGGGAAAATCGGATCAAGGGGATGGAAATAGAGAGGGGTTTTGTGAAAACCGAAAAAGCAGCAAACTTCTTAATCTTTGTACATATCAAATCAGTTTAAAGTTTTTATTACTTCTAAAAATACGGCCGAAAATTTATGTATCACAGATTTTTGATAAAATTAAAAATGGGCTGAAGGGGCGCAAAAAATAGGGTTTTGGGAGAAAGAAATTCATAACTTTGTCAATTCTCAAGATATCAAATCCAGTTAATTTTATTATAAATCTCTTTAATATTATCTACAACTTTTATATTGACAAGTTTTTGATAGGACCAATTCGTACCGCAAAAAGATTAAAAACGAAAACAAAAAGGGGGGGTTGAAGAAGAAAAAAATCCATAACTTCGTCAATTCACAAGATACAAAATCCCCATGCATCATACATCTCATACATCTTTTTATCATACATCTTTTTAATATTATCAACAATATTTATATTGACAAGTTTCTGGTAGGACCAATTCTTATAACAAAAATAAACTAAAAATACAAAGCGGTTGAAGAAAAAAATTATCGCATTAAGGGCGTATTCAAATCCAAACTGCTTATTTTCTGACTCATTTTTAAATTCATTTTTGCTCGCAAACGCATCCAATTGGTAGATTTTCTTATTCAGAACCATCATCCGTACTGGTCGACTTTTTGATAGAGGCAGAATACATTTCAAAAAATGATGTCAAACTGGGCATTTTTAACCGAATTTCCCGAAGCGATTGTGTTGGAAATGAAAAATATTGTCCTGCTGGGAAAATAATTGTTTATAGATCAAGTTTTAATTAAATGATCAAAAAAATAAAACACCGGTCGCTTATAAATCTCTTCAAAAAATCTCATGAGCAAGTTTCATAATTCTTTTTTAAAAAATGAGTCTGAAAATGTGCCAAAAAATTTCGAGTTGTTGAGCATGGAAAAGTTTTTTTTTTTTTTAATACCGCCTTAACATGGTTCTTATAAAACCATCTACTATATAAAAATGAAACAAAAACTCGTCAAAAGTGGCCAAATAAAATTGTTAAAGTGGGTTTATCTCTAATTATGATTTAGTTTTTGTTGTTGAAACGAAGCACTTAATTTCGAAATTTACCTGCTCCTGTAGGCCGAGCCGGCGGGATTTTTTTTTTTAACTAGGGGGCTCTGCCCCCTACGAGCTAGGCTCGTCAACCCCCCGTTCAGACACCGCAGACTCTAACAGCAGGCTAATTTGATCGGCTTTAAAAGGATTTCGGAAGATTGAATTATAATTTGAATCTGACAATTATAATCTGACGTAATTTTCACGAAACTTTTCTTTCTCTTTTTAATATTCACGTAAAAATACTTTTGTTAAAAATGAAATATTATGGTCATCTTAAAATATCAAATAAATGTCTCGCGCAATTTTTAAATTTAAACTGTTTTGCAATATTATTTTTTGTTCATTTTACGTAATAAGTGTAATGTGACGTAAATTCTCCTATTTAAGACTTCTAACGCATGTTAATGAATTTATTATTTTACAATATTCTTTCTCTTTTAAAATTCACGTGTAATAATAGTTTTTATGACGCAATTTTCAATGAGTTCCTGCTTTTTATATTTTCTGTTTATAATAGTCACGTGTAAAATAAATTTTTAATTTGAAGCAAACATTATTGTTTGCGCTGTTTATACAGTTGGCAACAGTTTAAATTAATACAATTTTCTAAAATCTCTCTATTCTAAAAAAAAGTAACTACGGCCGCCGCCGCCGGTTTTGAATTTTTTGTGACCAGAGGTCTTTCTTCGTTAATATTAAGAAAAATAATGCATACAAAAATATGAAAATCGGTGGTTTTATACAGAAAAGTTTGACAAATACGCTGATGCAGACAGTTTTTAAATCGAAGAATTATTTTAAGAGATATTTAATCCTAAAGTTGGACAAAATCGTTCCACTAAAAAAGTTTTATAGGAGCAAAAACTATTCATGGGAATTTAATCATTTGTAGACCATTTTATACGTTTGAAGTTCCCGGTGTGCAGACTGTATTTCTTTTTTTCAATTTGACTCATTTTTTGAGGTTTTATTTCTATTTTAAATTCAAATTTTCAGCATTTCGAGAGATATTTTTTACATTATTCTAGAAAATGATATTAATTTATACTGTTGCCAAATATATAAACAGCGCAAACAATAATGTTTGCTTCAAACTAAAAATTTATTTACGCTTGACTATTATAAACAGAAAAAATCTATTAGAATTAGAATTAAATAATTATGTACAAAAAGCAGGAACTTATTAAAAATTACGTCATAAAAAGTATACACGTGAATTTTAAAAGATAAAGGATATTGTCAAATAACAAATTCATTAACATGCTTTAGAAGTCTTAAATAGGAGAAAGTACGTCATATTTACATCACATTAGAGTCATTACATAAAATGAACACAAAATATTGCAAAACAGTTTAAATTTAGAAATTTCGCTAGACATTTATTTGATATATTGAGAGGATCTTTTCAACTATTTTTGTTAGGAAAGCGCAAATAATATTTCATTTCTAACAAAAGTATTTTCACGTGAATACTTAAAAGAGAAAGAATAGCTTGGTCAAAATTACGTCAGATTAAAAACGATTAATTTAAAATGTCTCATTTAAAAGAACTTTCTTTTCGCTTTGTTAAAAAAATATCAGGTTACAAAGACTGTTTACTTAATTCCTTTTATATTAGCTCATTTTGAAATGTTGTTACAGTTGTCTACGTCATCAAGTTATTTTTATTTCGACGTTTAATTTGTATTTTTATTAATGTTGTACTAATTTATTTGTTCTTTCGTTATTTAAAATAAAAATTACGTCAATTTGTATAACTTGGCGATTTATATAATTTGGCGAAATTGGTCGACGGGATAATCAAGTAGTACTGCAGCGGATTTGGCGTTAAAATTCCCTAATCAAAGAGATATGAATAGAAATCCGTTTATAGAGAGATCGCCGCTGTTTTTTAAATTATAATTCAATCTTTCGAAATCTTTTTAAAGCCGATCAAATTAGAGTGCATTTAGAATCTGCGGTGTCTGGACGGGGGTTGGCGAGCGTAGCTCGCCGAGCTAGGGGGCCGAGCCCCCTAGTATCTAAAAAATATCTCTAGAAAAGCTGAAAAATTGAATTTAAAATAGAAATAAAACCTCAAAAAATGAGTCAAATTAAAAAACTAAATGCAATCTGCACACCGGGAAATTCTAACGCATAAAATGATCTAAAAATGATTAAATTCCTATGTACAGTTTTTGCTCCATTAAAACTTTTTTAATGAAACGATTTTGTCCAACTTTAGCATTAAATATCTCTTAAAATAGTTCTTCGATTTGAAAACTGTCTGCATCAGCGTGTTTGTCAAACATTTCTCTATAATACTACCGATTTTCATATTTTTGTATGCAACAGTTTTTTTTAATATTAACGAAGAAAGGCCATGCTTAAGCATTCAATGCCAATCTGCCGGGAATATCTACGCAGATTTTCATTGGTCCATTTTCAAATCAAAACTATTTTTTATATATAGAAGGATATATAAGCTAGAGAATAATACGATTTCAATTTATGCATCATTATTACCGTTCGAAATATATAAACTATAAATATAATATGACCTACGAAATGAAAAGTACAGAAATGTAACTATTTAATTATTTTCTTTAAATATTTAAGTAAAAGATCAATTTTTAATTATCAAACAAATATAATTACTGTGCTCAGATTATAAAAAGGGCGTCATCTGACTTAAACATTCTCCTATTAACTACGCGCATTTACACTAGGTGTATACTAATTAAAGATATGCTTGATTAAGTATTTTAGTAATCATCTTAAGTACCATAATAAATAAAAGCAATCTATGCGCTTAGTCTTAAATCATTGAGAAAAGATTAGAAAACAGAAGAAGAACTGCACAAAATAATGAAGATTTAATGACTTGGTTCTCAGATAGAAAGAACAAATATTGAAAGAAAGTAGAAATAATCAACTGACTCTTCTCTCAATCTCAATTCTTTCATGAAAAAAAAAATTTCTTTTCATTTTGCCAAGCATCGTCTGGATTTTGTTTTTTGAAAATTAGTTGGGAGATTAATAATTCTTAGCGCGCACACTAGAATCTTGAATTATTGTGATATTAAAAAAGGGGGAATTTTTAATCGATAATAAAAAATATTAAAATAAATAAAGGACTCCAATAAAGATCAAAGATTAACAGATTCATGTACTAAAGAAATAATGAATAATACTGGATCCGATTTTAAATTTGCTTGTTATCGTCTTTGAAAGGTTGCAGCAGTCATTCCAGATCTTTTTTAACACCATGGAACATTTAAACTCATAACTGAACACTAAAATTTTCATACTTAATTGAATGCGGCACTAAAGTTTTGATAATGAAAAACAAAAGCCTAAACGGTTATATATAATTTTTAATTTACCTATTAACACAAATAAAATATCCCAACCCAGCCGAAAAAAAAAAAAAAGAAATACCAGTTATTATAATTTGTAATAAAAGGAAGATTAAAATTCTTATGAACATTTTTTTTTAATTCTCTTTCATGTACAGCCAGCCAAAACAACAACAAAGAAACAAAAATAAAAAGAGTTTCAAAATATGTCAATTTTCAATCTATATTACAATAACAGGCTCAGGATGTCATATTCATACGGAAATTGTACCAAACTTTGAAATGTCCGATACAAAGAAACACCTAATTTCAACACCATATTTGTTTCTTCTTTTTTGTAAGATTTTACTTTGGGATATCAAACGGGAAGTTATTTGGTCATGTAGTTGATGAATTATGAAAGTTTCGAACTCCTAATGTTTGAGACATGTGGATGCTATGACTGTAGTTTCAAATGATCGTTTTGATTACACAATCTTAGAACATTTATAAGACTTGAACCAAATTTCTTTCTTTTTACATATATTTCTTTAGTCATTTCTTCGTAGCATAGAGACCACATACAAGACTTGTTGCAAGTGATCCGCTGGACAACACAAATACAGTCGGGAACTCCACACATGTGTACGCAATGGAGTCCCCTGGAGTTGAACCCAGTAATGCAAAAGGCACAGATGAAAGTCTATATGCTCTCGGCCAAGGCATCCCAATCCTAATGCTAAATTAATTTTTTATCATTGCAAAAGAGATTAAAATGCTGTTTTTTCTTTTAAATATAACACAAAACTATTTCTAAAATTACAGCTCAATCCGTCAAATAGCTACTGAGTTATGCTAAAAAAATTACTCCCATTGCAATATGATTTGAAACGATTACAAATGAAATTTACATTAGGAATTTAAAAGTCTAAACTTTCATAGTTCGTAAACTACTTAATGAAATTACTTCCCGTTTTGTCTCCTAAGATGAAATACTTCAAAAAAGGAAAATATGATGTCAAAATTAGATGTTCGTAGTGAAAATTTCAGTGTTTGGTACAATATCAGTTTGGAGACAAGCTCCTAATCTGTGTTTTAACATATATTGGAAGAATTCATAATTTCATAATGGCTATTTTTGTTCTTTTGTGCAGCAATTTGGATATTCAAATGCATGGGGCTTCTCTTTTTAATTTTTTCTATCGTTACAAAAATAAAGTATTGGATTCGAGAAAATTTGTGGCTTCAGGTTTTCGACGGATTTATACATTTTAGAAGGTCCTGAACACGTTTTAACTGTTTTTAGAAAATCTCTGTTTGTGACGCTTTATCTCAAGAACTAATGCGGGTAATATAATAAAAATTTATATTCATTTAGTACCGGATATAGATTGATGTTGGTTAGTTTTTTGTGTAAATCGCCCAACAGGTGATGCTGCTATGCTGCATTTTTCATGATTTTTTGCAACAGTTCTATCTAAAGAACTAATGAACGAATTTTCAACTAACTCTTTCAATTAGACGTTTACACAAATTGTTGCTGATTAAGTTTTGGTGTTAATCGCCCAATAGGGTGCGCAGTTATGAATGGATTTTTCACGATTTTCGCAATAGTTCTGTCTCAAAAACTAATGCACGGATACTCATCAAATTTCAGATTCATTTAGACGTCGACATAAATTGTTGCTGATTAGGTTTTCGTTTAAATCACCAAACAGGTGGCGCTGCTATCTGCATTTTGGTGGATATACACGATTTTAGCGATTGTCATATCTCAAGAATTAATTTCTTATCTTAAAATCCTCATGATGGACATAGATTGCCATTTAAGTTTGGTACTGTGATAGCGAATTTTGAAGTATTAAAATGCATGTGGCAGATGAAAGCTTTTGGATTGGCACACAAGAATAGTTTTATTTTTTGCTCTTTCTCTTTTGGCCGCAAGTACATTAATTTTTAAAGAGATATCCTAGCTTGACTTTTTTTAAATAGAAAATTTTCGTTTGAAAGATAAAATTTTCTGTTAGGCGTATTCTTAAATTACATTCCATCGATAATTTCTACAGAACTTTACATTGTAATCCTTTACCTTCAGGACACATATTTTTTTTTCTCTGAAAGCATTAAGTTTATCTGAAGTCTAAAACCATTTTCATGATTTCATGGCATACTCTTATTAAAAAAAAAAAAAAAAAAAAAAAAAAAAACCGCATAAACCGAGAAATAAACATGCAAATAAGCAAATTTATGACACCATTTTCAAATAAAAAGTGAAAAAAAAATCTCTGTACAGCTAATAATCTCTTATCAATAACATAAAAATTTCTTACCTTGTAGTGAGTTTCAAAAACACCTTTAAATTGGTTCATTTAATTAACAAGCATTATGCTAATGGTACATTCAATCTTTTCACAAAAAACAATTTAATTCACATAAAATGGGCACTTGCATAAACAAAACATTAAAATATTTACATAAAGTCAACATATGTACATTTTTATTCTGCGATCGTACTTCCTGCTCAAAAAGAACGGATAGAATTATTTTATAAACTAATGTTTCTTTTTAGTTCAATTCACAAATTTTGTCGTCTGCGCGCCAAAGAGTTTGCAAATAGAGTTAGAAAGTACAACAAATCGTATAATATAAAATGTTGGATATTAAACTATTGATATTTCTGTTTAATTCTGAAAAAATTGATGAAATTTAACATAAATTTTTTACGGCACTGCTATGACCATCGGGCACTGCAATTGCAAACCACTCAACCCACTGGTTGAGATTCACTACATTACAGGTTTGGGAAGTAAGTTATTTCAATATTTCTTGGAGACAGTTGGGAATATAAATAACTGCGTGCTTCTGTTAGATATATTTTGTCGAATAAATATTTCGAAATTTTTTTATTTAAAGTTTTAACTATTATAAGTCTTTAAAATAGAAGAATAAATTCTGATAATTCCTTATTATAGTGGCCACCAATGTTTACTCGTCAAACGATAGAAATATATCGCCAAGTTAATACAAACATGACGTCATAAATGACTACATGATATTTTATGAATGTATATGACTATACATATAACGTATGAAGGGTGTATGGGTACTTTTTTGTTATCGGGGCATTGGAGATTGAGGAAAAGCCAATTGGCGAGTGCAGAAGGTTTTTCACACCGATTTTCTCGCAACATATTTATTGTTTTATATATACAGACAATTATTAAAATTTATTTAATATAAAGAAAACATTTATGTACTTTAAATAAAACTAGGAGTATATATGACATATATGCCGTATGGGACGTATATCTGAGTGTTTGGGATATATATATATATATATATATATACAGGGTGTTGCCGAATTCGCCCAAAAAATTCAGAGGGGTGGTAGTAGGCATCAAGAGGATAATAAATTGCAATAAAACATGGGCTCACAAATGTTAATTTTTATTAATTAAGTTTCAGATTGGTTAAAATATAATTGTAATTTAACATATGTTTTATTTTGTAAACAAATGCGACTGTTTCTTTTCATTATTTCTTTATATTTTCAGTACGGATTGTATATTTTGCTTTAATATGTCAGAATGAAAATATAGATTTCACATTTTTAATGTTATGTTAATTTCACTCTTATTTTTTTTTTTTAATGCCTGGCGATTATTGATATTTCTAGTAAATTTGTGAATAACCTCAATTTCGCAGTAAAAAAGGTGCTTCAACTTTAAACAACTATTACTCGGTCAATTTTAATCGTAGACGAATGGGACTGTTTTGCCTTACTTCTTAGTCTAAAAAGATTTGGTATTTAGTAAATATAAGTTATAGGACAGGGAGGGGCGTATAAAAATTTAAATTACTTAATTTTTTAAGAAATGTCTTCATCGAACCAAATCGCTTTAAAAATTCATCTTTACTTGATTAAAAACTTTTTTGTAACTGGAACTACAGTCGACCCCGTTTAAGACGCTCACGATTAATACGCGATCCCGCTTAATACGCGGATTTTATCCGATCCCTTGGACATCGCCCATAAGGTTAATATTAAAATATTAGATGTAAATTTCCAACTGGGCGAAAAATGTCCGGACTAAGATTCGAACCACGGCACCAGCGGAATATATAATAGACGCTGTAGCATGGGTCTGTCTCACAGACATAAAATAAATTCAACTATTTTAGAATAATTTAAAAATTCATTTCTTTAATAAATTTTATATACATTAATTTATTTTAGAATAAATACCGTTATCAATACAGTCAATAACTAAAGCAAGAAAGAAAGTACTTGATGTTTGTAAAGATTCTATAATTTTTACCTTTACAAAATATCCTTAAATCTGAAACATAAAATATCTATATTTTGATGGTATCCGAAATAAGATATGTTTAATATGTTTTTAAAACAAAATATAAAAGAAAATTCTAAATTTTATTTGTATTTTTTTTTTCTAAAACAAACATAAAAATATGCAAAAGTTTTTAAAAGATATATGATACACGAGAGCACACAGCAGGGGAGAAATTTTGCCAAAATACATTAAATAAGAATGGAAAAACTATAAAGTTATATAATTTTATAACTCATAAAATGAAGGTATAAAAAAGAAAAAAAAAAGGAAAGAAAAAGGAAAGAAGCTATGACTCCCTTCCCTATGAATTTCAGAATTTTTTAAATCTATAATTTTACTCCTAAAAAAACACTTAAAAATTCTTACATCTGATAATAAAGAATATAAAAACTGCATACGTTTCTGATATTATGTTATGTGTTAGAATTTACTTTTTTGAGTTTAACAAGAAAAAAAATAACTACATTGTAAATCTCTTTCATACAATTTTAGATACATTAGATTCGAACACTTTTTATTCATATATACAAAACAGAAATGGATGATGGCCGATAATACACCGCAAACAATTGTTGTTATGCTATCAGAGCTTTACAATCAATATATCGGAGGAGAACCATTTTGTCAATGGCTTGAATGTCTGAATTTCAATTTTCGTAAGATATTTTCTCTTTTTTATGTCAGTTTTATCGAAACAAAAAACACGATATTGTTTTTACGTTGTTACTTCGTCGAATGTTTCCAAAATTGAAAAAAAAAACATACTTTATTTAGCGAAATAATTTAGCTATCGATTAATTGTTCATACTGTAAATTGTTTGTTATGTGTTATAGAATTGAGTATTTACTGATACACTTAGATGTGTATTTAACAGCTTTCGAACTTCATGTATTTAACATGTTTGAAATTTCAAAAATATTTATAGGGTGACTGGTGGCAGTACGAGTAGTTGATCAATCACTAATGTTTTTGTCTTCCAATGCTTCCTTAGTTTGCTCTATTCACTGTAAAATTATATTAATATAATGATTGTCACTGTTTTATCCTGATTAAAATTATATATAGCATAATAGATTTCGAGCTTCGTATATTTAACATGTTTGAAAATTCAAAAATATATAAGGGTGACTGGTGACTGTACGAGTAGTTGATCAATAACTAATGTTTTTATATTCCAAATGCTTCCCTAGTTTGCTCTATTCACTGTAAAATTATATTAATATAATGATTGTCACTGTTTTATTCTGATTAAAATTATGTACAGCGCATTTGTCTACGTTGTGTAGTTAACTAGTTATTGTACTCACAGTAAAAAATGAAATTTCGCTCGTAACCGATAGCCTCATGTTATTATTTGATTAACTATGGTATAGGTGTGGATCATATAGTGTAAGATATAAATACTAATAAGTAAGCTGTGAAAATCCTATCTATATTTCTGAAAAAAAAAAAAAAAAAAAAAAAAAAAAGCGCTTCACCCACTACTAACTCAGCCGCTAATCAGCGTATAAAAATGTGACGGATAACAATCGATTTTTAATAATAGCTAATAATTAATACTATGCTTAAAATTTGTTTTGCGTCTACCTATATAAATTGTACCAGACTGAAAATTTTCAACAGAAACACCTACTTTCGACATCATACTTATATTTTCGGTACATTTTACCTTTGAATACTGAATGGGAAGTCATTCGGTCCAGGGCCGAAACTGGCCTTTTTTGGAGACAGGTTAAAAGAAGGACTTTGGCGCCTCCACCCCCCTGCGCAAAGTGAGTTTACAAAGAGAAATTTGTTAAGTTTCTAACAGCCGACTTATTTTAAAATTTAAAATATGCAGTCATAAAACACGAAATACTAAATTAAGTAATCAGCTTTGTTAAATACTGATTCATTAAAATCTTGAAAATGGAATCGAAAGCTACCGAAAAAAAAAAATCCGCTTTATATAGGATCCTTATCACATATCATCCTTCGATTCTTCTATGCTCTGACATACCTAGGAAGGACGATTTTAGCAATACGTGCTAAGCGTAGAGGTGAGAAAAAACGACAAATAAAATCATCCCCCTTTCGATTTCCGTTCATTCGGCTGGGGCACAAATCCCCTCTGCCCCTTCCATAATTTCGGCCCTGATTCGGTCAAGAATTTTAGGAATTATACAGTTGTAAAATTTAGAACTTTAAATATTAAGTTCATATTTAATCGTTGTGAAACTAATTGCAATTTGCGAAGTTTATTAAGCATAACTGAATAACTAGTTGACGAAAGAAACTGTAATTTTAAATTCGCATATTTGCAACCGCTAGAAATTGATTTCTGTTTCAGAAAAATAATTGGTTACAATAGATATTTTTCTCGAAAATGAAATTCGAAAAATATGTTTTTTGAAATTAATTCTCGAAAAGAATTTGAATTGTAACTTATAAATATTTTAACGGGAATAGATCTTTAGAAACTTGAAATATGCAAATCTTAAATAGCAGTTCATTACGCCAAGTAGTTTTTGAATTATGCTTTAAAACATATTCTCAAGTGAAATCAGTTTTGCAACGGCTAAAAAGGACTTCAACAGTAGGAGTTCCAAACTTTACACAGCACTATTCCTAAACTATATGAATGAATGGCTTCCCTTTTTATATCCAAAGGTAAAATTTTTCTGAATAATCCAAATATTATGTTAAAATTATTTGTCTGTATTGAAAAAAAGTTCATGTTTGGTACAATTTATTTATGCCGAGGAACTTTTAGCAATATTTAAGTATAGAAATATTTATTAGACAGGGTAATCGATGGGTACTACTCATACTTTAATGAGCAGATTTGTGGCAGTAGGGACTGGTACGTTTTTTGGGAGGAGGTGGAGGGAACGGTTTAGGCAGCTTTCATTACAAAAAGCTACTTATTGCAGCCGTTCGAAGGAAAGCGATTAAAAAAAATTTTGATATATTTTCATCGATCATGACCCCCAGACCACGAAACCACCCTCCGTTCAAAATTGATATATACATATATATATATATATATATATATATATGTCGTAGGCTAATTGGGAAATCCGGCTCTTTGCAAACAGCCTAGGCTCTTTGCAAAGAGCCGGGCTAATTGGAGAATCCATCTCCCTTTTTCCAATCAGCCTGATATTTTTCAGGCTTATTGCAAAGAGCCTACATATATAATTGTATATATATATCCGAAGTGCTGTAATTTACTGAGTTATTAACATTTGTCACACTGTAACTCTCGTATTTATGAACCGATTTCGATGTAATTCGGTGTGTACATAGTACATACCAATGTCTCGACTGAGTTCCTTGGCCAGCTTCATCCGCCATTTTGTTTCAAAATGGCGGCCATTTAAAATTTAAAAAAAAATTTAAAATTTGAAATGTGGTACCAAAAAATTGAAAATGGAAAAATATTTTTTTCTTATGTATTTGACCTTTATACAAAGATTCCGGAGCAGTTTTTGTTTCGTCTATATCTTTAAAAATGGCTGAGTTATAGCATTTTGAATTTCTAGCGTGGCTGACATTTTCGAACGTCCTGAATTTTGTCACGCGATAAAAAGCGTATTTATGAACCGATTTGGATGTAACTTCGTTTATACATAGTACATACGAATGTCTCGACCGAGATCGTTGGCTAGCTTCATCCGCCATCTTGTTTAAAAATGGCGGCCATTTAAAGTTTTAAGAAAAATTTAAATTTGAAATGTGGTACCAAAAAATTGAAAATTGAAAAAAAAATATATTTTTTTCTTATGTCTTTGACCTTGATAAAAAGATTCGGGAGCAGTTTTTGTTTCGTCTATATCTTAAAAAATGGCTGAGTTATAGCAATTTGATCTTCTAGCGTGGCTGATATTTTGAAACGTCCTGATATTTGTCACGTGATAACAGGCGTATTTATAAACCGATTTGGATGTACCTTGGTATGTACATAGTACATACAAATATCTCGACCCAGTTCGTTGGCCAGCTTCATCCGTCATCTTGTTTCAAAATGGCGGCCAATTAAAAAAAAATTTAAAAATTTAAAATTTAAAATGAGATACCAAAAAATTGGAAAATGAAAAAGATTTTTTTCGTATGTGTTTGACCTTAATACAAAGATTCCGGAACAGCTTTTATTTTGTCTATATCTAAAAAAATGGCTGAGTTATAGCATTTTGAATTTCTATTCCGGCTGTCATTTTAAAGCGACCTGATTTTTGTCACGCGATCACAGGCGTATTTATGAACCGATTTGGATGTAACTTGGTCTGTACATAGTACATACCAATGTCTCGACCGAGTTCGTTGGCCAGCTTCATTCGTCATCTTGTTTCAAAAGGGTTGCCATTTAAAAAAAAATTATATTTAAAATTTAAAATGAGGTATTAAAAAATTGGAAAATGAAAAAGATCATTTTTATGTGTTTGGCCTTGATACAAAGATTCCGGAGCAGTTTTTGTTCCTGAAAATTTGTTCTTTTGTTTATATCTTTAAAAATGGGTGAATTATAGCACTTTGAATTTCTAGCATGGCTAACATTTTGAACCGATCTTGTATTTGTCACGCGATAACACACGTATTTGCCTATTTCGATGTAAGAAGGCATGTCCATAGTATACATCAATATCTCGACCAAGTTCGCTGGCCAGATTCATCAGCCATCTTGTTTCAAAATGGCGGCCATTAAATAAAAAAAAAAATTATATTTAAAGTGAGGTGCAAAAAAATTACAAATTGAAAAAGGTCTCAATCTTAAGTATTTGACTTTGATATAAGGATTCAGGAGCATTTTTTGTTTGTCTTTATCTTAAAAAATGGCTCAGATATAGCAGTTTCAATTTCTAATGTGGGTGATATTTTGAAAAATCTGATTTTTTTTTTTTTTTTTTTTTTTTTTTGCGACAGCACTCGTATATATCAACCGATTCCGATGTGAGTGAGCATATGCACAGCAATTACTAAGGTCTCGACCAAGTTCACTCGTTTCCTCATCCACCATGTTGTCTTAAAATGGCAGGAACTTTAAGAAATCACCGAATTTGGCAGCCAAATATAAGTTACTTTAAAGAAAAGCAGCTTGGATAAAGCTGACTAATTTCGCGAAATTCTCATTCATTATATTGATAAAAATTAGTTTTGAATCTCCTATATTCGGTTTCCACTAAATTGAGCTTCGTGTGTTTGAATAATATAAGTTGGCTTTTTTAAGATAAGGAATGTGAAAGCTACCTCTTCCTCCCGGCACTGGCCGGAAGGACTTTTTACATTGGACTCTATATAAAATGACCCGGTTAACTATTGGGGGGTTGGTCAACGACTACTAAAGAAAAAGTTCCAAATACCGGCTACCACTTTTGTTTTCAATCTAGATCATACAATTTTCAAAATTAATAAAATAAAAAGTGACAGCAGGGTACCTTGACACGTCTTATACCTGTTTAGACAAAAAAAAAAAATCAGTTTAAAAGGCGTTTTCTCTTTATAGAAGCAAAATTCCGAAAGTCTTCAACTTTTGAGTTTTTAAACTGGGGTATAAATACCGGCTACCTAAGTTTTTTTCCAAAAGATCACAAAAATAGAGCTAATGACAATTATTAAGCAATAAGAATATTATTTTAATAAATTGTATTGATTAATAACATTTTTTTATGCACAGAAAAAATACGCAATTTTTAATAAATAAGTATTTTTGTCAAATTTCTAAAATTCTTTACGACTATCTCTCACAGTCTTCTTCCCATTATGTTTCTAATTTTGTTTTTTAATGTGTAAAAAAAAAGCTTGCTGATTGAAATGAGAATTATTTTATCTGAAAAAACCAAAAGCATAATATCACTCTCTGCATCGGTCCAGAATCTCCGGTTTGTTCCCTTAGAGCCGAAAAGATTTTAGCCGAAAGACATTAAGATGGGGAAATGTAAGGGATCATACAGGAGTCGTATAGTGTCAACGTTTAGTTCTGAATCCTTCTGAATCCGAACAAAATCACGAAGAGTTACTCCATTCTAGAAAAGAACCCTGTGCGGTTTGCTGTTGCGGATCATGTTTCGGCGGAATTTATCGTTTTATTGCTTCTTTTTCAACTTAGCTCAGTAGTGTTTTACTATACATTGTATCATCTAACCAATAAAAGGGTAACCAGACAAAAAGATCTAGAAAATTCTGTCAGAATTGTCTTCTCTCAATTTTTTTTTTAAAAAGAAAACATAATTTAACTTTATAATCAATGATTCGTGAAACTATAAAAAATTTCTACTGAATGAAATCTATGTCAAATTACTAATTTGTACGAATTATTTTTTGAATTCTTAATTTTTAGGCATAACTAATTTACAAATTAATAATTAGTGTCGACGATAAACAGAGAATTATAAGCAACAGCAACAAAGTACGTGTGCTGTGCTCCTACTACTGTTTCTTTTATTGTTTTAAATTATTTTCATGAAGTTTTTTTTTATTAATTTTTTTTTCTTTTCTGAATGCCATGTGGCTATTTTTGGAAAATATTTATCTGTTTTTCTGGTGTCTCTCTATGCGTTACACAAATTGTGTGGACGCTTTTCTCTTTTTAATAATTAAAAAATGTTTAATTTTTTTTGTACTGTTTCCTTATTTACTGATTTGTTTCCTTTTGTTTTGTTTGCCAATTTTCACATGAAAATCATTTGAGTAATACTTTATTATTTTAAACGTTTTGACAATAAAATTTGTTTTTTGGCTGAAAAAATAAAATCTTGCTAAGAAAGGATTCCATGTAGTAATACTTTACTTGTTTAATCTTTCAAAGTTAGTTAGAATTGATTGAAAAGTATAGGTCAGTGAAATTGACACTATGTTTATAGGAAAATATAGATTTTCATTATTAAATTTAAAGTAAATTAATTAAATTCATTGAATACATTTGTTTTTCTTTTTTATGTTCTAAGATTAAAATTCTACTGTTTTAATTTTATGAAAATATGCACAAAAGTGAATTTTTAAATATATTATATTTAAATATACAATTATTAAGAAAAATAGGCGAAAATTATGCCACTAATAACACAATCATGTTGAGAAGCTTTCTGTGTACATTAAATTTAATCTATTATTTAATCTTATTTAAATTATTTAATCGGCATTTATTTGCATTATCTACATATACATATATTTCAATGTATATGTGAAAAAATATGACTATGATATTTTTGCATGTGTTTAAAATTCGGGTTTAAAAAAAGAAAATATATTCTCTATTGAATATCACATCACTTTTGCAAATAAAAGCATGCATTAAAGATTCTAATTTAATATACTTTACCGAAACATTTTTATTTTTATTTTTCTTATTTAAGCAACAAAAAAGAAAATGGAAGACAATTTTAAATTAAATGTATCATTCGAAATATTTATTCAAATAATGAAATATTGAGATTTATGAAAATTATAAAGAAATTAAAAAGGACCTATATCCTATTGCGCTATTTTGAATTATATTTTGTAATATAAATGATATATTTTTCTTCATTTACTTTTAAGGTTGGTTGTGTTTATTACGGCCAATTACCAACACGAGGGATGTGGGCCCTAAAGGGGAGGGGGTGCCCCCCGTGGGGGTCTTTCTAAGGGAACCTAACCCGTATTTATGCAAGGAAATCTAAGGTTCGAAGAAAACTACGAAAACTCCGAACGGTTAGGCCGACGAGCGCGATTGGTTTCATTTACTTTTAAGAAAAAGTAATATTCTAGATTATTGTCCAAATTTTGATCCCAGAAAACATTAATACACATAAATACCAGTTTAAGCCTAGTCAGTGCCCTTTTTATGGAACCTTGTGACAATTGATGCATTAAACAATTTAGTACATAAAAAAAACTATTTTTGCTTTTACTTTGATTGTTTATTTTTACAAATCGATTGTTGATCATACCACAGAAGTTTTTACATGTAGTTTATACAGTTTTAATTTACACGGGAAGAGTTTTAATTCCCCCCCCCCCCACCTCTTCTTTCTTCGCTGTGTTAGTGTCTATATACAAAAACATTATTAATGCAGTTATTTATAAATACACTTCACAAAAGCATATATTTTTATCCTTACATGTGCATATACGTCTTTTTGTTTGAAAAAAAAATCAAAGCACTTTTTCAAGCGCTTTAATTTCTTGTTTTTCAAGGAATAACCACAAGTATTTATAAATTATTTACTATTTTGTTATATTGAATTCATTTGTTAAAATGGTTGTATTCTAAAGCCTTTATACGTATGCAGCCGTTTAAACATTTTATTCATGTAAGGGAAAATAAAAAATAAAATTTTGATAAAATTATAAAGTAAGTTTCAATTTAAATTATTTTTGATTTGTCTTCTAACGTATATTTAGACAATCAAACTATACGTTTATTTTTTCTATACACCGATAAGATATTACTTTCACTAAATCTATATTATGCATTGAAATGTATTTATTGAATAATGTAGTTTATCTTATGCGCCATGCTATCCGAAACCTTAACAAAAAAATATGTAAATTATTTCATTGCGTCATATTATTCATTTGCATACATTTAACTTAATTTGGATACCAATGACGCAAAATAACCATTTACATATTAGGGTCAATCCAGTTCAAATCGCCCAGGTGGTGTCGCTCGACATTTTTAATTTTCCTAATATTTTAACAAAGGCTTCTTCATAGTTTTCTGAGTTTAAAAACATGACTAAAATTTTTTTTCATCATATAGTTTTTTGGAGGGGCCATTTTTAACAAACTACACAGCCATTTTTGTGAGAAAAACGTGTTTTATGGAAAACGATGTAACTGTTTTATTTTTCTACCTTATCAAGAGGAATCAAAAACCAAAATGGTGAGCATAAAGTTGTCGACATTTTATGTGATTATAAAATTTTCATTAGTCTTAAAATTGTCACATTTTATGTAATTATAAAATTTTCATTAGACTTAAGGATCTAGACCAAAAACATGCTTAAAAACCGAAGAAATAAAAGGTCAAACACCGCATTACGCTGCCATTGTTTTTTTATGAAGGAAATGAGACTCACCTTAAATATTTTTTTTAAAAAAAAGATCTCTTATAGGACTATTCATTTTTATAAATTTCAATCCTGGAAACTGTTTCCTTTTTTTTTTTTTTTTTTTTTGGACAGCTCATCAAAAACTGTGTTAAGTCTGCTTTTGGCAATTTTCACTAATTAATATCTCAAAAAGGACTGACTAAGAAATTCTGAAAACTTAGGATAATAAATATCTTTGTACTATAAAGTTAAATTGTAAATTTTATGACTGAGACTTAACTGGTTTTTGAATAACAGTTCACTAAAAATGCACCGCCCCCTCCCCACATTCTTTTCCTTTTTGTTTTGTTCCAGATACATAGCATTACAGGTACTTTTTGCTTAGGTACGTTCAAATTTACGATAAAAACAAATTTTACGCATTATTGCTTAGTTAAATAGGGCAGTGGCCTCTTTTCAAAACTTTCTTGAATGGGGGGGGGGTCTTTTGATTTTATTGTGCACATCTGAGGAGCACCTGATACAGTTTTATTCTGACATTTTTTGAAATTAGCCTAAATACTCGCTCTAAGAATTTTATAAAATATCTCGTTTGTATACCCCACTGCCCCTTCCCTTTTACGCATATTTACCTTCCCCCCCCAGGGCCGAAACTAAGGGGGCGGAGAGGGGGCATGTGCCCCGGGCGCCAGAACGAAGGGGCGCCAAATGAAGGATTATACCTTTGGAATGGATCATTTTCTTCTGATGGACTGACGGCTTCTATTATTATGAAACAGCCATTATAAATGAAGTGTTAGGTGAAGATGAAAGAGCAGTCGTAAAAAGTTAGAACTCTGATTTTCTGGTCAGAATGGAAAAAAAAAATGGCCATTTTTTTTTTTCAAAAAACTGGTGCACTTCTCTAAATTCTTCTTTCCGAGCCCAAGATGGTTTGGAATTTTACTAATTTGTTATTCGTAAAAATTATATTTATGTTGTACATTTTTTTAGCGAAATTGTTAAGTTGCAGAGATGCATTTTTAAAAATCTACTTTTTATATTTGTAGAGCTTTAAAATTGTGATTTTCTTTTATTATCCGTTTCGTTCATTCTAAACTGATTTTCTTACTGGATTTTAATTTTAATGTATTTGTCTAAGTAATGGTTTTTATGTAGCGTTTATGTACATAATTGCCTTAATAGTCACTAATATTAATGTTTTTCTGTATTCATGAATTTCGAACATAATCTAAAATAAAATATGAGCATAAGTAAGCGCGCTTTATGAATAATTTTAATTGCAAAATGCAGGCTGGGTTGGAGTCGATTTTTTATCTTTTATACCGGGCCGGGCCAGTAATTTTTTTATGCGGGTTGGACCTAGAAATTTCAGCCCAGGTAAATCTCTAACTGACATATCGAATCCAGCTTTAATTATTTTTTAAATGCTTCTTTCAGCCACCATCCCATAGCTACTGAATATACCGGGTGTCCTAATATGGACTGACTGATTTTAAATACAATTCAAAAAAATCAAATTTTATCAAAGAATCGCGAATTACATCAAAGGGTCACGAAAGAAACGCGAATTTCGTCAAAGGGTCGCGAAAAAACTCCCATTTCGTCAAAATATCGCGGAGAAAACGCGAATTTCTTCAAAGAATCGCGGAAAAAAGCAAATTTCGACAAAGAATCACTTAAAAACACCTAATTTCGTCAAAGAATTGCTTAAAAAACGCGATTTTCGTCAAAGGATCTCAGAAAAAACGAGAATTTTATCAAAGGGTCTTGGGAAAAAATGCAAATTTTATCAAAGCTTTACAGAATTACACTAATTTCGTCAAAGGGTTACGGATGAAACGTAAATCTCGTCAAAGGGCAATGGAAGAAATACGAATTTCATCAAACGGCTACGAAAAAAACGCGAATTTTATCAAACATGCTGCAAAAAACATGCAAATTTCACCAAAGAGACGCGGAAGAAATGCGAATTTTATCAAAGAGTCGTGGAAAAAATACAGTTCTCTCTTTAGAAAACAGCACACATACATAAACCTATGTTTATTATTATAGGTATAGTTTTTAATCTGAAATAATATACTGAAGTAACTTTTGAAGAAAACGGGTTAACCCAAACCCAATTTGCAGGAATCTACAATCAGGTTGAAATCGACTCGAAACGAAAACAGCTAAAACGACTTGTAACACTAATAATTAGTGCCAGGAGGGAATTCTCCCCCTCCCCTCTCTGCTGTAACATTTCAGAAAATTTGCTTTGAATTTCGGATTTTTTAATTTCTTTTTTACTGAGAATCTGCGATTCTTAATTTTAGTTTAAAATAGCAACGACAGATGGCGCGGAAAACAACAGACGTTAAATCGGGCACCGATTTAGTGTCTGCTATTCTAAAGTAAAATCAAGAATCACAGTGAAAAATCTTCTGACATCTTACATAATCCTCCTGCAAGATTTTTTTTTAAATTACTGTTACCATTTGCAAGTTACAGAATTTTAAAATCAGTCCATTTTAGGACACATGGTATATTTTTTAATAAGTTTCAAAGCATTCTCTACTGAATTACAACTGATCTTAGATTTAAAGAGACAAGCAGTTTTATATAAATTAGTATTTTTTACATAATCCTGAAGATTAAAAAGAATTATTAAATAATTGTTTAGACGAGCCCGTTATGGAGCTTATACTGTATGTAGTTTTTATCTTAAAAAATAGTTAGACTTTCTTTTCAAAATTAGGGTCGGCTCGAACCCTTCTCGCAAGAGTAAAAATCCAACCCTAAACTGACCCAAACCCGAAATAATATATATCAATCTGCCCCAAACCCAACGCGATAGGCGCAGCTAAAAAGTAGAAGTGAACCTGACCCGCTGCTGAAAAGTAGAAGTCAACCGGACCCAAACCCGACCCGCAGCAAAAAAGTAGATCTTAACTCGACCCACATCAAAAAGTAGAAGTCAACCGGACCCAAACGCAACCCACAGCAAAAAAATATGTTAACCCGACCAGCAGCAAAAGATAGAAGTCAACCGGACCCAAACACGATCCGCAGCAAAAAAGTATAAGTTAACCCGACCAGCAGAAAAAAATAGAAGTCAACCGGAACCAAACCCGACCCACAAGAAAAAGTAGAAATAACACGATCTGCAGAGAAAAAAATTAGACTCGACCCACGCATACGATTGGAATCTCCAAATTTCCCAAATCGCCCCCCCCCCCCCTCCTTGAGGACTCTTCAGATCCGTCCTTGATGTTTCGGTTGTTTGACGGAAAAATGACTTCCAAATTAGTCAACAGTTGTGGTACTGTCAGTTGATGGCCCATCCACCACTGCAAGGCCGTACCACATTGGATGGGAAAATCGGTTTTTAATTGTCCTTGGTTCAAAAACCGCATAAAAAGCACATAATGATTTGTTTTTTAATTATCGCTAGACATGCGGCACACAGGTTTAATAT
The DNA here is from genome assembly GCA_963932465.1 of Maratus speciosus. Taxonomy (NCBI): domain Eukaryota; kingdom Metazoa; phylum Arthropoda; class Arachnida; order Araneae; family Salticidae; genus Maratus; species Maratus speciosus. Next base: position 382,113,537 of record OZ010789.1, read on the forward strand.
GCTGTTCATCATTGTCCGCCCCAAGTTGAAACCGATAAACAGCATGTTAAACAACAGGCCGGATGTCTTAGGAGTGACGTTATGGATGTGTTGCGTAATCCGTATGCCCTCAATTCAGCTAAATTTGCAATCGGGCCACTGTATACAATAATTTAAAGATAACCCCGCAGCCAGAAATAACAAGGATTGGGGTCTGATGATCTTCTACAACAGGCTATTGGACAACTACGGCTAAAAAGTTTATCATTACCGAAATGCCGCTTGAGCTGTTGCATGACTGACTTTACAATATGTGGAAGTGCGCCATCTTGCATGAAAATGATTCTATCCAGGCATGCACGCTGTTGAAATGACCTGGTTGCGCAAAAAACTCTCATACCGATTACCATTCACGGTAAAGGTAATGGGACCCGCAGGGCCCATCTCCTCGAAAAAAAATGGCTCCACCATATACGATACCGTCAACTCGCACCACACAGTTATCTTTGGCGAATGCAGCGGTACTAGTTGAGTTGCGAATGGATTTTTTTCTCATATCCTACAATTTTGTGCGTTGACAAAACCTTGGAAATGGAAATGGGCTTTGTCTGTCCACAAAATGTTCCATGGCCATTCTTTGTGCACTTCCATGAGTGCGAGAAATTCAAGCGCAAACGTCTGTCTTCGTGGCAGTTCAGCAGGAAGGAACTCCTGAATATGGATAATTTTGTAAGGACACCAATGCACGATATTGCGTATAATTTTATGCACCGTGCTCACAGGCATGTCTAAAGATCGGGCTATTTCCCGTGCACTACACGTTTGCACACCAGTGCTTGTCCCTTCGTCTAATGCTGTGGCCACATCTTCTACTGGCGTCGAAGCAATTGATTTCCTGCCTCTCCCAGATTTCACTTCAAATCCTTCTCTTCGAATTTCTGAATCATATTCTTGAGACCCTTGGCAGACATCGGACAACAGCCTTTTTTCATACCCTTTAATGGGCGGAATTTATTTAAAGCTGCAAGCGCACAGTCTCCGTTCTTGTAAAAGAGCTTCACCAGCAGAGCGCGATTCTTCATTGAGAGATTCATGACAAGCTGCTCAGATGCAATATGAGATGCAAGGGGAATGCCACATACCCCGAGTTTTTATACCACAGGTAATGTGTCGTGCGCACGAGTGTCTTTTAATTTGCATAATATGCCGATGACACCGCCACCTATTGATACACTTTGGAACTTTTTGTCTTATGTGATACTTTTCCCCCTTCTTTTAGTATATTCAGTTCAAATTTTAAGTCATTCTGACCAGTGTTTCTTTTTTTACAGCATTTTGAATGTGGGACTTTAATTATAATCACCCTGTGTGTAATCATTTGCACACATCTATCACTCTTACGTAAAGAAACAAAATAAAGATTTTAATTCTGGATTAAAATATATGAGAAGCATAACATTAATGCAAACCTCATACTGAGCGTCTAGAATACAAGTGAGAATAAATCGCTTGTAATACAGTTTTATTAATTTAAATGGGTGTTACATATGTTTGTTACAATAATGCAATTAAGCTTAATTTATTACTTTTAGTGTTAGAGCCAATAAATATAGTTATTATCAGTTTATCGAATATTCATATACCTTATTAGAAAAAACCTTGAAATCTGATGAACGATGTTTATATTAAGTGTTTCGCAAGCATATTCAAGCAGAACTTCCTGGTTTATTCGACTTGAGTTCTTTCTTAATTGATTTGTTGTGATGTATAATTACTGATGAAGAGAATCTGTAACTGCGATTAATTTAGATCATCATTCGGAGGTTGTATTTTGCAATATATTATTGAATATTCTTATAAAAAGAATCATCCTCTCTTACCCCGCTAGTCGAATAAAGGCTGCATAGATATATGTTAACGTTACAGAACTTGAAAGAGTTCAGATTTTTTTTTTCTTTTGAAACGGGACATAATATTTTAATTTCCAACTTTAACAAAGAAACTAAACTAACAGTATTTCAATTTTAATTTTAATGCTTTAATATTTAAAGACAGAAGAATAATTATTTTCAGTACAATTTTAGAAATTGCAGAAAAGATGTTCAGCTCTTTATCATCTTTAGAAAAACCATAATCAGTATTGTCCTTGTAATTGTCCTTTCTTTAAAAAAAAAAATTACAGAATCGTCAAACGTTTTTTTTCCAAGATACGTTTTTATCTCTTGTAGAATATCCGGTCTTACCACAAGAAAATGTGGATTGGAAAGCAAGTCGTAAGAACTGCCTTTTTAATTGCTATTGCTAGCAACTGTTTCATTGGGGAAAATGAATCATTAAATTATCACTATAAATAACAATATAAAAGTTTCAGTAGCTTCAAATTGGTTGACATTTAAAACTTATGAAAACTAGAAAAAATGAAAACAAAACAGTGATGAAATAAACTATTCAACACAGAAACTACTCAAATGCTAGAACATAGTTCTCGTAATGTCCGTTTCTTCTTTTTTATCTTAAATATTAACATTTTTACTTGTTAGAGGGCTACTCAAATTGTGTCAGAACTGAGATATTCGATTTCACTCGACTGTACTATACTTTCTCCTACGTATTTTCTCATTTTTAAATCATATGTTTGATACATATTTTTAGATAGTTCATCAGATTTAATACCTATTAAATTTCTAAATCAAATTGAAACGGAGTACCAGCATTTATATTCTGTGACTACTTACAATGTTACTCTAAAAATATCCGTATAATAAAAATATAACTAATTTCAGAATTTTTAACCTGTGAAGATGCTCGCCTTCTTTCTTTCTTTTTTTTTTTTTTTTTTTTTTTTTTTCTTTTCTTTTTTTTTTTTTTTTTTGTTACCGTATAGCATGGTCTGGGTCTTTCAGAACCGAAATTTGCCTTCTTTCAAATAACCAGTAATTAATCATTTAGTGCCAGTAATTAATCATTTTTACCAAAATTATTGTCCACGAAAATTCACACATTCAAGCTAGTACCTTCTTTACACCGTTCAGTAATTCGATTACTGCTAAGATAACAATCAAGAAATTTACAAATATCCAATTTGTTACTTAAATCTATGTGAGGAATCCAATATACCTCACAGAAAAAGCCCTATATATATTCAGACAAAACTGTATATAAGAAAACCCACGTATGAGCATTCTAGCGCAAAATGGTTTCTAAGTCTTGGTTTCTGCAGGAGATGATCAAAAGAATCGATTCATCTTAACCAATCTCACCTTTTGACAGAAAAAAGACATGGAGATGAAAAGGGCAGGAGTTGTGGAATCCCTTTTAAGTAGCAAGCCTGTCCGTGAGTTTCCCAGGACTACCTGAAAGTGAAACTAAATGTGAAACTTTCTCACGCAAGAAGGGGGAGGGGGGGGTTTCTCATAACCTATAATATCCAAGTTTGTTAGTGATGTCACTCAGTTAAGGCTCTCAGTGGAGGAAAGATAGCCTTTTAAGAAAAGCGAGCTAACGAGAAGAGGGAGAGAGGCGAGAGAGATGGAGATGAGTTTGGGATCCTAGGGAGAGAATGATTCTCTCAGAGTGGGGTTCCGATATCGGATCAAGTCCGAAGGAAAAACAAACCGTCTGCCAACACAGGTAGGATTATCTTTCTCTGGTAAAACCGTGAAGGAAAAGATCTAAACAACAACTTATTTTATACAAGAAAAACAGAGATAGCTGTTTTTTCACGAACTAATAGTAAGTGACTCTTAATTTATGTTGACAAAAGACTTCATTATAAGATCATATGTTAATTTCCTGTTTGCTGAACTTAAGCTTTTAATGGACATTGTCGTAAGCTGTAATGCACTCACAATATATTTAGTTATATTTCAAGTAGTAATAAAGAAGTATCACTTTATTTTGTGTCATTTTAATATTTGACTTGAATTCTACTTGAGACTCCGCCTGATTGAAGCTCCGCGCTACCACTTCCACCTTAACGTCGAAGGTTTTACATCTAGTTCCTTTTAAAAATTCTTCAACAACTATGAATTCCTTGTCACACGTAATTTGATAAGGTCTATAATCGCTTCACTTTATATTTATAATTCAAATTACAGTTTTTTTACAAACTACAGGGTGTCCATATGAAACCTACCTGATTTCAAACGTTAATTGTACGGAAACTGCGAGTTCTTGAGATTTACAGTTTGCTGTATCTTGAATCTACTAAAAAACAACTTTTCAAAAGAAAAAATAAGCCAAGCAAAAAAAAAAAAAAAAGAAAAGAAAAGAAAAAAGGTGAAAGTTGTGGCTAAAAAATAGTGTGATATCAAATTTCCAAGCTTATATTGCGGTACTTATTTAACATTTTTTGATAAAAATTTATCATATGTAAGTCGAGTACCTAAGTATGCGTTGATAGAAAGCCTTTTCTCCTTTACTAAATGCATCATAACGTGTTTCTGAAAATTAATTTTTTTTAAATTATTCATAATGGGCTTGGCGGCCATCTTTCCATATTTTACACAAATTTCTAAGCACACAAGTTCATTGTTAAGATTGGAAGTTCGTAATTGTTACTAAAGCAAACATTTTATTCTTTTAATTTATGGAAATGAGTGCCTAAAAATTTGTGTCTAAAAATAAAGCTGAAGTAACTTCAGGTTTCATCTTGTGATTCTCTTTTTTCGGAGGGGGATTAATTAATTAGTTAAAGCAGTAAAAATCAATTTGTTTTTTCAAAATAAAAAACTTTCTTAATTTATCTGTCTGTAGCTAAAACTATAAGTTCGAAATTCTTAATAATGCAAATATGTTACGAGCTTGAGTGCTTAGAAATTTGTGTAAAATATGGAAAGATGGTCGCCAAGCCCATCATGAATAATTTAAAAAAAATTAATTTTCAGAAACACGTTATGATGTATTTAGTAAAGGAGAAAAGGCTTTCTATCAACGCATACTTAGGTACTCGACTTACATATGATAAATTTTTATCAAAAAATGTTAAATAAGTACCGCAATATAAGCTTGGAAATTTGATATCACACTATTTTTTAGCCACAACTTTCACCTTTTTTCTTTTCTTTTCTATTTTTTTTTTTTTTTTTTGCTTGGCTTATTTTTTCTTTTGAAAAGTTGTTTTATAGTAGATATCAGTTCTTTTTTTGAAACAAATGATATATAACTGAAATAATTCTACTAGCTCACATTAAAATTAGTCCTTGTATAGCCTTTATAAGCAGGGAGCAAACACAATATTATACATTTTGTTTACCTATCATTCATTCTTTATAGTGATTAATAATTTAAAAGTAAGGAAAGTCAATTTCTTCTTTCAAAGTATCAGTCTTTCTCAATTTATATCTCCTTAAAATTTTCTACGAAAGATGAAAATTTAGTAAAAAACAGAGTCGAAATAAAATATATATTTACAGTTAGTCTGTCAGTTAATTGTTTTTTCTAACTTTTTTTGCTGACGGTTTTGCAAAATAAATTTACCTTTACAAATACCTACGGTTAATCCGAGAATGAAAACCCGCAAGCATCTAAAGAATCGAAGATCTGTAAATCTAGCAATTCTAGACATAATAGAGGAACATATTTGATAAAAAATATCTAAAAATTTAAAGATATAAACTGTACATATAACTTCATCTTCATTTAGATCGTGTTATAGAGAAGAAAGAATAAATATGTAATTTTACTCAAGTCTGTTTATACATACCTATTTGCATAAATGTGAGGATATTAATTTACTATAAAATTTCCCCTAAATTGATTATCTTTAATACTCTATTATTAAAGCCGCATATACATTAGAATTAAATATTTTTCGGTTAAAAATTGCCTGAAATCTATAGTCTTATCGTTCGTTAAATTTGTTTTTTTTTTTATGCCCAGACTCTTTTTCTGAACTCTGACAAAAGATCACAGACACATTGGCATCTAAAGAATCGAAGATCTGTAAATCTAGCAATTCTAGACATAATAAAGGAACATTTTTGATAAAAAATATCTAAAAATTTAAAGATATAAACTATACATATAACTTCATCTTCATTTAGATCGTGTTATAGAGAAGAAAGAATAAATATGTAATTTTACTCAAGCTTGTTTATACATACCTATTTGCATAAATGTGAGGATATTAATTTACTATAAAATTTCCCCTAAATTGATTATCTTTAATACTCTATTATTAAAGCCGCATATATATTAGAATTAAATATTTTTCGGTTAAAAATTGCCTGAAATCTATAGTCTTATCGTTCGTTAAATTTGTTTTTTTTTTATGCCCAGACTCTTTTTCTGAACTCTGACAAAAGATCACAGACATATTGAAGCTATCCAAATTCTTAAATCTTTCTATCGTATTTCCTTTTTTGAGGGGGGTGTGAGGAAGAGCCTTAAGAACTTCGTTTTGTTCTCAGAATTCTGAATTATTCATTCAAAAGATCTAACTACATAAGTCTTGTTGCAGAATTTTCATTAGTTAAGAGTTACATCAAGTTATACATCATGTGAATCTATTAAATTAATTTTGTGAAATACTAGATGGGAGCCATTGATATTTCCAGACCATTTGCCTACATTTTAAACTTGAGTCATTTACTACTATTCATTAATTTTCTATACGAATTAAAGAAGCCGTTGTTTCCATGCCAACTGTACCTTTCACTATTGCTTGCCTGTTTGTTTGTTTGATTTATTGAACACATACATCATATCACATGCGGATCACGGCGGGATTTGAATCTGCTTCCACCTACGCTCTCAAGCGATTAGCGGCATTGTGTCTTATCCACTCAGCCACAGTGGGCCACTATTGCTTTCTCTAATGCCCAGATACTCAAATTTAACCAACTGCACTTAGAATCATGGTCATAACACAGAACATTTATATGTTAGAGCAGTGTTGCCAGTGGGCTACTTTTTTTAAATTCAGATTTCTTGATTGCCAGCACTTAGTATAAACGATAAAATTCCCATTGTTTTCGCCTTAATTAATATGTCATTAAATAAGGCACATTTTACAATTTCAAAAAAGTGGTGCCAATCAAGTATCTGAGTTAAAAAAAGTAGCCCATCTGGCAACACTGTGTTAGAGTGGTGACATATGCACAAGTCGTGTACTCCTATTCAATTTTTTGTCCAAAGTACGGTAACTCAGTTTTCAATAATAGACAAGGAAACGAGCCGTTAATTCCCAAATCGGCTCATCCGATCTCAGCAATCTGATCCTTTATTAATATTAATATTTTGGATTACTTTACTGTGATTTTGATCAAATTTAACAAAATAAATCAATTTAAGTCATTATAATTGCATTCTATTTTACATTACACTACTTCATAAGAAAATAAATATAATTATCTACTATATAAATATCAGTTTTAGCCAATCAGATTGCTGGACTCGGTTGAGCCAATTTGGGAATTAACGGCTCGTGACAAGGAAGATTTCAATTAAACTAACCAGAAAAGTTAACAAACATTGGCTTCCTGATTTGATTTTATTCAAAATTGTTTTAACCAACCAATGTTAATGTCCGTGATCCAGATAAATTTTTCTCTGTTAGTAAAATTACATTGACCAATTAGTAGCCTTTATCCTTGCAGGCTTTTCGGTGTTTACTGCAAACATCAAAAAGTTCGGAAAAATGCAGACGTCTGATTGATCAATCCCATCCCGCTAATAGCGAAATATCTATCTTGATCCCGGCCTATTCAATGCCCTTTAAATATTGGAGAAAGCCTTGACACGTGTCAGAAAAACGTCACACAAAGCAGGCAAAACAAAGAAGAAAAATCATTCATTGGCTCGTTCATATTCACGAGCAGATGAATGATTTTGTTTCTTTGCTTTGCCTGCTTTGTGTGAGGTTTTCGTAACGCGAGTCAAGACTTTCTCAGATATTTAGGATACTTTGGCGTATTTCACCACCATGAAGTTATGAAAGGAGAGGAACAGACATGTCAATCTTCCCGTGTGAAAAACTAGTTACCAAAAAAAAAAAAAAAAAACGAGTTATTTCCGTCTCTTCTGCCCTTTTCTCTCTTGATTTTGACCGATAGCAGACCATTTAGCAGTCTCCAGTACAAGATGCCGCTATATACGGTGGACGCAGGAGGGAGGGTGTTAGCGCGACCAATGACATAATAGGCCAGTACATGATGTTTAAAAGTCACATGCAGTTGGATCGAGGCTAACGAAAAAGACAGGCTACCGCGGTGGGTCCGATTCTTCTTTTTTTACAAACCGCTGGAGTCACGTGATGCTCTTTTCACGCACCTTCTTTGGTGCATTCGAGCATCACGTGACTCCAGCGGTCTGTAAAAAAAGAAGAATCGGACCCGCCGCGGTAGCCTGTCTTTTTCGTTAGTCTCAGAGTTGGATCATCTTTACACGATGATTAGTACAAAGCTGCGAGTCGATTTTTTTTGTGTCCATTGCCGTGTACAGATAATCAACTCCGTGTGACGTTATGAACTGGCCTTATATGTTGTTGGCCACAGTTTAGGAACAGCTACAAATGACTTCATCTATATCTACTCCGAGGTAAACGAAAAAGAGAGGCTACCGCGGTGCTACAGCGCCTAGAATATATAGTGTGGAAATCGGCTATCCCAGTAATACTTTAAAAAGTGCTAATATATTGGATCTCTTAAATTTCAAATGATGCTGAAATCCAATGAGTCGATCACAGCGATATCTGCAGGATATTTCCTAAAACTTCATGACGATTTGGTAACAGCGTCTAGAATACCTAGTGTGGAAATATTTTATTAAACAACGCTAAAAATTTGTATCCCGTAAATGATCGACGATACTGCTAAAATTCCAAGTGTCGATCGCAGCGAAATCTGCGGGATTTTCGTATTACATTGTATAGACTAGCAATATCTTTCAGTTATAGAAAATATCCTGCAGATGTCGCTGCAATTTGTATATTTCAGCAGCATCGTTGCACATTTAAGGATACAATATTTTACCACTTTTTTAAGTATTACAGGGATAGCCAATTTCCGCACTATATATTCTAGGCGCTATAATTTGGTCTAGACGCTGTAGCGATTTTTTTTACATTTTATTAACATACATCTGACCTGTGTGCTTGGCTTCAAGCCCGCTGTAATATTACGATGTTTACATTGAAAGTTTATCACAGATGTTGCTGCGATAAGCTCCCTGGATTTCAGCGCCAGTGCACATTTAAGGGATACAACTTTTTTAGCGCTGCTTGGATAGCAAAATTCCACAGTATGTATTCTAGACGCTATAGCGGTGCATTACACGTGTCTCTTTCTTCTTTAAAAAATATCCTGCAGATGTCGCTGTAAATGGCTGTTTGGAATTCAACATCGTTGTACATTTAAGGGGTTCACTATTTCCGCGTTTTTTTAAGTATTGCTGGGATAGTCGATTTCTACAACATATAATCTAGGCCTATAACGGAGCTATAGTACAGCGCCTAGAAGATACAGTGTGGAAAACGGCTATTCCTATAATGCTTTAAAAAATGCTAAAAACTTGTATCCCATAAATCTCCAACAATGCTCAGCGGCAATATGCTGATACGAGTGCCATCTCGTAACTCTTTTCAATATAAACACTGAGTTTTCAAAAATTATAGAATATTAAATATCGGAAACTATAAATATAAGATATTTTGGTCTGTTATAAGCTAATTTAGTTAAGGAATGACGTGAAATAGGTAAAAGAGTCTTTTTTAGAATGACTATCCTTTTTAAATCACTACGATGGCGCTACTATCGACATCTTGTTATTCAGCATCGTTGTACATTTATGGGATTCAATTTTTCAGCACTATTTTGTAGCCGTTTTCCACATTGTATCTTCTAGGCGCTGTATATATAGTGTGGAAATTGGCTATCCCTGTAATACTTTAAAAAGTGCTAAAATATTGTACCCCTTAACTGTGCAATGATGCTGCTGAAATATACAGATCACATCTGCAGGATATTTTCTCAAACTGCAAGATATTGCTAGTCTATACAATGTAATACTAAATCCCGCAGATGTCGCTGTGATCGATACTTGCGATTTCAGCAGTATCGTCGCACATTTAAGGGATACAAATTTTTAGCGTTGTTTGGATAGCATATTTCCACACAAGGTATTCTAGACGCTGTAGCCATACTTTCGGCAAAAACTTGAAATGAGCATGCTTCCTGTGCATATATCACCACTCTTATGTATGAAGGCTCTCTGTTATGGTGTTGATTCTGAGCGCTCTTTGTTAAATTTCTATATTTGTGTTTTAGAGAAAGCAATACAGAAAAGTACTGTTACTATGGAAACAACAACTTCTTTAATATTGAAAGATATAGCAAAGGAGTTCAGAATCAGTGCCTTAAATAGTTTCGAATATGTATTGTTGTTATGACAATTAATACCCTACCTAGATGTGGAAATGCAAAATTGTGTTCAACATAATGGAGGATATTCCATCTACATTTTGATCACGTGGTCAAGGTAAAAACTTCTATCGTAAAGAAGGGAAGGCTCCGTAGACGTGTAATGTAAATCCCCGCTAGCCAATGAAACGGTTCATGAGGCAAAGTAGTAGTATCTTCCCTTCTTATCAGATAGAAGTTCCTTCGATAAATTACCGGTATCACGTGACTTTTTCAGCCTCGAACCCATATTTGGAATATCCTCCATTGTGCGCAATCTAGATAGATTTTTGACTGTCAGAGAAACGAGATTCATCAATCAGAAGCCTCATTTTTGTGAACTTTTCGCTGTTTGCAGAAATGCAGGCTATTGATTGGCGATTCTCGTTTCGCTAACAGCGAAAAATCTATCTGGATCCTAGCCTACATTTCTAAAAACATTGCACTTCATCCACGGCACTAAAAAAAATGACTCAAAACTTTCATGACATAGGCCGGGATCCACAAACAGCAAATATTCTCAAACATGCAGGCTTCTGATTGGTCAAACTCATTTCGCTAACAGCGAAAAATCTATCTGAATCTCAGCCATAGTTATCTTCGATGAAATCAATGCAAAAGGATAATATAAAAGAAAAGTATAAGATTTCTAAAATATTTTGGCGGGTTTATCGCTATTTGGCATAATTTGTAAACTTTAGAACTAATTAACAGTTTTTCGCTAATTATGAATAGAAAATTAATGTTTTTAAAGCTGAATTTTATAAAAGCACGTAGATTGAGTAAATATCTATCCAAAAATTCAATCCTTACTTTTTTCTGTCCATTATTTAAGTCTCTACCTCGATTTAAACATAAGTTGTGACGAAGAAAATAAATCTGTCATTTTCAGTATCTCGACGTTATTTTAAAAAATCTATATCTCTGTTTATAGTTAATTTATGAGGATGCATTTGATCTCAAATTGAGGATCTTCTTTATTAGGTCCTTCTAGTGTTGGTTTTATTTTTCTGCGATGATTGCTTCTTTTGATATGGGAAATTTTACGCTGGCATATTTCGTTCATTTAACATGGAGAAGTTGTCATCAGTATAATAAGCAGTTACGGTGTCTTGCCTTATTCTTGGCGTTTGTTTGTTTGGCGGGGTTAGCATTTTTTTTCAGCTTGGCTTGGCAGAACGACCGTCCTGCTTGATAGAAACACAAAAGTATTATTTTTCTGCATTTTTCCAACCCCAAAATAGTTAATTTTTGTTGTATGCATTATTGATATGTCATGACAACAAGTTTATCTTTCTGCAAACGTTTATTTGATTGAAAACGTTAAATTTTTGTCTATGTATGCACTTCAATATGGGCAAACTATAGAGAAAATTTACGAAACTCGAAAAATTCCAATACTAACATCTAATTTTGACTTGATAGTTAGATTCTTCGGTACATTTTACCTTTTTGATGCAAAACAGGAAGCCATCCGATTAAGTAATTTAGGAATTATACAGTTTTAAAATTTGGAACTTTTAATATTAAATTCATATTTAATCGTTGCAAAACTGATTGCAACAGCATCAGTTCTTTTAAGAATAACTCAATAACTAGTTGATGGAAAGAGTTGTAATTCTGAATTCGCATATTTGAAGCTTCTATAAATTGATTTCTCTCTTTTTTTTTTAAAATCAAAAGTTACAATTCATGTTTTTCTCGAAGATTAAATTCGAATATATATATATTTTTTAAATTAACGAAAATAATTTTATTTGTAAATAATGAGTTTTTTAAAACAGAAATAGGTTTTTTGAAGCTTGAAATAGGGAGTCTAATAAGTTCATCCCACCAAGTAGTTTTTGAGTTGTGCTTAAAAACATACTCTTAATTGAAATCTGTTTTGCAACGGCTAACAAGGACTCTAACGGTAGGAGTTCCAAACTTTACACCGCATTATTCTTAAACTATTTGTTTGAATGGCTTCCCTTGTGGTATCAAGAGGTAAAATGTACCGAATAATCAAAATATCAAGTGAAAATTAAAAATTTTCATGTTTGATACAATTTCGATATATAAAGGCCCTTTTAGCAATATTTAATTTGAGTATATAATAATTTATTAGACATTACAGAATAATCTATGGGTACCACAGGGAGTGGGGCTTTTCTTTCGAGTGTATGTTTTATATATTTTATTTCACATAAAGTGATCTGATTAACTACTAGGAGTTGATCAACGACTACTACCGTCAGCATTTATTTACATATTTAAGGGGTCTCAGGACTCTTAAAGCTTTAAAATTTTCGAAATTTAATTTTTTTTTTAGATGTTAAACTCCTATATTTTCTGAACATTTTGATATAATTGTTTCCTTGAAATTCCAATTAGAACTGAAGTTATGGTTTTTACTTTTATACACATTCAATAGCTGAAGCGTCGTTTGGGAAACTTTGAAGCCATTTTTCTCCAAATGACGTTTTTGGGCATAACGCGTACGATATCTCAAAAACTTATGAATATTTTTTCATGAGATTTTCAAAACATATGTTTCATGTTATTGTGTATAAACTGAACCTAAAATTTCCTTTTTATTGTTCAAAAAAATATTTTTTTATGTTATTATACTGTTGAAATTTTCTTAATTTTACATTAGCTAAATTCAACTTTGTATTAAAAATATAAAAAAAGCTTTAAATACCAATTTTTTAGGTTCAGGGTAATTATTACAATCTGAAGTATAAGTAGGTACCAAAATTTTTATTCTAGTTGCGAAACTTATTTTGTAATCGTGCGCGTAAGCTGTTATGCCGATTTTTTGCTCGAAAAATGTCTAACAGTTTGGAACCCTCTGTAAATGTTAATTCTGCATCTTATAATTTTTTAAATGCATGAAATGAAAGAACATACTTATATATTTTATTCCAGTTAAAATTGTTTCTTAAAATAGAATACATTTTAAGATATTAAATGTTGAAAATGGGCTTTTTTTTTCTTTTTTTTCAATTTTAAGAGTCCCGAGACCCCTTAAATTATTACCATTAAGTATATTCATAATGTTATTTGAAATATTCACTATTGGTAAATTTTAGCAGCATTGGAACTTCGTACTAACACAAATCTGCTAATCAATCCTCTATCTTGACAAAAATATATTTTAACTGTGGAATTTGAATGTCTAGCCAAATTGCAAATATTTATTAAGAATAGTGACCATATGCAATTGAAAAATTTATAAATTTTGTATATCATAAAAATAAATTATATTAATAATATTAACTTTGAACCGAAAATAGCAATCCGTAATATTTCTGTCTAAATACGTGTAACAGTTATTCCACAATGCTTGACGTTGTCAAAACCTCTGGTTCAAATGTTACACTGTTTTCACTGTTAGTGCATCAGTGCTGAATAATATATATTTACGTTCAGTTTATGACAACTTTTGCTGTGCACTAATATTTCACGTATTCAAATAATAGTTAATGCGATCAAGCTTTTATTCTTACTTCCCCCAAAATTTAAACAAAAACAATTACTTTGTTTCACTAAATGTTTTCTTAAATTAAATGACACCAGTGCAAGAAAGAAATTATTTAAAAAAACTACATTTAAAAAATTTTCAGATTTTTTAATGTCATATTATCTTAAATATCAGAATCACTGAAGAATTTAAATTTTGAAATAAAGTTGTTTCATTGTGAATATGGATGCATAGCCAAATCAAAAGCAATAAAATAATAGCATCTTAAATTTAATGTTCTATTTTATAACTGAAAAATGCAAATGTCATTTATGATATTAATAAAATATTTTGTTTTCGTATTCCCTCTAAAACGTAAAGAAAAACAATTATTTTGTTGCACTAACTGTTTTTTGAATAATAAATACCTATGCAAGTTATTTAGAAAAGCTAAGTTAAAAAAAATTCGTATGTTTAATATCGTAAATTTTGAGACAAAGTGGTTTGGAGGGAATCTGGCCGCGCAATGCCAAATGAGACACAGACAAATAATAGTTTATGAAATTGCAAAGGATTGATTTTCTCTATGAAAAAAAAAAAAATATATATATAATTTATAATATTAATGAAATCTTTTTTCTGATATCCCCCCCCCCTCCCCCAAACCTTAAAGAAAAATAACTATTTTGTTGCATGAATAGGCTGTTTTTTTTTTTAATAATAAATATATATCCAATAATAAAGTTATCTAGAAAATCAATGTATCATCGACGTATTTAAAAAACCAGAAAAAATTTAAATATTAAAAAAAGACGAACTTCTTTAAAGATATTAGAAATAAAGAACAAATTCCCTTTTCTTTATTTTCTTTACTTAATGCATATTTTCTTTAAAAGTATCAAAGGAATAAATGTAAGTAATAATATCTAACAAAAGTTAAAACATCCCTTTAATTAGCGTGAAATTCCAGAGGGATAAAAAGAGTTTTCTTTTATTTATTATTTTTAGATGTGCTGCAGTTACATGGCTGAAAATTTTGCTGATGTAACTAAAACTGTTTTTTCTTCATAACTATTGTAAGATGAAAGACATCTTTTTTATTCCCCGGAGGATTTTTGTAAGACATGAAGAGATATTTGTTTTTTGAATTTTCGAGAGAAAATCTACATTTGAAAATTTTTCTTTTTCATTTTAATATTCATAAAAAATTATGTTAAAAATGTAGGGGTGAATAAAACCGTATACATTATTAGTGGCCTCTTGAAGACAGAATATCTACCAGAATTTAATAAAATGTTGCGTAAATAAATCTGCACTTATCCTTGCCCAACTATATCATGGCAAGAAGACGAGTTGTTTATCACATTTTTATTGATAAATAATCTTCTAGAATAAAAAATATCCTCATTTACCCCGCTAGTCAAGTAAAGACTGCATAGATATATTAACCTTACAGAACATGAAAGAGTTCATATTTTTTATTTTTTTTATTTTTTAAATTTTTTTAAAGGACAAATTATTTTAATTTCCAACTTTAGCTAAAAAACTAAACTAACACTATTTAAATTGTTATAAATTTAAAGACAAAAGGTTAATTAACTTCATTACAATTAGATAGATTGCTGAAAAGATTGCGAATTTTGATACAATTTTGAAAAAATCCAATTTTGAGCTTTAGAAAAATCATAATCAGTCTTGTCCCTGTAGCTTTAACTGTCTATTCTTTAAAAAAATGTTTACAGAATCGCCAATCATTGTTTTCCAAAATACGTTTTCATCTTACGTCTTAAATAACGTCTATAAATCGTAAAAACTGCCTTTTTAAATGCTAGCAAAAGTTTCATCGTGGAAAATGCTTCAAATGCGTGCATAATTTAAAAAATCCATCTCTAGTCGGCATACAGACGCAGGTACGCTTCAAAGTTAAGTACTAATTTCAACAACAAAAACTAAATTAATATTTGAGATAAACCTAGTTTAGCAATTTTATCTAGCCGTTTTTGACGAGTTTTTAATTTCATTTTTCTGTAAGAGTTGGTGTTATCAGAACCATGTTAAGGGATTTTTTTTTCCTTCTACAATTCCCCCACACTCTTTTTTTTTCTTTGCAATAAGACTTGATCCTATCAAAAACTTGTCAATATAAAAGTTGTAGATAATATTAAGACGATATATAGTAAATTTAAGCGGATTCAATATGTTGTAAATTGGCGAAATTATAATTTTTTTTCTTCCACAACCCTCCCTTTTTTTCGTTTTTAATATTTTTCTTATTTTTTTTCTTTCTTTCACGTTTTTTTTTTTTTTGGCTGTAAGAGTTTGTTTTATCAAAAATTTGGCGATGTAACTGTTGTACATATTATTAAGAAGATTAATAATAAATTTAAGTGGATTTCATGTCTTGTGAATTGACGAAGTTATGATTTCTTTCCTTTTTAAAACCCTTTTTTCTTTTTTGCGGCTCTTGAGCCCATTTTTAATGACATCAAACATTTGTTATTTATAAATATTTGGCCTTTTCCTAGAAGTAATAACTTTAAACGGATTTGATATGTAGCATAATTAAGAAGTTGTTGGTTTTTTTTTTCCCTCAAAAACTTCCTCATTCCCACCCCCTTCACCCGATTTTACCCATTAACAAACTTGACCGAGATTTTCTGCACCTTGATTTTATGTATTAGTTTGGAAGAGATTTGTGCAAAATTATGGAAGTTATCGTGTCCATAAAAAAGTGATATAGTATATATATATATATATATATATATATATATATATATATATATATATATATATATATATATATATATATATATATATATATATATATAAATTAAATAAAAAAAACACGTGGTATCATGCATTTAACATCATAAATTTCTCAACAATTTTCACATTGCTTCATAATACAAGGATATATTTCACTATCTCAATATTCCTCATTGTTTTTTAAATTACCACATTTAGTTACATAATACAAGGCTATATTTTACTATCTCAAAATATTCCCCACTGTTTTTTAAATGTTATTTATATCCTCATTTTTTATATTATAATATTTTGTCTTTAAATTAGTTAATTTAATCAATTGCCCTACTATTTATTTATTTTTATATAATTCTTTATTTTATTTTTTATTAATTTATTCCTATTCTTTATTTTATTTTTGTATTTACTCAGTAATTATCAAGTTTATTCCTATTTTTTTCATTCTACTTTAACTAAATGTTAATCTAAGTCATTTCTTTATTTCTTCAATCAATTTCATTCATTTTTTGGGGGGTAAAGATGGCAGCAAAGTTATGGGTTTCAGTCAGATAATCAACTGTAAGCTACGCATACATGTTAAAATAGGCCTAACACTGTTTTACCATCCAGACATGCTGCAGTTATGCTTCCTAATATGTAATTTAGGTATTTTGCTCTATTAATTTTTAATACCCTGTGTGAGGTGTATCTTTTTTAGATCTCTTGAATTTTTATTACATATTTTCTGTTATTTTTGCGTTATAAGGAGCTAGATTTTGTCATTTAAGCTCCATGCCGACAAAATTGGATGAAATAACGCATCTTCTATGAATGAACTCACAAGCTCCTCTGAAGATTCTGTGAGTTATTCATAGTTTCTTATTTTACATACTGGTTTCCTATGTTCATTTCTAATTCATCTTTAGAATTTTACCAATTTATTCATATATTTGTGATTTCTAATTTATTATATATATATATATATATATATATATATATATATATATACATATGTATACATATAGATAGATAGGTTGATGGATAAAGTTTTGAACTGGTGGTTGTTTTCGTTTCTAGGGGTCATGATCGGCGTAGATCTGCAAACATTTTTCAGAAATTCCAACATAGGGGAGAATGTAATAGATAGTATTTCTGACGAGATCTTCCTAAAATAGAAAACTAGAAAAAATGAAAATAAAACAATGATGAGATAAACTATTAAACACAGAGACTGCTCAAATGCTAGTATAGAATTCTCGTAATGTCCGTTTCTTGGTTTTTAGTTTGAATATTTCCACTTTCACTAGTATAAATATGCTGTACGAGCCGATGCCAGATCGACAACATCAATATAGAAATATAGCATGTCCAGTATAGAGATCGGTACTGCCAGCTGTAGCAAGTCTGAACCAGGGCTCAGTCAGCTTTCAGCAGACTCGGGCTGGGCCAAGATCAGGATTACATTTTCTTTCTACATACTGGGCCCGCATGGCAGGCGGGTTCTGATGTTATTCTGCATTCATTGGATTGCGAATAGTAATCTAACACACATAATAATCTGTAATGTTAAATTTTGCCATAAATATGTATGTAGTAGTCTAGAAAAAAACCCTTATTGAATGTTCAGAAAAACCGGTATTTTCCGGGGAAAATGAGTCGGGTCTGATTCCATTGTTTTTTGTACGAGCTGGGCCTGTTTTCACTGATTTTAGCATTGTCTGGGTCGTGAACCGCGAAAGTACAAATGAGCCGGACCGGGCTTGGCCTGAACTTTTAGTTTTATAACGGAGTTCCGGGTTGGAACCAAGCCTGAAAATTCTGGCCCGTCGACACCTCTAGAGGATGCTCGCCTTTTTTTGTTACTGTTACACGATAGCATGCTTTGGGTCTTTCAGAACGGACGCTTACCTCCTTCTCAAAATGTGCGAGTAATTATTCATTTTTGCCAAAATTATTGTGCACGAGAATTCATACATTCAATGTAGTATCTTTTTACACCGTTGAGTAATTCGAGCACTGATGAGATAATAATCACGAAATTTATAAATGTCCAATTCGTTACTTAAATCTTGTTCATTTTCAAAATTCTTCAACAACTATGAATTCTTCGTCAAATGTAACTTAATAAAGTCTATAATCACTTCACTTTACATTTATAATCCAAATTACAACTCTTTTTCAAACTATATATCCTATTTTAACTAAAAGCAAGAGCACGCGCACCGGATCGAAGAGCTTAAAAATGTTTATTTTCCCTGATAATAAATGAAATAAATATTGGAAATGATTTACAAGAAGATAACCTTAAATGCAGCTACCGAGCAACTGGGTGATTTTGATTGATTGAGTGGATTACTGTGGATTACTTTGTTTTGATGGGTGAGATGTCTCAACTAAGTCATTTAACCAAATCAGATGATTGGACAGTTGTTGATCGTTTAGAATGGAACCAAACACAAGCCGAAGTAGCAGAAGCGACTGGAGTTTCACAATGTGTGATTTCCAGCATCTGGAACCTTTTTCTGTAGACTGGAAATGGGGATCGAAGACCCGGGCAAGGTCATAAACTTGCAACAACGCCCATTAAAGATCGATATTAAACTCTTAACGGCTCGGAGACACTGATGTATGAATGCCATTTTTCTTCAACAACATCTTTGCTCGGGTACTGGCACCACAGTTTCGACTGAAACTGTCCGAAACCGGCTCTACGCTGTAGGTCTGTTAGCACGCAGACCAATGGTGGTATGTGTTACGCTTAGGTTTACAGCAAGGAACCACGGAGCCAGCTGGGAGTGGGCAACAGAGCGTGTGAACTGGAGTAGAAATGAATGGCGTAATGCCCTTTTTTCTGACGAATCCCGCTTTTTTGCTCATCCTGATAATAAGCGTATTTTTATTTGGAAGGAACATGGCACTAGAAACAATCTGCGTTCGTGCAAGGATGTGCCAGTTTTGGCGGTGGAGGAGTGATGGTCTATGCTGGTATCTCTATTGATGAGTGCACAGACCTCCACATTATTCCAAATAGAGACATGAAAGGCAGCGATATAGGGATGAGATCTTCAGTCCTATTGTAGTCCCTTACGCTGTGGCAATTGGAGATGAATTCATGTTAATGGACGACAATTACAGGCCAGATGATGCTCAGTCGGTGGGTGATTTTTTTTTTATCGAGAAAGGAATCATATGACTGGAATGGCCATCGTGTTCTCTGGACATGAACCCAATAGAGCATGTTTGAGACATTCTAGGTAGACGATTTGCTGTCCGCCTACCACCCCCACAAAATCTCGAAGAACTGAAAAGAGCTCTTCTGGAGAAGTGGGATAGTATACCCCAGCTCCTCATTAATAGCTTCATTGACTCCCAACGTTGTTGGCCGTCCGGGAAAACCATACCCCCTATTAAAAAACGATTTTCTTTAAAGGAAACACTTTTTTATTCGCTTTTTCTCATGTGCACAGTTTGTGTTCTTTTCATTTTGTATCCAAATGCTCAATAAAATGTATTTTTCTGTCAAACCTGTGTAATTTTTTGTTCATATAGCCTACCACTTCTGTCGACCATTTACTAATCATCTAAACAATTCTCCAGCCGCAAGATCCATCACAACCTCAATATCCTTTAATTATTTTGAGCAGTTATCTTTTTATATGTTAATAACGATAAGAGCTAGATTAAAAAACTTTTTTTACAGTGTATACACGAGCAAATAACGAAAACAATAAAATGTTTTATTACTGCATGGAATGTTTTAATTATTCTTTGGCCCGTTTTCTAAGATATTTTTCAGTGATCTGAACGACTCGGTGTGAATTATTGAAAGTTTTCTTTGCGCAAATGAATAGTGCACATCATATATTTTAAAAATAATCTCTTCAATTATAATCAAATCAACTATAATTAAATTAATTATCTTTGAATTGATTAGAAATGAATCATTCATTAATTTTATTTTACTTTATTAAAATGATCTTTTTCTTTTTTTTAATGAAATTTACTTAGATCAAGAAAAATGAGAGAAAATGACCTTTCCAACCAGATAACATCAAAATTTATTCTAAAATATTGAATTGCTCAAGAAACCTAACTTAACTCAAATCGATTAGAAATCTAAAATTACAAGGCATAGAAGTGAGTCATTATCGTAAGATGAATGAACGCAATTTCTGAATTAATAATACCATTCTTTTAAATTATATGCTGATGCAAGTCCTAACTACAAAGGAGTAATTACCTTCTTTTGATTTGTTAAGGTTCAAAATTCTCTAAAATGAATGTACCTTTGAACTGATCATTACCGCACAAATCAGCAGCTCTTTATTTCGATCTGAACGTTGATTACTTTGCGAAAAAAAGGAACTTAAATGAAGACGACAAAGATTGCAAATTTGAGTCACGGGAAATGAAGAACTGATTTTTTAGAAGCAGAGAATAATTTTTTTCTGACACTAATTCTTGTTTATGAAGCACACAAGGAAGAAGAAAAAGGAAAATAATTTTAAAAAAGGAAATGTTTTGACGATTGTTTACTATTTAAATAATTTTTAGTTTTGAATTCTTCATGAAACCTAGTGAATGAGTAAATGTATTAAAAAGAAAGGTACATTTTATTACGAGTATAATGATTAATGCGATTACTCTCTTAACAATATTTCTATGAAATAACAGAGATGCTCCTGTTATTAGCAACAGATTTTCTGTAATTTCACAAAAAGATCCTTCAGAAAATAATTGCGTTCAGCTTTCTAATAAAATGTATCTCTTTTTTTTAGTACAACTATTTATTTGCTAGGTTTCATGCAAAAATTTAAAAAAAGGTTAAATGTTAAAAAAATAATAACGCTCACCAAAATATTTCTTTTTTACTTTCTTTTCTTTTGAATATTTACAAGTCTTATATAAATTTACAAGGAAGTGAAAATCAGTATATTTAGCGTAAGTGCTATACATTTACACTTATAAAAATACCTATATCCCAATAATTAATTTACATATATAAAAACAGAAGACGGTTGTGGATTTGTTGTCCATATTATGTGCAAATTATAACACATTTCACATTCATGTAACCTGCCATAACTTTGTAACGACTTGCGAATAGTGTCATTCGATTCAAAAACAACAAAGACGCAATAAACCATATTGCACTTGAGATATTAAAAAAAAAAAAAAAAAAAAAAAAGTTGAGTTCTCCTTCCGGAGTTAAAATGTCACCATTTTGCCACGCTAAAACATAATAAAACATTTTTAATTTTTAGGCACTCATCGGGTCATTATTTCTAGTGCCAAAACGAAGTTTTACTTAAATTTTCGTGAATTTTTTGCAATTTCGCGAATTTTCAAAAAAAAAAAAAATCTATCTGTTGCTGCTGCAAAAACCTGTTTTTCCTGCAATAAAGTTTAAATTTTCGACTTTGTATTCATAAAATATGCCGTGACTTTGTAAGGAATTATCATACCGACTTTGAATGGCGTCATTCAATTCAGAATAAAAAAATAAAAAAATCCATAATAAACGATACACCACTTGATCCACTTTAAAATATTTAATTTCTCCTCCTGGAATTAAAATGTCCCCCCCCCCCCCCACACACACACACACTTTTTTCCAACCAAAAATTGGTAAAACCAATTTGTTTTGGGGAGAATCTTCGTATTTTCATTTCTAATGCTAAAACAAAGTTCATCGAAAATCTTGGTGAATAACCATACAAGTTGTCGTATATTAATCAATTGTAGGTTCATTTTACCTGTATTTATTTATCATTGAATTTTGGAACTGCAACTTTCTTTTTTATTACAAATAATTTGATCTCTCTCTGATCCCTTTCGTGCAAAATAACATTTGTTCTTTTTAGCCCCCGATATGCTATCCCAGCAATCCCCAGCAATGATCCCAGCAATTAAAGTGTCGTCTCCAAAAATAACGTTCTGTTGTATAAGACAGCCATAAAACAAAGCAAATGTATCCTCGTACACTTAAATACTCTACTGCAATTTTTTTTAACTTCTAAGCATCGCACATTTTCAATTCTTATACCGTCGTATTGGGGGAAAAAGGTGCAATTTTTTTGAAAATTGCATCTCAATTTATTTATGAGATATTAATTTTTTTGTAGTTTTTACCATTTCTTTAATTTTGGCAACTCAAGTACTCCATTTCTGTAGAAAATAAGGAAAAAATAATAGGAAAATAGTAATTATATCTTTTTCTTGCCATTTTCCCATAACTATTGAAAAAAAACGTAATTAAAATTGCTATTTTGGAAAAATATAAATAAATGATTTCAGATAAAAACTATTATAAACTATATTTAATTCAATTATCTATATTACAACAAATGAAGGCATATGAATCATTAGATAGCCAATTTTTTTTGTCAAGTTTCTTGAGTGACATCTGTTTTTTTTTTTTTTTTTTTGGATTTGTGTATTATTTAGCGATAATGACGTCATAAGAATACTTTACTGTAGATATTGTGCCGGTGAAGTGGTTAAGACTGGATCACAAATGAGGAATTCTTCAGAGAATGCGAATAACGTCATTTTATATAAAATAAATGTGTGTTTTAAGTTTTAAAACTGAAATGTGTTTTACATTATCTATATTTATATACACATTTTTTTTCATCGGGGGTGACACTAAATTTTGAAAAAGGCAAAATTCCTGTTTTCTAGTATAATTAATTTTTTTCGACCAAAATATTCTGCTTAGAACTTTTGATGCTCCTGGTAGTTGAGAAACGTTTGAAAAAAACGGGCAAAATAATTCTTTCCAGTATCCACGATATATCGGCTAATGTAAACACTCCAATAATGATATAATATTTAATGACAATATTTTGTCAAGATATCAATACAAACATTATTTGCGCAATATTATTTCAATATTAGGATTGTGTATGTTCATTTCTCCTGACTAATGCCTCTGCAGTTCTTTTTATTAACGGCCTAGATTTTCTAGAAAATGAATAGAAACAATTAATTTATTACCATATAACATGTAAAATAAAATGGCAATTGAAAAATTAAATTTTTTAGTAAAAAAGCTGAATCATAATGCTTAAAGAAAAAAAAATAATTATTAGGTTTTTCTTTCCTGATGCATAATACGAAGTCTTCCACTTTTCATGTTTCATTCTCATTAAATTTTTCTCTTCTATTTTGTGAAATTCCTTTTCATTAAAAAAAAAAATACATAATTAGGATATACATTATATTATTACATTTTTTACTTAACGAAATATATTACATTTCAGATGTGGCAAACATGAATGTTTTTACAAATTTCAGGAAAGGAAAAATATTATAATAATGCGATTTGAGATTTCATCATATTTAATAAAATCAAACTGCATCAAAACCATTTAAGAATCATTCAAAATAGATAACTGCCATGTCTCCGTCCATGTTTGTCTACCATTATTTTCCAAAGAAATTTTTCCTTCACTTAATGCAGAAATTTTGCTTTTAAATAAGACAAATAATGCTATATAATGGTCGTCAAAAATTTTAAGGGTTGAAAGCTCATCAAAATAAGAGGAATATTAAATAAATTACATAAAATATTATAATTTAAAATATATTTCCCATTATGTTTGGTTACAAACATTTAACCTTTACTAAACTTCAGCGTTTCCTTACAGGTATTTTTTCTTTTAGTCAATTATTTAAATTGTAATATATTCATTTAGATAAAAAGTTTGTTCACAAAATAAAAAATACACGCTCACAAAGTAATTAAATAAATGACGTTCTTAAATTTTATCAAAAGTTCCATGATCTTTTAAAATCCGTACAATTCTAAGAAAAACACTCAACCCTTCGGAAAAATACAGAAACTCTTATTTTTAAAGAGGAAACGAAGTAATCCCTGTACAATTTCTTCTAAAAAATGCAAAAACATCTCGGTTTACTCTCATTAATTGTTTTTAAGATCCCACGGTGAGCATAGGCAGAAGATGTTTTATTTGTACACCCGGAAGTCTGAATTTATATTTACAAACATGCTTATTTAATATTTTAATAATACACACTTTATTTATCCCAACTGAAAACTTACAAACCGATTTCATGAAAGCTTTTAAAAATTGTAACATGGAATAAACTTAATTTATATTTATTAAATTATACGTAGTGATAGATAGTTTAATATAGTTTGAAAAATTTATATATGAGGACGTGAGTTTCAAAACTCGCCTTATCCAAAAAAAATCAAATTTTGGGAAATCACGAAAAACCTGTAACTGTGACCCTGTGCATCGAATACCTCTAATTTTTTGTATACTTACAGCTAGTTGCTCTGTGATATAATTGTATTAAGTTGGAAAATCTACTTTAATTCATTTAATTAATTAATTGGAAAAAGTTTCGGATAAGAAGAGTTTTGTTGCCAACCTATCGATAAGAAGAGTTTTGTTGCTAATCATCTATCATACTTGCTGAAAGAAATTAATCGATTCTATTTTTGGTCATCGGATGATAATAATTTGGATTAAAAAATAAACCTTACTCGAGCAATAAGTATGATTAAAATTTAGTATTACGTTTTATTATAAAAAGGAAACTTATCAATAATCAAATAAAACTTATCATAAATAGCTTATAATTAAAATCTTTTTTTTTTTAAAGAATGTAATATAATATAACATATAATATTATATATATACACCATCTCCTTCTGTTCTGGATCCTTAGAAATAATATTTTTAAAGAAAGTAAGCATCTCCATTTCTGACCAGTTTTCATCAAAATGTTTTTTTAACAATCCGTGGGCATCTTTAAGTTTATCTTGCTTCACGGGGACTCCCTCTTTTTTTTAAGAAGAAAGTTCAGTGTTTAGAAGCCTCTAACACAACTTTTACACTCTGAATTTTGATATTCCAAGAATCTTCCGAAATACACTTCCACAAATTTGAGAATGGCCATGGTTCTTAATCTTTATATAGTACCTTATTGTAATGCCTTTGAAAGCGCACTGAGATGCACTTAAAAAGAACTTTCAAGGTGAAAATTTTACTTTTCTGGATGTTTCATGGAAGGAAAGAATCCTGGACGGTTTCTTGAAAAACGTGTTTGAGATCCGAATTTCAAAATAAAGTTATCGTATGCAATTTTGTCTTTGCTTGAAAAAAAAAAGCTTTGTGTAAGCGTCGTCATACATCTTGCATTGAGACAGTTGAATACTCGAGGTTCTCTTTCTGGTGAGTGCACTTTAAGAGAGCCGGAAATGCCTTAGGTTTATGCCTGAGAATAAAAATCAAATATTTTAACATCTTCTGTCAGTAAGAAATATAGAAAGCGATTCCCCATTTTGAACTTACATTTTAATCTACTTTTGCGTGTATTCTTTATTAGCCCATGTGTTCGTATTTCTTTTTCTATTCTTCACCCTTCCACCACAAAATGCAAGAGTTTATTCACTGCCCATTATACATAAGACATGCTGTAAAACTTATTTAATTAGTTTGTATGAACAGAACAGGTAAAATCTTTAAACGAAAATAGCAACAGGTCGTAGAGAAATGAAGGAAAATTACTGTAATAATAGCTGATAAGCTAGCCGGCCGATGGTCTTACGCATGCGCAGGGATAAAGCTAGTTTTGTTGCGAACTCCCTAGTGGATAAGGCGAGTTTTGAAACAAAACCAATATTTTAAGAACCCAAAAATAAAGGATAAATTTTTTTTTTTTTTACAGATTATAGTGTTTTTTCTGTGCAGATTTACCAATAGAATAGATTGGTAGAGAAAACTCGATTTTTTAAATTTTGGATAAGGCGAGTTTTGAAATTCACGTCCTCATATATTCATGATGATGAATCCTTAGAAAAATTGTTTCATAATTTATAGTAATCAATCCTACAAAAATATTATTTTAACAGATTTCCTTTAGAAATTATTTATTTTGGTAATAAATGTATATAAAGTAGGTATGTAGGTATGATTACAACGCCTGATAATAAAAACCAAATATGTTAGGATCCATTGTTACATTTTGTTAAAGTTCTTAAAAAATTACATTGATACAATTTTTATATTTTTTAACTTTTACAATTAAATTATATCATATGATTTTATGTTTCAAAAATATAATTTAACGAATTAATGTAAGGAAATTAAATTCCCTTTTCGCGTAAAAACGCAATTTAAATCATACAGTTATTTTCGTATATGTCACCTATTTATGTACAAGTGCAAAAGTCACCTTCAATGTAATGATACAATTAATTAGAAAAAGCAATGAAAGACTTGTCCTTGCAATTATCAAACGACTCCAAAGGATAAAAGAAAGAGTTTTTGGTGTCGGTTACTAAGGTGTCTGTCTACAATTTCCTTAATAACCACTGAACGGATTTGAATGTAACATTTAACAATTCTAGTACTATAACACTATGCACGCAGACATACTGATATACATTACAGCGTAAGTTAAAAAAAATTATAATTAAATGTCTACTTCCGTCAAATATGAACGATGCTATTAAGAAGAACGATAATATGCGTGAACAATAATGTGGATTTATAAATAAAAGTGAACGCCATACTAATAATAAAATGTGTTTGTTCGAAAAGATTTCGATTAAAAATTTGCTGCAGGTCTGAAAAATACAGCACTGTGAAATAAAAATACAATAAATAAATGACCGACTTTTCGTTTTCTATGATTTATTTTTGAATTTTTATGCTTCACCACGTTTCAATTTCCATTTTAAATAGCATATAATATAACATTAATTTTGCTCAAAATGGAAGTGTTTTCGAATATAAACATTATGTTGATGTTTATATTACTCTAATTACCTCACAGTTATATCTGAAATGATTTTAAAAAATTCCTTAAAGTTATATAATAATAAAAGCAATTAAGCAATATTCTTTGACACGAAAACAAGATCCATGGACTCATTAAATGTAAAATAGAATAAAAAACAAGTGGGTAAGTGTGATCACAGATCCCACAGAGAGTTTCGTTTAATATTCCTTTCAAAACATTTTATCCTTTTGAAAAATCTGTTAGTTCCACATTTCACAACCAGGGGCGCACTCTATTCTAAACAAACCTCGATCCGAACGAAACTCCGTTTTACATACTATACGTATATATATATTAGTCGAAGGGATTGGGCCCATAGCACCCGAGATAAATAGGCGCCCCTGGCGGTGAAAAGTGGAACTAAAATGCATAAAGCAAGTGGCTATGGTGCATAATATGAAAGAATGGTCAAAGGGGTGTCGGCAAAAGTTGGAAAAGTGCACCCCGGGTGAAAAGGGCGGAGGTTAGAAAAATTGCTTAAAATATACAAGTTGGAGCCGGAGGAGTAAATAATATAAGACTTTTTGAAAATTTTATGATTTGTCGTATGGTCTGAGGTATTCAGATATACGTATGCAAAAATTCATGTCTCCAACTTAATAAGAAGCTTTTTTAGAAAGAATTGCTTAAAATACATATGTGGTAGCTCAAAGGGTTAAACGTAAGACTTTTTCAAGATTTTATGATTGCTCGCCTTAGGTGTTCTGCTATAAGTATGCAAAATTTCAAATCTCCAATTTAATAAGGGGCTCAGTTAGAAAGAATTGCTCAAAATAAGCATGTGGGAGCCCAAAGAGTTAAATGTACGACTTTTTCAAATTTTTATGATTTGTCGCATGATGGTCTTCAGCTATAAGTATGCAAAATTTCACGCCTCCAACCTAAATAGGGTGTCACTTAGAAAGAGTTGTGTAAAATACACATGAGGGAGCTCAAAAGGTTAAATGTACGACTTTTTCAAAATTATATGATTTGCCGTTTGATGTGAGGTGCTCAGCTATAAGTATGCAAAATTTCACGCCTCCAACCTAATTAGGGACTCACTTAGAAAGAATTGTTTAAAATACACATGTGGGAGCCCAAAGGGTTAAATGTACGACTTTTTCAAAATTTTATGGTTTGTCATTTGATGTGAGGTGTTCAGCTATAAGTATGCAAAATATTACATCTCCAACCCAAATAGGGTGTCACTTAGAAAAAATTGTTTAAAATACACATGTGAGAGCCCAAAAGGCTAAGTGTACGACTTTTGAAAATTTTATGATTTGTCGTTTGATGTGAGGTGCTCAGCTAAAAGTATGCAAAATTTCACGCCTCCAACCTAAATAGGGGCTCACTTAGAAAGAATGGTTTAAAATACACATGTGGGAGCTCAAAGGGTTAAATATACGACTTTTTCAAACTTTTGTGGTTTCTCATTTGATGTGAGGTGTTCAGCTATAAGTATGCAAAATATCACACCTCCAACCTAAGTAGGGTGTCACTTAGAAAGAATTGTTTAAAATACACATGTGGGAGCCCAAAGGGTTAAATGTACGACTTTTGGAAAATTTTATGATTTGTCGTTTGATGTGAGGTATTCAGCTATAAATATGCAAAATTTCACGCCTCCAACCTAATTAGGGTTCTCTTAGAAAGAATTGTTTAAAATACACATGTTGGAGACCAATGGGTTAAATGTACGACTTTTTGAAAATTTTATGATTTGTCGTTTGATGTGAGGTATTGAGCTATAAGTATGTAAAATTTCACTCCTCCAATCTAATTAGGAACTGGCTCACTTACAAAGAATTGTTTAAAATACACATGTGGGAGGCCAAAGGGTTAAATGTACGACTTTTTCAAAATTTTATAGTTTGTCGTTTAATGTGAGATGTTCAGCTATAAGTATGTAAAATTTCACGCCTCCAACCTAATTAGAGGGTCACATAGAAAGAATTGTTTAAAATACACATGTGTCAGCCCAAAGGGTTAAATGTACAACTTTTTCAAAATTTTATGATTTGTCGTTTGATGTGAGATATTCAGCTATAAATATGCAAAATTTCCCGTCTCCAACCTAATTAGAGGTTCACATAAGAAGAATTGTTTAAAATACACATGTGGGAACCCAAAGGGTTAAATGTACGACTTTTTCAAAACTTTATGATTTGTTGTATGATGTGGGGTGTTCATCTATATGTATGCGAAATTTCAAGTCTCCAACATGTATAGTTTCTGAGAACGGGCTCTGTGACGGACAGACAGACAGAGGAGCGAGATGAATAGGGTTCCGTCAGATGAACGAAGCCCTATAAATGATCAAATACAGTAAGAAGGAAGTAAATTTACTGAAGACAATTATGGAGAGAGCGTTTGAAATTTCAAGCACATGAAAGAAATTTAAATGATCTTATATATAAAAGCATAAGTATGCAAGACGAGAAAATTAGAACTAATTTTACTATAACAAGTGATAAAGAGCTGATTAATTGCAAACTTTTTTAATTATCACGAGTAAAACATTTTGATTAATTAAATACTAATTTTTCTTTCAATGCTGTGTGAACGAAGTCACGGGTAACAATTAATAATAAATATGTTGAGTTAAAATAATGGGAATTCAACGATGTGAATTTCAAACAATGATCTTTTCTTACAAAACACTGTTTGTTGTCATGAACTTTTGTTTATGATGAAATTAACTTCAATGCAAGATCATGAATGTTTATGTGCCGACCAGCTTCAGTCAGGATCTTTAATATACCAATAATAGCATTAGTTACCCTACAGGACCACGTGTATCATGAACCGTGGAATTTTCAGACTCATAATATGAAAATCATTTCTTGCAAACGAGTTTGTTTACTGCTTCAACACCATTCGCAGCACATATTTTCTGTGGTGGGCTTAATTATTTAAAACCGATATCTTCAAAAGACAAAATATGACGAATGTATTGAGTTTTATATTCTTTTATTCTACAATAAATTAGCCATGTAACTATTGAATAATTTTAATAATTAATACTCGAATTAAAATTTAAAAACATCATCAAAAATTCCTTTCAAATCACATCGAAATCGTCTGCACAATTCTATAAGGGATATGGGGGCACATGTGAACAGTTCGCATAAATATAGCTTTTTCTCATAACTGGATTAATTTCTATGAACAAAAACTACTCAATATAAAAAACAGAACTTTCTTTTACACGTGGTATTTGTTTTTAAATCTCCTGTATAGTTCTTCTTACATTTTTTAATAGTTTTAAAAATTCAAAAAATTGTTCACATGTGCCCCATCAGCGGGGTAGTTGTGCAAACACGTGGGGCACATGTGAACACGATGAAAAAATATCCTTTGACATTCTTTTTATTCTGTTATTCATTTGTCATCGTAATCATTCGTTATATTACCTGTTAAATTCACCATATATATATATATATATATATATATATATATACATTTCACTAGTTTCTGGGTGATATGTTTAAGCAAAAGATTATAAAATGAAAATAAGTAGACTTTTTTTTTGTTGGGGTGGGGGGGGGAGGCTTAGATGATTCATTAAGTATTGTTGCAATAACATAAAAAAATAAAGAAGCAGATTTAAAAAAGAAATTGAAACTTTTAAATTTTGCTTAGGGGTTTTTGTTTGGGGAAAATTTTAGGAAGGGGGCATTTACATACTATTTATCGGAAATCTGCCGAAATATGAAAGATTCTCACTCCTTTATTTGCCTTATTTACTTGTAAATTATAGATAAAGAAGGGTTTTTTAATGATTTAAAAAAATCTCGACTATAACACACCCCTAAATTTTTTTGCTTTTGAAAGAGGGGGGGGGGGGGGCGTTACAATCGGTATTTTACGGTAGTTATCAGTTTAAATATTTTACTTTCCTAAAATATTACTGATATCTCTCTCCATTCAAAGCATCATATACATAATTGTTTTAGAGATGGAAGTAAGCCATCATTGCAAGGTTAGAACAAATGT
The DNA here is from genome assembly GCA_963932465.1 of Maratus speciosus. Classification (NCBI taxonomy): domain Eukaryota; kingdom Metazoa; phylum Arthropoda; class Arachnida; order Araneae; family Salticidae; genus Maratus; species Maratus speciosus. The sequence continues at coordinate 382,144,905 of OZ010789.1, forward strand.
AACAGAAAAATTTGCAAAGTTGTTCAAGGTAATACTTTTGCATTAACAATGCACAAAAAATGTTGTTGAAACCATTTAGTAAAATAATGCATAACACCTATTGCATTTTAGAAAACATTAATTTATTTAAAGTACGAGTACAATTGAACGTAAACGAGCTTGTTGCTTTTTATGTATTTGCTGAAAGATGTGTTTGAAATTTCAATACAAAATCAGCTTTGTGTGAGGAAAATATCTTCTATTTCAGAAAAATTATAGATAATAGCAATGACATTATGTCTCATTAAGTTAACTGAAAGGAACAGAATCCCAGAATGATTATTGGGGCATGTATGTACTGTTCATATCTGCCCCAACTAGTCTGTTCACAAGTGCCCCACGTTGCTGCTTCTGTTAAATTGATAAATCCTTAACATTTCTCAATTTTAGAAGAAAAAGAACTTTATAAAAAATACTTATTAGTATTCATAGTATATGTTAAAACACTCAAATTTAAATAAATGAATAAATAAATAAAGTTATTCGCCTATAAACTTGAAACAAAGATTTTACTTTTGAGGCCTAAAAACAGTGTTTTGACTACAAAGAACAAACAAAATGTTAAAGAGCTTAAAAAAATTGTTACCATATGTCTACAGGTGCTGTCATCTTTAGTAATATTTTTCAAATAAAAAAACTTATAATAACTATTGAAAAACTGCGATGTTCACATCTGCCCCATGTTCACATGTGCCTCTTTCTCTCCTATCTACGATTTGGAAAAATTGAAGAGATTTTTTGACGACACAGTGAATTAACTTCTAGTTTTTAAAGAAACTATCATAATGCATAATTACACGCTAACATCCGCCGGCCAACGAGTCATAACCCTTTAGTACTACGTTATAACTTCAGTTATCGGTATTTAAAACGCTTTTTTTTTTAACAAAAAGATCGCTATTTTATTTGGTTCCACAATGTATTTGTGTTAATTCTGCTAGTTTTATTTTGTTTATTTTGAAGATTTATCACTGGCTAAAATTTTGTTTCAAATTAAAATCAAATTTCAAGTTATTTTTTGCTTAAAAGGCGCAAAGGACAACCTAGTGAAATAGATTCCATGCCGGGACACGAACCCGGGTCATCAGTATAGCGCACTGACGTTCTACCGACTAAACACATGGAACGATACCCAGCCTGGAACTTTTCGCTATTACAGGTAGGCAAGGCTACAAACGCAGCACAAGATAAAATACTTTCCGTGAGCCACCGACATGGGGCATACACAGACACTTAATTAAATCCAGCATCGATTGAGTTGGGTTGATTGTTGACGGCCAATTATCTACACGAGGGATATGGGCCCTAGGGGGAGTGCCTTCCGTGGAGGTCTTTCTAAGGGAACCTAATCCGTATTAGCGCATGGAAATCCACGGTTCGAAGAAAACCACGAAAACTCCGAACGATTAGGCCGACGGGCGCGATTGGGTTCGAACCCAGCACCTCCCGTCTACCAGCTTCGAGAGCAGAACCTCTCAGCCACTGGTGGGGCCCAGCATCGATTGAATCTAGTATATTAATATTTCGAATTTTTTTTTCAGAGAGAAACTTTCGCCTTGCATACAATATCGGGTCTTGGCATGGAATCTATGTCACTAGGTTGTCCTTTGCGCCTTTTAAGCAAAAATAACTTGAAATTTGATTTTCATTTGAAATATTGTATGCAAGGCGAATGTTTCTCTCTGGAAAAATTTTCAAATATTAATATAAAATTTTGTTTTAAGAAATTCTCAGATTAAGTGTAAGTGAGCAGTTATGTAGCGATTAAAATCCTAAATAAAATAGAATCCAACAGAGACTTACATAACAAATATTGAAAGTTTTATAACAAATATTGAAAGTTTTTACTATGACATGTATGTGATAGAGGGATTTGTTACTCTGAGCTGAGAATACTTATTTCAGTATATGAATGAGAGCACACTTTAATAATTTTGACTTATGTTCATTTCATCCACCCTTAAAGAAAAAACAACGTGAAATTCAGATTCATTACAAAAGCATTCGTTTTGAATGAACCTTCCATCTGCAAAACATTTATCTTCTTCTGCATCTAATACTTTTTAATATAAAGTAAAAAGACACATATTTTTTTTTGCTATAAAAATTAGTTGACATGCTCTCATTTTATGTTAAATATCATTTATAAGTGAATTAATAAGTGCCGTATGTAAAATAAAGAATTTAATAATCGATAAGGCTCTGATACAAGACAACTTTCGTTTTGCATATCGTAGAAAATACATTTTTTGTGTTAAAAGAGGATAGCTTTCTTACAGAACAACGAAATGTCACGTTCGGCTACAATGACCTTTTTATTTAATTCAATAAACTTCAGCTGGCCTACATATATTGAAAATTCACGCTAAAATTTAAACTTGTAAAAGGAAACCAGAACAGTTTCGATTGAAAAACGTGCCGTATAAAAATTGGATTTGATTTGATTTATTTTAAATATTTGTCATCACTTTATTGTGTTTCAAAAAATTCTCAGATTAAGTGTAAGTAAGTAGTTATACTGCCTTTATAATCCTAAAAGTATTCGAATCCAACAACAGATTTATTTATTTTTTCTTAACTGTAAAAGAAATATAGAAATTTTTTATAATGCCTTGTGACGGATACAAGTATTTACTTATTTCAGCTGAGAATACGTATCTGAGAATTTGACTAAAAGAGACCACATTTTAAAAATTTGGAAAAATTCAAAATTCAGATTATATATATTGATCTTTCAAACATTCATTTTAAATGAACCTTCCATCGGCAAACCGTTTATTTTTATGCCTATTGTGCATCTAATATTTTTTAATATGACGAAAAAAGTCATAACATTTTTTCTATTAAAATTTAGATGACATTTTTAAATTTTATGATAAATATCATTCATAAGTGAAGTTTCAAGAAATTGACATGTGCTTTCAGCTGAGAATACTTATCTGAGAATTTGACTCAATGAGACCACACTTTAAAAAATTTGGAAAAATTTACAATTCAGGTTCTGTATATTGACCTTTCAAACATTCATTTTAAATGAATCTTTCATCGGCAAACCGTTTATTTTTATGCCTATTGTGCATCTAATAATTTTTAATATGGCGAAAAAAGTCATAACATTTTTTTAATAAAAATTTGGATGACATTTTTAAATTTTATGATAAATATCATTTATAAGTGAAGTTTCAAGAAATTGACATGTGCTTTCAGATGAGAATACTTATCTGAGAATTTGACTCAAAGCGACCACACTTTAAAAAATTTCGAAAAATTCACAATTCAGGTTCTGTATATTGACCTTTCAAACATTCATTTTAAATGAATCTTTCATCGGCAAACCGTTTATTTTTATGCCTATTGTGCATCTAATACTTTTTAATATGGCGAAAAAAGTCATAACATTTTTTTTATAAAAATTTGGATGACATTTTTAAATTTTAAGATAAATATCATTCATAAGTGAAGTTTCAAGAAATTGACATGTGCAAATGTAAGTATTCATTTTTTTTAAACCAGGACAACAGTAACTACTTTAGTATTATTATTTTGAAAACTTAATCAAGATTTTCGTAATTTCAGACACCTAAAAAAACCTTATATATTAATTTGATTGAATAAGACAAATAAGAACTCTGTAATTGACAATTGATCTTCTGATAAAATCTTCGGGAGAAAAAGGATTCAGCAGAAATCTCTATTTCCGATAATTCTGAATTACCAGGAATAATGAAAAGAAATCATAAATATTTTATCAGAAGATTTATTCTTTTATCATAATCGATAAGTCTTCGATACAAGACCACTTTTATTTTGTATATCACTGTGAAGACTATATTTTATTTTATTTTTGTAGTAAAAGAGGCATGCTTTCTCAGCGAACAACGAAATGTCACGTTCAGTGACAATGACCTTTGTTATTTAATTGAATACACTTTTAGCTGGCCAAAATCGATTGAAAATTCACGCGAAATTTTAACTTTTTGGGTTGAAAAACGTGCTGTATAAAAATTGGATTTGGATTCTTCTAGTCGTTAATAAACATAATGCTTTAACTCATTAACCCTCTCGCTGCGTAATGGTTTTATCAAAATAGCTTCAAAAATTGTCTATTTAAGATCTTTTAGTCCTTTGTCACCGGTTTTTCAAAACAAAAATTTTTGTCTAATTTAATCGGGAAAATACTCCTATTAAGTAAGGCAAAATTTACAATAAAAAAAATAACTGGTTGGAATAATCAAGGAGGATTAATTAGACGGAAAAATGCATCCCCGAGAAAATCTCGGGTTCCCCAGCGAGAGGGTTAAGGAAAATATTTTCATTTGGGCTCATCGAATTGAAAAATATTTCAAAAATCACATTTCATTCAAGTTGAAACTAACTGAAAGATATCTTGTATTTTGGATGTAAATAAACGTTTCAGTCATAAAAGAGAGACTGTACAAAAAATTATAAAACGACCTTTTTGTGTCATTTTTCACAGTGATCAGTTTAAAAATTCCTAAGTAATGGAAAAACAATCCAATAATCTTATAAATTGGTAGATGAGCTGAAATTGGTTCCACTATTAAACACAGATAGATAGAGTAATATTAATAAGACTAATAGTAATATGTTTTCTGTAATTCAATAAACTTCTATGCATCCAACAGCGAACACTGGCTTTTAAATGTATAATAAACTTGAAATGAGTTCAAAAACGTTATTTAAGGTTTCTTAGCATCTGTTCTCATAGGCCAACGTCGTGAAGCAGCATTGGTCGTGATGAGCATGTGAGACACTGACATTCTGTGAACGCTGTGTTGCTATTAACTCAGACTAGATGTCACATATCTGACCATGGTTGCCACATTGGCCTTCACTTTTATTCCGAAAATTCAGATTAATACCAGACAATACTAAAGGTATTATCACATTTATTTAATTACAGAATTTACTTGATTATTTAAACGAAAAATTCTTCTTCAGAAAGTTCTGGTCTGAAGTTTGAAATTTGGGATAAAAATGCAGGTCAAACTGGCAACCCTGTATCTGATTGTAAAATCACCGGTGAGTACAGCCCTATCACCTGGGAACTGGTATATGTGAGAAAGGTGTATTGAGCCGTGAGGTACCTCCTCCTTCCGAAAATAATAAAACTTATTGGAAAATACACCGAGACCGCTAGTTTTTTTTTTAAATGCACCTTTCAGCTTGAATGATATGCTTACAAAAATTTAAAAACAAATCCTTAAAAATGTCTTATTATTTTGTTTGTTGCTTAATCAACTCATCTCTGCATTCCGTTTTTTTACTCCAATCTAAAGCGAATAGTTTCAAGTGGCCTATACACCCTGTTGAGAACGCAGTAAGATTCATATAAAAATTTCATCCCAATTTTAATGGCAATAGTTTAAAACTAAATCGTTAGAAATTGAAATGTTCAAAACAAAAAAAGTCCCTTAAAATATACTGTATTTGAACTTAGTCTGTAACAAATTAATCTACTGTATTGAAATCGTAAGGCTATAAATAATATTACAGAATATTACATATTTTTTTACTCAGTCGTTCTTTATTTTAACAACATTTTTAATCTGAGTTTAAGAAAATGCACTCATAAAGATTTTTTTTCAAACGGTAATCTGATTATTTTTACTATCTGTCGTCTGTGTACATAAGCATCATTTCCAGTAATTTTAAATGGGAGTCGAGAATAAAAAGCAACAAGAAATTTTTTATGAAAGTATTTTTAAATCAGTGAATTCTTAATGCAAAAACAATATATTATTGGGCTATAACTGAAGAAAGCTTTTACTTTTGACATGGAATGAGAGAGATGGCACACAGAGAATTAATAGAATATCAGGAATGAAATAAATTTTTTTTCATTATTTATCCAAATACATTTTCAGTAACTTGAATCGAACGAACAATACTCTAAAATTTTAAACTCTTAATTGTAACATATTGACTGCATGCTACGGAAATATTTGTGATTGCAATGTTACAGTGGGATGCCATACCGCAAGATTACGTGCTCCAGAATATTTCCATTGAAAGTAATTTATTGCTATGAAACGGCACTATGGATAATTTATTACCATGTCTTAAAAAAATAAATCCCTGCCGGCCCGGCCTACAGGCAGAGGTAGATTTCGAAGTCAAATATACTAATTTCACAAACAAAAACTAAATCATGATTAGAGATAAATCCACTTTAACAATTTTATCTGGCGCTTTTGACGAGTTTTTATTTCATTTTTATATAATAGCTGGTTTTATCAGAATCATGTTAAGGCGGTATTCAAAAAAATACTTTTCCATGCTCAACAACTCGAAATTTTCTGGCATAATTCCAGGTTCATTTTTAATTTAAAAAAATATGAAACTTGCTGAGGTGATTTTTGAAATGATTTATAAGCGACCTGTGTTTTTATTTTTTGTTCAATTAATTAAAACTTGATATATAAACAATTGGAAAAGAACAACTTGGAAAGGAATAACTTGGAAAAGACTAAGGTGATGTTCAATTCATTTGCATCAAAAAAGAAAATCTTCTACAACAACACTGAAATTAAAGAAGTGCAAAGTTATGTGTACCTTGGGCAAGAAATATCATCTGATAATAGTATCATGAATGAAATCAATAGAAGAATAAGAAATGGATGGAGTGCTTTTGGGAAGAACAATATTATTCTGAAGAGTAGCATGCCCCTGTGTTTGAAAAGAAAGGTATTTAACCAATGTGTTTTGCCTGTCCTAACTTATGGAGCAGAAACATGGACGCTAACAAAACGGATGGTACAAAGATTACAAACAACACAGAGAAGTATGGAAAGATGTATGCTAGGTATAACTAGAAGAGAAAGAAAAAGAATAACCTGGATAAGAAGTCAGACGAAAGTTTTTGACATCATTGAAAGAATTAAACGGCTAAATTGGAAATGGGCTGGGCACATCGCAAGAAGACAAGACAATAGATGGAGCACAATACAGTGGTATCCCAGAGATATAAAACGGCCAAGAAGACGACCTCAAGTAAGATGGAGTGATGAAATCAGAAAAGTAGCAGGTGTAAATTGGATGACTAAAGCACTAGACAGGAAACATTGGAAAAATCTGGGGGAGACCTACATCCAGCAGTGGATTGAAAACGGTTGATGATGATGATGATGATATAAACAATTATTTTCTCAGAAGGACAATATTTTTCGTTTCTAACATAATCGCTTCGGGAAATTCCGTTCAAAATGCCCACTTTGACATCATATTTTGAAATATATTCTGCCTCTATCAAAAAATCGATCATTACGGTACATTATATAGCTTCTGAATAAGCGAATATACCAATTAAATACGTTTGAGAGCAACAATGAATTTAAAAATGAGTCAGAAAATAAGCAGTTTGGGTTTGAGTGCATCCTTAATAAGAGGATTTTTCCAACACAATCCGCTTCGATAAATTCGGTTCAAAATGCCCTTTTTAACAGCATTTTAAAAAATATATTCTGCCTCTATCAACAAATCGACCATTACGGTACATTATATAGTTTCTGAATAAGAAAATGTAGCAATTGGAAGCCTTTGAGAGCAAAAACGAATTGTAAAATGAGTCAGAAAATAAGCAGTTTGGATTTGAATACACCCTTATTAAGATGATTTTTTCCTTCAACCGCTATGTATTTTTTATTTGTTTTTGCTATAAGAATTGGTCCTATCCAAAACTTGTCTATATAGATGTTGTAGACAATATTAAGAAGATATATGATATTGGGGGTTTTATATCTTTTGAAATGACGGAGTTATGGATTTTTTTCTTCTTCAAACCCTCTTTTTGTTTTCGTTTTTAATTTCTGTTTGCGGTACGAATTGGTCCTATAAAAAACTTGTGAATACAAAAGTTGTAGATAATGTTAAGGAGATTTATAATAAAATGAATTGGATTTGATATCTTGAGAATTGACGAAGTTATGAATTTCTTTCTTCTTCAAGCCCCATTTTTGTTTTCGTTTTTAATTTTTTGGCGGTACGAATAGGCCTTATCAAACACTTGTCAATATAAAAGTTGTAGATAATATTAAGGAGATTTATAATAAAATTAATTGGATTTGATATCTTGAGAATTGACGAAGTTATGAATTTTTTTCTCCCAAAAACCCTATTTTTTGCTCCCCTTGAGCCCATTTTTAACTTTATAAAACAAATCTGTGATACATAAATTTTTGGCCCTATTTTTAGAAGTAATAAAAATGTTAAACTGATTTGATATGTACAAAAATTAAGAAGTTATGGGGGGGGTTTCTGTTTTCACAAAACCCCTCTCTATTTGCATCCCCTTGGTCCGATTTTGGCCATTAACGAACTTGACCGATATTTTATGCCCATTGATTTTATGTATCAGCTTGGAAGAGATTGGTGCAGAATTACGGAAGTTATCGTGTCCAGAAGAAAGTGATATATATATATATATATATATATATAGATAGATAGATAGATAGATAGATAGATAGATAAAAAAAAATTTTACTGAGGGTGGTTTCGGGTTCTAGGGGTCATGATCGGTGTAGATCTGCAAAAATTTTTCAGAAATTCCAACATAGGAACGATCCCAATAGGTAGTATTTCATACGAAATCTACCTAAAAAAGATCCCCATTTCCAACATGCTTAGTGAATTTAGTGTTGTGTTCAAATTGTAAAAATAACTAAAATTTGATATAAAAAATTTGAAAAAAAAATGGTCCTATACAATATTTATCAAATGTGTTGCCTTGGATATTTAAGATGAATATCTGCATGAAAAGAATTAGTAAAAATACTTAAAAATTTTTGGAAAATGGTTTTATAATCGTAACAGGAAAAATCCTTTACAATCTTTCTTGGTCATCAGAGAAAAAAAAAACCCACATTGAGGGCATTTGTTGCATTCACAGCCTTCGGACACATTCTCTGAATATATCATAAAAGGCATTTTGAAATGCAACAATAACTTTGAAAGACCGCATTATAGAAAACACAAACAAAAATGGTAGGTCTTAAAAAATAAAATAGTAGGACTATAGTTGCAACATCTCTTAGAGATATTCGGAAATACAAAAAATAAATAAATAAATAAATAAATAAAAATAAAAAATAATAATAATAAAAAACAATCACGAACTATAACGCGACGTATAAATAGCGACGAATTAATTTTCAACGATGCAATCTTTCTCTTCGTCGGATAACATGACACGCTGACCGTACGGGCACAAAAAGGCTGAAAGTATGACATGAGAAACCAACTAAAAAGGATTTAAAACTGTGTACAATTAACAAACATCCCCGCGCTTGGGGCTTGTGAATCATCCCGATGACTGCTTTATAAATGTCTGCCAGAAACGCAATTTCATCACAGTCTGTGCCAGACAACGTCTTAAATATTTAATTTAGATACATAATTATATATATATATATATATATATATATATATATATATAAACAAAAAGTGCATTTTTGAAAGAACATTCAGTATCAGACAAAATTTCTTTTTACAAAGACGTATAATGTAAAGCTTTTAAAACCAAATTACTTACCTGGAACTATTAATGAAAATTAACTTGCTGGTATTGATTATTTATAATTTTACAGTCAAATATAATATGATAAAAATATAGGATTCACATGTGATTAAAAGAATAATTTAACTGAAACGCTGTTTATTTTCTTACTAGAAATTTTTTTATTGATTTGTTGAGGACTTTATATTTAAAATGAAAAATAAAAGATTTTATGTTTGTCATTAGTAAGTTAAATATAGAAGTATAATATTTTTGATATAATTAAATGTAATTATAGAAGGCTAATAATTTATTTTTAAATCTTTATTTATAATTGTCCGTCCTAAAATCATTTATTAAATGTTTAACTAAGAAGCTCTTGAATAAAAAAGAATCTTCATCAGGTTTTATGAACCTCTATGCATTATTAAAGAGTCTAGTGGTAAAACGCAGAAAATATCTTGCTTGCATTATAAGAACTTTCACCCAGCACACACACACATACAAAAAAGGGAACAAAATTTATGTAATGACTCCCAAGTGAAAAAGGGAAAATTCTTTGTAGAAGATATCTTTTCTTAAACGATTTTCACACCTTGGGGAATCTAAACTTTAGATGTGCGGAGGCGAGAAAAATAACGTAGTTACTCCTACTTCATAAATACTCGAGTGGAGTGATTTTTGGAAAAGAGGAAGTAATGCCGGTGATATTTTCTTATTTTATTAAAGTCTCTACCATTGGGTGTAATTTAAACGACTGAGTACAAGATTTTCTATTACGCCTAAAAAGAACTCTCTTAATCTATTAGAGTAAAGTGTCCAAATAATGTCCCCTCCAGAAAAATTCAAAATTCTGATCACAAATTTTGCTAAAATCACTTCAGGCAGTCCTGATCTGATGCATACCAACTGAATCTAATATATATTCGAAAAGGAATTAATTGATTAATTACAGATGATTAAACTAAAAAGAAAGTAACCAATTGTCGAATTTTGAAAAAAAAAAGTCCTAAATCTGCTGCCCTACTCCTTAAACTTTCAAATCACGCAACATGTGCAACCGGGTTCATTAGAAGCAAGGCAGACAATTTCCGCAACGAAATGTATTTACATTTACATTGTGGCAGAGTGTCTAACTGCTCTTTTATAAGAGTATTCTAGTGGACGAGTGAGTTTTGAGATTTTGTGTGCAATTGTGATGTATTGAATTCTAACATTGTGCGTAAATATTTGAATTGTTGTTTGACTGTTGTGTCATTCCTTTAACTTTCACAAAATACCTATATATATCCAGGAGCCTGGTTCTCAAGGTTATTTCTGTAATTATATGTTATTGAGGTAACTGTGATTGTGTAAGTAGTTATATATAGTATGGTAGCAGATGGAGTCAGAGAATCTGATATGCATTTTGCACCCTGATTAATATGTTCTCTGCTGCAAATTGAGCCACATGTTCATTTCCAGTGTAACTTTTGACCAAGGGTTTGGATAGAGTCATTGGCTGTGAGTTTTCACTAATTTGGCAAGGAGTTGAGCATTTTATTTCATGTAAAGTGCCATCGGAATCCACGAGATACTATTGTACAGTTACATTGCCTTTACAAGTGAATTTCTTCATTTGTTCATTTATAGCGAGCGCCGATAATATTTAAAGTTGAGTTAGGTGAGTCAAAATAACCAAATTTTGGGAAGGTATTTTCTTTTTTCAGTCTTTCGTAAAGAGAGCTTATTTTCGATCGTCTGAAGTAAATCTACCAGCTTCACAGCTAATCCTCTCTTTACTCTTTTACATAAACTTTTGCGCTTTGTTAAAATCTGCGTCATGACCTCCTTACAAGGTGACAGACCCGATAGACAATGTCACGACATATTTACAAAAATTTATAAATTATTTATTGGTTTCTGTATGTTTAGACTGTAACAAATTATCCAAATTAACCAAAGCAAAAATAGTTTTTTTTTCTTGTTGACGATTAATACATTTTGTAACAGTATTTAAGGCATTTTGTGAACTTAATTTAATTTTTACTCGGATTGTCCTAAGAAAATCGTTTCTCATTCATAAAACGTAATACATCATCTTTATTGGAACTGTTAACATTGTCGATTGCTATATGTTGGAATATGACTTTCGTTTTCGTTAGCATATCGATATGAATCATACTTCTAGATTTAATTTCCTGTTATATGTTTTTGTAATAAATAATCCTAGTTTGTATTTAGATTCCAGATAAACCTTTTTTGGTCTTTTATTACTATCGATTCTTCCGACGCTTTTAAATTGGTTTTGTCAGAATTTCTGTAACTTCTTCCGTCATTAAAAAACAAACCGCGGAATATTTTAAAACAAGCAATGAAAAAATTTTCTGACCTGAAATGTACTTGAGACATGAGAGTAGCGCTTTACAGTAAATTAAATACTATAACCGACTCGGACTATTATACAAAGAGACTGAGCTAAAAGACAATAGGTACTTTTTATCGCATTGTTAACGCTCAACCTTGGAGACCTTTTGAAATCGTTTACTTATTTTTTCAAAAAGTAGTAGAAATATCCACGACAGATCCCAGAGCAAAAAGTTTAGGGTGATGGGATCGATTTCGGGTATTTTTTCTTATTCTAGGATATGATAGATAAACATATACATAGGTTATTATCCATTTAAGTATATATTACGCTAAATACATTTCGTTAGCTTTTATTGAAAAAAGCACATTTAATCTCACCTAAACGTCTTAAAGCGTATTTGCATTTCATTGTAATCGAACAACTTTTAATCTTTGACCTCGGACACATCTTCTAAAAAAACGAAAGACGAACAAATTAAATTTATAAACAAGTTTCAAATAAAAATACTAAACTTTTTTTAAGGTTTCACAATTATAAGGTCATTAAAATACACTTGAAAAATGCTTACACAAAATGTCAAACATAAATGTCTATTTTTGTGCATGTTTGTGTGTATTTGCCTCTAACTCTGCAAAATGGTTCTAACAATTTATAGACCACTGCTCTGAGATTGTATCGAGGTCTATTTCAGAGACAAAATCAAAATTTCGTACCATTTCGAGCACTTCCATCACAGTCAGATAACAAGCTAAGAAAGAGATAGATATACAAATGGTTGAACACGCTGGAAAAGTAAACTTATAAAAACTTTCAACTAGCATAAAAAATTTTTCCCTTAGTTTCAGAAATTAGACATGATCACTTAGGTTGGGAATGTCATAAAAGATACTTCAAAAGTCATTGTTAATAACCATAAATATATTCGTATTCTTCCGTTGCACTCTTGTAAAATAACTATAAATATTAGCAGTATCTAATATTTATATGCATATTTATTAAATATGTTTATGAGAGTAAATATGTATAAATTATTATTATATTTTATTAGCGTATTATCAACCATATTCCTGATGTATACAGGGTGCCCACAAAAGTCTGTTCCAAGCCTCTTAACTGCCAAACGGTTGTATCTAAATTCCATAGTCATAAAAGTGGTGTCTAGGTATAGTAAAGTGGCTATGAGCTACTAGATACGTCCGCTTCCAGCGCCACCCGGTGTAAAACAGCGGCGATAGCGTTCCTATCTCGAAAAAGGTACGTGATATGGGAAAAATGAAATACAAAGTTCTAGAACATCACCGATTTAGTGCAAAAGACAACTTGTGAACATAAATCCTAAAAACAGAAGACTGAAAAGCGCATTTTTTTTGTTAGTGATATTTACTACACTGCGGCGTGACGGAACCCAGCAAAGAAAGAAACAGTGGGCCATCAGCTGGAAAAAAGATGGCAGCCAGCAGTGCTATTAGCGGTAAAGTGCAAGGGTGCCATTACTTAAACCTGTCGAAAAGTGTCCGAGCCGAATGCAGCTGGCCCATCAGTGATGGCCAACAGCAGACCAGCATTGGTATGCCATAACATTACTTCAATCCGGCACTTTTCCTGCAGTGCTAGCACCTATACCACTTCTATTCCTTTGCTGGCCCAGCACTTTCCCTTACAAAAATTTCTTATAGAATTCTATAAAAAAACATAGTACTATATAATTATGGCTCTTTTTTCTATTAGATAGTTTCACCAAGAGCTATAGAAACATCTGTAGAAGTGCCTGTAATAGAAATGCCTGTAGAAATATTTAAACTGCACGTGGTCACCCTCCCAAGTACTGACCGCGCTCGATGCTGCTTGGTTTTCGTGATGGGACATGAACAAGTGCTTTCAGCGTACGCTACGATTGCTCGTAGCTTTCAAGCTCTCATTACACTATTTCAAGTTTGTTTCTTTTGTGATTTACGTTCCCAATCATTAAACTGGTAAGGAAATTATTCTATTGTATAGAAATCCTATGTATTTTATACGCTTTTTTATTATTGATTCTGAACTGCGTAAATTATGAAAACCGAAATCCTTTGTGACCTATCAAAACCAGATTTAAGGAGAAAAAAAATTCATTGAAATAAAGAATTTATTTATTTATTCATTTACTTATTTATTTTGTTGGTGGCAGTGGTGCTAAATTTTTTACAGTTTCAAAAAGAATTATCTTCACAGCTTAAATTGTGTTAAGATAATCATTTCAGATTTGTGTTCGAATACTCAATGCCTTCGACATTCGCAGCGCCACCTAGCGCAAGGGTTCCCAGCAATAATACTGCAAAAGTTCGTGCACTTCCATGTAGTGGTGGGTCAGCGCATGAGATAAAATGGATGCCCACCAGGATTTTATCTGATGATTTCCAACAGCAAATTTGACTGAAGCTGTCCAGCAGTGGTCATGCAGTGGTAGACCATCAGCCAGCACTTCTCCATCATTGCCAGCACCTATCTTGCTGCTGGCCAGCAATTTCCTCTTTGCTGGGAACGATCTTAGAAAGAAAACAAACACTGGTCATCACAAGATACCTTTATTTTCGATCTGCAAACTTCTCTCCTTCAGCTGCAATGCACATCTGCATTTGCTTGATAGTCACGTTAAGCATGTTGTAGCATAGCGGGTGACACATTCGTACAAGCATCTGTAATGCGTCGTTGGAGGTCCTGTAATGTTGGCCGAGGGGTCACATACACTTGCTGTTTCAGGTATCCCCATAGAAAAAACTCCATTTGGAGTCAGGTCATTTGTACGTGGAGGGCACTCTACGAAACCACCATACCCAATTATTTGTTCCCCGAATTCCTCCAGCTGGTACTGCTTCACTGGTGCTTTCTTGTACGCATACGCGCTAAGCCGATGTGGGCTCGTTTTTCGTCGAAAGATAATCTTTCCTCCTTTCGTGCAATTTTGATAACGTCACAGTTTCGAAAGTCAAGAACAAACAAATGCCTGTTTTTATCATTCTGTTTTTAGCATTCATCTTCACAACGTGTATTTTCGAACAAAATAGATGATGCTCTACAATGTTATAATTTATTTTTTCACATATCTCGTACCTTTTCGAGATAACTCCGCCATTTTTCACCAGGTGGCGCTGTAAGCGACCTCATCTAGCAGCACATAACCACTTCACTGTACCTAGACAACCTTTTTTGACAATACCCAGCAAAGAAAGAAACAGTGGGCCATCAGCTGGAAAAAAGATGGCAGCAAGCACTGCCATGAGCGATAAAGTGCAATGGTGCCATTACTTAAACATGTAAAAAAGTGCCCGTGCGGAATGGAGCTGGCCCATCAGTGATGGCCAATAGCAGGCCAGCATTGGTATGCCATCACATTACTTTAATCCGGCACTTTTTCTGCAGTGCTAGCACCTATCTCACTGCTATTCCTTTGCTGGCCCAGCACTTTCCCTTACAAAAAATTCTTATAGAATTCTATAAAAAAACAAAGTATTATGGCCCTTTTTTCTATAAGCTAGTTTCACCAAGAGCTATAGAAATATCTGTATAAATGTCTGTCTATAACATAAATGTCCATTGAAATATTTGAAATTGCAACGGTTTCCACGTGGTCACGTCCCAAGTACTAACCACGCTCGATGCTGTTGCTGTTTGGTTTTCGTGATCGGACATGAACAAGTACTCTCAGCGTATGCAACGACCGCTCGTAGCTTTCAAGCTCTCATTACACTATTTCAAGTTTGTTTCTTTTGTGATTTATGTTCCAAATCATTAAACTGATATAGAAATTATTGTATTGTATAGAAATTCTATATATTTTATACGCTTTTATTTTATTATTGATTCTCATCTGTGTAAATTATGAAAACCGAAATCATTTGTAACTTAGTAAAACCAGATTTAAGGAGAAAAAAAGTGTGCGTTGAAATAAAAAAATTATTTATTTATTCATGTACTTATATATTTTGTTGGTGGCTATATTATTTACAGTTTCAAAAAAATTAGCTTCACCGCTTAAATTGTGTTAAAATATTCATTTCAGAATTTTGTTCAAATACTCAATGTCTTCGATATTTGCAACGCCACCTACCGTAAGGGTTCCCAGCAATAATACTGCAAAAGTTCGTGCACTTCTATGTAGTGGTGGGCCAGCGAATGAGATAAAATGGAAGCCCACCAGAATTTTATCTAATGATTTCCAACTGCAATGTTGACTGAAGCTATCCAGCAGTGGTCAAGGTCATGCAGTGGTAGACCATTAGCCAACACTTCTCCATCATTGTCAGCACCTATCTTGCTGCTGGCCAGCAATTTTCTCCTTGCTGGGTAGCTGCAGCCATTCAGCAGTTAAGAGGGTGGGAACGGATTTAGTGGGCACCCTGTATATTGTACAATAAAAAAATGCTGTATTCTACTTATGCTGTATAGTTCGAATAACATTTAAAATTTTTCGGATATAGGAATGTTTTAAAACGTAATCAGGTATAAATTTTATCGCTTTGAAGTTTATCGATTATTTAGATGCTGTCGTTATTTTAGAAACCACAAATTGATATTGCTTGACATTATAGATATCTAAGCCTATTCTGATTTGTGTGTTATATCTAGTGCATATCGATTAATACTACCAACTCTCCATGTATCAGAAATTTCCGCCGCCTAAACACTGTTTTATGTTTGAATGAATCAGGAAAGAATCATACTGCAAAATTGTTGGCTACTAAAAGACATTAATACATTAATTGCCCCTATTTGTCCCCTATAAGTACCTAGATAAAAATGTTTGAAATGAAATTACTTTTCTATTTTTATTAAGAAATACAGGAAAATATGAGATGATAAAATAAAATTTAGATAATGTCTGGTTTTTCCCATCACTTTTAATAAACTTGATGCAATGACACTTACACAGCGTTAAATAAATAGAAACCTTATTACGGCAGTTACGTTTCAAAGAAAAACATTGATATTTTCAATAGAAAATTTGCAGTAATATTTAATAAATTATTTTTGATTGAAAAAATATAAACTAATATTTTTAGAATTATTTTTACTGTATTTATCATTAAATGTAATTAAACAATTGTTTTCGGACTGCGTAATACGTTCGTAATGTCATTATGCTGTAGAGAGTCCAATTGATCTAATGTGCACTTGTTTGCCACATACAGAAAAGAAATCAGTCTACTTTAATGCTTTTAAATGATCTGAATGATTAACAATTTATGCCTTACTTTTAAAATTATTATGAGAGCTTTAAGATGCTTTTAAAAGGAACGAGCCTTAATTTATTTCTAAATAAAATCATGTATATCCTTTACCTACAATACATCTTAATTATTTTATGCAATACATATTAATATAGTACTGAGAAGACCTCATAACATTGAATGACTTTTTCATATATCTAGGAATACCATTATGTTAACAGCAGTGCCATGATGAAAACGAAATAATGTCTCTTTACTGAAAGATTAAATCCAAAGTATAGTCTTGCGTTTAGCCATATTGATTGTTAGATGGACATTTATTTACAGCCTAATGCCAGCACATTCCAATCCATTAATGAATTATATTCCCCATAAAAGGCTTACGAGAATCATTTTCAGTCTAAATGTGAGTAGAATTCTTGAAAGACGAAAGGAACGAGATCGATATAATTCTATTTGATAAGAAAATTATAACAATTTCAGTATAAGCCGATATTTGATTTGAATTAAATACATTTTTTTTACAATTTTAATTAATAAATATAAATTTACCACTCATGCATTGGGTCGCTTAACTAGATTTTATATTAATACTAAACTTTCGGGTGACGTTGGTTTTTTCGTTGGTTTGGGGTTCATGTTGGGAATTTTGGTTATTGATGGTTGAAACACCTGGTTAGACTTAAAGATGAAAAAGTCCTTCCGGCCAGTGCCGGGAGGAAGAGGTAGCTTTCATATTCCTTATTTTAAAAAAGCCAACTTATATTATTCAAACACACGAAGCTCAATTAAGTGGAAACCGAATGTAGGAGATTCAATACTAATTTTTATCAATACTAAATCATTATGAATGAGAATTTCGCGAAATTAGTCAGATTTATCCAATCTGCTTTTATTTAAAGTAACTTATATTTGGCTGCCAAATTCGGCGATTTCTTAAAATGCCTGCCATTTTAAGACAACATGGTGGATGAGGCTAACCAGTGAACTTGGTAGAGATCTTAGTAATTGCTGTGCACATGCTCACTCACATCGGAATCGGTTGATATATACGAGTGCTGTCGCAGGCAAAAAGTCAGATTTTTCAAAATGTCACCCGCGTTAGAAATTGAAACTGCTATATCTGAGCCATTTTTTACGATAAAGACAAACAAAAAATGCTCCTGAATCCTTATATCAAGGTCAAATACTTAAGAAAGAAACCTTTTTCAATTTCTAATTTTTTTGCACCTCACTTTAAATATATATATTTTTTTAATTTAATGGCCGCCATTTTGAAACAAGATGGATGATGAAGCTGGCCAGCGAACTTGGTCGAGATATTGATGTATACTATCCACATGCCTTCTTCCATCGAAATAGGCGAATACGTGTGGTATCGCGAGACAAATACAAGATCGTTTCAAAGTGTTAACCATGATAGAAATTCAAAGTGCTATAATTCAACCACTTTTTAAAATATAAACAAAAGAACAAATTTTCAGAAACAAAAACTGCTCCAGAATCTTTGTATCAAGGCCAAACACATAAAAATAATCTTTTTCATTTTCCAATTTTTAATACCTCATTTTAAATTTTAAATTACATTTTTTTAAAAATGACAACCCTTTTGAAACAAGATGGCTAATGAAGCTGGCCAACGAACTCGGTCGAGACATTGGTATGTACTATGTACAGACCAAGTTACATTCAAATCGGTTCATAAATACGCCTGTTTCGCGTGACAAAAATCAGGTCGTTTTAAAATGTCAGCCACAATAGAAATTCAAAATGTTATAACTCAGCCATTTTTTTAGATATAGACGAAACAAAACCTGTTCCGGAATCTTTGTATTAAGGTCAAACACATACGAAAAAACTCTTTTTCATTTTCCAATTTTTTGGTATCTCATTTTAAATTTATTTTTTTAAAATTTTTTTAAATGGCCGCCATTTTGAAACAAGATGGCGGATGAAGCTGGCCAACGAACTCGGTTGAGTTATTTGTATGTACTATGTACACACCAAGGAACATCCAAATCGGTTCATAAATACGTCTGTTATCACGTGGCAAAAATCAGGGCGTTTCAAAATGTCAGCCACACTAGAAATTCAAAATGCTATAACTCAGCCATTTTTTAAGATATAGACGAAACAAAAACTGCTCCCGAATCTTTTTATCGAGGTCAAACACATAAGAAAAAAATATTTTTTCAATTTTCAATTTTTTGGTACACATTTCAAATTTAAATTTTTCTTAAAATTTTAAATGGCTGCCATTTTTAAACAAAATGGCGGATGAAGCTGGCCAACGAACTCGGTCGAGACATTGGTCTGTACTATGTATAAACGAAGTTACATCCAAATCGGTTCATAAATACGCCTTTTATCGCGTGACAAAATTCAGGACGTTTCAAAATGTCAGCCACGCTAGAAATTCAAAATGCTATAACTCAGCCATTTTTTAAGATATAGACGAAACAAAACCTGCTACGGAGTCTTTGTATAAAAGTCAAATACATAAGAAAAAAATATTTTTCCATTTTCAATTTTTTGGTACCACATTTCAAATTTTAAATTTTTTTTAAATTTTTAAATGGCCGCCATTTTGAAACAAAATGGCGGATGAAGCTGGCCAACGAACTCGGTCGAGACATTGGTATGTACTATGGGCACACCGAATTACATCCAAATCGGTTCATAAATACGAGAGTTACAGTGTGACATAGGTCAGATATATATATATATATATATTTATATATTGATATATATATATATATATATATATATATATATATATCAATTTTGAACGGATGGTGGTTTCGGGGTCTGGGGGTCATGATCGATGAAAATATACCAAAATTTTTTGAAATCGCTTTCCTCCGAACGGCTGCAATAGGTAGCTTTTTGTAAAGAAAGCTACCTAAAAGATTATACTTTAATATAAAACGGGATAATGTTAATTTTTCTCATAAAATATGATATTAGAGATACGTTTACAAACTATTTTGCCATTATAAAGTTATAAAATGCTTAAGTGTAAGTCACAAATGCACTTCAAGCAAGAATCAACCGTACAGAGTAATGCAGACTGATGCCATTGAATGATCCTTTAAAAAATATAGGAGGTTTGTTTTGCATGTGTTTTTATTTGTATATTTTCACGTTCAGAGTGAAATATTTTCACTTCACGTGAATGGCAGGTAAAAAATTATCATAGTTACCTTTAAATAGCATAATACACTATGTTGCATAATAACAGATTCACCTTCCATTTAACTTATGAAATAAGCGGTCAAGTGCGAGTATTACTCACGCTCATAGGATTCCGTACAATAAACATCTGAATTATTAACGGTGTTATTAAAAAAAAGTTGCTAAAATAATAATAAGACTGTTAAAAACTATACAACGTAGGTTGGGTATAGCTGTGTATACTAGAAAAGTATGAATGGGTACACCATAAAAGTTCAAAGGGATATGAAGCCTAAATAATATCAGATATTGCTATTCTGTATAACTCATTTTTTGTTATCTTATCCTAACCTGTTTATAACGAACTTCATTTGATACTCACGATGAAATTAGTTCATATTTAACATCTTGCGCTCTGACGCTGATAGCGGATTATGTCACTAACCACCAGTGTTGCCGAATCTGGCAGATTTATGTTTTTTTTAGAAATTTTGAATTCACACCGCAAAAATTTAATCGGTAATTTTCTTTTACTTTATTTACGGAAAATCAATCATTTTGTGAAGCAAAAACAAGAAATAAAACTTTCTCGTGGAAATTCGGAATGTCTAAAAAAATCATCCGTATATCATGACGTGCTGCGTACGTCATTGTCGGAAATGACCAAAATAGTATGACGAACTACTATTATTACGTCACAGAGCGAAAGAGGTTAAACTTCATTTGGCATATCATAAAACTAAATTCCGCCTAATAATAATCTTTACTTTTTATAGTGTAGCTAAAACAAAACCCTTGTTCAAAGTTTAACCTTGGCATTGTGCTAAGCGCGCTTCGAAAGGAGGTCGCAAAGTTGAAACACCGCCATGGTCCGTGCCGCATTTTTCTAGATAGGCTTTTAATTTAACTTTTAAAAACGCGGGAGGCGTATTGAGATATCTACTCAATGCAACATAGTCGCAAATCCCATAGTGTTTATGTGAATAATTCTAATTAAATTACTCAGTTTTTAACTATTTGACGTTTATTGCTTTTATACTGCTACAGGCCATTACGTTACATAAATATATAATTAAAATTTGTTGTCTGGGCTTTAAAAGCCGATGGTACATAGAGTACACCTCCCCTGTCATTATGTATGCCCAAACCGTTCGTGCCTTTAAAGGTTAATATCCCGGCTAATTACCGACGATTTTTTTCGAAAGTAATTATCAACAATGCTCTTAAACTTCTGCTACGATAGGTACCTCAAGCGCTCCTCCACACATTTGCTGAATGCGTGCAAATCGAAATTTGTGTGTAACGGAAAAATGCATTTTCTAAA
The DNA here is from genome assembly GCA_963932465.1 of Maratus speciosus. Lineage (NCBI taxonomy): Eukaryota > Metazoa > Arthropoda > Arachnida > Araneae > Salticidae > Maratus > Maratus speciosus. The sequence goes on from OZ010789.1 coordinate 382,166,513, forward strand.
AAACTATGTGACGTAGGGTAATCGCTATAGTTTTCCAGCAATGTTTAAATTAACTTCTACTACCTCCATTTTTTGATAATTTTAGTTTCCGTAGATTCGGAAATTTTGCACCCTACTGTTTTCGGACCCGAAAAGACCATTGGGATGGGTCTCGTGTTCGAGAAATTTCGATTAGTGGGTCATTTTGGGTCATAATTGGTCAGGGTCAAGCTAATTATATCTAGAGAACGGCTCAATCGATTTTCACTAAATTTTGTATCTAACCATTTTCGGGCACGAAAAGACCATTGGGATGGGTCACGTGTTCGAGAAAATTCTTTTAGTGGGTCATTATGGGTCAGTATGGGTCAGGGTCAAGCTAATTATATTTGAAAACGGTTCAAGGCATTTTCACAATTTTTTTTAATATACGGCCCTTTTTGGTCATGAGATGACCATTAGGCTAAGTCACATGTTCGAGAAAATTCTATTAGTGGGTCATTTTGGGTCACAATGGGCCAGGGTCAAGCTAATTGAATCTAAAAACATGCTGAAAATATTTTGACCAAATTTTATACTATACCGTTTCTGGGCATGAGAAGAGAATTGGGCTAAGTCACAAGTTCGAGAAAATTTGATTAGTTGGTCATTTTGGGTCACAATGGGCCAGGGTCCAGCTAATTGTATCTAAAAAACGGCTTAAACGATTTTGACTAAATTTGTATTCTATCGTTTTCGGGCTCGAGAAGACCATTGGGCTAGGTCGCATGTTCAAGAAAATTCAATCAATGGGTCATTTTGGGTTCTAATGGATCAGGATCAAGCTAACTGTATCTAAAAACCGGCTCAAAAGATTTTGCCAAAACTTTGTACTACACTGTTTCTGGACACGATAAAACCATTGGGCTGGGTCGCATGCTCAAGAAAATTCTATTAGTGGGTCATTTTGGTGATAATGGGTCGGAGTCAAGCTAACGGCATCTCAAAAAGGTTCAAACAATTTTGACAATTTTTTTTTTTTGTTATACCGTTTCAAAGTACAAAAAGACCATTGAAACGGCTCACCTGTTCGATAAATTTCGGTTAGTGGTTTTTTGAATCAACGTGGGTCAAGCTTATTTTATCTAGAAAACGACTAACGATTTTCACTAAATTTTGTATTCCATCGTTTTTAGGCTCGAGAAGAGCATTGTGTTAGGTCGCATGTTCGAAAAAATTCGATTAGTGGGTCATTTTGGGTCACTATGTCTCAGGGTCAAGCTAATTGCATCTAAAACAGCAAGACTGATTCAGTGGGAATAATATATCGAGATAAACACAATGCTAATTTTGACCGTTCTTAGCTCGGTCATTCCTGCTAGTAATATCTAAAATTAAAATAAAGTATTTTTGAGTTCAGCCTTACGAAAACTTTCACACGATATGCAAAGAAGAAATATATATTTTTTCAAGTAACTTAATTAGCCCCTCTACATTTTTCCTAAATATATTTGTGAATGTTGAATAATCTGTAACTATTTTGGTTAATAGTCTTTATTACTTCCCCCCAATTTGAACTTTCCACGTTCCATAGCTTACGAGTAAAATGGTTGTGATAGACAAACAGACACAGGCGGGATCTTATAATGGTTCCGTTTTTACTTTTTCAGTACGGAATCCTAGAAATGAAATTTTTTCCAAATCTGTTTTAGACGATTTTATATCTAAAATGATGCGAATAAAAATGAAAATGCTTTTACAAATCATTTAAAAAATTTAAAATATATATATATGCTTTTTTTACTTTTTAAGTGTTTTAAACAAGATAAGTCCACTTTCTATTTTAATTTTAATTTAAAGCACTACATTCATCAATTATGCAATTTGTCTTATTCAAATCAAGGTCATTCCTTCTTCTTCAAAGACTTAGACTTTAAAACACAGTTCCATGCGTTGTTTACATTTCTCACAAGCAAATTTTAAACTGTGGATGCAATGGATCGCAAAACTAAACTTACCAAAAAGGAGAAAGTTGAATTTACAAATGAAGTTACAAATGAATTAGTTGAATGTGATAAAGCTAATAGAAAAAAGCGCTAATTTTAATTTGACGATATAATTTTGCAAAGAATTTTCTTCCATTAATAAATTATTATGCGAGTAGCAAATCAGCAGGTAGGTAAATAGAAAAAATATATTTTCATTAACCCTTTATCTACTGCATTATGATCTATCGCAATTTTTTCATGTATTTTTTTTCAGTTACTACAATGAAAGTTAAAGGATATACATAAAAAAAATACTCGCCAGTGAGAAATTTAATTCGTTAGAGGTAATTAATTAAAGTGGTACTTTAAAGTACCTTTAGTACACTATGCATAAAATAATCTCGTAGCAGAAAATCCACATGTTATTTCAAATAAAATTTAAACTCTTAAAAATGCTATGTAACAAAAAGAAACTCGCAAGTTAACAATAAAAAATATATTAAATTGACATAGCTCTATTTTACTTATGAATAATGAGTAAAAAGTCAAATTTGATGGCATATTTTTATTTTTATTATTTTTATTTTTTTAGGTTTCGATCTTCTTAGCAGTCCTTTACTTATGCGACGCCTATATTCCAGGGACAACATGTTCTCCCGCATCTCCACATATGCAATATATGGACTTACATATGCCATTTCTAGTATAGCAAAAAAGAGCCGGTGCCGCAACTTTCTCATTTTCCTATAAAAAATAATAATGAAACAGAAATGCAATACCAGGAAAATCATTACTACACTACAATTTAGTAGTTACATCATAAAGCAGATAAAAAACGATGGATAACTACACAGACGAAATGTAAACAAGAAGTTTTTCTCCAACACCCAGTGTACTGGCGGTACTTATAAGTACCACCGAGTAATTCAACTGCTAAATCAAATATATACACCATTCACATAAAATAGCAAATCAAATTGTATTCTAAGATCATAGTGAGCACGTAAAAAAAATCCAACACTTATCTTATACCCTTTACTGTGTTTGCTGGAAGAAAAAGACGAACGTGATAATCTCTGCAAAATGACGGCTCAAAACACATCGACTGTTTCAAAGGTAGCCTCCTTCCTCGCTAAAATAACAAACCTAGAACTACTGCTGCCTTGAATCCTGAAAAAGTAGAGTTAAAAGAGTGTTTTTGCAAAGTACCATTAGAATATTATTAATATTCGCTATAGGATGAAAGTTTAAAGTCGGTGGTACTTATAAGTACCATCAGTAGTTAAAGAGTTAAAAAAGGACGATCCCAAGGAAGTAAATTCTCAATAAGCTTCTTTCAGATTTTTATCAAGAAGAAAAGACATTCCAAATTTTAAGTCACCACTGTCCAGGATCGTTAAGAAATTATTATTTTTTAAATACAAATAGAGGAAAGCAGTTTTAAATGTAACTTAAAACACAAAGGAAAGAGATTAAAATTTATACAAGAATAAAAGTCTTAGAAAGAAGATTGTAGAAGACTAATATTTAGTGATGAAAACAAGTTCAATTTAGATGGTCCAGCTGTTTGGCAATTTTAATGAAAAATGAAGAAAGGAACAATTTTCCCCCGAAATTACAAGAAGAAAGTGGTTCCGTAATGGCATCCAAGCATTGGATGACAAGGAAAAACAGTTATTGTATTTTTAAATAATCATATGAATGACAGACATTAACAAAAGGAACTTAAAGACTACTTTTTACCAGTTTCTGAAAAAATAAGGAGTCCGCGCTTTATGATTCAAGAAGAGGATGCCAGAATTCAATTTTAAAATCATAATTCCACATCTAAATGTTTCTATTCAGTGAGGTGCTCATTACTGACTAGTTTGCTTTAAATCCTGACATGAACCTCATAGAAAATCTAAGAGAATTACTGTTAAGGGCAGTTTATGCCAGTGGGAAACATAATATTTCTCCATATAAATTGAAACAAGCAATTTGTTATGAGTGGCGTTTTATCGGCGTGGATAGATTTCTGGTGCTCATTAATTGAATGCCAAAATTAATTTATGATATTAACCTTTTTATAACACTATTTATTTTGCTAGATCTATATTTTTGAAACATTTTTGGTTTCTTAAATGCTGTAATAATGATTTTTGTGAACATATTTGTTATAATTTTGGATTTGAAAAAGCTTCTGTAATAAAGCTGTATCTAAATATGTCTGATATAATTTTTGTCCAAAATAATTTGCTGTCGCACGATTTTTATAGTTTGTACAAACTATTATTTTACATTATGAAATAATAATTCGATTAAAATCTTAAAATATTGGCGTTGAGTTATTATTTTGCATCACAGCATCTAAAGTATGATAGACATAAATCATCAAGATGAATAACTGTGCTAAAAATAAACTAATTTCTTCAGTTACATAAACAATATAGCTTTTCAACTTAGCCATAAATCTCTTTAAATAATAATGTATTTAACCTTGAAAATTCTGTGATGAAGATAATGACTTTTGAGTGGCTAAATTAGACTCATAAACTACAGCAAACTGTTTTATGGTTATTATTATGTATCTCATAATGTAAGCATTTTATTCATTCTTAAAAATGTAGCTAACACAGAAAGAGCATATAAAAAAAGATCTCTTATTACAACTTAAATAGTGTTAATTAAATAACTTAAAATATCACTGCATCTTCATTTAATAATATATAAATAATCTAGAAGTTCTTTACTTAAGTGAGGCATAAAAAGTCATACATTGGAGAATATAATTACATCTCCGAATATTAGGTGAAAAAGTGAATAATATCGTCGACTAATACGTTTTGGAAAAAGGTAAAAAGTGGAATTTCTGTGAATGGATAAGTGTCCTAAAAAAGGGTAAGTTCCAATTTACATTTCTTACTCACGCCTATTTAATGGGATTCAAAATCCTATGAAAGTATTCAAAAGTGATTCCAGAGGTATTTGTAATTAACATATCGAACTTTTTAAATCACATTTTCGGATATATGGGTCTTTTTTCCGCATCCTTTGATAAAAGTAAAGCCTAATTTAATAGAAATATTTTAGTATATTTAAAAAAAAAAATTCATTTTCTATGAATTCAGATTGAAGCTTCCAGATAGGAAACTTCGCGCGCAAAAGGTTATGTTTTAGTTTTTTCAAATTATCCTTTCTCTTTTATATGAGAACGTGAGTTTCAAATCTCGCCTTATCCAGAAAATCAAATTTTTGGAAATTTCGAAAATCCCCTGACTGCGTCTATTGGTTTTCATTGTAAACCAATATTTTACAATGGCAGAAATACACGATAAAACTTGTTTTTTGCAGATTATAGTGCTTGTTTTCGGTGCAGGTTTACGAACAGAATATATCGACAGAGAAACGATTAAAAATTTTGCTTATGGAGAGTTTTGAAACTCACGTCCTCAGATGTTTAAAATTTATTTTTTGTAATACAGTAGTATTTGTAATTAACAAATCGTAACGTTTTAAATCATATTTTCGGAAATATAGTTTTTTTCCCGATTCCTCTCATAAAAATAAAACCTAATTTAATAGAAACGTTTAGTATATTTTTATAAAAATTATTTTTCTATAAATGCACTTTTTATCGTAAATTGTATTCAGAAATTTATGACAAGCTTATAAACTAATATTTTAGACACTAAAATGAAACCTTTACTTCTAGATTATAATGTTTCTTAATTTTTAATGCCTTCGATAACATCGCTCTTTTGGGTGTGTTGCGTTTATAACACTTTCCGACATAGTTCAAAAGTGTTTATGAAGTCGGTTTGTCTGTCCGTCTATCCAGTGTTGATTTCAGGGGGTGGCCCGGGGGGGGAATGTCCCCCCGGGATTCAAAAATGTCCCCCCCCCGGAGGAAATTTTTGACTTTCTCCTTATTTTTCCTAGTAGTGATATTTTCCTTCGAATCCTCCCAAAAAACCTGTTAAGATGGAATCGTAAGATACCGTTAAAAAATTCTGTCTTAACAGATATACTTGCATAGCATTTTTGTCGTCAATTACAAGGAAATGTTCCTTCTAAGGTATTATTCCGTTACAGATAGGTTCAGTTTTTACGACATATAACAGCTTTGTATAAGTAAGTCTTACAAGCTATTCGAAAAATCGTACAAATTTAAAAAAAATTACGAAATTAATGTTTATTCTGTTTATTAATATTTAACCTTTCAGCTAACTTTTTGCACAATAGGTGCTTGTCATATTTTTGTGTACAATAGCAGTTATAAGATTTTAAAGAAGAAGAAGAAGAAACAAATTACATAATTATTAATTAGCATACCGCTAATACTTGCATAATATTTATTTAAAGCATACCGGTAGTAAAACTTAAATTTTAATTTTGGTGCCATATACGAGATTAAACTGTAAGAAATTGTTGTTAAATACTAATTCCAATTTTTTTTTTTTTTTTTTTTTTTTTTTTTTTTTTTTTTTTGTAAAATTATAAAATAACTGGTATAAATTTATTTCATTAACATTTTCGAAAAAATTAAATGCGGTAAAGTCTGGGAAACAGAACCTGTCTATAGCGGAATGCGGAATCCTCTCTTAAACAACAACAACAAAAAAAATACGGTTCCAGCAAAAATAGTGCACTGCGTGATACTTTCTAAGACGGAAATGTGTCTGTAACGGAATTTTTCTTCCACCCCTTTCAATTTTATATTTGCGGTTTAATATACTACAATTGCTTTCATTGGGACCGTAAAAGTTTTCTGGTTAGGAGAAGATTCCATTATTGACAGGTGTGATTTCAAATCACATATTTTTGGCTTACTTACTCTAATTGCATCAATTATTAAATTATTTAGATATTTTTAATTAGACTCTCAATTTCTCTAAAATGTATTTAAATTATACCATAAAATGTATTTTTTCGCTTAATATCCATTATTCAATCTTAACAATAAACATAATAATTCATTGAATGTATGATATCACGCTAGTAATTTATCTAAATAAGCTTTTCCTATCCAGTGAAATATTTATTCATTATATTTTTGAGGTTATAATATTAATTTCATGTATCATAAATAAAACTTTTTCTGTTACAAAGTACTAGCCCATAAAATAAATATTATTACTTCCTTATTGTGAAATTCTAAATTTGTGCGTTTCTTAATTAAAATATGATATATTGTTATTATTCCGTTCACTCATAAAATATCTTGAAAGTTAATCCTTTCAGTAATAATCCATTTGTTTATCCCGTATCACACAAATAACTGCTTTATCTAATTGTAATTTTCTCTTGGAAAAACCAAATTCATTTATCGAATGATAAATTGATTATGCTGTCAAAAACATTATTATAATAGATTTTGAGCGGGTATGGACAACTGAATTAAAGGCACAGAAATGTTTTCATACTTAATAGTTTTAAAAAGATTTAGTTACTGAAAATGTCTAAATATTTCTATGCAAACTTTATAAATTACATCCGGTATTTACTTGTTCGCTAACATAAAATATTTTATTTTTCTTATTTTATTGTAGAATGCTAGGGAAATTTCATTTTCAAAGACTACCAATAAGCAATTAGGTGACGCTAGTTCTAGACGACACTGTGTCTGGTTAATCTATTGCGCTTTTCTGTCTTGATTGTTACAGATAAAAATTACAGCTTAAATTGAATATTAGATAGGAATTATTCTTGATATTGAATTATGTCAAAACAGTCGAAATTATTTTCTTACATCCAAATTAAAAAAAGAAGACGTAGTGAAGAACCTTTAGTACAGTCATCTGTTGAAAATCAAAATAATAATTCTCAACTAACTTTCAATGAAAGGGAAACCTGCAATGCGATAGTTCCACCCTCGATACCTTCGTGTAGTACTGTTAGTGGACAACCTCAACCGGAAGATAAAAATGTTGGACGCAAGTTCAAATATCAAAAACAGTGGGAAGATAAATATGAATGGCTGTATTTTGATCGAACTCGTGGTGGTGCATTTTGCAAGCTGTGTGAAAAGCATTTAAAAAATGATGTAGAGGTATTCCAAAAAACAAGTGGAGTATTCATATCAGTGCCCTTCACAAATTTTAGGAAAGCAACTGGCAGTACAGGAAAACTTGAAAAACACTCAAAATCAGACAAACATTGCAAATCTGTTTTTATGGAAAATGAAAGATTACAGAATTTAAATGCTCCTATACACACACAAATAATCCAATACAGCGAAGACGAAACGGATAAAAATAGACAAGCTTTATCTTAATTATTTAGGAGTGTGTATTTTTTAGCTAAAGAGGAGATACCCCATACTACAAAATATGAACCTTTAGTTCAAAGAATTTTAATGAGAGAAAATGAAACTCTTCGCGACTGGGTTAAGCCTCAAAGTGAAAGATCGACTTACATAAGTAAATCAACTGCTTCTGAAATATTAAGCTCAATAGGCACAATCTTAGACAAAGCAGATGACAAAATACTTAATGGTAAGTATTATTCTATAATGGGAGATGAGTCGACGAACATAAACAATCAAAGGGAATTATCACTAATGGTGCGGCACGTCGTCCATGATCCAGTTTGCGAAGTAAGAGAAAGATTTTTGTGCATAATATACTTAGAAAGAACTGATGCTGAATCAATATTTTTAGCTATAGATGATGCATAAAAAAAAAAGAAATATGTCATATGATAAATTGGTTTCATATTCTTTTGATGGTGCAGCGAACATTAGTGGTAGTATAACTGGTGTTCGTGCTCGTATTTCAGAAGCTAAACAATGCAAAGTGCCTTACATTCATTGCAGATCCCATATTCTATCATTAGCTGTCTCTAATTCAAGAAACAAGACTATAATGATTAAACGATTTTTTTCACACAGTTAAAGATATTTATAAACTTTTTCATAGTTCTCCTATGAGAGGAAAAATTTTGCACGAAATACAGAAAGCTTTAGAAGAACCCGTTCAAATCATACCTGAGGCAACGGATATACGCTGGCTTAGCAATTACCGTACTGTTCATGCTGTATTTTTATCCTTTAAATCGATTATGATTGCATGCGAACACATACACAATGATGGTGCTGATTTAGCAAGTTTAGCTGGTGGTATTCTCTTGGAAATGATTAATATTAGTTTTATAATCAGTTTAGTCGTTATGGATGAAACACTTAATGCTGTATCGAATTTAAGCAAAATTCTTCAAAAGAAAACTCTTAGCATTTCATTTCTTCCTCAACTTGTTTCTGGAACAGTTGATCACTTGCAAGAAATTGCCAACTTTTGTGATACTGACAATGATAATAACGAATTGCACATTAAAATTAAAGGTCTCGAGAGTGATGCATCAGAAATTAAGAGCATAAATTTTAATGACACGAAAAAAAATTGCTTAAAAAGTGCAAAAACTTTTATAGAAAAAATGATTCATCAAGTTAAAGAAAGATCTAACGATAAAGCACTGCGCTTAATAGAACTATGTGCATTTTTTCGAAGCTTTGGAGAATTTGTAAAAATAAATGAAAAGCAGTGTAAGGAGCTATGCCATCTTTTTGGAATTCAGGAAGAGGATGCAGCAGTGGCAGATCTCCGTTCTTTTAATGTTCTCCGTTCTTCAGTAATTTAGATGACACCAGTACAGATGTCGCTTCTTTCATTTTAAAAGCTGATATTGGATACGAAGTTTTGAAAAAACTTACCGAGTGTGTATTGTGTGTACCAATTTCAACAGCGAGTGTAGAAAGGTCATTTAGCACAATGAATAGAATTATAACAAAACTCAGAAATCGCATGGGGCAGGATACTTTACAGTCGTGTATTAAAGTATCTATCGAAGGTGATGAGGAGCCAACAGATGAATTCATCGATGCAGTGATCACACATTATGCACCTTCGAAACCAAGACGCATTCGCTTAGTTTAAAGGTGAGCAATTACAAATTTAATACTGAACTTATACGATTTATCAAAAACAGTGCTTTATAAGAAGTAAGGATTAGTTTTATACACAAGGTAGATTTGATGGTTTTACATATAGAATATTATAATTACTATTTAGTACATACACATTATATGGTATTATTTATTTAAATTGCTATTAATATTTTATAAAATTAAAGTATTTAAAAAAAGAGTGAAATCTCTATTTCTTTAGTGGACATGAATGTTACGGAAGATTTGTTTTCATTAATATTAAGAAGTTATACTTAAACATAGACGCAGATAGAAGTATACAAATGGGGTTTCAATTTTAAATTTTGAAATGTTACATAACTTTTATCTTTCATAAGTTTGAAAATATTGCGGACGTTACAAAATAATTAAAAAATTAAGAGGAAAAAAATATAAATTTCATCTACAGTAAAAGGTTTTAACATAGTAAGGCGTTGCCCAACTATATTCCCCCCCCCCCACGAAAAAAGGGAGAAAAATCTCCCTATTCCATTTAATACTGTCCGCGTCTGTGTCTGAAAGCATTTTTATTAAATAATAAGTAAATATCAAATAATAAAAATTTGTTATTGTATTATTTGTAAACTCTGTTTGTTATTCTTGTAACGAAGTTTATTATTTAATTGTGATTTATTGCCATTTTTTGGTGCTGTTTCATGAATAACTGTATATTAATAGAAATATTTCAGAGGTAAATTGTAGCAATGCTGATTCAAAACTTTTATGAAATGGGATATTCAAATCCTGTATGGCAAGTTAAACTGTAGGATATAATGAGATTAAATAAAAAACAAATGACCATAACTTATATAAGTTATATTTAGGAATGACCCCGGTAGCAGAAAGTTCGAGACGGGAGACGGGCGCCGCAGATTTTCTTTTCTCTTTTGCAGATTCTTTTTCATGGAACTTTTATTTTGCTTCGTATTATGTTTAGCTCTTTATTACTTAATACAAAAAGTTAAGACTATTATTAATAAAAATTTATAAAATGCCTAAAAACGCTACAGGTAAGTGATTGTTTGATTAATTAACGCTTCATTTATAAAAATATTTTACCTGCAGATTATTTTTTGCCCCTGAATTATCTGTCGCAGACACTTGGAGAAATTTCTGCTACGGGGGGAGTGACAGTAACCTAAGAATGCCACACTTATTTTTTATCTTTTCAATAATGGTTTCGGCACAATAAAGTACAAGAGTATCTTAAATTAAATAGAATTTTTAAAAGTTTTTTAAATTTTCAATTTGAAATTAAAAAATAGAAACTTATATATAGCATAATCTATGAAAACAGAAGATTTTCAAAATCCCGACTGGAGGAATACTTGTTAAGACAGAAACTTTTTTCGATCCTCGGAGATTCCGCTTTAGCAGGTTTTGGTATATTAATGAAATCAGAGAAAATTTCATGTAGGAATACTAGTGTCCCCCCCCCCAGGGATCAAAATTTCCCCCCCGGAGGTAAAGGTCTGGATTCAACACTGCGTCTATCCGTCCGTCTGTCCGTGCTCTAACTGGTATAAATATAGTCCGATTGCCATGATACAGATATATATTATTGAGGAATGTACTATGGCATGTTCGGTATTGAAAACGAAGTGTGTTGCATTTTCGGTCCATTTACAGGACCATTCAAAATAATTCCGTTATATTACGGTCTATGGGGAAAAATGGCTTGACGTGTATTTTAATGATATTACAGCATTATAAACATATTGAAATTGATATACATCTCAACATGGTTCTTATTGTAGAACATAGTGTGCGTAGAACTTATCGTTTATTTACAGGGACACACAAAAGAAATTGGCTATAGAAGAAAATGAACAATAACTGAACTATTGAAGCCTAAGTACAATAATTACTGGAAGTGGTTCATTTGTGATATGGGTTTTTTAATTTAACTATTTTTTAAATATTACTTGGTGTGTATAAATTCTATAGATCATATACAATCTCGCACAAAAGTTCTCAACAACGTTTGTTTATTGACGGAAATTGCTGAGTGGAAATTTCAACTGTGCTATGCGCTTAATTGAACTACCTGATAGCATATTACGTAGTATACATACTTATCTGTAGATCATATACAGTGCTGCAAAAAATCGTATATTTTAACGACTATTCATGTTAATAGAAGAAATCGGTTTTCTAAATGCGTTATGCATTATCCAAATTGTTCAATTAGACGTCATCTTCCACCTTAGTAAACTGTCACGTTTTGTTATAGTATTCTGACTGTGTTGGAAAGTGTTTCTATGCTGTACACATGATTTTTCGCTCTTCTTTCACTTATTTTAAGATATGCGCAATATAGTGAGAGACTGCAATACTATTGTTCATTTAGGTACGTTGATTTGCAAAATTAAAATTTTCTTTCATACTACTGTTAATCAAATTTCTCATTCAAATCCACTTGAAACAATTCCTTCTGTTTCCTTTCACAGTGATTTCGAAGTTTAAGTAAAAATGTTTTCGGTAAATGCTGGTAATGCTTCGATAATGAAATAAAACTCGTTTGCATTGGTTTCTAAATAAATGTAAGTTTAGAAATAATTGAAATGGGTATGTTTGACTCTGAATAAACAAGCGTTATCGCCTCCTATATTGTATGTTCCAAAATAAAGAGTTCTACTTATTTTAAGTAGTTCTTTTCCCAATATAAAGATTTATTTTCGTTCTAGAGTTGAAAAAATTTCTCTTTGAATTCAAGTTGAGACGAATCCGTCTATTCCCTTTCTTCATGATTCCAAATTTGATGTTAAAATGTTTCCTGAAAGTGCTGCATGATGAATTTACTTGGATAATGGAATAGAATGCACTTCCATTCGTCTCAAAATGAATATTAGCTTAACGATAAACACAGCTAAATAGAAAGGCATACCTTTTATTTAATCTACAAATAGACAAACATTTTCATCACATATATCTCTGTGCGGTTACCAACATAGTGGTTTTGCTTGATTTTGTAAGGACTTTATCCAACGATAAATTTTCTTTCATAAAAATTTGTAGATAAAGCTGCAAGTTTGCAGATAATCTGAACTTTTTGGGCTCAATAAATCCCCCAAAATTATTATAAATACATTCATTTAGGTTTAAATATTACAAATTATTTCTACAAATACTATTGCAGTGAAACTTCAATAAATCTCCATCTCTCGGAGAACGAAAAATGTGTCGCCTTATTCGAGCATTGAGTTAAGCGGTTTCGCACCAGATCTATATTAGCAATATATATTTACATTATTTTTATTTGTATTTCATTACATTATATACAATACAGGCAGTAACTGAAGTTATGAATGTAAAATTACTGAAATATATACCAATGAACTACTATCAATAATTACTAATTTAGAATGAACTTTATTTGCAATTAATTATTCGATTCCCTTCTTCGTGATTTTGAAGTTACTATAAAATATTTTGTATGTTTTTGCTGAGAGTTTTGCTTTTGTGCTGAGTGATTAGAGATATGAAATATTATAAGGTATTATGACGGAACTATTTTAAAACTTTTAACAACTTTTAAGTTCTATTTGGGGGCGTTCTAAAATTTCGATGATGACTTTTGATTTCCTTATGCATGTGCATGTTATTTTTGTAAATCGCTTAATTTTACCTGTAAATAAATAATAACTTCACGATAAATCTAGCTAAATAGAAAGACACAACATTATCTTATTTATCTAAGAAACATATGTTATCGTCTTATACATGTGTATGGTGTTTCCAAAATGTTAAAAACCCGCACGACTTTTAAGTAAAAGATCTTTGAACCAATTTATTTGTGTTGATTTTTTCAAATGCTACCTTTTATTTTTTTTAAAGCAATTTTGCCAAAATAACAATTTTCTTTTATTCAAGAGTTGATTAGATTTCTCTTTGAAATCCGATTGCTATGAAACCTTCTATTACCTTACTTCAAGATTTTGAAGTTAATATGTTTCCTGTAAGTCCTTCGCTCATGCAATAGAATTAACTGGATTTGGCCTGTAAATAAATGTAAGCTTAACGATAAATCTAGCTAAATAGAAAGGCATATCTTTGCCTTAATCTTCAAATAAACAAACGTTATCGCCTCATATATCTGCTCACTGTTGCCATAAGATTGACTTTACTAGAACTGAGAGAACTAAATCCGCTGTTAAATTCACTTTCAATAAAGGATTTCAAACATCTTATGATAAACTGAGCTGTTATGGCTCAGTAAATCCCGATAATTTGTTATGTATATATTGATTTATGTTTAAATTTTGGAATTATTCTTCATTATTATCCTTCCTAACTCAAATTTTAAAACCTTTTAAACGGTTTACTAAAAACAAAAACTACTATATTTGTCAGTTTGTTATAACAAAAAACAATTAAGCATTTAAATAAATAATCATTGCATGTACCCCTAAAATTTATGTCCCCCCCCTTTTTATTTTATTTTTTAATTTTCTTTCTAATTGTCACGTTTTAGCAGCATTAAATAATCAAGCTTTTAAAGAACTCCCTCAGATATTTCCTCTCATCTAAAATAGGTATGGTGGAGATTAAAGAAGAAATTTCTCTCTTGCAGTTTGATGATTTTCGATTCTTTTCAGATATGCATTTTTCAACACCACTTCGCTTTAGCATCAGCCAGAGCAAATGATGTGCGGGCAGAGTTACGGCACCAGGCGCCAAACCTTATTAAAAATCGAGTTTAAAGAGTGGTTTTAGAATTAGTATTTCACGCTATATCTGTTTTGCTATTTTTTATTATTTAGTTACATTTTCCTTTTGCTGATTAGCCCTATAGCTGAGGTTGGTCAAAATTCAGTTAGAATACTGATAAAAATTAAAAATCACATTTCAGACAACCGTTTACAAAGAAATACTTATTACTCTATTTATATGTTGCATATTTAAATAATACGGATATTTTAAATTAATTTTGATATAAATTTTGTAAATCTAGAGGCATTATTTCAAAAGTTATAAAAAAAATCTCTGGTTAGTTTCTTACGAACCGCCTGTATACCAACATAGATTAGAATTGTATGGCGAGAAAACTATCGTACATCGGACTAAATAAATGTATTTTTCTACGTGCACAAACAGGAAACATCAAAATCAGAAATCACAATGTTTTATAAATGCTCGGGAATACTAATTATAAATTTGATTTCGATTCGGCCAAAAATTTTCCAAAACCTTAATCATCCAAGAAGTATTTTTTAAAGAAGTTTTTCATATTTACAAAAGATTCGCTACTGCCTTTATCTCTTACTATTGGAAATTTTATATAAAATATTTCTATAAATACTTCTTTGTTTTTCATTCGATTATTTCTTTTAGGGATGTTTTCATATAGTACAGGTAAAATAGAATTTAGCAATGAAATCTGGTGTGCGTTCATGAATATTTCGGATTAACTTTCTTTTGGCATTAGAAATGAAGATCATATAAGCGCACAAAAAAGTTGTTTTAGCCTGTTTCTTCAGGGGCGGGGACGAGGGGCAAAATTGTGTGTGTGTGTGGGGGGGGGAATTTTGAAAACTCAACTTTTTTTTTAACAAAATCGAGTGGAGTATCCTTTTTTGCAATTTGTCATGCTAAATCGAATGTTAACATTTGCAAGTGGATATCAGTCCTTGTTACAAAGTTTCGGCGTTTTTTATGAATAAAACGCCAAAGACTAAAGGTTATGAGACAGCAAAATTTAAATAATTTTATTTTCTTTTGAAAAACTTATTATCTCTATCACATAGTATCACTTGAAGCTTACTGAATGTCACCAAATAGCAATCATCAAAATCAAGTTATATGCGTCTTTTTCAAAGTCAACGAAGTTGTCAAATTGACTTTAGTTGGCAGAGTAACTTCGTCTTTGTCAAACGGTGTATTGCAGAAAGCTAAACCCCCACAAATATTGTACAGGGCACAAAAAGTTATTCCCCTTTCTTGCAGCTGCATTGAGCTGACAAACAATCATCTTTGGAGGAACAAGTTATCAAGCTTCGTTATTTCGTAAGAAACAGGAGATAGAGTAATCTGAGCAAGATATATGTCACCGTCTTATGGTACTCATTACCACTTTTCCGGTTTAAATTAATTTCTAAGCCTCTGTTGTATTTTATCGTAGAAACGAAATGAATGTTGTAAATCAGTATCAGGGGTCGGTAGAAGCTTATTCCAACTTGTAGTGCGATCCTTTTCAAAGACCTCTGGAAATGAGTGTAACGAAGTGCATAGAAAGTAGGGTTCCATGTCTTAGTTCTATATACGAGTAGATGAAAGAACAAGGTTTAACCATATTTTGCACATTGTCATCCATTATATCTGTTCTATTGTAAGTGTCAACACATTATTTCAAAGCACTAGCTAGCGTGTTACTAGGTATCGACATCGCAAGGCATTTAACTTTACAGTGTACAGCACTAGCTATGCCACATCTCTCAAATGCTTGTGGAAAAATGTTGTTGGATTTTATCCAAAAGTGTTGACTTTGTAATAAGGAGGGAGAATACACAATTTCCTCTCCAAACGCCCTGTTTTGCATTTTAAGAAAAGTATAGAATTTTCAGACACTGTAAGAGCAGATAGGATTACCAAGATATCTATGTCATGAATAAGAATGGTAGGATTACAAAGATTTCGGGTCATGAATAAGAATGATAGGTAGTAATCGTTGAAAGCTGTCTGAACAATTAGCATACCTGCATCTTCAGATGACTTTCTGACCACAGTATTATTGTTTTGAAGCATAGTAGGCAGCATGATGATGACTGCTTCTTGTTTTGAGCAAGATCATGGTTCTTTCTTTGCAATCAGAACCAAGGAACCGTTCTTGATTGCCATAAACTGGAGTGCCTGCTTAAGTCTGAATGGGTGGGGTAATATGTAGGTGGCTGCACAACAGTTCAGTTGTTTACGCACTATCTGGGTCCTCACATACCTCGGTGATGCGTGTTCTACCGGCATGAAATTGTTTCACGTAGTTTGCATACCACATGCAAACGTCAAGATAAGTTTTCAAATGTTCCTGTTCCTGTTTACAGCTTGAAATGGGTAACTACAATCAATAACGAAAGATTTAGTGCCACTAAATTCATATTCACAGGCAGTGGTGAATCCATCATACGGCGATTACTTCATGTTTTGCGCATTATAGAATATATAACGTGGAACAAAGTGTATAAGGTATATATATTTAATATTTTAAAACGTTCACAAATCCTCACTAGGTTTCCTCCAGATAAACATTTATTGATAGAAAATCATAGAATCAGAATTGATAACTTTATCACTACCCTGTCATTGCTGGTAAAAGCTGAAAAAGATCGTATGTTGTCAATTTGTTTCATTTTATTTTCAGCAAACATCTTCCTAACAATTGGGAGGTTTATGTTTGTCAACCTCTTTGGTCATAAGGAAATTGATGGTAAATGCATTAGCTCCAGTAATACTAGTTCCCAGTGAAACTGAAACTGCTATTGTGCCATTGAAAGGATCCTTGAGTTCAATCTTGTGTTTCAGTTTTATGATATAACAACTATTCCTTTAAATGCCCTGAAAGATACCTCACACTGCTTTGAATTTCCATTGTGCAGTAATTATAAAAAGGGTGAATGGAAAATAGAATTAATGCAATGAGGCCCCGATGCCTTACCTGAATTAAGAAACACCGGAATATAACAGATTGGGCTCTTAGAAAGTTTTAACGATTTTAAAGTTGCTGAACAATTAATTACGGTTAGAGTCACTATCTAAAAGATCACGATGACGTGTTGTGTAAGTGTCTGGCGTGTAAAATAAATGTAATAAAGTTGCTCTCTCATAAATTATGCTCTCAAAAATCATGCTCTCTCATAAATTGTAATTTTCTACTTTTTGAATATTTAATACGTAGAGCGCTATTGAAAGGGTTTCATGTTCGAATCTAGGCTTGGACATTTTTCACTCGGTTCTACGTTTAGTTAGCAATGTGATATTTCGCGCATTAAATATTCAATATTTTCGAGCGTAATTTCGCTGCTGAAAAATTAATTGAAAAATTAATTATAAATTATATATTTCTACTTTTTATTCTTAAAACCAATCTCAACTAATCAACTTGTGATTAATATCATTCGATTCAGTATTAAAACATGCATGGTAATGATACTCCACTCGACATGGTTAAACAAATGATGAGTTTTAAAAATTGCCCCCTTCCCCGAAGAAAAAAACAAAGTTAAAAAGAATTATTTTATTTGGCAACTAATGGAATTTTGTTTTCTAGTGCCAAAACGGGGTTCTTCCAAAGTTTTCGTGAATACACACCAGTTGTCGTTTATTAAGCAAATTTTGTTCTATTTTACTTGCACCAATAAGCCATTTAACCAGTTTTCGCAACCCAGCTTTTGCAGTCCTAGGCTAGCTAATTTCGGATTGGTCCAAACTACTATAAAGTTCTCTCAAACTACAAAAGTCAAGCAAATTTCATCTTTTTCATTTACTCTCATGTAGCTATTTATCTGTTGAAATTAGTCTGCAATTATTCAATTAATTTTTGTTGTAAAATAAATGGTTTTAATAATTATTGTATCAAGTAATATTTTTTTTAACTATTCCATTCAGATTAAAAAACTGATTTGCTAATAATAAAAAATACATTGTCAGCCTATACCTTCCGCATATTTATTCAAGCCATCCCCGTGGCAATAGTGTTCATTTCCAAAATAAATATGCTTTGAGAACATGAGAATATTTTTTTTTTCGGTAAAAATGCACTTAACATCTCACTAGAGAGCTATAAAGGAAGAGTAACGCATTTCTTCTCCCAACGCTCTACATCGGAAAATTAAAATCCTTGAAGAATGAAAATCATTTAAGAAAAGAAACTGTAATAAGAACTTTCCTGTCGAAGATGGAACACGTAAAACACTCTGTTTTCGTTTAACTTCTTATGCTTTGAAAAGCAATTCTAAGGTTGATAGAATATTTTCTACGTTTTCGTGTTAAGCTTTTCATCAAGATTGAAATTTTCATCAAGATGATCATTTATTCCAAAAATAAATACACCGTGAAAGCATAAAGTTTAATACATATGTTTTCTGAGATAATTAACCCAAAAGAAGCTCACTGAACAACAAACACCAAGAGTAATAAATATATTTATACTCTCAACGTTCCGCATCGGAAGATTGGAATTCTTGAAGTATGAAAATTAGTTATGACAGAAACTGTAATAAAAACTTTTATGTTGGAAATGGAAGCGTTTGACGGAATATTTTGGGCGTATGACGCGCCCCGGTGTATGACGTGCATCTAGACTTTCATACTTCAATTTTCTATTTTTTAGTATACTAGGGGGGTCTGCCCCCTACGAGCTACGCTCGCCAACCCCCGTTCAGGCACACCAAAATCCAAAAAGCACGCTAATTTGATCGGCTTTAAAAATATTGAATTAAAATTAAAGAAAAAAAAACAGTAGCGATCTCTCTGTAAACGGGTTTCCATTCGTTTTCCTTGGATTGGGGATTTTTAAGGCCAAATCTGCTGCTGTTAAGAGATACAATGGCTTTTTTCGTATTTAATTAAAAAAATTAGTTAAACTGGTACTTCTTAGTTATCCCGTCGACCAATTTCGCCAATTTATGTAAATCGCCAAACCACTCGCCAAATTATACACATTGACATAATTTTTATTTTAAATAACGAAAAAACAAATAAATTAGTAAAACATTAATAAAAATACAAATAAAACGTCGAATTAATGGTTTTATTGACCATTATTGGCATTTAATCTTGCAATTAATTAATTAATGGCAACCATTATTGGCATTTAATCTTACAATTTGGCGACAGTAATTTGGTCGACGGGATAACTAAGAAGTAACGTTAAACATTTGAAATAAGCTAATGTAAAATGAATTAAGTAAACAGTGTCATTGTCTCCCGGTATTTTTTAACAGTGCTATAAGATAGTTCTTTTAAATAATTCATTTTAAATGTATCGTTTCAAATCTGACGTAATTTACACAAAAGTTTTATTTTTCTTATTAATATTCACGTGAAAATAGAAGGAAATATTATTTGCGCTGTCTTCGAATTCACGATTATAGTTGAAAAGATTATCTCAAAATATCTCGCGAAAATATATATTTCAATTTAAATTGTTTTGCTATTTTTTTTTTTTTTTTTTTTGCCATTTTAAATATGACGTAATTTCTTCAAATTACAAGTTTTAACTCATAATAATGATTTTTTTTTTTAATTTTAAGATTTCGTTTCTCTTTTTAAATTCAAGTGTAAATATGGTTCGGCACAGATGTCATTGGCACAATTTTTTTCTGACGCCAATTTCATATACGCAACGGTTACTTAACTGGTGCTAAAGTGTCGTTATTTTGCTTGATATGGTAACCCGGATGTTGTTGTTTATGCTATTGATGTTTTCGCCAAATTGGCGTCGGAAAAAAATTGCGTCAAATTGGTATATGACACCTGTGCCTATGGTTCTTATGACGTAATTTTCCTGCTTTTAACATGTAATCATTTAATTCTAATTTTAAAGTTTTTTTTCTGTTTGTAATAGTCACGTGTAAATAAATTTTTAATTTGAAGTAAACATTATTGTTTGCGCTGTTTATGCAACTGGCAACAGTTTAAATTAATAACATTTTCTAAAATTTGTAAAAAATATCTCTCGAAATGCTGAAAATTTGAATTTAAAATTGAAATAAAACTTCAAAAAATGAGTCAAATAAGAAAAATAAATACAATCTGCACACCGGGAACTTATAACGCATAAAATGATCTAAAAATGATTAAATTCTCATGTATAGTTTTTGCTCCAATAAAACTTTTTTAAGGGAACGATTTTGTCCAACTTTAGCATTAAATATCTCTTAAAATAATTCTTCGATTTGAAAACTGTCTGCATCAGCGTGTTTATCAGACATTTCTCTATAATACCACCGATTTTCATATTTTTGTATGCAACAGTTTTTTTAATATTAACGATGAAAGGCCATGCTTAAGCATTCAAATTGGATGTGGATCTACCCGGAATATCTACGCAGATGTTCATTGGTCCATTTCCAAATCAAAACTTTTTTTTATATATAGAAGGATTCGCTGCATAACGCGCGCCTCCTTTTTTGAAAAGAAACCTTTATCAGATGCATAGTAAAAAGTAAAATTAAGATTTTTGTAAAAGTCTAATAATTGTGTTACGTTTCATGTAATGTGATAAAAAAATTAAAAATTTTCTAAATAAATAGTTTGCACATTAAATTAGAAATCTTAGTTCATTATGATCATATATTTATGGTAACTAGATTCATTTTTTAACACTTTCCAACAAAGTTGAAAAGTGTTTATGACTTCGGTTTGTTTGGCCGTCTGTCCGTCAGTTTGTTAGCGCTCTAACTCTCGTAGAGATATACACGGATTGCCCTGAAATTTTTGGATGTTATTGACATTTGCTATAGCACGATCCCTATTTCAAATAAAGTTTGTAGCATGCTTAGCTCATCTACAGCTACAGTCAAAAGTATTCCGTCACATTACGGCCAATGGGAAAAAATCGTTTTAAATGATTTTTAATGATGTTACACGCATCCAAACATAACAAAATTTATATGCATTTATGAAGTGCACTAAAATATGCATTCTGTGTAATATGCTGTGCAGAGAATAGTTGTTATTCATTTACAGGGCCACACAAAAGAATTCCATTACATAATGATATGGGGGTGGGGATTGTTTGCGGCGTATTTTAATTTTGTTAAACTATTTCATATATAATGAAATTGATATACGTCACTGAGGTTTACTATAAGTTATTTTATGTATAATATGAAGTGCATAGCATTTACAGGGACACATAAAAGATTTCAGATACTATTTTGTATCAGAAGTACTGTACATTAGCGGTGAGTGCTGGAAATGCATTTTCAATTATGATATGCGCTTTTATGTTTTACTATATTTATGCATGCTATATGGTGTGTATAAATGCTGTAATTTATATACAGGGCTACACAAAATAATTCGTAAGGGTTACTGAGTGTAAGCGCAAATTATTTAAAGGTGGTTTTTAAATGAGTTATGCATTTTTACGCTGAAATGCATTTAGTTTATTAAGGAATGTTTGTAGAACATAGATAAAATTATATACAGGGTCACGCAAAGAATTGGATACATGGCCGTCTATAAATGATAATTTCTGGAAATGTGATTCCAGTAGTTTTAAGAGTGTTTTACTTTGAATTAAACTTTAGCTAAATAGTGGCGTGTAATAAAGGTACTAGGTTAACTATAGGACAGTACAAATGTATACAAGTAAGTTTTGATCTATTAGTATAAATTGCTGAAAGAGAAATTTCAACCTTTTATGCGTTTTCTTGCTAAACTAAATTTTCCCATTATATAGTATAGAATCAACACACAGATCAAATACAGGGCTGTTCAAAAGAATTGGAATACATATTTAGCTATGGACAGTAACTGCTAAAATCAATTTTTTAAATGTTTTTTTAGTTATCTTATTTACCTTATTTCCCTAAATAACGAAGTTTTGTTAAAGCTGTCAGGGAGTGTTGGAAAGTGTTTCATAATCTATGCCGTACGCAAAATTCTGAAATGATTATACATTAAATTTCAAATACATTATGATTATATATTAAATTTCAAACCATTCAGTTTGGCAGTTTTTCACTGTTATATGCGGACAAATGAAAGACAGACGGGCGGACCAGACGAAGACTATAGGTGCTACGTATTTATATAATTACGAACGCACCTAAAAAGCTGGTGTGATACGATAGGGTCAAACAGAACTTCTTAAAGAATCATAAAATTTAGAAATGTGCAATGCCTTCCTTTCAAAAGAACTTACTTTTCCTTCATCAGGCGCAAAAAATACGTGCTTCTACTTTGCTTTTGCTCTTAGAAGTGTTGCTCCTGCTTTCAAAGTAGAAGCGTGTATTCTTTGCGCCTGATGAAGGGAGACGAAGTTCTTTTCAAAGGCTTTGCGCATTTTTTTAATTTTATGGTGTTTTAAGAAGTTCTGTTTGACCTTAGAAAATTTTTTGAGCTCATTAAAAATCAAGATGTATTAAAATTAATCATATTAACTTAAAACTCATTTTTAAAATGTCATTTAGTTTCAAAAACTGATTTCATAAAAAAAAGCTAATAATAAAGTTAAATTCATGAAGAAAAACAAATCATGGGCACATTCATTCCATGCCAATGTAGATGAAATAATTTCCATTCCAAATGCACTGTGAAAACATAAACGTTTATTATAATTTTTTTTTTAAATCTACTTAAAAGCATCTCAGTGGAAGGCTGTCAAGCCAGAATAACGCATTTTTCCAACATCGTACATGGAAAGATTGGAATTCTTAAAGAAGGAACGACAGTTAAAAATAGAAAATGTAGTATGCAATAAAAACTTTTCGGTAGAAAAATTAAAGACATGAAATAGGATGAATGCAACAATAATTCACCATTTAATTTTTTCACGTTCAATTAAAAAATTTTAAATGTAATTATTGGAATGTAGTTCTCTCAATTCTAATTAAAGTATGTGGATTACTAATCCAGGAATATTCTCCAGTTTTCTTTCCTAGAATTACAACTATTTACAGGTTTAGTTGAAAAATGAGCTTGTATTAGTAATAAAGACTAGACTTAAATCCAGTAGTTGGCGAGAGTGGAGCCAGTAATTGAAGACTTATACCCAGTAGTTGACAAGAATAGAGCCAGTAATTGACTTACAGCCAATAGTTGACAATAGGGGCGACAATAATTGATTACTTATACCCGGTTGTTGACAACAGTGAAGCCATTAATTGGCCCCTTATTTTCCAGTGAAATAATCAAAAAAGGAACGTTCTTATTCATTATTACTTTTAAAGGACATGCATACGGAGTGATGCAAACGTCAAGAAACATTAAAAAAACAATTACACACAAACTAACAAAGATAAAAAGGAGCCGTTTTCAGTATTTAAATGAAAATACGGTATTTAAATGGATAAATTTCCTATTCTCTCCTTTACCATTCTGACACCGACAGCTACAATAAAAAATAAGAATATGGTATCTAGGTATAGTAAAGTGGTCTTATTTGATGAGACTGATTATAATAGCTTTTCCTAATAACTAACACTAATAAAAGTAAATCTTCAGCCATAAAAACAAAACCGGGATGAATTCATTCCCCGTCAATGCGGAAAGATCCGTTTTCATTCCAAAACTAAATATACTCTCAAAGCATAAAAGTTTATCACTTATTTTTTTTCTAGAAAATTTACGTAAAAGCATCTCACTGGAACGCTATCAGGCAAGAGTAACGCATTTATTTTCTCAATATTGCGCGTCGGAAGATTGGAATCCTTGAAGAATGAAAATCATTTAAGAAAAGAAACTGTAATAAAAACTTTTTCGTCGAAATCGGAAGATATCAAATACTTTATTTTTTG
Source organism: Maratus speciosus (assembly GCA_963932465.1). NCBI lineage: Eukaryota > Metazoa > Arthropoda > Arachnida > Araneae > Salticidae > Maratus > Maratus speciosus. Next base: position 382,190,860 of record OZ010789.1, read on the forward strand.
TTTTATTTGTTGTACCTTGAAACATAATTCTGTGATTCACGAAATGTTTGCTTTTCGAAATTGCACATATTTATCAAGATTGGAATTTATAATAAACAAAGAAACTACTGCATTCACAATATGGATTTCTTCTATACAATAATTATTTCAACTTTTATTCAGAAAATACCTCGTTGAGTTGATTATGGATCATTCTGTCTAACATAGTTTAGAACTACTTTTTTATGTCATTTAGATTCAAAACCTGATTTGCAAAAAAAAAAAAAAAAAAAAAAAAAAAAAAAAATATCCATGCCGGCTTGGCCTACAGGCGGAGGTAGATTTCGAAGTTAAGTATTAAATTCACCAACAAAACTTAAATCAAGATTAGAGATAAACACGGTTTCTTCACTAAGAATGAGCTCTAGGGAGCTAAACTTTTTGTGAAAATACTAATATACACGAATACACATACGCATGTATATGGAATAGGTTTGTAAATGACTAAAGCAAATGCAGAGAACCTCAAAGTGTTAAAATATGTTAATATTTCCATAATCGGCTTTTTATCATTATTTAATACGTTTCTTCAAACTCACATATTCACCTGCTGAGATCCATTATATTTAAAATATGACGCAATATATTTTTTTTTTTCGTCAAACTATTTATTTCATTTTGAGTTTTAATGCGAAAATATTGCTCTAGAAATTTTATGACATAATATTCAATTTGTTTTCAATTCGTCAAACTATTTAATTTAATTTTTCACGTGAAAATCGTGCAATAGAAAAGCAATTGTTGTGGTGAGAATTTTATTGCTTTTTTTTAATTGTTGGCAACTGCTATAATGAAAACTATTTATTTTTTCCTGTCATTGTTGTGTAAGAGCTGGTTTTATCAGAATCATGTTAAGACGGTATTCAAAAATTTAAACCCTCCCCATTTTCATTCCCTTGGGCCGATTTTGCCCATTTTCAATCTCCGCCAAGATATTAGTCATCTTAAAGTTGTTGGCCGGTTTGAAGATGATTCGTGTATGATTGCGACTTTTATCGTGCGGACAAAATTTAGTACATGCATACATATATATATATATATATATGTATATATATATATATATATACATATATATATATATATATATATATATATATATATATATATATATATATATATATATATATATATATATATATGTGTGTGTGTATGTATGTATGTATACAGGGTGCAATATGTTATGTATCGCCGACCTTTAATTTCTCAACCGTTGGTCGTAGACATATAGTTCCAACTACAAAAACGTTTCAAATGAGGTAAATATTCATGTTGAGGCATTATTTAAAGTAAAAAATCAATTTTTTAAAGATTACGAAATCTAACTTTTTATACGGTCCCCCAGACCCTATAGTTATATTTAGTAAAAGTTTACACATATCGTAACATATATAACACAAAAAGTTTGACATCTGTACTGCAAAAATTGACAGAGTTATTAAATTTAAAAGTTTGAGATTTTTTCGCATGATTTTGTCTTTCAATGAGGGATCAGTTAAAAGATTAATTAAAGTAATTCGAGATCAAAATCAGGATGCAATGTCCTTTTTACGGCGAAACGACCTTTAACCGGCATCGCCAAATTGGGGTATCACCAATGAGGGTTATTTCATTTAAAAATTTTAGCTGACTTTTAGGGGTCGTATACAAAGCGAAGAATGAAATATTGAAATTAAACTGAAAAATAAATATCAATTCATTATAATATTAGAAAACGGTCTACTATAAAAAATGAATATGTCAAATGACGGAATCTACTAGAGATACTGCTCAAAGTGTTGTTTAACACTTTTATGGGTCGAACAACCTTCAAGCGTCAAAGTAGGTAGAATCGACAACCGGAAGATAAAACACACTCACAAAGGACTATATAAAAGGCAGCGGAATGCAAACGGCCAGCCGAGCTATAGCGTGCATGAAAATTAGGATTACGCACATTACAATAGTACCGCATCGCCACACGTTCGGGATAAAACACGAGCCATCTAGCAGTGGACATGCTAGTCAGCGCTGAGATCGCGATGGCAAGCCAAGCATTCATGCAATATGCCGAAATGATACATATTTATGGTGAATGTCAAAGGAATGCAGAGAGGCTGCGAGTGTTTATTCAGAACGTTTCCCTAAGGATCTACATCCAACGCATGAAACTATAAATAATGCATTGCACCATATTAGAGAGACCGGCTCTGTTTCACCACGACTCAGAAGAAGTAGACAGGCAAGGTGTAATGTTCGAGTGACAACAGGGGAGGTTCTGTGATTCGCCCTTTTAATTCCACGACTGTGCACGGCGGAAATAAGCGAGGCATGTGGTCAGCATGTCTGGCATTTGTTACATGCACTTTTTGAGCATCCATACTATATCCGACACTGGTGCAAGCATTGACGCTGGGTGACCACGCACGACGATTTGTTTATTTTAATTTCATGCTAAACATCTTAGAGGAAAATCCGTCATTCCTTTGTGACATTCTCTGTGACAGATTAGTCACTGTTTATACGGGGTGGCATTCTGAACGTGCGCAATGTGGATTACTGGTCTCTGGAAAACCTTCACATCGCCTGCGCAGTACGACACGTGTGGTGCGGTATATTGGGAACGCAGATTGTTGGACCCATCTTCTGTGATGGGACCTTAACGGGCGATCGTCATCTGCATCTGCTACAAACACGGTACGTGATTGGTATGAAGAGCTGCCTCTCCGACATGCATGCCGAGTGTGGTTTCAACATGATGGAACCCTCACCACACAACACATCAAACATCCGGGCGTATCTGGCCACCGAATTGAGGTCAACAGATCCTTGGATATGGTGGTCCGTTAGAGTGGCCACCGCGTTCGCCGGACTTGACACCCATGGATTTCTACATCTAGGGTTACATCAAGGCATACGTCTATGTGACTGAGACCACTTCTCTGGTTTATCTGAAGCAGCGCATCATACTTGATTGTCGCACAGCTTACACATTTTCTGAGCTGTAACGTGTCCAGGACTCAGTACTGTTACGCATTCAGTTGGGCATTGCCACCAATGGACAACACTATGAGCAGTATCCCTAGTAAATTCCGTCATCTGACATATTCATTTTTTATAGCAGACCGTTTTCTGATATTATAATAAATTGATATTTATTTTACAGTTTAATTTCAATATTTCATTCTTCGCTTTGTATACGACACGTAAAAGTCAGCTAAAATTTTTTAATTAAATAACCCTCTTTGGTGATACTCCAATTTCGCGATACCGGTTAAAGGTGGTTTCGCCGTAAAAAGAACATTGTACCCCGATTTTGGTCCCTAATTACTTTAATTAATCTTTTATCTGATCCCTCATTGAAAGACAAAATCATGCGAAAAAATCTCAAACTTTTAAATTTAATAACTCTGTCAATTTTTGTAGTACAAATGTCAAACTTTTTGTGTTATATCTGTTATGACATGTGTAAACTTTTACTAAATATAACTATAGGTACTGGGGGACCGTATAAAAAGTTAGACTTCGTAATTTTTGTAAAATTGATTTGTTACTTTAAATAATGCCACAACATGAATATTTACTTCATTTGAAACGTTTTTGTAATTGGAACTATATGTCTACGACCAACGGTTGAGAAATTAAAGGTCGGCGATAGATAACATATTGCACCCTGTATATATATATATGTATGTGTGTGTGTGTATATATATATAAACTTTTTAGGTGGTGGTGGTTTTGGGTTCCTGGGGTCGTATAATGAAAAGTTATGAAGGAATTTCTCAACAGTCGCACCATGGTAACGACTGAAATAGGTAGTATTTCTTACAAAATCTACCTAAAATGGCAAGCAACACGAACGAAAATCTTTCGCTGTAACCTTAGGCACATTAATTCCACGTCAAATCAGACAGAATTGTTTCCATTCAAAAAATAAATACACAATGAAAATATAAAACGTATTATTTATTTTATTCCAAATCAAAATCTATAATATAAAGCGAAAACTTTTCCGTGAGTAAGGCTGATATCAAATTGACGATGGCAACAACTCACTATAAATTTCTATTTTACTGCAACTGCTTCAACTCTTAAACACTGCACAATTACAATTTTTTCACCATCGAGAATGAGAAAATATGTTCTTTCAAAAACATTATACAAGAAAATAACTTATTATATTTAAACTAAAGCTAAAACGTGCTGAAAGGTATAAAAGTGGATTTAAAGTCATATAAATGCCTGTTATTCTGATATACACACCTGATATTAGGATATACAGGGTGTCCGGTCTCAACGGTGTCCAATGGCTAATTCCTAAACCGTTAGTCATAGACATATAGTTCCAATTACAAAAATGTTTTAAATCAGATAAAGAAATGTTTTAAAAGCGATTTGGGTCAATAAAAACATTTCTTAAAAAATTACGAAATTTAAATTTTTATACGGTCCCCCGGTCCTATAGGTTATATTTAGTGAAATTTTCCTTTTACACTGACAAGTAATACAAAAAAAATCCCGTTATTCTACGATTAAAATTGACCGAGTAATAGCTGTTTAAAGTTGGAGCATACTTTTTGCTGCAAATTGGGGGTCATTCACAAATTTAGCCGAAATATAATTTCGTCAGATATAAAAAAATGTTTGGGAGAAAAAAATAACATTGCAATATAAATTTGAAATCTTTAATCATTCTGGCATATTAATGAAAAATATACAATTTGTAATAAACCTTTAAGAAGAAAGAAAAAACAGAATTTTTGTTAAATAAAATGATTCTAAATTAACAGCCTCAATTCTTTACAAAATGATACGTACATTAAAATATTTTTAGATTGCACAAGCCTGCAAAAGTTGGGTTACGTCATGTTTTTTAGGTTTTGATAATTGATTCTTATATATTCTGTACCGCTGAATCCGAAATTGACCTTCATTTTTAACTATCATATCAGGATCTTTCGCAAATTGCAAATTTCAAAGTTAAGAAGTTCACTGTTAAAATTGAATTTCCTCCCCCATCTCATCGGACCACTCAGCTGTTTAGCTGTAAGAATCCCAGGATAAGTAAAAATATCGAATAAATTTTTTAATAAAATAAAATAAAATAAAATAAAATAAAATAAAAAATCTTTTACATGTGTTTTATAAAATGAGATTTTCGCTATATTTTAACTTACACATTTGCGATTTGCAAAAAAATTCTAACGTGATGGTTAAAAATGAAGGTCATTTTCAGATTCAGTGCTAAAAAGTGTGTAAAAATCAATTATCAAAAGTTAAAAAACACAACCATCTTCTCTACTTTATAGTATTCGATTTTTGTTATTCTTTAAATTTGAAAAATTATGATTTGCGAAATATCCTGACATGATGGTTAAAAATTAAGTTAATTTTCGGATTCAGTGCTAAAAAATACATAAAAGTTAAAAACCCAACAATCGCAGTCTTGTATTATCTAATCTAAAACTTTTAATTAAACTCCTTGGCAGAAATCTATCCGAAATTTTTGTGTTATCCTGTAAAATAAGTATAAATGGTAACCACCGAAAATCTTAATAATGTTAGATTGTTATCGGATTTGCGCCAGTATGTAAAATGCAATCTCGATCGGATATTTAAAAGTCGGTTAAAGTTCGAGTACAAATTTTGAACTGGAAAAACATACATACGATTGTTGAAGTAACATAAAAACTTATAAAAAAACATAATTTTTGTTAAAAGAAATCATAAAAGGAACAGTCTCAAATCCGGACAAAATAAAACATATGTTATTTTAGCCAATTTGGGACTTAATCATAATACTTGTAGGATTTTTTTTTTCAAAGCGCAGATACACATGAAGTAAGATCTTCGATTACTTTAAACACTTGGTATATGATCCCTCAAAGCCAAGCCGAACTCATTTGTTTTCAGAGTAGAAAAGTGGCATAAGTCATGCATTTTTAAAGTTTCATAACTCGCTCAATTTTAGCGTTATATAAATGGGATTTTTTTTTTGTCTTACTTGTCAGTGTAATAGGAAAAAATTACTAAATATAACTTATAGGACCAAGGGACCGTATAAAAATTTAAATTTCGTAATTTTTTAAGAAATGTGTTTATTGACCCGAATCGCTTTTAAAATGTTTCTTTACCTGATTTAAGGGGTCTTGTACCTTTTAAAGGCGTCGAAAATTAACGAAAAACTTCAAAGTTTGAATTAGTCTATCTTCAAAACCTTTTTATGTATAAACATGAAATTTTGGATATTGATTAAACAGATTGTGCTTTGTAATATACTACCAACAGAAATTTATTAACCCTTTAGAGAATTTGTGTATTGTTGAAATCAAAATAGCTCTTTTTTTTACCCCATAAGTCATTGCGCGCATGATATCTTGAGAAAGTATGTATGGATTTTCATGAAATTTGGTAAATATACTAAACAAATATGTGTGTTTAAAATGATCTATTTTTAAGTATTTACAATGGTAATATTTTTAGTTATGACTATTTTCATTCCTTAAAAATACAAAATTTTTATTTTTTTTTTTACGAAAATATTTTTTTTATATAGTTAATGAAATAATTTTAGCCTAAGAGTAGATCATTTTAAACACACATATATGATTAGTATATTTACCGAATTTCATGACAATCCATACATACTTTCTCGAGATATCATACGCGCAATGACTTAGGGGGTAAAAAAAAGAGCTATTTTGATTTCAGCAATACACAAATTCTCTAAAGGGTTAATAAATTTCTAATGGTAGCATATTACAAACCACAATCTGTTTAATCAATATCCAAAATTTCATGTTTATACATAAAAAGGCTTTGAAGATAGACTAATTCAGTTTTAAACTAGTTTTTCGTTCATTTTTGACGCGTTTAAAAGGTACTAGACCCCTTAAAACATTTTTGTAAATGGAACTATATGTCTATGACTAACGGTTTAGGAATTAGCCATTGGACACCGTTGAGACCGGACACCCTGTATAGTGATAAAAAATACATTCACAAAAAAATGACACTGTTAAATAAAAATCACGAGATCACAGATATAATGAAAGAAAGTGCTCTAATAAAAATGAACATCTGTGAACGTGAATCATTTTATTCTATTGATTCTTATTTTGTAAATGTTATCTTTCCGATTGGAGTTACAATGAATTTGGAAACAGATGCTTTAGAAATAAACGGTCAAGTGAGAGGAGTATTACTCGCGCTCAGAGGGTTCCGTACGTTAAATATATAAATTATTAACTGTATTATTAATAAAAATAATTACTAATTGCTAAAAGAACAATAAGACTATTAAAAAACTATACAACGTAGGTTTTGATAGAGGTGTATGTACTAGAACAGTAAGAATGGGTATACCATAAAAGTTCAAAGAGATATGAAGTCTAAATAATATCGAATATTGTTATTCTGTATAACTATTTCTTTAATCTTATCCTAATCTGTTTATGATGAACATAATTCGATACTGACAATAAAGTAGTGCACATTTAAACTTCCTTTGGCATTTCATAAAATTAAATTCAGCGTAGTAATAATCTTTTCATTTTACAGTGTAGCTAAAGCAAAATCCTTGTTCAAAGTTTAAACTTGGCATGTACTAAGCAAGCTTCGAAAGGAGGTCGCAAAGTTGCAATGCCACCTTGGTCCGTGCCGCGTTTTTCCAGATAGGTTTTGAATTAACTTTTAAAGACACGGGGGCGTATTCAGAGATCCACTCATTGCAAACTGGTCTTGAATCTCATAGTATTTGTGTGATTAATTCTAATTAAGTTAGTCTGTTTTTAACAACTTGACGTTTATTGCTTTTATAGTGTTACTGGGCATTGTATTACACAAATATATCATTAAAAGTTGTTATCTAGGCTTTAAAAGCCGATGGTACATAGAGTACGCCTTCAGTAAAACTTCATCAGTAAATAAATAAAAAAATATATAAATAAAACACAAAATTAAAAAACGTGAAATCGAATTACTCCCTTAAGCCAGTAAAATTATCAAACGAAAATGGCTGCTGTAAGTAGTGAAGTCTTTGGCAATTTCCTCACCTTTTAACTCCTGCATGCGACTTATACGAAAGTTTTGCTTTTATTAAATTTTAAAACGTTATTTTAATTTAATATTTTCCATGTAAAAATGCTGTTGGTGCTACTAATGGATAATCTAAAAAAATTAAATATATGTAAAAAATCTATAAGCGTTTTCAACTTAGTGGATTTCACTTATATTCTATTAACCGGGAACTTCGTGTTGGATCCTCTAGTTTTGTTAATAGCATCTCGCTGGAGATTTATCAAACAAAAGTAATGCATTCTTTTTCCCATGTACACGAATATTGTAAGCCTTGAATAATGAAAATCATTTAAGAAAAAAAAAACTGTAATTAAAACTTCCTCTGTCGGAAATGGAAGAGAAAAAATGCTTTTTCAGATTGCTTTCATTAGAAAAAAAAAAAAAAAAAACTACCTATTGCAGCCGTTCGGCGGAAAGCAGTTCCGGAAAATTAATATGAGCAACATTTATTACTTATCGCTTGTGATCTGTGTTCCCTGGTTTTCCTTGAAATTTATACACTCTGGTGTTACTTTCCGAGGTTTCGGAATTTCCAATCCTGAGGGTGTACTAGGGTTACGTATTTAAAAAGTGAAAACGGAACCATTATAATATCACTCCTGTGACTGTCTGTCCGTCTGTCACAGCCATTTTATTCGTAAACTAAGGAACGTGGAAAAATAAAATTGGCTGAAATAATGAAGGCTATTAAACCACATATTTATAGATTATTAACCATTCACAAATATATTTAGGAGAAATGTAGATGGGCCAATTAAATTACTTGATTAAAAAAAAATCTTTTCTTCGTATGTCGTGTGGAGTATCGTCTGAAAACTTTCGTAACGCCAAACTCAAAAATAGATTTTTTTTATTTTTAGGTATTATATTTTCAGAAATATCGTCGAAAATGTAATGCAAAAATATTCCCTCCCTCCTCCGTTTCCGAATCTACTGAAACTAAAATTATGAAAAAAATTAGGGGTAATAGAAGTTCATTTAAATCTTGCAGGAAAACTATAGCGATTACTGTAGGTCACATAGTTTTGATAATATTGCTTTTTTCCGTTGCACACAAATTTCGATTTGAAGGCGTTCAGCGAAGGAGTTGAGGAACGCTGTATGTACCTATCGTCGCAGAAGTATAAAAGGATTGTTGATAATGACTTTTGTTAAGTCTTATTTGTATTTGGCATCAATATTTGATTTTTTTTTTTTGCATTCCGGTTTTGGCAACAGTCTATTCGATTCTATGAATTAAATAACGTACGATGTTGTTTTTAACGATGGCTTTTCATTTCCTATATTAAATACACTATAAATTTGGCGACGAGATAAACTATTACGGAAATAAGCGAATTAATACGAACTCTAAATGACTTTCTACTCAAAGTAAATGCAGCACAGCCACCGCCACTGGAGAGAAATGAATATTATTCAACCATCAAAAATATTCTTCAAAGTCAAAATCTTCATTTTGAATGTTACGATGAAACCTGTGAGACTTTTGATGAGTACGTCCAACGATTAGAAAATTACCATCAACTAAAAGGACTTACAGATGCTTCTCCAGAAACTACGGACGCAAAGAAAATGATTCTTATTAACTGAATGGGTTCAAAATATTACCATCTACTGTACAATATCACCGCACCTGATTTACCAGCTTCAAAAACGTATGATGAAATCCTGCAGTTATTGAAAGACCATCTTTGTAAAAGAATAAACATTTTGACTGAGCAGCATAAGTTCTTTTATAGAAAACAACATCCAGGTGAGTCAATAAATTCTTATGTTACTGCTTTAAAAGAACTTTCTAAAAACGCGGAATTTAAGTCTAATTGTGAAAATACTGAATGTTCTAAAGCTATTATTAATCTGCTACTAAGGGCTCAGTTTATTCGTGATTTATATGATGCGGACATTTGCGAAAAAAATTTACAGCAATAAAATATTTCATTTGAACAAACTTTAGAAATTGCTTTAGCAATCGAAGCTTCAAAAATTGAAAATAAAGAGGTAAGAAAGAGCACATCTACAACTAATGTATATAAAGTTACAAATGCTTATTCAATAGAAAATAACAAAAGGTTTATAGGGAGATCAAGATCTAAAGATCATCGAAGAAATGATCGTTCAGCTAGTCGAAATAAAGGTAACTTAAACTTGAAAGAGTTAGGCTTAGACAACATTTGCTTGCAGTGCGGTAAAAATCATGTAACTTCAAAGTGTGGAATAAAAAATAAGTTAAAGTGTAGATTTTGTTAAAAAAAAGGGCCATATTGAGAAGGTCTGTATATCAAAACTTATTAAGCAAAAACCTAACACTGAAAATTCAGTTCAATATTTAGATAACACCGAGCAAGGTTAATTTCAAATAAGTCAAATACTGGATATTCGTTTAAATACACAAGAAAATGACGATAGAATTTTTGTAAATGGTCAATTAAACTGGAAATATGCTCGTTTTGAATGTGATTCAATAAGCCGTGTTAGTATTATGAACATAAATGATTTTAAACTTAAAGTAAATACTTCTATCCTGAAAACAAATATACTATTTAGAAGTTAATACGGGTGATATTTTCAAACCAGTTGGCGTTGTCAAAATAAACGCACGTTATAAAGGTTATTCTTGTATAGAAGAATTATATCTAGTTAACTTAAGAAAAGATGCTATCTTAGGAAGAAATTGGATTCGAAGCCTGAAAATTAACTTAAACGATTCTGATACAGTTAATGTAAATCAAATTCCAGTCAATAACATTAAACGTTCAATCGATAATATTCTAAAGCATTATTCGGATGTCTTTGAACCAAGGGTCGGCAATGTTCCAGATTATATATGCTCTTTAAAATTGCCCGATGATGCTAAGCCAGTACATTTAAAACCACGACCTGTACCATACGCGCTAAAAGAAAAGGTAGATCTTGAATCAGATAAACCTTTGGCTGATGGGATATTTGAAAAAGTTGATCATTCTGAATGGGGAACACCATTCGTAATTATTCCTAAGTCTGATGGCTCAGTGAGTTTGTGTGCGGATCACAAGGTTACTGTAAACAAACAGTTGCATGATTCGAGACACCCTATACCAAAAATAGAGGATATTTTCAATAAGCTTCATGGTGGATCTTATTTTTGCGCATTAGATATTCATAAAGTGTACCTACATTTAGAAGTGGATGAAGAGAGCGCGAAAGTTCAAGCAATATCTACACATCGTGGAACATATTTAGCTAAGCACTTATTTTTCGGAATTAAAACAGCCAGCCCCTAATGCATTTCATGCATTCATAGACCAATTTGTTCAAGATTTAGATGGGGTAAGCGTATATTTCGATGATTTAAATATTCAAGGTCAAACATTTGAAGAATGTATAGATCTTTTAACTAAAGTTTTAGAAAAAGTTAGAAAATATAATCTTCATCTCAATGTTAACAAATGCAAATTCTTCGAGAAGAAAGTGCAATATTTGGGTCATATTATCAGTTCTGAAGGACTTAGTAAACCTCCTGAAAAGGTAAAAGCCATTCAAAATGCTGCTACATCGAAAAATGTAGATGAATTAAAGAAATGTTTAGGTCTTGTAATGTAGTATTCAAAATTCATTAGCAATGCCTCAACCATTCTTAGCCCATTAAATGAACTTTTACGAAATATGTTCCATTTAGATGGGCGGCTAGGTATGAAGCTTCTTGAATAAAAGCTAAATGTGAAATTGCTAGTGATAAAGTTTTAATTCCATATACGTCCAAATTACCTGTTATTTTAGCAACTGATTCCAGTCCATTTGGGTTATCTGGTATACTCTCTCACACAATGCCTGATGGAAGTGAAAGGCTAATAGCATTTGCATCAAGATCCCTCACAGCTGCAGGAAGGAATTGCAGCCAGTTAGACAGAGAAGCTACAGCTGTTTATTTTGCTTGTAGAAAATTCTATGACTACATATTTGGTAGAATTTACATTGGTAGTAGACAACAGACCAATGATGACCCTCTTACACCCAGAAAAGAAGCTCCACATACTATATGCTACAAGGATACTTCGTTATGCACATTTTTTAATCAAATTTTGTTTATGAAATCGAATATCGCAAGTCAACTGAACACGTCAATGCAATATTTATCAATATATATATGCAATTATTTATCTCGAAATCCCCTACCAATTGATGATCAAGAAATACGAACCATTGATGACGAATATATTTTTCAACAAAATTTAATACAACATATTTTAACAGATACTCTGACACATTCTACTATAAAACGAGAAACACCTGTTGATGAAGATTTTTCGAGTCTTAAAGAACATGTTTTGAATGGAGATGCTCGTGATCAAGAGTGAACTTCACAAGAAGGAATTTTATTTAGAGGCCAGCGAGTAATCATTCCTAAGAAACTGTCCGTAAACAGACGAGACTAATCCTTAAAGACACGGGCGGTTTCAACATACATAAAGACACGGTCGGCGTACTTTATGCGCCATCAGCTTTTAAAGACTAAACAATTTTTAATGACGTATTTGTATAATGCAATGCCCAGTTACTAATTCATATACTTATTGAACGGAACCATCTGTGTGCGAGTTATTCTTGAACTTGACCGTTTATTCGCCAGTTAGTTTACTTTTAATTAAACTAGGGGAAAGCCCACCTTCGGTCTTGTCTCTAGGGCAGCATTCATTGTGTCGTCAGATAATGGTAACGAACATACAAGAAGAGTTGTGATGTGGGTGTTAGTGGCGTTTTCACCATTTGCTGACAATTTATCAAAATGTTGCAGTAATTTTGTTATATGATTAATCATATTACCTCCTTCAATTAATTTTGTACTATACGAGTTGCAAAGAAGGTGTAATTTGCTGGAAAAACTACTTCTTTCGTGAATATTCTTCAGAGTATTCCAGGTGTCTTGCGCAGTGTTCAAGTGTTTTACATGTATTATTTCACAATCTTCTATACTAAGATTTATTAAAACCCTGGCTTTTCCATTTTTCTTTTGCTCCAGTCTGTGGTTACGGGAGTCGGAGCGTCTTCAGGGCTGACTCACGTCAGTGCTGCATCTCAACTTTGAACCTCCAGATTCAATAATTGTTTGCGTTCAATTTTTCTACGGTGCTGTCTATTATGGAAGCCGTAATGTTGTTATAGATTTTTATTTTCTTCCTTTATGTTAATTAAATGATTATTACCCTTAGCGGGTTACCAGATTTTTATTTTTATCATTTAAGGATAGCTTGTATTGATTTGCATGTTATTGAGAGAATATTTCAGTCTCATGATCACATTTGTCGGAAATATTTCAAAGTGTCCAATAAAATGTATGCGCAAATTCGTTATTCGTTAATATTTATTTTTGTTTACTTGTCATCGATAAAATATAGGTAAATTAAAATTAGCTTACCTTTTATTTACGCAAGATATCAGACTTTATCTGTAATCCTTCAGGGGGCATTTGCATTACAGGAAAAAATGTGTATATTATTATTGTAAATTGCAGAGATCATGACATTTACTGCTCCTTATTTGAAAATTGTGCATTGATTTCTTAACTTGAAATAAAGAAATGAAATTTATTTTCTTAAAATATATACTCTTATAGCATATTATTGCTGCATCTGTCATATTGAGAGTGTAGAATACAAGGGAAGTATAAAAATCATATATTATATTTTGTTATTATTATAAAAGGAAGTTTGAACAATTAATCCTTATTTATTACTTTTAGCGTCACTAAGTATACTTCAGCTTATCGAATGTTCAAAATATATTATTGGAAAAACCTTGACATGTGATGAATTTTTTTTATTAAATGTTTCACAAACAATCGTAATTTCCTTGTTCACCACTCAAAAGTTCTTTCTTAATTGCTTTTGTATGAATTATGTTGATAGATGAAAAGAATTTATGAGTATGATTGATTAGATCATCTTCATTTGTAGGTTACATTTTGTATAGGGGAGGTTGGGGAGAGTTGACCCATTTTTTTTACAAAATGCTTTTTTTATTTTTTAAGTATTGAACCTAGAGTAAAGTTTCATGTATCATTTTATTCGTTATACAACCAGTTATCAAAATAAAATCGAGACATAAATGTAATATATAAGAAACTTGAAAAACGATTGATTTTAATCATGAGAAAATAATGGGTCAAGACTCCCTACATATGGGAGGCCCACTCTATGGGAGGCTTGATCGACTTATTTTATATTAAAATATTTGTTCAGGGAAATAAAATCAGTTTTAAAAAAGGCAGAATAACTTATGCTACAATGTTTAATTGTTATTAAAAATTATTTTGGAAAATATCATGTAAAAGGGAACTTGCTTAGACGGAATTCAAGGTACAGGAGTAAAATTAACTATTTAATAATATTTAATTAAATAAAATTTAATTGAATAAAATTTAATCAACCACATTTTGTAACACTCGACCTAAAACACAAGTTGCCGCGTAGTTTAGCTTCATCTCATTCTGTTCATCTTGGGGAAATTTACCTACATATATTCCTAAAGTGTTTTAATTAATATTATGTCTTTTTGCAGAGGCGTGAACGTTTATCATATCTTATGTCTGCTGCTTTCATCCTTTCTAGTATTTTCCATTCTTTCTATTTACCTACGATGAGTACTATTTAAATGAAATAAAAGTTCCTATCAATTTTCCAATTTATATTTCATTAAATATTTTCTTGCTTCTATAGCAATTTTTAACATCATCCATTAATCAATTTTAAACATTTCACTTTCTATCACACCTTTTTACAGTAGTTTTACAGAATAAATTTACCTTTATTTGAAATATAACCATTAACCCTTCATTATGTACAGTCTACAGTGTATAATAAAAGATTTTCCAAAAACACATATTAAGGAAGCTTTGACCATCTGGTGAACCCTCCCTCAGACGATTGGGTCAAGCCTCCCCACATAGCCACTTTTTAAAGTATAGCACATGGTTATGGTTGGCCTAAATTTCTGTACGATCGTTATACCTGAAATGAAAGCTCAGTATTTCTGCATTACTTAAAACCTACTTTCTTAAATTTCTATGACATATTTTATCTGAGAAAATCTTTCTACAAAATGTTTCTAAAAAATACACTTTTTACACCGAAAATCTTCACAATTCATTTTTCTACACCTGTTTCAATTATCTGCAGAAAACAAACACTATTGTTTCAGCATTTC
This sequence comes from Maratus speciosus, assembly GCA_963932465.1. Taxonomy (NCBI): domain Eukaryota; kingdom Metazoa; phylum Arthropoda; class Arachnida; order Araneae; family Salticidae; genus Maratus; species Maratus speciosus. The sequence continues at coordinate 382,206,133 of OZ010789.1, forward strand.
AGTAGTTAGGTATAACAAATATTAGAAAAAGAAATATTTTTTTTTCTTAAGTTTTTGATCTTAATACTAGGATTACGGAGCCTCTTTTATTTTGTCTTAATCTTAAAAAATGCCTGAAATATAGCTGATTAAATTTCTAAGGTGGATGACATTTTGAAACAATCTGATTTTTGATATATTTATCAAACAATTTTCATGTGACTGAGCATGGGTACAGGACTTGTAACGACGACCAAGTTCATTGGTTAGCTTTATCCGCCACGTTGTTTAAGAATGGCAGAACTTTAAGATGTCTCCGAATTTGACGAACTAACATAAATCACGTTTGGATATTAGATGTCTAATTTCGCGAAATTCCCATTCAAATTCAGTGTTAAGAAAAAAGGGATTGATCTATTGAAATTAGTATGCTATTAATCTATTGAAATCGGTATGCTATTATGCGATTAATTTTTATTTCATAAAAATTGTTTTACTTATTATTATAGCATTGAACATTTTTTAAAGTATGTCATTCAGTTTCAAAAACTGATTTGCTTTTAATAAAAAGTATATTGCCAATAAAAACGTTCGTTCATTTATTACACGTCAACACCGAGAATGTAGTGTTCATTCAAAAAATAAATACACTTTGATAACATAAAGAATATTTTATTCATTTTTTAGAGAAAAATGCAATTAGAAACATCTCACTGGAGAACTATCAAAAGAGTAACGTATTTCTTCTCCTAAAGTTCCACATCGGAAAATTAAAATAGTTGAAGAAAAGAAACTGTAATAAAGCATTTCTGTCCGAAATGAAAGTCATAAAATGTTTTTTATGCTTTACTTTTTTGTATTTTGAGAAAACAATTATGGTCTGGATAGAATATTTGGCGCTTCCAATCTGAAGCATTTTCATTAGCATCAGACTACATAACACTCATGAAACTACTTCATTGATGATATAGAATTTATTTTTCTTTACAACAAAAATTTAAAAAGCTAAAGCTATAAAAATCCTTGGTATTTCTTAATGAAGTATATTTTATATTTTACGGAATAGGACAGTTAATACGTTTTCATCTAAATATCTTTTTCCCATAGAAAAATATTTAATAAAAACAACAGATTTCTCAATTAATAATTTTTTACTAGAATGACTAAAAACATTTCGATTTAAATATACATGTGTGGTATGCACGTTGAAATTACATGACTAATGCTGATTCAAAATTCTCCTGTAAAAAAAATGCAGTTAATGACGTACCTCACAAAACTGTATTGCTATATCATAATTAAAACTCTAAAATAAAAAGACAAGAATTTTTACTGAGTAATTTTACGATTGGGTGTGGCAGAGAAGATTGACTGTTGCCAGTTTAAGATTAAAGATGTACTAAAAAGCTATCATTCTATAATCTAATGAAATGTAAACAAAAAAATAGTTAAAAGTTTTTCATTACATCTATAGTTAAGTTTTTTCTATTTAAAATATTACAATAAGTTGTTATTCAAACATACAACTTGTTTTATTCTTCACATGTACGTAAAAAAACATATAAGAAACACAATATTGAAACTTCATAGGAATTATGCGGATTCATTAAAATCGTTAAATTACTGTTAATTAGAAAATTGAACTAAAATGTACTTATCGCAGCTTAAATAATCTTGTTCATTCTAACTAAATAATCTTTTATAATTTCTAGGTTATTCTTTCTACTTTAAGTTTTAAGTGTACTTTCAGTGCATTAAGTATCTACATGAATTTACTACATTTTAGCAACGCACTACTGAATTTACTACACTTTCACATTATCTACATTTCATTTATTTTTATATTTCTTCTGACTGACCCAAGCACAGGCATCCAGCCAAAGTAGGCTAATTGTAACTATTCGTACATTCAGTAAAGTTAAGTCATATGTAATATAATGTTTTTAAAGAGTTATCGAAACTTTCACTAACAAATAATAACTTTTGAAATAAAATAATTATTTCTTAGTAATAATATAGTAACTTTATGAGAAGTTAAACAAGCAAAAATCTGAAAAAAAAACCCTTTACGATATAAACGATATCTGTAGCAAAATATCTGCTGACCTATCGAAAGAATTTGAAACTTTATGTGAGCTGTCGATCGATTATGGCCACAAAAGATATATTTTGGAGAAATAATAAAATTCATTGTCAACGACCGTGACATTCTTTTGTTTCCTAAGAGAGCATTCCTTTTTCAGCGAGACTGAAATAAGTGGTGAAATAAACCTTATGTGAGGACTGTCTCGACATTGATTTTCATGATAGGGAATTTATACAATATGGTAATAAGACTGTATTTTGTGATAAAATACCACTTTATACTTATTGTTATTATATGTTATTCAAAATTGTGGGGAATAAAGCTTTGAAATAAATTCTTTTGTTTGAGAGTTATGCTAAGCTAAAGATGTCAGATTTTTATAAATATCTTTATGTCCAGAGAAGATATGTTTTTGGAAATAAGAAAGTTCATTGTTAGCAAACATGACATTCTTTTGTCTTTTAGGAGACATTCTTCTTTCAATGAAACTGAAATAAAACCTTACGTGAGGACTGTAACGACATAAATTGTCTTGTTTAGGGAATTTACACAATATAGTAATAACATTGTATCTTGTGATAAAATACCTCTTAGTAGTTATATCATATGTATATGATTCAAAATTATTGGAAATGAAGCTTTGCTCTGAATTCTTTTATTTTAGAGCAGTGTTAAGCTACTCATGTCAGATTTTTATAAGTATCTATATGTCCGCTGGGAGAAATAATAAAGTTCATTGTTAACAAACGTGGTATTATTTTGCTTCCTAAGAGAGCTTCCTAAGCTCTGGTATTATTTTGCTTCCTAAGCTTCCTCTTTCAGCGAGAGTGAAATAAACCTTATGTGAGGACTGCCTCTGCATTGATTTTCATGCATAGGTAATTTATACAATATAGTAATGAGACTGTGATTTGTGATAAAATACCTCTTTATGATTATTATTATTATATGATATTGAAAGTTATCGGGGATAAAACATTAAAATGAGTTAAGTCTGTTATTTTGTCTAAGAGAGATGCTAAACTACTGATGTCAGCTGTTTATAAATATCTTTATGTCCAGAGAAGATATATTTGGGGGAAATAATGAAGTTCATTGTTAGCAAACGTGACATTCTTTTGTCTTTTAAGAGAGCATTCCTCTTTCAATGAAACTGAAATAAAACCTTATGTGAGGACGGTAATGACATAGGTTTTCCTATTTATGGAATTTATCCAATATGGTAATCATATTGCCTTATGATAAAATACCTCTTTCTATTTATTGCTATCGTATGTATTTCACTGGAAATGAAGCTTTGTATTGGCTTCTTTTTTAGAGCTATGATAAGCTGCTCATCTCTGTTTTTTATAAATATCCATATGGATGGAGAAGATATATTTAAAACAAATAATAAAGTTGATTGTTAGCAAACGTAACATTTTTTTGTTTCTTAAGAGAGCGTTCATCTTTAAGCGAGACGAATAGATGTCATAGATTTTATTCAATATGGTAATAAGATTGTGCCTTGTACAAAATACCTCTTTATTTTTATGATTATATGTGATTTAAAATTATTGGAAATGAAGCTTTGGATTGAATTCTTTTATTTAAGAGCTATGCTAAACTACTCATGTCCTTTTTTTAATATAAAATAGGGGGTCTACTCCCTACGAGCTATGCTCACCAACCCCCGTTCAGACTCTGAAAATCCGTTAATTTTACCTACTTTAAAAATATTAAGGAATATGGAATTATAATTAAAAAATCAGTGGCGATCTCCCTTTAAACGGATTTCCATGCATTTCCTTTTTACTGAGGGATTTTAAGGCCGAATCAGCTGCTGTTAATTGCTGTTTTTGTGTTTGATTAAATAACATTAGTTAAACATTTGAAAATTATCTAATATAAAATGAACAAATACAATCAGAGTATTTGCTTCCCGGTACTTTTTAACAACGTTATAAGAAAATGATTTTAAATAAGAGATTTTAAATGTAACGTTTTAAATCTGACGTAATTTTCACCAAACTTTTCCTTCTCTTTGTAATATTCACATGAAAATATTTTTATTGTTAGAAAGGTAATATTATTTGAGATTTCTTACAATTGACAACAATAGTTAAAAAGATCATCTGAAAATATGAAATAAATCTCTCATATAAGTGTCAATATATTTTTAATTTGAACTGTTTGGCGATGTTATTATTTGGACATTTGAAATAAGACGTCATTTCTTCCATTTACTGCTTTTAACACATAGTAAACAATTCATTATTTCATACTTTTCTTTCTTTTTTAATATGCTTGTGTAAAAGCAAGTTTTATAATGTAGTTTTCAATATTCTCCTGCTTTTAACACTTAATCATTTAATTCTAATTTGAAAGGACTTTTTTCTGTTTATAATAGTCACGGTTGAATAAATTTATAATTTAAGGGAAATATTATTCTTTGCACTGTTTTAACAACTGGCAACAATATAAAATAATAGCCTTGTCTAAAATACGTAAAAGATACCTTTGGAAATGGTAAAATATGAATTTAAAATTGAAACAAACCCTCAAAAAATTAGTCAAATTAATAAAATAAATGCAGTCTCCATACCGCGATTTTCTAATGAATATCCTTAGAAAAAATGATTAAATTCCTCTGAATAGATTTTGCTCCTATAAAACTTTTCTACTGGAACTATTCTGACATACTTTAACATTAAATATCTCTTAAAATAATGCTTCGATTTAAAAACTGTTTGCTTCAACGTGTTTATCAATCATTTCTTTATAACATTACCCAATTTCCTATTTTTGTATGCAGTAGTTTTCTTAATATTAACGAAGAAAAACTTCCTGTCACAAAAAAATCATTGTAAGCGGCGGTGACAGCGTTAGTTACTTTTATTTTAATAGAGATATGTCTATATGGCAGATGAGAGAAGATATTTTTGAAGAAATAATAAAAGTTTGGGTCGAGGGACCTTAAAAAACCTTAAAAATCAATTCTTTATTTTTTGAAATTTTGACTTTAAATATTATTCAGGGGCACATTATATGCATTATGACAAGCATTTATAAAAAAAAAAAAATTTTTTTTAATTATTTTTGAGAAAAAAAATGGAGTTTTACGCGTCGTCTTAGAAATCTTCGAAATGCCCCATGCGCATTCCAAATCAATGAAAATCCCCAATATTTTTTATAAAAGTTTGGTTTATATATATAAATAAAACTGTGCATCGAAATTTATATATTTGAATATAAAGATAAAAAAAAGAAAAAATTAAAAATTTCAAAATGTTTTCGAAAAAATTTCAAAAAGTTTGATTTTTTTTTTTTTTTTTACACCTTTATATTCAAATATATAAAATTCGATGCACAGTTTTAATTATATATATAAACCAAACGTTTATAAAAAATATTGGTGATTTTTATTGATATGGAATGCGCAGGGGGCATTTCGAAGATTTCTACGACGACACGCAAAATGCCATTTTTTTCTCAAAAATAATTTTTTTTTAAATTTTTTTTGTGATAAATGCATGCCGTAATGCATATAATGTACCCTTTAGTAATATTTAAAGTTAAATTTGAAAAAAAAAATGAAAAATTCTGAAATTTTGAAATTTTTTCGAAAAATTTCAAAATTTTTCAGATTTTTTTTTTAAACCTTTATATTCAAATATATAAAATTCGATGCACTGATTTTTTTTATATATATAAACCAAACTTTTATAAAAAATATTGGGGATTTTCATTGATATGGAACGCAGTGGTGGAAAATTGGCGCAGAGGTGGAGCCTATTGACACCACTAAATTTTAGTTATATTTTGCATCTTATCTAATGATCAAATTTATGAGTTTTTATTAAACTGAATAATACCATAAAAATTTAGTGGTGTCAATAGGCTCCACCTCTGCGCCAATTTTCCACCACTGGGAACGCGCATGGGGCATTTCGGAGATTTCTAAAACAACGCGTAAAATTCCACTTTTTTCTCAAAAATGACTTAAAATTTTTTTTTGTAATAAATGCATGCCATAATGCATATAATGTACCTTTGAGTAATATTTAAGGTGAAATTTACAAAAAATAAAAAAATTATTTTTAAGGTCCCTCGTCCCCTTAAAGGGACATTCTTTTATTTCCTAAAATAAAATTCCTCCTTGAAAGAGACTACAATAAAAATTTAGATGAAGACTGTCGCGACACCGATTTTATAAGGAATTTATCCAGTATGGTAATAACATTATGCCTTCTGATAAAATACCTCTTAATAATTATGAGTATCATATGCATGTATATCAAAATTATTGGAAATGTAGCTTTGCATTGAATTGTTTTATTTGATATCAGTGTTAAGCTACTAATATCAGATTTTTAGAAAGAACCATATGTTCGAAGAAAATATGTTTGGAAGAAATAATAAAGTTCATTGTTAATTCTTTCAAGAGCGGTGGTCATACGGTCTAGCCGCCTAATTTTAATTCCAAAATTGACAAGTGGCACCAAGAATATCTTAATAAAATTTTTCTTTTGTAATGAAAGTGTAAAATAGCGGCTATTTATTTTCTAAGAAGTTCGTTTGAAAATTCTGGTGTCAGTCAATTATTTCATCATTTTACGGACAGAATTCTTCTGCTCTTGAAAGGGTTAATAAACGTGATATTCTTTTGATTCTTAAGATAGCATTCCTATTTCAGCGAGACTTAAATAAAACCATATGAAAGCACCGCAACGACAATGGCCTTCCTGTATAAGTAATTTATCCTGTATGGAAATAAAATTGTCCCTTGTGATAAAATACCTGTTTGTGTTTATATTAATCGTATGTATTTAAAAATTAGCGGAAATGAAGCTTTTCAACGAATTCTTTTATCTAAGAGCCATGCTAAGACGCTCATGTCAGACTTTTATAAATATGGCCAAAAAAGATTTGTTTCTGGAAATAATTATGATCATTGTTAGCGATTGTGACATTATTTTCTTCCATAAGAAGGCATTTTTCTTGTAGCAAGACAAAAATAAAACATTGTATGATGACTGTCTCGACAGATGTTGTCGTGTATAAAGGATTTATTGATAATAATAATGATTATACTTTCTGGCAAAATACCCCTTTACGAATATCATTTTTTCTGTAGGATTATTAAAAATGTAGCTTTACGATAAACTTATGTATTAGAAAAATATTACAAAGTACATGTATTAGCTTTCTCGTATTAAATAACTAGTATAATTCTACAAAAAGTTACGCGAGTTGAAAAATAAAACTGAAGCTTTAAGTAAGCTATTTATTAATTATGACCTGAGAAAATATATTTGGAGAAATACTAAGTATTATAGTTACAGAATGTGACAAATACTTGCTCCCTAAGAGAGATTTCTTCTTTTAGGAAACATGACGAAAAGAACATGATTTTTTTTCGACATGCGTTTTCCTATATAAGAAATTCCTCGATTATGATAATAAGTTTGTGTCTTGTAATAAAATACTCCTTAAAATTTATAAATACCGTGTTACGCGAAGTAATTTAGTGGGGTTCCTTTAGAATTATGCCAATTTATTTATATCAGGTTTTATTAAATGTCTATATGGCCATATTTAAGAAAATTGTAGGTATATGGTCGAGATAGAGGTTTTCCTGCATAAGGAATGTATCATCTATGTGGTAAGAAGATTCTGTCTTTTGATGAAGTTCTTCGTTATGGTTACAATTATATACGTTACAGAAACCTGTTGGTATAAATGTCATACGAATTACTCAGAATGGAACTTTGTTGGTAAATCTAAGGTTGTATTCTTTAGAAATCGATCTGTTGGAATCATTTCTTTTCTCTCTCTCTCTCATATATTATATACATATTTGTGTGTGTGTGCGTGTGTGCGTGTGTGACATTTTGACTACAAGCAGTTGGCGTTCATACACTATATGGCCAAAGGTGACCGGTCACTTGCGATTTTAGACGTTTTGTTAAATATCTAGAAAAATACATAAGGAACAAACTTGAAACTGCAGGAGTGTAAACAGTATAGTACAGGTCATATATTTCCGCGAAGATTTTTTTTCCGAAACCCTATAGGGGACCGCCAACAAATTGATAAAGAACAAATATCTTTTGGATAACCGTGTAAAAACTAATGTAGCAAAAGCGTTCAATCTCGAGATTATTAATAAGTGGCTTATTGTAATATATTGTGTTTATTTGTATGAGGATAGCATGTATTGTCGTAGAGAAATTAAGGTTTTTATAAAAACAGTCGCAAATTTCGCCAAGTTTTTTGCTTATAATTTGCAGAGTTCTTAATATAAAAAAAAGTTCTTTTCAAAAAATATGACAAACAACATTGTACACAATACTCTGCAATCAGAAGTAAAAAATAATAAAAGTTGGGTGAAAAATCAGCAGATTTACTAAAAAATGTTTCACTGCGCATACGCGAATACAATCAAAATATAATGTGCATAGTGTTTTAGCTAAATATATAGAGCAACTTTTGTGAACGTCTCAAAATCATAGCTTGAAAATTCTGAAAATTATCGTCGAAAGAATAAGCTCGAAATCCGTTGTTCCCAAAAGGAAGCAAAAAGATAAGGGATTGTATCCAAATATAGTAATACATGCAATATTGTGTACGCTATCTTGGCACTAATCAACAGATATTTGATACAACCCCTCATATGTTCGCTTCTTTTGGGGAAAAACCGATTTCGAGCTTATTCTATCGACGATAATTTTCAGAATTTTCAAGCTATGATTTTGAGACTTTCACAAAAGTTGAACTTTTGATGGGCAGGAAACAAATAATGCTTGTTCAATTTAAAATCGATTCGGAAACAAATAAGCTTACTATTTCAAAGAGAAGTAGACAAAAACACGTGATATTAAAAAATGATATTAACAAATTAAATATGTTTTAGTGTAATAATTCTGCGATTTCACGCAAATTAAGTGAAATACAAAGGAGTCAAGCTACACTTCCGACTTATCACTAAAGGCCTTTTTAGGTGCGTTCGTAATTATATAAATAAGTAGCACCTATAGTCGTCGTTCAGTCCGTCTGTCCGTCCGTCCGCATATAACAGAGCAAAAACTACCCAACCGAATGGTCTGAAATTTTAAATATATGATTGTTGCAAAATTTTGTCGAGCCATTTCAAATTTTATGAAAATCGGATGTATAGTTTAATTACAGGGACAATCAAAAGTTTTTCTTTACATTACGGCCAGTAGGAAAAATTATTGCAAGTGCATTTTAATGATGTTACAGCCTTCCGAAAGGTCTGAAATTTTAAATATATCATTGTTGCAAAATTTTGTCGAGCCATTTGAAATTTTATGAAAATCGGATGTATAGTTTAATTACAGGGACAGTCAAAATTTTCCGTTTCATTACGGGGAATGGGAAAAAAAATATTGCAGTGCATTTTAATGATGTTACAGACTATGCACTTATGAAGTGCAAAAAAATATACATTCAGTACAATATGGGGTGCAAAAGATAATTATAAAACTAGCTATAGTACGAACGCACATCATTTGCCACGTTTGACGAGCAATTTCCAACTTGTTTTTTATTTGACAGATATGCCTAGATATTTATATCGGCTCTTGCTAATTATCTGTGTGGTCAGAGAAGAAATATTTCGGAAAATCAGAAAAAGCATTGTTAGCGAACGTGACATGCTTTTATATACAATAAATCCTCTTTTAGAGAGATAAAAATAAGACCTTACATGTGTACTGTTTCCGCGTAGGTTTTCATGTATAAGGGATTTATTGATTATCATAATAAAACTGTGCCTTGCGATAAGAGAATTTTTAACGTTTATAATTATTATTAGGTTATTAAAAATAACCAGGAATAAAGTTTTACGATGATGTTTTTTTATTTGAGAGTTGTTCAAAAAAGGGACATTATAACCAAATCTCGTAGACTTTTGTTCCCTAAGAGGGCATACTTCTTTTAACAACAACAACAAAAAAAAGCATGAAACAGAAAAAGAGATGAAAACTTAATGTGAACTAACCCTCTCTCTAAATAGGTTTTAATTGAATGTAAAAAAAAAGACAGATCTTTCTTAATCCAGGAAACTACAATATAACCACAAGCCAAAAATATACAATAATTTCTTCGGAGTTCCATCCGATTCCGAAAATCTTTCAATATCTTTAGAAACCTCTCTAAACAATATATTGTCGAGGTCAATAGAAGAATTTATAAAAATCAGGTTTCCTTTGCTGTCACTGATTTTAGAAAACGTGTTCGAGAAGATTTTAAACGGTATTAAGGGAAAGCCCTATCTCCGCCATGTTAAATTCACCAAGTATATGTACCTTTTTCTTAGAAATGATGAAAGATAGAGGTCTAGATTTTTTTGAGTAGTTAGAATAACAGGATTTACGTATTTTAACAGACCATTTTCTTTCTAAATTAAACTCAAAATTAATTATTAATTATTTATTGAAAGTCATTTTTAAATTAGCATTTTTGGTAAGATTTCACTGCCTAAAATAAATAATTCTCAACAAATCATTAAATCCCTGTGTTAAACTATACAATATATAGCATAATATAAGTATTAAAAAAATCTGAGTTCTTAAGTTTACGAGATATTGAAAAAAGGGAACATAAACATGAAAGATCCAAGTTTTGAGAAAAAGTCAATTAAAGATTTAAATGGCCATTAAGCTGTGAAGTACTCAGAAAAGAATGAATAATTTCAGCACTTATTTTTGTATATATTAAACATGTGTGACACATCGTTGGAAAGATAAAAGTTTAAAATATTTAATGATATAAAAAGTAAAAACTGATTTTTTGGTTCAATTTTGCTTATCCGGTCCCCTTAATCCGTTTTGTCAACCCGGAATATGGGTTTTTTTATGTTACCAAATTTCAAGTAAACATTTTCAGGTTCAATAAGTCAAGCCAACATTTTCACGTTCAAATTTTACAGACAAATAAATTAAAAACATTAACATTACAAATGCTATTATTTTGTTACTTTTGCATGTCTATATTCATTTAATTTAGAATAATTAATTTAGAATTAATAGAAACCTATAAGTCGATATTTCTTTTTGAGAAAACTGATTAATATACAATAAAAACTACATTGAAGTGTTTCTGAACCTATTTGGCAGCAAAAAAGACTTTGTTATAATATATTAATCTTTAAATATCTAAAATACATTCGGATCTCGTTATCCCGACACCCGGTTTTCACGTCACTCTGCTTATCACGCCAGTTTTTCAAAGTCCCGATTTTCTATATATGATTTTAATGTAACTAAACGCCGGATTTTACGTCGTATAATAATTTTCAACTCCGAATATCCCAACGGTTTAGAAAAATTGTCCATTTTTCATGATCCATCTTATAAGCACGGAAATTAAGCAGTAAGAAATGTCTTAGCCAAACTTTTGACAAAAGTGTAATAAAGAGTTTGAGATAGATGATAAATTTTATTCCAATCCTAAATAAATAAACCTAACACTATTAATGACCCACTTAACTTCCAGATAGACGTATCAGTCTACTCGCAGTCTTTTCGTTCTGGTCAGGCGGCGTTTTCTTGTGGTTACGTGGCGTTTTTCATCCAACTAAAACCGAAGCATTGGATTGCATTGAAACGATAAAAAATTATTTAACTTCCATTTCTGAAGCACCGAATATTGATTGCAATTCATTGTATAATATTGAAAAAAGAATTGTCGGAAACACATCTAGGAAAAAGCAAACCTTAATTGATCAATATTTAATGTAACAATAAAAAAAATAAGCCATCATAAATTTGATTTTTATTCTTTTCAATTTTTTGTGTTTATTTTGTTTAATAATAATGTTGTATTACTTATAAATGCAAGAACAGATATGAATTTAAAATTGTCTTAAATTAATTAAAAATGCAGTTTTTTATAAGCATATTTTTCTCGAACTCCGGTTACCACGACACTGCGCTTATGACGACACTTTTTTTCTGCTCATTAGAGTGTCGGGATAACGAGGTTCGACTGTATATCGATTTTTGCTGTTTCTTATGATAAATAATGCTTTTCGGAATCATGTATAATTGGAAGAGGTATGATATATTTTCGTTCGTGGTTATTTTATATTTTCGTAGATTGAGAAAGAAACATTTGTCACTTTTACAATATACCAAAAGAATTTATTGACTATGATAATAAGATTAAGATTTGTGATAGATAGGATTATGTGTGATACTTCTTAATATTTATGATTAACATATGTTATCAAAAGTACCTGGCTACGAAGCATGATTAAATCTTTCTTTGAAGAGCTTTATTAAGATACTCATATCAGCATTCTTTAAAAATTTATACGGAAAAGATATATTTATTGAAATAGTAGGGTAGATCGGGACTAGTTGGCATATAATTTGTTCAATATCTTTTAGGTTTTTTTATTTGATTAAATTTTTATTTATATATATATATTTTTAGTTTGTACAATCAACGGAACTTAAAGCTTAATCACGTATGAGTAAGTTTGAAAAACATTAATAAATATTTTCTATATAAGCTCTGAAAGACATCAAGTCACTGGGCTAACCTGCCCCATCGAACGGGGTAGGTTGGCCCTATAAATTGAATTGAGTCGGATAACTAACAGAAATGAAAAAAAAAAGTCAAATGTAATTTTAATTTGGCATATTAAAGACACAAAGAGTAAGGAAAGCTATTTTATTCAAATTTAACTGCTGGTTTCTTCGAAATTTTTCTCATCATCACAATGTATGCAAATATAAAATATCCTTTCTCCAATGACACATGATTCGTGTGCTTAACGTTTGCACCTGATACATTGAATCTACTCTTGTCTTATTTGCCTTACAGTTAATACCGCCCTGCACAGTAACACACATAAGTCTGCAATTTTATAGATTTTTATAGACTTATAAATGTAGAAAACCAACTCTTTGACTGCGAGCTAACATGCCCCTGTTTAAATCGGTCAATTTGCTCCACATTGCCATTTTGATTTTTGATCGTCGTATCAAAATATTCTGTAAATATATTTTTTTAATGAATGCGTAGAAAATCAGCTCTGAACAACGGTCTTTTAGATTGCTATTCACAAAGCTGAACTTTAATTTAGAAACAAATCAGAAATGATTATTTATAAAAGAAAAAAAAAATACGTGAGTGAAAATTTGAAGCGGCTTTCGTTTGATTGCTGTTCAACTTCTGACGTTGCTGTCAGTAAACGAAGACGTGATAATAGACACGTCATTCAGCTAGTAAGACCATATACTGGACAGTTTGAAAAATATTGCTGATGGGCCAACGTACCTCTATGGACAACATGTCCCGTTCTACCCTAAATATCGGTGTTAGAAAACATGACATTGGTTTATTCCCTTTCAAAACTGTCTTCTTTTAGCGAAGCAAAATTAAAGCCATACGAGGGCTGCATCGGCATACATTTTGTTGTTTCAGGAAATTATCGACCATTATAATGAATCTGTGACTTACGGTAAAACGTTTTATAATATTTACGATCACCATATGTTATTCATAATGACTGGAATGAAGCTTTGTGGTAGATTCATTTACTGAGGGATATACTAAGTTATTCATAGCTTTTTATGTGCTAAATAATTAAACGAATTCTTGAACATCAAGACATAAGAAATAACTTATTTATTGAATTTCTGGCTATTATGTAAACGATGAAAATGGTCTAAACAAAATCTTCTGTAACATTTTAAGACAGTATTAAATTCAAATCATTATATTTTTTGTACAGACATACAAGTTATATAAAATATACACAATTACAAATAATTACAAAAAATATAATGAATAATATATAATAAAATATAATAAATAATATATAAAAATATACATAATAAAATATAAATTATATGGATTTATATAAATTATATGGATTTATATCACTCTAAAACAATGAGTTTTAGACTGATATAACAAAAATCACTCAATAATAAAACTTTTTACAGTGAAGTAAAAGAACTGAAGAAACGAATATCTAATGTATAAAAGTAAATATTCTTCTATGGTAAATATAGTATCAAAATATATGCTGACTTATCGAAAGAATTTTAAACTCTAAATGGATTGTCGATCGATTATGACCAGAGAAAATATATTTGGGGAAATAATAAAGATCACTACTATTGAACGTGATATTCTTTTGTTTTTTAAGACGGTATTCCTTTTTAGCTAGAATAAAAAAGAAATCTTATATTAGGGCTGTCCCGACATAGGTTTTTATTGTATTAAGAATTTATTGGCAATGATAATGAGATTGTGTCAAATATATCATATATTATTCAGAACTATTCGGATGAAACTTTGTGGAGAATTTGTTTATTTGAGAGGTATTCTAAGGCATTTAATCCGCTTTTATAGGAAAAATAATTAGAATATATATAATCACTCTTCCGATGTAGTTTTTCTTGTATAAGAAATTTATTGACAATGATGATGAGACTGCGTCTTAAGATACAAAATATCATAAGTTATTCAAAATTAAATACTGGAATGAAGCTTTCGGGTGAATTAGTTTATTTGAGCGTTATGCCAAGGTACTTAATCAACTTTTATGTGATAAATAATTAGAATATTTCTAGAATGTAATACATACTGGAAATAACATATTTATTTATTGTTTTTCATGAAATGATGTAAAAGACGAAAATGTTCTAACTGAAACCTTCATTAACAGCTAACTAAAGTCAATATTAAGTTCAAATCATCACTGCAATTCGTACACTCAGCAAACGTTTAATGTATGTAATCTGCAATGTATTTTTAGACTGCTATAAAAAATTTAACTAAATAATAAAATTTTTAAAATGAAATAACAAACTTAAGCGAACGAAAATCTAATTTAAAGGTAAGGTTTTTTTATGCAGCAGATATACAGGGTGAATCTAAACTCTTGGGCAAAACTTTAAAGTGTGATAGTACACATCAAGACATACAATATTAAACAGGAAACTAAGGGCCCCAAACATCTTCCGAAGGAGAAAGGCGACATTAAAGTTTAGGGTCCAAAGTTTCAAATGATTATAAAAAACGAATAAATTGGTCAATTCGTTTGCGATTTTCACTATAACTATTCTTTATGTGAGTATTTTCTTGAAAACAAATTTTAGAGATAAAGTTCAAAAAATGCCGATGGAGAAACTGTGTGTTCAGGAGTTGAAATTTGAAACACCCCCTCCATCCCTCCTGAACACAGTTCAGTTTGCATTACTTAACCACTCCCAACGACTCAGATTTTGAGCTCAAAATTTAAGTTTAAGTCTAAGCTCTAGAAAGCATTTAATGAGATACAAAAAATAACTGTGAGAAATAGTTGTTCGTTACTCCAAAGTCTAAAGCGCCCTCAATCGGCATTTTTTGAACTTTACCTTTAAAATTTATTTTCAAGAAAATATTGACATAAAGGATAGTTTTAGCGAAAACCGCAAACGTATCGACCAGTTTTTCCGTTTTTATAGTCATTTGAAATTTTGGACTCTAAACTTTAATGGCGCCTATCTCCTTCGGAAGACGTTTGAGACCCTTAGTTTCCTATTTAATATTGTTTGTCTTGATGTGTACTATCACCCGTTAAAGTTTTGCCGAAGTGATTAGATTCAACCTGTAGAAGCAAAATATCTGCTGACTTACAAAAAGAATTTCAAACTCTATGTGAGTTGTCGATCGATTAGGGCCAGAGAATATATATTTGGGGGTAAAATAAATCATTGCGCCTGAACGTGATATTCTTTTGTTTTTTAAGATTGCATTCCTCTTTTAGTGCGGCAAAGATGAAATCTTATAAAGGACTGTTTCCACATAGATTTTCTCGTATAAGGAATTTATCGATACTGATAATAAGAGTGTGACTTGTTATAAAACACTTCTTAGTATTTGCCATTGTCATATGTCATTAAACATGAATTTATTTGACGAATTCTTTTATTTGAGTGCTATGATATTCATTTCAGTTTTTCACATATTAAATAAACTAATTCTAAAATGTCATACGCATTAAAAGTAAGTTTTTTTTCAGGGTATGTTAAGCAATGAAAAATGAATAACTGGAATTGTTAGCGAGTTTGAGGGAATTCAAGATAGTATTAAATATAATCACCTCTGTAATATATATCGTTATCAATCAGTTTGATTGTGTTAAAATAATACAATATAATCAAAACTTTTTGGACATTAAAATTTACTTTGTCTTTGATTGTATTTAAAAAACAAAATGAAAAGCATTTCTAGATTTCTAGTTTAACTTATGTAGAAAATATAAATATATAACTATTAATTGGTCTTTAAATAAATGCTGGTTTCTTTGTTGCAAGAACTAAAAAATCAAATTTCGTTTGTTTAAGGGGTCTCAGGATTTTTAATATTGGAAAAAATGAAAAAAAAAAGGGATGAAACATATAGGTATGTTCCTTCATTTCATGCATTTAAAAATTGCAAGATGCAGAATTATTTACAGGGGGCTCCAAACTGTCAGACATTTGTCAAGCAGAAAATTGGTGTAGCAACTTACGCGCAAGATTACAAAATAAATTTTGTAACTAGAATGGATTTTTGGTGCCTAATTGTACATCAGATTGTAATAATTATCTTTAATCCAAATAAATTTGTATTTAAAGCATTTTTACATTTTTAATACAAAATTGTATTTAGCTAATACAAAATTTTGAAAATTTCAACAGTATAATCACCTAAAAAAATTTTTTTGAACAATAGAAATGAAACTTTATGTTCCGTTTATACAGACTAACATGAAGCATGTGTTTTGAAAATATCGTGAAAAAATATTTAGAAGTTTTTGAGATATCCTGTGCGTTATGCTTCAAAACGTTATTTGCAGAAAATGACTTTAAAATTTCGGAAACGCCGCTTCAGCTATTGATCGAGTATAATTCTGAAAGCCAAAACTTCTGTCCTAAAGGGAATTTCAAGGAAACAATCATATCAAAATATTCAGAAAAGATAGTAGAATAAAATCTTTAAAAAAATTAAAATTTCGAAAATTTTGAAGCTTTAAGATTCCTGAGACCCCTTAAAGCCCAAACAATTAAATTAATAGATCGGTACGAAAGTGTATAATCAATATATAAACATAAAGTGATACAGCCAGGTGGTCTTCTAAAAAGGAGACCCAAAGAACGCGACATTTATGCTTCGGTGTATAATAAGATAAATTACTCTTTTTTCCGATCGGCGGCATTTCTAGATTGGCGTCATGCCTTACTTTTTTGCTCAGTATTCCATTCCCGAACAAACTATTTTTTTTTTCAGACAGAATAATGATAAACTATTTTAGAACCACATTTCGTGTAAATAAGGAGGACCAAAAGTTACTAACACATTTTAAAATTCAATATAAAATCAAGTAATTGACTTACGAGTGTGTAGTTCAGACAAAAATGACTTTTATCAGTAAAAGTTTTGTTTAAGCAAAAAGCAATATTATAAAAGAATAAAATGGCGCTTTATCTTTAAAGCTGATAAATAGTATCAAAACTAACAGTACTGGATCATTTATTTTCTACAATCTGCTACTATATTTCAACGTGTGCGCTTTTTTTAGCATAACGCATCAAAATGGTGTTTAATTTCATTCTACACGTTTAAACTTATTAGTATGCATAGTCATTCAAACCAAAAAAGAACCCCTATGTATTTTAATCCCAAAATTGTTCCAAAGAAAAACGTAAATACTCATTCAATTGTGAATTATGTCTTCTTTTAATTTACTCTACTAAAATGAAGATCTGTAACCCTTATTATGAGTTTTTGATGATTTCTTTTAAGATTTAAAGGCCTATAGAAAATCTATCTATGGAAAATATTTTGAACTAAATTTATTGTCCTAAAAAACTTTTAGTTATGAGAAGCATTTTCATCTAAACTCCATTCTAGTATGCCAATGCTTTATTTTTCATTGAATTTTAATGTTTAAGAATTTTCTGCACACTTTGTCTACATAGTATATATAGTATATATATATATATATATATATATATAATCATTTAAATGTAAGACTTGTATAAATGAATATATGTATTCGTAACAAATTTTTTCGTGAATATATACATATATATATTTACAGATAGAAATAGAGGGAAAATATTATATCTAACTATCTATCTATTTATCTATCTACATATATGAGGCACGTGAGTTTCAAAACTCGCTTTATCTAAAATTACAAAAATCGAGTTTTCTCTATCAATCAATTCTATTGGTGAGACTGCATCGTATAAACACTACAATATGCAAAAAACCTAGTTTTATCGCGTATTTCTGGCATTGTAAAATTTTGGTTTAGAATGAAAACCAATGATCGCAGTCAGAGGTTTTTTGCGATTTCTCAAAATTTGATTTTCTGGATAAGGCGAGTTTTGAAACTCACGTCGTCATATATATATATAAATTATTGCAAATTTCGCAGTTATCTTTAAATTATATATTTTTTAATTTAAATTTTAATTTTTTGTAAATACAAACTAGTAGCAGTAGTCCGCCCTCTTATACTATCGAACAGTAAAATTTCCCTATATCTCTATAACTAATGAATGTATGATTATATGAATAATGTGCTATATGTTAACAGAGACATATTTTTTATGACGCCAATTCTTTTATGCAAAAATTAATGTAAATCACAATTCCTAAATGTATAGCTCATGAACTTATTAATAATTTTCACATTTAGAAATCTGTATTTCAGTTTTAAAATACCCCGACAGAGTCGCCAAGTCTCCGGCTTTTTGTACATCAAAATTATCTTGGAGAAAATTCTAACGTTTTAAATCGACCAAATGTTCTAATTGAATAAAAGAACCTTTTCTGTATTAAAATACTGGTATCCAAAAAGCCGGAGAGTTAGCAGCTCTGCCTAGATTATGTTTGGATCTAGTTATTGGATAGAATTAATAAATAATAGTAAACTTCTAATTCAATTGATTAAAGTCTGTTATGGTAATTTTACATATGCAATTTAAAAATACATGATACTTTGCGTATGCAATTTTTGCATATGAAATTTTGCGTATTAAGGATATCTTTGAATATGTTTTCAAATTTAAAAAACAACTATGTTACGTTTTAGTCCAGTTATTGAAACTAATTAATAAAGAAATATTTCCATCGATTATTAAAAGAATATATGAATTAAAACCTATCACGCGAATGTAACATTATTATATTGAAAGTGTGACCTTTTCTAATTTTATGAAGAATGAATAAAAAATGTAAGAACTATGCCCTTGACGGTCTGATTTTATCCAAGGAACTAAAATATGATGTCAAAAGTAGGTGTTGCCATTCGAAGAATGGAAGTTGGTACAATCTGTAATATTTTGTCGAACTCTTACCATTAAATAAACCAAATACTGTTATAAACAACTTTATGAGAATTAAAAGGATATCTTTCTTTCGTTCTTGCATTAACTAGATGTGAATTTATAGCCATCGTTCAGATCTTTTTTGACGTACTGTAAGACACTGCACGATTTGTATTGTGAAATGTCGACTTAAGTTTTTTAAACGAGTATTTCTCCAGGTATTGATTAGTGCACATCCACTTGAATAAAGGTATCTTTGACAAATCGATACAGTTGCATCATTTTAAATATAGGATAAATCTTTTTTTTCTTTTTCGAGTATTCATGGAATTTTGCAAATATAGTCCGTTAACTATAAAGGTATAATTTCAAAATTATATATACTGTATATGATGATGTATAACACGCACCTATGCTTTGAAACTGTATTTTTCTATTTTTAGGTATATTCTCCCTATTACGCTCACCCCCGTTTTTCCAAAGAAAACTTCTTAAGATATGTAGCATAGAAATACAATAAAGAGAATTAAAAAGTATAATAACTAGAACAAACATAAAGAAAACAAGCAAATGCAAAAGGTAAACGTAAGTTACAATTCAAGTCTATCTGCTTGAATCTCCATAAAGCATTTAAAATCGTACTTTTGTTCATTCATATAATAACATATTCTACTCGTGTTCATTTTTTCAAATTTTTAAATTTCAAATTTTTACGCTTCATTTCTACTTTCTTCCATCTTCAATAGAAGTATAATAATCGAAATTTTTTTCGACTTCCGATTTTAGACGGATTTACTCGTTTTAGGGGTCAGAGATCCTCCAAAACATGTTTATAAAAATGTCTGCCTGTCCGTGTGTCCGTCTGTCTGTCTCCATTGCACCATTAAAAAGTGTATGAAGTTATGCATAGAATTGAACCATTTTTTTTTTAAGTTCTTGGCTATGCACTCTCAGAAATAAAACTCTCCCTTTTGACGATTCAGAAATCCTCGAGCTGTATTTCGTCGTTTTTGACGATCATTTCCTATTAACATCACGGGACTTTTAACGAAACGTAAACCCTCAAATATTTGACGAAAGTTTTGCCTCAATCACGGTCAGACTCAATGCATTTTAAGGAAACATTTCCTCAAATCCTCCTCAAATCCTACGATTTTAGCAAACAGATATTTTCTTGTTTATGTTAGTACTGTAATAATTTATTTTAAATCAGCACTTAGTGCTTTTCAGAAAATACTGAAATATAGGTAGTTATTGTTTCTTCATTAGTTATTTTTTTAGTTGTTAGAATTTTTAGGAATGCTTATTAATATTATTACTATTTTATTTATATGTTGTCGTTCGTTATGTTTTAATTCGAAAAGAATAAATGTCCTGTGTTTTTCAAAACCATTCAATAAGAAAATTAGGTCAATAAAATTTCAAACTTCTGGGATATCTTTTTTTTTTTTTTTTTTTTTTTTTTTTTTTTTTTTTTTTTAAGAAGTATATTATGTTTTCAATCAAATTAAAAATAAACATAATTGATCCCTCTCCTCTTTATAAACAGTAAAGTGTTAAAATCTTATCCTCCTACTCAAAGTGATAAAATCTCACGCAATATGCACTTCACAATTCGTTATTTGTGAGCAACAAATTAACCAGAGCATATTCTAATCATCCATTGATCAAAGAAAATTTCAGTTGTAAATTATTTAATCAAGCCATATTATAATTATTAATTGATACGAGAAAACCATAAAAATAAATTAGCTTTCCTTAAAACTTTCAGAAAATATAGCAGCCCGATAAAATTGCAATCTACGTTATAAAAATAAAACACGAAGTAGAATTCATTATACCAGTCTAAAAGCAGATACTTCCAAGTCCCCAGCAGCCAGGTTGGCAGAACAGCGACCTCCCATACGAAAGGTCGTGAGTTCGAATCACGCCGGGGAAAGAGAGAGGTAATCTTTTTCTTTCCCCGTGTCAATTACTGGAGCTTCCAAACTGATTGAGAGATGGCGCCACCAGCCCTCTTTTGACAAAACTATTGACGAAATTTATATCGTCAAGCAAGTGAAGAAACTAATTTCATCAATTTGACGAAATGTTCGCTCGGAGCATTTTCCAGGAAACTATTTCGTCAAAAACAAAGAAAATTTCGTGAAATCTGAGTATTCATTTCTGAGAGTGTGGCAAAAATGTCCTTCCTTAATTTGGAAAAAAAATGCGCCGGAAGGGGGCGCTGTAATAGCGATTTTTAATATTGTACCATCGAAAAGTGTATGAAGTTATGCATAGAACTGAACTAAATTTTTTAAAAAGTTCTTGGCTATAGCAAGCAGGTCCTTCCTTCATTTTGAAAAAATCGCCTGTAGGGGGCGCTGTAATAGCGAATTTTGTGCCATTTTGAATATTGTACCATCGGAAAGTGTATGAAGTTATGTATAGAATTGAACCAAATTTTTTGTGTATGCTTTTGGTCATGGCAAAACGTCCTCCTTGAATTTGGAAAAAATCGGCCGGAAGGGTGCGTTGTAATAGCAGTTTTTGTGCGATTTTGAATATTGTACCATCGAAAAATGTATAAAGTTATGCATATAATTGAACCAAATTTTTTTTAAGTTTTTGTTATAGCAAGCAGGTCTTCCCTTAATTTGGAAAAAATCGCCGGAAGGGGTCGCTGTAATAGTGATTTTTGTGCGATTTTGAATATTTTACCATCGAAAAATGTATGAAGTTATGCATAGACTTGAACCAAAAATTTTTTTTAAGTTCTTGTCTATGGCAAGCAGGTCCTTAAGTGGGAAAAAAAACCGCCGGTAAGGGGCACTGTAACAGCGATTTTTGTGCATTTTTGTGTCATTTTAAATATAGAACCATCGAAAAGTGTATGAAGTTATGTATAGAATTGAACCAAATTTTTTGTGTATATTTTTGGTCATAGCAAAAAGGTCCTCCCTGAATTTGGAAAAATTCTGCCGGAAGGAGGCGCTGTAATAGCTATTTGAGTGCCATTTTCAATATTGTACCATCGAAAATTGTATGAAGTTATGCATAAAATTGAATCAAATTTTTTTTGTATGTTTTTGGCCCTGGCAAGAAGGTTTCCCCTGAATTTGGAAAAATTCCGCCGGAAGAGGGCGCTGTAATAGCGATTTTTGTGTAATCTTCTTAATTTTTCATAGTTCTAGTGTATATCAGTGCACTGTAAAAAAATACTGCCAGTTTTCCGGTAGGAATCGGAAAAATAGTTGCCCTTATCGTACCGGAATAACTTCCGACCCAGCTCGGAATAAAAACCGTAAAAATTAGGAAATAGTCAGTAAAACGGTATTTTACGGATTTTATACCGATTTTACGGATTTTATTCCGAGCTGGGTTGGAAATTATTCCGGTACGATAAGGGCAACTATTTTTCCGATTCCTACCGGAAAAATGGTATTATTTTTTTTTTTACAGAGTGGCTTGCGAATCGACGGGAATTTCCCATCCTGATAAGCCGACTATTCGCGACTATCATGATTTTAATGAATATCATGTTCGAGATTAACTCGTTTTTACTCCGATTAATTGACTGAAGTAGAAATTTTAGATGAAAGTCAAAGTTGATATACTATTGAACTAATAAAAATGAAATACTGACAAATGTAACAACATTTTGAAATAGTAAAATATATGAGATAGAAGAAAGTTTTGGGATTGGCACATACAGCTAGTTAAACTTCCATTTTTATATTCGGCGTATAATACACACCTGTAAAATTGAACCAATTTTCTTGTTTCAAAGGTGCGCGTTATACCATATATACATTATGACCAGAATTAAAACACCCCTACTTCGATCTCCCTATACATCGAACTACTCAGTGTAAAGGTTTCAAATTTTGTGCACATACTATTCATGACTTGGGGAAACGGAATTAGAGAAAAATAATTAGTTCCAGAAGCACCGATAGATAGTGCTGTAAAGCTGGCCAATAGCGCTCAAAAGATATCTTTACACACTTTATTTGAACGTACTAAAGTTCACGTGACACGGGACTTATCGACGCATGGAATGCTATTTAATATGGTTTCCTTCTCGAAGATTTAACATCTGGACTGTGTGGACAGCTTGTTCAACTGCTGGTCTTAACTTGTCAACTGAGATGCTTCTTACAAGCAGCGTGATTCAGAATGCCAAGGTTAATGGACGTCCTCGATAAAGAAGAATTTCTAAGTGTCCCCACAGCAAAAAAATTACACGGATTAAGATCCGGAGAACAAGATGGCCAGATTTTCGGAAACGCGCAACTGATTACTTTGTCATTATTGAAACGGTGCAGAAAGTCACATTCTCCTCAGCTTGTATCCTCTTTTATACCCAGAACATGGCTGCAAACCAATGGTTTATGTAATGTTTTCTGCTTACAGCGCGAAATTGGTGTTACAATAGCAGTTTAAGCTTCTTTACCTTTTGTTCCATAAAAATTAAAAAGGAAAGGCTCGATTCGCAAGTGCTTCGTTTTATTATTTTTGTCTTATTTTCCTATTTCCTGTTATATAGTGCGGTAATTTTGAAATTATTTTTCCCCTTAATCCGCTTCCCCATCTTTTCAATGGTATTTGCATAATATTTGAAGCCCTTAAAGTGAGTAGTTCAATGTGTAGAAGAGTAGGCGTGTTTAAATTCTGGCCACCCGGTACATATATAAATATATTCCATGATTAGTTGAATCTAATATATATTTATATTAGAAATACATAATATAAATATATATTTCTCTTTCTCTCTCTCTCTCTGTGCGTGTGCGTGTGTATGCATCGCTTAAAATCTGTCTTTACATGTATTAAACTTCATTGGTACACATTTTTTTATACCTTGTTAAAACAAAAAGTTACGTTCATTAAAATATCAATGGAAATGATATAACGTCAATTATTTCAATTTTTGAATAGCTTCCACTTTTTAATTTTATGAAAGTCCAGAAAAGTTTATGACGAAGGAAAAAACTTTCATGTTACAAATAACAAAAACACTCCTTTAAAAGCTTTATTTTGTGTTTTTCCCTCAATTAGAGGGAAAAATCTTAAATTCGTCTTACTATTTGAAACATTTTCTAATTTCATGCCTCTAATGACTATTTTCCTATTTCAGGAACTAACTTAAGAGAAATATCTCTTTACAATAACATTTTTTATTTATTTTTTCAACTGTTCAAAAAAAAAAAAAAATGACTTTGCAGATGTCTTAAAAAATTTAATTTTTTAGCCAGAGGTAGATCTTTTTCTCCTTCAGATGGTGGCTAATAACCCATGACTATAGTTTAGAGAGCAATTCATTAGCAGCTATTATCCTTATCTGATGAATAACAGAGATTAGTTAACAGAACAATAGAAAAACATCTTCTATTGGACTAATTACTCTGTGTTATTGAACATCTAATAATGAGAGCTGTTAATTAATTGCTCACGAAACTATAGCCGTGTGCTATTAATCACAACCAGGAGAGAAAATAGTGCCTACCTATTTCTGTTATTATCCTACCTATTCTCCAGTTATTTTATTCATTAATTAGAGTTCTATATTGCTCTTACAGACATAATATTTTGCTACAGGGAGTTTATTTATTTTTAATATTTATGCAATAATTTTACATATTCTCTTTTATTACGTGATATACGTAAAATAATATAATTTACAAATTCATATTGATTATGTGACTGTATGAACAATGCAACATAATAAATATGTACAATATAAGAATTATTAATTTTAAAGGGATGAAAAAGTAATAATCATCAAAATATATAATTTACCATGCTTTCAGGTGGATTTTTGTTATTTAAAATTTTACATAAGTGAAAATGCTTTCAAAATATCTAATTATTTTTCTTTGATAACCAATAAATAAATGGCCAGAGCGTATCTTAAAATAATACAAGTAGCAGCGAGATTTGTTTTTAATAAAGGATACAAAACGGCGCTTTAAAGTACACTGTAAAAAAAAAAAAAAAAAAATGTAAAGTTACTAAACTTTTTCTAGGAAACTGGGATTCCAAGAAATTTTCATGTAACAGCAACAAGAAAAATTCCTGTAACAGCGTCTGTTACAGGAATTTTTCTTGTTGCCGTTACATGAAAATTTCTTGGAATCCCAGTTTCCTAGAAAAACTTTAGTAACTTTACAGATTTTTTTTTACAGTGTATTTGCTATGTAACGGTCATTATTGAAAATTCCTACTGTTTATCAAAACTTTTCTAATCATAGTTAATTTTAAAAATATGTCATTGTTTAATTTTTATTATACTTAACGAAAAACTATGAAAATGAGTACTATTATGAAAGTATAAGATTCCCTGAAGTATGAAACCTATTCGTAGAGTGCATAAATAAGTAAAATTTCATAAAAGAATATACTTGTATGATGCAAAACAAGGTACGTGGGCTTAACATCTATGTTAGTTTCACTATGTCTTTAGGGATTTGGAGAGTTATCTTATTGGAAAAAATGTCTGCAATATAAATATATATGAAACAGCTTTGAAATTACTAAATACATAAATTTATAAAATCTATATGCAATCAGAACAACTGTATTGGGAGACGCAGAAAACCTACAGTATGTTCTTGATTTATTGATAACACTATTACATAATTATAATCTATTATCAAAGCCGCACAAACATTGTAATCGAATTAATTTTTTTTGCTAAAATTGCCTGACACCTGGAGTCTTACTGTTCGTCAGATTGTTTATTATTATCTTTTAATTACCCAGACTCCTTCTTTAAATTCTGACAAAGTGTCACAGACATAAACAAAGTTAACCAAATTATATTTAATCTTGCTATCGTTTTATTTTTAGGGGTGGGGTGCTTTCAAGAACTTTTTTTTGTCCGTAAATTTCTGAATGAATCATTCAAAAGATTTACCTAAATAAGTCTTGTTGTAGAATTTATTATAACTAAGAGGAGCTGAATTAACTTATACATTATGTGAATCAATCTATTAGATATTTTTCTAAAACAGTAGATAAGCAACATTAATATTTCTAAACAATTTGCTTATATTTTAAACTTGAGTCATTTGCAACTAGTCACTAGTTTTTCAGTTAATGGAGCAAGCTAGTCCTTCTTTCAACATTCCCCATGGTTTCTTTCCAAATTCGAAATTTTTTGACATAATTTACATTTTTCACGAACATAGTTTAAAAAACTCTACGTAAAATTTTAATAGCAAAAGTAAGGTAACTTAAATGATTTTAAAAGTTCAAGAGAACATAATTTTATTATAAGTAAATGAAGAAATTATATGCAGATAAGATTTCATAAATATAAATTATATTTAAAAAAAAATAATTGTAGCAAAAAACATTTGGTATAGAAGGCATGCAAGCATTCGTAAACTTTTAAGTCTTAAAGACAAAAGAATTTCCAACAAAATTTAATATTTATTTTATTTAAATTTACGTTTTACAAAGTAAATTATTATCAGCTCTTTTATGCAAAGATATTTTCATATGAAAGTTAATAAATGCAATTTCAAAACAAGCTTTTTTTTTTCAAGAAATGTTTTATCAACATTTCTCTAACTATTCATTTACATTTTATAATAATTATATTTATACTAATACTGATACAGAAACCAAAATTTGTATTCAGAGCTCAGCGGAAGTTTTTAAGAAAATAAAAGCAGATAATGCCAAATATTTCTTTTCACTAAGTTTTATTTCTACAGGTAATTACGTATTTTGGTGTAAAACAAGATTCATTGCTTTTTAATCCATCGTAAAATTACAAACGTAATTACTGAGAAGAAAAGAAGAACTGTACTTCTTTCAAATCTAATAAAATAAATCCCAGGTACTGACAGCATAAAATTACTACAACAAAAAAGCTTTCTATATCTTTTAGTGGAACATAATTTTTTCCTTCGATTTGCTTTAGCGACAGTTTAAGCCGTTATCTTTATTTTTAATGGACAAAAAGTTAATTTATATTTGAAACCATCTTAAAGAAAAACCAGAACGAAAAATCAGGCATCAAGCATAGATTATGAAACACTTTCCAACACTAACAGAATATTATTAAGAAATTTCAGTTTTTGTATAGTGAAATGAGATTTTTTAATAAGAAATTGAAATAAGCAAAACACCTGACTCAGTAAAAATTCATTTTCAGCAATTTATGGCCATATCAATCAGTTCAAATTCTTTTTTGCAGCCCTGTGCATGATCTGTAAAATTTATACTCACCACATAATATAGTAAAAATTAGACGAGTATGAAAATTCATACTACACCGCAAAATGCGCTCTCAGCAATTATTGCTCGTAATCAGAAGTATAACTGATTTCTTTTGTGCTACCCTGTAAGCCAATTATAAATACTACTATATTATACGTTTTATAAAGTATGTTGCAAATGCATGTCATTAATTCATATCAGTCTCATTAAGTCTGAAATATCGTAACATCTGTAAAATGCATTGCAAACGAGTTTTCCCTATAGACTATAATGTAACGAGTTCAACTATTTTTTGGGTCCAGCAAGGCTTGAAATGTGCCGAAACAAACAGGAACGATATTTTGGTTCGTAAAATTATGACAAATATTGTTCCAGTTCGTGAAATTACGGTAAATATCGTTCCGGTTTGTGCAATTATTATAACATATTGTTAATGTTCCTGAAAAATATTAATATTTCCGTGCTAGTACAGGTTCATCCCCCCCCCCAAAAAAAAATGGATAGAACGTGCGGCGATGAACTTAACGGCGCTGTCATAAGCTACCATCCATAACCAGGGATGTGAGGCGTTTGCGATAGTTCCTACTCCAAATGAACAACCCACGAGACAGATGACTATGAAATTTTACCGAGTAAATAAATATGACAAGTCCTCCAAAATTTTAAATCTTAAACTTTTGATATAACGAAGATGGTACCAGACTCAATTTAGGACTTACTGGAGATACTATATAGCTTATTTTAAATTCTCTGTAACTTTTTAAAAATTATTATTTAGAATTTTGAATGCATTTAAAAAACTATTTTTGTATGGTTGAAATAAATGTATCTATACATATTTTTTTTAATTAATAAAAATTAATCAACAATAACTTTGAAACAGCATTCCTCCGGTTCGTGAATTTTTTCCATCTGAGTTCTAGGTCCATATAAATGAACTATAAATGCAACATACTCTTTTTAAGTACCAAACATTCTTTAGTAAAACTCAATACATATATTACATGGCAATCCGATTATATTTACGGGGGTATCTTAACGGAGAGACAGACAAACAGAATACATAAAACACTTTACAACAATGTTGGAAAGTGTCAAAAATCGGTATTATTTTATTTACTTTATCACATTTTAATTATATACGAAATTTAAACAGCATATGATACAGGAAAAACATCACAATTATTTATTTAAATTAAAAGTTTATATTTGATTTTGGAGTTTTGTTATCCTCAAAGACATTTTTAAATCCGTATTAAAGAACTCATTAATATGCAAAATTTAAAAATTCCACCAAATCAATAAAATCTTGAATTTCCAGTTTACCTTTTTTTCATACGTCGATATTTTTATTTAGTAAATATGATCCACTAAAGAAATATATTAATATCGTTTTTTAAATATTCGTCAAAAAATAATCTATATTTTAGTGGGACATATAATTTTTCTTCTCGTTTGCTTTAATTATTCTTCACGTGTCAACAGTTTAAACCATTATTTTTCTACTTAGTAGAAAAAAGTTTATTTTTATTCCAATCTATATTAAAGGAAAAAATGAGTATTATTATATTTACTTTATCCTATTTCAATATTATATGAAAATTAAATTACACATGGAACAGACAAAAATCACGATTTTTTATCTAAACTCAATGATTATATTTGATTTTTATTTGAATTTTTTTTTTAATCTTCAAAGAGGTTTTTTTTTAATACGTAAGAAGTGTTTTTTTTAAAGAATTCATTAATATGTAACATTTCAAATGTTTTTCAAATCAATGAAATTCTAAATTTCCAGATTATGTTTTTTCTTTAATATGCCTGTTTCTTCATTTAATTTGCTACACTAAAGTAGTATATTAATTTATTTTTTAAAGGATTCTTTAAAACATAAGTTTGGTTTATTAATGAAATTTAAAATCCAGGACAGTTGCAAATATCAACATATGGAAAATGTAAAAAAACTACTGTGTTTTATTTTGCTAGAAAATGCTAAACCTAAAGAAGCATTAACTTTGGGAATTATATTGATACTAAGGGAAAATATAGCTGTAATAATAATCTTATCTATCAATCTCTCAGTTTGTATCTACCTATGTATGTATCTATATCTGTATCTCTATCTATCTATCTACCTATCTATAACTCTATTTATATGCATCTATCTATCTATGTCTATATGTATTAATATATAAATATATATAATCCAGCAAAAGAAAGTATTTGGTCGAAGCTAACACGCCCGCCCCCTTCCTCACCAAACAGAAAAAACACGAAATGTACAACCTAACTATATAAACACTACAACCATTAGAAAACAGAAAACAAACCAAAAGCATTCTGCGACCTCTCGGCATGGTGTTATGTTTCAAATTCATCAATGCATTCAAAACAACAGTTATAATTTAAACAATATGTATTTGTGGCTGCGTGTTTCGGCCAGAACGCTGCTTAGCAAAACCAAAATGTTCAAAAACATATTTGAAGGCCATGTACCAGACATTCCCCTGTCGGACTCTACACCAGAAAAATCAATGAACGCTGGATGTGGAAAAGTAACTGAAATTAGCTACAAATGAAATTGATGTCCAGTGCAAAAATACTGCCCACCAACTCAGCTAGGTTGACAGATGCAGAAGTAAAAGAAAATAAATGGAATAAATTTTCTAACAAGCAATGTAAATTCGTGCCATGGGTCAATCCATTTCAAATGGTCCAGAAAATCATTTATTCGTTGCTTGACCATTTTTTTTTAAAATCTGAAATTTTCTATACGACAACCCTAACATGATGGAAGTTCAAAATGACTATTATTTTAATTTTATTAATTTTTGTTTGTGCATGGCGGCCATCTTTGTTTCATCGCCTGCAGCAATATTTGGTAATACAGTAGTTTCCGAAAATAAATCCTTATTGGTGAAATTTAAGCATAAAATTTCAGTTTTTTTTTTTTTCAAAAATTTGTCCGTTTACAAGAGGAAAATTTTCTAGCAAGGAAAACTGTGAACATGACATAATTTTTTTTACAAATAGGCCGAAAGTACATGTACTCACACGCCAAGTTCCAGATCTCGGACTTGCTTTCTCTTCGCTAAAAAAAAATCCCAAATTTTTCAAAAATGTCAAAAATCGCACTTTTGTGGCTTTGATATCTCTGGTGGGGACGAGATAAAAATTTGAAGTTCTGGTTTCTGACAGTATTGTATGGTAGTGTTATGCACAAGAAATTTCAGGATGGAGATTTGACTATAAACTGAGATATGGCAAGGGCAACATGTCAAAACAATACTGCCAAACTACTGTTTGTTGTAGTCACAGCTAAGTATTTATTTCAGAGTGTCACTTTAATTTATGTTTTTGATTATCTTTAAATAATAGCAACAGAAAATAAAGCCCTTTGCAAAGCTTAGCAATTAATTAAAAAAATAATTATGCCTAAGGCCGTACATTTTGTATGGTTTCAATAATTTTTGTTGTAAGTAATTTTAGTAGCTAAAAGAAACCTCAGCACTTTTAGACAAAGAAAAAAATATTTTTATGCAAGACCTAAGACAAAAACAGAATAGGGAAAGAGAAAACCTGTTAATGTTATCATACTTGTTCAAACATGATCAAACGTGTCAAAACACATTATTTCTTGTTGGTTTAAAAACCACAATTTTGATCTTTCTCAAAATTTTATTTGTAGGAACCAAGTCTTGTCATCTCTTGATAACTTGATTGAAGATCTTGGCCCTGCTGGCTAATAGAAATAAACTTTGAAATTACAATGTGCAAGTCTCACTTCATTAATAATTCCTAGCTTACTTCTTATGCAAAAATGTCATTTTTCTGCAGTACAAATTTTGAAAGGGCGTTGGATATTTTTACTTTCTGAAAATTACTTGAGGCTGATGCACGGTAACATCGTACAATGTTTCATTTACAGGAACATACTTATGGTAGGAACAAGTTTCAGGGACTGGCAAGCAGCATTAAAATTGCGGTTTTTAAACCAAATAGAAGGAATGTGTTTTGACAGGTTTGATCATGTCTCAACAAGTATGCCAACATTAACAGCTTTTCTCTTCCGCTATTCTGTTTTTTGTCTCAAGTCTTGTATAAAAATATTTTTTTTTCTTTATGTAAAAGTGCTGAGGTTTATTTTTGTTACTAAAATTACAACAAAAATTACTGAAAGCATACAAAATGCAGGCCTTAGGAAAAATTATTTTTAAAATTAATTGCTAAGCTTTGCAAAAGGCTTTATTTTCTGTTACTATTATTTAAAGATAATTAAAAAACAAATTTAAATGACACTCTGAGATAAATACTTACCTGTGACTACAACAAAACAATAATTTGGCATTATTGTTTTGACATGTTGCCCTTACCATATCTCAGCTTGTAGTCAAATCTCCATCCTGAAATTTCTTGTGCATAACACTACCATACACAATACTCTCAAAAACCAGAACTTCAGATTTTTATCTCCCCGTAAGGCATGGTGACGTCACGGCGACGTCGTTGTGAAGTCACACTGTGATTTTGTGACCGTCGATGTGACGTCACGTGACGTCGATGTGACGTCACAGTGACTAGAATGCGAGGTCGTTATGGCCGTTTTAGAGGTCGTTTGTGACGTCACATTGTGACCACTCTGTGAAGTCACGGTGTGACAAATTTGTGAAAAGTGTGTCATTTGTGACTATTTTGGCATTAACTTTGTGACGAACCTGTGACGAAAGCGACAATGCTTTGACGTCACACTGTGACCAATTTGTGAAATATGGGTCATTTGTGACGAACTTGTCATAAACACTGTGATTTCAAATGAAAATCAAATTTCAAATTAATTGCTTAAAAGACGCAAATAGTGAAAAAGATTCCATGCTGGGACTCGAACCCGGGCCATTAGTACAGCGCACTGACATTCTACCGATTAAATCACATGGAACGATACCCAGGCTGGAAAATTTCTCACTATTACATGATGGCGAGGCTACAAACTCAGCACAAGATGGAATATTTAGCGTGAGCCACCAACATGATGCAAACACGAAACTTAATTAAATCCAGTATCGATTGAAATTATATTAATACTTGGAAATTTTTCCAGAGAGAACCATTCGCCTTGCATACAATATTTCAAATGAAAATCAAATTTCAAATTAATTGCTTAAAAGGCAATTTTAATTTGAAATGTTGTATGGAAGGCGAATGTTTCTCCCTGGAAAAATTTCCAATTATTAATATAGTTTCGATGCTGGATTTCATTAAGTTTCGTGTTTACCGCATGTCGGTGGCTCACGATAAATATTCCATCTTATGCTGCGTTTGTAGCCTTGCCAACCTGTAATAGTGAGAAATTTTACAGACTGGGCGTCGTTCCATGTGGTTTAGTCGGTAGAATATCAGTGTGCTATACTGATGGCCCGGCTTCGAGTCCCGGCTTGGAATCTTTTTCACTATTTGCGCCATTTAAGCAATTAATTTGATATTTGATTTTCATTTGAAATATTGTATATAAGGCGAAGGATTCTCTCTGGAAAAATTTCTAAGTATTAATACAGCGATGAATTTTGAAATAACCTTTTGCTGTAAATATAAAATCTTATCTTTTAACCGTACTTTTTAGCAAAATATCGCTATTTTGGAGTCCTATTCTTCTAAATCATTTTAAATTTTTCCACTTAAAAAACAATGCTTATCAACTGACATATTTTTTTATTCAGTTCTATGCTTGATATTGAGTTCAAGCTTGATATTTAGAATGTGTAAATTTTTTAATTTGTTGTGATTTGTCATTGCTTTATTAAATACGAACATGGAGACTCACAGATATTAATACAAGTATTATTTATAGAGCGGCATGATAAGCGATATTTATTTAAATTTTTTATTCCCGTGTATATTGTATTTTGTGAATATGAGCTAAATAGATTTGGTATGTTTTATAGGAAAAGACTGATCTGGGAAATAGAAAAAAAACGAGTAAGAAAAATCATGCGTTAATCATAGATTATGAAATACTTTCCAACACTTTCTGAATGCTTTAACAAGACATCGTAATTTAGGGAAATGACGTAAATAAGATAACTAAGTAAACATTGGAAAAATTGATTTCAGCAGTTACCGTCCATAGCCAAATATGTTTTCCAATTCTTTTGAACAACCCTGTATTTGATCTGTAAGTTGATACACTGAGAAAAATGAAGTACTCAAAAATAAGTAAACCGACGTACTCATATCGAATTGAATATTTTTGGATCAAAAATGAACCCATGCTTTCTCTATTTTGAAACATCACGTTATCAAACCCAAACAAACGAATAGTTTTGTACCCTGTAATGGTTCATTTCATTTATGGCGGCATAAATGATGTTTATTAATGTAAATATTAAATTATGCACAGCATTTTAAAAATAATTTAAAAGTGCTTGGAAATAATGCTCTTGTCATAAAAATATTCCATTTGAGTATTTTGTTAAGAATTTTGCTATTTTTCTAAATAAATAATCAATTAAACATTTCTTGTTAAGAACTTTGAACGGGAAATAAATGTCAGTACATTTTTACTTTAAATTTTAGGTTTTTCTTTTTTTGGGGGGGGGAGGGGGGCAGTACATAATGATTCATATTTGATCACAACCAATGAATAAAAAATGAGTACATGTGTTTCTCAACTTTGAGTACATTTGGATCGGAGCTATTTTGAGTATGTGACGCATTTAAATTTAAGTACTTTTTACTCAATTTTGACTTCCCATTTTTTTAAGTGCATATATACTATATAATGGGAAAATTTAGTTTAGCAAGAAAACGCCTAACAGGTTGAAATTCTTTTTCAGCAATTTATACTAATGTATGGAAACATACTTGAATACTTTTGTACAACCCTGTAGTTTACCTAGAATCTTTATTACACGCCACTATTTAGTTAAAATTTAATTCAAACTAAGACACTCTTAAAACTGCTGAAATCACATTTCCAGAAATTATAATTTATAGACGGTCATGTATCCAATTCTTTACGTGATCCTGTATATCGTTTTATCTATATTCTACAAACATTTCTTGGTAAATTAAATGCAGTTCAGCAAAAAAGAGCATAACTCATTTAAAAACCACCTTTAAGCAATTTGCGCCCATACCCAGTAATCCTTACGAATACTTTTGTGTAGCCTTGTATAGGAATTATAGCATTTATATACACCATATACTATGCATAAATATAGTGAATCATAAAAGCGCATATCATAATTAAAAATACATTTCCAGCAATCATCGCTAATGAACAGTACTTCGGATACAATATAGTATCTGAAATATTTTGTGTGTCCCTGTAAATGCTATATACGTATTATTCGTATTATACATGAAATAATTTATAGTATGTAAACCTCAGCGACATATATCAATTTCATTATATATGAAATAGATTAACATAATTAAAGTATGCCGCAAACAATTCCCTCCACCCCTATATCATTATGTATTTGAATTCCTTTTTTAGCCCTGTAAATGAACAATAACTATTCTTTGCATCGCATAGTCAACAGAATGCATATTTTAGTGCACTTCATAAATGCATATAAATTTTATTCTGTTTGAAAGCGTGCGTAAAATCATAAAAAATCATTTGAAACGATTTTTTTCCATAGGCTGTAATGTAACGGAAAACTTTTGGCTGTCCCTGTAAATGAACAAAGCATGCTACAAACTTCATTACAAATAGGTACCGTGCTATGGTAAACGTCAATAACATCCAAAAATTTCAGGGCAATCCGAGTATATTTTCGAGAGTTAGAGTGCGGATAGACTGCTAGACGGACAGACAAACCGAAGTCATAAGCACTTTTCAACTTGTGTCCTATAATATGTATCCTGTATTATATGAACTTTTAAAAATATATACTAAAGCAGTTTAATCTATAACTTCCCATCAGGCATGAAAAACACTTTGTTTCAATGCTTAAGTATCATATTTTACTTTTTAGGGCCAATAATTACGCGTATCATAAACGTAGAAAATGAATTTACAAAAGAAGAAAATTTAATAACCGATTCAGAATATCTATAATTAAATGTTTGATTAAAATCACAAACAGAAAAGAAAAAATGCTTACATACAATTTAAAAAAATAAATATACCAATTTGAAAAATACTAAAAATAATAATTAGGATTTATAATTGTATACTATTAAACAACAGCAAACTCAATAGATAAATTAAATGCCTTATTAGATTTAACAATATCTCAAAAATATTTCGATATGGTATAAGGAATTCCTATTATTTTATAATTTCGGCAAATGTTAAATCTGAAAACATTGGTTTGAAGATTTAGGATTTTGAAAGATAATTTAAAATATTATTAGCACTAAAAGAAAATTCTTTCAAATGTTTCACTACTGTAATATGTAAAGTTACATTTTCCCAGTATAATGTTAATTTCTAATCTGAAACAGTTTCGTAATCTTATGATAATCGAACATCATATTTAACCCCAAAATAATAATAACTATAAGTATTAGTAATCAAAAAATAGTAAGAAGCCGATAAAATAATTCCAAATCATTGTCGTTCCATACATTTTCAATCTCAAGTAAGAGTAAATTAATGTTTA
Source organism: Maratus speciosus (assembly GCA_963932465.1). Taxonomy (NCBI): domain Eukaryota; kingdom Metazoa; phylum Arthropoda; class Arachnida; order Araneae; family Salticidae; genus Maratus; species Maratus speciosus. Next base: position 382,242,351 of record OZ010789.1, read on the forward strand.
TATTAATTCCAGTATGAATGTAGGCATGCACAGTCTCTGCGCAGTTTTTTTTTTCAAGCGATGGCAGATTAAGATATTTTTCTTTACAGTTATCGAATTTTAAAATATCGCTTCTAACAGTTTAAAGATCAGTCTCTTACAAATATAACATAAAATTATTTAACTCATATGTACAAATCAGGAATAAAATATTTAAATTAAATAAAACTTACATATACGTTCTATTAATATCCGTGTATCCAAAAATGGTCATTTCCTTATCTTAAAGTGTTGTAGACGTGGTGAAGGTGGTGTTCTAAAAACAGTGAACTATTTATTTCCCGCGTCTTCTCATGTTTATTTTTTTGTGGGCAGACGATTTTCAAGCAGATGGTCTGGTACAGATTATTTGTTTTTGCATGCAAGAGATATGAAACTTGAATGCGCAGTAATTTTCTGAAAGTATGGTTAATTAAAATTTTGTATTTGAAGAAATGTCCAATGTATTTAACCTTTTCTTTTTATCCGTACCAAATAATACAAGTTAAAATGTATTGTAAAGTTCATTTTTTCTAAATAATTATAATAATAATATTCATAATTAGAGTTTATTAGATATACCATTGTTTAAATTTTCAAAAGGTGTAAAAATAAATTTAATGGTAATAACGAGCCCCCCCCCCCTTTTTTTTTTTTTTAAAGTAAAGTTTGTTTTGCACAAATTTTGTATATTTCTTTTATTTTCGGAAAATGCTAATTTTATTTAAAAAGTCTGAAAGAAGTAGAATTTATGACTTGAATACAAATTATAAAAATATTCTAAAGCAATAAATGCATAGATGACTAAACTCTGAAGACTCTTTCTACGTGCTCATTAAAAGGTGCAGATTTAACTGTAATAGAAAATTTTTATTTTGAAACCACAGAAGTGTTTCGAATAATCCTGGTCGGTAAAAAAAAGAAATAAATAAATAAATTTCCCCCCAGCAAACTAAATATGTAAAGTGTATAAATTTAATATTCCTAATTCTAATTATATTATCCAAATGCTAGATAAAATTTAAATCATGAAAAAGTATACATTCACTATCTTAGATATCAAATTGATAAAATATAGCCTGAAAATTTAGTTTATTAATGATTGTATCGTGCACTTTATTTATTATGCCCCCCCCCCTCTCCCCTTTAGTGAGAGAATTTACCATTTGCTATCCACTAATATATTTTATTCCTTATGCCATGTAACTCGTGACTGTTTAAAATATTTCTCTTCATTTTCAAAGATTTTTGAAGTTCATATTTTTGTCACACTGTAACTTACAATATGGTGGTTTTTTTGTCACATATGTGACGTGACGTACGTTACATAGCAGTGATATAACAGTGACCTCACAATTTTTTTTTAATTGCCAGGAAAACATAATTTTACAGTAAATAACATGTTTTAAAGAATTTTCGTAATTTTTTAAAGTTTTCTAAGAAGTTCACATCTCAGTCACAATGTGACATCACTGAGGGGTGACATTTTGGTCACAGATGTGACGTGACCACAGTGACTTACAGTGACGTCACAACGACGTCACCGTGACCATGCATGCTATGAGGGTCGTGTCTCACCAGAGATATCAAAGGCCCAAAAGTGCGATTTTTGACATTTTTGAAAAATTTAGGATTTTTTTTAGCGAAGAGAAAGCAATTCTCTGATCTGGAACTTGCCATGTGAGTACAAGTACTTTTGGCCTATTTGTAAAAAAATTGTCATGTTCATAGTTTTCCTTGCTAGGAAAATTTCCTCTTGTAAACGGACAAATTTTGGAAAAAACAAAATTTATGCTTAAATTTCACCAATAAGTAGTTAGTTTCGGAAACTACTCTATTACCAAATTTTTAGCCCAATGTATTCTGTACAAATTGCTTTAATCCGCACTTGAATTGGAGAAATAAATGATGAATTATTTACAATTCCGTAAACCCTTCATGTGAGAAAATTGCTGCAGACGATGAAACAAAGATGACCGCCATGCACAAACAATAATTAATAAAACTAAAATAATAGTCATTTTGAACTTCCATCACGTTAGGGTTGTAGTACAAAAAATTTCAGATTTTTTAAAAATGGTCGAGCAACCTGTGCTGGACAACTTGAAATGGATTGACCCGCCAGTAAGTGCAGCCATAATCATAAAACCCTTCTTGTAAAGGTTTACTATTGATCAAAGGCAAACAATCAATAATGGAGGCCGTAAGCAAAAAGAGAATACGTTTTTATAAAAGTAAGGGTTATATAAGAGATAAAATAAGAGATTTATTTTTAATCACCCTTTAACTTAATTTTTAAAAAATCGGTGGTACAAATTCACTGGCGGTAGACGCGTACAACGACAACAGAGAAACTTTAGCTTTGTTATGATAAAATTTTGAATAATAACAAAAACTATGTTTAAAAGTTGCACTAGATCCATTGTTACTGTAAACAGAGTTTTATTTTTATACCTTTAGTTTTATTTTTTGCATAAAACTGTTTTTAAATTTCTAGATTACCCACAAATATCACTGATAATCTTTTTCAATATGTTTTACTTGAATGATTTCAAAATTGTTGATCACTAAAATTACATTTGCCTTTCTATTTTATAAGAAAGTAATTTACACAAATGTAAATAAAAAAAATGTAAGCCTGATTTAAAGGAGGAAATACAAACATTTCTTATATGTGTAGAAACTGATTAAGAAAATGGATAAGGCAATTGGAAGAAACGCGCCGAGTTTCATTATAATCATTTTCTTTCTGCTAAAACCATTTACAGAAATTGAAAAGAAAAAGTTTATGTTTATTTTAGAGGCACTTGATTCAATTCCTTACTGGGTGGTGCTAAAATGCACTATATTTTGTAAAAATAAATATTTGTATCAACAGTAGTATCTTTGTTAAAATCTATAAAGCTAGTTTTAGATTTTTATTATTTTATATTCATTAATTTATATTTGTGGGGGAGGATTACCAATTGCCTTTTTTGTATTTCTGAAATTGTGCATTTATATAGCGAGCGTAAAAAAACGGTATATGTACGTACATACCAAGAGGTTTGAGGCTTTTTTAGCAAATATAAATTTGAATTTCTATGAATTTTTATACATACGTATTAGAAATAATTCGTCCAACTTTTACTTTTATTTTACTGTTTTATGAATATTTGATTATTTTTTTAAAATTTTGTTGATAATGTGTTTTTGTACTGTTTTATAATTCTTGAACTAATAAAACTAATGTTTTTTTTCTATGCAGATTTGCCAATAAAAGGAAATATTAACAATAATTTATTAGTATGGAGAAAATTTTTTTAATTAAAAATTATTGCATCTAGGAATGCTTTATGGGAATATTTCTTAAAAGTTTTTCAAAATGGCACACATTTAAAAAATATTTATTTATTTATTTATTTATTTTGTATGAATTTGGAATCTGTTAGAGCATTTCAGAAGTATGCATTTTGAAATGTCATCATTATATTTTTAGTTACCACAACTTCATTTAATATTTTAAATAATGTTATCTTCCAAATAATAAAGTTTTAAAAATTTTAGTTAACAGTGTGTTACATTCTCTCTCTAGTCACAGTGAGGGAATGAGAATAAATTAAGAGATAATAACGAGTATATGCACTGCTTTAAGGGCAGAGAAATCTTCGTTATAAAGAAGAATTTCTACAGCATTCTATAATTATATCTTAGTAAAGTTTGGCTTTAGGAAAAGAGCAAGTATGTAAATTACAACTTCGCTCTTTGGCATATAAGCATGTAAAAGCGGCCATATGTTGTTTGTGAAATGTCTGGATAATAATTTATTTCGCAATTAACTATAAGAATTTTAAATCATTTCCTTGTAATATCATATATTATATTTACCTATTAAAATGAGGCAAATAAAACATCTGCTAAGGAATAAATACTTCCTATCTAAATTTTTTTCGATATAAATAAAGCCAAATATTCAGTTACGTGTCACCTTTATTCTAAAGGGAAAAAGTACAAAGTCAGGCGAATATACAAGTTTTGGTGAGACGGGAAACAAACAAACAAAAATGTATCGATGTTTAGACTCATTAACCCATATAATTAACCCAGTACGTTATCGTACGCATAAGTCAAAAATGTTTATGACTACGTTTACATCCCAAGTTTTGTACTACCCTGATTAAGGACCAGCTTATTTTTGTGCCTGAAACACGTGTCATGTTTTATTGTGCATATATCGCTTGAACGAACTGTGGAGCTATTTCTTTTCTGCTGATAACTTTTTTATATCCCATTAATACCAAAATGTGGTAAACAGAAAACATTTTAAAAATATCTATTAGATGTTAAAATTCTGACAAATTTATCAATTAAATTCGGAAATATCACATTTATTATTTTACGTAACCATATAAAAAATAAAGGTAAAATTCTAATACCTCTTATTGGTTATTCTAAATATACAAAATGTTCTAGAAATAATGCTAAATTTTTTAATTGATTAATTCATTACCGCATAATAAATACAGGGTATTCAACAATGGATGGACAATTTAAAAATTGGAATAAAAGAAAACGGTAATAGCTTTTAACATTATTCATGTACAAACATAATGTGTAAAGTGAAGAATTTCTGTAGTATTCGTTCTCGTTTTAGTACAAAATGGAATCGACAGATGGCATAATAGCGTTTCAAAATGTAATAATGATCATAATAATCTTGTAATTTTTAAATTTAAATCATCTTTTTTTACATTTTAGCATCTAAAAATAGTGCCCAGTAAAAACTTAGTGAACTTAGGAACATCTTTTTATTTTAGCTTGAGATACAAATAGGTTGAGACAGTTGGAGCAGCGCCGTCTGTTGATGCCGATGACGTTTGATTCTCAAACGAGAAAACGTACCACAGAAATTCCAGACATTCGCTTTCTGCTAGAATGGCCTTAATAGCTATAACTGTTCAAAGAAAAAATTCCAATAAAAAAAATCAGTCCATTTTAGAACACAATGTATATTGTTGAATGAAGTTACATGTATAAAAGGCATCTGGAAAGATTACCAAATGGGTAGAATGGACAATAAGGCCTAACACCAAAGTTTCTGAAATGTTTGGCCTCTGTACTTAAGTTCTTGATTTTGTTTCTTTACAGATTTGTCAAAGTTTATACATCAAAGGTGAAAATTGTTTAACGTCTAAACACTAGCATAATTGCCGCAACAATTATTTGTGTTACGAAAAGCATTTTGGAGTATATGATAAGTGAACCCTCCTACACCCACAAATGATAGTCATAACTCCAATTCTAAAAGTCTCTGAATAAAGCTCCGCACTTCAATGCCTTTGATTTTGATTCTCTACACTCATGTTACAGAGAAAAAATACGAATAAAAAAATCAGTACGAACATTTATATACTTCTTTTCTTTTCCATTCGATTGGTCATGCCGCATTTTCATATTAATCTCTAAAATGTTTCAAGGTTTTATATATAATGTCTATACAAATTAATTAATATGTACTACAAAATAATCATAACTTTTGTTGCAGAGACTGATGATGATCAGTGTTGTACCAATGTATCTATTCTGAAATCAATATTAGTTTAAATTTCCACTCAGATATACTCGGATTACAAAGCATTTTATTCCATAATTCAGAAAATGGAACTATTATTCTCTTTTAATAATGCTGATGATTTATCTTGAATGTCATACATTTCTAATATTAGCTTCCAGTGGCTGCGGAATGCATTTACTGAATGGGAGAAATTCCATGATTACTCCCAAACAAACGTATTATCTATTGCTGATATTTTGATAAGTATATATTAACGTAAAATCAGAAAGAGCATGTTCTATCCATGTGTGATGTTTTCTGCATTCATAAATGATACAGATAAAATCCTTCTGTATACGACTAAGAATGTATATGATAGATTTTATTTAAATGTTTCACTTTCGTTAGCTATTTACAGTGATTATTGCATAAATTAAACGTATTACTACAATATTAAGAAGTTATGTAAAATAGTAGCTAGCTAAGAAATACAGTGTTAGTTCTTTGTTATTGTAGGTATGCTTTTGCTTTAATAGAATAAATAAAATTTAAAATTATTTTTTATCATTTGTGGAATTAAAAATTCTTCTTTAACATGTCACAGTTTGTTCTAATTTTCTAAAGCAATATCAACTTTTTGAAAATTATACAAAATAAATTAATAAGAATTTCATATTAACAAAGTGAGATGAAAGGGTAAAATGTGCATGATTAATCATTTCACCATTTTAAATGCTATTTTTTAATATTTAAGAGAAGCATCTGAATGTGTTAAGCATAGACTGTGCTACGTATGCATCTGTAGTTGTGCTGGATTAGAAGCGCATTCTGTTTTATTAAATGATTTTATTGCTTCTCTTTCGTTCATAAGTCTAGCGGTCATACGCTGTTTATGAAATGTTAAGATATACTCCACATAGCAATTTTTCAGTTGTAAATTGGCTCCTATATATTATACATAGATCATAAATTGTGGCCTTTATATTGGATATCAGAAGTATTAATGGTGTGCAAAATAATGATATACTTAAACATAACTATAGATAAACATATGAGCCAACAAATTAGTGAAATCCAACCAAAAATGAAGTCAGACTTGGTCCGGCGTATATGTCTTTTTTTTAATCGACTTCAAAGAAAGAAGTGTCCGTTATTGTCATTATGTGCGGATGTATAAAAATATGCATATCCTCGATTTTTTTTCAAAAACCATTGAATGACTTTGAATTGTAAATGTTTACACCAAAATTAGAGTACAGATGGAAGGTTTTATGTTAAAAAGTCCTTCCGGCCAGTGCCGGGAGGAAGAGGTAGCTTTCATATTCCTTATTTTTAAAAAGCCAACTTATATTATTCAAACACACGAAGGTCAATTAAGTGGAAACCGAATGTAGGAGATTCAATACTAATTTTTATCAATACTAAATCATTATGAATGAGAATTTTGTGAAATTAGTCAGCTTTATCCAAGCTGCTTTTATTTAAAGTCACTTATATTTGGCTGCCAAATTCGGCGATTTCTTAAAGTGCCTGCCATTTTAAGACAACATGGTAGATGAGGCTAACCATTGAACTTGGTCGAGACCTTAGTAATTGCTGTGCACATGCTCACTCATATCGGAATCGGTTGATATATACGAGTGCTGTCGCATGCAAAAAATCAGATTTTTCAAAATGTCACCCACTTTAGAAATTGAAACTGCTATATCTGAGCCATTTTTTAAGATAAAGACAAACAAAAAATGCTCCTGAATCCTTATATCAAGGTCAAATACTTAAGAAAGAAACCTTTTTCAATTTCTAATTTTTTTGTACCTCACTTTAAATATAATTTTTTTTTATTTAATGGCCGCCATTTTGGAACAAGAAGGCTCATGAAGCTGGCCAGCGAACTTGGTCGAGATATTGATGTATACTATCCACATGTCTTCTTCCATCGAAATAGGCGAATACGTGTGGTATCGCGTGTCAAATACAAGATCGTTTCAAAGTGTTAGCCATGATAGAAATTCAAAGTGCTATAATTCAACCACTTTTTAAGATATAAACAAAAGAACAAATTTTCAGAAACAAAAACTGCTCCAGAATCTTTGTATCAAGGCCAAACACATAAAAAAAATCTTTTTCATTTTCCAATTTTTTAATACCTCATTTTAAATTTTAAATTACATATTTTTTTAAAAATTGCAACCCTTTTGAAACAAGATGGCGAATGAAGCTGGCCAACGAACTCGGTCGAGACATTGGTATGTACTATGTACAGATCAAGTTACATTCAAATCGGTTCATAAATACGCCTGTTATCGCGGGAAAAAATCAGGTCGTTTTAAAATGTCAGCCACAATAGAAATTCAAAATGTTATAACTCAGCCATTTTTTTAGATGTAGACGAAACAAAACCTGTTCCGGAATCTTTGTATTAAGGTCAAACACATACAAAAAAATCTTCTTCATTTTCATATTTTTGGTATCTCATTTTAAATTTAATTTTTTAAAATTTTTTTTAAATGGCCACCATTTTGAAACAAGATGGCGAATGAAGCTGGTCAACGAACTCGGTTGAGTTATTTGTGTGTACTATGTACACACCAAGGTACATCCAAATCGGTTCATAAATACGTCTGTTATCACGTGGCAAAAATCAGGACGTTTCAAAATGTCAGCCACGCTAGAAATTCAAAATGCTATAACTCAGCCATTTTTTAAGATATAGACGAAACAAAAACTGCTCCCGAATCTTTTTATCAAGGTCAAACACATAAGAAAAAAATATTTTTTCAATTTTCAATTTTTTGCTACCATATTTCAAATTTAAATTTTTCTTAAAATTTTAAATGGCCTCCATTTTTAAACAGATGGCGGATGAAGCTGGTCAACGAACTCGTTCGAGACATTGGTCTGTACTATGTATAAACGAAGTTACATCCAAATCGGTTCATAAATACGCCTTTTATCGCGTGACAAAATTCAGGACGTTTCAAAATGTCAGTTTCGCTAGAAATTCAAAATGCTATAACTCAGCCATTTTTTAAGATATAGACGAAACAAAAACTGCTACGGAGTCTTTATATAAAGGTCAAATACATAAGAAAAAAATATTTTTCCATTTTGAATTTTTTGGTACCACATTTCAAATTTTAAATTTTTTTTAAAATTTTAAATGGCCGCCATTTTGAAACAAAATGGCGGATGATGCTGGCCAACGAACTCGGTCGAGACATTGGTATGTACTATGTACACACCGAATTACATCCAAATCGGTTCATAAATACGAGAGTTACAGTGTGACATAGGTCATATATATATATATATATATATATAACCATTAATTAAACATAACCTTCCACCGTCAAATATTATGAATTAAAGCTGTAAGTATTAAAAAAAAAAATTAATATAAGAATTATTATGGAAGATAAAGAAAAAAGTGGACACCGACAAAAATTGAAAAGCTTATACATTGAATTACGTTATCAAAGGCACAGAATTCAATGATATAAGCAAAATGGTTGTTTTCTGTGGGAAAAATAAGCTAAAGCTAAAAGGTATTTTCCCCTGTGCCCAAACAACCATAAAATCAAGTGAATTGATTAAAAATGAAAGCAGAATAGAAACAAATAATATGAAATGGAAGAATCAATAAAACGTATTTAAATATTTATAGGATATAAAATATAAATAATAAACACCATACCGATTAATATTTCAGTATTTTACAAAAAATCCACGCGCACATAGCTGCCAGTATATCAAAAAGATTAAGGTGAATAAAACAGTTAAGAAATCACAGTAAATGATACCAAAGGATGCAGTTAATACATTTTGAAATAAAATTTGAAATACCTTGTTAAACACATTTAATGTAATATAAAATAAATAGATATTAATTACATTATTTAAAATGCACTATTAAATTAATTAATAACAGTTTAACAATATCGTCAAAATTTAGCTAAAAATACCCCCTGGTGTATTAAATTATAACTGAAATGGAGCTAGAAAAATTAACAATTAGAGCTATCTTAAAGAGACAAATTTAGTGCTGCCATCTAGTATTATTTCTATTAAACAACTAACGCAAGATAAATATTTGTAAGCATTTGAATGTAAATAACTGTATAAATAATTGTAAGCATTTGAATGTAAATAACTGTATAAACAGCAATACCAAACATATCCTTATATATAGAGAATTATAAACCGAATATAAACCACACAATGTATTTAAAAACTATTGTAAATAAAATTTAAAAGCATACAATATATTCTATTAGCTAACTTATTTAAACTAAACTAAGAAATAAATAATTCTAGAACATTGATAATATATAGCATATAGCTATATGCTATAAAACAAAATAAAATTCAGTAATAATTAATATAAATAATTATTAAATATAAAAATTATTTTTTATGAATTATATATCAGATATTTATAAAATGAACAGGAAATAAAAAACATGTGGAAGTAAATAGAAGGTTAAATGATACTTAAATACCAATTACTTAAAAAGCACAAATATAGAGTGTGGATCATCTTCAGACATCCATAAAAAACCATAAAGTATGAATGTGGGACATTCAAAAACATTGAACCGATAATAAATATTAAAAAGAATAGAGTAATAATAATAAAAATAATTACCCAATTTTAATGCATACAGTATAACTATATTTATATTATACATACTTATATGTATATTATTCACTATAAGAATGGCATACTATTAGTAATTAATATGATATTGTCCTTAGTAAATTTAAAATTTAATAACAAATAATTGTAAATTAGATTAATCAATAATTAGGCTAATTATAATATTAATGAAAATCTCCAATTACATATAAAATATCAAATCAACATCCATATAAAATACGTAACAAAAATAAAGTAATAATACAAGAGCCCCCATTTTTTTTTAATATATAATTAACCATTGCGTATTATCCAGACAACTCCACCCTCCTCCGTACTCTAACATCTACCCACCCAACCAACCTATAATATTTTTTTTTATATATTACTTTACAATTTTTAATTTTTTATAGATATTTTTTTTATTTTATAATTTTTTTGTAATTTTGTTTACGCATGTGTTAATTTGTTTTAATAGATCATGTAAGAAAAGTACTAATTGTATATTAATGAATATGTGAATTTTTTTGGAAAACCATGATTTAATGCATCATAAATTAGTTTTTTAATATTATTGTTAATTAGAGGAGAAGAACATAAACATTTTATTCTATATAAATGATTAAGTATTATATTCCGAAATACAGAATGATGTAGTCAAGATTTAAAATTTGTAAATGTATTAACTTTGAATTTAATTTCTTTACGTTTGTCATATAAATCTGTGATTGTTTTATTGTCTTTGATTGTAATTTTAAGATCTAAGAAGTTAATTGTATTGTTAGATAAAAGGTTTTCCGTTAATTCCAAATTAGTGGGATAATCAACTGGAAATCGAGTAATTGCAGATTGATCAGTATCAATTAAAGTGATGTCATCAATATAACGATATAAATGTAGATTATTATTAGTAAAATTACGTTCATAATGATATAAGTATAAGTCAGAGAGTAAACTGGAAGTACAACCGCCTTGTGGTATACCGACATGCTGTAAATATAAAGTATTATCTTGCAATATATAATTATTATAGATAATGAAGTTAGTTAAAGATTTAAAATATGCAATATCTATATTAGATGGTAATTCCAGTTTTTTATAATATTTTTTAAATAATGCATTTATAATTTTATGTAAATCTAATAGGTCTATATTATTAAAAAGATCTTTGAAGTCATATGTCGTTATATTATAAACACAATGAAGATTTTTTAAAATATTAACAAGTTGATAGCTATTTTATACAATGTGTATTATCATTATTTGTAGTAAGTACATATAATTGATTAAGAATTTTTAAGAGAAGTGTATTGGCTTTATTATTATATGTATTACAACCAATAGTAACAGTCCTAAATTTAATAGGAGTTTTATGAAATTTGGGAATAAGAACTAAATATGGATAATTAAAATTAGTAGATAAAATATTTAATAGTTTATAATAACTTCGAATTTTACGATTATTTACAATTACAGTTTCATTAGTTTTTTGAAATGACTGATTAGAAGAAATAGAATTTGTAAGAAGTTGGTGATAATATGATTTACATATAATAGCATAAATGTTAGGAGATTTGTCTAAATATGTAATAACGTAGTTTTTTTGTAATTTAGTAATTTGTTGGAAATAATGCTTTGTATTAATAGAAACCAAATCAGCAATATTATTTTTTAAAGCCATAGTTAATTTTTCAATTACTAATATCTTCCATTGATTAAAATATTCAATAGGCTTATTATAAGAGATAGAAATTTTATAAATAAAAATATCAATATCATATGTAAACTGTTTGATAATAGATTATATATATATATATATATCAATTTTGAACGGAGGGTGGTTTCGGGGTCTGGGGGTCATGATCGATGAAAATATACCAAAGTTTTTTGAAATCGCTTTCCTCCGAACGGCTGCAATAGGTAGCTTTTTGTAAAGAAAGCTACCTAAAATATTATTTTGCTGTGTAATTTTTTTTTCTTTTTGCAGCGCATGTCAAACCTTTTAATATATTGCTATGGGTTATTGTGTATCAAACGTGAGTGATGAGGGTAATTAGAGAGCCTTTATGATTAAAATTGTGTAACTTAGGACCAATATAATTTTACGGGCCGAAAGGATTTTCTGCAAAAATTTGTAGATCCTTTTTCGTCAAAATATATTTCGTTGACTTTTCTCATTTATCTAATTGAATATTTTCAGGTAAGTTGTCTAGTTCTGGAATGTGGATAGCAATTAGTTTTGTCCGGTGTCCCGTGTAAATCGACGCTCCAAATGCTCTGAACACCATTTTAGGTAGCTTTCATTACAAAAAGCTACCTATTGCAGCCGTTCGGAGGAAAGCGATTTCAAAAAATTTTGGTATATTTTCATCGATCATGACCCCCAGACCCCGAAACCACCCTCCGTTCAAAATTGATATATATATATATATATATATATATATCTGACCTATGTCACACTGTAACTTTCGTATTTATGAACCGATTTGGATGTAATTCGGTGTGTACATAGTACATACCAATGTCTCGACCGAGTTTGTCGGCCAGCCTCATCCGCCATTTTGTTTCAAAATGGCGGCCATTTAAATTTTTTTAAAAAATTTAAAATTTGAAATGTGGTACCAAAAAATTGAAAATGGAAAAATATTTTTTTCTTATGTATTTGACCTTTACACAAAGACTCCGGAGCAGTTTTTGTTTCGTCTATATCTTACAAAATGGCTGCGTTATAGCATTTTGAATTTCTAGCGTGGTTGACATTTTGAAACGTCCTGAAGTTTGTCACGCGATAAAAGGCATATTTATGAACCGATTTGGATGTAACTTCGTTTATACATAGTACATACGAATGTCTGGACCGAGTTCGTTGGCCAGCTTCAGCCACCATCTTGTTTAAAAATGGCGGCCATTTAAATTTTTAAGAAAAATTTAAATTTGAAATGTGGTACCAAAAAATTGAAAATTCAAAAAATATTTTTTATTTATGTGTTTGACCTTGATAAAAAGATTCGGAAGCAGTTTTTGTTTCGTCTATATCTTAAAAAATGGCTGAGTTATAACATTTTGAATTTCTAGCGAGGCTGACATTTTGAAACGTCCTAACTTTGTTACGTGATAACAGACGTATTTATGAACCGATTTGGATGTACCTTGGTGTGTACATAGTACATACAAACATATCGACCGAGTTCGTTGACCAGCTTCATCCGCCATCTTGTTTCAAAATGGCGGCCATTTAAATTTTTAAGAAAAATTTAAATTTGAAATGTGGTACCAAAAAATTGAAAATTCAAAAAATACTTTTTATTTATGTGTTTGACCTTGATAAAAAGATTCGGAAGCAGTTTTTGTTTCGTCTATATCTTAAAAAATGGCTGAGTTATAACATTTTGAATTTCTAGCGAGGCTGACATTTTGAAACGTCCTAACTTTGTCACGTGATAACAGACGTATTTATGAACCGATTTGGATGTACCTTGGTGTGTACATAATACATACAAACATATCGACCGAGATCGTTGGCCAGCTTCATCCGCCATCTTGTTTCAAAATGGCGGCCATTTAAAAAAATTTTTAAAATTTTAAATTTAAAATGAGATATCAAAAAATTGGAAAATGAAAAAGATTTTTTCGTATGTGTTTGACCATAATACTAAGATTCCGTAACAGGTTTTGTTTCGTCTATATCTAAAAAAATGGCTGAGTTATAGCATTTTGAATTTCTATTGTGGCTGACATTTTAAAACGACCTGATATTTGTCATGCGATAACAGGTGTATTTATGAACCGATTTGGATGTAACTTGGTCTGTACATAGTACATACCAATGTCTCGACCGTGTTTGTTGGCCAGCTTCATTCGCCATCTTGTTTCAAAAGGGTTGCCATTTTAAAAAAATGTAATTTAAAATTTAAAATGAAGTATTAAAAAATTGGAAAATGAAAAAGATTTTTTTTATGTGTTTGGCCTTGATACAAAGATTCTGGAGCAGTTTTTGTTTCTGAAAATTTGTTCTTTTGTTTATATCTTAAAAAATGGTTGAATGATAGCACTTTGAATTTCTAGCATGGCTAACACTTTGAAATGATCTTGTATTTGTCACGCGATAACACACGTATTCGCCTATTTCGATGGAAGAAGGCATGTGGATAGTATACATTAATATCTCGACCAAGTTCGCTGGCCAGCTTCATCAGCCATCTTGTTTCAAAATGGCGGCCATTAAATAAAAAAAAAATATTTGAAGTGAGGTGCAAAAAAATTAGAAATTGAAAAAGGTTTCTTTCTTAAGTATTTGCCCTTGATATAAGGATTCAGGAGCATTTTTTGTTTGTCTTTATCTTAAAAAATGGCTTAGATATAGCAGTTTCAATTTCTAATGTGTGTGACATTTTGAAAAATCTGATTTTTTGCCTGCGACAGAACTCGTATATATCAAACGATTCCGATGTGAGTGAGCATGTGCACAGCAATTACTAAGGTCTCAACCAAGTTCACTGGTTAGCCTCATCCACCATGTTGTCTTAAAATGGCAGGCACTTTAAGCAATCGCCGAATTTGGCAGCCAAATATAAGTTACTTTAAATAAAAGCAGCTTGGATAAAGCTGACTAATTTCGCGAAATTCTCATTCATTATGATTTAGTATTGATAAAAAATAGTATTGAATCTCCCATATTCGGTTCCCACTAAATTGAGCTTCGTGTGTTTGAATAATAAAAGTTGGCTTTTTTAAAATAAGGAATATGAAAGCTACCTCTTCCTCCCGGCACTGGCCGGAAGGACTTTTTTTAATGTAATTTTCTTAGCCTTGTCTAATGGCAGAATTATCTGCATTTAAAAATGGCGAAATAAACTGTAAGAAATTTGTGGTTTTCAGAGCATTTGGAGCCTCGCTTTAAGCGGGACACCTGGCAACACTAGCAACAATACTTGGGTCGAAGCCTGTATGCATATTTTTCATGTACCGCCACTCTGTTGTGTATAAAGGTCCTCTACTGGCAAGAATAGATTAAATTGAATTTGAGTAATAATAAAGTGTTGTCATAAATAGCACTCTATAGTACTAAAAGCAAAAAATCTCTCTAATACAAGCAACATGCGAAGCAAAAAGAAAAAAAGTAATGTTGATGACATGACTACGATCATTTTTGAAATATTGGAAGTAAGTCGATGATTATTAAACAATCTCTTGAATACCTTCACTTTTTTCTTCAAAAATTTTGTTAAATCCATGGTGTAACACAGTATTGCAGAAAACTTGCATAGGACATTACTCTCAGTAGTTAAGGATTGTGCGGATATCTCACATTGACACATTTGTTATCAGTCCAGATTCTTTTCTCATTCATTCTAAAAACATTACTTCTTTGTCTATTTATGGAGTACAAATCTGGGTAAATTTTGGATAATTTTTGGGGGTTTTTTCTAAGTGTATGGGATAAAAACACAGTATATACCCATTACCATTCATAAGTTTTTTTGTACTTTTACACATTCTAAATGTCGATGTAAACAAAAAAAAAGAAAATGCACTGATAGTAGATAGGAATAAATTTACCATAGATACGAGTCAATAGTTACTCTACAGGTCCTGGATACCTTCTGCTACTGGTCCTTCACTTAGACATATAATTACGGCAAAATACCGTGTTTGTTAAGTTGACAAGCATAGCAACTCAACTACAAAATATAATTACATAAGAAAAAATCACTTTTTATAATTAAAATAAAACAAATATGCTAAAAATGATTACAGTTAACATAGACACTTAAAAAAAAAAAATTGATAAACAAATTGACTAGTTTCGTTTTTTCAAGATCCCTAATGGTACATATTTTCGGCTAAAATTTTAAATATATATATGCTTGATAAACAAACATCACGATATATTAGGTATCATGAAAGCTTATTTAAACTTATGAAGTATCTAGAATTCAGCGTGAGATGCTTCCTAAGTTTAAAAATAAGATAAAATAAATACCGCTTATAGATGATAATTTTATTAAAACACCTGCTCTATACGTGATATACGTGATATCGTGTTATGTTTGTTTATCAAATTCATATTTCAAATTATATTCGAAAATAGTTTAGTTATCATTGCAGATCTTGAAAATATCTCCGTTATTGTGTGTACGTAAACAATCGGTTTGTTTATTATTTTTTTTTTAATCTTTATATTTACCGTAATCTATTATACCAAATGTATTTTACTTTAATAAAAAAAGATTGAATTTTCTGTATGCTACCGTGTTCAAATTACAAAATTCAATCATCAAGTATAGGAAGCAGATTCTCTTCATTAGAACATTACTAATGTTCTCTTAAAATTTATACTGATAGTTACAAAAAGAGGATAGAACAGATTTCCCTTTTTTTTTTCGTTTTAGTGGCAAACAGATCGATTTTCAGGGAAAAACTGTTTAACGCAATAGCAAATAATCTATCTATCTTAACCGCTTTGCTGATATGGTTGGGTATAAATAACAAATTTGTTACCCTAAATAGATTTTCAAAGATATGAAAAGACCGAAACATCATCATAAGACAGTATTTAGGACTAAAGTATGTATGTCCTCGATTTGTTTTTCGAAAATCAGTAGTTGGATTTGAATTGTAAATGTTTACACTAAAATTACAGTACACATGGAAAGTTTTACATTAAAAATATTATTTGTGTATTATTATTATTTTTTTTTTTTTGCAGGGACATTTAAAAAATATAATATATTTGTATTTATTATTGAGTATGAAACGTGAGTGATGACGGCAATTAGAGTGTCTTTATGATTAAAAGTGTGGCAACATAGGACCAATAAATTTGACTTGGAAATGATTTTTGTGAAAAAACTTCATACGCATTTTTCATGTATCTCTACTCTGTTATTTAAATAGGCCGTCTACTAGCAAGAATTTAGATTAAATTGAATGTGAATAACAATAAAGGACTGTCATAAATAACACTCTATAGCACCAAAAAATATCTCGCCAATAAAAGCAAGATGGGAAGAAAAAAAAATTACGCAGTGTTGATAACATGACTATTTTGGCAATATTCGAAGTAAGTCAAGTATTTAGAAACAATCGCTTAAATCCCCTTTATGTTTTCTTCAAAAATCTTGTTAAAACTATGGTGCAACTCAATACTGCAGAAAACTTTTATATGATTGAAAAAAGTAGTTAACAAGTGTGTAGTAGATATCTGAGATTGGGACATTTTTTATTACCTCAGAGTAAGAAGAGATTTTTAAACGATAAAATTAATCCTCAAACAATTTAAAAATCTTATTAACAACTGGCTACTGCGTACTTTCGATATCGGAGTCGGACGGAACAAAATATTTCGGGCTTTGGTGGGCTCAGATATGAAATCGTTGTACTCGGACGGACTTGGAGTCCGATAAAAGATCACAAATTTTTCTTTAGTCCAAATCTGAGAGATTCCTGATGAATTCTAAAAATCACAGATGCTATCATAGAACACCCTCAATATTCTTAAAAGGTAAGCTAAAGTTTAAAATTATATACCTTTGCGGATTATGTGAGAAACAATGAAAAAATCTTGTTTTACTAGACCTTATTTTGGAAATTTTACTAATATTTACCTGTTAATAATAGATTTTAGTACACGTTTCTCACAAATTATTATTTTAAATTCTTCAATACTTTAAAGAATTGAGAATATTAAAAAATCATTGTTCCTTTATATAGTTTTGGCACGTTTTCCAACTCCAGTGCATTCGCTCTTTGATTAGTCATTAACAATTCTGTTCAAACTATAAAATTTTCTTTACTTCTAGTTAGCTTAAATTTACTTATTTTGTTTGTTTTGTTTTTAATGAAAGAAAGAAGAATTTTAGAAGCCTTGAGATCTAACGACCATTTATTATTATTTTTTAAAATGTAATACTGACTTGATGTCAAATATCTGTTGATTAGTGCTAAGATAGCGTACACAATATTGCACGTATTACTATATTTGGATACAACCCATGATATTTTTGTTTGTTTTGGGGAACTTCGGATTTCGAGCTTATTCTATCGACGATTATTTTGAGAATTTTCAAGCTATGATTTTGAAACTTTAATAAAAGTTGCTCTATGTACTTAGATAATACATTATGCACATTATATTTTGATTGCATTCGCGCCTGCGCAGTGAAACATGTTTTAGTAAACCGGCTGATTTTTCATCCATTTATTATTTTTTTTAAATTCTGATTACAAAGTATTATGTACAATATTGTTTGTCATATGTTCTGAAAAGATTTTTTTTATATAATAAGAACTCTGCCAATTATAAGCAAAAAACTTGGCAAAATTTGGGGCTGTTTTTATAAAAACCTTAATTTCTCTACGAGTATACATGCTATTCTCATAAAAATGAACACATTATATTACAATAAGCCACTTATTAATAATCTTGAGTTTGAACGCTTTTTGATACATTAGTTTTTACAGGATTATCTAAAAGATATTCGTTGTTTTTCAATTTGTTGACGGTCCCCTATGAGGTTTCAGGAAAAACTCTTCGCAGAAATATATGACCTATACTATACTGTTCACACACCTGCAGTTTCAGGTTAATTCCTCATGTATTTTTCTAGATATTTAACAAAACGACTAAAATCGCAAGTGATCGGTCATTTTTGGCCATATAGTGTATATGAAATTTAGTTCAATTCTATGTATAACCCCATACTCTTTCGATGATAGAAAGAAGACATGCATATACACTGACAGGGAGACATTTTGTATAAACATGTTTTTCGAGATTACTGTAGTGCAAATTCGTCAAAAACCGGAAGTTTAAAAAAATTCGATTACAATACTTTCTTCTTTAGAAAGAAAAAAGTAAAAATGAAATAAGCATGGCGAATTTTATAAAATGCTAATTATTTGAGATTTATATAAAAATTTAATTTTGATGAGGGGAAGAGTTCCGTATCCTGCTGTGGTTGGCGCAATTGGCGAAGGAATCTAAAACGTCGCTAAAGTCCGTTTTAGCTAATTACCAAGATTTTCTGGATTGCGGGAAAACATCACTTTAAAATACTATTTATAGATATATATTTATTTAATAAACGTTATATATGTGATATATTAAAAAAATAAGTACATATGTATATAAATATGTATCATTCTTACGCATATTATGCTCATATATGTAATTATACATAGGAATACACATATAGAAATACATAATATGTACTGCACACCTATAAATAAACACTATATACTTACAGTGGTGGCCAAAAATGTGGACACTTTAGGAAATTTTTATATTTTCCAACTTTGTAAGGTTATAGAAAACGTTAGGCATTAAAAAATGCCAACACTTAAACATTTTAAAGAGAAATTAATACTGATTTGAATACAAAGTACAAAATTCAAATGGTTGCAATACAAAAAAAAATGTAAGTGGCAATAATTACCGAGATGCATCAGATGTGAGATCTCAGTACTTAGTAAGGTAGCCTATATTTTTTATTACAGCTTCACATCAATGTTTCACTGAGCTGATGAAAGTTTAAAGTTCTTCTTTTGTTAGTACATGATGTCAGGAAATAATTATAGCCTCAATTATCTCCCTTTTATTTGGTGGGTGCCTCATTCGTACAAGTGTTTTCAAACGGTGACACAAGTTCTCAATAGGATTGAGATGAGGTCTGTTTCCTGGCCCCATGACTACAATTCAGTGCTGTCTGTATTAAACCACTCTTTCGATATTTTTTTCTGTGTGGCAAGGGGCAGAAACCTGCTGAAAAATAAATGAAGGGTTCCCAACACAGTACTCATTATAGGTGTCCAGTCTTCTCTTTTATTTGATGTCACGGTTTCTTGACTAAATATTAAAAATATTTACAAAAATTCATATTAAAGTATTAAAAAGTTTAGCAAAAATTCCTCCTTGTAATCTGATTACATTGAAACTTCCTTCTACAGAACAAAGCACAACAATGGCTTGTTCCAACTGTAAGCATGATGTCAGCTTCTGCTGTCAGTTACTAACATATGATTGTTTCCCAGAAAAAGAACAGTCATTGGCTAGGAAATTTAGAAATTTCAATCCATTTCATCTCTGTGTTTGTTTTTCATATTAAAGTATAAGTTTCTTTGTATTGCAAATACTTAAATTTTGATTTTAGTACTGCAACCAGTATTAAATTATCTTTAAAATGGTATATAGGAGTTTGCATTGTGTGAAACGTAACATTTTCTATAAGCATACAAAGTTAGAAAACATAAAAATTTCCAAAAGTGTCCACAATTTTGGTCACCATTGTGCATATATTTTTGTAATTATATATATTTTATATTTCATATTTTAACTATTTATTATATATGTCAAATTAAAACATAGCATTACATTATGCACATTAATTTTATATGACTTAAAACATATTAAAATACAGAAATAATATATCTACATAATAATGCATGTACTGAAAAATAACGCTTGAAAAAAACGAAAAATAAACTTTTTCGAAAAAATATGTGAAATGTAAAAAACACGTAAATAATGTCCATTCCAGTAATAAAAAACCCCCCCAAAAGCAATCAACCAATCGCAGCAGCTATTTCTAAACATTTGTTGACAAAAAAAAAAAAAAAAAAAAAGCTCACCAAAAAAACCAGCTCAGGATATGGAACTCTCCTTTTAATCAGGAACCAGTAAAGCTATTTTAATATATTATATAAGATATATCTCTCGATATCTAATACCACTATAGGAATTTTCTTTAATTATCCCTTTAAGACAGGACCCCCACAATCGTGCGGGTTAGGCAATAGCTAAAATTCTATCTTCCTGGGTTATCTATTCCTTAAATGCCGGAATTGAGTGATTGTGCAGTTGGGAAAAGTCTATGAAAGACTCATAAAACATGGATTAGATATTACTACTTGGAAAATAAAAACTATTTTAATAAATTTCAATTTGATTTTTGAGAGAGTAAAAGTACAATACAACTACTACAATTATTAATGGATAAAATAAAAAACTATTTAAATAATTACAAATATTGCGCAATTCTTTCATTTGATATACTTGGGGCATTCGATTGTTGACTGGCTAACATTAAAAAACATAATCAAAACATTACCAATACCAAAATATCTTCAAAACATTTTACTTAGCTTTCTTACCAATAGAAAAATAATTACAGATTATCTTACAAATCAACTTAAAAGACACATGCATCAGGGATGTCCGCAGGGGTCGTGCTTAGGCCCGCTCCTGTGGCTCCTTATTGCAGATCTTATATTAAAACAATTTTACCAAAAGTTTGAAGACCTCTATGTCTTTTGTGATGAATACAATATGATCATTAAAGCCAACTCAAGGAAACAATTTGAGGATGAGGCGAACGAGAAAATTGAATTTTTAGAGTAATATGTTAAAACATAAAACTTAACATTTCACCAGAAAAAACAATATTTATGTTACTGGACAAAAATCTAATGGAAAAAAGGGAACCTATTTTGCGACTGGGGGACAGAAAAATTAAACAAGAAAAAGAAATTAAACTGTTAGGAATAACTTTTCAAGAAAATCTAAATTGGGATTTGCATATTCAAAATATCAAAAGTAAAAGTCTAACTCTAACTTCCTCAATAAAGAGAGTTCACTCAGCGATTTGGGGTGTCAACAGGGAGTACCTGAGGAGCTGGTACGTTACAGTGCCGGAGAAGGTCATAGAGTATATCTCAGAGGTCTGGTTTGATGATCTTTGGGTCATTGATGAGAGGAACCTCTAGATCATACAACACCTATGTCTTGCCTCCACCACAAAATGTTATAAGAACGTGGCAACACATACACTACTGGTGCTCCCGGGCATCCCGTCATTACTGTTAACACTCTATAACAAATCTCTTAAAAGCTAACATATATTATATTAGCTAACAAAGACTTATTAATAATGAATAATAGTGTTCTGTTAAATGATTATATCCAACCAAAAATTTACAAATACGTCACCAACCCAGAAATCGCAATTAATATGTAATAGTCGTAAAGAACGAATTTAAATAATCAAACATTATAAAAAATTATACGGATGGATCCCCTCCAATTCAAACACCACATTTGCAATAGTAGCATACTCACAAAACAATAAAATTTACGAAAAAGTCAAACGTCTACAAGAAGGCAATTCGGTATTTCAAGCGGAGCTGCAGGTGGTGGTCGAGGCGGTTCAATGTCGTCTAACAAGGAGAGGGCCAACCTTGTTAATCACAGATTTTGATTATTTTAATATATGTTGTAGGGCAGAGACTCCTTAGTGTCAGGTTTAACGGATTTTATCCAACGCTCCTTAGTTCTTGAGAAACCGGGGGGTCTAATATTAGTAAACAACTTAAACACTTACTTTGCAGACGAAATTCCGGGTTAGTCGTTGCTCAGTTGGTATGGCGGTTGCTGGCTGATCCGCGGGCCGGGGTTCGATACCTGAATGCGCTACATTTATTTTTCTCATTTTTTGTTTTATAAATATACTTGTAAGCATAACTTAATAATCTCATTGTCAATTAAAATTTTTAATATTGTATATCAATTATAATTTTAACCTATTTAATTTTTTACTTTTAACTAAATAATTGTAATAAAACATCATAAAACTGCTAATTTTTTTTAATCACTTTTAAAAGGTATTTCATATATTCTTTATCAATGCAATGATATTGAGCAATTGTCTCAATTCGCGATTTTAAAGAAACATGATTTACGCATTGCTTTAACAAAGGAAGTCAATGTGATAATACTATTATTCTGTTTTCAAAGTAACAGGCATAATTATATTAAAAATTAGCATCAGAATTAAATTACAACCGATTTTTTGCATATTAAAGATTTTTAAATTTGTAATAAGTATGCTTGCGCTTTCAATTAATTTTATTTCCCCTTTAGCTTTTTTCTGCTTTTATTTTTATTTTATTTGATTATTCTTTTATTTTATCAAAACTAGACGGAGACACAACAGATTTTGTCATGATTTTGGAATTTTTATCATTCAATAATAGATCCAATTTCTTTTTAAACCTCTTTAAAGGATGAGAAATAATAGTTTACAAATAAGAAATGAAAAATTAAAGTTTGTTAACATTATAATTAATGTATGATATTAAAATTTTTAATTAAAATTTTTAAATTATAATTACAAATATATTTATAAAACAAAAAATGAGAAAAGAAAATATAGCGCATTCATGAATCGAACCCGGTCCCACGGACTAGCCGGCAAACGCAATACAAACTGAGCTACGACTAACCTATCATTTTGGTTACAAAGTAAGTATTTAAGTTGTGTACTATTATTAGACCCCTCGGTTTCTCAAGAACTAAGGAGCGTTGGATAAAATCCGTTGAACCTGACACTAAGGGGTCTCTACCCTATAACATATATTAAAATAATCAAAATCTGTGATTAACAAGGTTGGCCCTCTCCTTGTAAATACACTAAATTCCAAATCTTTTCAGATAGCTTATCAACTCACTCTCTAATTTATTCCCAAATAATATCACGATTTTAAATTTTTTAAACTAATCACAGAACATATAAAAAAATAATATAGCTAACATGGATTAAAGGATACGCAGGAAATTTTGGTAATGAACTGGCGGACAAGCTGGCGAATGATGCCGCCTAGTACTGCAACCTACCAATTTGCCGGGAAGTAAAGCTTCCCAGGTCGTTTTTGAATAAGAGTCTAAGAACATTTTTAGTGGATAGGTAGCAGTACAGCTGGGATAACTCAGAGGGAGGCAGATTCACCTATGCAATTGTACCAAAGGTTCAACCTTCATTATTATGCAAGGACAAGGTCTCAGTTTACTGCTTGACAGGCTGCGGCAGTTTTCCGACCTTTTTACACAGTATAAATAAAAAAGAAGACAATCTCTGTCAATGTGGTCGGCGTGGAGATCCAGTACACTATCTTTTCGAAAAATGTAAGTTTATGAAATACAAATTTACTAGAAAACATCCACAACTGCTGGACGATATATTAGAAATTTTAAATAACAAACAGTCCCTCAGTCAGCTTTACCAAAATTATAATATTCTTAATGATAAATACTCGTTCATTAATTATAAATTCATGCTAGTATGATTTGTACCTGTGGCCTGACAATGATGTGGGATGCGGAAATGGAATTATAGTGGAAAGGCGTGATTCGTGATTGGTGTAGTTCTTTTAGCTATCGTATTGCATTCTACTAGAAATATTGAAAATAGTAAAATATTGAAAAAATTAGTTGAATTGCAAAAGTGTTGTAAATAATGTGAATAATCTGGTTACTGCGGAATTTGTATTGAGACCTGTTTGTCATAATTTGTAACTATATTGATTAATTTAAATTTTACATTTATTGCACAGTTGTGTTAAATGAGTGATTGGTGAAGTTCTTTGGATATCATTTTGCAACCTACCAGAAATTTTGAAAAAAGTAAAATAATGCTTCAATTAATTGTGTTGCAAATGTGTTGTAGATAACATAAATAATTTGGTCATTGCAGCATTAGTATTGTAATCTGTTTGTCATACATTGTAACTAAATTGATTACTTTAAACCTTATGATTACTACACAGTGTGTCATTCTTCAATGTGACCTGTAGTGTGATTTTGAGGTTAAAACTGATTTAATAATGTAAATAACTTAGTAATTATTATAATTGTAGTAAATCGTATCATATTGTGTCATATCTTAAAAATTGTTATGAAACATACATATAACCTGGTAACTACTGTAATTGCATCATATCTTAAGTGTTATTAATTTTATTAATTATTATCTGAAAATACTTAGTTTATATTCAAACTAATATACTAACTAACGTTCCCTGGGTTGCGGTGCGGCAAAGGTGCTAGGAACATTTCGCCCTGGGCTAGGGGCTTGACCCAACCATCAGCCACAAGCAGGTTCCCAGGGTGGGCAATTAGATTAGATTAGGTTAACAAAAACTATATTATATGAATTTTATTAACAGATAGTGAATTATCAGTTACAAATTTCAGTTATATCATTGTTTTAAAAAAAACTCAAAAAGCTGCTCGGTCTTAAAGGGTTAAAAGGAAAATCACTGATAAATAAAAAAGTTAATTTTTATGGTCCACTGTACTCTTAATATAATGTCGTTTGTTTGACACTCATATTCAGTTATCCTTCTTAATCTAAATAACAGTCCTATATCCTGTCCTAAATATTAATTCTTAAAATTAGAGACAAAAAATATTTATCGTCATTGGGCCCGTACTTCGATTTCGGACTTTTGTTATATGAATTTTAAGATGGTATTTTTTATTCCAATATCTTTATATAATAATTTTTCTTCATTTCAGGTAGTCTAAATGTGTCATATTTCATATTTTGTGATTAAAATTTTGATATGCCGTGTTTAAAAAATTAAAGAGCGGAAAAAATTAATGCTAATGTATTGTAGAGGAGAGTTGTACAAAACGGGGTAGGCGGGTAAAACCGAGTAGCCCAGATTTCTCCTTGATTTTAACTTTTATCTTTCGGCCAACACCAGGAATTGCTTGTCGAATGCCATTACTGAATTTGTAGCTGAACGAAACGCTGCTATGTTATGTTATTTTTTGTGCGAAGGATTGTGTTTGAATTTCTCTTAAAAAATGTTTTGTTTGTTTCTAGGTTTTAAGCATATATTATCTGTTTGCCAGCATATTAAATATTGGTATGTACTATGTTTAATTCTGTACATTCCTGCTAGTATTTTAACAATTTCACTCTTCTTTTACTATAGGACTGAGAGTAGTTACGCCAGGTTTAAAAATCTGTGTCACGTTGGGGGTAAAACCGGGTACTTAAGAGTGGGTCAAAACCGGATATACCCAGTTTTGTCCTACACTCATGGAGTGATTTTTTAACCCTCTCATGCATGAATTATTTTGCAACTGTCAAAAAAAATTTTCACTGGCAAATTAGCTTGACATAGATGAGAATAATAACAAGAAACTGGATTTTTATTATTTTTTTAATTCTTAAGGGGTCTTGTACCTTTTAAACGCGTCGAAAATTAACGGAAATCTTCAAAGTTTCAATTAGTCTATCTTCAAAACATTTTTATGTATAAGCATGAAATTTTGGATATTGATTTAACAGATTGTGCTTTGTAATATACTACCAACAGCAATTTATTAACCCTTTACAGAATTTGTGTATTGTTGAAATCAAAATAGCTCTTTTTTTAACCCCATAAGTCATTGCGCGCATGATATCTTGAGAAAGTATTTATGGATGGTCATGAAATTTGGTAAATATACTAAACAAATATGCGTGTTTAAAATGATCTACTTTTAAGTATTTACAATGGTAATATTTTTAGTTATGACTATTTTTATTCTATTTTTTTTTTACGAAAATATTTTTTTATATAGTTAATGAAATAATTTTAGCCTAAGAGTAGATCATTTTAAACACACATATATGTTTAGTATATTTACCAAATTTCATGCCAATCCATACATACTTTCTCAAGATATCATGCGCGCAATGATTTATGGGGTAAAAAAAGAGCTATTTTGATTTCAACAATGCACAAATTCTATAAAGGGTTAATAAATTTTTAATGGTAGCACATTACAAAGCACAGTCTGTTTAATCAATATCCAAAATTTCATGTTTATACATAAAAAGGCTTTGAAGATAGACTAATTCAAACTTTGAAGTTTTTCGTTAATGTTCGACGCGTTTAAAAGGTGCAAGACCCCTTAAGGAAGTTATATGAGCAGCCTCATATGAGGCTTGTATACAGTAATGTTACATCTGTGGGAAAAAATCAATTTTGGTGAAAATGTTCGAAACATTCTGGACATAAATGTTCTTGATAGTGGCCACAAATATATGTAGTTCTACACGAACAGCTTTCATTTTTGCACTTCAGAGCAAATTTACCATCAGATTTTTTTGGATTGTCATATCTTAGTTCTTTTTCAACTAAAGACAATTTTCTTTTCTTTGCTGGACAAGAGAAATCCAGAGAACCGTTAGCGGATGGTCGATCCGTTTTCTTCAATTTGACTGATGAGGTTCCTGTATATATTAGGCTTGATACTATGCTACTTTTGAACTCTAATAAGTCATTAGCAGCTCTGCCGTCTTTTCGCCAAAGAATCCAGGAATTTACAACAGCAACATTCAAAAGATGAAAAAAAAAATACGCATATACCAACGTTTATTTCTTTGAGAATTACGATAAAGTGCAACAAGTGAATCCATTAAGTCCACACTTCCCATATGCTGGTTATAAATTTGCACTGAGTGTGGTATATCTATTTCTATAATGGACTTAGTTGCATGATAAAAACGTTTTGCTTTATCTGCTGCTTGAACTCCAGCAAAAGATGACACCACGTGCACGATAGCTTTATCAACCCATCGAGTCACTGTTTTGTTGTCCTCAGAAGTAGTTGCAGAAACTGATCCCCTTCCATCTTTTATGAGAGATTTAGTCTTTTAGCTTTTTTTCAGCGCTCTTCATTCTGTTAGCTCGAATAGTTCCAAAAAAATAATTTTTTCGTTTTTTTAATTCCTCAGTTAGGAGAATTGAAGTAAATAAATTGTCACAATATATTTTATGATTTTTCAAAGCTATATCATGGCACAAAAGAAAAACTACATCACCAGTTGCACCATATTCTTTTGATGGTGGCATTCTTCCACCATTTGCTCCCTGAAATATTTCAAAACAATAAACATAGCCAGAAACTCCAGCACGAACCCATATTTTAAAACCCCATGGCTTTGGTTGTGATTTTATATATTGCTTAAGAGAAGACCTACTTTTGAAAGGCAGCATCATCTCATCAATTGATTGTGATTCTTCTGGCTTTGTAGCTTCATGAAATGAAGAATATCTAATTCTTATGAGGGATATCTAAAAACAGTCTTTATCTTATCAAACGATTTGTATTATCTGCAGGAATTTTCAAGTTGTCCTGGAAATGAAGGTAACGTTTTATTAATTCAAACCTATTTATAGACATAGAATCAGCTATAATGCTTAGTCGTAAGCCACCACTTGTAGACCAATATTGACGAAGTCTGGCATAACGTATGTAGGTCATTACAAAATTCATTCCCCAAAAATTTTTCAATTCCGGAACAGTAATAATTAAATTTTCCTTGCCCTGCTGCGTAGCATAAAGGTTGCTTTGATAACATATGTCTTCTAAGTAACATTCTGGGACAAGCCTATAAAAATAATCTAAAGGAGTATCTCCAGAAAATTCAGATTCTTTTTCAGGTTGAAATATTAGGGGTTCTTTAGAGAAATCATTGTCTTTGTTAGCGAGCCAACGTCTTTCTCTGATCATTTTGGTTTTTATAGCCGGTGTATTAGAGGTAAGATGATTGTTATTATCAATATCATTCTTACTAATGGTTTCTTTGTTATGTGAATGTGTAATGCCGCTTGACGTAGAAGGCCCAATATTGCTTTCCTCGTCATCACTCACTGCTTCAGTATCGTGTTTATTATTCTCAGCTGGTATGTAATCCGGATCGAAGAAGTCTTCATCATCTTCATCAAACATATCATCTTCGAAATCTGAAGGAAGAGCCATAAGTGCTTCTATTTCTTTTTGAGATAAATATCTCTTTCTGGATCTGCCACATTTTCTGTCCATTATAATGCAAATAAAAGGCAAGAAATAACTTTAAATAATATAATGGCATGAAAAAAAAAAGGTAGTATAATCTATTATATCGGTCAGTCAATTCATACAAATAAAAAAATATGAAGTCCATTTTCATAATCCTATTGATATTTAATTTTTAATTCGTTCAAACCATGAAAATTACTTTTAATTGATATTTTATTGTTTTCATACATTTACTTTCCAAAAAATTCATATATATATTTCCAATATCGCACACATATATATATATATATATGCAAATTGTCGGATTACTTATAACTTACAGAAACACACACACATATATATAATTAGAATTATAAAATTAATTAGAATTGCCTTTTTTATAGTTTTAAAATTTTGGAAACTTACATGATATAATAAACAGCCTCAAATGAGGTTTGCATGCAGCGAGAGCTGTAATTGCTATAACTGCATGGAAGCCACATTTGAGGTTTCAGATTAAAACACCTTTAATTCCTCAAAAAAAAAAATTAAATATTAATTTTTTTCCTTTTTGTAATCAAAATGATGTAAGAAACATAAAATATATTTTCACTTACTTGTTAAACTCCTTTGTGTTGTGAGAAGCGCTTTCTAAATACGTTGTTTTAGCATGCTTGACTTTTGACAACAATGTATGGTAAAACCTATACAAACAAAATGAAAGGCATGTGCTGATATCTATTGATTCTTTTTAAAAGCTAATTTCGATCTCATATGAGACTACTATGCAATTCAAAATCCAAATAATTATGAATAATGATTTTTTTTTAATTTTTTTATCTGACAACCTCATATGAGGTTTTAATGCATGAGAGGGTTAAGGATAGTCAATGCTTTAGCATGGAGTTTTAAATTGCAATTTAATACTGTTAAGTACTGTTAACCCTTTGATGTGTCATTCATGGCACCTCTAAACTTATACTACAAACAAGGGCTGGGGAAGTGGTTACTTCCAATCCTGGGCGATCGGTAACAATTTACTAAATTGGAAAATTATTCAAAGCTGTATTTTTTAGAGCAGTAGTTGCAAATACTCCAACCAGATGGTTTGAGAAAACAACGATTTCACCTTACAGCAATGATGTTTTTACTGACCTTCTATTTGCTCTTTCGGGAATGACAGAGAAACCCTTGAAAGTCAGTGATAACACACCTAAGTCTAAGCAGCCTTATGTTGGTATAGTTGCAGCGATAAATATTTCTGAAACATCGCAGGATAATGAAGCTCATACTTCCACATCTAAAAGTGTCGATATTACACATCCAACCTCTTCCATCGAGATGTCA
Organism: Maratus speciosus; assembly: GCA_963932465.1. Taxonomy (NCBI): domain Eukaryota; kingdom Metazoa; phylum Arthropoda; class Arachnida; order Araneae; family Salticidae; genus Maratus; species Maratus speciosus. Next base: position 382,272,498 of record OZ010789.1, read on the forward strand.
TATTGTGTAGCCAGCAATCTGCATTTCCAATTTCAATTAACATGTTATTACTCACTCTCCATGAAGGCTTTAAGACTGAGAAAAGAGCTGGCAAAAGAAGGGGAAACTGTTATGTTAAATACTTCGCCCTATAAATTAGAGCTGGGAAGAGAAATTAAGGAAAAAGATGCCAAATAGCCTTCAAAACGAAAAAATAACATTCTTAAAAAGAAAAAAAGAAATTAAGAATCAACGGGAAAAGAAACTAAAAAAAATTTGATGAGGCATCCTCAGAAGATTAAGAAGATAATGAAACCTGAATGTTTTGCAGTGAACTTTACGCCAATTCTATATCGAAAGAAAGTTGGATACAAAGTTTGAAATGCCACGGATGGGCACACGAAACATGCTGTATGAAAAAGAATGAAATAATTTTTTTGTGATTTTAGCAGTTAAAATAAACCTAAGACTTCAAGCGTAAAATAAGTAGGCATATACAATGTAGATAATTTGCTACAGAATTATTTTTGACACATGGAAGAACAGTTTTGTTTTGTTAAATATAACAAAAATGTATGTTTTTACTATATTAAACAATAATTTCTTTGAAAAAAAAATGAGTTCTCCAGTAGTTTGAAATGGATACCCGGTTTTACCCTACCAGCAGGGCTCAACCGGATTTCTGCATATGTCTGAAAAAAGCTATTTTTTATGTAATCAATTAAATTTTTTATCGAAAGCAGTATGTTTAAATATAGCCAAAGATTCATTTAATATTAAAAATGGTGTTCAGAGTTTGTTTTCCTATTTGATTGCATTTAAAAATAATAAAAATTTATGGCACCCGATTTTTCCCACCTTCCCCTACTTTAACTTATTTTACAAATAACTGAAATTTTAGGAGTTGAAATTATCAAATAAAAGTCTCTTAAGGTTTAGTTACACAACAAGAAAACAATTTCTGTTTGGTTCTAGAACGAAAAATACGATTTTAATCTAGTATTAGATTCTACTCTCTCAAAATTAACTGTTTTAGATACCTTTCTGATTTTTATTCTTTTATAAGCAATGATTTTCATTTCCGTTTTCTTCCTGTTTGATAACGGCTAATTTCGGCGGTTAATTCTGCAGCACAACTAGTAAAGGACAAGGTTTTAAAGAAAATTGTAAAATATCTTTTAAAAATAACGTGGGAGGATTTGAGAAGCAGATTGTCCACTATGCTTTACATTTATTTACATGTAAAATATCCCCATTTCCGAATTTTTCCCCCATAATATCCCCAAGAATATTTTATTAAAAATAATATAATTTTTTTATTGTATACTTATTCTAAGGCAATAGTTTTCATGTTATAAGTTATATACGCTTTTATTCTTTTTCAGAAGACACTTGACATAGTAAAGATAAAATTTTCATTCGATTCAGGGCTAAAACATTTTACTGAATTAAATTTTATTAGCATAATAATAATAATTTCAGAAATATCCAGCTTATTTTCGACAATTAAAACAAATTTACATAAAAATGGCTTACATAAAAATTATAGTTAGATTTTTAGAAACATAGCTTTTTAATTTGGCATACATCGATTGTGTGCTTACAAAAGAAAAAAATGGGATTTATTTAAATACAATTACTCGAAGTTAATTAATTTAAATAAAGCCTTTCTTAGATAAACATTGTATAATGTTATATTAATGTATTATAATGTGTCGTAAATGCTAAAAATATTATTAGCGACTACATGTCCTTGTTATATTGATCTAAAAATATATTTAATTTAAAACGCAATTTAAACGAACTGCTACTCTTTCTTAATCTAATCTGGAAGCATTAGACATTTAATTTTCAAACTTGCTTTAAATAAACATACTTCATAATTTAAAGGAAATTAATATAAGTTTCCCTATTTCCAATTTTAATGCAGGAATACGTATATAAATGGTCTCATTAACATATTTTGGTGGATAAAATATGAAGCGAAAATATGATGGGGCACTTTTAGATTACCTTGGTAATCTACGTAGTATAAATTTATGAGTTTAAAGTCATCTTTAGAAATAAGCATTGAAGCGAATTTAATTAGATATTAATTTCGTGAAAAGGGTAATTCCATGTAACATTTGAGAAAAAGTTTCGGTAAGAACATGAGTTGCAACTAATAAACGCAACGTTAAACGATGCAACGTTAAACTAATTCGATAAAGTTCAATCACTGTAGATGTTACATTTTATTTTATTTTTACTTTATATTAACTGTAATACTTTTATAAATAAGAATAATAATAAAAAATAAGAATTAACTTTGATAAATTCGTTACGAATAAATTTGTACTTCGAGAAAGTATATAGATAATGTTTTTTAGGTAGATTTCGTAAGAAATATTCCTATTACATTCCCTAATACATTCACCTATTACATTCTTCCCTACGTTGGAATTTTTGAAAACTTGCAGATCTACGCCGATCATGACCTCTAGAACCCAAAACCACCCCAGTTCAAAATTTTATCTATCTATCTATATATATATATATACATATATATATATATATATATATATATATATATATATATATATATATATATATATATATATATATAATGCTTTTAAAAAGGTGTAAAACAAACAATCCAGTGCATCAGGCGCAACGCAGCTTCTTATATGCACTAAGTAAATATAGCTCTGTCAAAAGTAAATGATTTATGAAATCCATGAAAAAGAGGGTGCAAAACAGCAATAGAAATCAATGAATATTTATAACTAAAAAAAACAAACAAACAACTCCTTGCTCTCCTTGCTTCTCCTCCCACTTTCCCACTTTTTTTAGTTATAAATATTCATTGATTTCTATTGCTGTTTTGCACCCTCTTTTTCATGGATTTCATAAATCATTTACTTTTGATAGAGCTATACATACATACATATATATATATATATATATCACTTTTTTATTGACACGATCAGTGGCGCCAACTTATATGGGCCCCGAGCCCACCCAATAATTTGCTCTTCCAGCCCACTCAATTTTTATTATTCTACTTCCAAATTTATCTATTTCTCAATTGCTGAAAAGAAATTATATCGTGGAGGTTAAAAAAAATATTTTATTTGATAATATGGGTAAAGATATAGCAATAAGAGACACATAGGACCCTAAAGCACAACCTGCCCTCTCCATCCCTTTCATCCTAAAAGACGTACAATCAATAATAATAAAAAAGAAATTTCCTCCATATTAGCGAATTAATTTTTTTTTTCCTAAATGCACTAAATTTGCAAGTGTTACTAATCAGCAGTTTCCATCTTTTGGTGTTAAAAGATATCTCAGAAGCGATATGTCAAAGCGTTTTTTATCATGCGTCAGCTCAGGAATGGTCTTCATGAGACAGCAATCAATTAAGGTAAGCTGGGGTTACTGAGCCATAGGCTATTTTATATATAAAAAAAAAAAGTTGATATCTTTTAAGTTTTATCTTTTGTGAACAATGCACCTTAATCTCTATTTCCTAAAACAACGTATGTCACTTCAATCACAACTTTGTGTTTGCTGTGATAGGTTGTCGAAAATTTAGATTTCTTTTTTTAAAAACAACGTCAATTTGGTTGAACTTCTTCGGCTTTTTATTAAAATACTGTAAGTACTTTTATTAAACAATCTTTTATTTTGAAGTTTAGGCATCTAACTACATTAATATTATGTGAGGATATTCAATACAATTAGGCAAATTCAATTAAACTTATTACACATCTTCTTAACACTATCAACATGAAAACTGCCGAAGGATACTTACGACTTAGAAAAAAATTTAATAAAAAGTACATTGCATCAAAATCAAATTTAAAACAAATTACTGCTTTTTTTTAAAAAAACTAAGACACATTTTAAAACTTTTGCTGGCAATGTACATTATAGACAGAGGATTTATTCACACTTTTATTTGAATTAATTTTTTTTACAGCTTTAAAATGTAGAATCCTGTAACTATCTTTACTATTTTTACTTATATCACTTTCCTTTTCTGTATATTTTATGAATCTCAGTACGATGTATTTTATAATTTTGCCTATTAAATTAAAAAAAAATAATTTTCAAACATATTTCAAATTATTTATTTTCATAAGGACTTAATTTTGAACAAATATTGTTTAAATAAGCAGTTAAATGAGCTGCTATTTGTAGATAAGTGCTTCATTAATCTTCCAGTATGTTTGCTAATCTCCATAAATGATATTCATCAAAATGATATTTCCATTTCAAGACCTAGGCTTCAATTTTCTGGCTACAATACTGCGGACAATGTATAATACTTTATGATTTTGTTTTTTGGATAAACACAATTTTATTTTCTTGGGAATCGTTATTGAAGACTTTGCTGGTGCTAATTTCTTTAAAGTAACTTCGGCCCAAGACATGTTCAGCATCTCAATTCTCTTATTGTACTAAAAAAATGAATATCATGTTAATGTTTTGTTTGCTAAGAACATATGGAACCACAGTATCATTATAAATTTGTCGGCATTGTTTTTTTTTTTTTTACCAAAGAATATTTTTGAAAGTTTTGGGCCAATGTTACTTGAACTGGGGTAACATTGGTCCTTGTAATAAAGCGAATTTTATGGGGCCTAGAACATGATGTGGACCAATGTTACCGTATGGAAAAAGACGGGGAAGGAGAGGGTAAAAAGTGTAAACATGTAAAATGACAATAAATTAGTATATATTTTAATAAAAAATTATTACACAACTCATAAATATTGCTTAACGTCGATTGCCTAGGTCTGGGACTGAATACTGGTTTCTTTTAGACAGAAGTTTAGGTGGACTAATTTTCGCAATAATATCGTTCCATTCATATACCATCGAGTCCGGTCGCTGTGGACAACGCCAATACTTTAACTTCTTTTCCATGCAGGCAACAACACAACTATCCTTTGATTTCAAAGTAATACTTCCGGGATAGATATTGCCATCAAACAGCACAAGTACAAAATTTTGAACGTTACAGTCATCTTTGACAATAGCTTTCTTGTCTGGTTCTGTTGGAACCAATACACCGGATGAATTTTCAGCAAAATTATTATTTGTATAAGCACAAATGTCTATAAATAAATAAAAACATTACCCCAAAAAATCAATGTTTAAATTCAACAAAATAAGAAAAAGCTCCCCTTCAAATATAACATTTTTTATACATTGAGAAGAAGTATATACAAAAATTGAAATGATAATTATTTGTGCCAATGTTACCCCAAATGTTGGGCCAAAAGTTACCCCAACTTAGAAAACCTATTTTTTTATATCAGGAAAGACAACGCATAATCCTACATTAGGTCTTATTCTACACTTATGAGGTTATAATAACACGTACTTACCAAGGTCCAAATGAATTAATTTACTGCTTGGCAGACAAAAGTTGTAAAAGCTAAATTCTCACAGTCTTCACACGGTTTTGTTTGACTGATGCTGCCACGGTAGAAACTTGGCGCGAATTACTTACAATGAGCTGCCATCCACAGGCTAATGCTACCACCTATATTTTGAGATCAAAACTTTGTCGATATATCAAGCGATGTAGAAAATATAGCAGATTTAATCTTTTCTGTCTTGGGACAAAGTTATTCCAGTTGACGGTATATCCAAAGAAATATTCCATTTCACCAATTTGCGTTATTCCCAAATATATGCGTGCATTTAAGGAACTTATTTTTTATTCAGGAATTTCATATCCATAGTGGAAATTACGAAAGAAAAATTTTTACTTAATGAAATCACGAAATGTCTGTCATTATATAAAGCAAAATTAGTATTAAAATTTTCTGATCTGAATTCAGAATTTTTAAGTAAAAAATAAATTTCTGAAATGCAAGCATATGTAGGCTAATAATGCAAATGGGTTAACCAACAAAATATCAAACAAACAAACAAATAAACCTTAACATATTTTTTTTTTCTTTTGTGCAAACACCTTCAAATTGTCTTGTTTAAGTAATTCGACGTTTCCTTTATAAATAAGTTTTTCAACTGAAAAAAAGTTACATTTATTTAAAATTAATTTAGGACGCATGAATTTATTAGCAGATAAAATTTAGCATGAAAGTTTTATAACTGATGATCTCTGAACAGCTAAGGAATTCTGAACTAAATGATGTTTAAAAAAATCATCTATATTTTTAAATTATAAAGAGACGTGAAGAGTTTAAAATAAATAATATTTGCTGAGAAATTTATGCTTCAAAATTAAAATTTTCCCTCTTTGTCACTTTTAATCGTTGGAGACTCATATTTACTTGACAGATGGGCAGAATTAAAGAATCAAACATCTCGGTATAATGAATGTGCTTCCGATGTTCTAAAAAGTATATAAAAAATATTAAAAAAAAGGAATAAAAAGGTAAAATGGAAAATGATATTTTAATTTTTCCGACATTAAATTTAAAGTACATGAGTTCTTTGGCCGGCAATTCAATGAATAGTATCACTTTAATTATGATTTTTGTGTAAATACCAATCATTTAAAATTCAGCCAAATGATTCTTTACTGCAACCTTTCGGACAAAACTCTTTAAAATCATAAAAATTCTATTATTTCTTCAATTTCTATGTAATAAGAAAAATATTTCAATCTTTCATTTTATTAGTTTTGCCAATCGCTTTAAATAGTAAGTTTTTGAAAAACTAAATTCATCAAAACTTATTGAATTATTAGTGACAATGTATTTTGCAATAGCTCTTCTGTTAATAATAATGAAGATGCAGAAGTAAGTAATACCTTTGAAATTTTAACAATTATCCACCAGAGGTATTATAAATTTGTGAAATAATACTAATGAAAATAATATTTACAAACTTACTGATCCTGTCTAATTCTACCTTTTTAAAAAAGTAATTGTATAGAAAATTATTGAATTAATCATAACAATATAATTTTAAGTAGTATGTTCTTTTAACAGTGTAGTGAAACAATAATTAATGCCTTGGAAATCAAAATGTTTCACTATTAAAGTAATCATATAAATTTTTCATTTTACTTATGAATATGTTTAATAGCACTAATTTTCAACTGAAAAAAACAGTTGATGTTAAGATAGGTAAACTATAGAAAATTTGCTACTATCCCTAATTTCCCTTTAATCTGTAATCTAACTTATTTTATAAAAGTTCTCAAATAATAAAATGATATCTTTAATTTCAAATGACTAAAATATAAAAAAAGAGGAAAGGAAATTCATACGTGAAGTATAGATTATGAAACACTTTCCGACATATTCAGGATAATGTAACAAAATTCCGCCGTTTAATAAGTTGAAATATGATGTCTAATTGAACCATATGGAAACGCATAACACATTTGAAAACCCAAGTTCAGCAATTTACATACTGGCAATCATACTGGCAATGGATACTGGCAATCTAGACTCCAGTACTATTTCCGTTATTTTTACGGGAATTTTTACCCATAAATTACAGAAAAATTTCCGTTTTTAATCAGAAAAACGGAAAATTTTCTGTAATTTATGGGTAAAAATTCCCGTAAAAAAACTGAAATAGTACTGGCGTCTAGATTGCCAGTAGTACTTCGTTTTTTAGTCCGTTTTTTTTACAGTGTATCTATAAACTACGTGCTTGAAAAATTTAATTCATTTAGGAAATAGATACCACAGTTGAAAATTCCCCTTTAGAAATTTCCACTAATAAGGGGAACGGTGTGTGAATTATTTTGTGCAGCTCTGTATACGAGTATAAAATTTATACACGATGAGTAACATGCAAATATTAGTTAAATTTAAAAGCGCATACCGAAATTGAAAACGGAATTCCAGCAATTATTGCTTAAAGACAGTACTCTAAGGTGCTTCTTTTGTGTGTCCCTGTGAATGAACGATAAATTCTGTGAATGTCCTATTCTATAGTAATCTTGTAGTGAAATTCATTGATTTATATGAATTTCAATACATTCGAAATAGCATAATGTCATTAAATTTCATTGCAAATGATTTTCCCCAATTCACCAATTTTTAACGGAGTTCTTTTGAGTGGCTCAGTAAATTAACTATTAATGCTACACACATCTTATTAATACCAAACATGCTATTGTAAACATCATAAACATATATCAATTTCATTAAAATCCGAGTATATTTTCGCGAGTTAGAGCGTGGACAGACGGACCGAATTCCTAAACACGTCTCAACTATGTTGGAAAGGGTTAAAAAAAATCAGTAAAGCTTTCAATATAAAATGCAATTTAATATTTCTTAAAGTCTTATATTTATAAGTCTTTAAATATAACTTTCATCACATAATTTTATAAATGAGTCATTCTCTGAAAAGTGGCAATTTTATGTCCCAGGGGTCTTGAAGACATATTTTTAAAATTACAAAAAAGAAAAAGTGATTTAAACTATCAATATTAATCAGTTATACATATAAACTGTAATTATTTGCTTACTGAAATATGATAAATTAAATGTATTTTTAATGCAAATATCATTCCCTCACTATATCCCCAGTCACACATATAGAAAAGAAAATGCTTTCTCTGCCATTGCAGCACTTATGTTTATAATTTTTTTTTCCTCAATCCATTAAACATACTTCGATAAATATTTAGTCTTTTAATTATATTTATATTTTGTATAATAAAAGAATTAGGGCACTTTTAATAGGGTGTCAACGATTTAAATCAGTTGATTTAAATCAGCGATTTTAATCATGATTTTAATCAAGTGATTTTTTTAAAAAAATCATTGATTAAAATCAAAAAACTTTTAAATGTTTAAAATGACATAAAAAAGTATTCAAATGTAAGATGAACTTAATTTGGAAAGTTTCTACAGATATTGTGACTTATGAATACACAAAACAAAGCTTTAAATAATTGTTTCGAAGCTTAATTCCTGAGTATTGTGAAAAATTTAAGTAAAGTAAGTTTGTAAAAAGCATGGTTTTTTATCTAACAAACATAAAAAGCATTTAATTTTAAAATGATATTTAAATCTAATATAACTTACAATGTCATCATTTCCTTTTGATAATCATGTTATTCATTCTTTTATATACAATAAACATAGTAATAGAGTGTCAATGATTTTAATCAATTGATTTTAATCAGATGATAAAATCACATATTTTCTGATTTTTTAAAATAGTGTTAAAAAGCTTTATAATCGGTAATGGTAATTATCACTAAATCACTTGTAAAAAATGTAATATTTGTTATTGTTAATTATAACAATATTAAACTGTGTAAAAAGAAGTATTACACATTTAAAAAACATCTAAGTAAATGTTAAATAACTTCAAAACATTATAATATTTAGTAGCTATTCAAATATTTCATTGTTGTGGGGGAAAAAATCTGATTTAAATTTCAAAAATACAATTTATGTAATCTATTTATAAATTATGTGTGAGTTTGCTGTATACATTGCTACAATTTTTGATCAATTTGATATACATATGCTTTAGAACCTGTGTAAAATTACTGGCTGCTTCATGAATTTATCAAACTATTATTTATCACCTTTTTTCAACCACTTTTTCAAAAATGTAGATTGTGTCTTTAATTAAACAGTTAATTGTTTAATAATTAAAAATTTAATCTGTATCATCAATTTGAAAATAAATGCAATTTATCAATAACTTTAAAATATAAGCAGTATTTAATAATGGTTTACATATAATTATCACAAAATATTAATGCACATAATTTTGTATGTTACTAAAGATTTTTTTAATTTGCAGTTTTTTGTAATTTCTATAATTACATAATTAAAATTTTATTAATTAAAGCAAAAAAACATATATTATGTTAGTAATTGGAGGGTTATTCATTTTTGAAATGCTTGATTCTTGATAGATGTTTAATATTTTAACACAGGGGAAAAAATAAAAAAAAATCCGATTTAAATAAAAATAATCCGATTTTTTTGATTTTTTAAAAAAAATCATGATTTTTTTACACCCTACTTTTTAATGATGTTCCTAGTATTTGTCATCATTCCCTCACATAACTATAAATTTGCACCTATTTACTTAGTAGAAAGCAACACATGTATTATATAGGTCTAGGACAGTTTGTACATGAGTAAAGTGAAGCAGCCATCTTTTTGTTTGCTCAAAAACATTCCTGAATAGCTAGCACATGGCTTTGAAGTACTAGATCAAAGCAAATATTTTTATTACCCATCATTCCCTCATCCATTATAAATTTAATAAAATCTATTGAAATGTTTTTTTTATGTTGTTATCTTATTAGGAATGTGTTTCAAAAGATATTTAGTAACAGAAAATGTACATTAAACTAATCATTTTCGTATAAAATGTTTTTCAGAAGTATTTCATCATTCCCTCACAGACATTCTCTCATAATTTTAATATATGAGGGAATGATCTAAATCTATTTATATATGTACTAAACAGTAAAATAAGAAAATCTAATGCAATAAAATACACAAATAGTAAAAAAATATATATTATTTATGACAGTATGACTTCTAGTTATAATTTATTTTCTTTTTTTAACGCTTTCAAGGGTGGTGATTTGTTTATGAAACCATTTAATTTTAATTCCCAAGCGCCACAAGGGCACCAGACATTTTATAAACTTTTTTCCATTTAACATATATGTGAAATACAGCATTTTTCGTATTTGCAAAAATTTGTTCTTAAATTCCGGTGCCAATCATTTATTTGAACATTTTAGCAATGGAAGTGTTTTGTCCCTGAAAGGTTTAAAATCTCAGAAGATCTATCAGGTACAGTTTGGTTCATATTATTTTTAGATAAATATAGCAATGATACTTGCAGGCTAAATTTTGAGATTTTTGAAGCAATTTTATTTGGCCGCATTTAACAGACACTTTTTAGAGAAAGACCTAAATATGTCTTTTTTCTAAAGTTCTATATTTATAAAATTATGTGATGTGATGTAATACAACAAAAACATTATTGATACGTAGTTTGAAATTTACACCGATTGATTAAACTGTTTTTATTAATTTATATTACCACAAATATTTAGAAACTATATTGTAGTAAATTCTCTTTAATTATATACATTCATGAAATATTTGTATACATTTATGAAATATACATTCAAGAACATAGACGACCTTTTCAACCAATTCCTGAATGACATGACAACTTTAAAGGATACAAATTACACTCAAGCTGTTTTCCCTAAATACAACTCATGAATATGCCGGTTAAACGCAGATTTTCTAGTTACGTATTTAGAGAGTTAATTGTAAAGGCCAAATAAATAGATTAAGATATTTCAGGGAATATATTTTGAATATTTTAACACTAAAAATGAATATTTACTTAAGAAATATACTGTACAAAATGCATACAAAATAAATTTAATCATTGAAATTATAGGAAATATTTTCTTGAAACATATTATGCAATAGATTTTTTAAGTTAATTTAATTGTATTTTAGATGCATTTTTTAATTTTGTATGGAAATATTAAAGTTGTTTCCGAAACATTTACTACATTAACCCATTAACCGCCAAAACTATTACGATAGAAATATTCAATTTTCTGGTTGAAAGTAGTTTCCCACCACAAATTCAGTAAGGTAAATTTCGCTTTACTAAAATAACAAAATTTCTGCCAATAAATAAGACATTTTTTTAAGTTCTAAAACAGTGGTGCCAATGTAATTAGTTCATTGCATGAGCAATTATTTTGACTGTTGCGTGAACGCAACGTCAGAGGTTAATGGGTTAAGGGGACATACCATCCTTTAAACAGATGAAACATTTTATTTCGGAGGCAAATATTTAAAGTGGCTCCATGCACTCATTTTTACACTAATCACGTCAGTTTTTTTGTCGTTGTTAATGCTATAATATGTTCTCCATGCAATATAATATATAATTTGCATTAAACTCTGTATAATTAATTGATAATAATTATTCTTAATGTATGCTTTTTTTTTTTTTTAATTAATGATAATGCATATAGCTTGAGCGCATGATTTAAAAGTTTCGATAACCTCTAGAACTTTGAAACTTTTAATATACAGGGTGATTCAAAAAAGATGGGAAAAATTTTAAGAGCTGATAGTACACACCCAAACAAACATTTTGTATCAAAGAATGCATGGTCGAAAACTAAACGTAAAAAAGTTAGAGGGCGCCAAAAGTTATGTTCTTATACGAGGCAAAAACGCAAAATGAGCGATTAAGTTAAGTTAAGAAAACAAATTTAATGGCATTTGATTACAATAAGTGCTCAAAACATTGACCGGCAGCTGTTATGCACGCAGTACAACGGCGAAGAACAGATTGGCGAATTTTCTGAAACACGCAAGGCATATTGCGAACTTCCCCTACAGCAGCCGAAAGCTTGGCGACAAGTTCTTCTGCGGATTCAATGGGAGTCTCATACATAGCCTTTAGCTGTCCCCACAAAAAAAAAAAAAATCGAGACATGAAAGATCTGGCGAGCGCGGTGGTGCCTGGTGTGTTTCAGAAAATTCGCCAATCTGTTCTTCGCCGTTGTACTGCGTGCATAACAGCTGCCGGTCAATGTTTTGAGCACTTATTGTAATCAAATGCCATTAAATTTGTTTTCGTAACTTAACTTAATCTTTCATTGTGTGTTTTTGCCTCGTATAAGAACATAACTTTTGGCGCCCTCTAACTTTTTTACGTTTAGTTTTCGACCATGCATTCTTCGATACAAAATGTTTGTTTGGATGTGTACTATCCCCCTCTTAAAAAATTTCCCATCTTTTTTGAATCACCCTGTATGTTTAAGAGTATTATAAAATTAAAATAGACTAAAATCTAATTAATAAACAAAACAATTCTAAAGTTTTTTTTTATTTTTCAAAATAAAAATATGAAAATTTTGATAATTTTTGCCATTCGAATACCCATACATACAATAGTTTTTGTTAAGTTTCTGAGATTTTAGTTCAATTTCAAGAAAATGATCTAGTAAAGATAAATATGAAGTTTCGAATTATTACCTTTAATAAATTTGGAGTTATCGTGCGCGCAAATAAAAAAAAACATCGATTTGAAGAAAAATCAATTTAAACATAAATGTTTCGCTTGAAACAGCTGTTTCAATTACTTCAATTCTAGAACAAGGCTAATTTAAATTTTTTACTATAACGAGCGCAATTTTACGAATATTTTGATGCGATGTGTGGCAAATTGTTCAGACAACATTAACTGTCAAATGAATTGAAAAAAAAAAATTAAGGATTTTAAAGGGTCATATGTCCCCTTAATTACTTGTAACTCAAAAATGCATAACTTATCATAAAAATTATTAATACAGCGTGCAAAGAAAAGTCCGAGTATAATCAGATAACGGTTGAACGGATAAAACAAGAATTGTGAAACAGTGAACACCCATAGTAAAACACATGTGTTAGCGTATGATAGTAGTGTTTACAGGTGTCTTGATTTACGCGAGATGTCCCGATTTTCCATGGCTACAACACCTGTCCAGCGTAACCACTGGACGGGACACCAAAAGTCCTGATTTTTCATGATTCTCAAAAATTCGTTTAAGGGGTCCCAGGAAAAAAAAAAAAAAAAAAAAAAAAAAAAAAAAGACCATTTTCAACATTTAATATCTTAAAGTGTATATGATTTAAAAACACTGTTTTAGTTGGGATAAAAGATATAAGTATGATCTTCCATTTTCTGTATTTAAAAAATTGCAAGATGCAGAATTAGTATTTACAAGGGGCTTCAAACTGTAAGACATTTGTCTACCAGAAAATTGGTATAACAGCTTTCGAGCAGGATTGAAAATGCATTTTACAACTAAAATGAATGTTTTTGTGCCTAATTATATTTCAGATTATAATAATTACCCAAAACCTAAATAAATTTGTAACTAAAGCATTTTTATATTTTTAATTCAAAGTTGTATTTAGCTAATACAAAAGTTTGAAAATTTCAACTGTATAATCACGTGAAAAAATATTTTTTTCGAACAATAAAAATGAAATTTAGGTTCATTTTATACAGACTAACATGAAACATATGTTTTGAAAATTTCATGAAAAAGTATTCAGAAGTTTTTGAGATATCCTGCGCATTGTGCTCAAAAACGTCTTTTGGAGAAAAATGACTCAAAGCTTCGAAAACGCCGCTTCAGTTATTGAGCGGGTATATTTCTAAAAGCCATAACTTCTGTTCTAATGGAAATTTCAAGAAACAATCATATCAAAATGGTAAAAAAAATAGAAGTGTAACATCTAAAAGAATTTAAATTTCGAAAATTTTGTAGCTTTAAGAGTCTTGAAACCCCTTAAATTTCTTCAATATCATGCTATTCGTTAATCTGCAATGAGTGGAAGAATCTAATACAATAAAACCTTTTTAGACAAAACCTATGTATAACGAAAAATTTTTACAGTTTCTGCCAAAGGAATACCTTAAAAATATACTTACCTGCGCAAAAACCTGTTTAAAATAGAATTCTTGACAGTTTCTATCAAATCTGTTTTTAAAAATTTTACTGTACTTTTTTCATCAAATCCTGTCTAAGTAGAATCCGCTTAACAGAATTCTGTCTTAAAAGTTAAAAAAATTCATTGTCCCAATCATAGGAATATTATACAATTATACCTCTTAAAATGAAATTTTGTTTCATTCCCAATATTTTCTTTCTTAGGTTTGAATGTATAAGATTATTATGTTTATTTAGTTTTAAGAACCCTACTAAGACGAAATTTCAAGAGACAGGGGAGAAATTTCCGTTTTTAATAGTCCTTTGTCTTTAGGTACAATAAAATTTTAACTTTTAAGAAAGGATTCAGTTATCGACAGATTCTGTTTTCATTGGATTTACTATATTTTCATGTACCTATTTATAAGTCGTTGTCCCGCTTTTTAATACGCTAAGCCTGGCAATACTATAAGGGAGTGAGTAGAGCTCCTGTTACAGATGAAAATTGGAAGTTACAGACACTGCCTCCAAAACCTAAATATAGGGTGTGATGTAGTGGGCCAGAGCTTTTTGACTTTCTATGCTCATGTAGAATAATCGTTCAAAAATAACACATTTTTCTTACCAAAGTTCTTTATTAGAACAACTAAAATTAAGATGAAATATGCAATAATAAATGTACAATTAATAGAGAGACATTCTCACTTTTTATAAACATACCTATGCTTCGAACATAACAACACGAGTGAACGATTCATACTCCACATCTCTTCCGTTGACAAAACACGTCCTCTCTTTATCGATGTCTCGAGACCAATGTCCAGATTTGCGTACTAGCAACTCCTTCAACTTTTTTTCCTTTTTTCCCCGGGGACGAGCGAACGTTGTCACACATTGTCCAGTCCCCTTTATTTCTTGGAATCTGGAAATCTTCTGCTGAGCAGATCCCAAGGACAGAGGTATGCATGCTATCTCCCCTGCATACCTTTACACAAAAGACTATTGTCCTCCCTGGAAATGCCTGTTGCTTTCCCCACAACCAAAAATATGTAGAGAAGGTACTATGTCACAGCACCTCCCCCCAAAAGAGATTTCCAGAGGAAATATTTTGCATGAATTCACGTAATAAGCCCTTTTATTATATTTCCCGAGAGGACAAGCACACCATTACACCAGCATTAAAATATCATTTAGACATTTGACCCAATTATGAAAATTCTACTTAAATTCAAGAATACCCACTCTCAGTTTCAAAGGACATACCAAGAATATGAAATTTTCATAATTTTCAATAATAATAATTAAACAAAAGAATAAAAAGAATTTATTTTTGATGGTAGAACAATTAATTTAAATTTAAAATATTTGAATATAATACCAATTCAACAAAAAAACATTAATAATACAATCACACAATCTTACTAACAAAAATTTTACATTCAGCACATTATCTTAATGAAACGCCCTAATTACAATTATTAAAATTTTGAACACTGAATTCCAAACCAGAAATCCAACTAGGATTCTATATCTTCTTACTTAGACCATCTGCATTACCATGTAATTTCCCTGGTTTATGTGTAATTTCAAAATTTAATGGCTGCAAAAATAGAGCCGAATGTGTCAAACGAGAGTTTGTACCTACCATTTCCTTTAAGTACACTAATGGATTATGATCCGTTTGTATTTCAAATTTTTGCCCATCCAAATAATAATTTAGCTTTTTTAATCCATATACTATAGCCGCTAACTCTCTTTCTATCGTGCTATAATTTTGCTCCGCACGAGAAATTTTTTTGCTAAGGTACAAAATTGGATGCACTTCACCTGCAATAATTTGAGATAAAACAATTCCTGCCCCATACAAACTCGCATCTGTTTGCACGATGAATTTCTGCTTAAAATCAGGCGCATATAACACAGGACTTTTCATTAATTTTAACTTTAATTCTTTAAATGCATTATTACACTTCTCGTCCCATATGATTTTTTCTTTTTTTCTTTTCCCTTTTAATGTATCTGTTAATTGTACTGCTATGGTAGCATAATTCTTTATATACCTCGCGTAATATCCTACCATTCCCAGATATGCTCTTAGTTGTGTTTTCGTTGTCGGAATCGGAAAATCTTTAAGGGGACGAGGGACCTTAAAAAACCTTAAAAATCAATTCTTTATTTTTTGAAATTTTGACTTTAAATATTATTCAGGGGTACATTATATGCATTATGACAAGCATTTATCAATAAAAAAAAATTTTTTTTAATTATTTTTGAGAAAAAAATGGAGTTTTACGCGTCGTCTTAGAAATCTTCGAAATGCCCCATGCGCATTCCAAATCAATGAAAATCCCCAATATTTTTTATAAAAGTTTGGTTTATATATATAAATAAAACTGTGCATCGAATTTTATATATTTGAATATAAAGGTAAAAAAAAAAAATTAAAAATTTCAAAATTTTTTCGAAAAAATTTCAAAAATTTTGATTTTTCTTTTTACACCTTTATATTTAAATATATAAAATTCGATGCACAGAATTATTTATATGTATAATCCAAACTTTTATAAAAAATATTGGGGATTTTCATTGATATGGAATGCGCAGGGGCATTTCGAAGATTTCTACGACGACGCGTAAAATGCCATTTTTTTCTCAAAAAAATTTTTTTTTAATTTTTTTTTGTGATAAATGCATGCCACAATGCATATAATGTACCCTTGAGTAATATTTAAATTAAAATTTACAAAAAAAAGAAAAAAATTAAAAAATTTTAAAATTTTGAAATTTTTTCGAAAATTTTCAATTTTTTTTTTACCTTTATATTCAAATATATAAAATTCGATGCACAGTTTTAATTATATATATAAACCAAACGGTTATAAAAAATATTGGTGATTTTTATTGATAGGGAATGCACAGGGGGCATTTCGAAGATTTCTACGACAACACGTAAAATGCCATTTTTTTCTCAAAAATAATTTTTTTTTATTTTTTTTTGTGATAAATGCATGCCGTAATGCATATCATGTACCCTTTAGTAATATTTAAAGTTAAATTTGCAAAAAAAAAAATGAAAAAAAATGAAAAATTCTGAAAATTTGAAATTTTTTCGAAAAATTTCAAAATTTTTCAAAAAAAATTTTTTTTTAACCTTTATATTGAAATATATAAAATTCGATGCACAGATTTTTTTATATATATAAACCAAAGTTTTACAAAAAATATTGGGGATTTTCATTGATATGGAACGCGCATGGGGCATTTCGGAGATTTCTAAAACAATGCGTAAAATTCCACTTTTTTCTCAAAAATGACTTAATTTTTTTTTTGTAATAAATGCATACCATAATGCATATAATGTACCTTTGAGTAATATTTAAGGTGGAATTTACAAAAAATAAAAAATTTATTTTTAAGGTCCCTCGTCCCCTTAATAGCCCTTTTTTAGCTTCACTAGGAGACCTTTTTCCTGACCCAACTTCGTGTGCCAGAAATTTTACGTGATCTTGCGCAAATTTACATTTGGATGGTTTCATCGTTAGATTTGCTTCTTTTAACCACTTAAGAACCGCCTCCACATCTTTTAAATGCTGCTCCCAGGTCAAAGAAAATATAGTTATATCATCAATATATGAAACCGCAAATGATTCTAACCCACATAAAACTATGGCAATCAATTTACAAAAATAATATGCTGAATTTAAAAGTCCAAACATCATGACTTTATGTAAAAAAGTCCCAAATGGTGTCACAAAAGCCGCATATCTCTGAGCTTTTTCCGTTAGAGGAATCTGAAAATAACCTTTCGTCAGATCCATAACAGTAATAAAAGGCGCCGCACTCACTTTCTCAACGACCTCTTCAATGTTTGGCAAAGGGAAAAATTCAGTTCTGGTTTTTGCATTTAATTTCCTATAATCCACACAAAGGCGAGCGTCTTTACCCGCACTCTCAACCAAAATCATAGGCGAAGCATAATCTGACTGCCCGACTTCAATCACACCCAAATCTAAAAGCCTCCGAATCCCTTCACGTAGAATCTCTAATTGCCTCGGCGACATACGATATGGATTTGACCTTTTTTGACCGCGGCACATCATCCGTTAAAACAATGTCCATTTTAACTAACGGGGTACTCCCAGGGTCCGTAGAAAAAACTTTCATATGACGCTCAATCATTGTCCTGAAATCTCCTATTTGCTCTATAGAAACGCGTTTTTCCAAATTACTTTCTTTTACTAATTCCCAAAAGTCTAATTGAGTGGGATCCGAAATGGGATAAGGAATTTCCGTTTGATCCTCAATTTCCTCACACTCTTAATCAATCAAAAAATTTACGAATTTAGGTCTACAATAACCCTCCGAGCGTCTTGCAAAAGGGTAAAATTGTAATGTTGTTTTCTTTGCATTTTGTTTCAAATGCTAATAAAATATGATTCTTTCAACATTATAAAAAAAAAACTCAATTACAAATATGAATGTAATCCTTAAGAGTATTAATAATTCTTCAATGTATTTAAAATTCCATAAATCTATAGAATTATATTATCTTAAATATTGCTTGTATTGCTGTGAAACCTGGAGCTTAGTGAACGAAATAATACGCCCCAAACACTTAGAGGGATAATATGGTAACTCACTTTTGAATAACCTACCCAAATCACATTGTACCTCTTTAGGATAACCAGTCCTAGAAAATATTTGTATTAGCCCCTCAATCACTGACGGAGAAGTTCAATCTTCTACCGGTATCGCATCTGGATATTTTGACGCAACACAAATTGAAGTAATCAGGTATCTATTATTTTACTCGCTTAAACTCAAAGGACCTGCACCATCAACATTTATCCTGGAGAAAACTTCACAAATTATTGGCACGAGCTTCAAGGGAGCTTTCTTTTTATCTCTATTTTTACGGACTTATGACACGGATCACATGTTCTTACAAATTCCTCAATCTCCTTGTAACAATTTGGCCAAAAATAGCATTTAAGTACCCTATCTTTTGTTTTAGTCGCCCCTAAATGTCCCACAACTTCCTCATGACACATTTTCATTATTTTCTCTCTAAATTCTAATGGCAAACATATTTGTAATTTCTCATCCCCACTATTTGAATGTGAAACTCTTACTAGTTTATCTCCTATTACTTTATATTCCTTTTCTTCAGCATTATTCGCCCTTTCCCGTAATGTTTTCAAAGATAAGCACTGTTTCTGAACTAAGCTGAAATCTTTCGCCGTAATTTTATTCAATCCCACATTATCTTTCACCTCCCATTTCGGTAATAACATAAGATCTTCGATTTGACTTTCATCCTCCCTTGTCTCATCCATTCGAACTACCTGCTTTTCTTTGTTCTGTGAGTAATCCCCAATTTTATCTACCCTACCTGGTTGCTCTTCTAACTTTGCATGCTCGGTAAACAACATTTCATTATCAGCATCCCGTTGTTCCATTCATTTTTTAAAGAATCCGTCCTACTACGGGTAACTACCATATTTATTGGAACCTCATTTCCTTTATTTTGTTCTATAAGCTCCGCAGTTTTATTACCTAAGAGATAGTAACCTTGCTCCGAATCAGATGGTTTAATCGCCGCCTTAGTGGTGATGCAACCAAAATCCCCTTTTATAGTCACCCATGCTAATGGTAAACATTTACATTCATTATCAAGAGGTTGACGTACCCAAGTTATATCTCCAGTAAAATCCTCTGTTTTTACCCAATTTCAATCGCAAAGATCAATCCCTGCTCCCGTATCCCTCAAATAGTGTCTTTCAACCCCATTTATTTGAGCTTTTTTAAGATAAGGTTTAAAACAATCCCCTAAATCAATATCATTACCTAAATGATTAACTGTGTTGAACTGATTTTTCTTTTTTAACCATTCCGCACAATCTGGTTTTATGTGCCCAGGTTGATTAAAAAAAACACCTAATCTGACTTTTCCTCTCAAAACCCTGGTCATGTTTAAATTTATCATTTTTAAAATTTTCCGTTTTATTCTCTAACTCTGATTTAACTTTTACTTCACCCTTAATTTTCGGATTTAAATTGCTTCTTTGCATTTCTGAATAAGGTTTTTTCCCCCAAGATTTTTTTTCCGATTTCCTGAAACTACTTCTAATACTCTCATATTTATCACATTTATCAGCGAGCTTCGAAGCCTCTTTCATTTCATCCCATTCATCCATAAATTTTTCTTATACTTCAAAAGGAACGCGTTTTTTTACTTGCTCAGTGTGCATGAGTTCTTTTAAAGACTCAAAATCCTTTATTTCTAATGATTCCAACCAATTTTCCAAATAACCCCTTAATTCATATACTAAATCTACCCATAACGCTCCAGGTTTTCTTTGATGATTTTCAAACTTCTGTTTTAAAGCACCCGATCCCAACCTAAAACGATTTAATAAAACTTTTTTTACATGTTGAAAATCATTTCCTAATTCTGCTGGTTGCTTCACTATAATTTCCGCAATATCTGATGGCAATATGGGAATTAATTGGCTAACCATATCCTCTTGCGAAATTTTAGCTTTTTCCGCCTGTTTTTCAAAGATCATAAAGAAAAGAGTGATGTCAATTAATTTAGAATCAAAATGTGGAACTAATTCTTTCAAATTAATTTTTGGATTCCTATGCGAAACTACATTCATATCACTAGACGAAAGACTAACAGTTTCCGAAGAATTTTGAATTCTTATAGAATTTTTCTAACTCAAATTGTTTTGTTTTTTCACGCTCTTCGTCTTCCCGTTCCAAAGCTACTTTTTCCCGTTGCATTTCTTTTCGTTCTGCATCCTCTTTAAGAATACATTCAAAATTCGATTTAGCAAAACTCTCATTATAATCCGATGCTGCTAAAAATAGCCTAAATTATAGTTTTTTTCTTATCAGTTGCCGACACGTTGGTCTCAAATTCCTCTGCTAGCAAAAGCAAGATGTTTTTAGTATATTTCTCTAGAAATTCTTTCATTATTTTCCCCCAAAATATACTAATCACAATAATACACAAATATATACAATTTGTAAAACACAATAAAAAATACAACAAGGAATAGAATTTAATCCTCTAGATATATTTCAATGCATAAAACAATAATACAATTTTCCTACAGAAAATTTTCGTGCACTTGTTATATCCTTTAAAACTGAGTAAATCCTCAAAATTATTTTGATACTCACAGCACTATATAAATACAATTTATATTTAAACAATTAATCCTGTTTTTTCTACAGCATACCCATAAAATATTAAATAACTTTATTGCTGTAATAAACAAAAGCAGTATATGCCTCAAATTTACAACTAAAATTTACATCCACAACTATAATTAAACTCTGATGATTAATATTATTTCATTAATCAACAGTAATTTACTATCCCCAAGTAAATTCTAAAATACATAAACATTAAATTTTCAAAATTAAATGAACTACCTTACAGACCTAAGGAAACCCTTTCAATATAAAAATTCTAACTAAAAATTTCGATCCCAAATTAATAGCTACCCTAGAATTTTTATCTTTTAAACATATACAATTTACCAAGAATAGAAATAGAATAGAAATATACAATATTAAATCCTAACAGACCTCTCTAGAAAATTTCATAAAAGGGCTTACCTTCAAATGTAGACATTTACTCTACACTGCTCCAAGGTTTTTCCTGTACTTTTTTTTTCTCAGGCACTGTCGTATATCCAGATTTACTTTGACTTCCGCCGGGAAATTTCCACACAAGCTGTCTCCGTAAATTACTAAGGGCGAGCGATGAGTATTCTTCTATCCACTGCACTGGTCTTTTACTGAAGAAATTTTCAATATCGTCGGATCCCTAGTCCTTGTTACATACCAGCTAACATACTCGACACTCCAGATTTCTCAGTTCCTAACCGGATACTCTTGAAAATCCTTGTCGTCAAACACGAAACTTCACCATCGACTGTCCTTGTTAGTCACAATGTTTCCATCTGTACATCAGGCTCACGTGGGCCCAGGCTAATTTATGCTAGACTTAATTAATCCTTGAGCTGCCACCATTTATAATACTATAGCTGTGATGCAGTTGACCAGAGTTTTTTGACTTTCTAAGCTCATGTAGAATAATCGTTCAAAAATAACGCATTTTTCTTACCAAAGTTCTTTATTTGAACAACTAAAATTAAGATGAAATATGCAATAATAAATGTACAATTAATAGAGAGACACTCTACCTTTTTATAAACATATCTGTGCTTCGGACATGCCAACATGAGTGAACGATTCATACTCCACATCTCTTCCGTTGACAAAACACGACCTCTCTTTATCGATGTCTCGAGTCCACTGCCCAGATCTGCGTACTAGCAACTCCTTCAACTTTTTTTTCTTTTATTTTCCCCGGGGATGAGCGAACGTTGTCACACATTGTCCAGTCCCCTTTATTTCTTGGAATCTGGAAATCTTCTGCCGAGCAGATCCCAAGGACAGAGGTATGCATGCTATCTCCCCTGCATACCTTTACACAAAAGACTATTGTCCTCCCTGGAAATGCCTGTTGCTTTCCGCACAGTCAAAAATATGTAGAGAAGGTACTATGTCACAAGGGATAAAAAATCTATTGCAAAACTGTTAAACGTCTTTATTTTATTAGAACTTTATTAGAAGCGTTTAAGTGTTATTTCTCTAATAACAATCAGCCACTTAAATGCGTTAATTATCGCGTGGATAGCATTAGAAGTAAGATGCTTTGCTAATAAAACTAACACTTGTAAGCAGAGTACAATTAATTGCAACAAGAAAATCAAAGTATGTTACTGTGTTCAGCATTGTAAACAATACATGAGCACTAGCATGCATAAAAATGCATTGCTTCATATGGTGGACACAATTGAAAAAACTTGATTTTCTAAAGAAATAAACTGCGCCTTACTTACCTGTTATTACATGTTGTTTTGGAAAACGATTAGTGACATATTTAAGCCGGTGATTGGATATCGGAAAGTTAATATATAAGGGCATTTATTGACTATTATTGACGATGGGAAATTGCAGAAATAATAAATAGCAAACTGTATAATAAAATGCGTATTAAACCAATAAAACGCTTCAGATATGCTTTTGATTTCCTATCCTGGCGAGGATAATAACCATTTTTCCAAATGGTTAATAAATAATAATATAATTAATAGCAAACTATTAAGTAATAAAAATTATAATATTTCAATGAGCATTTAACAACTCTAATGAAGTTTTATTTACATCTAAGACGTTATTTCATCTAAATCGAGGACGTTGTACACTTTTATAATTGATGTTTTCCACTGTCTCTTATACTTTTGGAGATGGGATCAATAACTTCCAAATTTTGCCACAAAGAACTCTGCAATATTTCCCTATGATATTGCATAGTCATGTTACTCAAGATACAAACTGTAAAAAAAGACGATGTTTTTTATTCTACGAAAATATAATATAACAAAGAACGAAAATGTACAATAATCTCTTTCGAGTTACCCATAATTCCGAAAAGCGTCCTTTATTATCAGAATCCTCAGAAATAAATACACTTTCGATCTCTAAAGAAACAATTATAAAGACTGAGTTTCTTTTGCTGCCACTGATTCTCGGAAACGTTTCCGATTAGTTTTAATGTGTATTTTAGTTTTTTGAAACCGTAATATCGGTTTATAGTCCTATTAATTCTCAATTAAGCATTTTTCTCTGCGTGTAAGATGAGTTGCAAAAGTACAAAATGATATTAACTTTAATCAACTTCAATGTTAATGCTATTTATTTATCATGTTTGTCGTATTTCTAAAACTTGTTTATTGAACATGAAAATGTTTTTTAAAGAATCAATAGCATCCAAAACATCTATATTACAGGTTGAGAAAACTGTTTAATACATTCTAAAATTTACTCGGAATCATATTCGAAAATCAGTGGCAGAGAGCAATCAGACACAGTCTTTTGCTGCCACTCTGTCAGAAAAATTCGTCTATATACACTAAATTATTTCTTTTTTTTTTAACAATTAATTTCCGTAGTCCTACAAAACATGTTTTATCCTGGAATCCTTCCCTACAGTCTAAAAAAGAGGGAGAAATTCCGTTCATTTCTCACACGCATGCGTATTAGCTCTACTAACACTGATATCCGAATTCATTTTAAAAAGGAAAAATCAAAAATTCTAATTAATTCAAAAATAAAGATTTCTAGTTTAAATAAAATAAAATACAATAAAATAAAATAAACTAATAACAAAGAAAAGCAACGTTTTCGAATTTAAAAATATATAACAATTAAGTTTATCATACATTTAAAAGTATTGACAATTTATTATTTTAAAATTATAAAAAATATTCGCTCTTAAAATAGATTTTAAATGAACACATTGAAAATAGATATTTTAATTAAAATATTAAATGGAAAAAAATCGATTTTACTGAAGAAAAAAAATTGCACATAAAAATATAATATTCTTATTTTACATCTAGCAATCTATTACATAAAAATAATTATAATTAATATTTTTATTCTATTTTAATATTCAAGTATTAAAACCTCAGCCACAATCTCATTAAAGAACAAAATCTTACCTAAATTAAATTCAAAATTCAAAGCTAAGCTATTTAAAGAAATTAACCAAGCTACACCCATCTGAGGCAAACAAATTTACTTCAGGCTGTTTGACTACTGTACAACTGTAGCCGAGTGGTTAGAGAACTGGTCTCGTAACACTAAGGTAGCTGGTTCGATCCCAATGTCAGCAACTTTTATTTTATCCCAATTTTCTTCAATTGACGTATATTTTAACTCCTGTAACAGAGAAAAAAAGAAACGGATGTTCATCTATTAATAGAAAAATCCTGGTAGCACTGCTGCCAGGAAAATTTCCGTGAATTGAAGAAATCATTTCTGAGAGTACACGGTACTGAATATTAGGGGTTATTGTATATTTTCGTTCGTGGTTATATCATATTTTCCTAGATTATGAAACATCTGTATTTTTTACAGAACACGCTTGTTTCGCAGTTCTAGCTTTATCCTTTCAAATGTTGTCTGAAAGTAATCGGATTTCGTTTTGCACCCTGGATGTAAAAATATTTGTTTAGAAAATTGGAAGTTACACCAAGATATGCGAAAAAGATGTTGATGATTTCGATTTTTGTCAGTTTTATTAAACACAAACGTATGTTTTTCTCATCGCATTTTCATCGTAAATGCTTCATGCGTATCAAATAATCTTCGATTCAACAGTTATCGCATTACTGTGTCGTATGGTATGCTTTTTAAAAATCCCCTCAAACCCAATTGTTCTACAGAATTCGGATAAATAGTGATGATAATGACTGAATAAATTAAAGAAATTTCAATAAATAGTCGATTTTTTAAAATTATTCATAATGAAGCTATGTGAGCTAATTTTGTCAAATTAAAAGAAACATATATCTATTATTACAAAATATATTAAAAACGAAAAAAATATTAGTTATTATATGACATAGACTAATACGTCAAAGCTTCAAAATAATACAGATAGTCTTTTCATTGTCAAGATAATTTCTTTCTTTCTTTCTTTAAAGAATATTCAACAATAATTTTCATTAAAAAACACAGATTTTTCAAACATTCAACAATAAAACAAAAGCTTATTTATTTATTTATTTATTTATGAATAAATTACAAAGTTTGTAAATATAAAACCATTTATTCAAATGTTAGGAAAAATAACTTTTCTGAGTTAATAATTGTGTACACTGTACTTTTTGAAAACTTATTATGTATATTTAACAAATGTGTTAAGGAAATTTCTTCTTTAAGATATTTTTATAATTTAAATTACTACCAAAATTCCGTATGCTATCGCCATTTATTATAAAAACTTTTTCTGGGAGGTTATTTAAAGTTTTTTTTTTTTTTTTTTTTTTTACATTTTTACCTAATAAGTCATAGGTTATTGTTATCGTAAACATCTGACTTTTTTTGTCATAAAGGTGAAATTCCTTTAATCAGCAACCTTTTGTAATCCAAAAGCTCTTTTTCCTTAATTATTTTAGAATTTTTAAAATTAATATTCCGGTGTAAATTATGTAAAAATTTCAAACTTTAAACTACATTTAGTCCTTTCTTTGCAAAAATAAATAAATAAACAAAATAAATAAATAAATAAATCATGATTTACTTCTTGTACGTTCAGTACATTTTACCGAAGAATAAGATCTTTTGTCTTCGTTTTTGAATTAATTTAAATTTCTCTAGAGAAAATTAAATCCATTATTTATGAACAAAATATCCAATTATGTAATTTCAAAAAACAAATTTCTGTTAAAAAAAAAGTCTTTCATTATGCAGTGAGTTAAAAAAAAATCATACGATAATTAAATCTTTTTTACAAAAATATTAAACAAACGGGATAAAATTCCTAAAAAATTAAAACCACACGAGATGAAAGCAAATGGTATTAATTTATAAAAATATTTTTTATTATTTATGAAAAGACATGTACTAATGTTTAGAGAAATGGCTGCACATTTGTTGCAAAATTTATTTAAGCTATGATTTTATTTTCATTTGATACGTAAAAATAAAGCAATATATGTTTCGATATCTGTCAGGACAGGAGCTGATTATAATTTTCAAATAAAACTGAAAACAAAAGATATATATACCACTATTACTTAGACTAGTATTTAAGTTACCATTTATTCTGACGCTATTTAAAAAAAAAAAAAAATTGCCCCAAATCAAGTATAAAATCGCAAGAATAGTTCTTTTTTCTTTGCTGATTTTCATACTTTTGAGACCTAGATTTGGACGTCTATATTAACTTTAGCATCCGTATAATATGTTTCCTATTTCAAAGTAGTAATATTCGGCTAATTTAATTGCATATGTTTTGTGATTATATAAGGTGAAAATTACAATTCAAAAATTGTGGTGCTGAAAACTAACGCACACTATATGGCGCATATACGTGACGGTCGTCGGAAACGGTTAAGTGGTTTACTGATGCTAATATTTGTAGCTTCAAAGAAATTCAAGTTTAAAAAAGTTATTTAAAAAAGTCGTATATTTCTAAACTGGAAAACACCAATGATAAAGTGTTATTTTACATAAAGGAAATAAGAAAAAAGTCCAAGATAAATAAAAGAAAAAACATTTAAATAATATTATATGTAAAAAATTAACCCGGGAGAATTCGCTGCATGAGATTTTCTCTCACAGTCGTTCTTTTTTAAGACTCTTATTTAAATTATTTTTCATTTTAATTAAAATTTCAAAATGTTTTTCAATTATTTTACCTATTTTGTGAATAAAAGTACTAAGCCAACCAAAAAAAGTTGTTATTATATGAATGTAAAGTAAAAGAAAAGCAATTGGGCATTCTCACTAGCGAGTTCTCCCGGGTTAACAAATCACACGTAGAAAAACGTTGACATTATTCTATAATATCTAAAGAAGTTCTGATATTTTATAATATATACCGATACCGCCACAAATTCCATAAAACTTTGAAAAATCATTACAAAGGAACAAGTGATTCAAAAAATTGAGTTTTGCACAAATGGAATTAGAGAGAGATAAAATATTTTTCTATAACAAAAAACGTTGTTAAAAAAAATACCGATAAATGGCGCTGGCACGCATAATATGAAGCAGATTTATGCAAATTAGGCTGTCAATAAAACACCTCGATAGATTCTTCATTCGATGCCAGCAGTATGTCATCGTTATCAAATCAAGCGTTGATGATTGAGCTCTTTTACAAGAACGAGGAATCAGCAACCAGTGAAAATTCCGCACGTCAAAAACATTCAACACGAGAAAAGCTGTTTTATGTGCTGGCATATTGAAGCTTGTCAGTCGCTTCAAAGAAACGGTCTTTTACTATAAGCCTAATTTTCATACATCTGCATCATATTATAGTGACACTTAATGTAGATGATGTCTCTGATGTAGGATCTCTATCATATTATGCATACTGGCACCACCTATCAGTAATTTTATGGACCACAACTTTTTTATTCTTAAAAAAATCTTCTAATCCAATTCACGCAAATTGCATTTTTTTAGCATTATGTCTTCCTTTTTAGGTGCGTTCGTAATTATATAAATACGTAGCACCTATAGTCGTCGTTCAGTCCGTCTGTCCGCATATAGCAGAGCAAAAACTACCCAAGCGAATGGTTTGAAATTTTAAATATATAATTGTTGTAAAATTTTGTCGTGTCATTTCAAATTTTATGAAAATCGGATGTATAGTTTAATTACAGAGACAGTCAAACGTTTTCCGTTACATTGCGGCCAATGGGAAAAAATTATTGCAAGTGCATTTTAATGATGCTAAGCCTTCCGAATGGTCTGAACTTTTACATATATAATTGTTGCAAAATTTTGTCGAGTCATAAAATCGAATTTATAGTTTAATTACAGGGGCAGTCAAAAGTTTTCCCTTACATTACGGCCAACGGGAAAAAAATATTGCAAGTGCATTTCGCTGATGTTACAGTCTTTCGAACAAAATGAAATTGATATGCACTTATGAACTGCACTAAAATAGACATCCGTACAATATGCAGTGGAAAAAATATTTATAAAACTAGTTATAGTACGAACGCACCTCATTTGCCACGTTCGGCGAGCAATTTCCAACTTGTTAATGAATTTTAAAGTTTTAACGAATTTATGATGCATCCGGTATATACAATAATATAAATATCAAATATATTGTAAAACAAAGATTAATTACCAAATTTATAATCATCAATTGCAATATTTAGAACAAAAAGGGAAAAATTTTCCCAAGATGTATAAAATAAAATTGCTGTAATTTTAATAATTGTTCATGTATATAAAAAAGAATGCAGAAAATTTGCACATTTTTAGAAACTGGGCCTGTAAATCGTTAAAATAATCATAGGTTTTGCATCATGTAGAAGCCGCATGGAGCATGTTTAAATATGAATTTCTTATGAATTATTTCATTTAACGATAAGATTTTTCTTACAAAAAAGTTATATATTTTTATTTGAAACGTGCTATATAAATGTTTGAAATGTTGTTTCATGTCACTCTTAATTTAAGAGCCTTTTTTTTTTTTTTTTTTTTTTTTTTTTTTTTTTTTTTTTTAAGAGATAATTCTTAATTTAAATGTCCACTCTCCCTTAAACTGAAAAATAAATTAAAAAGTATTTACAATGCGAAGTCATAAGTCTTTTTGTATTAAAATTCGTCAAAAACCTTAATTATAAGAATTGTTGCTCCCAAAAATCATAATTCTTTTGAAATTAAATGTGTACCTCTAAAAGGAGTTTAAATTAAAAAAAAAAGTAATTTTTAACAATAACCTGGCATTAAATAATCGAATTGGCATATTTAAAATCTTAATTATATCCGAAAAAAAAAAAAAAAAAAAAACCGTATTTCGATACAAAACGACAATATCTTATATTTGAAAAACATATTACAATCTGTGACAATATATCATATTTAAAATTCATATTTTATGGTATTATTTTGCAGATATGTATATGTTAAAATACCCCCTGCAGTAAGTGTTTAAAGTAACTACATTATAGACATTTTTTATTTTATAATGCCAATAAAAAAATGCAATTGTGAACATAAAAATGAAAACATAATTTTTTGGCCATGAAAACTACATTATGAATTTTTCAAAACATGCCATCTTAAACTTAAAAGAGGATTATTATGTTTTCTAATGATTTTAATAAACAAATATTACAATGTGTGCTTTTACAATTTTCTAGTGTCTGCTTTAAAAATCATGAAATTTAAATGAGGTACTTAAAATTTTATGAATATCAATTATCTAAGGTCGAAACGTATGCAATCTGCTTTTAATCCTTTATAAATGTAAAGTAATAAACTGAACTCTACGGACAACTTGTGTCTCAAGGCTGTAATTAAATTTGGTGGTAGTTAATGGATAAATAATGACGCTTCTACAAGCTTATTATCTATTCATGATTCGTGAAACTCTTCTCACGCCTAAGATACTTTAGAAGAGTAATTTGAAATAACAATTTATTTTATCTGGAATTTTAAGTAACAATTTTTCTTTCTAAGTCTATAGCTACATTAAAAGAAGAAATATTTCTTTAGAATGGTGTTTTATTTTACAAAGAATTCGGAGCAATAAACTAATGTTATATTATTTATACATAAAATGATCAAAATGTATAAAAATATACATATTCAGTTACATTGTAATAGAACAGATTTCACGATTAAATCAAATGAGATAACTTTAAGAATCACATGCAG
Source organism: Maratus speciosus (assembly GCA_963932465.1). Taxonomy (NCBI): domain Eukaryota; kingdom Metazoa; phylum Arthropoda; class Arachnida; order Araneae; family Salticidae; genus Maratus; species Maratus speciosus. The sequence continues at coordinate 382,303,192 of OZ010789.1, forward strand.
GATTTTATTTACAGTATTATTTTATACAGAGTTTTTAAAATCAAGTCTACTAGATGTGTCTGCTATCTGGACATATATGGGTAGGATACATTGTTGCTGATGGTGGATATACTGAATATAATTTTACATGGATTTTCTATGTAAAAAAAGTCCTTCCGGCCAGTGCCGGGAGGAAAAGGTGGCTTTCAAATACCTTATTTTAAAAAAGCCAACTTATATTATTCAAACACACGAAGCTCAATTTAGTGGAAACCGAATATAGGAGATTCAATACTAATTTTTATCAATACTAAATCATTATGAATGAGAATTTCACGAAATTAGTCAGCTTTATCCAAGCTGCTTTTATTTAAAGTAACTTATATTTGGCTGAGATGTTGATGTATACTATCCACATGCTTTCTCACATGGAAATAGGCGAATACGTGTGTTATCGCGTGACAAATACAAGATCGTTTGAAAATGTTAGCCATACTAGAAATTCAAAGTGCTATAATTCAACCATTTTTTAAGATATAAACAAAAGAACAAATTTTCAGAAACAAAATCTGCTCCGGAATCTTTGTATCAAGGCCAAACACATAAAAAAATCTTTTTCATTTTCCAATTTTTTAATACCTCATTTTAAATTTTAAATTTAATTTTTTTTAAATGGCAACCCTTTTGAAACAAGATGGCGAATAAAGCTGGCCAACGAACTCGGTCGAGACATTGGTATGTACTATGTACAGACCAAGTAACATCCAAATCGGTTCATAAATACGCTTGTTATCGCGTGACAAAAATCAGGTCGTTTTAAAATGTCAGCCACAATAGAAATTCAAAACGCTATAACTCAGCCATTTTTTTAGATATAGACAAAACAAAAACTGTTCCGGGATCTTTGTATTAAGGTCAAACACAAACAAAAAAAATCTTTTTCATTTTCTAATATTTTGGTATCTCATTTTAAATTTTAAATTTTTAAATTTTTTTTAATGGCCGCCATTTTGAAACAAGATGGCGGATGAAGCTGGCCAACGAACTCGGTCGAGATATTTGTATGTACTATGTACACACCAAAGTACATCCAAATCGGTTCATAAATACGCCTGTTATCACGTGACAGATATCAGGACGTTTCAAAATGTCAGCCACGCTAGAAATTCAAAATGCTATAACTCAGCCATTTTTTGAGATATAGACGAAACAAAAACTGCTCCCAAATCTTTGTATCAAGGTCAAATACATAAAAAAAATATTTTTTCAATTTTCAATTTTTTGGTACCACATTTCAAATTTAAATTTTTCTTAAAAATTTAAATGGCTACCATTTTTAAACAAGATGGCGGATGAAGCTGGCCAACGAACTCAGGCGAGACATTGGTATGTACTATGTACAAAAGAAGTTACATCCAAATCGGTTCATAAATACGCCTTTTATCGTGTGACAAAATTCAGGACGTTTCAAAATGTCAGCCACGCTAGAAATTCAAAATGCTATAACTGAGCCATTTTTTAAGATATAGACGAAACAAAAACTGCTCCGGAATCTTTGTATAAAGGTCAAATATATAAAAAAAAATATTTTTCCATTTTCAATTCTTTGGTACCACATTTCAAATTTAAAATTTTTAAGAAAATTTTAAATGGCCGCCATTTTGAAACAAAATGGCGGATGAAGCTGGCCAACGTACTCGGTCGAGACATTGGTATGTACTATGTACATACCGAATTACATCCAAATCGGTTCATAAATTCGAGAGTTACAGTATGACAAAGGTCAGATATATATACATATATACCCGTAAGGCATGGTGACGTCACGGCGACGTCGTTGTGAAGTCACACTGTGATTTTGTGACCGTCGATGTGACGTCACGTGACGTGGATGTGACGTCACAGTGACTAGAATGTGAGGTCGTTATGGCCGTTTTAGAGGTCGTTTGTGACGTCACATTGTGACCACTCTGTGAAGTCACGGTGTGACTAATTTGTGAAAAGTGTGTCATTTGTGACTATTTTGGCATTAACTTTGTGACGAACCTGTGATGAAAGTGACAATGTTTTGAAGTCACACTGTGACCAATTTGTGAAATATGTGTCATTTGTGACGAACTTGTCATAAACTCTGTGATGATTTCAAATGAAAATCAAATTTCAAATTAATTGCTTAAAAGGCGCAAAGGCGAACTAGTGAAAAAGATTCCATGCTGGAACTCGAACCCGGGCCATCAGTATAGCGCACTTACGTTCTACCGACTAAACCACATGGAACGATACCCAGCCTGGAAAATTTCTCACTATTACATGTTGGCAAGGCTACAAACGCAGCACAAGATGCAATATTTATCGTCAGCCACCGACATGGCGCAAGCACGAAACTTAAATCCAGCATCGATTGAAACTATATTAATACTTGGAAATGTTTTCAGAGAGAACCATTCGCCTTGCATACAATATTTCAAATGAAAATCAAATTTCAAATTAATAGCTTAAAAGGCAATTTTAATTTGAAATTTGATTTTCATTTGAAATACTGTATGCAAGGCGAATGTTTCTCTCTGGAAAAATTTTCAAGTATTAATATATATTTAATCGATGCTGGTTTAATTAAGTTTCGTGTTTGCCCCATGACGGTGGCTCACGATAAATATTCCATCTTGTGCGGCGTTTGTAGCCTTGCCAACATGTAATAAGGAGAAAATTTCCAGGCTGGGTATCGTTGCATGTGGTTTAGTCGGTAGAATGTCAGTGCGCTATACTGATGACCCGGGATCGAGACCCGGCGTGGATATTTTTCACTATGTTGGCCTTTGCGCCTTTTAAGCAATTTATTTGAAATTTGATTTTCATTTGAAATATTGTATGCAAGGCGAATGTTTCTCTCTGGAAAAATGTCCAAGTATTAATACTGTGATGATTCTTGTCATAAAAACTACGATAATTTTAAAGTAAAGTTTTGTTTGAAATATAAAATTTTATCTTTTTACCGTACTTTTTAGCAAGATATCGCTATTTTGGAGTCCTATTCTTCTAAAATGTTTTTAATTTTCCATTTAAAAAACAATGCTTATTAACTGACATCTTTTTTTATTAAGTTAGCTTGATCTTGAATTCAAGCTTAATATTAAGAATGTGTAAGCTTTTTAATGTGTTATGATTTGTCATTGCTTTTTTAAATACGAACATGGAGTCTAACGGACATTAATACAACTGTTACTTATAGAACTACATGATAAGCCCTATTTATTTAAATTTTTTATTCCCGTATATATTGTATTTTGTGAATATGAGCTAATTAGATTTGGTATGTTTTATATGAAAAGACTGATCTGGGAAATAGAAACAACAAGTAAGATATATCATGCGTTAGACATAGATTATAAAACACTTTCCAACTCTTCCTAAATGTTTTATCAAGACATCGGGGGAAATAACGTAAATAAGATAACTAAGTAAACATGAAAACGCGTAAAACATTTAAAAACTGATTTACGCAGTTACCATCCACTAAGGTGTAAAAAAATCATAATTTAAAAAAATAAATAAAAAAAATCGTTTTTTTTTAATTTAAATCAGATTTTTTTTATTTAAATCAGATTTGTATGATTTTTTCCCCAGCGTTCAAATACTGAATAGCTATCATGAGTTTTAGGTTTCCAGAACAATTACACCACTAATTGCTAACATAATCTATGTTTTTACACTTTAATTGATAAAATTATAATTGTTAGTTTGTAATTACAGAAATAAAAACTGCAAATTAGTAGTTTCATTAGGTAGTATTATACAATAATGTTATATACATTAATATTGTAATAATTATGTAAAACCTTATAAATACTAGAGATACTTAACATTTATGAAAATTATTAACTGCATTTTATACTAAATAGCTAACATTACTTCAAATTAATTATTAAACAATCAACTCTCTAATTAGGAACATATTATACATTTTTAAACCTTAATTATTAAAATGATAATAATTCATTTTAGAAAGAAAAAGGGACAGGATGCTAGTTCAAAAAACGGGCACTATTTCATGAGGAAATATATTAGTAATGTGTTTAGTAATGATGTAAGAAAAAAAAAAAAAAAAGAATATTTTTTAGCATTAAAAGTAAAGTGTCCTTAATTTTTAATAATTTTATGAATAACAAATTGAAAAATACAATTAAATAACATATTTTAATAATATCCTGTTTTTTCTAAAGAAATAAAGTTCTATATTTTTGCAAGATTTTTTCCACATGAATTTAGAATACTGTTGAATGGGGAAGTTTTTTACAAGAAATCTCTGGCTACAACTACAGGTAAATTTCAACTTTTTTTTTCTTTTTTTAAGGCAGGGTGCATTTTGCCAATTTCAAAAGGGGCATGGTGTGGCACCATTAAACAAAATGGCCTAGAAGAAGCAGTATAAGTAATTACAGAATTAATAAAAACTGCAAATAAGTAAAATTCATTAGTTAGTAGCACAAATAACAAAACTAACAAATATTATTTGCAGCTCATTTTGCATTTGTATTTAGGAAAATTTCTGTAAACCACCAAAATCTATACTTACACACATGTACGTGTATGCTAATCAAAAAGAAAAAAATGAAAATGAGTTAAACCCATTCATATAGAATAAATATAAGTTAGCCACTAATATCTGAAATCCTCAAAATATTTAAGTAACAGCATTATTACCTCTATTAGCTTTCAATGGTTCAATTTTTTAATATATATGAGTTACAAAAAAAAAAAAAAATAAATAAAAAAATAAAATAAAATAAAATAATAATAATAATAATAATAAACATTTATTCAACCTATACCAAAGAAGCTCTTGCTGTGCTTAGCATTTTTATACCAATTATTTTTTTTTCTCTTATGCATTCATTTACAATTTAGCTGCTGAGCAGATGTCATTCTTTCATTCTTCTTTAACTTGAGATTGCTATTAATTACTATTTATTATTTTACTTGTAGAAATGTAATTATACTTGCTATGTGTATTTTATATAAAATAATGCATAAATTGATTACCTAAAGAAAATTATGACATTGCAAATTATGTTAGATTTAAATATCATTTTTAAATGAAACTGTTTTAATTTGGATAAAAACTTAAAAACAATGCTTTTAATTTTTTTACAATACTAATGAATTAAGCTTAGAAACAATTATTTAAAGCTCTTTTTTTGTTTATTAATAAGTCAAAATACCTGTAGAAACTTTCAAATTATGTTCATGTTAGATTTTAATACTTTTTTTGACATTTTAAACATTTAGAAAATTTTTGATTTTAATCAATGATTTTTTTTAAAAAATCGGTTGATTAAAATCATGATTTAATCGCTGATTTAAATCAACCGATTAAAATCGTTGACACCCTACCATCCACAGCCAAATATGTTTTCTAATTCTTTTAAACAGTCCTGTATTTGATCTGTAGATTGATATATATATACTATATAATGGAAAAATTTAGTTTATCAAGGAAACGCATAACAGGTTGAAATTCTCTTTTAGCAATTTATACTAATATATGGAAACATACTTAAATAATTTTGTACAACCCTGTAGTTTACCTAGAACCTTTATTACACGCCACTATTTAGTTAAAATTTTATTCAAGCTAAAACACTCTTAAAACTGCTGAAATTACATTTCCAGAAATTATAATTCATAGATGGCAACGTATCCAATTATTTGCGTGACCCTTTATATCATTTTATCTATATACTACAAACATTTCTTAGTAAATTAAATACAGTGCAGCGTTAAAATGCATAACTTATTTAAAAACCTCCTTTAAGCAATACCCAGTAACCCTTTCGAATACTTTTGTATATTCCTGTATATGAATTATAGCATATATATATACACCATATACTATGCATAAATGTAGTGAATCATAAAAGTGTATATCATAATTAAAAATGTATTTCCAGCAATCATCGCTAATGAACAGTACTTCGGATACAATATAGTATCTGAAATATTTTGTGTGTCCCTGTAAATGCTATATACACTTCGTATTATACATGAAATAATTCATAGTATGTAAACCTCAACGACGTATATCAATTTCATTACATATCAAATAGATTAACATAAATAAAGTACGCCGCAAACAATTCCCTCCACCCCTATATCATTATGTATTGGAATTCCTTTTTTAGCCCTGTAAATGAACAATAACTATTCTTTGCATCGCATATTCTATGGAATGCACATTTTAGTGCGCTTCATAAATGCATATCAATTTTATTCTGTTTGAAAGCGTGTAAAATCATTAAAAATCATTTGAAACGATTTTTTTCCCACAAGCCGTAATGTAATGGAATACAATTGACTGTCCCTGTAAATGAAATAACATGCTACAAACTTCATTACAAATAGGGGTCTTGCTATGGTAAACGTTAATAACATCCAAAATTTTTAAATAATTTAATTATCTTTAAATGTCTATTAATTATGTTAATGATTGATGATAATACTTGTCCATATACTTTTATATTTATGCCACCATGTGGTTTTAACCCAATATTTAAATAAGAAAATAAACCAGATTAAAATGCAATTTAAATCACTAATTTTAATAATCTGATCAAAGCTGTTGAAAAGGAAGTTAGATATTTTAACAAAATAAAAAATAAATGTAATGAAATATTTGTGTTCTATAACATGTTTATTAGAAGATAACTGAAATCATTGTAATTAAAAAAAAAAAAAAAAAGCAAACAAGGAAAATAATATTTTAGATATTTCAGCAAAATAAAAAATAAATGTAATGAAATATTTATGTTCTACAGCATGTTAATGAGAAACTAACTAAAATTGTTGTAATAAAATGAAAAAAAAGCAAACAGGGAAAATAATATTTTTACATACCTAATTTCATTGACGTTGTACGTGATACTTTGATTTTGGGGAACCAATTAAATCCGATTATAAGTACGATAGCAATGACTTGAATCATCTTCAACAAGTCAAAGCTACCGTAATTTTCTCGGGTTTATATTTTGTTAGCTGAACTAACTTGGATCCTGAGAACGTTCTTGTTTCAGTTTTTAAATCCGTGTCAACACATCTATGCTGTCCAGTGTCCACAGAACTTCAGTGTCCACAGAACTTCAGTGTCCACAGAACTGTCCAGTGTCCCGCGTTTATTCTAAAAAGTTTCACTGTTACTTTTATCCGTTATTCTGCGGTCGAGTGGTAACAACAACAACTGAAATAGTGCAGATGCAGACGATTTTTAAGTTTCGAAGTTCGAAGCAGATGTTTTTTGGTTTTATTTGTTTTTCTATACCACAGTTTCGGAAGGAAATTAAATGCGTAATAATTTTGTCAATTTGTCTCTAATTCAATTTCCTGTTTGAAAATGTTTTATTGTATTTCATCTTTTATTTTTATCAGTTTTATTGAATTGTAAAGTTTCATTTACGTAAATTATAATAATAATATTATCCATAATTAGAGTTTACTAGATAAAACATTGCTTAAATTTTCAAAATGTATACAAATTAATTTATTGGTAATAATGATGACTCCCTCCTTTTTTTTTAAAGTAAAATTTGTATCACAGGTATCAGTTTGTGTCACACTCATCTCTTCTCGATAATCTTGTTGTATTTTTTAAGAAGATATTTTGTATATATATACAAAATATCTTCTTAAAAAATACAACAAGATTATCGAGAAGAGATGAGTTTTTCTTTGTCAATCTGTCATTCTCTTAATATTAATTTTCTGTAGAATAAAACTTGTAAAATAATTTTTAAAGATATATTTTGAAAACAAAAAATAAAACATGAATAATTAATTATGTCGTGGGCTTTGCCTAAATTTTGTACATTAATTTTATATTCGGAAAATGTCAATTCTATTTTAAACGTTTGAAAGAAGTAGAAAAAAAAAAAAAATACTTAAAATAGTGAAACACTAAGAGGGAAAAAAATGACTTGAATGCAAATTATAAAGCAAGAAATACATATATGACTGAACTTTGAAGACGCTTTCTGCGTGCTCATTAAAAGCTGCAGCCTTAACTGTAATAGAAAGTTTTTAGTTTGAAACGACAGAAATGTTTCGACTACTCTTTGAGAAACTTCTAGTATAACAGATGATCATTTACAAAAATCTTTATAAAAGATAAGTCGAGGTCTGCTTACCTAAAACATTTTTTTAATAATATGAAATTCTCATAATTAGGAAATCGTTTTGTGTTGCTGATGAATTAATTACATTTTATGTTATATGAAAATAAAAAGTTTTTGTTAGAGGCACAGATGCAACTTGGACCACGGTTTAAAAAATTTGTTAATCCGGCAGAAAAATATATTTTACAGTAAATAACATGTTTTTAATAATTTTTGTAATTTTTTAAAGTTTTCTAAGAAGTTCACATCTCAGTCACAATGTGACATCACTGAGTGGTGGCATTTTGGTCACAGATGTGACGTGACCACAGTGACTTACAGTGACGTCACAATGACGTCACTGTGACCATGCATGCTATGAGGGTATGGATATATATATATATATATATATATATATATATATATATATATATATATATATATATATATATATATCAACTTTTGAACGGAGGGTGGTTTCGGGGTCTGGGGGTCATGATCGATGAAAATATACCAAAATTTTTTGAAATCGCTTTCCTCCGAACGGCTGCAATAGGTAGCTTTTTGTAATGAAAGCTACCTAATACTATGTTTCTTGCATGCATGTGTTTTATTAGTAAATGTGCATTGTAATGACGGACTTTTTTTATACAATTAGTGGCGTTTTTAAGTGAGAGGTTGAAAATAAGTAATTTACATTTCAGGATTTCTAATAAAGTTTTTTTTACATATGAGACATAATTTCATATTCAATCCAAGACGCTCTGCGATTATCTAAATGACTTGTTATTGTCATATATTTAGAGAGAGGCTCGGTAACTTAAAAATTGCGCACAAGTTAAGACTGCCATCGGTTGCAGTAGCTTGGGCGTAGCAAGTTAAATATACCATTATCGCTTTTGCATACATGTAGCACTCTCAGTTCGCAAATTTTAATTTAGGATAATGGGACATTCCTAAGTAGATTTCAACGCTTCCTACGTACCTCCTATTTTAACATAAGAATTATTCATCTCTGTCATATCCTTTTCTTATTTTCATGCGATCTTTTATTTTTATTACCATTTTTTTTTTTTGTAAATATCCAACTGATGTGCGATAAATGATGTTATAATCACGGGCTGCTTGGCAAACTGAAATTTGCTCAATTTTTATCCTCCTTACTGATCTCAAAATATCATCAAGAGGAGTGTCTCTGCAAATAGTACTTAAAAAAATTCTCACTATCTTGAAATTAAATTTACTTCACGAGTCGAAACAAAATTAGGTGTTTTATGCGATTATAGATGTTTGTCACATAAGACAACTTTCTCCACTTGTGCTGGGAATAGCGAACCATGATAGAACGAACACCACATTTTTTTTAAACCATTATCTAAAATCTTTTTCAATTACAATGCTACATACAAAATTTAACTAATAGCTCAGTATTAATAATATGAAATTCACATTTGGAACGATACAGAAAAATACTCATTCAGCGTGAAAACAATCACCAGTTAATAAAAATACATATTTTGATATACAACAATGCTTGTGGAAGACAGAAGTCAAACTAAGCAAATTTAAGTGCAAACCTTATCCATTGAGCCACGGCTCAAAATATATATTCCGATGAATTGTTCAACTTTCATACATTATACGGAGGAAGAAATGAATTTTGTAATAAGCAACTCTTGTTAAAACCAGCGCTGTTTTTTCCTACCAGTCACTCTTTGCAGGCAAGACATTATTAATTATAAACCGAATGTTGAAAATTTTACATATAATGTTTTAAAGAATACGCATGCATGAGATGTCAAAGTATTATATGAGTAAGTTCGTGTTCAAATAAACGCACAAACACGTGCTTTTTTATTACGCCACTCATGTCCTAAAATAGCTTCTTACATAGCTTTCTCCTCCTTTTATTTCTTTCTAATTTTTCAGAAAAAAAAAACATAATTTTTATATTTCCAACTCTTTTTTTCTTTCTATACTTGCACTTTAAGTTAATGTGTTCATCTTTTCTTGGTTTCTGTATAATTTATGCACTTTTATTGAACTTACTTCTTTCTGCTCAGGGATGTAGAGGGTATACCGCGGTATTCGCCGGATACCTTCTGGATTTTTTTAAAGGAACACCGTATACCCTCAGTTTCCCAAAAAGCTATAGTATGTACACTGTAGGGTATACCCTCTGTCTTGAGCGTATACCCTCTGTCTTGAGCGTATACCCTCTGCTTAGAGCGTAAGCCCTCTGCCTATTTTACGTACACCACTGTTTCTGCTGCTTTTTTCTCGCTGCTTCACAATGGTTTTGTAAGTTCCCTCAGCTCTTCGCATGACACTTTTCTGTAAATCGAACGCTTAAAAAAAAAACTTTAATCCATTAAACTATATTATTGGCCTGCGTTGTTCAAAAATCCAGTAACGAATCTCTTTTACCCATTTTATAGAAAACTGTACTTATTCGGGCAGTGTGTGCAAACACCGAGAACAATTTGTTCATAAATCACACGTTAAATCGTATAATCATTATCTCATTTATAGAGTGTGATTTCATTCAAGAAACTTTAATATAAATGAGTAGGAGGGGAAAACTAAAAATTAATCAAGTTTGAAAGGTCTATTAGAGTGACGATACGAAAACGGAAGAGGAAGGAGATCAGAGTTCAAAAGCGATTGAAAAGGGAAGAAGACTTCATCATTTCTGATAGAGCCATTTTAAATTCTGTAGAATAAGCTTTGAGGATAGGCTTTTTAATCTATTTCACGTATTTGTGCTTATTCTTTTGCTTACCATTAATAAAACTGTTACCATTAATTCCTTACATTTTTATATCTTTTTTCCCCCCTGGAACAATAATAATCTTGTCTGAAAATAAAAGAAATACATGGAAAAGAAAAAAAAAAGAGGAATGAAAAGACAGTTATTCAATTTTCGAAAAATTTCCCTATAAGAGTTTAAAATAAGACTGATACAGGAAGAATAAAAAAAAAATAATAATTAATTAAAAAACTTTTTTGGAAACAGTTGTATATAATATTACCATTGTTTTTTATCATATACCTCATTGCTGATTACAAAGGATCTCAATGTGGTAATATGTTTTTTTTTTCAATCCATATACATCTGCCTTTATTTTTTCATATATCTGTTTTCCCAATTATTTTCTGGTTTTATTGTGTGTTGGTAGCTCTAAATTCGTATTATTTAGCTTTTTTATGGCTAATACGAAGATGAAACCACACACTTTTTTGTAGTACCTAGGTATATGAGGCCTGGGGATTCTGCCCTGGTTCTACAAATCTCCATTTTATTCCTTTAATTGTTTTTTTACTATGTTTCTTAGTGGTAATTTGTTAATTTATATATAGTATATATATACATACAAATCTAATTTTTCTTAAAATAATTATTATAGATAGATGCTTAAAAGTTTAATTTCAACAGATTTTTATTCCTGAAAGTTAAAATTTTGTGTGAATGCCTCATATATAGACATGCAGACATGCAGACATACAGTCACACATTACATAAAAATAAAAAACAGATACTTTCCTCTTTGATGTCGCCTAAAAATCATTTTTTTTTTGAAAATATGAACTGACTTTTGCTAGATTAAATTTATGTTTCAAATCTCACTATTTTATAATGAATAATATAATATACTATAATAATAATAACTATTATAAGGAAAATATAATGCAGAAATTTCCCATGTTTCTGCTAAGAAATTACACTTGTAATTTTACGACAGATTTAAAAAAAAAAAAAAAAAAAAAAAAAAAAACCTAAAATGCGTTTCTTTTTCTTTTCCGCCTTATAGATTTATAGTTATAATTTAGATCTGTTGATTTTTTAAATCTATTTTAGGATTCATATTTACTGCCTCTCTAATTTATTTTTGTTTGAAGATTGTTGAAATGTGCTACATCTTTCTTAGGTGGGCGGTCTTAACAGTACAACTCCCAAATTGAAATTTTAAAAGAAAGCAAAAAGCATTTTTTTTTATTTAACTGAGTACAATAAATCAGGAGTATATGAAATACCATCGCAGACTGATCAAATAATTACTATATTGATATGACTAGCCGAAAGTTTAATTGTAGGAACAAGAAGCATGTTGCTGTTATTAAATATATGAGAAAAACCACAGCCCTAGCAAGATTATATCAAGAAGAAATCATCCAAATAAATTTTAATGAAATTGATAATTTTTCCCTCCAGTCTATATTAGCCATTTATTATAAGAGAAATCGTAGAGATTGTAATACGCAGAAGTTCAATATGTAACGATTCAGCATCATTAAACTTATCAAAATTGTCTCGAGCTGTTGAATGGTTGAAAAAATAAAAATAAACATCCAAGTATAATAAAAAATATAACCTACATAATATGAAAAAGTACGTGAAAAATTGAATGGCCGCGTTTCATAGAACGTGCAATTTTAGAATTTATTTATTTTTATTTATTTGTTTTGAAAATGACTGGAGAAAGAGATGAAACATGTAAACAGTCGTATTAAACCTATTTTTACTGCTTTTAAAGTTTTAATTTACAGTTTTTATCAATTTAAATTAGTATATGAGTACAGGCTGTTTGGTTAATATCAATGTATTTAACCATGAAATGTGTTTTGATAGTGTAAAGTAATTGTTACTGTTTGGTTTTGTACAGTAAGTATTGTAATATGCAAACATAGCGAACATTTTCTTCTTGTACTGTTATGACCACTAGATAAAACAGTTTGTTGCTTTCTATTTTGACTTATACTCTTTTTAAACTCCTACAGATATCACATTTTCATTGTAAAGTAATACAAATATATTGATTTGACCCAAAACTGATTTGTACGGGTAAAACCACCCACCTAAGATATACAAGATCAGAAACATTTAACATATTTCAATTTTAATATACATATGTTTCTATTATATGTATTTCTATTATATATGTATATTTTGTTTTTTTCGATATGAAATGCTCAAAACATCATCGTAGTTTTAACAGGTGTCGATATTTGTATAATAATAATATAATCAATAGAATAATAAAGTAAAACATGTGTAAAAATTATGAAGACGGTATAAACGCTTTATATCGGAAAAGAAAATCCAATTTATATAATTGAAATATTTTAAAGTTCGCTAAATACGCCTAAGGGTCTGATCTTGCATAATACATACAGCAATTTTCAAACATAAAGCAATCAGAGAAGCAGGGCAAATATGGATCGTAAATTATGTTAAAACAATAAAAGAAAAAGGAATTGAATCGATTGGGGAAGGGGGCAGAAATTTAATACTTATCTATCCTTTATTTATTTATTTTTCTGTTACTATAATATAGCACATGTATAAACAAGAACGAAATATCATGCATCTGGCATACATTATGCAACACTTTCAAGTACTGACCGAATATTATAAGGAAGTTCATTTTTCATATACAGTATGATCTCAAAATTCCGGCATTCGGAAATCCGACATCAAAATCATCTCGCACTGCCTTTTTTTTTTTTTTTTTTTTTTTTTTTTTTTTTTTTTTTTAAATACTTACAACTCACGGGAGAAAGAAAAATAGTAATCGTTTATGAATTTAAAACTTTGAGATTGAAAGTGATGGATTAGCGAACATCGAGATCACTGATGCTGTGCTAAATAGAACCGCCGATAACGCTGGAATGAGGACAAGAAAAGATCGGCAGAAGAATAGTGCCATTGGAAAAATGCATAAATTTAACTGGAAGATCAATATCTGCTTTAGAGAAACAAGTAAGTATTTCCTAAATCGATATTCTTTACTTATAGAAAATCCCCCAAAAAATTTGTTAAAGACCGACTAAAAAAATTGAAACAAATTATATTGATATCAATGTTTCGGAAATTACTCGAGAAGAAATTACTTCACTGATTATTAGAATATTTTTGGTACACAGAAACTTCCAATTAAAATAAATTTTTTAATATGTAATTTAATTTCCCCTTTTTTTCACATAAATATGACTTGGCTAAGAATTTAATTATGACTAAAGGCACCATTAAGAATATCGAAAATGCTTTTGATATTCTTTCAGAAATACGGAATTTTCAAAAATCTGGCTTAGTTTCGGTCTTGATGATGCCGGACTTTCGAGGTTAGACTGTTATTAAATGTGATATCTAAATAATCAATTTAAATAAAATGAACCCCAAGCAAGCGATTTTTCTTTATAGACCAAAATGTAAAGGAATTCTTTTATATGTATCTGTAAACGAACTGTAAAAACCACATACTTCACTTTCAATAACGAGCATTCTATTGTGAAACTCATATAACATATAAAAATAGCATGTCAATCCGAAAATATTTAAGCGAGTTAAAGCATGGACAGACAGAAAAACAAATAAACAAACCTAATTCATAAACACTTTTCAACTATGTTTAAAAGTGTTAAAAATCAGAAGATTTATTTTATTTTATTATTACTTCAATTTGTCTGAAATATAATAACTATTCTTTATTAAAATGAAATTACTTTTACTATCCATTATTCATAATATACGGTATAACTTTAATATTGGACAGTTTTATATTAAAATTTTGGTTTTTATAATAACATTCCTAGGTTACTGTATATTTTTCTTTTTTATCTCTTTTATCTAAACAAAATTTTAATGTTTCTTTTCATAATCGTTTCAAAGAAGCAACAGCATAATATAAGGAAATTTGAAAATAACTGTTGTTCGGATACAAAAGGCGATAAATCATCTTGACGTAAATGGCTGCATTTGCAAAACATTCCTTCCTTTCCAAAAAACTTTAAATTTATTCTGAAATATTCATTTTTCTAAAACATATTAGTTCTTTAAGATTATTTCTTTATGTATAACACAATGCATTCGTGTGCTTCTGTCTGATATTTTTTAAGAGGTAACATACACATTTTTAGAATTTGCTAGCATAAAATTAATATGTAATTTATTATTTGCATTTTAATATTATCGTTTATAACAGATTTTAAACAATGCGATTTAAAAACTTTTACAATAGATTCCTATTATAAACTGCTAAACAACACAATTTATTAATGCAAAAGGATTTTTTCAAAAAAGAGAAAAAAATTTCATTAGGTACATTTCAACTTTTATCCAATTCTGTACTTATAGTATGTACTGAATATAAATAAAACGAAGACATAATCAGAACTTTTTGAATTTATCGGTGCAACAGTCTGCATCACTTGTATAACTTTTGTACAACATTTAGTTATTATTATAAAAATAAGATATTTATTGGTATTTAAACACCATTTTTACTTAACCATTTAATGCATGATTTTTTTATTTTGTTCGGAAAACATATTGAAATCTATTTTTTAATTATGTACTAGAAAAATAGTGCAAGCAATTATTCATGTTTCTATTGAACATAATGTCATAGTGTCACTCCTGAGTTACATAACAAAAATTGTTCAAAAAATTATAATTTTAAATTATGTACTTACTTTAAACAGCTTGAACTGCACAATAACAACTATTCAAAGATATAATAATTTTTATAATGCTTTTAATAGTTTTCAGAATTAATATTGACTACCTTATAAAGATAGAGATTAAACGCCAGTCGAGCACATTCCAAGCAGTATCGACAAAAGACGTTATAACCTCCCCGTGATAACAAATCAGCACGAAAACAGACTTTACGACCTTAAATGCATGTTATCACATGTAAGTAACACATAATAGTTCACCAAATAGACCAATAGAAAGTGCCAAAAGGCAAAAAAAAAGATCTTGTAACTCCTGAGTTCCACTGTGTATTTAAGGGGTAGCCATCATTATTTGGAACCATTTATTCAGAAACTAGATACTTTGAATGATTTTTCGAATGGACTGACTTCAGAATCTTTCCAGAAAAAAGTGCGATACTATTGCCATTTTGATATGTTCATTGCTTAATACATTACCACGTGTATGGAACAACTTTATAATACCAGATTTGAACTGAAAGTAATTAAATTATGATTATAATAGGTCGTTTTGATTTCTCTTCAGAATTATTTCTTCCAAAGGAATTCCCTTACGCTGCCCTCTTTCAAACCCTGATTAATCTTTGAATTTGATTGGACTTTATTCTTAATCTGATTAATCTAATAGTTGATTTGAATTTTTTTAAAGACTCAACCCCATATGTTCTACAAATCGATCTACTGAGTGTTGCTTTGATGCCTAACAATTTACCCAGAAAAAAAAAAAACTTATCAAGAAAACATCAAGTCGCGACCATTCTGGATAAATGGATCTGTCCTGAATTTAAGTTATATGTATTATTTATTTGAAGAATTTTTTCATATAAAATAATATGAACTTCTATGTTTTCTGTATCTAATTCTCCTGAGAAAGAGTGTTAAATTTCATATCTATGTATAATATAACATTTAATTTCTAAATGGATTTTTTAATTTTAATATTATCTTTAATTTATGTAAAGAAAAATCTTAATATTCTCTAAATTTTAAATAAAGCATTAGGTTTGTCAAAAAATTACCTAATATCTAGAACTAAAAGTACAAGTGCAATTTTTCTGTTATTTTTACTTTGATTTGAAAAACACATCACATTACAGTTCTGTATAAAGGTCAATTAAATTTTGAAATACAACGTAGCAAAAGGCAAATGTGTAAAAGCGGTATATATTTCAAGCGAAAATATAAAAAGTCTTGTTAGTTGATTATATGCACATATGCACATGCACAATCATAATAACTTTTAGACAAAGAAAACTCTCAAGTAATATCTACTATGTTTATGGTATCATCATTTTTGCAGATTAGAAAACGTACTTCTGCGGCATTTTAGGTCTCTGTCTTGGAAAGATTTAAGTCTAAAATATCTGTTGTATTAAGCTGTGATTATTTGAGAAATGATATTTATCGCCTTTTGGAACTTCCATTTATTATCTTTTGTAAATTCTATGTATCATCTTTTGTAAAATCCATTTCTCTCTAGGATTTTCTGAAATAGTGTACCGTCCTAAGTATTGTTTTACTTTCATTCTACATAAACCACAACTTTGAATAGTAAAAACAATCACAACAACATTTAAAAGAAAATAGAATAAATGTACTGTTTAAATCGGTCATACACAAAGTATGCTAGCTATGACGTTCTGACTGTAAAAACCAAAAGGATAACGTCTGAAAAAAAGTCTATAATCTCGAAAAAGGGGGAGGAGGGTGGGGGGGGGGGGTATTATAAAAATTTTTTTGTCTGAAACGCAACTCCCATTTATTATAAACTGTATGGGGATAGTTAAATATTGTTTTATACATTCGAACATTGCATGTTTTAGCAGCCATCCACTTTTTTCAACTAACAATATAAAGTAAACATTGCATTAGAAGTACATTCTGCATTTTTAACCACCATTTCATTAGAATTCTAATCGGATAAGAACACTAAAAGAACATTTAAAATTTCAGTTTCTGAATTTATATCTATGTCTATACGAGAATCCCTATTTATTAGATAAAAAAAAAAAAAATTGATAAAGTATTAGGTATTTCTCTAATTGACACGATTATTCTCATGCATTGCTATAATATTATTTTACCTCTCATTGAGAAAATCTTGTTCAGTTTGATAAAATAAAATAATAAAGCATTGATTTTTTATGTCTTATGTCTAATCAGAAGAAATTATCTCTACAATAATAACATTTAACAACCGAATTAGGAAAGGGCTCTTAAAATCTTGTTTTCAATTGACGAAATTTCCATTTCAAACAAACTAGTAAATCTGCAGATCAGGAGTCTCAAAGTCAGCTCTGCAAGTCATCGTTTTTTAACATACGTTACGTAATATTCAGTTTTCTACAAACAGCAACTGAAAATTTTCAAATTGCGTAAATATTTATAAAAATAAAGAAAATACTTAGATGGTTTAGATATTAGAAGCGCTATATTAATCACGATTTCATGAAATGATATTCTAAAATTCTGATGAACTGCATACAGTGGTAAATTTTTAGATAGCATAAAGTACATTTCTTCAGGAGGGCTCCCCCTGAATCGGAGGTGTGGTCTCATTAATTTTACAATCGTAATTCTCTATTGATTCTGCGAATGGCTACATTATATCTTAGATTTCTTTTTACACTTTGATTCTGAGCAACAGATTCGATAAGCATTTTATGTTATCCTAATATCCAAATAGCAGTATTGAGTATTTACTTATCTGCCAACACAAACACCTGCATTTGATGTTTAAGGAACTTATGGAAATGTAAACGGTCTTATCTAATTTAGAAATCTAATGTTTTTACAATTTGTGTTTCCCAAAAATAGCTTTTATTGCCTTTCTGGAATATTTAGATCTATGATCTTATCTAAATATAAATCCTAATCTATTTGCTAGCATTAGCATACTACAATCACTTAAAACTAAGCATGTTTGGAGACTTTTAAACCGAATGGGTACTCATTTATCATCGTTTTCAATGCCATTTGACTAAATAGCAAACGTGATTCGGTGCTTTAAGGTATTTTTTTGAAAGCCTTTCCATAGCAACCACATTCAATTTAAAACAGTAATGTTACTAACTGTGTTCATGTTTGACGCAAACCTATGTTTCAGACCAAATTACGAAAGATTAACTAACCTTTCATTTTCGTCAGCCGGACTTTCTACTTCATCTTTCTTAAACGGATTATTTGAATGATTTATATATATATATATAAACTAAAAGAAAGATAAATCCATTAATTAAGCAAAACGTTTCACTCTCGATAATTAAAAACATACATAATTAAGCAGCTCTTTATCACATTTTATAGGAGATAATACGGAATTTCTTATTTGTAGCGGCCTTGACATAACTAAGACATAAAAAAGTGCATTTTTGTGCCAAATAATATAAACAATTGCGAAAATGAATTTGCAACCAATGAAAAAAGGAGCGCCAAGTAAAATCGGTAAAATCGACGAATCTTTCTTCATAAAGCAAAAAAAGAAAAAAAAGAAAAAAACTGGGAGAATACTATTACAACGATACATTTTAGGTGGTATTTGGTGCGAAATTTATATATACATTCATTACATTCTATAACACTATACAAAAATCCATTATAACAAAATTATTAAAAAAAAGCTATTTTTAAAAATGACAAAGTATTTTTACAATTTTAAAGCTAAAAGAAATGTGGAATTAAAATCATATTGCCTAACTGCGATATATAAACGTGTCTGCAATATATTTCGTGCTCCCGAGCCTTAATTTCTATACTGGTTGAAGGAAATGGTTTGACTTTAATGCAATCATATTAAACCATTAGGTTTCACGAAGAAAAATGCTACTTTGTTTCTTTCTTTTAAAAAATAAAGTAATTTTCAATAATATTTTCTGTAATAAGGGGGTTTTAAGAATTAACACTCGTGAAAAATTATTTTATTCAGGCAACCTTGTTACTTTTTTAGTTTTTGAGAATGAAAACAATTATTTCCCGCTAATCATGACATTATTTTCAACACTGATATCTATGCGGTGCATATTATAAACATTTGCTATCCACTTGCTTTACAAACATTTTTTTTTTTATTTTTTTAAGTTTTAAATAAATAAATAAATCTTTATGTTAACCGTGTGCAGACGATAAAGAATAAAATATTCATAACAATTTTCTTTCAATAATAAGAATTAATATCAAAACCCAAGACCATTTTATTACAACATCAAAGCGTTTTCGTTTTATTTTCGATATATGACGTCATATTTGCCTGCTTTCCGTGCTTACTCAAATGAATCCACCAATGTACTATTAAGATATGCTTGACAATTTCCATTTTATTTCGAATGTGACGTCATATCAATTTCTTTTTAATTCTTAGCTTTTTTATTTCATTCTCTCTTTTTCGTGTGAAAATCTTTCCATTGAAAATTTATTGTTTAAAAGAAATTATTATTCCGAGTTTTGATTTTCTTGGCAATGGTTGGTTGTATTTATGACGGCCAATTATCTGCACGAGGGATATAGGCCCGGGGGGGGGGGGGGGTTGCCCTTCGTGGGGGTCTTTCTAAGGGAACCTAACCCGTATTAACGCTTGGAAATCCAAGGTTCGAAGAAAACCACGAAAACTCCGAACGATTAGGCCGAAGGGCGCGATTGGGATCGAACCCAGCACCTCCCGTCTACCAGCTTCGAGAGCAGAACCTCTCAGCCACTCTTGGCAATGATAAAGAGAGATTGTTAAATTTTATAGAAAAAATATCAATTCTTTATTAAAATAATGAACTTTTGGATTTATAAGAAACATACTTAAATAAAATAATTAAAACATAGCCTATTTTCATTACTGGGTTAAAATCAATCTATACACAAAGTTACAAAGATATTAATTCATCCGTTTTAACGTTGGCTTGACTCAAACATTACACATACACATATGAGCGCTTATAATATCATTAGGATGAATTACTGTAACTGATTTCAGTGCGGTGAGTATTTGATTACCTTTATTAAATAAAAAATCTGCTTCAAACATATTTTTTCTGCCAATCAGCAAAAAAAAACACACGTCCTTAATGCCATAAATTACATATTATATATCTCTACTTTTCACAACAATCCTCTTTTTTCCGGAAAAAAAAATGTTCAAGAAAGGAAAACATAAAGAAACGCGAGTTATTAAATATTTTATTAATTTCCATTAAAAACTATTAATTCTAAATTCTTTGAAGTATTAAATTCTACGAGAATCCTTTAGTCTTTTGTATCTGTACGTAACATAAATCCTCAGTCATTCCATATAGTATATATATACATATAAAATCTATCTATCTATATACCGGGTGTCCTAAAAAGGACTGACTGATTTTTAAATTCAATAACTTGCAAACGGTGGCAGATATTTAAAAAATTCTTGCAGGAAGGTTATGCATTTTCGATTTTAGTTTGAATTACAAACAATAGATGGCGCTGCGATCAATAGACGATAAATTCAGGCTCGTTTTTTGGTAATTTGGGACCAACTAAATATATTTTTATCTCCTTTTTCTGCATCGAAGAAGAGAAAGGCCAAAAACTGGAACCTGTATTTAGCGCCTATTGCTTACAGCGCCATCTATTTTTGTAATTCGAACTAAAATCGAAAATCACTGTAAAAAAACTTTTGACCTTATGCATAACCCTCCTGCAAGAATTTTTTAAATATTTGTCACCGTTTGCAAGTTATTGAATTTTAAAATCAGTCAGTCCTTTTTAGGACACCCGGTATATAATGTCAGACATTACTCCTTTCCTCACAGCGAATAAAATTCTCGCATCCTCGGGGAGAAATGAAAATCTAATATTTTTAAGAAAACAGTGTTGTCGTTATTTACTACGTTGATATACTGATTCCCTGGAGAGCCATGACAAATATTGATACAGAATAACTTTTAGAAATTTCAAAAAGTTGCTTTTGGAATTATAAAATACATGATTCGAGTTAACATGAAAGACTTTTTTTTTAATTTCGTAAAAGCAAACATAAATAAATATTAAGTTTTATCAATTTCAGAAACACCTATGTCTGTCATAAATGGAAAAGAAATTTTAAGTATTTAGGCTTAAAAAATGTTTTTTTAGTAGTGTTTTTAATGACATTCTTTTCTTAGTACAGCAAAACCTCGATTATTCAAAATACTTGCGACCGACCACCTTTCGGAAAATCGAAAATTCCGGATAATCGAGAATGCTTCAATTTTAAGATTAAGGGCAAATATGTGCGCTATTTCTTATTATCGTAACAAGTGCTTAATAAAAATAAATCAATAGCAAAATAGAAACATAACAAGTAGATACATAATAGAAACGTAACAAGTGCTTGATAAAAATAAATCAATAGCAAAATAGAAACAAAAATAAACTACCTGAATTTTAATTTTGAAATTAAGTATCTTTTATATATTTCATAAGGGTTTGAAACAAAGTTTTGTTTGTTGAAGTATCAATTGACTTTGCTTTCCAGCTCTATCATGAAGTTTTTTTAATGCTGTTGGTTCACCAGTATCACAGTCATTCTATTGCTTTCTGCATACAACTTTTTCATTTTTGCAGCATCTTTCTTTATAATTATATAATTACAAAGAAAGTTAATATTCTTTATAACACTAACCGCTGCAATACCAATGGCGTATTCTTGAGCTTATTGAGTCATACTCTCACCCGATTCTACATGATTTATGATTTGAACTTTTTCTTCTATACTTAATGCATTTTTTTTCAACACATGATAAAAATTAGCATTTGTACTCTCGTAAAAATATTGTATAGGACCTCAAGTTAAATTCAAATAAATTCTAAGAAAGAGAATGCAAAATATTTATCTGTGCTCGTGGTTCGGAAAGGACCGCTTGCACACGAGGAATGTGATAGAAAAAAAAAGTAAAAAAAGAAAAGGTATAAAAATGGGTTTCGGTTAAAAGAGTTTCGGATAAAAGAGGTTCTGCTGCATTACGTAATTATGAACTGTTTAACATGAAGGGGGAAAACCTTGTGGAAAGTGTTTATCGCGATAGATATAAATCTGTAACCTAGTAAACAAAGACACATATCTTTTATTTATATTAAAATATTTTAACTGTTGAATTCGTTATTACACAATGACAAAATTAGTAAAATAGTTCCATTTTCTTGAATTTTGATTAGAAGATGATAAGTTAAGAAAACAATAAAATAAAGTAAAAAAAAAATTACTCTGACTCCTAAAAATACAGTAATATATTAACGTACGAAATAATGATTCACGAGGTTTACAAAGGGAGCTAAACGGGAACTGAATGACCTCGTAAAATATGACGTAATAATTTCGTATTAGTAATTCATAAAAGTATCATAACGGTACTATTTTAGTTTTGCTAAAATAAAGAAAGACGTATCGTGTTTTTTTTTTTTGTTGTTTTTTTTTTTTTTTTTTTTTTTTTTTTTTTTAATTGGCTTAGAAATGAAAATGCAAATTCAATTCATGCAAGTTAACGGTAGAATAGTAACGTGTCCAAATATAAAGACATATTTTAGCAAAACATTAATATATTTTTTGTGTTTGGGCACATTTTTTAATTATAAATAATATGGATTAAATTAATTAAAATGCCTTCTGGAATTCTGAATTATCAAAATTAGAAACGATTACGTTGGAAGTTAATTATAAATTTTTTTCTCCTACATCCACAATGAATCTTTAAGTAAAAAAAGAGATGTTCTTTAAGGACTTATCGAACAGTACATAAAATTCTTCTAGTTAAAAACATGAACAGATATTCGAACACTAAAGAGAGTTCGTTGCCTTCATTTGTCCCAAAATACAGTAAAATGTCGATTGTCTTTTTTTTTTTTTTTTTTTGCTCAAAATGTAATTAAACATTCCTAATAATATTTTGACGAAGTTCCGTAAAGGTTTGATATTTATAAGCAAAATCGCAAATAAGTTTATATTTATGAATCACGATTTACTTTGATTATTGCATAGGTATAAGAAAAAAGAACAAAGAACAAAGAATCAGAGTTATAATATTTAAATTCATTATTTATAGTTTCTGTTTATTTTTTTAAGGTGATTATCAAAGAAATATTTTTCCCCGCTCAACAACGTGAACTTTCGACGCATTTTTTGACTCATTTCTAAACATAAGAACATGATATTTAAAGTTATTTGAAATCAAACAATATTTTTTTCATTTTCTGGTAGATGAAATATACTTCAGTTGTACATAAGCGATTATTGTCTTAGAATGGCAGTTTTTTTCTTTTCCTGCGATGTTACATCCAGATATTCAGTTCAAAACGTGAACTTTGGCAATTTTTTCAAAAAACTCTTCTTACTGAAAAAAAAAAATCTCGACTGGATAGCTTTTTAATAAGTGCATCAGCCAATTTGATACATTTTAAAACAAAAGTAATTTTTAAAATGTGCCAAAAAGTAGCCAGTTTGGATTTGAGGGCAGTATTAATGTATCTCTACGTTCAAAGAGCTAAAGTACAATCCTAGAAAACAAACTGACCCCACTCTATTAATCATTTATCTACTGGCGGTACTTATGAATACCATTGAAATAACTTGTTATAAAATTCATTTAATACATTGATTAGTAGTAATACAGTTTAGAATGAGTTATAGATGCATTGCTTTATCTTGTTCCAATAGCATTATTGGTTACACAAAACAAAAATATTTGAAGAAGGATGATTTCTTTAGCCTTTGCTTCGTTTCAGCTTTCCTGCCGTTGGGGGCGGGGGATGTTTCAATTCGGAAATATTTCTATATTTCTACTGTAAGAACATTATATTTATACATTTCCTAATTCTTCAAAATACTAAGAAGAATAAAAATAAAAGATTTGAGTGGGGTTATAAATAATGCATAAAATCCCTAGAAATTCTAATTTAATTAATCCTTCTAAACCCTCCAATCCTTCTAAAATCCTTCTAAAATTTATTAAATGATTATGTAAATCTTCTAATGTAGATTAAACAATTCCCAAAAAATGCTTTAGAAGATAACATTTTCATGAATTCATAATTCAGTACATAAAGAGTTAATCCTCCGGCAAACAATCGTATGAAAAAAAGTATATGAATACCAATAAAATAGGAAATAATGTATACTATTAAATACTGCGCCTAAATTATATTTCGAGGACCGCCTGCATATTAAAAACTGCAGCAACTCATTTTTCAGATAATGCGGTAAACGCGGGGAACATATCTGGAAATGGTGATGGTGGTACATTGAAGAGGAGTGGATTTTTTTTTTTTTTTTTTTTTTTTTTTTGTAATAACGCTACACTTTTGGTCCAGGACAAATATAAACACTTACAGGAGCAGCTACATTCATTATCTAACACTCCTAATTTCTGTATTTATCATGAATCAAGAGAGGTAATGTTATATTACAAATAATAAATAAATAAATAAATAAATAAAATAAGCGTACACAATTCCCCCATTTACCATATCATTGTCTATTTGAGTTCTTGTACCAAAACAGTCTGGAAATGTTTATATTTTACGAATTTTTCTTAAATTTTTATAGAGTCAGTAGGATTCAATCTTTGAGGACACTGATGTTAAATCCACATCAGACATTTTATCTTCCCTAAAAATCCTCCATTTTAAATGTTTGTTATGGAATGGTATTCAATGAATATAGCCAAACACAATCGAGGCAGTTTTTTTTATTAAAATATATATTTAGAATTACGAAAATTACTGATAAATTCATATATGAGAAAAATATGAATTACTATTTACATTATTTTTTACACATAAAGAATCAGCATAATCGAAAACATAGATATGTGCTTTTGCAGCTCAATCCTATTATTAGTTTTCAAGTTATAAATATGTATATGTATATGTATATATATATATTTTACAAATCACCGATCTAAGGCGACTGTTCCGTCAATTGTAGTCACACACTGTAAAAAAAAAAAAAAAAAAAAAAAAAAAAAAAAAAAACGGACTAAAATACGGGAATACTAATGGCAATCGAGACGCCAATGCTATTTCCGTATTTTAACGGAACTTTTTCCCGGAAAATTACAAAAGAATTTCCATTTTTGTGCACTTACGGGGAAAACTTCCGTTAAAATACGGAAATAGTACTGGCGTCTCGATTGTCAGTAGTATTTTTGTATTTTAGTCTGTTTTTTATTACAGTGTATGTTATTTATACAATTATTTACAGTGAATTATTATGTGTCGGTATTATTTTACCTCAAATGAAATACCTTTAACAATTCGCTTGATTATTTTTTCGATCATTTTATTTTATATTTGATCATTTCATAATTTTATTTAATTTGATCCTTAATGAGTTTGTGATGTATTTTCTAAAATGACGGATCAGATTTCCAATAATATAAAATCTTTAGTTAAATAAATAAAAGTGTTATATAAATAATCTTTGTTATTGTATTTTATGTATGTAATGACATCCCCCACCCCTGTAAAATTATTAGTATTTTTAGAAATAAAATCCTTAAAGATGAAATCAATATCTCTAGAAGGTCTAAAATATTAATGCTTACAGTAGAAAAAGTTTAACATTTTTTTTCCATTTATTAAAAGTATTTGTTTATTTGTGTAAATAAATGATCAACTTTTGTATACAATCGTTTCCTTCATAAAATCATTTAATAATATGCCAAAAATGATGTGAAAAACACTTTTTTTTAATACAATGATGTTTCTTTGTTAATCTGTTTATGTATTAACTAAAAACGTTATTTTTAAATATGTGCAAATATTTCATGAAATTTTTTCATGTGATTTCATGTGTTTTTGTTTTTTCATGTATTTTTGTGGCACGAAAGTATTGCAAAACAAATTTTAAATATTTCGAAAATGTAGTAATGGAATTTTTATCTTTCAGTATAATGAAATAGAATTTGTAAACAAACAGTTCGTCCTTAAGACAAAGCTAGATTAAGTAATATTTTTAATTAATCATCTAAACCTATCTTAAATATCTTAAAATATCATATACTTTTTTCATGTGATCTCATGTATTTTCGTGGGGCTAAATTTTGTAAAGCAAATTCAAAATATTTCTAAAATGTGGTAACGAATTTATTATCTTTCGGTATAGTGAAATAGAATTTGTAAATGAATGAATGTTTGTTCCTGCTCAAACAATTCACCATTGTTTCCTTAAGATTCAGCCAGATTAAATTTTATTTTTAATTGATTATTTAAATTGATATTAAATATTTCAAAATAAGATATAATGTTATAATTTAAGAAATTTTTGATTTTAAGATCTCTTAAATGCCACGGGAAGAATGAATTGATATGTGTAGATTTACATTGTAGGAATAAATGGTAATTTTAGTTCTTTTAAGCGAATAAAATATATTTTGTTTATCATAATCTATTCCTTCAAGTTTTTTTTTTAAATCTTAAATATAATTTTTTTTAAATTTATTATCCTTATTTTATCATTTTTACATAATAAATATTTTTTTAAATGATTCTAAAAACTTATCTAGTACTTAGATTTTGAAAGTGTAAGAAATAATTAAAAAAACTTTTAATTTTTAACATATGTGAAAATTTTCTGCATTTAATAAATCAAGTTTTAATAATGTATAAAATAAATATGGCCGATCTTAAAATTGTTGCATAAATATGTATACATGTTGAAATTTTCTAAGCGAAAATCGTATTTAAGTTTAATATATTTACAATCAAAATAAATGCTCTTATACTTCAAGTTTAGATTATTCAAATTAACAAGTTTAATCATTTCTTAAATTAAACATTCCCTATGGAACAGGATTTCAGCTGACTAATATTTGTAAACACTTTTAAAATGTATAAATTTTAGACACATTTACGCAGACATTAACCAAAGAGACATAATAAAAGTAATGTTTGAACCACAGCAAATTCTTATAAAGAATGAAATTGCCTTGTTCTCTTGCTCTAGGAACAAATCAGGGATTAAACTTTTTTAGGCAGTTACTGACTCTTTTCTACTTTTTTAGAAAACAGATGAAAAATATTTCAGTGACGTTTCTTTTATGTCTGTTTCTAAAACACAAAAAAAGACACCAAAACAACTGGATTTTTTTCATTAAAAGCTTTTCTTTTTTTCTTTTTCCTGCTTTTTTACGTCTTAAAACATAAGCTTTTATGGAAAAGATTTTTACAGCTTATAACACAAATAAGTTTTTGAAAGTTTATCTAAAGTGAAGTAAATTTCAAAGATTTATTTGAAAAAGAAATAGTTTTTAATTTTATAAAATACTAATTTATTTTTATAAATATATAATATATATTTAGATGTTTTTCCATATCGTATAAAATTGATAAAATGATACTCGGAGTAAAATAGTACTCGAAAAAATCTTATACTATAATGCGAGCAAAAATTGTGTGTGTGTGTGTATGTAAATTTTATCTTAAAAACGGTTCTAACGATTTTGACGAAATTTTGTATTTTACCATTTTCGGGCATGATAAGACCATTGAGCTAGGTCACGTGTTCGAGAAAATTCGATTAGTGGATCATTTTGGGTCATAATGGGTCAAGGCCAAGCTAATTATATCTAAAAAACGGCTAAATCGATTTTGACCAAATTATATATCCAACTGTTTTTCGGCACCAGAAAACTATTGGGCTAAGTCACATGTTCGAGAAACTTCGATTAGTGGGTCATTTTTGGGTCACTAAGGGTCAAGCCAATGTTATTTTAAAAACGGCTCTAACGATTTTGACTCTATTTTGTATTCTGTAGTTTTGGATTACGAGAAGACCGATGGGCTAAGTGACGTATTAGAGAAAATTCGATTAGTGGGTCATTTCTGGGTCAGTGTGGGTCAAGCAAAGATTATCTAGAAAATGGCTCTGGCGATTTTGACGAAATTTTGTATTTTACCATTTTCGGGCACGAGAATACCATTAGACTAGGTCACGTGTTCGAGAAAATTCGATTAGTGGGTCATTTTGGGTCATAATGGGTCAAGGTTAAGTTAATTATTTCTAAAAAACGTCTCATTCGATTTTGACTAAATTTTATATCCAACCATTTTTCGGCACGAGAAAACTATAGGGCTAGGTCACATGTTCGAGAAATTTCGATTAGTGGGTCATTTTTGATTGCGAACATGATTGCGAGAAGACCAATGGGATAAGTGACATAGTAGAGAAAATTCGATTAGTGGGACATATTTGGGTCACTGTGGGTCAAGCAAAGTTTAGATAGAAAACGGCTCTAACGATTTTCACGAACTATTGCATTCTATCGTTTTCGGGCATGAGAATACCATTGGGCTTGATCACATATTCAAGAAAATTCGATTAGTGGGTCATTTTGGGTCACAATGGACAGGGTCAAGCTAATTGAATCCAAAAAAGGCCTGAAACATTTCGAAATTTTTTTTTAATATACCGTTTCCGGGCATTTGGACCATTGGACTAAGTCACATGTACGAGAAAAATCGATTAGTGGGTCATTTTGCGTAAAATGGGTCAAGGTCAAGCTAACTATATCTAAAAACGGCTCAATCGATTTTGACTAAATTTTATATCCAACCGTGTTTTGAAAACTATTGGGCTAGGTCACATGTTCGAGAAAATTTGATTAGTGGATCATTTTTGGGTCCCTTTGGGTCAAGCCAATTTTATCTAAAAAACGGCTGTAACGATTTTGAGTAAATTTTGCATTCTGTCGTTTTGGATTACGCGATGACCAATGGGCTTAGTCACATATTAGAGAAAATTCGATTAGTGGGTCATTTTTGGGTTACTGTGGGTCAAGCAAAGTTTATCTAGAAAATAACTACGAAATTGACGAAATTTTGTATTTTACCATTTTTGGGGCATGAGATGACCATTGGACAAAGTCACATGTACGAGAAAAATTGATTAGTGGGTCATTTTGTCTCAAATGGGTCAAGGTCAAGCTAATTATATCTAAAAAACGGCTCAATCGATTTTGACTAAATTTTATATCCAACCGTGTTTCGGCACGAGAAAACTATTGGGCTAGGTCACATGTTCGAGAAATTTCGATTAGTGGGTCATTTTTGGGTCACTATGGGTCAAGCCAATTTTATCTAAAAAACGGCTCTAACGGTTTTGACTAAATTTTGTATTCTGTCGTTTTGAATTACGAGAAGACCGATGGGCTAAGTCAAATATTACAGAAAATTCGATTAGTGGGTTATTTTTGGGTCACTGTGGGTCAAGCAAAGTTTATCTAGAAAGCGGCTCTGACGATTTTGAGAAAATTTTGTATTTTATCGTTTTCGGGCGCGAAAATACCATTGGGCTTCGTCGCATCTTCAAGAAAATTTCATTAGTTTGTCATTTTGGGTCACAATGAGTCAGGATCAAGCTAAATGAATCTAAAAAAGGCCAAAACCCTTTTGACAAAATTCTATAATATGCCAATTTCGGGCATGAGATGACCATTGGGCTAAGTCACAAGTTCCAGAAAAATCTATTTGTGGGTCATTTTTGGGTCACTGTGGATCAAGCTAAGTGAGTCTAAAATAACGGCTCAAAACATTATGGCAAAATTTTGTATTCTGTCGTTTTGGATTACGAGAAGACCAATGGGATAAGTCACATATTAGAGAAAATTTGATTAGTGAGTCATTTTTGGGTCACTGTGGGTCAAGCTAATTGTATCTTAAAAAAAAGGCTCAAACGATTTTGATAAAATTTTGTATTATACTGTTTCCGGGCACGAAAAGATCATTGGGTTAGATCATATGTTCTCGAAAATTCGATTAATGGATCATTTTTGGGTCACTGTGGGTCAAGTTAATTTTATCTAGAAAACAACTTTGATGATTTTGATTAAATTTTGTTTTCTATCGTTTTCGGGTTCGAGAAGACCATTAGGCTATGGGTCAAGGTTTAGCTAATTTTATCTAAAAAATGGCTCAAACGATTTTGACAAAATTTCTTATTACACCGTTTCCTAGCACTAGAAGACCATTGGGATAGGTCAGATGTTCGATAAATTTAGATTAGTAGGTCCTTTTTGGGTTAACGTGGGTCAAGCTGATTTTATCAATAAAATGACTTTAGCGATTTTGACTAAATTTTGAATTCTATCGTTTTCGGGTTCCAGAAGAGCATTGGTTAGGTCTGTGTTCGAAAAATTTCGGTTAATGGGTCCCTATGACTTAGGATCATACCAATTTTATTTAAACAGCAAGAATTATACAGTGAGAATGAAATATCGAATTTAATACAAGGCTAATTTTGACCGAGCTTAGCTTGGTCATTCCCGCTAGTAAATTACTATTGATTATATCAGTATTCTAAATAAAGTTCATACGCATCAAAAATTAAAACGTTCTATCATGTTTCAGTATTGAATATATACCAGTCGCGATAATTTGGACGTTGACTTCCAAGAATTTGGCGATACGACGTGGAAAGAAATTTTTTAACAGCCACAAACAGTAAACAGAAGACCATTTTTTAATGAAAAACTTAAACACTGTAAAAGAAAAAGAATAGAAAAAAGGTGTAAGTCTACAAAACTAGTTCTATTTGTTAATAGCAGAGATGCCAGGGCTTCGGCTTTTTGAATTCCAGTATTTTAATACAGAAAATGTTGTTTTAATTAGTTGGAACATTTGGGCGATTTAAAAGAACCATATTTTCTCTACGATAATAGTGGTGTGCAAAAAGCCGGAAACTTGGCAAATCTGTAATAGTGATTGTCACCTTAATGAATAAATTCATGTTTATTCGAGCAATTCATTATCTATATTAGTTAGTGTAGATGGAAAAAACGTTATTTGAAAATGGCGTTACATCTGCCTAACAGGCTTATCGCAGTTAAAAAACGTGACAGTCGCGGTCTTATCCAAAACGCACTTGGACGCACAAGTGTTAAACAAAGGGATTCTACAAATTTATTTTCAACTGCCGCGTATTTTATTTGATAATTAGCTTGTCCTTAAGTGCAAAAATACGCCATTTAAATAAAAATTAGTTATCTTTCTTAAAATTGAAATTCATTTATTAAAATATTATCACTCTCATCTCCTCTAGACTTTTGATAATGATAGGAAATTTGTCGAATGTAAGTATTAATTACTTTTCCGTTTTATTGTTATAACTATGAATTTTAATAGCTATGAATTTATGAATTTTAATGGCGAAACGCGAGGCAGAAACACGCACTTGCACTGCCTATTAACGTGAAAGTCAATGATAAGGTAGAAATTACTTCGGACTACATGGTCAGCCATATTGGCACTTCTGGAATTCACCGTGCAGGCTTTGAATATAGGGTGTTGGTATAGTGCCGAGGAATACCCTTAACCGGAAACGTGAAAAACCTGTGTAGAAACAAAACACTTAATATCTTACCAAATACTGAACTTAAACATTTAATCTTTAATAGTAATGCGTTAACAGGACCAATTTTTTAATATAACAGCATAAAAATAAGTTTGGAATGTGGGAGAGAGAAAATATTAAGGACAGATATGTAGACGCAATTATCACACTGCCGGTACGTTTCCGGTTAAGGGTTAGTGATAAAATCTGTGTAAATTCGTTTGGAAAAACATAGCCATATAACTCAGAGGATTACGGAACCGTTGTGTTAACTTTGTAAAAAAAAATCAAGTGACAGTTTTTTTTAAATTCCTTTTAATATATGTACTGGTCTTTACTTTAAAATGCTACCTGCTTCGTTTATTTGCAGTATTTTCTTTTTCCAATACTTTTTTATGTTTCAATTACTAGCTGACCAGCCCGGCATTGACCGGGTCCGTGGTAATATTTTAAAATGAACCTTAAATTTGTATGATTTCATATCTTTAACTCGATTTTGTCTGAAACACATACCCGCTCACTGTGTGAAAATAAGCGAGAATCTGCTAATTGTTCAGATTTGTTATGCAATTTTTTTTTCATAATTTTTCGAAAATTGTATGGGGTAGTAATTAACAAATTAAAACTTTAAAACGCCCTCTAGTGATAAAAAGAGAGCTAAGAGTGGGGAGCAGATGCTTAGTAACCTAAAGACCAAAATCTTTCAAATGATACGTCACATAAAAAAATCCATTTCCACCCCCCACCCCCCTACGGAGAGGGAATGCCCTCTAATTCTCTGGGGCCAAAACAGACCCCACCAATAGAAGGCCCGCGGGAAGTTTCATCTTCGGTCAAGTCTTGTAATGAGATAGATTCTCGTTGCAGCTTTATTAGGAACTGAGTTTGAAGGGTGGGGTTGAAAGGTTAAAAATATGAAAGAGTGGTCGGAGGACTTTCCGATGATATTCCACAAGTGGGTTTCTGAGAAAGTTTGAAAATCCTCCCCCCAACCCCCCACCCCTCTTCCTGGGTCCTCTCTCGCGCCCTCGGAATTTATCCACCCTCTTGGAAATTTTCATACTTAATAAATAGCATTTATCGGAGGTCTCCGTCAGAAAGCAACATATAAAAGATACTTATTACAGAAAACGCTACGATTTTAAGAAAAAAAATTGTGCACCCCCTCCCTGTACCGACATTCAACTGTCCCACCTTCTTTAAAAATTTTAAGTGTTTTCAAATAGGCTGTTTTTTTTTTTGTAAACAAAAATTATTAAGTGGGTCTTTACATAAACATAAAAAGGGAAACAAATACCTAATTAAAACAAATTGAGATAAATGAACAGAAATGATAAAACTAATGTTTTTCAAGATTTATTTTATATTTATTTGTTACTTATTTTAATAATTTATAAAGTATATTTCATACAAAATTTACTATCATATTTGATCATGTATGTTTTTTAAAACAGACAGAGAAGCTTATGGGATGTAGGCATTATTCAAATAAATAAATTTTCTCAACTTCAATTTTTGTACAAATGGGTTTTCAATCAATTGTGTACAACACAATTCAGCAAAGTTTATACTTTTCTTATTTTTGCAATACAGAAATTGCATTTACAGAGCATTTAAAATGACCCATATTAAAAAAAAGCATTGTGTTTTAATAATGACTTAGTAATTAAACACAAAAAACAATTCCAAAAATAAGTATCAGTACATATATGTTTTAGTTTTAATAATGTACCATGAAAATAACCGAATAGTATTTTTTTTATATATGAGCTAAACAATTTTCAACAAATAAAATTGTTATATATCTATATAAGAATGAAGAACTCTTCAATAAAACAGATATTTGATCTATAAAAATGTCAATTTACTCTAAAGTTTCATTTTTTAGATATACAAAAAACATTTACTACTTAAGAGTATTTTTAAAAATAAAATCATTGCATGAAAAATAAACTTTGAAATTTTATCTATCTATGTGTCAGCAATGTAAAATACCAAAAAGAATAAAATCACTAAAATTGTAAACAAGGACTCAAGCTTATTTATTTTGAATATATATATATATACATATATATGTAAGTATTAAAAATACGCACAAAAAATAATTATATTCAAAATATTTAAATTTTTGCTGTTTGAATGGAATATCTAATGTTTGGATGAACGAAAAAGTAAAGTAAAGCCTATTTTGAAAATTCCGTCACGAGTTCATTTAATTTTATTGCGAAATGGAAGAGATGAACAGTTCCCTTCGATTCTGTCATGGACATAAATTAAAGTAATGCCATCATTAACTTTTCTTCTATTACAAAGTGATTATTTTTCATTATAAGTAAAATGATGAAGTTGATGAATGTGAAAAATCTATATTTAAAATGTATATAAAACAGGTGGTGCGTGATTGTTATAAAACTAAAGATTTGATTCTGAAATTGGGAAAACGATTTACATTATAATTGTAAATAATTATAATGTTTTTCAATTAGCGTGTTAATCACTTCCCTATTTTATTAATATAAGCCATAATGGTTTTATTTAGCGATGGGCGATAACGAGATGTTTTTCTCGATTTTCTCGATTGTATGGACATCTCGATAATTTTCGATTGTGTAAATTTTTTCTCGATGACTGCAGTTTGCAAATTTTTTTTTATAAATCATATATTATGTATTATATACGTCATACATTTATCAAGAATCGTCTGCGGGTGAACTGGAATGCGTCGATGTTAATAAAGACTAGGTGACTTCGACCGCTACCGGGCCCCTCCTTTAATCGGGGCCCCTAATTTATACGTAATCTTGTAATATGAAATCACGAACAGGTTACCCGCTATATACGGCACTGATATATGATAGCAGGCGGGTGTGGTGTGCACGCACTACAAAATCTTGTAAAAAATAAAATATCGAAACGAATGAACCTCGGACCAGATCTCTTGGGGGAGGGGTCAAAGCGAGCGGAGGGACACAGCAGCTGCATAATATGATTAAGTCGTCACAGGTCTTTAGACCTTTCCAACCATATGTCACATGAGAAGTCTGGATCTGAATTTATAAAAAAGTCCTCCCCGTGGGGGCAAAGGGGGAGAGGGGTGCGGGAGGTGGATAACATGAGTAAGTGGTCATAAGCCTTTCCAACAATATGTCACATGAGGGGTCCCGGCTAAATTTAGAAAAACACCCCGTGGGGGGAAAAGTGGGGTGGGGGCGGTCACCGGAAGTGCATTACATCAATAAGTAGTCACAGACCTTTCCAACGATATCTCACATGTGGGGTCTTGGCAAAATTTGGAAAAGTGTCCCCCGGGGGGTGCAAAATGGGGGGATGGACACCGGAGGAGCATAACATCAATAAGTAGTCACAGACCTTTCCAACGATATCTCACATGAGGTGTCTTGGCTAAATTTGAAAAAGTGTCCCCCGGGAGGGGCAAATTGGGGGAGACTGTCACCGGAGGTGCATAACATCAATAAATAGTCACAGACCTTTCCAACGATATCTCACATGTGGGGTCTTGGCTAAATTTGGAAAAGTGCCCCCGGGGGGGGGGCAAAGTGGTGGTGGGGACACCGTAGGTACATAACATCAATAAGTAGTCACAGACCTTTCCAACGATATCTCACACTAGGGGTCTTGACTAAATTTGAAAAAGTGTCCCGGGGGGGGCAAAGAGTGGGGGGGACTGTCACCGGAAGTGCATAACATCAATAAGTAGTCACAGACTTTTTCAACGATATTTCACAAGAGGGGTATTGACTAAATTTGAAAAGTGTCCTCCGGGGGGGAAGTAGGGGGGCGGCCACCGGAAGTGCATAGCATCAATAAGTAGTCACAAACCTTTCCAACGATATGTCACATGAGGAGTCTTGGCTAAATTTGGAAAAGTGTCCTGAAATTTCATATATTATAAATAATATTTAGCGGAGGGCTCCATAAAAAAATCTGATCTAAAATGATAAAAACGAAAAAAACTACCCTCGCAGTGGGGGCCAAATTGGGGAGGGGAGGAAGAAAGTCTCATAATATGAAAGAGTCATCCGAGAGCTTACCGATGACATATCACATGACTGGTCCAAAAAAAGTTTGAAAATTGCTCCCCCTCCCACCCCCCGTGAGCCCACTCTTTCGCCCCGGAATTCACACTGCCGCCACTTTAAAATTTTTATGTTCAATAATTAATATTTACCGGAAGACTGCATAAAAAACCCACATCTAAAGTGATATTTAAATTTATTATAGAAATCGGCTGCGGTTTTAAAAATTTGTTCGCCCCTTCCCCATCCCCCTTTGGGCGAAGAAAGGTTCATAGTATGAAAGAGTGGTCAAAGGGCTTTTCGATTATATGCCACAGGAAGGGTTCGGTAAAATTTTTAAAATTGCACCCCGCATGATTCCACTCTCACGTCCTCCTTCCTCGAAATCTGCGATGCGCCCACCTTCCTCTTTGAAATTTTTATATTTAATAAATAATTTTTATCGGAGGGCTCCAGGTATGTGACATCTTGGTAGGGCTAAAATAAGAGAAACTTTGAAAATTAGGGCTTCATTTCACAGCTCATTGTCATGCCTCTTTCTCTATCTCGTCTCTTGGTACTCTCGATAAATTTTCTTACTTTTCTTCTCTGCCCAGGACGAGAGAAATCCTCGAAAAGCTTCTCATAGCGAAATGTTGAAAAGCGCGAGCGAAATCCTCGAAAGGCTTTTCGTTGGGAGATTTCGAAAAGAACGAGAGAAACCAGCCACCAGCGAGAGGCTTCCCATCGGGAAACGTTGAAAAGGGCGAGAGACACTCTCGAGAGACTTCCCATTCCGAAAGGTTTAAAACCGCGAGAGAACAAACCATCGAGCAGCTTCCCATCTGGAAGCGTCGAAATGCTGGAAAAATCATCAAGATGAGATTTGCCGAAATGCGAGATGGAAATGAAGCTTTTAGATTCGATCTTACCGGTTGGTTTAAGTCATAATTTCTCAAAGGAGTCCATCTGCTTATCCAATCTCTTTTTAGCTCACAGGCTATCTAAGCCTGAGAGCTAATGTACCCGTCGGTTCTCTGTGTATGCATGTAAGTACGTATGTACGTATCTACGTAACGCGATAACTCTTGATTAAAATGTATGATTTGGTTCAATTTTTTTTATGTTTATTCTGATAAGGCGTTCCGCTGATTAGTTTTGACGGTTCATTGGTTAAGGATAAAGGGAGAGAAGAGGGCTGGTCCCCACCCCCCCCCCCCCTCCTTAATTTAGATAAATAGGTTTTTCATGCAGAATTATTCGATTTGCTCCAAATTTCGTATACCGGTTTATTATGTTAAGGAGCTTCCCTGATTAAACTTGGAGGTTCATTAGTTATGTATGAAGGGGGGGAAAGGGGGGTAGACCCCCTCCTTAATTTAGATAAATATGTTTTTCATGCAGAATTATTCGATTTGCTCCAAATTTGGTATACCGGTTTATTATTTTAAGGAGCTTCCCTGATTAAACTTGGAAGTTCATTGGTTAAGGATAAAGGGGGAGAAGGGGGGCTGCCCGCCCCCTCTTAATTTAGATAAATGGGTTTTTCATGCAGAATTATTCGATTTGTTCCAAATTTGGTATACCGGTTTATTATGTTAATGAGCTTCCCTGATTAAACTTGGAGGTTCATTACTTAAGTATAAAGGGGGGAAAGGGGGGTAGACCCCCTCCTTAATTTAGATAAATGGGTTTTTCATGCAGAATTATTCGATTTGCTCCAAATTTGATATACCGGTTTATTATGTTAAGAAGTTACCTTGATTAGATTTGGAGGTTTACGGGTTAAGTATAAAGGGGGAGAAGGGGGCTGGTCCCCCCTTAATTTAGATAAATGGGCTTTTCGTGCAGAATTATTCGATTTGCTCCAAATTTGGTATACCGGTTTATTATGTTAAGGAGCTTCCCTGATTAAACTTGGAGGTTCATTACTTAAGTATAAAGGGGGGAAAGGGGGGTAGACCCCCTCCTTAATTTAGATAAATGGGTTTTTCATGCAGAATTATTCGATTTGCTCCAAATTTGATATACCGGTTTATTATGTTAAGAAGTTACCTTGATTAGATTTGGAGGTTTACGGGTTAAGTATAAAGGGGGAGAAGGGGGCTGGTCCCCCTTAATTTAGATAAATGGGCTTTTCATGCAGAATTATTCGATTTGCTCCAAATTTGGTATACCGGTTTATTATGTTAAGGAGCTTCCCTGATTAAACTTGGAAGTTCATTGGTTAAGGATAAAGGGGGAGAAGGGGGGCTGGTTCCCCACTTAATTTAGATAATTGGGTTTTTCATGCAGAATTACTCGATTTGTTCCAAATTTAGTATACCGGTTTATTATGTTAATGAGCTTCCCTGATTAAACTTGGAGGTTCATTACTTAAATATAAAGGAAGGAAAGGGGGGTAGACCCCTCCTTAATGTAGATAAATGGGTTTTTCATGCAGAATTATTCGATTTGCTCCAAATTTGGGATACCGGTTTATTATGTTAAGAAGCTGCCTTGATTAGATTTGGAGGTTTATGGGTTAAGTATAAAGGGGAGGGGCTAGTCTCCCCTTAATTTAGATAAAAGGGATTTTCATGCAGAATTATTGGATTTGCTTCAAATTTAATATACCGATTTATTCCGATATGGCGCTTCCTTCATTAGATTTGGAGGTTCATTGGTTAAGTATACAAGGGCGAAAAGGGGGCAAGTCCCCTCCCCTTAATTTAGATAAATGGATTTTCATGGAGAATTATTCAATTTACTTTAATTTTTTTTCTATGTTTGTTCTGATAAGGAGCTTTCCTGATTAGATTTGAAGGTTCATTAGTTAAGTATAAAAGGGTTAAAGGGGTTAGACCACCCTTAATTTAGCGATATGTTTCTTTTTTTTCATGCAGAATTATCTGATTTGCTTCAAATTTGATATACTGATTTATTATAGTTAAGGAGTTTCCCTGATTAGATTTGGAGGTTCATTGGTTAAGTATAAAAGGGGCAAACGGGGGATATTTCCCTTCATTTATTTTTTTAGGGACATTATTCTTTGAAATAAGAGTATAATTTACAGTTAGTGTTAATAACCTGTGAGCTCAATGCCATCAGTTTAACTGGCACTTATCATTTTATTGCTATTAACCGATGTGGGTTATGAAGCGTAGTAATTTATGTATTCAGTTCTGTATAGTCCTAGTTTCAAACTTTACTGTTAAATTTAGTGTCATTTTGCCCCGAATTTTCAATGTTTCTCTTATTTTAGCTCTGCCAAGCTGCCCCATACCTGGAGACTCAGATAAATACTATTTATTAAATATAAAAAGTTCAAAGAGGAAGGTGAGTGAATTCTGGGGGGTGCGAGAGTGGACAAAGTGGGGGGGGGGGTAATTTTCAAACTTTTACCAAACCTCTCCATCGGAAAGTCCTTTCACCACTCTTTCATATTATGAACCTTTCTCCTCCCAGACTTGAATTCCGGAAGGGGGCGGAGCGGTGCGGGGTGATTTTTTTTTAATTGTAGAGATTTCTACAATAAATATCATCAAATGAGGTTTTTTAATGGAGCATTCCGATAAATATTATTTATTAAATATAAAATTTTGGTGGCTGCGTGGGGGGTGCTGTGGGCGAAAAGTGGGGCTGCGTGATTTCCGGGTATATTCTGGGATAAAAGAGGGAACCCACGTGGGATTGGTAGATTTCAAACTTTTTTTGGACCAGTCATTTGATATATCATCGGAAAGTTTTCGGTTATCATCGGAAAGTTACTGTTTCATATTATGAACCTTTCTTCTTCCCTCCCTATTTTGGCGCCCCGAGAGAGGCACTTTTCGAACTTTTTTGAAATCGTAGCGTTTTTAAACATTTTAGATCGGATTTTTTTACGGAGCCCTCCGATAAATAATTTTTAATATATGAAAATTTCAAAGAGAAGGATGAGCAGGGTATATTTCGGGGGAACGATATTTAGAATCCTGGGAGTTGGGACTCTTTTCTATCTTTTGCTGATACCCCTCATGTGATATATCATTGGAAAGCTCTGTGACTACTATTTCATTTTATATATCGCCCGCGCCCCTCCCCTTACTTTGCCCCGCGCTGGGGCACTTTTCTAAATTTAGCCGACACCCCTCATGTGACATATCGTTGGAAAGTCCTGTGACCACTTATTCATATTATGCACTTTCCTTGCCCCTGCCCCCTACTTTGCTCCCCGCGGGAGTTCGTTTAATGTATTCCAGTCGAAGTCTTTCTAAAAATGGGGAAATTAAAGATCCAATCTCAAATGACGTAGAAAAATCAATAAAAATTTTTGATCCCTTTTATCATCCTTTAGTTCATGTTTTTGCCACTAGGGGGTACTTTTGATTCTTATTTCTTTGGCCATTTTGGTGCTAATTGCCGAAAAATTCTAATTTTTGATACTTAAACTTCCCTTACCGCTTCATAGCTACTCGCGTTTTTTTTCAGCTTTTTTCAACCAGGGGGCACCCTTACAAGACTTTTCCAGTCTTATGGCTCCTTTATAGCCTCCCTTTGGTTTGCTGTTTTTTTATTCCATCTGTTTTCAGTTACCCTATATTTAATAAAATCTGCCTTATATATATGTAAAAACAATGATTTCAATAATCGATTCTAGAACATCTCCTTTGTAGATTCTCGAAAATAATCGATGACTGTATCGATTGTGTATTTTACGATAACGATTTTTTTTCGATTGGTAAATTTTAGAGAATCGCCCATCACTAAGCCCTATCACTACTATGAAATTGTTGGCCAGAATAATAGCTAAGTTTTCCAATAACTGTTTTTAGCTTTTCTCGTTATAATCGATTGTAAAACATCTCGATTGTAGATTCTAGGAATTAATCGATGGCTGTATCGATTGTGATTTTTTACGATGACGATTTTTCTCGATTGTCGAATTCTCGAGAATCGCCCATCACTAGTTTTATTTCTTTTAAAGTGGCTGTAACAATATTTTGAAGTTTTATTGAAGCACTTATTTATAAATGTGCTCTTTATTTTGCTGCAAAGAAAATAAAAAGAACCTAGCTCAAGAGTTCTGTTACTTTTCTTTTAGACTAAACTTTCCAGGAATCATAGCTTAGATAATTATATCTAGTTTAAAAATGCCTGGCTCATATATGTTGAAAGGCAAAACAAAATGTGAAGAAGTGCGCATTCTGACGGGAGTAACGTTTATATAATAAGATTTATCGATATTTTTCAGTCTACTCACATTGCATTTTACGTCTCATAGAGCCACATGTAAGTGATCACCCCTATTAACTCAGCAAAAAATCATCGAATACAAAATATGACTGATACCAATCGATTAGTAAAAATGTCTACAAAATAATGCTATACCTAAATTTTGCGTAGGAGATCGTCTACAAATAGAAATTGTACCAAACTTTAAAGTTTTCAGTACTAACACTAAATTTTGATATTATTTTTAGAATTTTCGGTGAATTGTACTTTAAATAACAAACGGCAAAACATTTAGTCAAGTAATACAGGTATTATGTAAATTTAAAATTAGGGAATATTTAATCAATACATGTTATTTTAAGCATAACTCAAAAACTACTTCGCGGAATGAGCTGTAATTTTAAATTCGCATACTTAAAGCATCAAAAATTTGAGTTTTGCTAAAAACCTTATAGGTTACAATTCCACTATTTTTTGAAAATGAATTTGAAAATATATATTTTTCCTAAATTAATTTTCGGAAAGGAAAGGAATACTAATCATAAACTAAGAATTTTTCAATATAGAAATTGATTTACTGAAATTTCACATATGTGATTAAAAAGTTATAATTAATTTCTGTAAGTAATTTCTCTAAGTTTGAGTTATGCCTATAAGACTACCGACGTTGCAGTTTGTTTGGCAACCTGAGTAATTCCTAAACTAGTTGATCAAATAGTTTCCCTTTTGGTAACCGATGATAAAATTTATTAAAGAATGCAAATATGATGTATGATGTCAAAATTAGATGTTAGACTTGAAATTTTTAAAGTTTGACACAATTTCTATGTGTAGATGACTCATTATGGAAAATTAAAGTATAGGATTAATTAGTAAACATTGGATTAATCCATTTCAAGTGGTACAGAAAATATTTAATTGGTTGCTTGACCATTTTTTTAAAAATCTGAAATTTTTTGTACAGCAACCCTAATATGAGGAAAGTTCAAAATGACCAAATATGATGAAAAAGTGTGATTGTTATCAATCGACTATTGATAATGGGGTCAATCCATTGCAAATGGTCCAGCACTTGTCGCTTGACCATTTTTAAGAAAAATCTGAAATATTTTGTACAACATAGCTAATAATAAAGTTCAAAATAAATAGTAGTTTAATTTTAGTAATTTTTGTTAGTGCATGGCGGTCATCTTTGTTTCATCGCGTGCAGCATTTTCTCGCATCCTAGGGTTTACGGAATCGTAAATATCTCTTCTTTTATTTTTCCAATTCGAGTGGGTTTTAAAGCAATTTGTTCAGAATAAAATGCGCTAAAAGTCTGGTGATAAAATAATTTCCTAAAATAAGTTCTTACTGCTGAAATTTTAGCATAAAATCTAATTTTTTTTTCCAAAATCTGTCAGTTTACAAAAGGAAATTTGTTTAGAAATTAAAACTGTCAACAAGTCACAATTTTTTTTACAAATAGGAAGAAAGTACTTGTACTCACACAAAATTCCATATCTGGGACTTGCTTTCTGTTCACTAAAAAAAATCCTAAATTTTTCAAAAATTTCAAAAATCGCACTTTTAAGGCTTTGATATCTCCGGTGGGAAACCAGAATTTCACATTTTTATCTTGTGCCCCACCAGAGATATCAACACCTTAAAAGTGTAATTTTTGAATTTTTAAAGAATTTTGGAAATTTTCTTAACGAAGAGTAATCAAGTTTCAGATCTGGAACTTGGCGTACGAGTACAAGTACTTTCGGCCTATTTGTAAAAAAAAAAAAAAAAAAAAAAAAAAAAAAAGTGTATCTCATGTTGACAGTTTTCCTTGCTAGAAAAACTTCCCCTTGTAAACGGTCAGATTTTGGATAAAAATCTCTAAATTTAAGCTGGAATTTCATCAATAAGGATTTATTTTAGGAAACTACTCTCTTACCAAACTTTTAGCCCATTTTATTCTGAACAAAATGATTTAAACTGCATTCGAATTGGAGAAGTTAAAGGTGAGATTTACAATTGAGTAAACCCTTCAATGTCAGAAAATTGCTGTTCACGATGAAACAAAGATGGCCGCCATGCACAAACAAAAAATAATAAAATTTAACTAATAGTCATTTTGAACTTCTATCATATTACGTATGTTGTACAAAATATTTCAGATTTTTTTTTTAATGGTCAAGCAACCAATGCTGGACCACTTGTAATGGATTGACCCCGTTTTTAATAATCGATTGATAACAATCATACTTTTTAGAACGATTTTCTGCAGAGTAAGTAGAAAGGAATTATTTTTTCTTCAGACTGTGCATTTCGACTGCGTGTGTTTCAAAAATGATTTCAACTGAAACAAAAGTAACAATTTGATTTTTTCTTTTAAAAGATTGTGTATTTCAAAAGTAAATTAAAAATACCCGGATTTAAGTTTTTCCCTTTCTCTTTTATTTGTATTCTTTTTATAATCTCGTAAGTACCTTTAATGTCCCAAGATATCCCGGATTTCCTTCAAAATCTTCCAATGTTTTCCAGTAAAACAGATTGTCTCCGGGGATAAAAGGCGTTTACTTTTATGCTTTCCGGAAAATAAGAACTTATTTTTCGAAAGAAAAAAAAACAATATTTTATTTTCATTTTTAACTGACATCGTTTCTACTTTATAGCAACTACCATATTTTTGAACTTATTTTTTTATTACAATCTGTCAATTTTGAGTATTTCATTTTAAATTGATATATTTTTTAACACGTTTAGTGCCACTATATATATAAAATAAAGTTTCCTAAGATGCCATTGTTAGAAGTATTTTAAAAAGGACTATTAGGACGTCTATCGTTATTCTTTTTTTAAACCAAACTCCAGTTTATTTTTCAAACATGGACGAAAGTTCCTTGGAGCTAATAATAAGAATAAGCTATACAAATCGCTTAACGGAAAGCAAAATGGTTTCATTGTTCTGTAAGAACCTGTGAAGCTCTTAAGAAGCACAAAAGTCACTTTAAAATGGAATCCCGTGGATTCCAGTAAATTCTTCATTCATAATTAAGACGCT
Organism: Maratus speciosus; assembly: GCA_963932465.1. Taxonomy (NCBI): domain Eukaryota; kingdom Metazoa; phylum Arthropoda; class Arachnida; order Araneae; family Salticidae; genus Maratus; species Maratus speciosus. The sequence continues at coordinate 382,347,379 of OZ010789.1, forward strand.
TAAATTCTTACCATTTAGACGAAAGAACTCATAGCCGTATTTTCTATCCGAAACAAATAATGGGAAACTCAGCCCGTGGAGAACCAGAATATCAAAATATCAGAATGCGTTCAAAATCCAGAACTAAAGTACCCTAATAGCGAGATGCGTTCTAAATTCATCGAGTCCACTTCCTACCACACTACATAAAGTAACAACAAAACTACGTTTGCTTATTCACGCACAAATGTTATAATTGTAGACACCACAATCGCACGCAAAATTTCAAAACTCACTCGACCCCGAGAGTACTTTTATAAAAAAGTAGCTAGGCACTTTCTACGTTATTTCCTTTGGACAAATACTAAAACTGATGGAGTGTTTTCCTACGGACGGCCGAAACCCATTTGTTAGTCGATCCTTTTGGCAGCAGTTAAAAAGAAATGTCCAATGTTTATGTTTATGCTATAGTAAATTAAAAAAAAAAACTGTAAGATTATCAATATAGCTGCCTGGTTCCTTGAATTGTTTAGAAACAAATAGTAAATTTTCTTAGGTACTGAATGGCTTTATTCACAATTGTTGTTGATGATGTTTTATGACGGCCGATTATATACACGAGAGATATAAGCCAGAGAGGGGTGCCCTCCGTGGGGTTTTTCTAAGGATACCTAACCCATATTTACGCTATGTAACCCAAGGTTCGAAGAAAACCATGGAAAACACCGAACGGTTAGACCGATGGGCGCGATTGTGTTCGAACGCAGCACCTCCAGTCTACCACCTTTGAGAGCAGAACCTCTCAGCCACTGGTGGGGCCGATCTTTATTCACAGACTTTTCGAATAATTAATTTAAAATTTTAAGAATACGTATCATGCTACGTTGAAATTAAACCGTACACAGCGGAAATAGGGAAAATATCAAGAACTATTTCACAAATCACAGTTTAAATCGGTTAATCAGTGTCCAATTTACAGACTGTGGTTCCACTTAGGGATTTTGAATCTGAATGCGTAGGAGGAGAGAATTAAAGATTAATCGACCGAAGGAACTTTTAGAGCAAAGATGGAAGAAATGAGATCAAAGCTCAAAGGCAATTGAACCAGCTATGTCATTTGTAACTTTTTTCTGACAAGCCATTTTCATTTTTAAAGAAAAAGGCATTAGAAGAGGTATTTCGGTTCATTTAACTTATTTATCTTGATGGTTTATTTACTGTTGTTTAATTTATGATCAAAAACCGAAATAAGTGAATGTCTTTTTTTATATATTTTTCAAAAACATTTAGTTATTTTTAAATGGAGAATTTAAAAAAAATACTAAGATAGAATTTTACATCTACTATTATATTGCAATAAAGTATAAATTTTATTATTGTTATATATACAAATGCATAGGTACTTATATGTTCATATATATACAAGGTGATTATAAATTAGTATTTTGTGTTGGGTATTGTGTTGTAAGAAGAAACTACTCAATAAGTATTACTTCTAAAAGTAAACAAGTAGCTCCTAGGTGCACTTTATTATTTTTTAACTCGATTATACTGATTATTAGATACCATGCGAACTGAATTTTTCCAACGGAGTAAGAAAAACTTTTTCTACTCAGTTGGAAAAAGTCATATCTTTACAAATATCTTTTAAATAAAGTAATATCTTTACAAATTAGTATGATTGAGTTAAAAATAATAAAGTATACAAATAATAAATAAAAATAATAAAGTGTACTACACATCCATCGTTTAATAGCGTTGTATTACCAGCGGAATGTTCTGTTGAGTTGTAAACATGGCAGACCAGATGCTATTTAAAATAAGGTTATGCGAATGAATTATATGACCAGTTTCTGCCCCGGGCAGCTAAATAGGAAGAACATTGATGATTTAAGTCAAAGGTGTTGAGTTCGTCTCCCGGCCTGGGCATTTTTGAACTCTGTTCGAAAAATTCACTTCGTATAACTCCTAGAGTTAATATCTTTCTAAATGATGTATAGCAGTTGGTTAGGTTTAGTTGCTGGGAAGAAGAATTTTTAGAAAGTTAGACAAGCGATAGGGAAAAGGCATTTTGTGCATTGGAATTTCAGAAACGTCACCCAGTAACCGTTGTATAAAGCATTAGAGCATTTACTTAGGAAAAGAACTATCTTTTTTGGATGAGTTTTAACCGCAGACATTAACTAGTTGTGAAAATAAAGGTGATAGAAAGTTATTCCTTCTTCAATCTGAACCCCACGGAATTTGTTACATGTAGGTTTCTTCAGTGATCATGTTTTTGTTCAACAACTTTCTTTGAGAATTTCAGACTGCAAATCAGAAATTTCGTTGGCAGCGTCACCACTACAGTGTGACACATAAATACTGTGACGCAAATGAAAGTACATAACTTTTAATTGAAGGAAAAAAAAATCACGCTTTATGCACCATTCGAAAGAGAAGAAAATTCTGTACAAGAAACAACCAAGGTCATTCGTAATGGCTCCCTACCGCGGCGATGCAAGGATCTAGGCCAGGGTCGGCGAACCTATGGCACGCGTGCCAGGGTTGGCACGTAAGCTAATTTTTATGGCACGCGAAAATTTTAAATTTGGTAATTGTTATACAGATAAAAATCCATTTTTTATTTCTATTATAACCAGTAACATTTTGTTCCATACGACAGACTATCACAAATAATGCAATTATGTTTTGCATGAATTAACAACATAATAATTTTCTTTTCCTGTGATGCTATGCAGCTTTTTCGACATGTATTTTGCTTTTCTATATGAATTTAAAAAGTTGTAATTTTCAGATGAGTTTCGTTTGACAGTCACTGCAGTAAAATGGCGAATAGATAAATTTAGCTATGCATATTTGAAAAAATAACAAAATATGAACTAGATATAAAGCATTTTCCATTGAACGTACGACAGCAAAAATCTCATCAATACATTTTTAGTACATTAATGCAATTTGAAAAATGATAACCCAGATGTTGCATTAATAATAAGTTAAAAATTAATGAAATAAAAACTCGTAATTTTTTTTTCCTTTATTACAGTATATACCGTATAAATGAATCCTATTTACGAATTAAAAATTCATTCATTTAATGCCTGATTCCAGTATACCGAAAAACTGCAATTTGATTTTTAATATTTTTTAATTATTAATGCCTGAAAGCAACTGATTTTATAACCCGTGTATCGTATAAACATCGCACGCTTCAAAATTATTTTTGTATACGTTTGGCACGTTACACCGTTCATAGATATTGTTTGCGAATTTTCGGCACGCGCATGTGAAAAGGTTCGCCGACCCTGATCTAGGCGCTTCTGAAATTTCTTCAAGATGGCCGTGACAGACTATTTCCGGCGTGATTTCGGCCCAGGCATTTTTCAAAGCGTGTTTCAGGAAATCCAGGGACTTGTGCTTGATTGCACAGGCTTTTTGTTCCAGGATCTGCTAAATAGCGAAGTTTGTTTGGGAGTGGGGGAGGGGGTTGTTGGAGAAATGCAGGATTAATTTTTACAGACCATGTTTTCCTGCAAAACAATGAATTAATATCAGCAGAAGTAGTAATTAGACAACAAAAAATCACAAGGAACATGAATAAAATAATAGTATAGCTCAAAAACACACAAAAAAAACGTTAAACTAAATTGACATTTTCATCACGTGACAATATTTATGTGTCAACCTGTAAGTACTGCGTCAATATGATATGACATGGTATCGAAATTTCAGGGGTTTAAAGGAGCCTTTATCAAGAATTGGTTGTAGTTGTACACAATCCATTGTGATTATTCTATGAAAAGCAAAATAACTTTTTTTTGTTGTATTTTACTTGTAGTAGCTGTGATGAGTGTAGTAAACCAATATAAACATGTGGCACATTTTACAAAGTGGTAACCTACAATTATCCTTTACTGCTATTTGATAATAATTAATAAACAAGTACAAATTTTAAATATTTTAATTATATTTTATATGAATTCATTAAATTAATATCTTAATCTAAAAGTCTTAAAATTCTTAGGATTTATAAATTGTATATTTCTTAACTATAACATTGGACAATCTTTAATTTCTTGAATTTCTTTAAAAGCACTTCCCAATTAATCTTAAAAATACACACTGAATGATTGAGAAATGAAAAAAAATACTCACACACCCGTAATTACACTTCAAATGATCATACGAAGAAAATGAAGCCTAACAGTTAATTATACAGTTTTATTACACATTGTATATCTAACTGTACAGCCTTTTCACACATTTATCTAATACTTACAGTACTTATCTGTGTACTTATATGTGTGTACTAGATGTGTACTTATCTTAATCTTAGTACACATTTGTCTAATTGTACAGCCTTTGAAATAAAACAATAATATATATGTATATTAATTTTCCTTTATTTGGTTATTTAAACTTAGTGGGATACGGTAAAACCTTTGTAATGAAAATTAAAACTATCGCATGTTTATATCGCTAACTTACTGCAGTAATTAATAGACTGTAAGAGAAATGCTGAAAAGTATTTATCTGCAGAAAGATGATCGTAATCGTCTGCTTAATCTCTCGGGAGATATCCCAATGAGAAGATCAATTTACTTCTTTCGATGAGTAATGTAGGATAAATTGAAAGTCGCGTTAATACATATCCCTCAGTAACAGAGCAAATATTTTATTTCTCACATTAACACCTTACAGGACAGAGTACCTTATACAAAATATCCAATGCAAACGTCGACTAAATATTAAATTTTAATCATACTGATTTCAAAGAAATAATAGTTCTAGAAGAATTTTCTCTTAATTTTTTGGATATACTCGTAAGTTACGTATTGGCATAAATAAAATATAACAACAAAAAAAAAATCATAGTATTTTTTGCCATTTTTCACATTTCACAACTTAAAAATTAGGATAAAACTGAGATATTCAATACATATTCATACAATAAATATTCAATACATATATAAATAATTAAAATTATTCAAGTTATTTATTTAATATAAGATACCAAATTAATAAGATTAATAAGAAATGTCTTAGCTGTACAGTGTACTTCTCTGAAAAGCCAAGTTCCAACTGGGAAAATATACCATATAAATATAAAAAATCATATGAATGATAGCTTTAAATTATGTAATTTTTAATTTAAGTTTGTAGTATTGTAGTTTAAATTTTCCATATTATGTAGAACACATAATATGGAAAAAAAAGTCAAATAATACCTAGATCGGATAATCCAGCATAAAAAGGGTTAAGAGAAAGCTGCTTCAAAATATCTATTAGGAAACATTTGTGACATAAAATAATTATCATTTGAAGCGTTTAAAGGCGAGTGATGTAAAGTGTAAATCACATTTCCTTAAACAATCCGAAACAAGGATTTTCTAGATGTCCTACAATGATTTCTTAGGAGGGTCTCTAATTGAAAAAAGTGCGTTTTAAATTGTGGCATGTGCTTTTGAATTTAACTAATATTTTTCTCATTTCTTGTTATGTATAAATTCTGTGAATAAGGTCTGTCCAACATTTCACTAAGCAGGGGCGCATCTCAGCTCTTGTCAAATAATGAAGAGCGCCATTATTAACACTAGGGGATCGAACCCGAGCTCCTCGGGTTACAGAGTATAGGTAAAAACAATTCTTTTTTTTAACTCTAATTATTATTTTTTTACATGTAATATATATTTTAGATTGCCCACTAACATAAAAAAGAATTTTTATATGAAAAATATCAATTATGCAATCAAATAAAGTTTTAAAATTTATTAAAAGCGTTACTTTCACATGCCAGGAGTTCTTAGCCCAAGATTTTGCGACTTAAGGCAGTCTTTCCGATCATTTCAGTGCTTTAAGCGCGTTGTTCAATCCCATGTTTGTTAAATTTGTTTCTTATTTACATTATTTTATTTATTTTTCTATAGAGGAAATTTTATTTTTGTTATGGGACATTAGACGGAAACAAATGCTGACATTTTTACATTGTTTTAAAGGCAAGCGGATTAATATTTCATAATTGAGCTACATGTGATAGAGATACATTTAAAAATAATTCATGCTTGAAAATCTCTCTCTATATATATATAAATATTACGCTATCGCATGTGGCACAGACATCTCAATTATTTGTTAATTGTTTAATGGCAACCCCCGAATGAAACGCATCTCATTAGTTATTGTGTAATAGTTTTCAAAAGGGAATAACAATAAATAAAAAAAGTTTAATTAATAACTATAGAAAAAACAATTTATATAATAAAAAAAATAAAAGTAAATAAACAATTTATTAATAAATAAACAACAACATCCGGGTTACCATATCAAGCAAAATAACGACACCTTGGTGCCAGTTAAGTACCCCGGTGCGTATATGACATTGGCGTCAGAAAAAAAGTCGCGACAACGTGGTGCGTATATGACATCTGTGCCGTCTTTTACTTATTTATTTATTTATTTATCGAACAACAAACATACGACTTCATCTCATTTAAAATACAATAAATAAATAAATAAATAAAGGTACTTTTCCAGTATAGGTACTTGGCGAAATAGAGAAAAGGTCCATGGCGTGGAAAGAAATTTGGCAACGTACTTTCTGGCAACCTATTTAATCAAAATATTTTTTTCGAATAAAACTACATAAAAGTTGCCATGATCAGAAAGAGTTTGTACTTTAATGTTAGCTGGGCGCAATTCTCGCCAATGGCATTTTTTAATTTGCCAGCACATTTTTTCTTATTTTTCGAGGGGTAAATTAAAACAGTGCTCTGATGTTGAAATTAAATAGTTTATGGTTTTATTTATTCTTTTTCTTTTTTAAAGATTTTCTTTTTAAGTGAAAGTCATGAATTTTAGACGTTTAAGTTTTAAATTAAAGCTATGCCGTCAAAAATCAACCCAACTCAACTCAACCCATTTTAAATAAAATGAGTGAAAGGATTATATTTTAATCATGAAATATGAAAAACGGGTACAATGTTTGGCGATTTATCACCTGTGCCCGACTAACATAAAAATACCGAGTTCTTGATTTCTCTATCAGAATCTTCCTCTTTGGCGAAGTATCGAGGAAGTAAATTAAATTATGAATAAAAGCAACATGATACAATGGGATTACATGACATGATACCTAGGATACATTTAAGGGAGACCAAACTGGTCGCCACGGGCGGATAGTTATTTTCAAAACCATAATAACTCAGTCAATTAAGATACAATTTTCAAACAAATTGCATTTGAAAGTAGGTTTTTTTCTCTATTTGACGGCGTAAAAATTGAAAATGCGCGATATTTAGAAATTTAAAAAATCGCTGACATTAAATTTTTTTTCAGGTTTTATGGGAAATGACAACAAAATATACAGTATCTCCTATTTTCGACTATTTTCCGTTTACTTTCAATGACTTTCAATAGAAATGGGGTTCTTTTGTTGCCACGATTAGAAAAATGATATTAAAAACTACAAAAAAATTAATATCTCAAAAATAAATTGAGATACAGCTTTCAAACAAATTGCATTTAAAAGAGCATTTTTTTCCTCATACAACGGTGTAAAAATTTAAAATGTGCGACGGTTAGAAGTTTAAAAATTTGCAGTAAAGAAAATTGCAAAACCAAAATTTTATTTTAATTTATTTTAAATTTCAAAGTGTTGCCATTCGCAAAATGACGTATGCGTTACGCACAGATATGTTTGTCCTTTATAATATAGATAGCTCAAAACATGCAAAAAAAATATCTCACAGTATTAGCAGTGATACACATATGCAAATGCATTTCGTTGTAGAAGACATAATGCCCTATGGATCTGGAGCTCCGTGTAAAAAACACCCTTCAAAATAACTATAGGGGAGAGTAGCCATATTTGGACCGCCACTTTAATTGGACCGAGCCATTCTGCCGTTAATTACAGGAAGAGACCCCATCTACCGCTGAAATCCTACTCATTAGAATGACGTCCCTCATGATTAGAAGAAGCAATCGCCTACCACGTGCTGTTTTCAGACAATTTTAAAAACCTAAGGTTAGCTGTTTTGATCTAATTTTGTCCTACTAAACGTAAGTGAATACTTTAAAACTAAGATAAGTTGTTATGTTTTCATATACATATATGAATTCATCTGTTTATTGCGCATATTTTTCACGCGGATTTGTTTGATTTCGGTTTTGTTCTTAGTCTTGAGATTATTTGTTTTAAAAAATGGCACAGTTGCCGTAATTGGACCAATTTAAGTTGTATAAATTGGACCAGATATGCGATCATAAATTTTAAAAGTAAGTAATGAATGTTGAGGGCAGTACGCTTTGTACACTATTATTTTCAATTTTTTAAATATTTTATAATAAACTAGCAGCCTAACGCCCGCTACGCTGGTCAGTTTTTCTAAAGAAATCTTGAATCAAACGAAATATATCTGTGAATTTGATCATGCGTTTTAAAGCAATATGGACATTTACCTGGAATGCCCAATCTAATTGGTGAAAACAATATGAACGTTATTACGCTATTATATCTTTTGAGCCATACAAAATTTAGGCTGTTAAGGGTCAACTTTTTCCGTTGATCATTTAGTGTAGTATTCGATGAAGTACGATAGAACAACATGTACTATACTTAAAAGGGTTCATGAAAAATTATCAATGCAAATCTCATCAGAATCTGTTAATTGAACATACTGAAAAGGCTAATCGTTCATAATTTCGTTCGTCTGCTTCTAAAACATTCAGCCTTAATTCTATAATCAAGCAACCTGATGACCAAGCAACACTAAGCGAATGATATGTGCTTTATACTAAAACATTCACTGAAAAATTAACTAACCGAGCAAGTTTCATCAAAATCCACTTAGCAGGATCTTTTAAACTGGAAAATGTACCGAAACATTTCATAAAAATAATCTAATTAGCAGTTTAAATCCCGTGAAAATTCATTCAGCGGAACCTTAAAAAAAGCCAATCTTTCGAAATCGGGTTCATCTGATTTAGATCTTTACCCATAATTATTTAATTAAGCAACGTAGAATATTATATTTTATACCAACATCTTTTCTGTAAATTATCTAACTAACAATGTAAGCCCCATCAAAATAAAGTCAGTAGAAGTAAATTTAAAAGCGGCCGGAATGAAATTTCTTTTTGCATTTTACATACAATGGGATAGTTAAATATAGCTATCATAATCGCGTTAACCTGATTATATAGGACTCTCAGGGATGTAGTGGTAGGTATACATCGCATCATTTCTGGATTTTTAAAGAAACTCTGCACAACTTCCATAGCTATAGCATTCTAGTATACATCCTTTGTCTGTAGCGTATATTATCCTCCAATTTTCTTTACTATACCACAGAGAACTTTTTCTGCATAGCTTCGTAACTAAACAGTTTTGAAAGATCTGATAAATATTGAAAAAAATCCCTGAAATATTATTTAACTAACTGGTCAACTGTCATTAAAATCCATTCAGTAAAACTTGGAATCTTTCCTAATCGAGTTCACCTAATTTTAGAACTCCTGTAACTATTACTAAGCAACTTGGAACGATGGTTTTTAGATTAAACTATTTATAAACCAAATTTACTATCTAATAGTGTAAGTTCTGCAAAATTATGTTCAGTAGAATCTGAGTTATAATCAATCGGAATGAAATAGGAATTTACGCTTTACATATAGTAGTAGAAGCCTTCGCCCGCTACGCTGGTCGGTTTCTCCAAGCGAAACTTTAAATAAACGAAATATATCGGTGTATTTGATCTTGTGTTTCATAGCAATAAATACATTTATTCCTAATGATGATACGCGTTGCTGAAAACAATATGAACGCCATTACGGTTTTATATCTTCTAATGTCTCAGACAAAATTTGGACTGTTATGAAGCAAACCTTTTAGTTGATTATTTATAATTCAATATAAAAAAGAACGGAAGAACGACATGTAGCATATTAAAATCATCCCTTAAAATTAAAAAATGCAAATCTCATCAAAATCCGTTCCGTAAAAACTTCTAATAAGACTAATTTTTCATAATCGGGTTCACCAGATAATACAACATTCAGCTATAATTCTATAGCAAAGCAATGTAGAACAATATGTGTTATATAATAAAATCTTTCCTGAAAAAATATCTAACAACAGTGCTAATTAACTCAGTAGAACCTTTTAAAAAGGCTAATATTTCAAAATAGAGTTCACTGATTAAAGAACTTTCGCACATAATTCTATAACTGAGCAACGTAGAATAATATGTGTTATATATGAAACACTTTCTTGAAAATTTATCTAACAATGCAAATATACTCAAAATCCATTGAAAAGTACTCAAGTTATAAGCGGTCGGACCGAAATTGCCGTTTTATTTTATATTTGAAGTTGCTAGTTAAATATATCTTTCATAATCAAGTTAACGTGATTGTAGAATTTTTAGGAATGTAGCATAGACTATACGCAGTAGACCTTCTGGTGTTTTTTAGAAACTCTGCACTCCATAGCTATAACATATATACTCTCTAATATATACCATGCCTGTAGATTGAACTACTTTTTTTTCAACTACACCACTGAGAACTTTCCTCATAGTTCCGTAACTAAAAATGTAGAATGACATTTCAAATATTACAACAATACCTAATATTAACTAACTGTGCAACTCCAATCAAAATACGTTCAGTAGAACTTTAAATAAAAGGTAATCTTTCATATTTGGGTTCACCTAATTTTGGAACTTTCTCTTGTAATCTAATTTTCTGCAATCTGATTTGTTGCCAAGTTTGTGCTTCAGAAAAACAATAACCCAGAAGAAAACTTCGCTACAGAGAAGTACCATCCATGAAAGAAGTACCAACCATCCACAAAAAATAATCTAACAAACAGTGTAAGTCCCATCAAAATACATCCAGCAAAACTCAAATTATAAACGGGTGGAAAGAAAAACAAATTTGCATTTTATATAGTTACAGTAGATGTATCTTTCATAATTGCGTTCACCATTCTGTATAGTTTTCCAATAGCTCTATAACTAAAACTAAGCAACGTAGAACACTGTGTGTATACATAAAACCGTTTCAAAAACATTGCCTAACTAATAGTGGCATATCCTATCAAAATATTATAAAGAATAGGAATAAAATGCAAATTTCCGTTTTAAATACGTAGTAGATGATGATGATATGATTTTCTGTAATAGAATTCATCATGAAGTTTTCGCTTCATACATAAACGATGCTTTCAACATTGTAATTAATACACCGATTGAAGAAGTATCCGATTACGGAAGATTAACCAGAAATTCCATGAACAACTACCCAAAGAAAGGTGAATATATGGCTTTTGTGATACTTTTATGTTAGCCGGGCGCAAGTAATAAATCAACAAAGACTGTTTCCATATCTTATTCTTATTTTCTTATTTTCATTTAAAATAAAAACATTTCACTCATTTCATTTATAATACATGCTTTACACTAATGTCATTGAAAAAGATGAAAAGTAAAACAATAGGAAATAATGCCATAACTTAAAACAAAGAATTGTTTTTAATTTACATACGCGAAATGTAACTACTGCTATTGGCAATTTAAAAAATGCTATGGCGATATTTACATACGGATACGGCTGACATAAAAGTACCCATTTTTTCTTCTTATCCAGGAGCAAGTGATAAATCGCGATGTATTATTTCAATTCCAATTTCTTCCATTAAAAAAAGTAATACGCATTATTCGAACCGTGAGATATATCGCCAAAAATGGTTGACAATTGCCAATCTTGTTTATCGTTTGCACGTTCAAAAAAGTAATTTAACATTCTTAAATACATTACCTTGTTAAAAATGGCAAATTGTTTTAAGTAAATAAATAAATAAAATATATAACATAAAACTGCATACTATAAACTATAATAAATAAAAATTATAGTAATAAAATTAATTTAAAACTATACTAAATAAACTATCAAATGGACAAAAAATAAGGGTTGCTATAATTAATGTAATTGCCATGCTTGGCGCAGTTGTATCTGACATGGCCCGGATGTAAGTACCACAAAACTTTTTAAAGTGGTACAAACATTGCTTTCATTTTTAAATATTTTCGTTTTATAATGTTAATTTCTAAGTTGATCGCTTCCCTGTATTTTAAATAAATTCAATATATTTTTTTTCTTTTTTTCAAGGCGTTTGTATTTATTTTTTTTTCAAACTCATATAGCCGGTTCAATTCTTTAACCAAAAGTTTTAACAAAAAGATTTAATTTGAATTTCTGCCGTTGCTACAGTAACGGATGTATAAGATGAATAAATATGAATGAATTATTACTTATAATGTTAGGTATTTCGAGGTTTTGGCGCCAAAGACATCGCCAAATTAGAAATATATGAAATATCTCGCGAACTGTTGTGCTTAAAAGAATTTAGTTAGTACCATTCGATTCAGCATACAAAAATACATTAAAATATGTTATCAGTTGAAAAATAGCTATAAAATCAGATTTTTAAGGAATTTTTTAAAAGTTCGTTCGATTTTTTACCCCCCTTAGGGGTGGAATTTTAGAAAATCCTTTCTTAGCGGCACTCTATGTCATAAGAAGAATTTTTACCCCAATTTTCAAGATTTTAGGTTCAGTAGTTTGGGCTGCGCGTTGATTAATACAAAATTCAGACTTTCTTTTATATATATAGATTACTATCTCCATGCAAGGTTGTTTTTTTTTAAATTCAGTTTAGGCCTATACCCAGCAAACACATACCTTTCGGCACACGATCGGACCGCAGCCGGCAGTGTCGGTTAATTTTCGGCATGGGCACAGTGATTTCGGTGAAGTGTCGGCAACTGAAACATAAGAAAATTTGATTTTTCGACTGCCGGTTACCATAATCGGTCCCCTTATGGATATATATCGGCAAGCGACATACACCGGCAAGTGACGCAGGACCGATATGTGATTTCTGATAGTGGCCCGATTAGATTTGCCAACATCGGTCCGAATTTGGAATTTTTAATCTTAGCCAACATTTTTTTTCTTTTTCTTAATTTTGTTTGAATTTGAGTTTTGATAAGATATGTATATTTCATGCATTTCATATGGAATTCTAACAGTAATAAACAGAAAAAAAAAATTAAAAAAGCTTATATATATATATATATATTTTTTTTAAAGCCGTTATTGAATTAATTTTAAAAAGGCTTACAATTATTTGAATCATCAAAAGAGCTTCTTAATTCGCCCCTTAAAATTATTATTTGTTATAAACTTAATCGTAGAAAAAAAAATTTATATATTAATAATTTTCTAATTATATATTCATTTTAAAAAGAATACCTGTGTTTCTTATTTTATTTAAAAATCAAATTATTAAAAAAGTGCTTAAAATTATTTTACAAGCTATAAAAATATAGAAAAAAACTACCCAACTTAAGCATTAAAATTTAAAAGAAAGATTCAGAAATCTCCCACCAAAGCGTTATAAGTAAGCGAATAATCTTAATGCTGGAATCAGGCGTAAATTAACACAGTTGCGCCACCTTGTGGACGGAGTGATAATTCACATACGCGGGCTTTTAGTGTGGCGCGTATTTTCTAAATCTTCAGTCACTCATGGAAATGGGTTTTGTTTGCCACATTTATTGCAAAATAATGGCGTAGCGAGAGGGGCATCCGGACACACTTGACACCACGAAGTTTTCTTCGCCTTATTAGAGGCACTTCAGTTATTAATCAAGGTGAAAAAAAACTTTACAATTTTAGTGGTGTCAGTAAGAAAACAGTTAGGTATCTACCTGTAGTTCACACTCCATCCGCTACGTGGCGCATGACCTTGATTGATGTGACCTCGCTTTTAATCTTGCGGTTACTTCTCTCATTTAAGATAGGACTCTTACTTATATCGCTTTGTCTCCCACTTCTAAAAAATTATTTACCAAAAAAAAAATAAATAAATAAATAAAAAAAATAAAAATAAATAAATAAATAAGTTAATATTTCTATTTTATTTGATGATTAAAAAATGTTGATAAGTAAAATAATCATTTTTGCTACTTAATCACTAAAAATATATTCTACATTAAATCATCAATATTTGGAAAATTTTCCAGAGAGAAACATTCGCCTTGAATACAATATTTCAAATGAAAAACAAATTTCAAATTATTTTTGCTTAAAAGGCGCAAAGACCAACTTAGTGAAAAATATTCCATGCCGGGAATCGAACCCGGGTCATCAGTATAGCGCACTGACGTTCTACCGCTAAACCACATGGAACGATACCCAGCCTGGAACTTCTCACTATTACAAGTTGGCAAGGCTACAAACGCAGCACAAGATGGAATATTTTCCGTGAGCCACCAACATGGGGCAAACACAGACACTTAATAATTCTTAATAATAAGACACTTAATAATAAGACACTTAATAATAAGACACTTAATAATAAGACACTTAATAATAAGACACTTACTATTAAGTGTCTGTGTTTGCCCCATGTTGGTGGCTCACGGAAAATATTCCATCTTGTGCTGCGTTTGTAGCCTTGCCAACTTGTAATAGTGAGAAGTTCCAGGCTGGGTATCGTTCCATGTGGTTTAGCGGTAGAACGTCAGTGCGCTATACTGATGACCCGGGTTCGATTCCCGGCATGGAATATTTTTCACTAAGTTGGTCTTTGCGCCTTTTAAGCAAAAATAATTTGAAATTTGTTTTTCATTTGAAATTAAATCATCAAATGATAAAAAATTAACTCTTATTCCAATTAAAAGTGATTAATTACCAATCTCTTTTTTTATTAAAATTAGCTTTTCTGTGTTACAAATATATATTTCTAGAATTAACGCATTTAATTACATTATAATTTCTAAAGAGAAAATTTTATTAAGAGAAAAACCTCTGAAAGTCACTTATTTTATTTAATAAGCATTCTTAAATTTATAAGAATGATTCAGAAATATATTCCATTTAAAAATTATCTTCCAAAAAAAAATGTAAATTAATATTTTTATTTTATTTTTAAATTAAAAATATTGATAAGTAACAAATTAATATTGCAACATACTCATTAAATAGATGTTCTACTTTAAATCATCAAAACGACATAAAATGAATTCTTATTCTAATTAAAAGTTAATAATTACTAACTTTTTATTTATTAAAATACATTTTTCCACGTTAAAAACATATATTTTATAAATTAACGCAACGCATGTAATTACATTATAAGCCTAATAAGAAAATTTGATTAACTGAACAAGACCTTTAAAAATATTTTTTTAATACTTAATTATTCTTAAATTTATTTCTATTCTTAGTTATTCTTAATTATATCGATATCTTAATTAAACTTAAAATTATTCTTAAATTCCTTTGCTTTAATCCCTTGGGGACGAGCGGCACGTATACGTGCCGCTTGAAGCGCTTAAAATCCTTGTTTTTCCTCACCAGTAAAATTTTACTGTAAAATTTGCCTTATTTAATCATCGCATTTTCTGCATTCACGAAGACATAAATTTTTGTTTTTA
Source organism: Maratus speciosus (assembly GCA_963932465.1). NCBI lineage: Eukaryota > Metazoa > Arthropoda > Arachnida > Araneae > Salticidae > Maratus > Maratus speciosus. The sequence continues at coordinate 382,362,864 of OZ010789.1, forward strand.
AAAAACGGTGACAAAAGATTAAAAAATTCGTAAAAGGCTCCCGTCCCGAAGGGGTTACGATATTTATTTCATTCATTTAAATATTAAATTAACTTTTAAATAAATGCGCGTAAGACAATTATAAAGAAATAAATAAAAAATAAAATAAAAACAGTTCAAAATTCTAATTTTCCCATCTACCATTTACCTTTAATGACAAACCATTATGTATCGATAAGACTTCCCCTTATTACCTCATACAATCCTCCCCAGATCAAGGAGTGGTCAAGTGGTTAAGGCCTCTACTTCCTGTCCTTGGGTTCGCTGGATCAAGCCCAACATCAGCCACCGCCGAAACACGATCTTTTCAAATATGCATTCCGCGATGGTTCATAGATAGCGCCATCAAAACAGATTTCTTTTTCAATTTATGTTTGTGTCGGGCTGCGACCGGCATTCGTATGGATAGCTATCGGTGTGCTGCCGGCATAGTGTTTTGCCGATACTGGACCGGCTGTGCGCCTATCTGTCGGGGGTCACTCGCCCGGCGTATCGAAAAAGATACGGAACCGGTACGGCAGACGGTATCGTGCCGATACCGTCGGTAACGGCAAAGCAGCTGCCGGCCGATTGTTTACCGATAGCTCTGTGTTTGCTGGGTATAAACATAAATATTTTTACATATTTATGCAATAAATTTTGTTTTCAATTTCTTTTATCATGTATGTATTTGTATTTATTTTCTTTGAATAATTCCTACGGTGTATTTGGTTTACAGAGTTGAATTCAAACATTTTTCTCCTGGAGGATATTTGCGATGGCAGACTTTTTTACATTCTGGAGGGAGCAATTAAACTTTTCTGCCATTAAACCGCATAAAACACGTAAATAAACCTTCCGGGGGATGGTTATTTCAAGGCTCCGGGGGTGGGGGGGGTGGGGGGTGGGGGGGCTGAATTCAACACTCTTTGAATATATCATGTTTGCATTTGATTAATCGTAGCGTATTTTTCAGTAGAAGATATTTTTTAAACACTTTTCTAATATAATGTTGAAAATGTTGAAAAAGACACAGATAAACTGTCTGGAAGAAAAACACCCGTGACAGCAAAAGCTTTTAAAGGTATAGGAAACAAAAAGGAGAGAGTAAGTTGTGAACAAACTGACTCGAAAGAAGGCTGCAGCTACAAATCCTTCCCAAAAGCCAAAAAAACAATAGAAATGTTATCCCTCTTGCTAATTCCGTTAAATCAAAGTACAGAGAGAGCTAAAAAACAGTTGTGTTAACATAATCGCCATATAAAATAAACCTTGAAATGAAAAAAAAAACCCAAAAAAACCAAACAAACAAACAAAACAACAAAAAGGAAACTATCACCAGCACAAAAGCAATTGGAACATCAAGTTTTAAAAAATAGGCGTAATGCAATTAGCATGAAAATGATGGAAGGGAAGAACTACAAACATAATGTAAAGAAAACTGGTGATGCCAAAAAAAAGTCTAATAGTTCAGAATCTAAAAAGAAAAATCTAGATAGTGATGACCGGTTTTGCATAATTTGTAAGAAAATAAAATAGCAATGATTCAGTGTTCAGAGATAGCCAAATACTGTTCCATGTTGTGTGCGCTGAAAAAAAAATCAATAAATGAAATTCATGTGTAAGCTTTGCATCACTTCTTACATGATATTTAAGTAACTGACAATTAGTCCCATAATTTCTATTCTTAATTCCTGATAACTTTGATTTATATTTTGAATACATTTTGATTTAAAGCAATTACTCTTATTTTCAGATATTTGATTTCATTACATTTCATTGCTGTTATTTTGTTTCATTGTTTCATTAACACTAGAACGGCGGCGAGGGGTCATTTTGACCCTTTCTGAATGAATACATGCCGATTCGAACCAGAAATTTCTTTGTAATATAAGATTAATATAAGCTGCACAAAAGTAACTTAAATAAATAATTTAAATAGTTTTAAGTAAAAATTCTGATGTGAAATATTTTTTTAAAACTTGAGTAAAAATTCCCGCCGTTCTAGTGTTAATCGCAAACTTTGCTTAAAATTAGTAATATTGCCTAGTCAAAACAACTTGATATTATTTGATCCAATTTAGGAGACTGGGGGTCCAACTTAGGCGACCAGTTGCTGAATTTGGAGCACTTTTGACAAAATTTTCAAATTAAAATAAAATTTAAGATTTTCAAAAAGAAATTGATAAGATTTATTTAGTTAGTAGATGAATAGATTGACCCCGTGAAGTGATGTTTTGCAGATATTCCAAAAATTAAGTGAGTTACACTTGAAAATATGTGAAGTGGTCCAAAGTCGGCTACTCTCCCTTAAATCGTTGTAAATTTTAAATTATACATTTTTCTGCCAGGGGCTATATTAAAAGTTTTTTAATTGGAAGGAGCCCAAAAATTAAACCTCTACTATTATTAAAATAAAATGGTATATTCAGCGATATTGTTAGGTTTTTAACGACGCAAAAATACTCCTTGATTTGCAGGGCTATTATAAATGATGGACCCGATTTTTAAAAAAATCATATTTTCGAAACTAACTGAACATATTACAATAAGTGATACATGAAGTTAAGGATAAATATACGTTATATATAACTTTTTTTCAGTTACAAATGTTCGGTGTGTGACCCTTTTGTTGCCCGATATACGTCTAATCTGTAATCGAGTTCGTTCCGTTCCAAAGATTTTGTAGCACCACTCTGTCAATTGTTCTGAAAGCTTCACAAGTGCGTTCTTTAAGTTCTGAACACTTTGTTTTCGGCATTGGTGGCACATAAACAATGTCTTTGACACTGTCAGAACTTAAAGAACGCATTTGTGCAGAATTCAAAACTATGACAGAGTGATGCTACAAAATGTTTGGGACGAACTGGATTACAGATTGGACGTATGCCGTGTAACAAGGTCACACATAGAACATTTGTAACTGAAAAAAAAAACTTGGTATATTTCTCTTTAAATTCATGTATCACTTATTGTAATATGTGCAGTAGTCTTGAAAATATGATTTTTTTTAAAAAATCGGGTCCATCATTTGTAATAGCCCTGTATTTTGGAGTGCACATTTGCAGTTATAAAAAGTATAGATACAAAGATAGCCATGATATAGCGACCAATCCACCATTCCAAAGAGAAGGCGAATCCAAATAAAGCCTGGAAGAGCTCTTTTTTTTTTTTTTTTTTACAAAACAAAATGATTAAAATTACACAAAATTTCAAAGGTTTATGGGAGAAAATGGCAGCCATTTTTGGGCCAGTGAAACAACACGAATAACAATAACAAAACAGCTGAAATTTCATGCACGAAGGATGGGTGCGGGCGCTTATTTTTCTACATTTTACTTCTTAACATATTAAAAAAGTTATTGCTAACATTTACCATTCTCTGCCGTCACAGTTTCCACAAAATATTTTATAAATAATAATTATAAATTAAGGAAGAATCTCTGTAACACATGATTCATTTTTTAAACAGCATTTTAATTTTTGATGCGTGAAATATACTTGTGGAGGTTTTAAAAATATCTCTGAAGAAAATATCAAGGATTTTACATAAATCATCTTTTAAAAGGGACTTTTATTTTTAAAAAACGCTAGTTACAGGAAACCTTCAAAAGGGCACCAAGAAAATTTTCAAAAGGCGCTGCGTTGGACAACCCTGCTATAAAACATTTAGAGTAGGGGAGACCGGGGTTAGTAGACGCAGTTTTTAGTTATTGATTTTTATTAATTTTTTGTTTAAGTTTTTTATGAAAATTTAACTGTACTTTTAAAGAGCAGGCATTGGGCTATAAATACCCGGAGTTTTGAGTTTGTAGCTTTTGTAGTTTATGTTTAGCGGAAGCCTAAAGTAAAAGGAAAATTGTGCGCCAACTTATCCCCCAACTTACCCAACTTAGAGGCAAGTTGCCTATACTTATGGGGTAAGTTGGCACACGCCTTATAAAAATTTAAATAAGACACGCAGTTAAGAGAAATCAATTTCCTTATTACCAGTAGGTTTAATCAAAGGCGTTATCACCGTACAATGTAAATTCTAAATTATACAGACATAAAAATAATGAATAAAACATTAACATTGAGTAACTTCTATCCTACTCGATAACATCATCAGAGTTACAGTTGTCACAAATTAAAAATCGAGTGTCTCCTTTTGGGCAAGCCCCGTGTGCCCAAAATCTTGCATTTCAACCACTTTTTTCGGTGTTTGCTGTTTTTCAAGCTACCAGCATACACCAAACACCAAGTCAACTTGCCCCGTGTTCAATGCGCCTACTAGCCCCATAATAAATTTCTTTACAAAAGGGACACGTAACCATCTAAGCATAAATAATCCAAGTAAATCACATATGGGGTAGGTACAGATAATCATACACTAAGAAAAATTGCACAAGTTAAATCGCAATTATTAAGATAAGTATTAGAAATTAGAAAAAGAATGAAGCAACAAAAAATTACTTGTGAGCACAAAAAACAGAAAAATCGTAATAAATGTCCACTGCACGTAGGTAACGCTGCAAAACTACAATGAGGATTGTAAAACGCAAGAAGAAATGTACTCTGTGACTGGTTGCACAATGTATCCACAAACAGGCGATTTATGGGGACTGCGCCTACTTACCCCTGTAACCAAGAAGCCCCGGTCTCGTCTACTGCACAAAACAACTACATCAATAACTAAAGAGGAATTTACTGAGTTAAGCGTTTCCTAACAGAGTTAAATTTTTGCTTGCTATGGAAGCAATAGTAGTATGGAGTAATAGTACATATACAAATCTATGGATCATATACAATGTTCCAGAAAAGAATTCGGATTTTTTTTTTTTTTTTTTACTACCTATGGGAATTATTGAAATTCGGTTTTCAAACATGTTACACGTTTTCTAAAATGTCTACTTACACATCATCTTTTACCTTAGTAGGCCGCGAATTTTCGTTACGGTATTCCGAATGTGTTAGAAAGTGTTTCATAATCTATGTTTGACGCATGATTTTTCTTTCTTATTTTCTTTTACTTTGGAAGTTGGAGATTGGGAACGATGATAACTCTAAATCAGGTGATCATGTTTTAAAATAAACTGCGAAGTTGTCATTTTATTAAATTATATTCTTATGAGTTTTTCTATATGCAGACACTAATATTTAGTCTAATTTCATCATATGGTGAATATGACTACAAGCAAGGTCATCTTGATATAACAGGCTCGGACAGCGTTTTCGCCGCTAGGGGATTGGAGAGAAGGTTGGAATCTCATGCCTACCATGCTACAATAAGAAGTTTATATCTAAAATAACATCCATATATTTTTTTACTGTCGTTTATTTCATAAATAAAAATAATTTTGTTTATCAATACTTATTTGCTTTTGTTGTTCTTATCTAAGAAAAATACAGAAAAATATAAATTTACTTCCCTTCATCAGCATATAGGAAATCAATTTGCAGAAATTATTACACAATAAATAAATTCAAACTTCAAAAGAAAAATATTTAAAATTTACTGTATAATTATTGTAAAGTATGCAACTTCAAAGTTCGAAGATATTAAATATCACTTCTGTCATTAAATATATAATAGCGCTAAGTGTATAACAAGTCCGGAGTAAACTCATCCGTTTCCTGATAATCTTTCGTTAAAATTGGCCAAACGCGGCCATGTTAGGTTTAAGCATTTCGATGCCGTATTTACCGACTGCCTTATTTAATCTGTCTATCTATTCGTTGTGTAACATCTGTTATTCTTCATTTTTTATATAAAAATTTCAAAAAGTATACAATCACAACATTTTAAGATCTAATTTAATAATAACCAGTTAACAACAACAGATTACCGATATATACAAGCGAATACTGTTACCATTCATAAGCACAAATTCCAAATTTAAAAATAAATGAATGACTCTTTGACCTGATAATTAAACTTTCTTAAAATATTTTGCAAAAGCATATTAATATTTTAAAATACGTTTTTCCCTTTTGTTTACATTTATTCATTACAGTTTGAATTCAGTATACTCTGTTAAAAATATCGCGAAAAATTACCTCTGTTTTTCAAGGCTTTCTATTTTCTGATCAATGAGAATGCTTAATAGGTATTTATGTAGCGTAAGCTGAATTCAGTGAATTGTGAATTATTTTGTACTGGATTAACGTTTCCTTTCTAAAAACAAATGTATTTCAAATTATTTAAAGGCTTTATTAAGCTTTTACAAATATTTTAAGAGCAAAATCGGTTGCCGACAGTTTTTTTTACTGTTTCGTTCAAAGAGTCATTCATTTGTTTCTGGATTTGGAATTTGTGTTGTACCAGTGGCATCACGAGTGAATGTTTACTGTTTAGATTTGATTTTTCAGTCTTATGACGTGCTTTCTTTTTCACTATTAGCTAACAAATTTATTAGAAATAACATAAACACGTATTTTAAAGATGTTCCATTTGTGAATAAAATTTAAATATTTTAAATGTAATAATCGAATTTTATGAGGCACATAAATAAATATCAATGCTAACGGAAGATTGTAAGGAGCTTATTGTTCATTATTTAGTAGAAAAACGTAGACGGATATAACTATAATAAACCATATATCTATTTTTCTTTCTCTTTTAATATCATGCGGTAAATCGTTTATTGACAGAAATTTTACTTTAAATTACGAAGTAACAAAAAAATTAGTAAAACGTTCCTAAAAATAAAACGTCGAATTAAATAAACTTGATGACGTAACAAACATGAGTAACATGTTTAATGTCAAGTGAATGTAACATTTACGATCATCCATTATTGGCATTTAATCTTACACTTTAGCGACAGTTTTGGTCAATGGAATAATCAAATAGTACCTAATTTTCTTGCAAATTAGATTTGAATGAAAAAGGGGCTGTTTTTATAACTGTTTTACCACACCTCACTCTATTAGTCAGACCAGGATAAAATTTATTATTACATCATTCTTTTTATAGTGCAATTCTGTATCATTCTTTTAAAAATGAAAACACGTCATTCTGACGGGCTATCGTCTAGTTTAACAACAAAAAAAAAATAATAATACCATACAAATATTAAGATATCTTCCTCTTTACAAATTTAAACTAATCGCAATTAATTTAAAAAAGAAATAGAACTCCTTTTTGTAAGTATCAATATGGTATATAACTTTTTTTTTTAATTCACATTAATGTTTAAAAACTAACTGAATGAATGAAAAAGGCATTTATTTATTTAATGTTTGTATAACACAACTCAAACAAAAACTTAAATCTTTGCTTTTTAATAAATTTGAAATTAAATCTCGTGATAAATATTACACTTTTATTTTATTTTTATTTACATGTATCTTTAATGTATATCAAAATATATTACAAATAATTGGGTATGGAGTTAATCAGTTACATAAAATTAATTCTTGAGGTTTTGTTTATTTGTTTTTTTCTCAGTTCAGAGAATAAAATTGTATAATGAATACAACTACATTTTATAATTATTAAGTTATTATTATAAAACAAAACTTCACAGGAATTCTAAAAAATCATCTAAATGAATGAAAAGTTATTGGGTATTCAAAGTTGTCGGTTACAATATTATTTCAATTTTTTAAAAAAATATTAGAAATTTACAGACATGCTTAATGTATAAAATTATATCTTGATTTCTTTTTACAAAGAGTAAATAATTTATATCACAAATACAATTTATCATTAATAATAATAAAATAAAATTTCACATGAATTCTAAAGAAGAAAAAAAAATCTAAATTAATGAAAAAATATTGTGTATTATAGATATAGTTAGATTTGAATGAAAAAGGGGCTGTTTTTATAACTGTTTTACCACACCTCACTCTATTAGTCAGACCAGGATAAAATTTATTATTACATCTGATAATCTTTCGTTAAAATTGGCCAAACGCGGCCATGTTAGGTTTAAGCATTTCGATGCCGTATTTACCGACTGCCTTATTTAATCTGTCTATCTATTCGTTGTGTAACATCTGTTATTCTTCATTTTTTATATAAAAATTTCAAAAAGTATACAATCACAACATTTTAAGATCTAATTTAATAATAACCAGTTAACAACAACAGATTACCGATATATACAAGCGAATACTGTTACCATTCATAAGCACAAATTCCAAATTTAAAAATAAATGAATGACTCTTTGACCTGATAATTAAACTTTCTTAAAATATTTTGCAAAAGCATATTAATATTTTAAAATACGTTTTTCCCTTTTGTTTACATTTATTCATTACAGTTTGAATTCAGTATACTCTGTTAAAAATATCGCGAAAAATTACCTCTGTTTTTCAAGGCTTTCTATTTTCTGATCAATGAGAATGCTTAATAGGTATTTATGTAGCGTAAGCTGAATTCAGTGAATTGTGAATTATTTTGTACTGGATTAACGTTTCCTTTCTAAAAACAAATGTATTTCAAATTATTTAAAGGCTTTATTATGCTTTTACAAATATTTTAAGAGCAAAATCGGTTGCCGACAGTTTTTTTTACTGTTTCGTTCAAAGAGTCATTCATTTGTTTCTGGATTTGGAATTTGTGTTGTACCAGTGGCATCACGAGTGAATGTTTACTGTTTAGATTTGATTTTTCAGTCTTATGACGTGCTTTCTTTTTCACTATTAGCTAACAAATTTATTAGAAATAACATAAACACGTATTTTAAAGATGTTCCATTTGTGAATAAAATTTAAATATTTTAAATGTAATAATCGAATTTTATGAGGCACATAAATAAATATCAATGCTAACGGAAGATTGTAAGGAGCTTATTGTTCATTATTTAGTAGAAAAACGTAGACGGATATAACTATAATAAACCATATATCTATTTTTCTTTCTCTTTTAATATCATGCGGTAAATCGTTTATTGACAGAAATTTTACTTTAAATTACGAAGTAACAAAAAAATTAGTAAAACGTTCCTAAAAATAAAACGTCGAATTAAATAAACTTGATGACGTAACAAACATGAGTAACATGTTTAATGTCAAGTGAATGTAACATTTACGATCATCCATTATTGGCATTTAATCTTACACTTTAGCGACAGTTTTGGTCAATGGAATAATCAAATAGTACCTAATTTTCTTGCAAATTAGATTTGAATGAAAAAGGGGCTGTTTTTATAACTGTTTTACCACACCTCACTCTATTAGTCAGACCAGGATAAAATTTATTATTACATCATTCTTTTTATAGTGCAATTCTGTATCATTCTTTTAAAAATGAAAACACGTCATTCTGACGGGCTATCGTCTAGTTTAACAAAAAAAAAATAATAATAATACCATACAAATATTAAGATATCTTCCTCTTTACAAATTTAAACTAATCGCAATTAATTTAAAAAAGAAATAGAACTCCTTTTTGTAAGTATCAATATGGTATATAACTTTTTTTTTTTAATTCACATTAATGTTTAAAAACTAACTGAATGAATGAAAAAGGCATTTATTTATTTAATGTTTGTATAACACAACTCAAACAAAAACTTAAATCTTTGCTTTTTAATAAATTTGAAATTAAATCTCGTGATAAATATTACACTTTTATTTTATTTTTATTTACATGTATCTTTAATGTATATCAAAATATATTACAAATAATTGGGTATGGAGTTAATCAGTTACATAAAATTAATTCTTGAGGTTTTGTTTATTTGTTTTTTTCTCAGTTCAGAGAATAAAATTGTATAATGAATACAACTACATTTTATAATTATTAAGTTATTATTATAAAACAAAACTTCACAGGAATTCTAAAAAATCATCTAAATGAATGAAAAGTTATTGGGTATTCAAAGTTGTCGGTTACAATATTATTTCAATTTTTTAAAAAAATATTAGAAATTTACAGACATGCTTAATGTATAAAATTATATCTTGATTTCTTTTTACAAAGAGTAAATAATTTATATCACAAATACAATTTATCATTAATAATAATAAAATAAAATTTCACATGAATTCTAAAGAAGAAAAAAAAATCTAAATTAATGAAAAAATATTGTGTATTATAGATATAGTTAGATTTGAATGAAAAAGGGGCTGTTTTTATAACTGTTTTACCACACCTCACTCTATTAGTCAGACCAGGATAAAATTTATTATTACATCTGATAATCTTTCGTTAAAATTGGCCAAACGCGGCCATGTTAGGTTTAAGCATTTCGATGCCGTATTTACCGACTGCCTTATTTAATCTGTCTATCTATTCGTTGTGTAACATCTGTTATTCTTCATTTTTTATATAAAAATTTCAAAAAGTATACAATCACAACATTTTAAGATCTAATTTAATAATAACCAGTTAACAACAACAGATTACCGATATATACAAGCGAATACTGTTACCATTCATAAGCACAAATTCCAAATTTAAAAATAAATGAATGACTCTTTGACCTGATAATTAAACTTTCTTAAAATATTTTGCAAAAGCATATTAATATTTTAAAATACGTTTTTCCCTTTTGTTTACATTTATTCATTACAGTTTGAATTCAGTATACTCTGTTAAAAATATCGCGAAAAATTACCTCTGTTTTTCAAGGCTTTCTATTTTCTGATCAATGAGAATGCTTAATAGGTATTTATGTAGCGTAAGCTGAATTCAGTGAATTGTGAATTATTTTGTACTGGATTAACGTTTCCTTTCTAAAAACAAATGTATTTCAAATTATTTAAAGGCTTTATTATGCTTTTACAAATATTTTAAGAGCAAAATCGGTTGCCGACAGTTTTTTTTACTGTTTCGTTCAAAGAGTCATTCATTTGTTTCTGGATTTGGAATTTGTGTTGTACCAGTGGCATCACGAGTGAATGTTTACTGTTTAGATTTGATTTTTCAGTCTTATGACGTGCTTTCTTTTTCACTATTAGCTAACAAATTTATTAGAAATAACATAAACACGTATTTTAAAGATGTTCCATTTGTGAATAAAATTTAAATATTTTAAATGTAATAATCGAATTTTATGAGGCACATAAATAAATATCAATGCTAACGGAAGATTGTAAGGAGCTTATTGTTCATTATTTAGTAGAAAAACGTAGACGGATATAACTATAATAAACCATATATCTATTTTTCTTTCTCTTTTAATATCATGCGGTAAATCGTTTATTGACAGAAATTTTACTTTAAATTACGAAGTAACAAAAAAATTAGTAAAACGTTCCTAAAAATAAAACGTCGAATTAAATAAACTTGATGACGTAACAAACATGAGTAACATGTTTAATGTCAAGTGAATGTAACATTTACGATCATCCATTATTGGCATTTAATCTTACACTTTAGCGACAGTTTTGGTCAATGGAATAATCAAATAGTACCTAATTTTCTTGCAAATTAGATTTGAATGAAAAAGGGGCTGTTTTTATAACTGTTTTACCACACCTCACTCTATTAGTCAGACCAGGATAAAATTTATTATTACATCATTCTTTTTATAGTGCAATTCTGTATCATTCTTTTAAAAATGAAAACACGTCATTCTGACGGGCTATCGTCTAGTTTAACAAAAAAAAAATAATAATAATACCATACAAATATTAAGATATCTTCCTCTTTACAAATTTAAACTAATCGCAATTAATTTAAAAAAGAAATAGAACTCCTTTTTGTAAGTATCAATATGGTATATAACTTTTTTTTTTTAATTCACATTAATGTTTAAAAACTAACTGAATGAATGAAAAAGGCATTTATTTATTTAATGTTTGTATAACACAACTCAAACAAAAACTTAAATCTTTGCTTTTTAATAAATTTGAAATTAAATCTCGTGATAAATATTACACTTTTATTTTATTTTTATTTACATGTATCTTTAATGTATATCAAAATATATTACAAATAATTGGGTATGGAGTTAATCAGTTACATAAAATTAATTCTTGAGGTTTTGTTTATTTGTTTTTTTCTCAGTTCAGAGAATAAAATTGTATAATGAATACAACTACATTTTATAATTATTAAGTTATTATTATAAAACAAAACTTCACAGGAATTCTAAAAAATCATCTAAATGAATGAAAAGTTATTGGGTATTCAAAGTTGTCGGTTACAATATTATTTCAATTTTTTAAAAAAATATTAGAAATTTACAGACATGCTTAATGTATAAAATTATATCTTGATTTCTTTTTACAAAGAGTAAATAATTTATATCACAAATACAATTTATCATTAATAATAATAAAATAAAATTTCACATGAATTCTAAAGAAGAAAAAAAAATCTAAATTAATGAAAAAATATTGTGTATTATAGATATAGTTATTGTACAAAACAACTCTAACAAAAAAGTTTGTAGATCTTTGTATTGCAATTGATGAAGTAATACAGTATTATTTAATTTAAAGAAAAAAATAATTATAAATTTACTAACATGTTTAATGTATAAAATCATATCTTGATTTATTTTTTCTCGGTTCAGAGAGTAAATAATTTATATTACGTATGCAATAGATTTTTATCATTTTTTAATTATATATGTTGGGGGACTGTTTTCCCCTTACCTTTATTACTTAAGATGGCCGATGAACGCATAGGAGAAATAATGCAATTAATGATTTTATTTTCTATTCATGTATAATGTTAACCCAGATTCCCCACCAAAACAAATACTCAATTTTCTTCTATACATTACTTTTATTAAACTAAATACAAGATACAATATAATAAAATTAGAGAATGTCCGTAAATTTTACCTTCGATTAATATTTAAATTAATTTAATATATATTTTTTTGATTTATATATCCTTACAATTTCAACTAAAAAAAATGCCCAGAGGTATAGAAAATATTCCTTACCTTCTATCTTTAGACACATCGTTATCCTTAAGACCACATCTATTTACTAAAAGGTTGTATTATCACGAATTTGTAAACATGGAAAATTATATCTGAAAACTCTGTGTTCTCGTGTATATAGGTTTCTAAATTCTATACATTTCAATGCCCCCTTCTTCCGCGGCCAATCGAGAACACTTCTACCCCCTGAACATCTACGCCCCTGGAAATTCAAATGCTCAGTGGCTCTCCTGTACATAATAACTATAACCCCATTGGTTTTCTCTCAGATGCAGTATATTCCTTTAATATTTCTTGCGTGGGAAAACACCTTTTCGATCCTTGGTACGGGAGAATATTTTTATTTTTATTTACTTCTTGCGCAACAAAAATCACCCCTTATTCACCCTTTTTCTCTTTTCAAAATTTACAACTTGTTTTCGATTTCTTGTACGTTCTCACACTTTCGAAATAAACACGAGTCCGCCTGAACAAAATTATATCCTGTCCATTCTTATATAAAATTCCGAAAGTATTATGTCTGAATTTTATGAGTTTTCTGTCTGTAGCCATCTGAACCGATAGCTAAGTTAAAAGTTTCACAACAAGGCCATAAAATATCGTAGAATTTCTGACTCCAAAAGCTTGTGCTGTAAAATACGTTTAATAAAGCGACATGTAGACGCTGAAGCTTTTCCAGTGCAATAACCTTTGCGATATCTTTTGAATTTACCTAGCCGAAAATAAACGTAACCAAAATATCTATTCAACTTCTTCACAATCCTTACAAAAATCGAGCACCTGGCTTTTCGTGAAGATCTGAAATTTTCCTATCTTAGCGTACTATCATTTATTTATTTCTTATTCTAAAATCCCGTATCACTAATCTAGGGTGCTTTAACAATAATATAACAAACTTCGAGAAAGAAAAAAAAACAAAAAAAAAAGAAAATAATTTAACTCCAAGTAAAATCAAGGACATTCTCGTAATACAATTTACAAAAGGAAAAATCATCGATAAAATCATACAAATTCAATTATAAATGACTGAAACAAATCAGTTCAAATTGGGTTTCAAAACCCCCAACCAGGAAATAAGAATAAACAAGTATGCTAAATAAAGGTACAGTCCAAATAATATAAATAAATAAATAATTAAATAATATATATATATATATATATATATATATATATATATATATTTTGTGTGTGTATTTAGAAAATTTTTAGGTGTAAAAGATTTTCTATGTTTCCCAGTTGAGTGTTGTGAAATGTAATTTAAATCACCGAGCACGACAACAACAGGTGATAAGGCTGGAAAATATAGTTATGGTCACACAGACGATGAAAAGTGCAGCACCAACAAATTTTAATAAGTAGAAGGAAGAGTCTAAATTTGGCAATTTCAACCAGTTCATGAAGTTTGACTGTGTGTATGAACTCGATGTACGAGTGTAATTTGTATCTAGAGCTAATAGCTCCACACTCGGCTCTTCTAGACAAAAATCAATGTTCTGGCACTGGACCAAACTGTTTGACTTCAAACACAATTTTTCTGAGTAACATTTCTGCTCAGCTACAAATTTTATAATGTGCAGTGTTGGTTCACCTGTTAAGTGAATAGCTTTAGTATGAGTGTTTATTTGTTGAAAGTGTATTAGCACCACTCCTGATTGGCATGTACTATGTGCTGTGAACGATAAACGTGAGAGGAGGGGACAGTCATAACAACCAGAACTAGTGATTTTCTCACTATCGAATTTTGGGCATATCGTAGTTGTCTTAACGGCGATTTTGAAATGTGAAAAATGTAGTTGTATCCGTACCGCTGACGACATTAAGAGAGTAGACTTTAGCAGATTTTCCTCTACGTGGAACAAATGTACTCCTCGTTGTAAGGGCAATGCATTTTCTTTAGTTTTTTTAAGGTTTTCGAGGGCATCTGGTGCCGTAATACACCTAAGTGTATCTTCAAAAAAATCGCACTGAGTCATATCTGAAGCAAAAATGAAGTCTTTCGTATAAGAGGTTTTTGCTTGAACCGCGCCGACTGTACCGGCCATGGGGAAATTTTTTTCACTGGCTGAAGCCAAATAAGCTTCACTAGCTCTGCCCACTCGTTGTATTAGCATGTCCTGTAAATGGAGTTGTGGTTGATCGTAAGCCCCTAGAATGGAAATTTTGATACCATTTTTTGTGAAGGCTGTGTCTGAAAGTAGAACCTTCGTGATGGTGTTGTTTTCTGTGTGTTTGACAGAAATTTTATATTGGCAAGTGTGGCTTCTAATTTTAGAAATTTCGTAACTATTGAGAAGGTCCGGCTCGTACCAAATCCTATAAAAATTACAAGAAGCTCTGGTGAGGACTGCACAACCTACTCCTAAAGATCCAGCTTGGCAACTCGAGTAACCAGGAAACTCCCTGCTCTCTGGAGGTTCGGATTCGAACTTGGCACCATCGTGACCGAAATTTCTTTTGGAACAATGCACACCCCTCCCACAGTACTTATTAAAAATACAGGAGATTTGTGATAACTGTTTTTCTTTCACAGGGAAGGAAAAGTATTGTCGTTCTGTTTGAAAAGCACAAACAACTTCCTCTAGTTTGATCGTCAGGGAAAAAAGATGATTGTCTTTCTGGTCTGCAAACCAGAGGCAAGTCTCCGAAGAGATACTCTTTAAAGAGATTTCGGCTGTAGTATGTATTTGACAGTATTTAGAATTGTCCTGCAAAATTTCACAACTCTGTAGATCTGATTTAATAACTGAATGTGTGTTACACTCAGCTGTCACAGTGGTGAGCGTCAATACACATGCCAGAAGAACCAATGGAAGAGAATTAAGAGGCAATCTATGGTCGGCATTTCTTTCTAATACAAAATAGAAATTCTGTAAAAGATTTCGTATACTGGAACCGATGAGAGCCCCTAGCAAGAGTGAACATCTGGCTATAAATTTGCATAACTTAAAACTCATTATACAGAGTGTGAAAATAGACTGAAAAATAAATTTGATCGATTTGAAAATAAATTTCACACAAAATAATATGGCTAATGCAGATGCAAAAAGTATTACACCTAAGATGTATTGCATAAATTTTGGAAGGCAGTGGTAATGTTCAAATACCTCCAAACACCATATACACGATCTAAGTTGGCAAATTGATTTTCCTGAAACGTGAATTGTTCAGAAACAGTACGGCCGCTGGGATGGATATATATGATAGAAATGTCAGTTTTATACGCAATAAGTTCAAAAGGTAATTTGATCATTCGATCCATTGGCACTGACATGATATGTTCAAAGTCTTCTGACCGTAGAATAACTCTTCCATTTGCAGGTAGGCGAAGAATAGGGTCTTGAAAATCGATCGTCAGGTTGTTTTGTTCGAAAACAGCATTTTCACCTTCCAATAAATGGCGATGAATTCCGCTATGAGTGGTTGACACCCGAGTGTCGAAGTGGCACATTTCTAAAATTATAATGTTAGG
The DNA here is from genome assembly GCA_963932465.1 of Maratus speciosus. Taxonomy (NCBI): domain Eukaryota; kingdom Metazoa; phylum Arthropoda; class Arachnida; order Araneae; family Salticidae; genus Maratus; species Maratus speciosus. Next base: position 382,379,188 of record OZ010789.1, read on the forward strand.
ATTTTTCAAAAGTTTATCTACCATTAAAGATACAATTTCTAGTTTTTCGTAAGTGCGATCACAGACACACTGACTCGCATGTGTGCAATTTCTTATGGCACAAAAGTCGCTACTACCCGTGCAATCATCATCATCGCATTCGCAATTATTTTTGTCCGGTGTGTGGCATGAATAAGTAGTTGAATTTTCGTCTATTACTTTAGTTTCTATTCTTAAAATGAAAGCTGTAGGCTCCCATAATTTTAGATTGTCGTCCAAGACGAAAGTTTTATTGGCTGTAATACAGTGTTTGCAGTCATGAATGATGCAAGCCTTAGGTGGGATGTCAATTTTCCCCCAAAAGTGTCGAGGTACGTGCTCACACGTATATTCAGTGTGAAAGGCACAGAGTAGTCCCTTTTTGCTTTTCAGTGCACTTGCCATTCCAAAGGCAAGAATGAAGACAATAACTGAAAGGAAAAGGAATAAATCCCATTACACTCTGAGCATTGAGAGAAAATTAAATGTAATAATGCTTTGTAACTACATATATCATTTATTTATAAAAATGAATAATTTATAGCTTTTTTTTTTTTTTTTTTTTTTGGAAAAGAAATGCAAAATAAAGGAATTTTTAAGGAAAACAATATTCCTTTATTATAATGATATTACAAATCCTTTCTTTAAAAATTTTTTTTTTTTTTCGTTTCCTTAATTTCTAATATTTCGAAAATTTTTAATTCAAAATCGCAAATGTTTTCATGTAAAACAAAATTTAACACAAAATCTTTACGAAATTTTATTATTATTATTATTTTTTTCAAATAACCATGATTCAAACAATAGGAATTAAAATAAAATATCGCATAATATACAAATTCTTATTTCTTTCTTTCTTTTTTTTTTTTTTTTTTTTTGTAAAGAAAAGATAAATTGATATAATTAAAATGAATGAAATGGAAAATTCAAAAATCCAATCTAAAACAAACAAAGAGAATGATTGCTAGTTCAAATATTTATGAGATGGAGTGAAAAAAAAATTGGAGAAAAGAAAAAGGTAGAAAATCCTGGTGTTACTAACTAGGCATCTGTGCTTGAAAATGAAAATTTGCCTGCAAATAATCATTTATAGCACATTGAAAACTCAATCACACTTAATTGAAAGTTATTGACATAGAATTTGCAATCCCGTTTAACAATTGTGCACCATTGGAAAACAAAAGAATCGCAATCTATCGAACAGTGTCCTTAAAAGAATAAATAAAAGAAAACGTATCTTAAATTATGGAAATAAGATGAAATGAAGAAACAGAAAATTAAAACCTTGTGAAGAATAGATAATAACAACAATAATAAAACTGTCTATCTAATAGGTTGCAGACATATAATAATTAATGTATTTAAATAAAATTAGAATAAACTAACTTAAATGTGAAAAAGTCATAATCAATATTAGCATTGTATAGTATTTGTATAAAATATAAAGAAAGAGAAAATAAAATGTATGCATCAGGTAACGAATTTAATAAATGAATAAAATTATATCCTAAAACATATGAATATAAAATATATATATTTATATATATCTATTTTGTAAATTCTAATGCCATGTTAAAAACCTTTTCTGCATAATAATTTATAGGATCTCGTTGTCTAAAATGATATGTCGAATTATTTGAATTTGAAGTATCGTTTTCTCCCTGTACAACAAGTTTCCCAGTCGACGTTGCGGAGGGTAAATTCGAATATTCCTCTATTTCCTCTCCTGGAGAATATAAGATTGTGTCATCGCTGGCGTTAGAATTATCATTGCTTGACATACTTGAACCTGGGGGTGTGTCACACGAGGGGACGGTGTTTTCCATTATAAGGCGTTCGTTCTCGTTTGTATCGGAAGAGTTGTTTTGATCTAACGGAAAAAGTAGTGTATTGTCGGTGTTTTCGTCGAAGTCTGCATGAGGTTTGTGTATGTAAGGAGTATCTTCTGATGAGAATGTATTAGGCTGATTATTTTTCTGAACGTCGCTTTGAATTAATTTTAGTTCTTCTTTCCTGGTTACATATGGGATTAAACGGTAGGCATGAATTTTGAATTCGCGTGCGCCTGGTTTCCTTATATCTATTATTGAATAATCTACTTTATTATGTCTACAAGTAATACGGAATGGACCCGTATAATTTCTAGCTTTAAGAATTTTTGTAAAGCGATCGTGTCCAGGTGCTAACAAATATACCAGCTGGCCAATTTGAAAATCCCTATATCTGGCATTTCGATTTTGAAATTGTTCTTGTACTAAAGCTGCTTTATGAATATTTTCTGCGACCTTTTTATTTGCATATTGCAATTGAGCAGCTTTTTCTTCAACGAAATTTGCCAACGGACGATGTTCTACACCATGTGTTTCATTTAATATATCGCTGGGTAATATAGGATCAAATGCTAAATGTAAAAATGCGGGTTTCTCATTTGTTGCAGAATGATAGGAACAATTATAAATCAGGGAATAATAATTTAAATAATCGTCCCAATTTGTTGTGCTATCTGCAAAAATTGATAAGGATTTCTTGATGTTTTTGTTTAAACATTCACTTCCTCCATTGCATTTAGGATTCATGGGTGTTGTAAAAAGTTTAACAACTCCTAATCTTGCGCATAAATTTCTAAATAAATCTGCTGTGTAAGCTTTCCCTTTATCAGAAAGGAGTTTGTCACAGAGTCCGAAAATGCTAATGAAATCTAGAAACCTTTCCGCTGTAGTTCGTGCCGTTACGTCTGGAACTGCGTATAATCTTATATATTTGGTGAAATGGTCTACGAATGTGAGAATGTATTTATTTCCCTTGCTTGTTTCTGTAAAAGGACCTAAATGGTCAGTCGATAAGAATTCCATGGGTCTATTTGGTATGAAATTTCTTTGAATTGGAACTGGTTTCTGGATATGTGGAGTTTTAAAACTATTACATTGGAAACAAGATTTTACGAAGTGTTTAGTATCTGTGTATAGATTTTCCCAAAAATATTTTTCTCGAATTAAATTATAAGCTTTTAATACGCCAAAATGGGAAATATGTTTGGCTGCTAAAATATGTGGTTTAAATTTCGATGGTATGACTATTCGTAATATGTTTGTAGTTTTCCGAACTCTAGGAATAAATGCAGAATGCATAAGCAATCCATCTTTTATTAGATAATTTGGATATTTTTCTTTAGCTGCATGTGGGTTTGTGATTATTTCTGAAATAATTTTAGAATTTTTAGGATCAGATTTTTGAGCCAAAGCAATTTCATCAATAGTTGGAAGGTCTATTTGAATGGCATTTACTCCAAACTCTTCCACCAAAAATTTCTGTCCATCTTCATCCACTTTAATGTTCATATCTGAGGTATTTGCCAAAGAAGTATAATTAGTTTTTATTGTCGGATGTTCTATTTGAGTATAAAAGAGTATATATGCTTTCTGATTCAGAACTTCCCCCAAACTGACTTCAATTATTCTCGAGTCATCTAAAAGGAACCACGCTCCCGTAGAATCCTTAACATACGCATAATAATGTCCCGTATCAGTTGAGGGACCCGAATGCACAATGACCCCTGTCAATGAATACCGCATGGGTTCCCTAGTCGGAACTTCTAGAAAAGGGCTGAGATTTAGTATTTCCGGATAAGAAACTGAACTATGAATCTTTATACTTTGAGAGTTCTGAAAAGAAAAACGTTTAAATTGAAACGTGATCACCTTAGGAAGTTGAGAAATAGAGTTTTCGATTTTCGCATTGACTTTAATTTTGTTACAATGACACGAATATTCATTAGATAAAACTTCTGGCCGTAGAAAATTGTAAATCGCAGAGTCAAGGGTTTTGACATTTTTCGTGATATCCAACATAAAATCCATCATTTGATTATAAGTAAAACTTTTATTTTTACAGTTTAAGCAAGTTATTTCAGTTTTGACGTAACTTCCGAAAATTAAATTTATTGGCTCTGCGAATTTGTTTTCAGATTGTTGTTTTGAATTTAAACAATGTAATGAATTCGGATTCCACATACTATCAATTACATAACGCAAGAACTCGTGTGCATCTTGTTGGCAGTCATATCTAAAGTGTGGTGCTATAAAACGTAAATTTGTGTAAATTTCTGTGGGTTTAATTACCTCACCAGGATTGTTTTTTACATTTATTAGTTGTCTACGTAATGCACATATCATACAAAAATTTGTATCATCACAACATAAACTTAATTTGTCGTTTAATAAGAATTCACGAAGAGGAGAACAATTTGTCAAACATTGTAACACAGAATTTATATAACAGGTAGAACCAAAATTTTCTAATCCGGCAACAGTATATTTAATCATACTATTAATCGTCCGTTTAGATTTTCTACCTTCACAAAAGTTATAATCACTGTCATTTTCATAAGAACAATTTTTAATATCACTATACAGTTCTACATGTGATTTATAAGATTCATTTAATTGTGCATTTACAATATTCATATTTACATTCAAATCATGCACATTATTATTCGCATTATTATTTCCCTTATGCGAATCAGTAAAATATTCATTAGAATTTTTATATACAACATTTTTACTTTCGCACAATTCGTCAAGATTACTATTTACATTAATAGTTTCTGCAGATGAGTCGTAAAAATGATTGTTTGAGTTATCATTAACACAATTCGAATTTTTACTGAGTTTGTTATAATCATTATTTACAAGATGAGTGGCAGCATAAGACTGTAAGGGAGACTCATTCCCATTATTTTCGACATATTTCACATTATTATACATGTTCGTAGAATTATTTACATAATTAGTATTTACACACGATTTCTGACAATTTTTCGCGTTTTTAATTGTGGTTACTTCATTTATATAAGAATCTCTCGACAAGATATCCGCCACATTATTTTCCTGGGATTTGATTAGTTCAAATTGATACTGGTAATCTCCGAGAAAAGCCATCCATCGAGCAACTCTGTCACTTACTGATTCCAAATTATTTAATTTTGTTAATGAAGAATTATCACAACGAATGATAAATTTTCTGCCGTATAAATAGTATTTAAAGCTCTCAATGTTTTTGACGATAGCCATAAGTTCTTTGTCAAAAATTGAATATCTAATTTGTGTTGGATTTAATTTTTTTGAAAAATAGGCGATCGGTCTTATTATCCCATTGTTATCTTTTTGTCCAAGCATTCCTCCCAAAGCATCTTTGCTGGAGTCGCAAGAAAGAATGAAAGTTTTATCAAAGTCTGGAGAAATAAGAATAGGTGATGAAATTAATTTCTGTTTAAGGATATCAAAAGCGCGTTGAGTTTCTGGGGTCCAAGAAAATTTTTGGTTTTTCTTCGTAAGATTAGTCAAAGGAGCCGCTAATTCGGAAAAATTCTTCACATATTTACGATAATAGCTGATTAAACCATGAAAACGTCTTACCTTTTTTACTGTTGTTGGAACTGGAAAATTTTTTATCTTTTCTATGTTATCGTGGAGTGGTTTTATACCTTTCTCTGACAATTCATGACCCAAAAAGTTGATTTCAGGTTTCATAAAAGTACATTTTTCGGGATTTAAAGTAAGATTAAATTCTCTAAATCGTTCAAATAATTTTCGCAGTTTAAATAACATTTCAGCCTCGTTATGTGCTGAACAGGCGAAATCATCGATATAATTTGCAAAATTTAAATCAACTAATGGCGCTAGAATTTTATCAGCTAATTCACAAAAAATTTCTGGAGAGCAACTCAATCCTTGAGCAAGGCAAACATAACGAAATTGACCAAAAGGTGTAGTAAATGTTGTCATGTCTCTATGTGAAGGGTGTAAGGCTATTTGGTGAAATGACGATGACAAGTCTAGAGATGTAAATAAATCGCCCCCACTAAGTTTTTCTAATTGTTGATTGATCAGTGGTAATTTGTAACGGGGATATTTAAGATGTTTATTTAACGCTCTAAAATCGCTAACGACCCTGTATTTTTGTTTGGTTGGATCCGAAGTTGGGTTCTTTTTTTTAACAATAAGCAAAGGAAAACTTACATGACTGTCAGACTTTTCGATTATATTTGCTTCTAACATCTCTTCCAATTGTTTTTTCATTTCTAATTGTAAAATCTGAGCGAGCTTGTATGGACGTGAAGACGGCAACTGTTCGAAATCCACTTTTAAATTCGGTTTAACTGCATTGGTACGACCGATTGTATATATATCTTTACTAAATATATCGGAAAATTCGAAAAGTAATTTCAGTAGACGTGATTTTACTGTTGGTTGCAAATGAGATAAATCAAAATCAGTTTCACGCAAATTTTGACGCCTGATGAGTTTAATTTTTTCTATATCTCTATTATCAAAATGTTCTGAGACTATATGTCTAATTATTTTATCTTGAGCCGACATTGTTTCTCCAACATTACGGTTGAACGTCTTGTCTAATTTCATAGAAACATTTCCTGTTGTGAGTGAATTTGTATTAAGAGAAAGTGTAAACTTAAATTTATGTAGAAAATCATACCCGAGTATGGCATTGTAATGGTCGGATAGGTGGCTATTTATCAAATAAAATTTATGTAAATATTGTCTGTTATCAATCGTGATTGGCAATATTACGAAATGAGTGGTATTCAAAGTATTACCAGAAATGGATTTCACTATTATGTTGGTACGCTGTATATCTAAATTTTTTATTTTAATGCGTCTAAAAGCATCGTAATTTAACAACGAAATTTGAGCTCCTGAATCGACCAAAAATATTAATTCCGTGTCTATAAGGGAAATTTTTATTAGCGGTAAATTAAAATGAATGCCATTATCGTCTAATAATTGCGTGTTAACTTGTTTCGTGTAATAAATATCCCCACTGTCAACTTTAAAGGGCATAGCGGGTTGTAAGCTATTTTCCTCCCTTGTATCGTTAACACATCTAACATCAACTGCTATATTTCGGTGGGGAGACCGGAGAAATTTTCGGTCTATTGATCTCGACCTCCCCTTTTGAAGTTTAAAGAAGGTCTTTGATTTGGATTGTCCCTGAATCGGTCGGGTCGTTGACCGCTCCTACCTCCATTATTATTCCCACGCGTCCAGGAAGGTGGTGAGTTTTGAAGATTGGATTGCTGTCTTGGGAAATTTGTTTTGTAAAAGCAAAATTTTGTAAGATGGTTTCGTTTTCCACAAAAGTCACACGGAGGGAAAGATTTACTAGTATACACATTGCCATTATTATTAACATGAGACTGTCTAAAATTTGGTTCAAAATGTTTAGAATTTCGTGTACAATTATTACGCATCGATAATCGTAATTTATCCAATTCTTTTGTTAACGTATAAATAGTATCATGTGTCTTTTGCACGTGAGTTTCTAATAATTGCTTTATTTCCTTGTTAGAAATGTCGCTAGAAACTGCATTGACAATATTGTTTCCTTGCGAAAAGCTTACGTCTTGAGAATTTTGCGGGAAACAAGCCTTATTTGTCTCTAACAGCTCTACATAATCGACCGCTTCTTTAAATGATTGTGGGTCTTTGATCAAAGTTGAATGTTTGTATTCGGGTAGTAGACCCTCCAGAAATTTGGATAGTTTTGACACCTCAAATAAATTTTTCACGGAATCGTTTTCTAAGTCAGGGCTATTGAAGAATTTTTGAGTTATTAACGAAACCCTAGCCGCATATAGCTTTACAGATTCTCCCGGTTGCATTTTGCAGTTGGAGAACATTTGTTGCCTCGTAGCTAAACTAACCTTTTTATCAAAAAAAGCTATGAATTTCTTTTTGAAATTTGTATAATTTGTTTCCTGATTCAAGTCAGGGCTGTTAATTAAATGCGATAGAGCCTCACCACGTATTCTCGATTTAAGTATGATTAGTTTTTCTTCATCAGAGCACTGTACCATAGTAGCTATGGCTTCAAAGTTTTCGATAAAGAATGCAGGTGTTACCGCGCTTAAGTTATCAAATTGGGGTATAATGCTCTGTAACGCAGCTAATTTTTGTAGCGGACTGATTCCTGGTCCATTTTCCTGGGCACCTGACCCACCTCCGTTTACCGCCATAGTGAAAGGTTTAAATCAAAATTAATATAAGATAAAATCAAATTTAATATAAAATAAATTTTAATATTATATAATGAGACTTAAGAACATAATTTGTAATCTAAAGATTAAAGACAAAAAAAAAATACTGTTTAAAAATTTTCGGTACCGTCGTTAAAGTCCTTCATATACCTAGTCATATAAACAAGTTTAAACCTCAAGAGTTATTCGTTCCCACAAAACAATGAAAAATCAAAATAAATTGATATATAAAAAAAATCATAAAACAATACTGTAAGATACACTAATAAGATACTGAAACACAAAATATAACTTGTTGAAATACATATATATAAATGAAAAGGAAATTGAGTGACTTAATAAAAAGAATTTGAACTAGAATTCAGACATAGACAGTATAATATACAAAATTCGAAGTTTAGCTAAAACATGAAACGAAAACGAATTCGAAATAAAGAAAGACATGAAACTTTAAATTTGAAACAAACCTAAAGAATGAGAATAAAACTTCAAAACGAAAAATTATTTTGACATAAATTATTCGTAGATCAATCACGATACCATAAAAGATATTTAACTTGAAAATTATTGGAGAAGATATTTAACCGAGCAATTTTTGATGACATAAATGGCACAAACTAGAAGTTTTGTATATAAAAAAAATATACTCCGTTTTAAAATGAATGAATTATAATATTCAACATATCAAAATAAAACACAAAATGAATAAACGAAGAAATGAGAATAACTGAATGTCGAGATTATATATTGAAGGGAAAAAAACAAACAAACAAATGTGAAATATACATGCAGTTAGGAAAAAAAAATTAATTTACAGAAATATATATATATTTTTTTTGTATAATAGTTTGAATCACGGTATTAAAATTCGTAATGAAATTTGACATTCTCTGTTGTATGAATTTAAGTAATCTTAATTTAGAAGAAAAAATTAAATCTCATTGACTAAAATTGAGTATTACTTTTAATTTTACCTGAAAAGGTAAAACGTGGACACGGATGACCATTGTTGGGGGACTGTTTTCCCCTTACCTTTATTACTTAAGATGGCCGATGAACGCATAGGAGAAATAATGCAATTAATGATTTTATTTTCTATTCATGTATAATGTTAACCCAGATTCCCCACCAAAACAAATACTCAATTTTCTTCTATACATTACTTTTATTAAACTAAATACAAGATACAATATAATAAAATTAGAGAATGTCCGTAAATTTTACCTTCGATTAATATTTAAATTAATTTAATATATATTTTTTTGATTTATATATCCTTACAATTTCAACTAAAAAAAATGCCCAGAGGTATAGAAAATATTCCTTACCTTCTATCTTTAGACACATCGTTATCCTTAAGACCACATCTATTTACTAAAAGGTTGTATTATCACGAATTTGTAAACATGGAAAATTATATCTGAAAACTCTGTGTTCTCGTGTATATAGGTTTCTAAATTCTATACATTTCAATGCCCCCTTCTTCCGCGGCCAATCGAGAACACTTCTACCCCCTGAACATCTACGCCCCTGGAAATTCAAATGCTCAGTGGCTCTCCTGTACATAATAACTATAACCCCATTGGTTTTCTCTCAGATGCAGTATATTCCTTTAATATTTCTTGCGTGGGAAAACACCTTTTCGATCCTTGGTACGGGAGAATATTTTTATTTTTATTTACTTCTTGCGCAACAAAAATCACCCCTTATTCACCCTTTTTCTCTTTTCAAAATTTACAACTTGTTTTCGATTTCTTGTACGTTCTCACACTTTCGAAATAAACACGAGTCCGCCTGAACAAAATTATATCCTGTCCATTCTTATATAAAATTCCGAAAGTATTATGTCTGAATTTTATGAGTTTTCTGTCTGTAGCCATCTGAACCGATAGCTAAGTTAAAAGTTTCACAACAAGGCCATAAAATATCGTAGAATTTCTGACTCCAAAAGCTTGTGCTGTAAAATACGTTTAATAAAGCGACATGTAGACGCTGAAGCTTTTCCAGTGCAATAACCTTTGCGATATCTTTTGAATTTACCTAGCCGAAAATAAACGTAACCAAAATATCTATTCAACTTCTTCACAATCCTTACAAAAATCGAGCACCTGGCTTTTCGTGAAGATCTGAAATTTTCCTATCTTAGCGTACTATCATTTATTTATTTCTTATTCTAAAATCCCGTATCACTAATCTAGGGTGCTTTAACATATAGAACAAAATTTCACATAAATTCTAAAAAGGTCATCTAAATTAATGAAAAGATATTGTGTATTACAGATATATTTATTGTATAAAACAAGTCTAACAAATAAATTTTAAAATCTTTGCTTTACAATAGATGATATACAGTATCATTTGATTAAAAAAAGAGAAAAATATATATAAATTTACAAATATTATTAATGTATAAAATTTCTTTTTTTCTCGGTTCAGAGAGTAAATAATTTATATTACGAATGCAATTAATTTTCATCATTAATAACAAAAGAACAAAACATAAATTCACATTATTACTAAAAAAATAATAATAATTAAATGAATGAAGTGATATTGTGTATTCTACACATAGTTATTCTATAAAACAGCTCTAAAGGAAACGTTTTAAAATCTTAATTATAAATTTGTAACATATTTAATGTATAAAATCACATCTTGATTTATTTTTCTCGATTCAGAGAGTAAATAATTTATATTACGAACACATTATCATTTTTAATAATAAAACAAAATTTCACATAAATTCAAAAGAGATCACCTAAATGAAGGAAAAGATATTGTGTATTCTAAGTATAGTTATTTTATAAAACATCTCTAACGAAAACGTTTTTAAATCCTAATTATAAATTTACAAACATGTTTAATGTATAAAATGTCTTTTTTCTTGGTTCAGAGAGTAAATAATTTGTATTACGAATACAATTAATTTTATCGTTATTATTAGTAGCACAAACATGAATCCACATGAATTCTTAAAAAATATAATAATAATAAAAAATAAAATAAAAAATATATTAAATGGATGAAAAGATAGTGTATTCTAGATATAGTTATTGTATAAACAGCTCTAACAAAAACTTTTGAAAATCTTTGCTTTTCAATTGATATAATACAGTATTATTTAATTTAAAGAAAAAAAATGCAAATTTATTAACATGTTTACTATGTAAAATTATATCTTGATTTCTTTTCTCTCAGTTTACAGACTAAATAATTTAAATTACAAATACAATCGACTTTTATCAATATTAATAATAAAACAAAGTCACTTAAATGAATTAAAATATATTACATTTATTGCATAAAACAGCTCAAACGAAAACGTTTCGCAAATTTTTAAATAAATAAATAAATATTATTATGTTACTGTTGTAATTTCTGCCATTTGCAGATTTTTTTGGCTAGTAAAATTTGTTATAAAATAAATGTTATTTAATCATTAATTTCGCCATTAAAATGTTTATAGAAAAACAGTTTAGATATTTGTCTATTTTATTTTCATGATATTCAGGAATTTCATAATTTTGAATACTAATTAAAATATTTAATAATTCACTCCAAAACAATTCAAGATATTAGTTAAAATAACATAAAAATAATGAATTATTTGCATACCTGTAAAAACAATACCTGTAATTTTTTTGTCGATTTGTACCAATTTCACTATTTCAATATATACATTCCTCTTTTTCTTTGATTTGTTGCATTTTATTCAAACAACTGGAACAGATTGGGAAGTTAGTTGATAAGCCTCATCTGATATTTCAGATACTGCCTTTGATACTAGGTAATCCATATGAGATATTCCCTAGTTTGATGTAACTTTATCACAAAAATCAACTTTTAAATCTTCTAAACAATTTTTAAATCCATTGTGTGCATTAATTTGCATCTTGCGAAGAAAACGCATGTTAATGTTGAACTACGTGCTAAAACACAGCAACAATACACAACACAAGCCAAATTTACACAGGAAAAAATCGGAGCAGGGTGCAGATTTCAAATAGCTTCAAAGTTACCTCCTTTGATCACGTGACTTTCCCCAGAGTGAACAGCTGTCATAGTCCGGTATATCAAAAAATCCCTGCTACAAGTTGAAAGCGAAAAAAGCTAAACATAAAGCAAAACATATCAGTCATGTAAATGATTTATGGATGTCAGCCAAGACATTAAAATAGATGGTAATGGACTTATTAATCATCGGTGAATGGAAAACAATTTTCTTTTCAGATTCATTAATAAACAAGAAAGAAAAATCATACGTCAAGCACAGATTATGAAGTACTTTCCAACAACTCATGAATACATTTAAAAAAAAACTTCGCCGTTTAATAAGATAGAGAGTATACCTAGGTGAACATCTTTAAAAAACGCATAACACACTTGAAACCAAATTTACGGTATTACCTTTCATAGCCGGAAAGTTATTCCATTCTTTCGTGTAGACCTGGTTTATATATACATTCTCATTAGTTTTCTTCAAGCTATTAAAGAAATGCACATTATTTAAATGTGGACGAAGGCTTATTCGAGTTTTATCTGTAATTATATGATTTCAACTTGTTTGATTAGTTATCATCAATTTATATCATTTTAGTTTGCATATTTCCTAAACTTGAAACATGAGTTTCATATGTATCTTGGATCAAAATATGTTTGAAACATTTATTATTAATAATTCATACGATTATAAAACAAGAAATGCAAGCACACATATACACACACACGTTGACGAAATTAAGCCTCGATGAACATTAAAATGCCAAATACCTTATGATAAACAGTAAATATCAAAGAGGATTCTTGGTTATAAAAAAAAACAAACTTTTCGGATATATTATTAAATCTAAAATATACCTTTTTGAAAATATTTCATTTGAACTCTTCAAATGAAAACCATTAGAAAATATGTTATTTTGATTTCTGATAAAATCGAAATGGAAAACAAATTCTTCTATTACGCCTAAGATTTTTCGAAACTATTTAAAGAAAAGGTAATTTTTGGTTTCCTATTTTTCTCCTTTTAATTTCTTTCTTTCTTTCTATTTTTTTTTCCTGTTTTTTGAAAGCTTAATAAAACTTTAAAAGAAATACCTCTTAAATAAAGCTTTTTAACAAAAACATTTGTTGTGCTTGAATAAAAATATAAAATGGATAAAACCAGAAAGAAAAATATTGCAAAATCCATAAAATTGAAAATCACAGTCTTATTTTATTTAAAGAGGATTTGAAAAGTGCTGTTTCATTAGTTAAGGTTTAATGCAATGATCATTAAAATTTTAATTGGGAATGGCATTTCAAAAAGAAAATCCCCAATTCTTATAATCTTATTTTTCTCGGAAATGTGTTTTTATGGAATTCAAAGAACATTTTATTGTTACGCAGAAACTGGAAATAAATATAATTGCACATATTTTTTGTTAACTTTTCGAGAATTTAATCAAAGATTTATATTGCCTTCAAAATATTTTTGACAGGAGATTAAATCTCTTCCACCGCGCAAATTACTCAAACAAGTAAAAGGAAAAATACCATGTTTGTTTGACACAAAACGTATTTTTGTCAGAGTAATTTTATGTTTCATACCTCGGTTTTTATTCCATTTGAATCAAAATAAAATACAATTTTTCTCCTTCTTCCTAAGTAATTACATTTGCAATTTTGCGATAGATTAAGGGAATCTACTAACGTAATATATTTTCTGCTCGCTTATTTAAGACAGAGCCAAACAAAGTATTTTTCACCGAGATTGAATGTTTTACCTAGTAGATTTTATTTACTTTTTATTGAATTCGCTTTTTTGTTGTGTATTATTATGTTCATTCGCAATATGAAGAAATATTACATCTTATATAGATTTTTCATTAAAATAACATTATGAAACTGTTACTTAATGCAGACGTGCCTTTTTGTCTCTTAAAAAAAACCACACATATATGTATATGTTACCGGCGAAACCCGATTTTAGGCCAAACTAGTTTATCCCAACGCGCGTTGGATAAACTAGTTATTCCTAGGCCAAACTAGTTTATCCTAACGCCCATAGGATAAACTAGTTTTTCCTAGGCCAAGCTAGTTTATCCTAACGCCCATAGGGTAAACTAGTTTTGCCTAGGCCAAACTAGTTTGGCCTAACGGTCATAGGATAAACTAGTTCAGCCTGCTATTCATTGGTCCGAACTAGTTTATACTAGACCAATTCAATTTGGCGTGATTTTACTGATCCCAAAGACTTTCCCGGCGCCAACCTTCTAGTTTATCCTAGAACAATGCAATTTGACGTGCTTTTATTGATACCAACTACCGCGCCGGCGTCACCCTTAAGGCAAAAGTAGTTTAATATAACCCTGTTTAATATATTTTATTCGATAGGGAGTGGGATATTGTCCCCCTATCTTTCCCATTTTATCGCCACCGGTAGTTACAAAATATGTTCCATATGACAAATTGTGTGCTGGAGGACCAAAGAATGGGATGAGAGGTTATCATAAAATTTAGGAGAGGAAGAATTTAGAAAAATTTATTTTTATTTTTCTCACATAAATATCACTTGGCTTTGAATTATTTATGAATAAATGCACCATTAAGAATATCAGAAGTACATTTGATATTCTTTCAGATATCTAGATCTTTAAGAAAATCCGGTCCAGGTACCAGTTTGGCCTAAAATACATATATTTTTAAACTACCATTGTTCCACAATTAAAATTATGTGTAAAGAATAGTACATATAAATTTGTACGGATGGGGATACACTACTGTAAAACCTGTTAGAAGAATCTGTGTATGAACAAATCCTGTTTTAAATGGAATTATTTTTTTTTTAATCGGTGCAAATTGGATATAATAATCTTTTGATAAAAAAGCATAATACATTTGCTATAGACGACGGACCGGCTAAAAAAGGAACTTTACTATAAAGATTTTTTTTTCTCTCCTATGTGATTCCGTCTTAGAAGGTTTCTATATAATTTTTTTCAGATTTTCAAGTCTCCAAGCCGTGGTATTAGTAATTATTCAGATGTTTACATACAATTAGAGATTCATTAAAACATCATTATAGTTTACAATAGAACCATTAATATCGTTAATCCACATTATGTGGCTTGTAGATAAAATTAAAAAAAATTCTATACAATAAAATCTTCTAAGACGGAATTGCTTAGGAAAGAAGCAAAATCCGTTATAGCAGGTTAACTTATTAGAAAGTTCAACGTCTGTTGCAAATGCATTATATTCTTTTTACAAGTACTAATATCCTCATTTTACATAGATCAACATATGTTTTTTAAACAACGAGATTCCGTCATAGGCAGCTTATTTTCCTCAGGTTTTACCTACATTAATTTTACTACCTAAAAATGAATCTACTCATCTTAAAACTAGTCGGATGTACCAATTCTAAAACTTTCTTCTATCGTCTAATTCCGCTTTTTGTCCAAAAATTCAAAATTGTTTCTCGAAATTGTCTAAATCCGCTCTGTTGAGTAATTTACACCAAAAACTAACCAGAAACAACTTATGTCAACCTCTAACTGAATCAGAAGTTTGGCAAAAATCCATGCGTTAGTTTTTTTGAAACAGCTACTGCTAAAATCGTGAAAAAATCCAGAAAAGCAGCGTCACCTGTGGAGCGATTTACACCAAAACATAATCAGCAGCAGCACTGTACGAAAATTGCGCACGGGGCAAAGTTTCAATTCGGAGCTCCCCCCACCACCCCTCCCACACACACACATATTTTCTTTATGACAAGTGTCACAAAATTGAAAAGCGCAAAAACAAAAATAAATTTTATTGAATACATATTCCGCCTTTATTTTGGAACTTTATGTTTAATTTTGATTCAGTAACCTCAACCAACTGAATCACATAACAGAAAATTGCGCTTATATTTTGTGAATGGGAATCTGGGAAATGAGTGTAGAAAAATGTACCTAACAGTACAGTATAATAGTTTGCAACCCTTTTGTATTTTCAGAAGGAAACCCCATACTCTTTTGATAATATATGTTTTTGTCACAAGCACAGAAAAAATATTACAGACTCAGGAAAGAGAAGGTTAAGGAAAGAGAATAAGACAAAGACCTAAAACAAGTTTTGAAAATACGTACTTTCATTGGGATAAAAATTCCCAATATGTAAATATACAATTCTTTTTTTAAAAAAAATGAAGAAAAAACTAGGTTTGTAGTATAAATTTAGCGCCCCTCAATTTTCGCGACCGGGCAACCGCTTCCTTCGCCCCCCACTTTGCTCGGCCCTGATCAGCAGCAATATTAATAAAGGTATACTTGAATCAAAAGTTTTATGAAAATTCGTGCATTAGTTCTTGAGATAGAACTATTGAGGAAATCGTGCAAAATGCAGCGCAACAGCTCCACCTATTAAGCCATTTACACCAACACCTAATCAGCATCAATTCATATCAAGGACTAACTGAATCTGAACTTTGTTGAAAATCTGTGCATTAGTTCTTGAGATAGAGCTATTGCGGAAATCGTGCAAATCCTGCAAATTGCAGTGTAGTAGCGCCACCTGTTGGACGATTGACACCAAAACGTAAACAGCACCAATTCATATAAAGGACTAATTGAATTTGAAGTTCCATGAAAATCCGTGCATTAGTTATCGGGGTAGAGCTATAGCGGAAATCATGAAAATGCAGCATAGTAGCGCCACCTGTTCGGCGATTTACACCAAAAACTTATGAGCACCAATTTATATATGGGACTACCTGAATATAAATTTTTAATAAATTCCGTTCCTCAGATAGAACACCCAAAAATTTTTTGACACATACAGAGAGAAAGACAGACAGACAGACAGACAGACAGAGAGACCCACAGACAGACATTTTGCAAAAACATGTTCTTGGGGATCTTTGACCCCTAAAATATGTAAATCCGTCGAAAACCGGAAGTCGAAAATTTTCTGGAATCCAATACTTCCTTCTTGTAAAGATAGAAGAATGTAAAAATTAAAAAAAAATAATAAATATATAAATTTTAATTGTAGAATAATAGCGGTACCCTCCGAGCGTCGTGAGGGCTATCCTGCATTTCCATAAAAATACTTATAAAAATAATCTTAATTGAAATTTTCTTTCCCTGTTTGTTTCTAAAAATACACTCCATGCCCCTTATTTGATACATATCTTGAAATACATTTCTGTTTAAAATAGTTATGTCTACAGCAGATTAAAGTTGTTTTTGGCAAACGGAAAAATACGCCGAATAAATACGTGCATTTAAATAAAGTTCAGCCGGATCAAATGTTAATGATATTTTTACTGAACCGACCAGAGATTCTGCCGATCCAATTGATTTTCATAAGAGCTGGGTTGGAAATTTGACTGAAAATTTCCGCCTGTGCAGACCTCAAGAAGAACGCATTCCTGTCCCGACATACACGGAAATAAATTGAGTCCCGGTCAATCTCGGTCCGAACCTCTGGAAAAAATCCCCAGACCAACCCCGCAGCGGGTGTAGGGAAGGAAAATTGGGCAGTCCCGTAAAGATTCTTACATCGAATAACCAAAAGACTAGCTCACAAAATTTTGTAAGTTTGAACGCTAAACTTCTATTATACTAAAAAAAAAAAAAAAAAAAACGAATTTTTAGTTAACTTTTCTCATTTCAATAGATGTGTTTGAGTTGAGCGATCCGTTTGAAATATTTTGAATTTGAGCGTGAACTTAACTCATTTTTGAGAAAATGAATTTGAGTTTGAATTAGTACATTTTTGTTCTTTTTTTTGTGAGCGTTGGCATCAGTTAAAGCACGTCAAATTTAATTGGCCTAGGATAAACTAGATTGGCCTAGGATAAATTAGAAGGTTGGCGCTGAAGCAGTCATTGGGATCAATAAAAGCACGCCAAATTGAAATGGCCTAGGATATACTATATCGGCCTAGGATAAACTAGTTCGGACCAATGAACAGCAGGCTAAACTAGTGTATCCTATGACCGTTAGGCCAAACTAGTTTGGTCTAGGAAAAACTAGTTTATCCTATGGGCGCTAGGATAAACTAGTTTGGCCTAGGAAAAACTAGTTTATTCGATGTGCGTTAGGATAAACTTGTTTGGCCTAAAATCGGGTTTGGCCGGTAACATATATATATATGTATGTGTGTCCGAAAAGTCTAGAAATGGTCGAATAACTCGAGAAATACATATCAGATTGAAAACCGAAAATATACGTGTTAAAAATTCTTTAAATGCTACTCAGTGATACCAAAGTTGAGCCTCCACCCCGAGCCCGGGGGGTCAGAGGGGGTCCAACTTTGAAATCTTGAATTATAACCCCCACTTTTTATTGCAGATTCGGATTCTACGGACAAAAGTGATGGATTTATAACCATCTCAGATATCATTAACTGATTTCAAAACAGGAAACAATTCAAGAATACAAACATTTGAACACGTAAATAAATACATTAAGTAATAATAAATCATTCCGTAATAAACAAACTTTTCTATTTTAGCTAAATTATCCTACTCAAGTTATACAATTACAAATAAATAATGATATTAATAAGTGAAATATGTTTGTGAAATTTGTTTATATATCAACCCACGCATGCTGTCTGACGTCAACATCATCGTCATCAAAGAACTCTGACTCAAAAAACTCTTTTTTTATTAAGTTAGTTGTTGTGTAGATCCCGTTAAGTAGTCATGTAATGAAAAATTTACTGCTGCAAAAAGGCAGCATAATTTAAATGAATATGTAAATTGTTAACTGAAAATGTAAAGTTAGTTTTACTAATATAATTTCTTAAACCAAAGAAAAGGTGTCAAGTGTGGAATCATTTATAAATAAGATAAAATATTAAACATCCACTTTTCTATTTGTACACTATAGGATTTTGTGCAATATGGATAACTCGTGCCCACCGCATTTAAAATGTGTGTCAAGCTGCGATATGAGGATTGCTGCTGCTGAAGAAAGATAAAGGTAAGAATTTACCTATATTATTATTATATTTAAATGTATTTTCATGGCCAGAAACAAAATATATATTTATTTATCTAAGTATTAGCGCGCGTAACTTACTGTGAAGAGCAGAGGCGGCTTTTTTGCCAACAAAAAGTACGTAACTTTTGTATTTAACATTTTTTTTTCAGATAATCGTTGATCTAGGTGTAATCGAGCATATTCGACAGAATTTTAGTTTTCTCAACCTAGTTTTACCATCTCGAAATCTTATTAGTCAGAACTTTTGTAGTCAAAGTAGTCGTTTTTTGCGGGAATAGTGTTTCTCGAAAACCATGAGTGGTGGTTGTTTCGATGACGCGTTATACGCTGTTTCTATATAAAAAAAAAATAATAATAGAAATATATTAAATTAGTACTCGATTTGCATATTTGTTTATCCAGTCAATCATTTCTAAATAATAACCTGCGTCTTTTGATTTTTTAATGTATAAATATGGATCTTCCCTCCCGGGCAGAAAAAAGATAATCTTCATTATTTGGGTGCGGGGTGTGCAGATATTCTGAGTTTCGATGGCTTCTGCTGTTTTTTTAAATACCATCTAATTCTGGAGGCTGATGCGGGTGTACAGTTTTTTTTAGAATTATTACTATAGAATAACATATAGGACAAAATATCAAACAAAACCATAAAAAAACTTTTTATGCTGGCTGAGCAAAGAATGGGGAAGTAGCGTAAATTTCAGTGGGGTGTGGAGTTTCAGGTTTTAATGATTCATTAGTTACTGCAACTACAAAATAATAAGTAGGGCAGGGAATTTTTCAATAATAATAATAATAGAGACTTCTGACAGTTTACCGAAGAACCAGGGGTCTATTGCCCCACATCCCCGAAAGTAACACAATGGAAGTGCTAGAAGGAACTGAATCATGGAAGCACTGGGTAATAATAATAATAAACTTAATATTTCTTTATAATTTAAAATATTTTTTCATTTTAATAGTTTTTTCAAAATTTTAAATTTAATAATTGTAAACTATTGAAAAATTTTGATCTTTTAAACTTTTTAATAAAAAAAATATATAAACTCTTTAAGCTCTGCTGTTTATTTCTTGGGAGAGATTACGTGTTAATTTTTATAGGGGAAGGATAATGTAGAAAATAGTTTAATTATTTATTTATGATTACAATCAAATAACAAATGTGACAATATATATATATAAACGTGATTTCCGTTTAACTTATTTGTTGCAAAAATTTAACATTAAGCGTAGAACAAACTGAATAAAATATTTTAATAAATGCTCCTTTGTTTATATATTTTGTCACGTTTGTTATTTTATTGTAATAATAAATAAATAAATAAACAGTTTTCTACATTATCCCATAGCTGCCAACTCTTCTGCTTTTTCATACCATAAAAATCTAATAGAAATATTTGCCTTATTTAATCGGCAAATTACATCGATTTAAAAAGGTAAAATTTACTATAAAATTTTGTGGTACAGGAAAGCGTAAGATGTTGGCAGCTTTGTTATCCTTCCATTACAAGGCTGCCACAGGCGACTATTTTTTCAATTCCTACTATTAGCTCACACTCTCCCTATATTTATTTATTTATTTATTTATTTATTTATATGTCTTGTTTAAATTTTCAATCGTTAATAAAATAATCATTATTCATCCTATCAAGTTGAAATAATTTTTTTAAAACTTGTACTGGATGACAATTGATGTTAATACAGTTTTTTCAATTATTAATTAATTAATTAATTTTAGTTTTGCATGGGAAACAAAATGGCGGCCATTGGTTATTGAAGATCAATGAAAGTATTTTCAATAAGGGGTTACCATAGGGGAGGGGGGGGGGATCCTGTTCTGTCGCCAAATTTGGCGGCTAAAATGAGTCGCCAAAAGTGACGCCAACTTGGCGATATCTCTAATATTTTGCCAAATTCCCATAGAGTTCCATTGTAAACCTACTTGCTTACAGAAAATCAACAAATTGAGATATTTTAATGCAACAAAAACTAATATTAGCTTAATATTAAATTTTTCTTTGATGACCTAAGTAGGAATTGACTTTAATAACAAAATTTTTATATTGCTTGTTATATTCTATTCGCAAGACTATTTTTAAAATACAAATTTTGCAGCATATTTCTCGCCTTTGTTGCACAGTGTATTTGAAAGATTTTTGTTTTGAAAAAGTGGAGCGAGATGGAATTAAAAAATAGTCGCCTGCGGACGCCCTGCCGTTATGATAATTAAAACGTCGTCTCCTGCAGCAAATAATCATTACAGTTTAACACTATCGAGAGCGCATTGCTTATAGCAATTTTATTTAGAATGCACCGGGTTTTTTAAACAGTTCCCTTTACTTGTGAAATCCCCAAAAATGCTTTAATTAAAAAAAGTCCAACATTATTATTTATTTATATTTATTAATGGCACCAAAAAACAAATTGCACATGCGCCTTTTGACGATACATCTATGCATCACAAGTCCCGAAACGATTAAAAAAGTTAAATTATTTTTTTTATTAAAATGTTTAAAATATCAAAATTTTTCAGTTGTTTAAAATTAGGAAAAAAATGGTAAAATGAAAAAATATATTAATTTACAAAAACTTACTACATTTATTAGAATTATTGAAATATTTTTTACCCTACTTGTTATTTTGTAGTTCCAGTAAATAATCAATCATCAAAACCTATAATCCCATCCCACCCGCACCTGAAATTTACGCTATTCCTCCATCCATTGCTCAGGCAGCACAAAAAGTTTTTATACGTTTTTTTCTTTTAATATTTTGTCCTGTATGTTATTCTATAGCAATAATGAAAAATAAAAAAACATTCATTCGCATCAGCCCTCCGAATTGGATGATTTAAAAAAAAAAAAATCAACAGAACCCATCGAAACACAGAATATCTACAAACCCCGCCCCCAAATAATGAGGATTTATTCTTTTTCTGTTCGGGAGGGGAGGTGCATATTCGCACGTTAACAGATCAAAATACGCAGGTAGGCATTTAGAAATGATCGACTGGATAAAAAAAATATGCAATTAGAAAACTAATTTAATGTATTTATATTAATTTTTATAGAAAAAGCATATAAAGCGTCATCCAAACAACCGCCACTGATGGATTTCGAGAAACGCAATTTCCGCAAAAAACGGTCACTTTGACTACAAAATTCTGACCAATCAGACTTCGATATGACAAAACCTGGTTGGGAAAACCGAAATATGTATCTGTCGAATAATCTCGATTACACCGTCATCAACGAAGATCCGAAAAAAAAAATGTTAAATACAAAAGTTACGTATTTTTGTTCGCAGAATCCGAATCTACAATAAAAAATGCGAGTTATAATTCAAGATTTCAATGTTGAAGCCCCTCTGACCACCGCGGGGGGGGGGGGGTAACTTTGGTATCACTGAGTAGACTTTTTAAAAATATTTAACACGTATATTTTCGTTTTTCAATCTGATATGTATTTCTTGATTTATTCGACCGTTTCCAGACTTTTCGGACACCCTGTATATGGGTTACAAAATGCTTATTTACGTGTAAGCTTGTTTTTGCATATCAACTAATCTGATATTATAAATTAAAATTTTAAAAATCATATAAGAATAATTTAAAATATGTTAGTGCAGGTCTGCTAAACGATCCGTCTTCCGAATACCACCTTTTTCATAGAAAAATATTCGTATTAGATATTTTTTGCAAATTTCGTAGAAGCCTACCTCGAATGTTATTTCTATTGTTATTGTTTCAGAAACTTACCACGAAAAAGTTTCTCGGGAAATTCTGGTCTTCAAAAATGAACCATTTTTGAGCTATATTATCGTTTCCTAAGCGTTTAACTATCTTTTGAGAAAGTATATATCAATGTCCATAAAATGTAATATTTCATTTTATTCAGGTTTGGATGTAAATCACATTTTGGAACGTGATTTGATTACTTTATGTCAACAATTTACAATTTTGTTTAAAGTTGTGCTTTAGTATAAAGATTTTAACAAATGCTTTTTTATTCATACTTTATAAAATTTGTTACACAGTAGTAAAAGTTAAATCTATACTAATAGAAGCACACATTGTTCTGTCTGTCTGTTTGTGTGTGTGTGTGTGTGTGTCTGCGATGGCTAGCGAAATCTACCGCACTTAGAAGTCTGAAAATTTAGGTGATGATAGTCCAAGACAGGTCCTGATGCAACTGAAGTTTAGATTTTTAATTTTTTTAAGGGCCAGAGCCCTTGGGCCCTTTTAAATTTTTATGCATAAAATTGTTAAAAACTTGCCCCCTTTTATCCAATCTTCTTCGTTTTGGGAGAGTTTTCACCATACAGTTATTCACGCCATTCTACTTTCCAGTTATGTCTCTGGACACTTGGGGCCCGATACAGGGCCTCTTGATGTTTTTACGCTAATTAATTGTTAATAAACTGCTTCCTTTCAATCCTATCTTCATTTTTTAAATCCTTTTCCATTTAGTTATTTTCACGTTTCTACACTCCAGTTAAAACCCTGGGCCCCCCTAGGGAATCTCAGGACGCGGTCCAAGGCACCTTGAACTTTTTGAGCGCCAAGCATTTTTCACCCCCTAATTTTCTCACTTTTTAAGTACATAATTTTATAGTTTAGTCTCGGGTTCTTATTCCTGGACCTCCATATTTTTATTGGGACCCTAGGGCCCTTTTTTAAACATTAACCCAATACTTTGAGCATTTCTTTAAAGTATTATTCTAACGAATAATTCATATCCTGTGCTTACTTTTGACTAATTGAAGTTCTAAAGAGCTAAGTACTAAGACATTTTAACATGTTTTCATGTTAAAATCCTGCTCTCAACTATCTGTTGAACCCTTTTGGGCTCCCTACTATAGCTTCTTTAAAAATGGTCCGATTAACAACCTTTTTTTTCTAAGAACTTATTAGTTCCTCCGGCTACTAAATGAAAGACAAAAAAATTTCTCAGACTTCAGCTACCACCAATTTTGAATATTAATCGCCTTCTTGGGGTCCTTTTGGTGCGGATTTTTAAAAAATGATCCGAATTTCTTGAAATTTTCTTTAACATAGTTCTAAAGTCCTCTGATTACTTTAATAATTATTATAAATACCTTTATACCCAACTACATGTCAGTTGAGCTCCTGGCCCTTTGGGGCCTGGTACAGGGGCCCTTGAATCTTTTGCACTATAAATTGTCAATAAATCACCCCTCTTAATTCGATCTTCATTTTTGGAAACATTTTTCATTTAGTTATTCTCCCGTTTCTATATTCGAGTTAAAATCATGGGGCATGTCCCGTAGGGCCCGACCCGGGGCTCCCTGAACTTTTTGTTTGCCATGCATTTTTCACCCCCTAATTTTATCACCTTCTCATCTTCATAAAAATTGAGTTTTGGACTGTTCTCTCTAGACCAACATCCTTATATTTTTATTGGGGCCCTTAGGGAACTTTTTAAGCATTTACCCCATTTTTTGCGCATTTCTTTAAAATATTATTCTAATGATTAATTCATACCCTATGCTTAGTTTTGACTAATTGAAGATCTGAAACGCTAAGTACTAAAACATTTAAACATGTTTTCATGTAAGGGCCCTGCTCTCAACTATCAGTTGGACTCTTTTTCGCCCCTGTTACAATTCCCTTAAAAATGGTCCGACTCCCTAACTTTTTTCTTTTTTCTAACAACTTCTTAGGTTCTCCAGCTACTACAAGAACGACAGAAAAAAATTTCCGACTTCAGCTACCAACAATTTTGAATATTAATCACCTTCTTGGAGCCTTTGTTGCAGCTTCTTTAAAAACTATCCGATTCTATTGCAATTTTCTTTAACATAGTTTTAGAGTCTTCCAGCTACTTTAAAACCACTAAAAAGTTTTCTTATACCCAACTACATTCCAGATAAGACCATGGCCTCGAGGGCCCGTTCTTTCTTTATACCTCACCTACCACCTTTTTCAAACATTAATCTGTTGTTGAGCCTCAACTTACTTCTACTCACTACAGCCGTAAATTAAAAATCGCGTTATTTTAAAGGTAACTTTAGATAAGGGATTTAATACCTTTATTAAATATCGTGTTACTGTTAAAAGTAATTCATGAAATTTACAAGGGGAGGGGACATCTTCCACCGTTTGAGGACGCATTATTTCCTCTGGTTCTAAGGGCCCAATTTCAATGGGATTTGGTTCGTCCAACTTAGATTACAATTCAGCTACTCTCTTTATTATGAAATTTTATTCTTTTACTTCAGTTACCAACATGGAGGTTTGGATCACTCAACTTGGTTTTCGATTGTCTCCGGCACCTGCGGGCACTTTCGGTAAATGCTGTCATACGTAGCAGGGACCCAGGTTACAGGTTTGTTGGGAACACACTAGACGCTGCGGAAGGCAATGGGGATTTCAAAATTAGTTTCATTAAAAAAAAATCAAAAGATATAAAATCATTCAGACTTGAGTTTTGTTTAAGGTTATTATTTACAAACCCCAAGTAACGCCGGCCGAGTCTGCTAGTAAATAAAAAAAAAACTATTGCTTAGTCTTCCAAACATGAATAAGATTGCAACTAATAAAAAACTAAGTTTCAATGCGAATTAAAAATTTATTTTGTTTTGCCGGAAATTTATTGACTGTTTTCACAAAGTATAGATAATTTTGTTTAAATTATTATTAACGCATGAAATAGAATAATTATTTCAAGAATTCTCATTATAAACAGAGTTGGCAAAAAACCAGGTTTTTTTTTAAAATGTTTATTTGGTTTAAACCAGTTTTTTTTTTTTTTTGTTAAAAACGGGCTTAAAAAAAAAATCTTTTCCAATAACTTATACATGCATATTTATCGATAAAAATAGACATTGTTGGATATAAGAGTAGTATAACTTCATTTGAAAATAATTTAAATTAAATAATTAGTCAGTTATGAAGAAAATTGAAATAATTCATAATTTAATTTAAACATCAGTAGTAACAGTCTTATTTTCAAAGAATAAACTGCTCTACACACTGAAACATTGATACCTTGTAAATCTTTATAAACAATATTTTGATTACTAATAATAAACATTTGATATAGTTTGATGAATACAATATAATTTCCCACAGTTATTCAAAAAATAAATTTCAAATACGTCTTATGGTTTTGTTTTTTGAATGGAAATTCGAAGTCATCATGTTTTTTTTTCATTAGATTCAGCAAATAATAGAAAAAAAAATGCATTGATATTTTTGAAATGCCATAACTAGCACCAAATTTTTTATTGCACTATTATTCGACTTCATATCTTCATTTTAAGATTTAGATAATTACTTAAGAAGATAATTAGTAATTAAACACAATTTGCATAACTACAGATATACACACATTAAAATTTTATTAAAAACAATTAAAATATAGTTAAAAATATGTATAAACGTTTCGGCTATTTTCATAGCCCTTATCAGTAAACGAACCGGTTCGTTTACTGATGAGGGCTATGAAAATAGCCGAAACGTTTATATGTATTTTAATTGTTTTTAATAAAATTTTAATGTGTGTATGTCTGTAGTTATGCAAATTGTGTTTAATTATTAAATAATCCAGACGTAATTATGTATGTATAATTAGTAATAATTAAAAAGATAATTACTCAACTAGATAATCTCTCCAGTCAAGGAAATTTTCTTTCCAAAATGTTAAAGATCGTGTAATGTTATAAATTCTTTAAATAATCTGCTTTTTTTTTTAAATAAAAATATTTTATGCTAAATATTGAATATTTTAAAACCATTTTATCTTTGATAAATTCACATGCTTTAAGCTTTCTCTTTAGAACTCAAGATATATTTATATACACATACTAATTTTCATCCTACACGTACAAACATGACCTAGACCCTCTATATCTAATGTTTATTGCTGAAATAAAGTATTTAAAGAAGAAATTATTTATATCTAGTAATTTGAAACACTTAAATTATTAAAAAAAGAAGAAATGTTATATTAGATTTATAATAAAAAGAAAAAAAATACTAATTTTTATCCTACACATAGAAACATGATCTAGACCCACTATATCTAATGTTTAATGCTGATATAAAGTATTCAAAGTAGAGGTTATTTATATCTAGTAATTTGAAACACTTAAATTATTAAAGAAAGAGGAAATGTTATATTAGATTTATTTAAAAAAAAAAAAAAAAAAACTTACTAGTTTTCATCCTACCCATAGAAACATGATCTAGATCCACTATATCTAATGTTTATTGCTGAAATAAAGTATTGAAAGTAGAAATTATTTATATCTAGTAATTTGAAACACTTAAATTATTACAAAAAGAGGAAATGTTACATTAGATTTATTTAAAAAACAAAATAAAAAAACGTACTAGTTTTCATCCTACACATAGAAACATGATCTAGACCTACTATATCTAAGGTTTATTGCTGAAATAAAGTATTTAAAGTAGAAATTATTTATATCTAGTAATTTGAAATACTTAAATTATTAAAAAAGGAGGAAATGTTATATTAGATTTATTTAAAAGAAACAGAAGAAAAAAAAAACACACTAATTTTGATCCTACACATAGAAACGTGATCTAGACCCACTATCATAGCTGCCAACTCTCCCGCTTTTTCGTACCACAAAAATTTAATAGAAATATTTGTCTTATTTAATCGGCAAATTGCATCGATTTAAAAAGGTAAAATTTACTATAAAATTTTTGTGGTACAGAAAAGCGTAAGATGTTGGCAGCTATGCCCACTATATCTAATGTTTATTGCTGAAATAAAGTATTTAAAGTAGAAATTATTTATAGTAATTTGAAACACTTAAATTATTTTAAAAATAGTAACTGTTATATTAAATTTATAAAAGAAAAAAAATTCATACAAATTTTCATCTTGCACATAGAAACACGATCTAGACACGCTATATCTAATGTTTATTGCTGAAATAAAGTATTTAAAGTAAAAATTATTTATTTGTAATTTGAAACACTTAATTTATTAAAAAAGAGGAAATATTATATTAGATTTATTTAAAAAAACAAAAGAAAAAAAAAGAATTAATTTTCATTCTACACATAGAAACATGATCTAGACCCAGTATATCTAATGTTTATTGCTGAAATAAAGTAGAACTTATTTATATCTAGTAATTTGAAACACTTAAATTATTAAAAAAAGAGGAAATGTTACATTAAGTTTACTAAGAAACCCCCCAAAAACATTTTTTTTAAAGAAAAAAAAACAGTCGGTTAAAACCGTTATTTAAACCATAGGAAAAACCGGTTGGTTTAAACTGTGCCAACCCTGATTACAAATATAGTATTTTATTTTATTTTTCATAAAATATAGCCGTTTCTAAAACTGTTTTTTTCTGTTTAAACAACATTTCAATATTTCTTTCAGTTTCAACGGAACAACAAACATAATGCATGAAAATTTGAAAATAACTGTTGTTGGATGCAAAAAACGATGAATCATTTTGACGTAAATAGCTGCATTTGCAAAACATTCCTTTCTTTTCCTAAAACTTTAGATTCATTCTGAAATAGTGCTTTTTTTTTATTTCAGACATTTTTTGAAAGTTATTCTTTTACATGAAATAAATGCATTCTCATTCTGACATTTCTGAATACGTAATATATATTTTATTTAATTTTTAAAGAAAATTTTTAATTGGGATTTTGAAATATATAAACTAATTTCTGTTATAAAAGCTAAATAACCTAATTTATTGGGAAAATATAATTTCGTTAAGTATGTTGAAAGTTTTGTAGTACAAACGTTTATATATCGCTTCAACAGTGCACTCTGGACTGTATTAAAACTAATATATAGACACAGACTGGAAAAAAATCATATTTTTCACTTATATTTATCTCGCGATTTTTTTAAATATCAAGAATTATCATTTCAAATGGAACGCTTGAGGAATAAAATCTAAAATTTCAACATAACCTTTCTATATAGTAGATGTTTGTTAAAATTAACAGATGGTATTAATTTACAAAGAGAAATTCAAATTTCAAAGAAATTATTCAGTTACTTAAAGTGATTAAATAAAGTTTTTAGATTACAAGTATTATACACTTTTTATAGAATCACGTGCTATAGTTGGGTGAAGTATTTTAAATTTTGTTTGCGTTTACAAATCTTTACTTTAAAAGTTTGTTAAAGCCAACTTTGAAACAGTTTTATATTTTTACATAAAAGTTAATCAATAACTAATAAAATCATGTCCAAATTAACAAAAAAAATAGTACATTAATGTCCTCTGTGGTAGTTTCATATAAATAATATATTTTTGTTAAAACAATATTTAGAATGAAAATAAAGAAAGGTCTCTTAAAAAAAAAAAAAATCGTTAAAAATAACACATGAACTTTTTATGTTCTAGTTTCCTATAAAGTACATATGTTTTTGTAATAATACCATTTAGAATCAAAATTAGATACGTTAAACTTTTGTGTTGAGTTGATGAGACATTAAAAGTGTTTAATCATATTCATCAAAATTAGACATGCTTGTCCAAAAAAATTACTTACGACAGAATAATCAAGAAATATACATTGTTAAAAATTTACAACAAACTTACAGTCATCAAACCGTTTTTATAGAAAATTATTACATAACCGTAATATAACTCTATTCTGACCAAAATATGGGAAATAATATGGTGATAATACAGTAAAATTGTGGTTAATGTAACTGTTTTTTTTTATTAAAATTGTCGGGTGGCTGAATAGCTTGCTGCAAATGTTTTACAGTGGACACATATCTGTGAAGTTGTGATATTTTTTTTATGACTTCTATATTAATAACAGATTAATTTGTAAACAGAAAAAAATATTTACAAACTCATTGCACTATTACTTGTACACGAGGGAACTTCCAATTTATTCATCATTTTTCTATAAATACTAATTTTTACATTCATTGTTAAAATTTTGCAGCAAACTGTGCAGTCATTTGACCGTTTTTATAAGTAATGGTTACCGTTTTCTATAAAAACTGTTGAATGACAGGACAGTTTGCTGGAAATTTTTAAAAGTTTTAAATATTATTACATTTAACCATTTTATTTCTACCTCTCACTAACGGGGAAAATGAGCAAAGAAAAAAAACTAAAAAAATAACTAAAGAAAGTAAACAAAGAAACTATAAATAGGAGATACAGTGCTACTAATTTCATTAAAAATTATACATTATGGATTCCTTACTGTCGCAATTTTTAATGAAATTTATCGGGATTTTTGTGTTTGCACATAACATAAAATCCTCGGTTATCAAACAAAAATTAGAGAGTGTTAGCCATTTCACGCATCCTTACTGTGCTGAAAATTAAATGAGAGTTAAATTTTAAAACTTCGCTTTTAATTATTTAACTCCTTACTCTTTGATAAAAGAAGTTTCAACAAGAAATCAAGAACCAAAAGAGTTAAGAACTTCGTTAATTTCCATTAAGACATATATTCTAAATTCATTATATTTTTAATTTCTAAGGAAATCCTTAAATCTTTTGTCTCTGCACGTAACACAAATCCTCGGAAATCAGACAAAAATTGCAGTGTTAGATATTTCTCCTATCCTTACAGCGAAGAAAATGAAATTCTTGCGTCCTTTGGGAGAAATGAAAAACGAATATCCTTAAGTAAACAGTGTCGCTGTTAGTTACTCACTACGCTCATATAGCGATTCCCTGAAGAACAATAACAAATATTGACATAGAATATCTTTTTAGGAATTTCGAAAAGTTGCTTCTGGAATCATAAAAAATACTGTAGCCAGTCTGTAAAATTTTTCTGCTTGAGTTAAACTTAATTTTAGAAATAGTTTTAGTTATTTCAGGAAAGAAAATTTCTGTCGAATCAAAAGATATTTTGTAAAATCTTTTCTGTAAAGTAATTAATTTACGTGATTTTTGTGATTAATAACGAATTTCATAGCTCAAAATCTACCAATCTCAAATTATTTCATTTCATCGTGAGTAATCTTGGTAAAATTAAATAATGTACTTAATTTATAATTAACAAAAAAAATTCTGTAATATTTTTGAAATAAATATATTTCTAAAATATTAGCGGTGTATTTGTAAAATATTAGCGGTATATTTTTAATAATTAGTTCTCTCAGAATAAGGTTTTATGCAGGTTGCATTTAATATATTATTTTTCTGATATTTATAATCATGAAAACAAATAATCGGCAAAGGGAAAACAACTTTCACTTTCTCATGAATAAGAAATAATGATATGACAAATCAATGCTTCCAGGCTGTAAAATGATGAGGTCATCTAAAATTGTAGTTAAGAAACGGAAACTTTTTTTTTTTTTTTTTTTTTTTTTTTTGTCAAAAGTTAATAATGAATTTTTAAAAACTATTTGGTTCTAAAATACATGAAATTGATCTTATGTACAAGGTGTTTCAGAAAGGACTCCCCAAGTTTTAAATGACATAACTGCGAAGCAATGAGAGACAGAAATGTGAAACAAGTGGCAGGTTGGACAAAGAGGTCTGGGATTTATTATACACCGGTTTGGAGAAATAGTTCCAAGATTGGATATCAGAAGGCACTGCAGTCACAGAGCAGTGTCTGAAAGTGTGCTTCGTGAACAGTGGTGAAATCACATGACAGTGGTTTCGATATGGCCACCTTTCTTAGCAATAGTATGATTCAAGCGAAAGGTAAATTTCAAAATCTCTCGTTGCAATGTCTTTACTGAAACGGATGCACATGCCTCACAGAGGAAATTTTCAAGCTGTTCCTATGTTTGAGGATTCTTGGAGTAAACAGAGCCTTTCAAGTAGCACCAGAAGAAAAAATCACATAAATTGAGATCCGGGGAATACGGAGGCCAATCCATACCATGCCTATCAGTCGAAATAATGGAAAGCAGTGACTCAGTCAATGAAGTATTCCTCAAGGAACTCGAACACTACAGTAGTACGGCGGGGTTGCCTCCTATCCTGCATAAACTATGAATTCTGTGGTGCATCTTTTAGAGCTTGAAATGTGGCAACAAATTGCTGTAAAATTTTCATACATCGAAATGAGTTAGTTTCCTTCGTAAAACAGGGCCCAATGACATCTTTACTGGACAGCAGAGTCCAAACTGTAACTTTTGCAGAGTTTAGTGGTTTTGCAAGGCATACAAATGGGTCTTTAGTGCTCCATATTCGTCAATTTTGTTTATTCACAAATCCCTCTAAATGAAATGGGCCTCATTGGTGAACCAGCCGACATCAATTTTACTCTCATCAATCATCTGACTACCTCATTTGCGAAGTCTTCCCTTTGTCGAAGAGCTGTATTTGTGATCGCTTGATGATAAATTGTAATTTAATTGTAATTTAAAGGGAAACAGCTTCAGGCCCTTCAGCATTATTCTGTGTGTTGTTTTTTATAAGAATCCCGCTTCAGCAGCGGCTCGTCTGATGGATTTCCAAGGATTGTGTTTAACTATTTCTTCGATTGCTTGCGCCTTTTGAGGTGACATAACTGATTGACTGCATCCCGCATTTCTGGCTAAATCATTGTCCACACTGTTCCGCTTAAACTTGTTTAATAAATTACGAATTGTTTTCTGGTCTGGAGCTTTCTTAACATTTTTTTTTTTTTTTTGAAAGCTTCGCTTTGTCATCGTCGAACTTCGACCTAATCAGTGTCGCAGCACAAGAAAAACACGTTGTTCCAAGGAATACGATATGATATTCTTCAATTTCCGTATAATAATTCGATTAAACATGTCAGCAATGAAACACACTCACGAATGAACTTTCTATACTTCTGACTACTATTTAAAGCTTCATGATCTTGTGCTGCTACCTATTAGCCAATGTTGGAACTATTTCTGCAAACCGGAGTATAACAAATTCCAGACCTGTCTGTCCAAAACACCACTTATTTCACCTTTCTGTCTCTCACTGTTTCGCAGATGTGTCATTTTAAATTTGCGGAGTCCTTTCTGAAACACCCTGTATGATATATTAATATTATTATCAAAATGAGCATGCCAACCTGAATACGTAATGAATTATATTTAAATGCTATTCTATGTTATTGAATTTAGAGTCCTGTATCGGGTTTGATAAATTGATTTTACCTGAATCCGGGCCCCAATTTTTCTCGTTACAGGTCAGATTTTGATGAGGATGATTTTTACTTTTCCAAGTCGGGTTTATTTTAAACATTTTGGGTTTGGTTAGGTTTCGGGTTGACTTTTGTCTGTTGAAGGTTTGGTTGAGGTTGATCCAATTTTTCAAAACAAAATTTTGTCGTTACAGGTCAGGTTTCGATCAGGAAAACTTTTGCTTTTCCGCGTAGTGTTTATTTTATACTTTTCTGAGTCCGGTCTGTTTTTGGGTTAGCTTTTTTCTTATTCATATGAAAATCAAATTTCACAAAGTAATTGCTTAAGAGGCGCAAAGGGCCAACATACTGAAAAAGATTCCATGCCAGTACTCGAACCCGGGCCATCAGTATAGCGGACTGACGTTCTACCGACTAAACCACATGGAACGATACCCAGCCTGGAAAATTTCTCACTATTATATGTTTGCAAGGCTACAAACGCAGCACAAGATGGAATATTTACCGTGAGCCACCCAATACGTAGCCCCATACAATATTGTATGCAAGGCGAATGTTTCTCTCTGGAATAATTTCCATGTATTAATATAGCTTTTTTCTGTTGAAGATCGGGTTTAGGTTGATTCGTTTTTTAAAAAAAAAAAAGCTTAGAATTTTGTTTCAGTTGAAAAATGTATATGTCTGAATAAGAATGAGTATATATAAGTTCATTTTTCTAAATAAAAAATAAAATCGATATTATAGATACATTTGTAGACAATTTTTCTGTAACTGCACTAAAAAGGGGATTTATTTGGTACGCTGTTTCATTTAAATAAACTTGCTTTTTGTATGCAAACATGAGATTTTACAATAGTGCTAGAAATAGAGTTTTCGAAAATAAAAAATTATATGTAATTGAATATTTAACTTTATAACATTATCCTTAGCATATAAGTTTGAAAGTTTCTGTTAACTAGTAAAACACGTGTTTATATACAAATAGTAAATTAATACGTTTAAATAGGTTTATGAGATGCAATTTTTTTTACTATTAGTATAAAGTTTTCTTTAATTTAATATGGTATTTCGAGAAAAAAAAATTCCAAGTTAATCATATTTTTAATTAATGAAACAATTAAGCAACAAAATAAATCTTAATAATATGTATATTAGTGTAATTATTGTGAGTGTGTTTCGTTACATTAAATATTATATTTTATTAGTATATTAATATCTTTTGAATTACTTATATAATCAGTATATTAGAAATTTATTCAATTCAAATTAATTATATATATATATATATATATATATATATATATATTACACTACACAACTTTATAAACACTTATAATTTTATACTTACAAACGAATCACGAATGCGGGATGGTCCTTAAGTTTTCATACAGAACATTCACATTTTATGTTTTACGTTACAGATAGCTATAAAAAAGCGTTTGAACAAAAATAATATAATATACAACATGATGATGGCCGGATGAAGAAGCAGCCGCCTAGTTGCAATCATTTTTCCTATGCATGGAAATATATGAAAACCCTGTATTGTAACAGTAAAGTTTAAGAACAATAGAAAAAAAATTTCTGTATAAAACGGACACTTTTTGAAAAATGATAGGTATTTTCTTCTTGAATTTAGATAAATTTCTGCAAATATGAATATTATGAATACAAATGAACACAAGAATCGACATTTTCAATTAATTTATAATTAGAAATTCAAAAATTTTTGTAATTTTACACTCGAAGTGCTCTTTTAAATGAAAGAAATTTTATATTATTAATTATTGTGACAGACAGTGCATCTGATTCGATTTTTTTATTATTAAGATCAAACATAATTAAACATATTAACTTATCACTTACAAATAAACTAATGCATCACAATTTAATTAAAACAAAAAACTTTAAGGATCATTTGAAAAAGAAATTACTACTTAAAATAAAAACTGTTTTGCCAATATATGTATATATATAGATATACGTGTTTGTTTTCTGTTTTTTATATATTTTTGCCGGTATCTTAAAAGATATTTCACGAAAAATTAAAATTTCTTCATTAGCTAGCAATGGAAAATTACCAATGGCTGCAAAAAAATAATTATCCCTTTTTAAGTTTACGCTCAAAATACTACTTTAAATGAAAGAAGCAATATTCTGAAAATAAGAATCGTTAGAGTATTTAGCAATGTCTAAGCTGAAAGCGTTAACGAATACTCGAACATTAAAAGCCTTAATGTATGCAGACCTCGAATCATCCTTTTGTTTTATACAAATATATTTCTTTATTCTTTTTCTCGCTATTCATTTATTCACCGAAAACGTTTCATTTGAATATGTTTCACCTCCCTCGAACACTGTAATGCAGATGTTCTGTAAACCCCCTTCACATTAAGAAAGGAGAATTTACTTGCGTGCAATGAATCAAATATCCACGCAAATTTCGCTCTAAATACATTGAGAATATTTCTATATTTAGCTTTGTTTAGTGCGTTTTTAATCATTTTTAGCCAAAATTTCTTTCAAAGATTAGATATTTTTCAATATTTGTTTATGTTTTTATACTTTTACTCTTAAAAAAATGCAAGGACTTCATTTAATTTGTACTTTTTTACTTCTGTTCAAACTAATTCATTCATTACGTTCTGTCAAACACGAAGTTTATCCAAAGATGTAGTAGATTAAGTAGATTAATTTCAGGGATATTGCTAGGACAAAAGCATATGAAGTAGTAATAATATTTATTAAATATATTAACAATATAGTACATTAATACACAAACAATACTGGGTAACTCTTTTATTTTAGTATATTACGTTCAATGATCTTTGGGGCTGTACTTATATAACATTATCAACTTTTTGGTAATTTTGGAACCCCTCCCCCCCTTACGATATCATATGTTATCATCTCTTGACACCACCCTCCCCCCCACCGGAAATGATATCGTTATCAATGTCTACATTTTCTTTTGATTTTTGGAGTGATATAAAAATATGGTGTATACAAATATGATATACTAATACTACATTTACTTTTGGCATACTTTATTGAATCAAAATGAAGAGAAAACAATAAAATATCATTTTATATATGAAATAACTTTACATTAAATTAAATAATACTTAAAAGAAATAGTTACTATTTAAAAGAATTTAATAATAGCTTTTTTTTTACATAATGCGATCAACAGTAATTCTTCTTGCTCTCGACCTCGCACGTGGGGGAGGAGGCGAACAGAACTTATCAACAAAACAGCCGGACGAAATTCTTCCTCTTTTATTTTCTAGTAAACACAAAGTTCAAACGTAATTCTCATATGGTTTCTCGAACAGCGGAGCGGATTATATATGCATACACATATGACAGAAAAATAGGAATGCTAAACGTTGGGGAATTACATATTTTGGAATTAAATAATTTTATAATCATTCAAAGATTTTAATAATAATTTTCTATTTTCAAAAAAAAAATAAGTAACACACTAAAAAAGATAACATATAATTTTGATATAAAGATCAAGTTACAAATATAAAAAGAAAAGTTTGGCGGGATGAAAAATGATAACGATATCAAAAGACATATCCTCCTCCTCCAAGAGATATCTTACGATATTATGTGCCAGACCACCCCTCGCCACTAAAATGATAACGTTATATATGCACAGACCCTTTATTGATGAAATATATATAATTTACAGTAAACGTATAAATAATTATTAGAAAGACAAAGACTAAGCAAAATAAAAATATTTTTAAAATAAATTGAATATTTCTTTGAGCTTTTATACAGTTTTGTTAAAATTAGAAAGCACATAGTAAAAAGGAATCGACATTTCTAAATTAAAAATTTCATAAATATTTCTTCATTATTACATTAAAAAAAAAATTAAAAATGTTATGAAAATTTCTCTCAAAATACTATTTTTGGTGAAAGAAGCTACTGAAGTAGTTAGAAGTCATTGTATACTTTAAAAACTGGATGTGTAAATTAGTGTGTGTTAGGATGTGCAAATTAGAAATATTTCAAATTAAGATATAATTGTTATATTATCGAAAAGAAAAAAATTATAAAAAAGTTAATCCTGGTTTCAGAAGCATTTATATAAAATGGAATAAATTTTAGAATACTTCTGAAACAATTTCTATGCTTAAATAGTATTTTGTGCCAGATATAAATATAGTTAATGCTATTCAATTTTCAGTATGTAATTGGGGGAGGGGGGCGGAAATGCCTAAATTGTTTGAAAAAACAAATCTTCAAACTATTTAAAACAACTTGCGCTATAACAGTTGAAATACTAAGTGAGGAAAATTGTTTATTTATTTATTTTTGTTTAATTTAGAAGACAGTCTTTACGCTATATGTGGTTTTCTGATTATACGGGTTCTACTCATAAATTGTTACTATACGATTTTAGGATTCCACACTAACTCTAACAGAAAGATGGTTTGTAGTAACTATACTTTCAGTTTATCCTGTTTTATGTAAAAATAGGTATATCGATGATAAAAAAAATAATTTGTCTTTATAGTTAATTCTCAAAATACATTGTGGGTACACTGTTTTGTGGTCGTAAAACAAACCCTCTAAGAAGAACAAACATATCCAGCATATGTGACTGAAAAACATTTAGTTTACAATTTAAACATACAAACGTATAAAAATAAAGAAAGCTATATGCACAAAAATTCTGTCTGTTTGGAATATTACACAAAATTCTATGTATTTTGAATATTATACAAATCTGTATTTTGTATAGTATGCAGATATATGCGTATGAACAGAATATTGCACAGATTTCGAAATACACATTCAAATGTGTATTTCGAAATTTACACTTTACGTGTGTATTTTGGCAGTTTACACACCACTTTACACATACAGACAAATTGTTTTTGTGTTATCGATGTACCTGTTTTTATGTGTAAATTTGCACATTTATTTCTTAGAGTGCAGTTCTTATCATTTTGCTTCTACATTTAGATCGTTTTTCCCATCGATCAAAATACGATTTTATGTAGAAGAAACTATATTATATAAAGAATCATCATTTGCTTACTTATCATACTGCTTCTAACTTTATATTCTTTTCTTCATATTTTCAGCTCAAACAAGAAAGAAGGTACGTTCTTGACAGAAACGTCATAAGAATACTGATCATTTTGCTTCTAACGTTATTTATTTTTCTTCCTATAATCATCATATGAAGAGGATCTACTTATATATTTATAAAGTTAATCATGTTTAAACTTAAGCGTAATATTATTTTAGAAGTGTAAACAATATCATTGATATTAATGCATTTACGTTTTCGAAATATACTGCTGTTATTGTGTGCTAATTTTTAAACAATATTGAATTAATTTTGAATATACGTTTGAATCATCAACTATATTGAGTAAATATACGTAATTTTATGGTACCTTAATAATACAGTATAATTCATTGTTATGCTTTGTCTATGTAATTTTGTTTCTTCCATGATTATGTAGATGTTAAGATAAAGTATATTCTTTAAAACAAATAGGGTGTCAAAAACAGATATAAAAGAATTTAGAACATACCACACAAGCATTAAAGTGCTTAGTGCATGCAGCTTCGAATCATTCTTTTGTTTTATGCAAATACATTTCTTTGTTATTTTTCGCTTTTCATTATTCAACGAGATCCTTTCATTTGAATATGTATCACCACCCTCGAACACTGTAATGCAGATGTTCCATGAAGCCCCTTCATAATGAAAAAGGTTTTACTTGCGTGACTGGAATCAAATATTTGACTGGAAAGAAAATATTTCTCGAAATTCTTCTTCGGTTATTCTGCACGAAGCTTTATTTAGTTTGATTTTCAGTTGATCAAAAGAGAATGATTGGACATTTTTAATGGAAGTCTATTAAAATGACTACATATTTTAGATTATTTGCTTACGAATTTGAAAAGTGTTATGATTTTTATTTAATAGATTTTTTTTTCTTCAGTTTCGCACTATGCCCATTCTTTAAATTGTTATTTTTATATTGTATCAAGCATGGCTGGAAATAAATTTAATGTAATTATAAATTGTCTAAATCTAGGGATTATATTATGTCCTAAGTTTACAAAAATATATAAATATTGGTAATTTTATGTTTTGGAAATATAGTACAAATATGGTGTACAATATGGGATAAACACTTTCATTCTGATAAAAGTAATTTCAATCAATAATGCAGGATGAAATGCGTATAATTATATATATATGTCCCAAAAATGACTGATGGATTTTAAAATTCAATAACTTGCAAACGGTGATAGGTATTAAAAAATTCTTGCAGGAGGGTTATGTATGATGTCAGGCGTTTTTTTTATTGTGGTTCTAGAATTTAGTTCGAGTTTCAAACAATAGATAGCTCTGAAAGCAATAGGTGCTCAGTTCAGACCCGATGTTTGGAACTTCGGTATCCATTCAATACATTTTAATCTTCTTTTTTCGCATCGAAGAAGAGAGAGGCCGAAAAATCGAGCCTGGATTTAGCGGTTATTGCTTTTTGCGCCATCTATTGATGCTATTTGTAACTAAAACTGAGAATCGCAGCATAAAAAACTCCTAACATCTTGCATAACACCCCTGCAAGAATTTTTTTAATATCTGCCACCGTTTGTAAGTTATTGAATTTTAAAATCCACCAATCATTTTTGGGACACCCGGTATATATACAGATACACATACTACATAATTTGGAATTATAATTATGCAAATTTAGTTTTAAGGGGTCTTGTACCTTTTAAACGCGTCGAAAATTAACGAAAAACTTCAAAGTTTGAATTAGTCTATCTTCAAAACCTTTTTATGTATAAGCATCAAATTTTGGATATTGATTAAACAGATTGTGCTTTGTAATGTACTACCAACAGAAATTTATTAACCCTTTACAGAATTTGAGTATTGTTGAAATCAAAATAGCTCTTTTTTTACCGCATAAGTCATTGCGCGCATGATATCTTGAGAAAGTATGTATGGATTGTCATGAAATTTGGTAAATGTACTAAACAAATATGTGTGTTTAAAATGATCTACTTTTAAGTACTTACAATGGTAATGTTTTTAGTTATGACTATTTTTACTCATTAAAAATGCAAAATTTTTATTTTTTTTTACGAAAATATTTTTTTATATAGTTAATGAAATAATTTTAGCCTAAGAATAGGTCATTTTAAACACACATATATTTTTAGTATCTTTACCAAATTTCATGCCAATCCATACATATTTTCTCAAGATATCATGCGCGCAATGACTTATGGGGTAAAAAAAGAACTACTATTTTGATTTCAACAATACACAAATTCTGTAAAGGGTTAATAAATTTCTAATGGTAGTACATTACAAAGCACAATCTTTTTAATAAATATCCAAAAGTTCATGTTTATACTTAAAAAGGCTTTGAAGATAGACTAATTCAAACTTTGAAGTTTTTCGTTAATTTTCGACGCGTTT
Organism: Maratus speciosus; assembly: GCA_963932465.1. NCBI lineage: Eukaryota > Metazoa > Arthropoda > Arachnida > Araneae > Salticidae > Maratus > Maratus speciosus. The sequence continues at coordinate 382,419,789 of OZ010789.1, forward strand.
AAAAGGTACAAGACCCTTTAATACAACAAAAAGAATTTATAACTGTAAAACTGTTATGAAATTATGTGTACTGAATAAAAATTTTTAACATTTTAAATTAAAATGCATTAATTTTTTATACGTTAAATAAAAAATTTTGTACTTTAACAATAATTTTAAATAATTTTTATTTATTTATTTAAATTTTTGAAAGTTTTTGTGATGGTTAGCCTTATTATTTATAAATAAAATCACATGATAAAACTTCTCATATTTTTTTTTTTTCAAATTAAAAATTTATTTAAAAAGTGGGGTAAATTAAAATCGTTATAACTAGAAATATTATTTGTAGAATTTAATTTTTTTTTTTTTGCATTTAAATAAACAGAAATACATAAGTTTTAACTTTGATTCAGCATTTTTAAAAATATTAATTTAAATAAAAATTTAAAATATTTTTAAAAAAATGATGTAACATAAAAAAAATCATATTTTCAAAAGTAAATACTTTTTTTTTTAATTTGCTGAATCAAAATTAAAGTAAAACAGCCGAAAAACACATGTTCCAAGTGTGAACCATTTATATTTAACGGTTTTTGTCTTATAACAATTTTAATACGAGAAATGGGGACAAAACCCATCATCAAGAAAAACGCATTTTCTCAAGAAGTCATTTCTACGACAACCATTGCTGGAAAGCTAGATTTTGGAAACAAACCAAAACAAAAAAAATAATATTTCCTATTCCAATTAACATAGAAACATGATTTAAACATCATTTTACGCAGAAAAAAAAACAGAGAAATTTTTAATGTAATACTTTTTTTTAGAAAATTTGAAGAATTTTGTGTCCCGGACTCCCTTAAATGATTACAGCTTGTACAGTATTGAAAATTTTCGCAATAAAAAATATTTTTATTTTAATCAATAAAAAATATTTACAAAAAATAAAAAAGAATCAACTTACCTCCTCTTTCTTGACAGATAAATTTATAAAGATATGCAAAAGAATCTATCATGTTATTATAAATTAAAGATAAATATTTCCATATTTCTGGAAACCCGAAGTTTTAAATTTATGTCATGTTTCATTATTTTACAGAATTGAAAATTCATTAAATTTTGAAATTATTAATATTTTCTTGAAAAAACATGTTACAATATAATAAAACATTTTGTTTCCATGAACAAATTGAAGGTCATAGAATAAATTCCTTATATACAACATAAATATAAAATTTCATAGCTCTACATTTATAACTATTTTTAAAATGCTGCGGGAATGCATTCAAATTAAAAATTGAAAAAATCAAGTTTAAAGACTTATTTTTATAGATAACATGTCACTATTAGCATTCGTGTTTTTTTATTTCTGTAGGCGCACTTTTTGTCCTCTTTCGATGCGGTTTCTTTTTATATGTTCCTAAAGTACAGACTTATTTTTTAAAAATGTTTTTGAAAAGGACAGATTTTAAGGGTATTATTTTCCTTTAAACTGAATGGTTTTCCTATTTCTGCAATTAAAGGGCCGCTTCACTGAAACTCCCCAATCGCTGAATCACAGGCCAACCTGTGGGAAAATTAAATACGTGATTACACCATCGAAAAAAAATATTATAAAAACATGTATAAAAATCACTTATAAACAGATTAAGTAAAATAATGCTATAAAAAGTGATAGAATATCTTTATTAAGATTGACGATCGTTTCATCGCACCAACGGCGACATTTTCAAAATCATTTATGATAGAAAATATTTTCACAAAATTTAAAAACAATAAACATGGTAAACAATGTCACGAGATATGATGCATAATGAAAAAAATTGCAAACATAAAATTAAATTAAAATTTAGCTATTTGTGAGCGTGGATTAATTTTCATATAATTTAACAAAACAATAACATGGTAAACAATGTCATGAGACAAAATGCATAATGAATAAAACATTGCAAAACATAATATAAGAATAAAATTATCTTGGCTACTTGCGAGTGTGGATTATTTTTTACTATTGTTATTAAAATTACAAAGCATCTCTTTCCAAATTTTAGGTAAATCAAGGGACACTGAATCATTGCAAATATTCTTGTTGCGTAAAAATATCTCTATTGATTCTCGGATTATGGATAAAATCTTGGTAAATAAAATCTTGATGTATAAATTAACTTGCTATTTTTAAAATCGATCTGTAGCGGTTCTTCGCTGCATAATCTGGCCAAAGCTGTGGTTCTTCTGTTGTACTTGATGTCTGCTATATGTTCTTTGATTCTGGTTTTTTTAAGTTTTCTACTTGTCATACCTATATAAAACTGCTCCCAGAAAATAAAACCAGTATCAAAGAAGTATCAGTTTTTAAATTATGTAAAAATATTTTCTATCATAAATGATTTTAAAAACGTCGCCGTTGGTGCGACGAAACGATCGTCAATCTTAATAAAGATATTTTATCACTTTTTATAGCATTATTTTACTTAACGTGATTACACATTATCTAACATAATTATAAAAATACGGTTCTCTTCATCAGACAGTAGACGATGCTGATGTACGTTTTTATAAACTGTCTTCTTAAATTTTAAACATTTAAAAGATCCTTATAAACTATGAAATTTCCACTTGATAAAATGCTATCATGTTTTTTTAGCTCACAGGCTATCAAAGCCTGAGAGCTAATGTGCCCGTCGGTTCCGTATGTATGTATGTATGTATGTACGTAACGCGATAACTCTCAATAAAAATATGCGATTTGCTTAATTTTTTTCTAGGCTTATTCTGATAAGGCGCTTCCCTGATTAGTTTTGGGGATCATTAGTTAAGTATAAAAGGGAGAACAGGGGCTAATCCCCCTTAACTTAGATAAATGGGTTTTTCATGCAGAATTATCAGATTTTCTTCTAATTTGGTATTCCGGTTAATTCTGATAAGGTGCTTCCCTGATTAGATTTGAAGGTTTATTGTTTAAGTCTAAAGGGGGGAACGGGGGCTAATACCCCTTAATTTAGATAAATGGGTTTTTCTATCCGATTTGCTGCAAATTTGGCATACCGGTTTATTTTGATAAAGCGGTTCTATGATTAGATTTGGAAGTTCACTGGTTAAATATAAAGGGGGAGAGGACGGGAGGCTAATACTCTCCTTAATTTAGATAAATGGGTTTTCCTATCAGATTTGCTTCAAATTTGGTATACCGGTTTATTTCGATAAGGCACTTCCCTGATGACATCTGGAGTCTCATTCGTTAAGTACAAAGAGGGAAAAGCGAGGGGGGTAATCCCCCATTAACTTATTTTTCGAGGGGCATTATTCTTTGAAATAAGAGTATAATATACAATTAGTGTGAGTTAACTGGGCACTTTTCTTTTTTATTACAATTTTTACTTTCTTCTATCTATAATAGAAGAAAGCACTGTAATGAAAAAAAAATTTCGACGGATTTACAGCTTTTAAGGATCAGAGACCCCAAACAACATGTTTATACAAAATGTGTGTCTGTCCGTGTGTCGCCCTTGTATCATCGAGAAGAGTATGACGTTATGGATAGAATCGAACCAAATTTCAAATATATGTTTTTGGCTATGGCAAGCAAGGCCTCTTTCAGTTTGGAAATATTCCGCCAGGAGAAGGTGCTGTAATAGCAATTTTTGTGTAATTTTCCCGATTTGTCATAGTTCTGTTGTACATCGGTGATTCGTGCAGCGGACGGGAACTCCGCATCCTGGTAAGCCGGCTATTCTCAAACAGCTGACGAACAACAGACCAACGAGAAATATTGATTTTAATAAATATCATGATCGAGATTCATTTTTACTCTAAAGCAAAATTTTAACATGAAAGTCAAAGTCGGTATAGTATTGATCTAATAATGTTGAAGTATTAACATGCGTAACCACTTTTTCAAATACTAAGATGTATGAGATAGAAAAAGTTTTGGGATTTGCATATCCAAGTAGTTAAAAATGCAGCTTGTCGGTATCTGATATCTGACTTTCTGATTGTGAAAACCCGCATTTATAATTCTATTAGGTAATAATTGCGTATTTAGTTTTCTTTATATGTTAACATGGGATTTCATGATAGAGAAGTTTCAGTGAAGCGGCCTATTAGCACTTCCAAAGTGAAAATAACATTTTTATGCTCTACATTCACTGAAAAAAATAAAGTACTCAAAAATCAGTAAATCGATATACTTGCATCGAATTGAGTAATTTTGGATAAAAAATGAACGTATGCTTTCTCATTTTTGATACATCACATGTTATCAAACCCAAACAAATCGATAATGCTGTACGCTGTAATGGTTTATTTCTTGGTGGCATAAAAGTTGTTTATTAATGTAAATATTAAATTATGCTCCGTATTTTAAAATAATTTAAAAGTGTTTGTAAATAATGTTTTTGTCTAAAAATATTCGATTTCGGTATCTAGATAATACTTTTGCTACTTTTTCTTAATAAATAATCAATTAAATGTTTCTTGTTCATAATTGAAGAGCTAAGTGGAAGAACATGTTAAGTAGCAAAAATTACATTTGAAGTGAAAGTTTTTGCTGTAAATTTTAATGATTTATTTTCTATTTGATACCATGTGTTTAAAATATTAACAGATATGGTACTAAACTCTCCCAGAAAAAACTTATTCATATTTAATTTTCAAATATTAAAAATTATTAATATTATTGACATTATTAAATATTAAAATATTAAATATTAATGAATAATGTCTTAAATCTTCAAGACTAAATGGAATCTTGGTATTTTAGCTTCACTATGGGATAGAATATCTCATAACGCTTTCATCCAGAAGATAAAATTTTTTTTTAGAAAATGTGGCATAACATGTTCATCCACTCAACTCTTCAATTTTGAGCGCGAAATAAATGTCAGTATATTTTTATTTTAATGTGTAGGTTCAGGGGGGGGGGGGGTACATAGCGATTCATGTTTGAACACAACTATGGAATCAAAAAGGAATCCATGTGTTACTGAATTTTGAGTACATTTGGATCGGAGCTATTTTGAGTAGGTGACGTATTTAAAAATGAGTACTTTTTACTCAATTTTGAGAACCCATTTTTTTCAGTGCTCTTGTTTATTTTTATAATTCAAAATAGCTAGACTTCACAAATCGTACTATATCCGTTTATGTGCTGAATAGTTCAAGAGACGCAGAAAAAAATCTGTTCGAATTACAGGAAATCCCTATCTAGAATAAAACTGCATTTCTCTAAGTATAAGTTAGGGATTACATTGTTTAAAGCAGTCAATGACCCTTTTTCTACTTCCTCGGAAACAGATGAAAAATATTTTTTGGAGATTTTCCATTATGTTAGTTTCTACAACAAGAAAAAAAGTCACCGTAACAAAAAAAAGATTGTTTTCCACTGTAAGTTGGATTCCCTTTTCTTTTCTTTTCTTTCAAAAACGTAAAACATAGAGTTTTTATAATAGAGACTTTTTCAGATTGTAACAAGAAAATCTTTTCAAATTGTACTGGAAGTTATATAAAGTTCGACTTTGAATAATAGTTTGAAACAAGAACAATTGTATTTCATTTAATAAAAATTTTATAAACATAAATTTTGTATTAACAATCAGTTGCGTATTACAGTTATATTAATGGTACTGTAGATTTTTATTTAACAAGTTAATTTAACAAAACTTTTGTTGCACATACTTAGACCAAGAGTCATCGTGACATGCTTTCTTCACAGTCGCCAAGTCTCCGGCTTTTCCCACACCAGTATTATCTTAGTGAAAATGTTGTTCTTTTAAATCACTGAAATGTTCCAATTAAATAAGACATTTTCTGTATTAAAATACTGGTATCGAAAAAGCCGGAGGCTTGGCAGCCCTGTTTCTATGATACTTAATCTAAAATATCTGATGAAAAATTGAGTACTGACAATAAAAGTAGCGCATATTTAAACTTCATTCGGCATTTCATGAAACTAAATTCAGCGTAGTAATAATCTTTTCTTTTTACCCTGTACCTAAAGCAAAACCCTTGATCAAAATTTAAAATTGGCATTGTGCTATGCGCATTTCGAAAGGAGGTCGCAAATTTTGCAACGCCGCGTTGTTCCAGACAGGTTTTTAATTAACTTATGGGAGGCGTATTTACTACATGGGAGGCGTATTGAGAGATCCACTCAATGCAAACTAGTCCCGAATCCCATAGTATTTATGTGATTAATTCTAATTAAATTAGTCTGTTTTTAACAATTTTAAATTTATTTCTTTTATACTGCTACTGGTCAGGCATTACACAAGTATATCATTAAAAATTGTTATCTAGGCTTTAAAAACCAATGGTACATAGAGTACGCCACCCCTGTCATTATATATGTCTAAACCGTTCGTGTCTTTAAAGGGTAATATCTTGGCTAATTACCGACGATTTTTCTCGAAAATCATTATTAACAATGCTTTTATATTTCTGTTACGATAAGTACCCTCACAGCTCCTCAACACGTTTGCTGAATGCCCGAAAATCGAAATTTGTGTGTAACGGAAAAATGCGATTTTCTCAAAAACCATGTGACCTAGAGTAATCGCTATAATTTTCCTGAAAGATTTAAATTAATGTATACTACCTCTAATTTTTTCATAATTTTAGTTTCAGTAAATTTGGAAATAGACGAGAGAGAACAAAGTTTTGCGGAACATTTTCGACGATATCTCTGAAAATATAGTACGTAAAATTAAAAAAAAAATGTATTTTTGAGTTCAGAGTTACGAATGCTTTCACACGATACCTCACACGATATACAAGAAAAATATTTTGTTTTCGAGTAACGTAATTAGCCCCACTACATTTTACCTAAATATATTTGTGAATGTTTAATAATCTGTAAATACCTGGGTCAATACTCTTAATTAATTCCCCAAATTTGAACTTTCCACGTTCCATAGTTTACGAGTAAAACGGCTGTGATAGACGGACAGACAGACACAGGAGTGATCTTATAATTGTTCCGTTTTTACTTTTAAGTACGGAACCCTAAAAATGCAATTAAAACTCCTGTTATTTGTAAATTGAGAAGTGACAGAGAAAGATAATTTTTTTCTATTTATTTCTCTTGCTTTCATTTTTAACTATGGTCGACTTTTACTTTTCAAATAGAAATGAAAGATATTTTGAATTACCTTCATTACTTTTCTCTCAAAATATGGTGTCAGAAATGCTTTATTTTCTATTTTATAGATATTCATGAAAAAGTATGTCCTTAGAAATTGCAATGCTCATTTGGAATTGTCAGACATTATAATTAATAACGTATATAATTTTGTTATATTTTAAGTAGTATAACGCGATGAAAATGGACTTTAGATATTGAGCACTCATACACCACAAGGTATTCGAATTAATTTGTGTGTTTCTGTAAGATAACGGTTAGTTCGACGCATGCTGTTTTCAATGAAAAACATGCTGCTGGGAACCTAAATAAAATACATCAATTTCCGTACATTTAAGAATGTTAGAGCTTGATCGAACAGACAAAGGAACAGATAGGCAATCCAAAGTCACAAACACTTTTCAACTAAGTTGGAAATTGTTAAAAATTCCATATGCAGTAAAATCTCTAAATAACGGACACATCGGGAACGCGGAAACTGTCCGCTATTCGGAGGTGTCTGCTATTGGGAAAACCCTAGAGATTCAAATATTGCTAAGAAATGCTGAATGTTTCATTAATTGAGTTTTATATGCCCTAAAACCCTCTGATATGATTAATCAGAAATTAAAATTATTTTTTTAAGCAATAAAACTGAAATGAAATTGTGCATACCTTTATCCACTGTTTATAGATAGACTGTTCTTACGAAACAAATCTGTTACAAAAGTTTGCTTTTGCTTGCAATTACATGTAATTTGTTTTTGAATGTGAAGTTTTAACTTTGTCAGTAGTTTTAATCTTTTTTTACAAAATATTTGTGCAACTGCTCACTGTATTTTGCCGCTTCTTGGAAATACTCGATATTGCAGGAAAAGCATCTCCAGTTTCAGTATCTGTTTCATCATCACTAATAGAGTCAGCTTTTGTCGAAAATTCTGAAGGAATATAATCGCATGCATCAACTGATTCTTCTTAGTACTGTGGGTAACTCATCATCAATATTAATGAAAATTTCGGCAGTTTCTTCACTTCTGATACAATTCATTAATTCACTTATTTCGCTTAATTCTTCATTTGTGTCGGAAATGTGTGTTTCATTTTCTTTTAATATAAAGCCTGGTTTTCTGAAACATTGTCATACGCTTTCCGGTTTTCTGTTTTTTCACAGCTGAGAAAATCCAAATTATAGCATCGAGAACATTAACTAATTTTAGGCAGTCTCAAGCGTTTTCATAGAATCTAAATTTGAAAGAATGTGGCGTAATAAAAGCTTTCTGTACCAGGCGTTGAAATTCTGTATTACGCCTTGACCAAGTGGCTGACACACTGAAGTTGTGTTTGGGGGGGAAAAACACAATTTTAACATTGTCGAATTTCAAATGGTTTGGAGGAGAACTTTCATTGTCCAAAAACAAGAGAACTTTTCTTTGTTGTTTTTTTCATCCTATTATCAAAGGAAGTTAACCACTCGATCATTAAAAGACTGGTCATCAACGCTTTCTAAATTGAATATTCTTTCGGAAACATCTGGGTTTCAGAGATTTTCCAATAATAAGAGGATTTTCAAATTCTACTAACACACTACAACATAATAAAATAGTAAGTCGCTCTTTTGACATTTTTCCGCCGATATACAGTCATCCTTTTTAAAACATAAAATCTTATTCGGAAAAATTCTGAAAAATAGTCCGGTTTCATCGGCATTAAAAATGTTTCTCCTCTCATAACTTTCACAAATTGATTGCAGTCGTTCATTTCAATCCTCCAGTTCTTTAAGATCTATAGATTTTGCTTCTTCACATATTGTTTTGAAAGAGATTTTGTGCCGAGATCGGAACTTTTCCAGCCACAAACTGGGAGCCTTAAAACCGAATAATCCGAGTTTAGCCTTTTCCGGAATCAAAGGCCCACTGATAGGAATTTTTTTGAACGAGCTGAAGTAAATGAACTGAGAATTAGAGAATCAATTTTAATGGAATTAGTCTTCCTCAATATCACATTTTTGGTGTTATCGTTATAGTTAGTAATCCACAAAATTCTTAATTCTTCTTTATTTCGTAAAATATCTCCCACATGTGTTTTGCCTCTTTTAAAACGCTCGGCAAGTATCTGTAAACTCGATTTCTCTTTCTCAGATACTCTTACAATTTCAAATTTTTCTTTTAAAGTTAAGCTTTTCTTTGAGGTGATTCACGAAATAATGACAAACAAGTATGGAACAGTAATCGACTTTGTGAAATAGCTTTTTTTTACCTGATCTCTTCGTATTCTTGGCGCCTTTAATTCTCACTCCCAAAGAATCAGTACGCAATTTCTCAATAAAAAAATAGAGTAACTATTTTCTTTGTTTTTATAAAAGAATGAAAATAAATTAATAAAATCTTATGTTAAGTTTGCAGTGATTATTTTTCTTTTGCTCAGATTATATGACGCCATGTGACGTCTCTGATTTCTCTCTTCTATGTTATGCAATTATGTAATTTAGTTAATTACTTTTTGAATTTTACGAGCGGCCTATACTAAAATGAATTCTTTGTTTTTTTCTTTGTTTCTTGACACTATATAAAATTATCCAAAAAATTGCTTGAATCCGAAAAATAGAAGCTTTTTACTTTTTCCCATCTTTTTTTCTCATTAAAAGATAATTTTTTACCCTTTATCGCCGAGAATATAGTCCGCTATTCGGAATGTCCGTTATTCAGAGGTTAAACATACAAAAATGTAGGTTTTGGGAATGGAGATTGAAAACTGCCCGTTAAATATAGGTGTCCGCTATTCGGCAGTGCCCGTTATGGAAGTTTTACTGTAATAGCAAGTTCTCATGGTAATAGCTTGCTTATATATAATACGTGGAATAGTTATATTCCTCACGTAAGATATACGAGGATAACGCAGCCAACGCAGTTAAGAAGCTACTTCAGTGAAGCGAAAAGACCCGCTCGATAACACTTATCCTATGAAAGAAATTTTTAAAGATATCTCGTTTGCATTTCAATATTTTTAAATAATTCTTTTTGCATTGGATAGCTGAGGTCGATCTGTACAAATGCCGTTTTTTTACTTTTTCGATTATGTTTGCAGATTTCTTTTTAGTGCGGACGCTTTCACTTTCGGAACCGGTATCGAAAGAAACAAATCCTCATCCTTATACACAAAATCTGCAAACAAAATCGAAAAAGTAAAGAACGGCCTTTGTACAGATCGACCTCAGCTGTCCAGCCATTTAAAAATATTGAAATGCAAAAGAGATATCTTTAAAAATTTCTCCCATAGGATTAGCATTAGCAAGCGGGTTATTTAGTCTGACTGAAGTCGCCTCTTAATACGTCCATATGGCTGTTTATACTAGTTGCAACTTTTACCAACAAATGGTTCTGCTACTTTGAAAAGGAAATTAAAAATAAGCCACAGCCACGTTCCGAGCGGGATTTGTTGAATAACCTTTCTTTTTGAAGAGGTTTTTTGTATTTACTTTAGTACTAGAGTGTTATTTTTATCTGTAATGTAATAAATTCACTGCTGAATATATGAGTTTCTTAATGTTCTTCAATGGCAAATGGTGATTTTTTAAAAATCAATTATGGTTCTTGTATAATCACAACTGTTTTTACAAATGTTTCTTAAGGGGGGAACATTAATTGCGAAGGAAGCAAAACATAACCTTTTAAAAAACCGTTACACTTTTATGTCTCTTTTATAACTGGATTTCAGGTGGTGGTTTTAATCTTTTTGACTGTTTGAATTTTTATAAACATTTTGGAATATTTCATTTGATTTTTTAGAGTTCTTTTATTTACATTAGATTTATTAGAAATGAAAACAAAGTCCTGTTCATAAAAATAGCGAAGCTGTGTTCTTTTTTTTCTTTTTTTGCCTATTTTGTTTAAGTGAAGTAGAACTTAGTAGAAATGTATTCTAATTTCCTTTTGTAAGGTATAATTTTAAATATTACTAATGCTAACTTGAAGTGTTAGAATTAAATAACAATTCTACTTCACAGCATATTTTAAATGTTACATTTTTATGTCTAAATTTTATTCAATTTCACAGACAATTGAAAAATAAAGTATGTAAAGTTAATTGAATTTAGTTCAATTGTATTTTAGAAAAACCGCCATGGTGCTTATAGGATTAGTCGCAATTTATAAAACACAATATCAATTCTTAAAAAAAAAAATGAAAATGTATTTTTTAAAGCCATATTTTAAGACCTATTCCACTTTTATTATTTTATTTACTAAAAAATATACATTTTTTATTGCATCGGGTGATTATTTTTTCCCGATAATTTTAACATAAATGAAAATTTTTACCTAAAAAATATAATCATATGTAGTACTTCTAATTGCCTTTAATTTAATTTAAAACTTCTATAAAATTGAAATAATAAATAACTTTTATTAAAATGATCTTGTGAATTGCAAAGAAAAAGTATATATATTATGTATTTGTTAAATTTTAAAATGTTCACTATTTTTTTTTAATATTTTGACACCCATAATTGTTCACAAACACTTTTCATTTTCTTTTTAAACACCCAATTCCAAACATATATTAATGAATTGATCTAGAAAGATTAGGCATTAATTTTTCTTTAAAAGAATATTTACACTAGTCCCGATTAGCAGCCATTTGCATATGAACTCTAATAAATCTCACACAGTTCAAAAATTAACCGCCCTAGGGCGCCCTCTGACGAGCTTTTAAATCCCAATTTCTCACCAAAAGGACCTACAGAGAAGATCCGGCACTAGAGGCGGATTCTCTCTATTTCTGCATTTGCGGACTGTGTAGGAATTTTCTCCCTGCAGTTCCGGAGCTTCACACGCAAGCAAAAAACACATGTGATGCGTATAAAAGGAAGTTTTTTAAAATCTTTGTCACACATTTGTCGTGAGTGAAAGATAATAACAGGATATAAATGCTGCATATTATAAGTGAAGAAAAACAAGAAAATTATGATTTCACAATCTTTGTGTCGTAGAAAAAAATAAGGTGTGATATTCCCACGTTATTGTGAGATTTAAAAAATAATAATTTCTAACGCCATCTGTTGTGGAATATGACGTTTCCGTGCCTTTTAATAGTGCTCTCTAACTTTTTTCTTTTTTCTGTGTGTACAGGTAAGTAGGTACTATTAATTCTTTTTTTTTTTTTGTGTGTGTGTGTGTGTGTGTATAAATGCCAAGGAAGTTTTCACGGATTTTATTTAAATGTATTATTTTTTTTACTAAACACTTTTGAAAGAATTCTATACAAAGTATCAAAACTATAAATATTTGATATAAAAGATTGGAAAGATATGCAATATTAAAATATCATTTTAAACACGAAAATATTGCGTTGTACAATAGTGGTTCAGGTTTTGTCTTTTAAGAATTTTAAATTAAATTTAATTTTATTATCACATTATTAATTGACTTTCGTTAAATAGAGAAGGTAAAAACACTGTAAGATATTTATTTTGAATTTAACTGTACTGCAAAATTGAAAATGCTGTATATACTAATTGAATATGTACAAAGAAACAAACATTTCTTAACGCTCGTTATAAAATTAAGGGGTGAATGACCGGTTTGCAGCGAAACACTTTTTGTACTGTATTTTGAAGGTTTGTTGATTTCTAATAATATTATCTATTGTTCTAATAGCTGGAAAGATTTTTGTAAATTTTATTCACACCAATCACCTTTTTATTAATGTGTTTTGCATCGCCTAAATACTAAGCATAAAATCAATAAAATCCGTATTAAAAAGAATATTTCATTTTAAGTTAAAATCAAAACATAATAACTAAGATTTTATTTGAAATTCATATCAATATTTTTACTGTTAATTTTTTTTTCATTCAACAGTTAATAAAAATCCAATGTAATATTATTAATTCAGAACACTCAGACGGTATATGTAAAACATGCATTGTTACAGAAAGTTAAAAAGTTGAAAATTATTAGTCAAAATGGTATTTTAAATTATTGCATGATGATAAATAAATTACAATATACTCTCGAAAGGTTAGCTAAGGGAAACATTTTTTTTTTTCAGTTGAAAATGTTGGTTATCAAGTATACAAGAAAGCTCTTAAGTATACAAGAAAAATCAATATGAATTTTTACTAACATACAGAAAATTAGAATATCGTTACTTTATATAAATCGAAGTTTATCTATAGTGGTTTCATCATGTGAAGCTTTTTTGTTTGGCCGTTGGTCATCATACCCTCTGACTGTCCTGCAAAAAGTCTAAATTGTACTGCTGGTTTCTTTGTATTTTTTTTTTTTTTAATATTATAAAAATATATGATTATTCTAATGATTTAAAAAAACTCAATTATTTTTCTGAATGTAAATCTTGAGACTATTATTCATTGCTCAATATTTTAAATCTGTGAAAATCTATGAATTTAAATAGTGCGCGTACTGCAGTGAAAACTTTACTTCACTAAACTAATTATCTTGGTTATGATAATCAGAGGATTTTAAGCCGCTAATAAAAACTTCATTTCATTAAAATAATTAGTTCTCGCTTGGTAATTAGAGGATTTCATGGTATTAAGGTTATTCTTTGCGGCTGAATAGATCGCAACCAAACTAATCAGAATATTTACGTCCAAAACAGTTTTCCAAACCAGAACCTTAAGCTAACATCAAAGGCGACAGGAGAGCATTGAATTAAGGAAAATATGCTCCCGATTCTTTTTTTATTTTTTTATTTTCAATGTTTTTCAATTCATCTGAAATTCACTAGCTTTCAACTATGAATACTATGTTTATCCTATTACTAACAGCCGACAAAAATAAATTTTTGATAATAGAAGTCTTAATCTTTTGTGTAATAAAGACTTTAAATTCTATTTTATCCAAACTAATTTTCGGATAATTTCGGCAAATTTAAAAGGCTACAAGTGTTATATATTTTTTAAGTCATTATTTAGGAAACACCATTATTTGTTGAATCGTAAAATTTATAAAATGGTTTTTAATATATGTTAATTTAAAACTCAGTAATAATTTATCGGATTATTGTTTTAACGTAAAAAGCTTACAAATTTGAAATATTCTTTAGGATATTTTCCCTAAAATCACCCTTGTTTATCGATTTTTTGGTGATTATTATTGTAAATAAAAAAATCTGCAAACTTTTGTCATAATTGAATATAGTTATCTTAACAAAAAAAAAAAAAAAAAAAAAAAAAAAAAGGTGGGGAGGGGGATGAAAGAAAGATTGGTGCACATGGAGCAATTTTAAATTTAATAATTATTAATAAATTTTAACTAATATCTTAATTAATTACATTTTCAACATTATTTTTAATTTCGTGTATTTAATTCGTAATCAACAATATAATAATATGGCCAGTTTCACAACAAAATGATTTATAATTAAATAAAAGTTTTTTATCTTCCACTGCTGCTTCAATTGCCACAGCTTCACGACAGATTACATATTTCGGGGTGTATTAATAGAAAATAAATACGCGTATTTAAAAAATACGCGTATTTTGAAGCAGTAAAATATTATGTTAAATTAAAAATATTTGTAATAATTTGTAACAATGCAAAATTTTCATTACGAGATGACTATTAACATTTATTTCAATATTTTCGAAAAATATATTATCAGAAAATCCGACCTTTATCATCTAATTTATTTTTTAAGTTATTAGTTAATTATATATTTGAAAGCTTTGTGTTTAAATTTAAAGTTTTTAATTACATATCAAGATATCAAAGAATTTTTTTTTTTACCAAGGTATAATTTTTTACAGAATTACCAGAAAAGAAAGAAAAAACATTTAAAGCGAATTATTACTTTAAATAACTTAATGATTCAGTTAATTTATACAAGTAGAAAATTGCACTTTTATACTTAAAGTACAGTGTATTGAATGAGCATGAAAAAGGTTATAAATAAGCCTAACATTAAACAAACATGACATCAACATTTTAAATTCATTTTCAAATATTGGACCTTACAATTTTAAGTAAAAAAAAAATTATACAAAATTCAGAATTTCATAAATTTAAAATTTTGATACAATACAACAAAACTGGAAAAAAAACCTCCTAGTTATTTGTGATCTCATATAGTAATACAGTCATATTAAAGTTGTTTTATATACAATATATTTCGAAAAATTAATGTGGTTTAATTTAAATGTAATTTTTCCAAATTATTTGCCTGTCAAAATAACATGTCTAGGCATAATAACACGTCATGGGGTAATTACCGTTGTCTAGGTAATTACGGAAAATCATTGTTTCTGCCGTAAAGCCCGTTCTATAGTTAGATTTTTCAATAAGCCTTTCAATAACCACACGAATTTAGAACTTTGCAAAAGGCTATGTGTTTATAAATGCCGCGTTTACGTGATTGAGTTACGCTGTTTGAGTTATTTGAAAACATTATTTCAGTTGTGTACAGCACTAAATCTCAAAATTACTTTAAAATTTCTAAGAATATTGATTGGCGCTATATTGGTATAAATAATAAGTAGTATAAATAATAAGATATTGTTCATTTTCCTGCTTTTTTTCCACAGAAAAAGTTACGCTTTAAGGACAAAAATTAAAATCAAGAAAATTTAAAGCAAATGCTTCGATTTTGATATCCAGAGTTCACGTTCTGCCTCTTTTGAAATTTATATAGGTGGTAGTATAATCTTTTCAATTTTTAGTGTCTAATTTATTTTATAAACTTCTCGGAAACGTTTCCAAAAGTCAGAGGCAGAAAATGTAAGATTGTTTTTAAAATTACTTCTTTAAATTTCGAAAATATATTGGTTTCCCGGGTTTCTAAAACTAAAGAACGCTTTTTGGAATCCTTGATAACTAGGTTTGTGTTGTAAATTTTCGCTCGTTGTTGTGTTACAGTTTACCTAGATTAAGAAATATTTTACTTTTTTTACAGCGCGTTTATAAATTTTGGAACTGGTTTTTGTTAAATAAATGATGCTTAATTTTTAAATCACGATCGTGGGCTAATTAAAGTTCATAAACCATTCAAGTTCAGTGGGAATACTTCAAAACTGTTAGCACATGAAAATGGTTAACAACTGAAATTGAAGAAGAATATCCTCTACCTCCGAATATATTCATTAGGTGACGAATATTAGTATATTTTGGAAATTATTGCCTATAATTTTATTGTAATAGAGAATACAAGAAAAGCTTGCAACGACAATTCAAGCAAAAGCTTGTAAAATTTAATTGCCATATAAAGTATTTTTCGGAGGGAAAAATATCCTCTTTAATGAATAATAATAACAGCCACAAAATAAATGAAAATGTTAATAAAGGAAGTTAGTTGTACCGTTTAATGGGGTATACAAACATAGTTTGGTAATAAATAATTAAATATCATAAATCACCAATTTTCCTCAAATATACATTTTTAATATGTTATAATATATGAAATATCCAAAATTCTTCAGCCAAAAATTGAGTTCTACGAACCAAAAATAACTTTGTAGAATGACCCTCCTAAAATCATGTTTTGTGAAGTACTAGAATTTTAGAAAAATTAACTATTGGTAAACTTTTTGATATCTATTTATTGTTTTTTTGATAATACTTTATTATTGGTACTGTAGTATAAGTTTGTAATATATATGACACTTGTTACTACCCTCTTAAGCATAAACCACGAACAACGTCTATGATTATATTGAAGAGTGCCCATCAGAACGACGCTTGCCCCGGGGCACTAGATAGTCTAACAAGGAGAGGTCCAGCCTTGTTAATCAAATATTTTGATTATTTTAATATATGTTGTAGGGTAGAGACCCCTTAGTGTCAGGTTCAACGGATTTTATCCAACGCTCCTTAGTTCTTGAGAAACAGGGGGGTCTAATATTAGTACAAAACTTAAATACTTGCTTTGCAACCAAAGTGACAGGTTAGTCGTAGCACAGTTGGTATGGCGTTTGCCGACTATTCCGCGGGCCCTGGTTCGATGCCTGAATGCGCTACAATTGTTTTTCTCATTTTTTTGTTTATAAATATACTTTTAATTACAATTTAATAATTTAAATTAAAAATGTTAATATCATACATTAATTATAATGTTAAACTTAAATTTATCATTTCTTATTTGTAAACTATTATTTCTCATCCTTTAAAGAGGTTTAAAAAGAAACTGGATCTATTATTGAATGATAAAAATTCCAAAATCGTGATAAAATCTGTTGTGTCGCCATCTAGTTTTGATAAAATAAAAGAATATTCAAATAAAATAAAAATAAAAATAAAAGCAGAAAAAAAGATAAAGGGGAAAGAAAAATAATTGAAAGCGCAAGCATACTTATTACAAATTTAAAAATCTTTAATATGCAAAAAATCGCGTTGTATTTTAATTCTGATACTAATTTTTAATATAATTATGCTTGTTACTTTGAAAACAGAATAATAGTATTATCGCATTGCCTTCCTTTGTTAAAGCAATGCGCAAATGATGTTTCTTTAAAATCACGAATTGATACAATAGTTCAATATCATTGCATCGATAAAGAATATATGAAATACATTTTAAAATTGATTTAAAAAAAATTAACAGTTTTATGATGTTTTATTACATTTATTTAGTTAAAAGTGAAAAATTAAATAGGTTAAAATTATAATTGATATACAATATTAAAAATTTTAATTGACAATCAGATTATTAAGTTACGCTTACAAGTATATTTATAAAACAAAAAATGAGAAAAAACAAATGTAGTGCATTCAGGTGTCGAACCCGGGCCCGCGGATCAGCCGGCAAACGTTATAGCAACTGAGCAACGACTAACCCGGAATTCTGACTGCAAAGTAAGTATTTAAGTTGTGTACTAATATTAGACCCCCCGGTTTCTCAAGAACTAAGGAGCGTTGGATAAAATCCTTTAAACGTGACACTAAGGGGTCTCTATCCTACAACATATATTAAAATAATCAAAATCTGTGATTAACAAGGTTGGCCCTCTCCTTGTAAGTCGTCCCCGGATCATTGCAATTCTCGTTTTCAGGTGTGGTAATTTATGATAATAGAAATCTTTAATATAGCAAAAAGGGTTTTATAAAAAGTAAAAATGTAATAATATATGCGATAAAGAAAGTAAAATTGAACTTTTATGCACTAAAAATTGTTATACGTGAAAACACCTTATTTCTTCAAATATAAATTATTTTCTTTCTTCTGCTTCATCATGTGCAGGTGAACCGCATTCAAAGATACTTTAAGGGGAGATTGGCATTTTTTACATTTTCTTTTCCCTATGGTCTGTGGATTTTCCCTGTAAGACAATTTATCCGAATTCGAAGTTCTTTCGTAGTTGTTTAGTGCTTTAACACAACGCGTCCTTAAGTCTTACTGTGTTTTGGAGCACTATCAACGCAATTAACATAAAATGACTTGTTTCAAGCTGGGCTGGATCAGAACGCAAAAACTATTTTGCTAATTTGTTTTTTAAATGACAGGTAATATAATTTATTGGAGCTAGGTCCACTTTCAGTAATTTTTATCAAAAATAAATATTTTAGAAACCATTGAAGTGCGAAAAAAGGAGTCAGAAGTAAATCTTTTTTTTCAAATGGTTCACATTGTTGATTTTTAACTTTTCGACTTCAAATGATTGAAGCTCCAGACAATATAATCTGCATTCATACTCTTTAAGGGGGGTGGTCACTCAGCTTCCGATTTCCCCTCTCTAACGTAAAGTCTATGGGCATTTGATGCATTCGTATATTTAAAATACTCCTCGGAGAATTAATATTTTCAACTTCTATTTTTTGTGTACGCTTCCTAAAAGATGTCTCTTTTTTTCTTAGTTCTCAAAATATTTCTAAAGTATAGACTTCATTTTATGTGAAATGTTAATATTTTACTCACAGTTCGCCCGCTTTTAACACGTAAAATAATAAATTCAGCATAGACTTTAGAAATATTTTGAAAACTAAGAAAAAAAGAGACATCCTTTAAGAAGAGTACACAGAAAAAACTTGTTAAAAATATGAATTTTCCGAGAAGATATTTTAAATGAATGCATCAAAAGTCCATAGATTTAACATTACGGAGAAGAATTCCGAAGTTGAGTGACCAGATCCCTAAGGGAAATTGATTGAAAGCGACTCTGGCGATCTATTGGACCCCGCCCGATTGGAAATGCACGGCGTGCACGCTAGGACATCCACCCACGTAACTCGAACCACATCATTCATTTTTTATTAAATTTTTTTTGAAATGTTCTTTAAATGGTAATAAATAACATGCAAAAATCTCGGAGCTAAAATCTTTATTCCTATTCCAGTAAAAAGAGTGCTAAAAGATGCACAATATTTAAACTTTAGTTTTAGTCGAAAGAGGGTTTCTTTTCTTCTAATCCTGATTAGCCATTAAAAATTTAAAAAAATTCGTCATGTTAAATGACTTTAAAACATGCATTGGAAATGCCTTTACAAACACTCCATGTTTACATTGTAAAGAGCTAAGTCAATATTTGTTATTGAATAGTATGAAATCGGCAAACAGAGAATAACTAATAGCTACTGTGTAACATTCGGAGTATCCGATTTCCTTCCTCCGCTCAGCAGAAAATTTTCCCTCTTAATATATGGGGATTTTCATTTCCTATGCGTCGATAGGAAAAGGTAAATGACTCCTATGAGAAATCTCATGTTAAATATTGATTATGCTTTTGTATTAAACCAAGAGATACAAGAAAATACACCTGGTCGATCACTTTTAAGTGTATAAAACCAATATAAAACAAGAAAGAAAAGTCATACATCAAGCAAAGATTATGAAACACTTTCCAACAGTTCCACAATTATTTAACAAATGTTAGCTGTTTAATAAAGTAACAAAAAAATAACTAATTAAATATTTTAGAAAAGGCATAACACGTTTGAGAACCAGGCTTCAGAAATTACTCTCCATAGCCGGAAAAAGTAGTTCAATTCTTTTGTGCAGCCCTGTATTTAATCTACAAATTTCAATCTATTCTAAATAGTATGCTAAAACTTAATTTAATAAAAAAAAAATACATATTAGGTTGATTATATTAGATATTTCTGCCAATATACTGAAACATACTCTAATTATTTTCCACACCCCTGTGTATTACCATTAGATTTTATATGCACTACTCATTAAGCTAAAATTCAATTAACTAAAACATGGTTAAAACTAGAGAAATCACACTTCCAGACATTATCAGTCCAAGAAGCCTTTTATCTAGTTCTTTGCGTGGCCCTTATGGTTTTATTTATAATATACAAGCATTTCAGTATACTAAATATAGTTCAACTCGAAAGTGCATAACTCAATTAAAATCTGCCTTTGATTTGTTCCCGCTGATACACCCCAATGCTTACGAATTAATTCGTGTAGCCATAGTTATAATCTGTAGCATTTATGCACATCATATAGAAAGCAAAAATTTAGTTAAACATATCATAAAAAAATTGCACTTTCAGCAATTATCGCTAATAGACAGTACATCAAATACAGTACTGTATCCGAATCATTTGTGTGTGCCATTAAATGAATGATAAATGCTATGCACATCATATTATACAACAAGTATCTTGTAGTAAGCTTCAGTATGTATATCAATTTTATAATATTTGAAATAGTGTGACAGAACTAAAATACGCTACGAACTGTTTTTCCCTGCAGACCATTATGTAATGGAATTCATTTGTGTAGCTCTGTAAATGTATAATAAATGATTTGTACCCCATATTTTACACAATGCCCGCTTTAGTGCACTTCACAAATGCATATCATTTTCATTATGTTTGCAATGTTCTAACATCATTAAAATGAACTTGAAACGATTTTTGCCTATTGACCGTAATGTAACAGAATGCTTTTGACCGTCTTTTGCTTTTTTAAAGGTCAATAACATACAAAATATTTAGGGAGATCCAATTATATTTACGAGAGTTAGAACTCGGCCAGATAGACAGACGGACAGACAAACAGAATAACATAAACACTTTTCAAGTATGTTGAAAAGTGTTTAAAAAATTATTTAATAAGAAATATTTTGAATTTAAATAAGTAAGTAATGCATATCAATTCACAAATGCTTTCACGTACAAGTACATGCAAACGTAAAAAGAAAAGACTGAACTTATAGCTCCATAGAAAAATATGTCCAAAATGAAACTTTTATTGCTGTCGCTGTTGACGTGTGACGTGGAAGAAGAGTCGTAACCAAGACACTGTGACATCTCTCTGTCCCATGTTGAGGCAATTAGCAATTTCGCATTCCGTCACGGCGGTTACATACTGAAATTACAAAATGACTTGAGAGTTAATTTGATTTTTGGTCACTTGAGTATCACTTTATGACGAATGAAAAAAGTCTCATTTGGTCGATGTTCTGCTTTTGATACTTTGACGATCTGTGTCGTAATGGTGAGTTCATATCGATTGAATATGCTATTAGGAGATATAATAAAGTATATAAAATATTTTTTAAATATTTTCTTACATGTTTTATATTTAAAGTATATTTAGACATTTTTTGTCGTAAAAATTTACCTCCCCTAATATTTGGAGAGAATCATTTTTTGACGAATGAAAAACATGAAAAACTGTCACATTTCGGCCAATGTTCTGACTGTGATACTGTAAAAAATCTGTGTCGTAATAGTCACTTCAAATCGAATGAATGTGTTGTTAGGAGATGTAATAAAATAAATACTTTTTTAATATTTTCTTATATATTTACATAGTTAAAGTACATTTAGGCATATTTTGTCGTAAAAATTTATCTCCCCTAAAGTTTGGAGGGAACCATTTTGTGAGGAATGAAAAAAAGTCACATTTCGGCCAATTTTCTGACTATGATACTCTGATGATTTATGTCGTAATGGTCACTTAATATCGACTGAATGTGTTGTTAGAATATGTAATAAAATATATTAAATATTTTTTAAATATTTTCTTATATATTTATGTATTTAAAGTACATTTAGAGATATTTTGTTGTAAAAATTTATCTCCTCTAATATTTGGATAGAATCATTTTGTGACGAATGAAAAAAGTCACATATCGACCAATTCTGATACTTTGACAATTTGTGTCATAATGGTGGTTTCAAATCGACTGCATGAGTTAGTAGCATATCTAATAGAAAGTATTTAATATTATTCAGCATTACATTATTTTTCAATACATTTGAAGTACATTTAAAATGGGGGAGATCACCTTAAAACTTTTTAAAAAATCAAAAACTTTTTTGTAACTCAAAAACTTTTTTGTTGTCCATTATGAAGGAATAACATGTTACCGAACTTTAAAAAGAAAATATGACGATACTCCAATTAAAACCGGTTTTATGATGAAATATATGGAGCCGGTAATTTATTATCCAAATCAAGGTAAATTTTCTTTTTAAAGCTATTTTACTCAAATAAGTTATTCTTGACATTGCGCGCATCATATTTCAAAAACTAAGTAACATAGAAACTAAAAATTGGGAATTATATTGTATCTTATAACCTCTATAATAACCTCTATAACCTTTATAACCTCTACTTATTTTTAAGTGAATACCTGTAATATATTTATTTCTTTTAAAGTTTTTATTGAAATTTTATCTTAGATTTTGCGTTTTATGGTTTAGTTGCCTGAAAAAAATATTTTCATTTGTAAACTTAATTATTATTTTTAGGTTGAAGTTAAAGTACCATATTTTAAGAATATATGTATATATATATATATATATGTGTGTGTGTAATATTAAGTGGATATATCAAACTTTTTTTATAATGTTGCGCGCAACACATGTATGTCATTGAAAATCCTGAATTAATATGTCTTAATTAAACTAAATTCTAATTATATATCATTAAAATTATTTAAAGGAATACGTAAACAAAGAATTGTTCAATTTATTCATTAAAAAATTGTATAATTTGAAGAAATATTTACACCTCCAAAATTTTTTTTAATATTGTCTTAAAATCAAGCAGTATCGAACTGCTGTAATGATCTCCTCCCTTAAACACATATTTTTTTTTATATAAAAATTGAAACCAGCAGCTTCATAAACAGTTTTTTTTTTATCTAAGTATGATGCTCTAAAGTTGTATAAACTTCATATTATTAAAGGACTTTAAAACATTCATTGAAAATTTCTCATATACACTTCAACCTTTAACTGCAAAGAGCTCTTATTAATAAGTCAATATTTGTTATCGAATCAAATGAAATCTGTAAACAGAGAACAACAAAAAGATCCTGTGTAACATTAGGCATATCCAATCCCTTTCCTCTCTTCGAAAGGGAATTTCTCCCCTAATATCTGGGGATTTTCATTTCTTATGCGTCGACAGGCAAAGGTAAATGACTCCCTGGAGAAATTTTGTGTTGAATGGACCATGTATTAAAAAGAAGGTAAAATGTATTGAACTTGGTTAGTCTTTTTATTTATATAAAACTGATGTACACGCTTTTTATAAAGAATTTTTTAAGGATAATTAAGTAACTAAATGTGGTACACAAAAAGAAATATTTAATAAATATATTTAATAATACATAATACTTTTATATTACTATTTATCTTATATAATTCAGACAGGGTGATTGTTCTTGTACTTCATAATTTCCATTATTTTCTATCTAATACAGGGAGGCGAGTGATCAGGGAAAAATACAGCTAAAAAAGGTGTTAAATACCAGTATTTTGTTAAAGAGAAATTCGCCTTCTTTAATCTCTTTATATTATTCGAAGCCTTTTCTATAAGAAAATACTGGTAGTTTCCCTCTTTTTTTTTGACTGTGTTTTTTCCTGACCACTCGCTACCCTGTAATAGTATGACTTCGTATATAATACGTATATACGTATATTCGTATGTAATGCGTATGACTTCTAATGCTTGTATCGTAGAAATTATACAATATTTGCAATACATGATTAAATACTCCACGGTTTCTCTTCACTTAGCAGTCGTTGATAAATTGCTAAAGAAATTTCACTTTATGCACTTAGAACAAAACTGAATACTAAATAAATGGTACGGCACGGGAGAAGTGCCGTGCACTAGTCACACGCAAGCACTACCAAGCTAATGTTAAACCAGTGGAAGAATTTTTTTTCAATTTTTCGCTTAATTTTCAACATTTGGAAGCGATTTTTTTACATAGGATGCCTAAGGTTGACAGGGTACTAACTTGTGCTTTATTTATGAAGTCCCTTTCTATATCGAGACCGGTTCTGACAATATCCTCATAAACAATGAGCTACAATATGTATATACTATATTACATATACATATTGACATACTCTCACACACACATATATATATGCACGCACACATATATATTGAAATGCAAACGAGAAATTTGAAAAGAACGCTGCTGTTGGCTTATCTTTATCTTGCAAGTGTCGTTGCGTGACTAGTGTATGCTCTTACCGAAAATTTTTCAAACTGCACGCAATATACGCGTACTTACATTAGAGATCAAAAGAATATTATGTTTAGGATAAAAGGCGGAAAAAATCCCAGAAATCAGAAATATTGTTACATTTTCATTCCCCAGCGCAGGTTTCTATATATTTTATGTCACAAAATTTTAAAATTACAGTTTTTAAACATTTTTCTTGTCTAAACTTAATTCAAAGGACTTCCACCTGGTTCGCTTTTTTGAATAACTGTATTATCTACGACAATTTTTCCTGCTGTGTGTCTACAACATTTAAAACAAAACTTCGGATTAAGTTTCCACAAAATTTGCAAGAAAAATCCATAAAGAAGATTTCTTTTAAAGGTAGTCTTTAAAATACGTACCTTTGGAAGTCCTGAATTCACTAAAAAAATTCCAAAATGTCGTAAATTAAGTAATTATGAAATTGATATTAAGAATTCGTATACAAAAAATTATACTTATGATATACAATTGGAAGTCAAGTTACTATGTTGTATAATCATATAAAACCGGCAAACAGAGAACAATTAATGGCAGCTGAGTTACATCATGAGTATCACATTTCTCCCCTCCTCGTGAAAGAGAATTTCCCCGTAATATATGGGGATTTTCATTTCTTTTATGTTGATATGAAAGTGTGCGTGACTTCATTGATGTTTATCTTGATGCAATGACTATTATCTTTCGGTGTTTAACAAAAATATACTAGAAGTGTTACTGCTTTTTTTCGTTGAACTTTTAAAAGTTCTTTGAAATGTATATATATATATATATCATCACAGATATTATATGTAATATATTATCTATTAATATCGTGAAAAAAAAAAAAAAAAACAACACATGTTTAAAAAAAAACTAGTTGGATGTGCCAATCCCAAAACTTTCTTCTATCTTATACATCTTAATATTTCAAAAACTAGTTACACATGTTAATACTTCAATATTATTAGTTCATTACTATACCAACTTTGATTTTCATTTTAAATTTCTGCTTCAGTCAATTAAATAAACTAAAAACGAGTTAATCTATATCATGATATTTGTTAAAATTAATAGTTTTTCCTTATTCTGTTGTTATCAGATGTTTGTGAATAGCCGGCTTAGCAGGAAGTGAGTTCCCGCTTGTGCACGAGCCGCCGATGGACAATAGAACTACCAAAAATCTAGAAAAGTATACAAAAATCGCCATCACAGAGCCCCATTACCGCGCGATATTTCCAAATTCAAGGAGGACCTGTTGGCCAAAGCCAAAAACATGCACAAAAAATTTGGTTCAATTTGTATGCATAATTTTATACAATTTTCGATTGTACAATAAAGAAAATGGTACAGACATCGTAATTATAGCGCACCCTTCCAACGGAATTTTTTCGAATTCAGGAAGGACCTTCATGCCATGAACAAAAAGAAACGCAAAAAATTTGGCTCAATTCTCTGCATAACTTCATACAGTTTTCGATGGTATAATATTCAAAATGGCACAAAAATCGCTATTACAGCGCCCCCTAACCACAATTTTTTTCCAAATTAAAGAAGGATCTGCCTGCCAAAGCCAAAAACTTAAAATAAAAATTTGGTTCAATTCTATGCATAACTTCATACACTTGTGGATAGTACAATATTCAAAATCGCACAAAAATCGCTGTTACAGTGCCCCCTACCGGCGATTTTTTTCCAAATTCAGGGAGGACCTACCTGCCATATCCAAAAACTTAAAATAAAAATTTGGTTCAGTTCTATGCATAACTTCATATACTTTTGGGTGGTACAATATTCAAAATCGCACAAAAATCGCTATTACAGCGCCCCCTACCAGCGAATTTTTTCCAAATTCAAGGAGGATCTGCTTGCTATAGCCAAAAACTTAACATAAAAATTTGGTTCAATTCTATGCATAACTTCATACACTTTTTGATGGTACAATGGCGACAGACACACGGACACACGGACAGACAGACATTTTCTATAAACATGTTTTTTGGGATCTCTGACCCCTAAAACATGTAAATCAGTCGAAAACCGGAAGTCGAAAAAAATTTCGATTACAATACTTTCTTCTATTGAAGATAGAAGAAAGTAAAAAGTAAAAGTTATGTAAAAATAGGTTTATATGGCAGAAAATATGTAACATACTGCATTAAATATTTTAAAAAAAATTAATATTAATTATACAAAATGACATTTTTTAAGACATATTTTAGTAATTTATGCTCACGGCAGTGTTGCCAGATTGGGGACTTTTTTAATTCAGATTATTTGACTTTCACCACTTTTTTAATATAGTATAATTCGACTTATTTTTCAGAATTTTTAATATATTTCCAAATAGGCCGAATACTTCTATTTCAAAAAAAGCGGTGACAATCAACAATCTGGGGACAAGATAGTCCCCAATCTGGAAACGCTGGAAAATACGGACCACGGAAAAAATATACTTCTCAGAAAAGCAAATTTCCTCGTAAATTCCACAATATTTTAGTTAATTTCAAATAATTTGGAAAAATATTCACAGTAGTTCTTATTAATTAAAATAAATAAGATAACGAAGAACAGGTGGAATTGGAAGTATAACTTTAGACAATTTTAGTTCATAAAAATTAACCTCATTAAGTAATAAAAAGTACACAGTGAAAAACCCTGTTACTGAGTACCAGCATTTAATACCTCATTCGGTACCGCGTCGATTTGTTGAAAAAATGCTACAATAGTCTTCCATCTGCTTTGTTTGAATTGAATATACGTTGTTAGTGGGAATAATGTATCATTTGTTTGATATTCGAATTAAAATACTGTATACAAATAGGCTGATTTGTAATAGTGTTAAATGAGTAACATTCAGGTACAAAATAAAACTTCTAAGTCCTTTTCATAACTTCCCAAATGAAACATATCTTCTCTTGAAAAGAGGTCGGTGAATACTTCAAACAAAGTATTACTGTAAAATTTAACATCATATTGAAAAAAAAAAAAAAAAGGAATCTTGTTCTGGAACTGTTTCTGGATCAAGCAAAACTTTACGGTTACTTTCTCTTTTGAGTTATCCACGATTCCGAAAAGGCATTCCTCTGTCTTTAGAAACTTCATAAACTAATAGATTTCCAATATTTAAAAGACCAATTCTGAATTAAAAAAACTTTCGGCTGCACATATCTAAATTTAAAAAAGGGAGGGGTGGCTTGTTATATCAAGGAAAATAAAGAGTTTACCAAAATGTTTCCGAGTAGTTTTTACATTGAATTAATCAGTATTTTTAACAACAGGAAATATTACTTTTCCAGGAGCTATTAATTCTCAGGTAATTTTCATGTTAAGTAAATAAACAAGCTAAATTAACACATATTAAATTTATTAGATATAATTAAATATCAGATTAGATATTAAATTTGACACTATTTTGTCACTATTGCATTTATGACAGAGTTAACAATGTTTATTTGTATTTCGCAAAGTTTTGGTAGATCCAGATATATTTCTCTTTTTCTTCAGCGCAATCAGTACAATTTCGTTTAAAAACCTTCTCTGTTTTATAGTGCACGACTCTCCTTTAAAATTATCATAACAGTTGCGTGCGTTCCTTTTACTTCAGAATCTGATTAGTAATATTCATCTTATCTAATTGCCGATTATGTTGTTACTATCCGTTTTTAATCACATGAAATCAATAAGCATAGAATAGGTAACAGTAACTATAAATATAACACGCTCTTAAAATCTTTGTTTTCTTTTAGGAAAAGGAAACAAGGATTGAGAATTTCTTTCTTGCATCATATTTTTATATCTCAAATTCTTATATACTTTTCTCTTATATCTCGGATTTTCATTTGTATATATAGGGGAGACTGGGGAGAGTTGATAATAGGGAAGGTTTGACTCCCCCTTCAGTTTTCATATTTAAAAGAATTTTCGAGTTTTTCAAATAGGTGGCAACCAAAGCTACTGAAATGCTTGCACAAAAGCCTTTGTTTCATAAATATAATTGAAATAGGTTTGGAAAAACCAATTGTGAAGGGTTTTCAGCTTAAAAAGTGCATTTCTTAGAAAAAAAAATAAAGATTTTCTCAGATAAAATATATCACAGAAATTTAAGTAAGTAGTTTTAAAGTAATGTAGACATATTGAGCTTTCTTTCTAGGCATAAAGATTCTACTGTAAATCAGGGTAAACATAACCATGTGCTATACTTCAAAAAGTAACTATATGGGGAGGCTTGACACAATCAATGTGTGTGTGTGTGTGGGGGGGGGGGTTGACCAGATGTTCAAAGCTCCTTAATTAACTGTTTTGGAAATCGTTTTATTACACACTGTACATAATGAAGGTTTAATAGTTGTATTTCTAAAATAATGTAATTTTATTTTGTAAAGGTACAGTAAGATGGGGTGATAGAAAGGATAATGTTTAAAGCTGATTAAATGACGATGAGAAAAATTGCTATAAGAAGCAAGAAAAAAATTAATGAAATATAAATTGGAATCAAAACACTTTAGAAAGGTATGTAGATAATTTCACCAAGATGAACACAATGAGATGAAGTCAAAATGTCTGGCAACTAGTGTTGCAAAGTCGAGTTTAAAAATAAGTGGGTGTTTAAAACTGAATTTTTCTCCTGTGCGCTGAATTTCGTCTAAGCAGGTTTGTTTACACATCACATTTTTTGAAATATTTTTTAATAATAATTAAAGTTTGTAGCATAAAATTATATATATTATATATATATAATAAATATAATATATATAATAATAATATAATATATATATAATTTATTATATATATATAATAAATTTGAAATCACAAATATATGAAGAAATTGGTATTAAAATGTAATTTTGAACATTTCTGACTGATAGAGGGAACTTAACTGAACACATTTACAAAAGTTCAGACTTCAATTCAAATTAATATTAGCCTTTTGAAGCTGAATTGCCAGAATCGCCAGAGTCACATTGTAAAATCATGGCCCAGTTGCCTTATATAACCTTATTGGTTTTTTTTTTGTTGTTGTTGTTAGATGGGTTTTCGATGATGACAAAATTGGTACATTATTCTATCCCTTCATAAACAATTTAACAATTATTGGTTTACTACAAGCTAATGATTCCAAAACATGCATTAAAAATTCCTGTATGAACATTTTATACTTACACTGTAAAGTTCTATGTCAATATATGTTTTTGAATTGCATTAAATGTGGGAATAAAGAACGCAAAATGATAACTATACAACAGTCGCGTGTTCGACTTCCCTTCAAATTTTAATAGACATTTTCCCATCCGACCAATATCTCAGAATTGTAATTTCTGATGTGTCTGTTTGAAAAGTTAAATTTCTACGTCGGAAAAACTTGAACGAATTAACACTCTGTGTTAAATGGACAGGCGCAAGAAATTATAATTCGATGAATATCTTAAAAATGTATTAAAACTCATATAATATGTGAAAAATACACCTATTATTATCATTTAAAGAAGTATTTTTGGAAATAAAATAAAGATGATAGGAAAAACAATTACCAGTCTATAACCTACTATTAAAGGAAAAAAATGTGTACTATTTTAATATATTTTCTACAAATCTATGCAAGTGTCTCAAAATTAGTAGTCAAATTTCCTTTAGAGGTCTGCACGGGCCGGAATTTCCTGGCCCGGCCAAAACGAAAGCTATCTTGGTCCGGCCCGGTGTAAAAATTGAAAGTTCGGCTGGAGCCCGGGACGGCCCGTTTACATTTTTACAGTTCTCGGCCCGGCCCGTACAAAAATCAGTGAAAACAGGCCCGGCCCGGCCCGACACAATTTCTACAAAAAAAAAAAAAAAAAAAAAAAAATCCGTTTTTTCTCAAAATACAATTAAGATTCTTTTAATGAATACTACATACAGACGTGTGAAAATTGTTAGAATAATTGTGAAATTTACAATAAAAACTTGTTATATTAAAGAAATATTTAAAAAATATTGATACATTTAATATTTAGTGTGCATCCCCTTGTTTTTATTAAAGAAATGATAGCATACTTGTCTGGGCATACTTTGTATGAGTTTTCGGCAATTAATTTGTATTTCGTTGTCATGATGACAAATTTGAATGAGTGTTTCTATCAGACTAGTGTTGTTTGTGATGTTGTATTTCTTTAATTTTTTCTTTACAATGGGCAAAGGTTATCTATAGGGGTTCATATCTGGACTGTTTCCAGGCCATGGAAATGTTTTCTGTAATTAAATTAAAGAAATGCAACATCACGAACAAGAATGTTCTGATAGAAAAACTCATCCAAATTTGGTATCATGACAACGAAATACAAATTAATTTCCAAAAACTCATACAAAATATGCCAAAACCTATTGAATCTTTACTAAAAAACAAGGGGATGTACTCTAAATATTAAATGAGTCAATATTTTTAAATGTATTATTTCTTTAATATAACAAGATTTTAATGTAAATTTCACAATTATTCTAATAATTTTAACACGTCTGTACATATTTATGGGAACATTTTACAGTATATTTTACATTACTATGATGTTCGCAAAACAGAAAACACACAATAGTAAACATTAACGATTACTACAGTGTTTTAGCCATCGTGTCTACAGACATTTCAAAATGGAAATAAGGATTCATTAAAAGATTGATGTAGTTCAGAATAAAGGATTAAAAACATGATAACTTTTGAAGCAGTATAATAAAAAGTAGATTTGTGAAAATATTTCTCTCATTTTTAAGGCTTTTCTCAAATCCAAAGGGGGCTATATTTCGACACATTTATGATTACCTTTCTTTTCGAAAACGCGTAAGATTGGCAGGTATTCTTATTCAGAAGCTATGTAAATGTCGTTCTTTTTTTTTTTTTTTTTTTTTTTAATAGATAAAAGCAATATATCTTTCTGAAAATATTGTCAAAGAATATATAATATTGTCGTTCAATAAGAAAATATTGTCGTTTTGAATCTAATTTCCGGAAGCAATAGCACAGGAAAGGAGAAAAACGTACAGTCACGTGACAAGAATCTCTGTTATCTCTGTAAGTAATTTATCAAATATGGAAAAAGCTATTCGTTTCCAGATGCCTTCAATGGGCAGGCCTATCAATTTTATGCCTTTATAGTTAAAAATGAGTCAAAAAATGTGTCTGAAAGTTTCGCATTGTTGAGCAATGAATATGAGAACCACCTTCAGGTATACTTCCAAAGATACTGTTAAGAGAAGTTCATTATCACTATTAATGCTACAAAACACAATGACTGTCCTACACACCCTGAGATCGATTAAGACCAGTTCCGTCCCGGCACGAGTCTGATGAAAAAGATTAAACTTGGAATCAGACATCTTGTAACTGTAAGATGCCGATCTCTACGATGGACATATTACATTTATGTATTGATGTTGTTAAACTCGCATCGGCTCGTGACGCACATTTATACTTCTCGAGAAAATCATATTCCTTGAAAATGGCTCGTATTTTATCTGCTTCGCTTGAATTCTTATATCGGGCCGATAGCCCCGATTAATTTTTTTGCCGGCCCGGGCCAGCCTGGCCCGTTGAAAAAATTGTCCTAATTCGTCCGGCCCGGCCCGTTTGAAAATTCGCCTTCATTCCACACGGGCCCGAGGCCCGTGCAGATCTCTAATTTTCTTTTATAACTTTAAAAATACTAACATAATTGTATCTATATTTTCATCAGATTTACTCAAAATGGTCATCAGTCGCATCCAATCAACATTCATCTCGATGCTTCATAGTTCGAAGTGTAGCTAGTTACGGTATATTGACAGTATTTTCCATTTTGTCATCATATTTTCCACCTACCACATTTAATCTGCAGAAAATTTCATTAAAACATTTTCATTTATATTAAATTAATGCATGGAAATCCTATGTTCGGCTTGAATTTTGAAATCCTGTTTTTTCCCCTCTTTTTGACTGAATAAGTCTCAAAACCTAGATTCTGGAATAAAAGTTCTTTGTCTCGACGTGTATACCCTTAAATATTTTTACTAATACAGTTGAACTCGGTTACTAAGAGTAACAAGAGGATTATAAACATCTACGTATTAAGCGTTACTCTTAATACCCGTGAAGATAATAAAAATCTTAAAAACAACTTTAATTATCCCAATGCTAAAACTAACTTAATATCATTCCTTTCCTAATTCTAATCTTATTTTTGGCAAAAATCAAATGAAAATGAGCAGATGTTTTGTTCGTATTATGAGAGATCTTTTTTTTTGTAGCTCATAAAAAGCGTGAATATATTTATATAGCTTAAATGATGCATCAATCTTAACGTTCAAATCGCTCTTTTTAATCGTGTCTTCGTTTTATCAGTGCTCGTATTAAACGAGTTCGAATGTATTTTTAAAACAAATTTCCTAATTCAGGTAAGAGATGCTGTTTAATGCATAACATTAAACTTCAAAATTCTGTTGACTTGGTGCTTAATATAATTCTGATACACTCGAAATTCCCCAAAGAATGTATTTGCAGAAATGCTTTATGCTTACACTGCAATGTTTGAAGTCAATATTTGTTAGTGGATCGTCAGAAATCCGGCAAACAAGGAAAAGTTTATGGCAAGTGTGTAATGTACGGAATATCCGATTTCGCTTCTCTGTTAGATAAAGAATTCCTCCCTTTGAGTAATATCCAGAGATTTTCATTTCTTATGTGGTGACACGAAAGCGTAAACGATGCCTTCGAGATTTCTTGATGAATTGTTTTTCCTTCTGTGTTGCAAAAAAAAAAAAAAAAAAAAAAAAAAAGATGTTGAAGAAATTACGCTGAGTCAGCTTTCTTTAGATATTTTAAAGTGATATTGAAACAAGAGAATGTATTCTAAATTAATGGTGATTTTTTTTATATCGTTGAACTGTATGAAAGCGGCACAATTCATCCCTTAATTTCAAAGTTAAATAAACAAGAAAGAAGCAGGAATTCTGCTTTTTCAGGAATTAGTGTCGCCCCTGACAAGGACGGAAAAATAATTATTATTATTATGAGGTGTAACCCGTCGAATTTCGGCGAAAGAAAATGTTTAAGAAGGAATTGTTTCATTAATTTATAATAAACCTACAAAATTAGTTATAATAAAAAATGCATCTTATATTGGTTTAGTCTAACTCTCAAGCAAATATTATTTAAACCTAAATGTCTTCCTATAAAGACACTCTAAATTTTTGTAAAATTTTGTTTTTTACCTGTGCATGATTTCAACTGCGTCATTTTCAAAAGTGAAGCATTTTTCTCCTGTGAAGAATTTCAGAGTCTCTGGAGGGAAAATGATGCGCGTCTACAAAACATATTTCAGCTTTAAGACTTAAAATACAGTCTTTCATTTTATGACATCATTTTATGACATCACAAAATGACATCATTTGTATCCGCTGAAGAATTCCACATTTACGATACAGTCTTAAACAACATCTATGAAAAGTATGCATATGACTTTCACTATCGCGGAATAATATAGAAACCCAGCAAAAAGCGATGTCGTAAACTAGATAAAAAAAATGGCTATCTAATGATTCATATGCCTTCATTTGTTTGTAACATTAACATGGATACTTAAAATTAAGTATAGTTTAAAATAGATCCATGTTTTATCAGAAATGATTAATTTATATTTTTTCAAAATATAAATTTATTTATTCATTTTTTATTTCATATTACATATTATATATTTATGTAATATAAATTAATGTTTATTTATATTCATCATTACATATCAATCTATTTATTTACACTGCTCAAAACAATTAAAGGATATTTGAAGTTTTATATAAAATAAAGATATAAACGAAATTTTTTTTGCCGAAAATAGAAGAAGAGAATCACAAATGCAAATTTTTCTGGTTTCAAACTGTGGATTATGCAAATTTTGAGTTCGACGTCAAAAACGTCGCTTCAGCGGCAGCGAATGAAATTTGACTTTCAACTGGATAAACGAGAATGAAGACAAGGATGATCGGCATTCAGTGATTGCTTTGTTTCGATGAGTACGATGTCTCAGCGAAGTCATTTGACAGATTCAGAAGCTTTGAGAATTGTTGGTAGGTTAGAAGGGGGCCAAACTCAAGCCGAAGTAGCGCAAGCCATTGGAGTGTCACAAAGTGTCATTTCCAGGATCTGGAACCGTTTTTTGGAGAGTGGATGTGCAGGCCGAAGACCAGGGCAAGGTCGTAGACGGGCAACAACGCCCAATGAAGATCGGTATTTAGCGTTAACAGCTCGGAGACACCGAACCATGAACGCTACTCTTCTCCAACAACACCTTCGCTCGGCTACAGGCACCCCGATTTCAACTCAGACTGTCCGAAACCGGCTCCATGCTGTAGGTCTGTATGCTCGCCGACCGATGGTATGTGTTAGATTAACATCAAGGCATCGTCGCGACCGCAGGGAGTGGGCAACCGAGCATGTCAACTGGAGGAGAAATGAATGGAGCAATATTCTGTTTTCTGACGAGTCCCTTTTTTCTGTGCATCCGGATAATAGGCGTATTTTCATCTGGAGGGACCGTGGCAGTAGGAATAATCCTGCGTTCGTGCACGAAAGTGTCAGATTTGGCGGTGGAGGAGTGTTGGTGTATGGTGGCATCTCCATTGACGGGCGCACTGACTTCTACATCATTCGAGATGGAGCTCTGACTGGTCGCCGATATAGGGATGAGATCCTCAGACCTATTGTAGTCCCTTACGCTGCAGCAATCGGAGATAACTTCATTTTAATGGACGATAACTGCAGGCCACATCGTGCAAACCTGGTGGAGGATTTCCTTTTCTAGGAAGGAATCGTTCGAATGGAATGGCCAGCGTGTTCTCCAGACATGAATCCAATCGAGCACTTTTGGGACGCTCTAGGAAGACGAGTTTCTGGCCGCCAACAACCCTCACAAACTCTCCAAGAACTGGAAAGAGCTCTTCTGGAAGAGTGGGGCAGAATACCCCAACTCGTCATTAATAGCCTCATTGAGTCCATGCCTCAAAGGTGTTCAACGTTGCTGGCCGCCCGTGGAAACCATACCCCCTACTGAAAATGATTTTCTTTGAAGAAAACACCTTTTCTTATTCTTTTTTTCTCATATGCACAAATTGTGTTTTTTTCCTTTAGTACACAAATGCGCAATAAAATGCATTTTTTTCTGCCAAACATGTGTAATTTATTCTCATATAACCTACTATGTCTGTCGACCATGTATCAATCAGCTAAACAGTTTACCAGATAAAAAATCCACCTAAAACTGCAATATCCTTTAATTGTTTTGAGCAGTGTATTTTAATTACAATTCTTTTTTCAGTTGTTATGAGAAAATGGCAACAAAAAATACGGTAATCTACTATTTTCCAACTATTTTCC
The DNA here is from genome assembly GCA_963932465.1 of Maratus speciosus. NCBI lineage: Eukaryota > Metazoa > Arthropoda > Arachnida > Araneae > Salticidae > Maratus > Maratus speciosus. The sequence continues at coordinate 382,455,657 of OZ010789.1, forward strand.
CTTAACTTTCTACAGAATCGGAGTCACTAATCAATTCAATCACTTTCAATTGTCACCATTACAGAAATCGCATTAAAAACTACAAAAAAAAATTAATAACTCAAAAATAAATTGAGATGCAGCTTTCAAACAAATTGCAGTTAAAAGTACGTTTTTACCCTCTATATGAAAGTGCAAAAATTGAAAATGTGTGATGCTTTGAAGATTAGAAAATTTCAGTAGAGATTATCAGTATTTGCAAGGGTACGTCAGCTTCATTTTACGGCTGGTTTATGTAAAGTTAATTTTTAGGGACTGCAGTTTAATTGCTGCCTGAAAGAAATAGAATATCGGGGGCTAATACATACATATTAATTGTTGAATTTTAACATTGCTTCCAATCCAAATTATTAGACTCAAGCAATTAAAGTATTAAATATTCGATTACCGTGTATTCCAGCGTATAATGCACACCTTTGAAACAAACAAAATAGTCAAAATTCATAGATCCGGCTGGTATAAAACAAAAAATTGAAATTTAAGATACTATAAGTATAAAAGTGACATGTTTAGAGAATGAACTAGTGAATAATTGCAAATGCATTACAGGGATTCAGTGAAACAGATGGACTTGGGTGTACCATATGAAGAGTCAAGGGAAAACACGGTGATATTCAGAGATTCACTGTTCTTTTGAGCACAAGTGTCGGCTTTTAACGTTCTTTCCAACTTTCTATTTTATACCATTCTTCTATTATGTTTTCTCAAAGGACTTTCATCGTTCGTCTCTTTTTACATCGATAATCTTCAGCTGTGTCTTTAAATTTTCCGCAATCATATTATTGCCAAACGATAATACGTTTCTCAAGCTAACAGTTAGCACTCCCATTGTAAATTTTTCAAAACTGGGTGTATCATAATTTTTTCCTTTACTTTTCACACGTGCTTGAATCGCTACTATTCATTTTGTCTGTACGTTTATACTAGTTATAGTACGATTTTTTGTACGTTATTATATCTTCGTGCTACATATCTTAGGAAGATTTCTTTGCAATGAATGGGGTGCACGTAATCTGGCGAATATACCTAAAAATAGAAAAATGTAGTTTTAAGTCGTGGGTTATGCGCCGGAAAATACGGCATATGCATTGTGTACTGAGCTACGGCAAATAGAAGTTTTAGTATTTATAATTTTTGTATTGTACAGTCGTGGGAAAAAAAAAAAAGTTAACACCCCCTACTAACTCCCCAACAAATTAGCGTAGAAGAACGGTACCGAACGATTGGAAATAAAATCTACTTTTAAATGATGTATTTAAAATTTGCTTATGGGGGGGGGGGGGGTGTCAACTACACATTAAAACGAACCCAAACTTAATTTTTGTTTTAAATGGCAATACCCAATTTTAACAGGATATTTCACATCTTGGGATCAAACTGTGCCTACACACCAAATTTCAAGTCATCTGAATGATAAGTTTTTGAATTATAAAAATTCTACATTTCGTGTTTCTAATGTTAAATTACATTTCCATAGTTTCATTAATATCTCCTGAAATTATACTCCTAATGTGCTAATTTTTTGTGTATCAATAATATTAAAATACCCAAACATAAATATGTTGAATTTACAATTTGTATAATTTTATGGTATGAATTAGGAATTATGAAATTAATATCCCATTAAAATATAAACTGCAACCTACAATATTTTTGATGGATTTACATCTATTAAGTCCTGCTTTATAGAAATCCAAAATTTCACATTTTTCTTCCAAGTAGTTTTCAAATTATGTTTAAAAAACGGCAAAATGATGGTTTAAGGAGCCGTCTATGATAGAAGTGACTAGATATTTTGAAATTCCTTATGCCATTCTGTAATCAAGCAATCTTCAATGACTGCTTGAGTGACATTTAGGATGACTTAATCAAGAAGGGGGCTCTGTCGATCAACAATGCAGTACCGAACTTCAATTCGGATACAGCCCCTTAAATACGCTTGTTTTAAAATAATTAATTCCTCGGAAATTTATTGTTCGAATTGCATAAAAATTTGTTTTCGGGCTAAATGAAAGGGGTAGAGTTCATTTATGCTGGCAGAATTGTGTACTACTATTGAAATAAACAAAGTTATGGTTCGTTTTAATATGTAGATGGTCCCTTCAGCAAAAATTTATATACATCATTTGAAAGTAGACATTATTACAAATCGTGTGGTATCAATAACTTTCTTCTACGATAATTTTTTGCAGAGTTAGTAAGGGGTGTTACAGAACGCAATTTCAACTCCCGGCTGGGAAAGGTTCACTCAACCTTTCATCCCTTCGGAGTCGATAAAATGAGTACCAAGCTTGCATGGGGACTAAACACTGACGGCTTCACGTTAGGCTGACCACCTGTCCGGGACATATGTTATATAGCCCATGAGAGACAGGGAACATGATTGGACACTGTAGAAACTGATACTTAATGAATCATATAGCAGCAGATTTCGTTTTATTTTTTTTTTAACCATTTGGAAAAATGGTTATTGTTCTCTGTCAGGGTAGGAAATCAAAAACATATCTGAGGCGTTTTATTGGTTGACTCCGCATTTTATTCGTTTTCTGATTTTTCTATACAGTAATCTCTATTTCCCTTTACTTTCAACAGAGATGGATACTTCTGTTGCCACTATGACAAAAAAATAATAAAAACTACAAAAAAAATTAATAACTCAGAAACAAATTGAGATACAGCTTTCAAACAAATTGCATTTAAAAGTACATTTTTTTTCTATATACGACGGTGTAAAAAGTAATATTATAGGATGTTTAGAAGTTTAAGAATGAAATTTCATTTAAAATTGGTCGTCAGATTTCTACGATGGAAAAGCCTTTTCCCGAACAGCCAATGAATAAAACGTAAGCTTGGATAATACGTAAGTTTCAGAAAATCTGACGAGTCTCAGGCGATTTTCGTCGCTTGCAATTTTTACGTGTAATAACACTATTAATGTTTAATCCATGGCGTACATAATGTATGATCAACTCCGTGCGATTTTTTATGTCTTATATTTTAGTCTTTGAAAAAATCATTTTCCAAATGGTCGTTGCAATTTGTTAAATTGCTTTTATTTATTATTTTTTTTTAATATTTCTAATTACAAAATGTATTGAAATCAAATATTGCTAAATTTGTTAAAGGGTGCAGTTGTTGTACATAGGACTGAACGCGTATCACAATACGAAATTTATTTTTATAAGGTCAAACTTTCCCAGAACTTATTTTTACAAAGGAATTTATCGAAGATAAGATGTTGTCGAGATTCGTCATGAAACTTTTAGAGGTGAACCAAGCATATGAAAAAAATTCCAGATGCAAAACGTGTATCATTTCTCACAGCAGTTAAAAAAATGTCAAATAAACCTATGATTATTATTTAGAAATACCTACAGAAAATATAGGAAGGTATGAGCCCTATAAATGAATTCCGTTATATTATTCAATGAAATAATTTTTTTAACTAATGGTTGTCACATACGAACACACATATGATGTCACATCGAACTATACGCTATGTTCTGAGCTAGTTTTGCACTTTAAAACTTAAAAAAAAGTTCATGGTCCTATTCCAAAAAATCCCACTCTTGGAAATTTAATATTTAGTCTTCAATACGCAAGATAAATACAACAATATAAAGTTATTAGGCATGTTATCATTATAAAATCTGAAAAAAATCTTTATCGCTGTTTTTATCACATTCCATATCATAAAAATGAAAATACATGTAAGTTTTGCTTTGCTGTGTGATATGTAAAGAAATTCTTCTATCACCTTAATAAAATTACTCCAGTTTTTCCACATAATAACGAAAACAAGCATTCATAAATGAATACCGCTAGGTAAACGCACATCTATAATAAAAGAACCTTGAACGAAATAACTTTTATGTAATAATATTTGTAACAAAATAACTTGTATTGAATTTTTCTTATTAACTTGCTTAAAATATCATTTTAATTATAAATATATAACACAATGAAGCAACAGTTTAAAACAAAACCAATCTACAAAATTTTATGCTGATTCAAAATCATTTTTAAAGTTCCGATTTCCATTTAAAAATGCATTTTCAACAAAATATGAACAATGATTTTGTTTAAACATTAATTAAATAATATATAGAAGTTTCTATCTAAGAACAAGAAGAAAAAGTTTTAGTATATGTAATTTTTACATTATATGGAAAGGAAACTTTAGTTCGGTGCAATTACTAAAAATATATTATCAGTTCGCCTTTTCGTGTATCGTCATAAACATATATGTATATATCTTTTTTTTAATCTAGAGCCTTGCTTTATCACCAGTTTCTAAATTAAGTGTTATCTATTTATGAACTGTCATTTAGAATCTATACCGGATTTTGGTAATGTTACTGATATCATCCTACTAATTTTTGAAACTTTATTAAATGACCACACTCTAAATTCGAATACAATGTATTGAAGTTTTCAGCTCCTTTCTTCAGTATAAATTTGATTTCAATTGTAGAGTATTTACCTCAAATTAAATTTGTAACGTACTTGGATTACCCGGAGAGTGCGAATGTATTCTATCCACCAAGCCACTGAAATGTCAATTTAAGAGCATTGTTACATTTGCGCCTCGGGTTATTTGACTACTCCTCAATGTCATTTTAATACTGAGTACATAACATTGGACTGAATATATTCTGAAAAGGGTTAAACTAAAAGTGCATGGCTTTGAAATGTTTTTGCGTTAAGACAAATTATAAAATTAGTTAAAAAAAAAAAGAAATAAAACTCAAAGATTTAAAATCTTTATAGTTTCTCTTTACATATATGAATTAATAAAAGTCTAATGCTACGTATTTAAGTTTTAGAGGTTTCTTTCGTAACAGTTTAACGAATATGCATTTCAGAATGTTCTCCCACTGATAACATTGGTTTATCTAAATTGTCATTATATTTGTTGGATTTATTTTCCTTTTTACCATGTTTTCCATAACTTTCCATTTGTTTATTGTCTGATATAAAATGAGTTCTATAAATTTAGTGAAAATAACAGTTTACCTAGACTTTTAGCACCGTTATCAGTTAAAGATACTCTCGAATCCATATTCGCTACTTTCTGCCACATTCATAAAACCGTTTTCATTGAGTTTTGTGTAAAATTTTTCAGTAAAATTTTAAAAACTACTAGAAAATAACTTTTTTTTAATAGTGTACTTCCCTAGCCTTTAATATTCAGACGCTATTGTAACTTTCCTGTCTAGGCATGGGGTTGTGTGAGTAATATCATCTTATCGGGTATTTACAATATGCTTTAGCAACTGTAGCCAGTAAGAAAAAGTTCTTCCCATGCCCATAAATAAAAATTACACAACATTTTAAAAATGAACAGAAAATCAATAAAATTTTAATATTAGATGAGGCGGGAATATTGATAAACAAGATAGAAAAAGTTAATGACTATGTGTAACTTAAGTAAAGCTTAAAATAGGACATGTTAATGATCCGATCATAAAGAAATATGCTATCTTTTCACAGGACCGTAGCAGCCAGAAAGAAATTTAGAGGGTGAGGGTCAGGGTCACTGACACATTTCAAGAGAGATTATCTAAAACGTTTGTTAAACATATTTTTTTATAAATATATTTTAAATATCGGTCTATTAACGAGAAATAAACAATCAGATAAAATGTCTTAAAATTAAAGTAGCTCAAAATATTGAGATAGATAATTCTCTGTCTTTGATACTTCTGAATTGGGTTTGAATTCAATACCGGCCCTTGGCTACGGATTTGGCTATTCAGATATAATTAAAAATGCCAACAGCTAATATAATTTCAAATACTGTCATAGATGATCAGTTTTTACCGGAATTCCGCTATATCCAATGTTTTGACAAATAACTCCGAAAACACGCAAAACGTTTTTTATTATTTTTTATATCAGATAATTCCTTTATAAAAGTTTAATTTATAAAATATCAAAAATATATCAGTTTTTAATTTTAAAAAATTCAATTGAAAATGTATGTAATTTTCTTTAATAGCACACTACATTTTATTTAAGAAACTGTTTTTAAAATCTGTAAACTGGTGCAATCTTACCTTTTTTTCTAGCATTTTATGAAATTTAACAATACAAGTTTCACCCCATTTCATTTACATGATAAATACGTGTTTAGAAGCACCTAAAAATTAATATTCACGAATTTCATTTTTGCCATAAAAGGATTTCATTAGGTTTCTTTGTAATTTTCAGGAAAAAAGTAAACTTTTTAAAAGTGGATTTTCTTTTGAGTGAATTTAAAAAAAGTCTTTTTTTTACGTAAAAAAGCTACAACACATAAAGTACACATAAGTATAACATTGTTCTAAATAAATTAAATCACTTTAACAGATTTCTTTTGAAGTCTTTTTTTTTCTAGTTTTTTTTTAATTTTTTCATGATTAAGCAGTTTTAATGCTAAAAGATATTTAAAAATTAAATTGTTCATTCTGCAGCATTCTTCATAATTAAATGATTCCCTAGTCTTCTTTTAATAAGATTTACATTTTGCTTCTTTCAAAAGTATGGATATATTCTTGGATATTATTTATTTTATCAAATGAAAAATTTTAAAACTAAAGTAGGTAATTGTTTTTAGTTGAAAATTAATTTAATGTTTCATAATAATGCATTGGTAAAAACATATCTCTATTCATTTATATTTTAATATTATCACGCATACAAAAAAAAGAAAGAAAATGAAGTAAAATGTATGCTTCATTAACTGAAATAAAGAAATTGATCTAACAAGAAAGTTTACGGAAATCTATATATATGTATATATATATATATATATTACGCTATCGTATGTGGCACAGAATTAGCGATTATTTGTTAATTGTTTAATGGCAACGCCCGAATGAAACACATCTCATTGGTTATTGAACAAACGAATCTCATTGGTTATTAAACCTCATTTAATGCATCTTCGTACCTATAAGAGAGGTTACCAAAGGGGAGGGGGGGAGGCTCTGTTCTGCTACCAAATGCCTCCAAGTTTGTCGCCAACATGGCAATATCTCTAATATTTCGCCAAATTTCCTTAGACTTCCATTGTAAACCAATAGGGTTTACTTGCTTACAGAAAACCAACAAATTGAGATATTTTAATGCAACAAAAACTAATATTAGCTCAAGGGATTATATTAATTATATTTAACGTAGTCCGAGTCAGGGATGTAGTGGAGGGTATACGGAGGTATACGTCGTATACGTTTTGGAATTTTTTAAGGAACACCGCATGCCCTCTGTTTCTCAAAAAAGCAATAGTATATACACTCTAGGTATACCCTCTGCTTAGAGAGTATACCTATTTTTTTTTTACGATTACACCACTGTCCAAGTAAATTAAATTATGGATGAAAGTAACATGATACATGCTTAGCATGCTTTCCCAAACATAAATTTTAAGGGCGACCAAACTGGTCACCAAGGGCGGATAGTATAATGTAATCTTCCTAGTAAATCACGATTTCGAGACGCATTCTTTATCTTCAGAAATCTGAGAAAACCAATAGATTTTCGAGAGAATCATTTCTCTAACAAAAAACTGTTTCGTTGCCCGTAATTTTCGAAAACGTCACGAAGTAGTTTTTACAATGTAGTAATCAGTTTTCCCAAACCTGTATCAACAGAAGAAATGAATATTATCAATTTGCATGTAAGCATTTTCACGTTCAACAGACAAACATTCAGAATTATAGCGGAAAATGAAAATGATTTGTGGTACTTTTCCAGTGTAGAGGCTTTAGCTATTTTTTTTTTTATCTTGACGCTGTTCAGGGTTCAGAAGGTGATATTCGTTGCCATATGATATAAACAACTATGGAAACAAACCAAATGAATTTTTATGCTTGTTTATGTATGAATTTATAAATGAATAAAAATATAATTTGTATATATATATATATTATTGTTTTTCATATAAATTCACACCTGTTTGCATATAAAAATAGATAAATAGCTTCCTTATATTAAATAAATCGTATAAATGTTGAATAAATTTTTTCTGTATATGAAACAGTGAATAGGTTACTAGTAAATATTATGAAAAAATTTATTTTTCCAGCCAAGGCCATTTCTTCATTTCTCCAAGGCCTATATACTACAGGAAAAGTACCTGATTCTGTTACTCTTATAAATTATTTTATGTATAAGTTCCGTTACGCAGTTGAAAATATTTACTTCAAAATTAAAATCATGTGAAAATACGATATTTCATGTTGATACTAGATTAGAGAAACTGATGCAGTGAAAATACTACTTCGTAACGTTTCCGAAATTTCGGAAGGCAAAAGATACTTTTGTTTCAAAAACTCTTTTGTTGTATACTCTGAAATCTATTAGTTTCGGTGGTTTCTGAAAATAAAGCATTTCGAAATCGTGGGTAACTCAGAAATAACATGATTTTTATTAAACTTTCTTGCTAAATCAAGAAAAATCTCTTTTACTTCCGCAGTGTCGCTGCATAAACACTCAGACCTAAAACTAATTAAAAATATATTTATTCTCATAAAAATAAGGTTTGATTTTGATTTCAAAACTTTATTTTTTTAACCATGAAAATATAACTTGAACCGAATTTCAAACAAGATTTTTGTGCACTGACTATTCCATATTTTATTTCATTTATTTATTTTTAGAACGAGAAACAAACTGAAATTGATGAAATATACAGAAGTATATGAATTCATTAAATGGATTAAAACTTTTTATCAGATTTCTTTTGATATCGTAATTTTAAATTAGGGATTTTTTTTGTTGTTGTTGTTCATTACTTCTCTCAAGGGAACGTTCCCAATTACATTTTTTTAATGCGAAATGGAGGTATGTAATTCTTAATTATTTTTTGTTGCACATATTCACATTAGGAGTGGGTAAATTTTATTCTGGAATATTTTTTTATCTTATATTATTACTCATTAATGTTAAGAGAGAGACAAAAAAAGTTAATTAAAATTGTTTCTTTTAATTAGTTCTGTCGAAAATAACAAAAACAAAATATAAATCATTTCCCAAGTAGCACAAAACGGTTGGGCCAACATTGGCTAATTGTTAGCCCACTGTAACAAATTTCTACCTTGTCGTACCACCGGCCAATCTATTGTTTGCTACGGAAGCCCAACAGAAGTCCAGCGATTAGTTGTTCAGAATCCTGCTCGGATACATTCAAAATACAGTGATCTATGTACCTACCATTTCCCAAACAATTCCCAATTTTAATATTCTCAACCCTAGTATTTCCCAAAGTTTTCGACAAACTGCCAACGCTGGCCCAACAATGTACAGTAGAAGCTCTTTAATTCGGCACGTCTTTGACGACAGCCGTGCCGAGTTAGCGATTTTGCCGGATTATCGAACGTCAATGCACTTTTTGTGTTCACCTACATTATGAATCTGTGCAAATTGTATAAATTTGCAATAAAAACAAGTATTGTTCTGTATTTCGCCGAACTGTTTCCGTATTCGTAGTTCTGTAGTTCGAAGGTTCTAACAACTGTGAGAATTGAAGTCAAAACAGAATACAAAATTAAATTCCATTATTTAATATATAATTTCTATGAACATTTGAATCTTGATCATTGTACATGTAGTAAAACATTAATATAAACATTACATTTTAAAAAAGTGTCTAATATCACGTTGCTTCCACGATTCGGATTTCTTCTTCAAAAAATAGTTACAGAATATACACAGATTTATGAGTTCTGCAGAGTTGTAGCTTTCGTTCAATTCGACAAATTTTATGAATGTATCTAATGCATCAGAAGCCTGCTTCCATTTCCAAGAGATTAGATTAATCTTTCACGGCTCCTTCTTCATCCGATTCCACCTCCTGTATCTGGGCTTCTTGTGAATTCAAAACACTTTGCATCAGTGCGTCACTGATTTCTTCGACCACTGGCGCGCTGTCATCGATTTCAATCTAGTCTGTAACTTCCTCACGGGGTATATATCTCAAAGGGTTGTTTGGCACGGCTTCCACCAAATCTAGCGCTATATTTTGGTCAACACTTCGAACATTTGAATCTTGATTATCATCTTCGCCATTAGGCCACAATTTGAGCCACTATAAACATTGAGCGAACTAAAATAAGCACACAGTACCGCGACCTAGTGGTCAAGGTCAGCAGACGCCTGAATACTGAGTGAAGTGCTCGCAATCGAGCAATCCCAGTCATAGGGGATCGTTAAAAAAAACCTCGTGCCAGATGAAAGAATGTGTCGAACCATAGAATGCCGGAGGAAAGAGCTTTTACTGTACATTTTCTGGGGACTACCCGGTAATTCCTGTTTTATTGTTAGTGAAAATTCTCTCTTCATTACATTGTTTAATTATAATTCTTCCTTATAAAATAATGGATATTAGTATGAATTTTTTTTTTGAAAAAAAAAAAAAAAACTACACTTATTTGTCGATATGATCACACTTTTAAAAATTATTTTTACTCTCTTTATCTATTTTCAGTGATATAACCACACATCCTCTATCGCGAACTATATAACATAGAACAAACTAGTAGTATTAGCAATAATAAGAATTATGAATAGTAATGTTTAATAGATATCTTAACACTTTTTTGGGCAGTCTTTTCATTCGTCTACCTTGGGCAACAAATTTTTTACTCATCGGTAGTGAAATTTCGAAGTTTAATCCTTAACCCTCTAGTGTATATTGTTGCCAATTGGCAACATTTAAATTTTCTCTCCTTACCATTTATTTACTGTTGCCTCTTGATAACTTTATGAATTAAGCATTCATTTTAACCCTATATTTAGATTTAGTTTATAAAAAAATACCATAGGCGGTAATAGTTGTTTATCAGTTACAAATAATAAGCAACTTTTGAAGCCTTCCATTTTGTCAACCATAGATGGATTTGTAACATAAATAAAAAATATTTAAAATATAAAATATCGTTTGAATTTTTTTTTCTCTAAAGAATATACTTTTAAAAGTTATTTTAAGAAATTTTCAGTAAGATTTTTTGAAACAAATATTCTATGCATACGAATATACATTTGTTGCCATTTGACAACACCATAAATTGAGTTACGCTTTTAAATTTTTAGTATTCTGTTCAAGGAATTTGTTGATTGTTTCATCTTGCTTTTTGTCTATTTTTTCTTTAAAATATTTGTTCTGATAAAGCCTTATCATGTTCAACATATATTTTAAAGCAAATACACTTAAGTCCTATCAAAAGATAAGAATTTAAAAAGTAAAAAGATTGAACTAACAGATCTTCTTAAAACACCATAAAAAAATTTTAAATGCGCTCGGCCTTTCGAATGATCTTAGTATTTCTTCGTCAGGTGCAAAGGAGACGTGCTTTTACTATGAAAGCAGGAGCAAGTCTGAAATGAAAGATAAGCAAAAGGAAACAAGCTGAAGAAACAGCCAATAAGAAAGTTGAAATCAACAGCTAATAGGAAAGCAGAAGACAACAGCCAATCAATGAAGAGTATAATCAAAACAAAAGAACATAGAGTAGAAGGAGAATAAATAAGTAAATTGGAAAATAAGAAAATAAATAAAAATAAAATAAATTATAATGAAAGGAAAACACACACATATATAAAAATATGAGAACACATGAAATAAATTGAAAATGATAAATAAGTAATACATAAAAAAATAAAAAAGTAAAATAAAAAATAAATATGAAACTAATATTAATTAATACAAAAAATAAATTAAATGGTAAGACTGAAAATGTTTTTCCGAGGATTATCTCCTTTGCGTCTGACGAAGAAAGACTAAGATCTTTCGAAAGGCCTAGCGCATTCAAAATTCTTTTGATGATGTTTTAAGATCTTTTAGTTCTTACTGTTTAATACCAGTTTCAACTTATACTCTTTAAAAGGAAAGTCTAGAATTCTGTTGTTTGCGTATTTATGTTTTCTTTTTCTTTCTTGTAGTAATTTCGTTTTTAGGTAAGAATGTCTTAGAAAAAAAATATTGCTTAGCATTTATTTTTCTGTATAAACTAAAATATTTATATTTTAATAATACTGACATACAAAATACGACTGTTTTAAATGAATTAAATACTTTAACAATTTGGTTTTAAAATCTCCTTTTTAATCTTTGGATTTCTTGTTTGTTTGCTGGCTCATGAGCAACAATAATTTTTTTTAAGATTAAAAAAATAAATAAATTCATTCTCCAGTGGATATCTGATAAGTTTTAAGTTAAAAATTATATTAAAAAATGATATTTTAAAAAAAATTTTGGACAAGAAATAATTAATTTTTAATAAGAAATATTTATAGTACTTTAAGTATATATATATATATGTCTGAGAGTAATTTAGACATGTTTTCTTCATATACACATTTGAGTTTCTTGATATCTTCCCGAATAAATTTTCTGTTAAATAGTTTATAAAATTTTAGTATAATGACCTAAGACTTTTCTAAATACTCTGTTTTTTAAAGTATTATAAGGATTAAATATAAAATGTAACCAAGAAATTGACATAGGAGTTTTCAATCAAAACCAGCATAAAATACTTTGTTAAAAATAATATATACTTTGTGTAAAATACTTTGTTAAGAAGCATAAATTCATATGAGGCTTTATTTTTATCTGGATCCAGATATCAACATCCACTAAACAAATATTATATCACTTTTCTGAAACCCTTAAAAACACACCATTAAGAAAATACCAAAACAAAATATTGCTACTTTAGACTAAATTAAACCTAAGAACACCATAAAACTTAATACACTTATAATAATCCACTTAATAATCCACTTAACTACATCTCTTGCAGCAGATCATCCAATCACAGCGAACTTTTGTAAAAGAGATAAGCACTAATTTAGAAGAGTAAGGTGGTTGTAAAAGACTTATCGATTCCAAAAAAAGAATTTTCTGTTGACCGTGTGCATGATAATTATAACCTTATGAAGATCTGACGAGAATGTTTCCCTGTAGTGTGTTAGACGAAAAGTACTACAGCCGGCCAAAGAAAAAAGAGTGGGTTAGAAATTTGTTTAACACTATTTCTACCGATGTCAAATAATACCTTTTAAAAAATTTCGATTTATGGTTTTGGAAATGTAATTTTTAGATTGAAAGAATTACAAAACATTTTTAATACATTGAAGAATTTTTCATGCTTATTATATTCAGAAACTACGAGCAAAATAAACATAAACCAAAACTTTTAAAAGGTGCCATTTAAATACCGGTAGAAATAGTGTTAAAAGTATATATATCCTCTAAATGAACTTTAAAAAAATTCGAATTATAACTTATAAATATTTTAACAGAAATCAATTTCTAAACGCTTTAAATATGTGAATTAAAAATTACAGCTCATTCTGAAAAGTAGTTCTACGGTTGCGCTTCAAAAATTACTCGTATTGCAATCTTACTCGCAAAAATTACAAACGGATTTAACATTAGGAATCACAAACTTTAAACCTTCATAATTCCTACTACTATATTCCTCCACCTAATGATTTCCCGTTTGCTGTCCTAAGGTAAAATTTATGAAAAAGTTGAAATATAATGTCGAACTTAATGTTTGGTATTGAAAATTTCAGAGTTTGGTACGATTTCAGTATTAAAAAAAAAACATTAACTTAAAAATATTAATTGAAAGAAGACAATTTCTAGTCGAATAACTACTTCCGCTTTTTTCTGGGAGAATTTGGTGGTTACTTTGTTCTACCTTTACAAAAAGAAAGTAATTCATTCGTGAAAAATTTCGACATCCAATTTTCGAAGGATTTATGCGTTTTAGAAGGTCCTGAACACAATTTGATGGTTTTTAGAAAATATCTGTCTGTTACTCTGTCTGTGAGTCTGTCTATATGTGACAAAAATTTTGTGGGCGCTCTATCTCAAGAACTAATATACGGAATTTGACAAAACTTTAGATTCAGTTAGACCTTGATGTATACTTTTTGGTGTAAATCGCCTAACTGGTGGCGTTGCTATGCTACATTTTTCATGATTTTAGCAATAGCTACATCTCATGAACTACTGCACAGATTTTCACAAAACTTCAGTTCAGTTAGTCCAATATAGTTTGGAGATGATTACTTTTTGGTGAAAATCGCCCAACGGGTAGTATGCTATGTTGCATTATTCATGATCGCATTATCGCAATAGCTCCATCTCAAGAACTAACGCACAAATTTTCATCAAACTTTCAGATTCAGTTAGTACCTGATATAAATTAGTGATGTTTAGTTTTTCATGTAAATCTCCTAACAGATGTCGCTGATATGCAGAATTTTTCACGATTTCCGAAATAGCTCAATCTCAAAAACTAATGCACGGATTTTCATTAAACTTCAGATTCAGTTAGAAGTTGCTATAAGTTGTTGATGATTAGATTTTGGTGTAAATAACCTAACCAGTGGCGCTGATACGCAGCATTTTTCGGAAAGTATTAATACGTATGAAATATAAGAAAGTTTTGGAATTGCCGCATCCGACAAGTTTTATTCTGGCTGATGGGACACAGAATTTGCAGTGTATTTAATGAAGCCAAAAATAAGTTAATAAAAGTTACAGAAAGATTCACCAATGGTATTACATTTAGAAACTGCGCAATATTTTATTGAATAAATTAACTAATACTTTTAATTAATTACAAAAAGATAGTAAAGAGATAATTTTTGGAATAAAACTATCAACATTTCATAGAAATATTGAAAGTTTTAGAAACATGCTCTATATAGGGATGCAGAACCTGTGGCCCGCGATGGGTTAGCGTGTGGCCCGCGATGGGTTAGCGTGTGGCCCGCGAATTTCGTCGATATATAACTGTTGTCCTGATAAATATGATCCTGATAAATAATTATATATAATCCTGATAAATAATAATATAAGTCGTAGAAAAAAGTTGTGATTTTCTCCAATTTGCCGCGGGAAAAATTTAAAATTTTGTCAGCCATTTAAGAATCGCGAAATTTGAGGATCAGGCACGAAAAAATCTCAAATTTTGTTTATCGGGCACGGGAAAATCGCAATTTTGGTCGATGAGGCGCAGAAAAAATCGCAAATTTTATCAATCAGGCGCGGAAATATCGAAAACTTCGAAAATGCGTGAAAAAATTGGAAATTTCATTGACCGGCAGCTGAAAAATCGTGAGTTTCTCAGTTTATTGGAAAAAACGCGAATTCTATCAATTTTCCTCGGGAAAAAAATTGCAATTTTCGTCAGAGTTAGTTAAGAATCGCGAATTTCGTTGATTGGGCGCGGAAAAATCGCAAATTTTGTCTATCTGGGGCGGAAAATTTGCACATTTCGTCAATCGGGCATGGAAAAATCGTAAATTTCGTTAGTCGGGCACAGAAAAATCGCGAATTTTCTCGATGATGCGCAGAAAAAGTGAAAATTTCGTTGATCGGCAGCTGAAAATTAGTGAATTTCTCAGTTTATTGGGAGAAATAAACGCTAATTCTGTCAATTTGCCTCTGGAAAAAATTGCAACTTTCATCAGAGTCAGTTAAGAATTGCGAATTTCGTCGATTAAGGGCGGAAAAATCGCAAATTTCGTCGATCGGGTACGGTAAAATTGCGAGTTTTGTCATTCAGGCTCTGAAAAATTGCGCATTTTGTTGGTCGAGCACGAAAAAATTGCAAATTTTGCCAATCAGGCGCGGAAATATCGAAAATTTCATCCACCGGGCGTGGAAAAATAGCGAATTTCGCCCATCAGGCGCGGAAAAAAGCGAATTTTGTTGATCGGGTGTGAAAAAATTGTGAATTTTATAGATCAGATGCGGAAAAATCCCGAATTTCATTGATCAGACGGTGAAAAAATATCACATTTCATGGACTGGCGCATTCTCTCCTCTTCATTCATAAAGTTCTTTTTGGTTTTTTTTTTTTTTTTGCACTAGCCACTTTTAAGCATATGTTTGTTTTTTAGCACTTATAATAAAACAAAATTTACTCCCCAGAATAAAGTCAAGGAATATTATCACTCCTTGAAAACAATCCTTCCTATTACATGTGTTATATATACAAACGTAAGCTGTTAATATATCCTTGGGAACAGAATTGGATATATTGACTGGGTAGGGGAACCTAGAGGGTTAAAACTCCCCCTCCTCTGAAACCCTAATTTTTTTAATCCGATTATAGGCCACAGATCACCCCATCCCCGAAATAGAATTCGCTCTGTGTTACTGATATGGCCCTCGACAACCCAGAAATGTTTGTAAGTGGCCTTTCTCTAAAAAAGGTTGTGCACCCCTACTCTATAACAATAATTTTAACTTATGACTTGCTTTAAATATTTCAATTCATTTATGTCTGTTATCGACTATTTTTTGCTAAGTTTAAACTCTTTATAAACATTTTCTTATACGATACTTTTTAAAGCATTGTTCATTAAAACTGTTCTAGAATGTTTTCATTATTCATTAAAATTAAAAGTTTTATCACTTTCTCGGAAACGTAAAAGTAAAATTCTTTAAGAGCATATTAAAACAAAGTCTTGTTGCTTTATAATGAAACACTATAAAACAATTCACTTATCTATATCCCTTATAGCTGATCATTTGGTCCTTGCGGATGCGGATTTTCTAAAAGAGATAAGCACTGGTATAGGAAAATGTAGCGACAGCAAAATATTTATCAGTTCCGTAGAAGAATTTGTCTTTGATCATCCATTTACAGCTTGATAATTATAATTAAATGAAGAAAGTCATGAAAAGCTGTCGATATATACTATTATAATAAAGTATTGTGTAGATGAAATGTTGTTGATATATGATTATAATAAAGTATGTTACAGGGAATGTGTCGTATCGATAAAATTTAAACTTTGAGTATTTTGAAACAGTTAACGTAAGATAATAAAAATTATAAAATTATTAATAAATGTTGTTGTATACGTACTGGCATTTTTTAAATTTTTGTTTGCTGTTTTGGTCTGTTTCTTATTTTGACAGGTTATTTGTATACAGCGTAACAATATTAAATCGCGAAACATTTTGTGTTAAATTTACGAAATAGGCGAAATACTTTTTTAACTATATATATATATATATTTTTGAATTTGTAATATGGCTTATGAAAAACCTAAGTGGTGCATACAAATACAGAATAAAATGGATTTTTATACATATAGAATAACCTACATATAGATGCAACTGAAAAGGAATCTACATTTAATAAACAGCACAGAATAGAGAAAAAATAAATAGTTCAAAATGTTTTTTTTTACTTAAAAAGGATTCGACAGAAGAATCAATACAGTGTTTTTCCTGATGCACAATTGACTTGTAGTTGATTCGTTTGAATATAAATGAAATACCTCCATAGGAGCATTGAATCCACTTTGATAGTTATATATACGTCTAAATTTAACAAAAACTAAATCCCATGGTCTTAAAGCATTTGTATTCTATACATTTCATTTAAAGGTAATGATAAAAAAATAAAAAAATATTCATAATGTTTACTTGTTTTATCTCCACAGTCTTTTCTTTGAATTTTAAATACAATCAAAGATATAATAAATGCATTTTCTTTGCATTGCTCTTTGCATTTTCATGCTGAATTTAAGCAGATATATATCGTTAAGTAGACGAATAATATTTTATTGAATCCATTTTAAAGCGTAACAAATGTAAATAGTTCATAGATTAGAAATAAAGGATTCGCATATGGGATGTGTGTTTGTTTACTCTTTTGTTCCTTGGCTGTACAAATATGTAAATGCGTTCCAGTTTATTGAATGCTAAAAATTCTGGAAGCTACCTATTACAGGATGTTTTCCGAACTTTGCGCTTTAAAGCTCTTTATCCAGTTTTTACGGAT
Source organism: Maratus speciosus (assembly GCA_963932465.1). Lineage (NCBI taxonomy): Eukaryota > Metazoa > Arthropoda > Arachnida > Araneae > Salticidae > Maratus > Maratus speciosus. The sequence goes on from OZ010789.1 coordinate 382,473,497, forward strand.
GTAATGAATTTGAAAATGCAGTCATAAGAGAAATATTGCTTAAGAAAGAAGTCGCATTTTATTTGAACTCAAACATATATTTATACAAAAGTTAAAAATTAATTTTGAGTTTAGATTTTTGTTATTTTCCTTTGAAGACTTTTCAACGTCGTTGAAACGTGTTTATGACTTCGGTTTGTAACTCTCGTAAATGTGCATTGATTACCACGATTTCTACTTAGCAATATTATTTTGAAATTTACCACGCCATTTTTCATGTTAAAAAAAAGTGTGTAGCAATTGTAGTTTGTTTTTAAGTACATTCAAAAGAAATCTGATACATTTTGGTCTATAAAAGAAAATTGTTTGATGTACGTTTTAACACTTTGGCTGCCGGTTCCGAAGCATGTTAGGATTTAAAGATCTGTCCCTGTGTACTTTGTCCGAAAACTCTTCGGAGAGCGTCTTTATATTTCCAGGGACTCTCCCCACCACCCGCACCTGCCTACGTTCTTTCTATTTTAGGGTGGCACTCAGTATCACCTATCCTTTTGTGCTATATAAGGTTTTGTTATAAGGTAGGTAATTTTTCAATTGGTCCGACAAACCTTCTGAGCTGGCATACGGGTAGAAAAAGATCTGTTGTGTGCCAGGTCCAAAGTGTTATCGGACTAATTAAAAAATTAATTAGAATACATATAATACACGCTTATATGCATCATGGCAAAGTTTTTTATTTGTAGAAATTATGTAGGTGACACCTGGGGACGGATTTTGAAAAATGAATTGGCAGCCATAATATTGATGTTCATACACTACTTCAAACGTTACGATATTGATATACATAGTGATACACACTACGGCATGTTTTCTACTGAAAATAGTATGCGCAAAATTTTTTTCTTCGCACAAAATAATTCGATTGCGATACTCTCAGCAGACAGCGATAGCTTGAAGGGACTTTGTGAAAGTGATATACTTTATTAAGGTGCACGATAATACCTTCCAGAGGAGAAATAGTACATGCAACATTTAGTTTTCTTTTACAGGGCCGCACAAAACCTTTCGATATGTAATCATTTATGAGCAATAATTACAAAAATCATGTTTTCAGTTGTGTTATGCATTTTAACTCTTAATTAAATATTCGAGTGTTATATGCTATGCTTAAATTCTATAGAACATATATAGGGATACGCCAAAACATTATTTTTATTCACAATTATTTATCTTTCATGGATTGGATTTGCTGAAAATGTGTTTTAAAATATGTTATTATTTTTTTTTAAATGATCTGAATTTTACTATACTATATGGCATGAGTAAAATATAAATTCATATACAGGGTTGTACATGTATACATTTCACTCTATTAGTGACAATTAAAAAAAAAATTAAGCTAGGTTTTTTTTTTTTTTTTCGTCAGCTGAAATAAATTTTAGTTTCACTATGATGCATAAAAATCTCTACATTATTTTCAGGACTCTACAAAAGAATTCGCATAGAATTCCTCTATGAAGAGTATGTGTTAAAAAGGGGGCTTTGATTGTTTGATGTATTCTCTAAACTGTTTACTTAGATATCTACTTTCTATGAAAAAAAAAATATTTTTACAGTATTTTGATAGTGTTGGAAAGTGTTTCATAATATATGCGTGATGAATGATTTTTAGCTCTTCTTTTAATCAAACTAGGAATGATTAATAAATAAAAATGTGGTGAGTAATTAAACAGGATGTTACAGCAATTCTTTAAGTTGATTTGGTCTTTTTCATTTCTCAGTTTATTTATATAATAAAAAACTTAAAGCAAGAAACATCTTTTGTGATAGATTTATGACGAAAATTAAGTAAACACCTTTCAAAAACAGAAAAATAGAATTTGAAACTGAAAATAGCTTACGAAGAAACATAAGAGATGCACATAAGAGTTGTATACAAATGTGAAATAAATTTTCATATGTTTGAATAACCAGCTTTTAAATATTCAGCTCAAAGGAATGAATTTGCATCACAAATTTATTTATGTCTTTCAATTCCAGTGTTGGCACTACTCTGTTCATTAAAGACATGTACATTTCATAAATATCAGAAAACAGAAAATACATATGAAGAGTTTAGAAAAAGAGCGGCTTAAGGCCAAATAATATTTTATTCATTTTTCTGAAAAGTATTTGCTACATCAATCAATACGGTATTTTTCGTAAATAGTTCATAAATAATTTCACATTTGATTTGGTTGAATTTAAATTAGATAACTCAATAAGACCAGTGAATCCAATCAAATGGTTATATTTCTTTACGTCTAAGCGAAATTCTATGAACTTAAATCATTTGTATTCTAAGAGTCTTATATAAAGGTAACGGTAAAAGAAAACAAAAAATGAAAATTTACTCAAAATGAAAATTTACTCAAAATGTTTATTTGTGTTTTCTAGTCTTTTCTTTGAATTTTAAATACAATCAAAGACAAAATAAATGTCACCACTTTTCCTATCCCTCCCGTCTGATTTAAATAGAGAAATATCGTTACGGATGTAGAAGAATATTTATTGAATTCGTTTTAAAAGCTTACAGAAAAATATAAAACGTTCAGAGATTAGAAATAAATGACTCGCATATGGGATGCGCATTTGTTTATTCTTTTGTTCCTTGGCTGTACAAATATGTAAATGCGTTCCAGTTAAGGGAATGCTAAGAATTCCCGAAGTTACGTTTAAAAGCATGTTTTCCAAACGCTGCGCTTTTAAAGCTCTTTATCAGGTTTTTATAAATGTATTGAGTTTAAAAATGCATTCACAAATGAAATTTTACTAAAGAGAGAATTCTCATTTCATTTAAATCCAAACATTTATCCTGTTGTAAAGTAAAGATTTAATTCTGAGTTTTCGTTTTTGTTCTTTACTTTCTTTAATTTAGGAATTATTAATAAATGAAAATGGTTTAGTAATTGAATATTTAGCAGTTTTATTCTTCATTTTTCTGCTTTTTATGTATGTAAAATAAAAAAGTATTATTTAATTATTTAATAAGTTTAAAACACGCAACGCTCTAATCATTCCTAAAAAAACCTTACATGACCGCGTTAAAAATTTTCTTTTAATGCTTTTTCATTCCATTTTTATTTTGATTTAATTCACAAATAAAAATTTGCCTAAAAGAGAATCCTTCTCATTTCATTTCAACCCAACCATTTATCCTGTCAAAGTAGTAAGAATTAATTCTGAATTTATTTTGTGTTATTTCTTACTTCAATGAAAAAATGAGCAATTAAACAATAAAAATGCGGTTAGTAAATAATTATATAGAATTTTTATCGTTCAGTTTTCAGTTTTCTTCTTACATGAAAAGTTTAATTGAATTATTTAATATGTTTAAAACAAGCAAGTCTTTAATTGTCTAAAATACCTTAAATAATCATTTTATAAATAAGAGATACATATTCTTTGACAAAAGAAACATTCTTTTATGCAGTTTCATCGATAGAGAATTTATTGTCTTTTAATTAATAATAAAATGTTGATAATGAAACGATTACTATTTCATTAGATTAATTTTTAACACAATTATTTAATTGGTAAATAAATCGTAACAGTTGTAAATTTCCAAGTGGGTGAAAAAAGTGCGGCAAGGATTCGAACCAGGGATGGCTTGGCTGAAGCCGCTGATGCTCTACCAACTGAGCCACCCCGGACGATTCGGGAAGATTTATTCACCCAGCTAACTTTTAACGGTCACAGAATCTGGTCTGATATCTGAATTAGCACAACAGAATAAATCGAATGTCCCGAAAACGTGTTCGAAATTCCCGAATTTTCCGAATCGAAAAATTCCGAAATCGATAAAGTTTCCGAAATCGATAAAGTTTCCAAATCGAAAGCAGTTCCTAAAATAACCTCCAATTAATTCTGTTGATTGAATCCGATATCAGACCGGATACTGTGTTCTTTAAAGGTTAGTTGAATGAATTAGCCCTCCAGATTCGTCCGAGATGGCTCAGTTGGTAGAGCATTAGCGGCTTCATCCAAGACATCCCTGGTTCGAATCCTGGATCGGACTTTTTTTACCCGCTTGGAAATTTACAACTATTATCATTACTATTTTATTTTAAATTTAGCATTTATCCGGTTAAAAGATGTAAGAATAATTGGGAGAGACAAAAAGATCTGAGTAGGATGAAATGTAATGGATAAGTGGATAACCGCCAAAGGGAAATAAATTTTACAGTTGTATAGCTTAAGTGTAAATCCGGGGAGCGTGTATTGGCAAAGAAAATGTCCTCACATTTTTCTCGAAAATCGTTATATGTTATAGAATAGATGAAAGAATTTTTAGGTATCTCAGTGATTCTTCAGGGGTCTCGGGACTCTTAAAACTTCAAAATTTTCGAAAATTTAATTTTTTTAGATTTTAAACTCCTATCTTTTCTGAACATTTTTATATAATTGTTTCCTTAAAATTCCCGTTAGAACAGAAGTTATGTATTTTAGAATTATAATCGCTGAATAGCTGAAGCGGCGTTTCCGAAATTTTGTTTTCACTTTTCTCTAAATGATGTTTTTAGGCATAACGCGCAGGTTATCACAAAAAAATTCAACATATTTTTCCATGAAATTTTCAAAGCATACGTTTCATGTTAGTCTATATAAACTGAACCTAAAATTTTATTTTTATTGTTCAAAAAAGTATTTTTTTAGGTGATTATATTGTTGACATTTTCAAAAGTTTGTATCAGCTAAATACAACTTTGTATTAAAAATATAAAAATGCTTTCAATACAAATTTTTATAGATTCATTATTACATTAGGTAATAGGTTTATGTTAGGTAATATTAGGAGGGTAATTATTACAATCTGAAGTATAATTAGGCACAAACAATTTCATTCTAGTTATAAAATTTATTTTATAATCCTGCGCGTAAGCATTTATACCCATTTTCTGCTCAATAAATGTCTAACAGTTTGGAGCCCCATATAAATACAAATTCTGCATCTTGCAATTTTTTAAATGCATGAAATGAAAGAACATACTTATATTTTTCCTCCCAATTAAAATTGTGTTTTAAAATCATATACATTTTAAGATATTAAATGTTGAAAATGATCCTTTTTTTTTCTTTTTTTCCAAAGTCCTGAGGCCCCTTAACTAGCGTGTTGCACTGATATGTCGTAAGAGGACTTCATGAGTGACGCAAAAATTTTCAGTCATCTTCTAAGAAAATTTCACGAATTAAGTGAAGCGTGTTACAGAAAATGCATTTCATATCATACAATTTGTAATAAATCATAAAACTATATTACAAAGCAAATTTTTAATTGCTTCTTTTTTTAAAATAATTAAGCTCTTAAGTTCTTTATAAATTTTATTGAATTCAAGTGTTTATTTTGTTGAAAGTTAAAGAATTAACTATGAGTTTACATGTATCTTTGTTTTTTTTCCTTCATCAAAACAACGCATGAGTAATGAGTAAAAAATGTGAAAATAAATGGATATGTAATATTTTTATTGGTATTATGTTGCATTTGTAATATTAAAAAATCCTTTAATTATTTAATTTATTTAAAACACATAACTCTAGAGTTATTTCTAAAAGGATCTTAAATGAGTGTTTTATGGATGAGAGGTAAAGTAATCTTGATAAAAAATGCATCCTTTAGTTTTCGATTTTTTTTATTATGTTTCCATTCATAAGTGAAATATTTCCATTCATTGTGTTTACATTAAAGCACTTATCTCATTGAAAAGCAAAGAACTAATTCCGAATTAAGAGATTGTTATTTCTTTCTTTAATTAAACAATGATTTATTAATTAGTAAAAATTGAAATAATATATGAATATTTAGTACTTTTAGTTCATTTATTTTTCGAAGTAAAAAGAATCATTTAGTTACATAATTTATTAAAACATACAACTCCCGACTTATTTCTAAAAATACATAAAAAGAATATTTTACAAGAAGAGATATTCTATAATTAAATTATATTTAACTGTTTGTTTCTGTAATTAATAAGTACGCTGTACCAATTGTAAAAATGATAAATTATTTAGTAACTACCTATTTGTACAAAACCAATATCTATTCCTTAGCTTAAAGACATGTATTGATAGTATTCACATGTATTGATATTTTAAACATAAAATTGAAAAAAAAAATGAACTATAAACTATATTATTTTAACATAAATTGAATTCTATAAGCTTCAAATATGAGATCCAAAGTTACATCTTGTTCCGTCGTGCAACATTTTAGTTATGCTCAAAATTGTAACCTGCATTGATATCTGTTTTGAAACGATTAATATATATACATGTATATATAGCATGAGGAGTTCAAAACTTTAAATCTCCCTTTTTCCTAAACTACTTGACTGAATGACTTGTCGCTTGGTATTCGATGGTAACATTTACCGTAAAATCCAAATATGATGTCAAATTTAGATGTTGATATTGAAAATTTTAAAGTTTGATACAATTTCAATCCGTTAACAACGCCTAAAGAAAACTTCATTATAACAGTAAATGATTATAGAAAGTAATAAACAGGATCTTTGGTGCAATCAGATTTATTTATTCTCCGACTTTAAGAATTGGTTTAACAACCAACGTTCTGGCTTTATTTTACGTACTATACCTCTCAAACGACATTTTGGCATCCTTTTAAAGATGTAGCTTAGAAATTTTTAAGTTGTTTATTTCTGGAAATAATTAGCATAATTCTTCAACTACAAAATGAAAATAATTTTGATTAATGTATTAAGTTATTTTTATTAAATTAATAGACATTTTTTATAGTAATAACAATTACAATTGTTTCAGAATTCCAATAATATAGCTTTAAAGAACATAATAGCAAATATGTTAAATTTTTTTAGAACTGCAGTAATTTGGGACGCAACATTAAGTCTTAAAACAATAGTATTATTAAGAAAAAATAAATAAAGTCACTGAATATTACACAGACAAAGAGCGCATTTTCACATTTGTTCCTTACCCAGTAAGTAGAATAATAAAGGGCTGCGGGCGAAGAGAGGCCGCTCGCTGCGGCGGTTCCTTGCGTTCATAAATTGTTTTTCCCGAAAGCAGAAGATTGTCAAATTTTGTAATTAATTATGCATTTCTTGATTTTTCACTGTAAATTTAATATTATAAGATTAACATCTCACGAGTGATACATGTTTTTCATTAATTCCTGTATCAGCATTTTAAACTGTTTGAGATTGCTGAAATCGTTTTCTGATGGATGATGCTTGTTTTTGGTAATTTTTGTGGAATACCATTACTACTATACAACAGAAATTCAAAATTCAGAAATTTCATCGATTTTTAACTATTTATTATAGTTTTCAGTTTTCCTTGTTTTACAAGAATTTAAAATATAATTGTTAATCAAAATATATATTAAAGGTATGAATATAATCTTTCTAAAGATAATGTTGAGAGGTAATTTTTTTTCATTTATGTGTGATGTTTCACATATACCATAACATAATGTGAAAGAGAGATTAAAAGTTAATATGTTTTTTTTTTCACTTTATTATTATTTGTTTAAATTTCCATGGAGAATTTCTATTACAGCTGTATTTTATTCCTCTGAAATCTTTGAATATACTAAATGCATTAAAATTCCATTACAAATATATTAATATTTATGACTTAGATAAAGTATGCAATTGAGTACTTTTTATAGACTTTTCTATCCATTCCACCAAAATTATACATTTAAAAAATATAACCTTATGAAAAATCCCATAAAATAAATGCATTGGGAATTTCAAATTCAAAGAGAAGACATTTTTATCTTTGACAAAATATATTCCATTCAAAACTACTTTAACCTTATGTAATTTTCGAATTAGAAACAAATTTAACAATAATTTAAAAATTCAGTTTGTCAAAAAGTCTTTAATTTCATATTTATTTCGCCGATGTTCTTTGTTTTATTCGAAGTAAAAATTATTAGTTTTGTTCGAGATTCCATAACAACAAATCCTTCATATATTTTGTTTGCCTGACTTTCACTACTCTATTACGCTGGAGTGAAATGATTAATTACTAATCAGGAAGTGGACTAGAGTGTGGTACGGTAGGCCATGCGCATAAGTGCAGCTTGACGTACTGTGGGAGTTTTAGAAGTTATAAAGCATGCTCGCGGTAAACGCTCAGCATTTCTGTGAAAACTATTGAGTGCTGTAGATCAGTTTGAACGACGACGTCGAGTTGCTTCCTCAGTGTGATATGTTCAACATGCAATCGTATTGACGAAATCTGGCTAATTTTAACTGAGATAGAATCATTGGAAAATTAGAAGAAATCAAAGTGTGACTATTGTAACCGAGGAGTTTTGCATCGCTCACAGCATCGTGTCACCGGCTTGTAGAACATTTCAAACTACAAGAACATCTGCTCGAGTGTGTAGTAGTGGTTCTCCATGAACAACTATTGCAGCAGACGACCGGTATATTGTCCTACAGTCAAGAAGGGACAAACAGATGCAAAGGACTATTGTACGCCCGATATCGTGTTTTACCGTGGTCAGAAGGTTGTAAAATTATGTTTTATTTGCACTATGACCAGCACGGTGTGTGAAATTAACGCCTGCTCATGGGAGTCGTCATTTTCTGTGATGGCACAAGCACAAGAATTGGACAGATAAGCAAGGTGGTCGAGTGCTCTTTACGGACGGGAACCCCTTTTAGACTGATTGCAGATTCTAGAGATATACACATATGGAAAGGGCATGGATACGAAATCACCTCTCCAGCATCATCTAACTAAAGGGACATATTTGGAAGTAGAGGAGGTCTCGTTTGGAGAAGTATCATGCTTGGTAGATGTCTGACTTTCACATCTTCCAAGGATGTACAATCACTGGTGTCGCCTGCTATTGTACCAATGTTCTCCTCCCTGACATTTGTGTATTTAGAGGTGCTATTTAGGTCACCATATACCCTACTATAGATTAGATTTTTCTTGCCAGTCACCTGTCCAATGGACGTTTCTGTCTTCTTTCCTGTCCAGATAACTTTTCAATAAAGTTCGTTTTATATCTTTTATTTTGTGTGCGTGTGCAACTGTTGTTGTGGTTTTTTTCGAATGTCCTTAGATTTTGAGAATCTTGTGGTAAGATTTGTGTTGATGTTGGACACTTTTTGCACGACGTTACATTAAGAAAAGCATCCCGTCCTTAATTTTCGCACATCAGCGTATGACATTGAATAATTTACACATTATTCGATATTTTACTATGCATTTTAATTAACTTGGCCCAGACTAGTTTCATACCCTGCAAAAGTAACAAAACTTTCAACGTTGGAACTAAAGTAAAATTTTAGACATTCTTCCAAAATAAATTTAAATTGTTAAAAAATATCGAAAATTACATGCAATGAATATGGTTAGAAACAACTTTGATCGGCTACCGTTCATTCTGGGATTCACTTGTATTTATATATAATTAATATATAAAATGTGAAGTACATCTGAATTTGAATGAAAGTACAAAAGTGAAATACTGAAGTCTATCCTTGTAGAATTAGACCAGAATTTTATATTAAAAATAAATAAATTCTCACGTGTAGAAGCTTATCTCTTCTAATCCAGGGAAAACAGTTTTTGATTTTTACATTGCTGATTTTCTAACCATACTAAATTTTCAACTTAATGTCTAAATTAAAAAACAAAATCACCTTACATCATTAAAAAGAAAGTCTAAAAAAATTGCTTTCATTTAACTGCTTATCCAAACAATAATATTGAATACACTGGAATAGTATAAACTTTGCACATACTGTACTTATTTTGTGAATGAAGATAAAATAAACAATGTGTAATGACTCCTTACAGAAAATTAAAAATTATTTTCATTCTAGGACAAATCCATCTTAATCTTTTTCTTTCTAAACCAACGCTTCATTCTACTGGGATTCCAGTCTCTGTGATTGTGAAAACAAAGTCAATAAATTCATTACTTCTGTTTTATGGCTGTGAAAATGGAGCTTAAGTGCATTCTTTTGAAAGATATTTACAAAAGTATGTTAAAATTTATATTGTTTTTCTCCTTCGAGAAATAACAGTTACCCCAAGAAAGTTAATGTAATTTTAAGCAGTTTCGGTACGATATACAAAAGGGCTATTTAATAATTAGACAAAATTTCTAAAAGATAAAAATACTAAACTTTTCTGTACTCTATATTTTTCTTTAAGTTGTTTCTACAAAACTCAGACACTTAACTATCTCATGTTTTGTGACAGTAATAGATTTTGCGTTCATTAATAAATGTTTTTTATTGGTAACGTTTCATAATTGTTTGCTATATATTAGACGTTTTGTATTTATAAATATATAATATATATTTAATGGGTATCGTAAACAGCTGGGAAGTTTTTCACGAAACTTGCCTCCTATACTACATTTTGCACAAGAAAAGATTCTAGCAAGGTTCCGAGTTAAAAAATATTCGTTTTGACAGGTTTAAACACACTCTAGGCTGAAAATTCTGCTTGCTATAAATCGAAAAATGCTCGTGCGATTTACACGAATCGTGCTTTCTATATTAATTGGAGCACGAGAAAACGAACTAGCTGTTGGAAAAAATGCCACCTTCATTTGCACAGTAGGCCACGCGCGCTAATATACAGATAATAATAAAGTAAATATAAATTGGCCTTTCTTAATAAATCAATCAAAAAGATATTATAAGTAAATTTCTTACCTTTATGTTTCCGCTGCAGCAATTCCTACACTGTAAAAAAAAATCTGTGAAGTTACTAAAGTTTTTCTAGGAAACTTGGATTCCTAGAACTTTTCATGTAACGGCAACAACAAAATTTCATGTAACAGACACACTTTTGCGCCGAAAATCAAAAAATCTGTAAGGTTACTAAGAATTTTTTTTGGAAACTGGGATTCCGAGAACTTTTCATGTAACTGCAGCCAGGGTTACAAATAAAAGTTTAGTAAGATTACTGAAATTTTAGCAGATTCATTTGTAAAGTTACAGATTTTTGTAGCTTTAAGAAAACTAGTTTTGTAGATTTGCAGCTTTTTTCGTACAGTTACAGGTGAAAGTTTAGTAAGCATGTAACTTTACATCTGTAGAACTACAGATTTTTTTTTACAGTGTAGTTACGCTGTATGGCCGATGTATCCATATTGGTTATTCCTTGATGAAATTCTTATTTTATTTTTTCACTAAAGTGTGATGAGAGAAAAAAATGTTGTGTTATAATATTTTCTAAACGCATGAAGGGATTCACACGTAAACCTATTCTTTTTCTTGAATAGACTAATATTATATGTGAAGCTTACAGCATGAAATTTAATATTTTAGCATATAGTCTACGCTGCATTTTACGGCAGCGATTTTTAACATTTTTCATGTTTTCAGTTCAAAATCTTACAGCATAATAATATAAAAAGTTGCTAAAGTTTTAGAGTTCTTTAGTCGAATCATGTGATCTCTTGCATCATGCGTGGGAGGAATAAACAGTTTGATATATGATTATTGCGTTGCATTTTGGATTATATAATTTAGATATTTTAAAAGTTCGATTATTATATAATGATTTACAGTCTAATTTATTTTGATAAGAATTTGAAAATGTTATTGTCCTTGAAAATTAATGTTTCCATTTCCTGTTTTTGTTGTTTACTGCTAATCTGAGGATTGTTATATTTCCTTCACTAGCAATGTTTTGAATTCGGAACAGTTCGTGTTTACAGATTAAAACAAACTCAGCGCTATGTATCGAAAACGGTTCATAGGATTTTCACAAAGCATGGCTCCTAAATTAATTCAAGAAATATAACAAGCTAGCTAAGTCTCTGATTCGGGAAAATGCGTTTTGCATGGTTAAAACAAACTCCTTACTCAAAATGATGGTATTAATCAAAAGTAATTCTAACGATTTTTATGAAATAAGCCTTATTCGAAGACAAGAAAACCATCCAACTGATTGTTGACTTGGAGAAAAAATGTGATAAATTTAAGAATTTTCTTTATATTTAGACCTCGCCAATTCTATTCTTCGACAGATCATTGATAATTAACACGATAAAGAATGATCTCGAAGGCGGTGAAAATGTCTTGTCAAACACGAGATAACGGACTATCATGTCTCGAATATGGTAAGATCTGTTTTAACTGGCTGGAAAAACTAAAATTTATTGATTTTACCAAACGTTGATATGATAAATTTAAATCTTTTTATAAACATCCTGTAGACATGCTAAATTCTTTTGAAAATAACTGCATTTATACTTTTACTATGTTTAAATTAAGGGCTATATTTTTACAAACTTCGCTATAGTTTGACGCCATAGCGATACACCCTGCTCACAAATTAGGAGCAATTTTAAAAGCAAGAGAATTTTTCTGTCAAATTCATCACATCGTTGTCGATATATCTGATATTTTCCACCAACGTCTTCAACAACGATTGTTCAAGAAGAATCAAAATTAAAAAATATTAGCATATTATAACTTTAGTTTAATAAAGAAGAATCATTTTAATTTTTATAAATTATGAAGAATTTTTTTCAGAATATGCCTGACATAACCGCATTTATATAAAATGTTAAAACGTTTACTTTTAAAAATGACAATCCAAATTTCCTACACTGTAAAAAAATCTGAACAGTATTCCTGTAGGAATCGGAAAAATAGTTGCCCTTATTGTACCGGAAAATTTTCCGACCCAGCTCGGAATAAAATCCGTAAGAAAAGGAAACATTCATTAAAACGGAACTTTACGGATTTTATTCCGATTTTACGGAATAAAATCCGTAAAAAATCCGCTCAAAATTTTGTTTACGTACTTCATAAATGAATTACATACTTAATATGACTCCCCTCGGTAACACGGACAACGTCTAAACATCCTTTTTGTTCAGACATCCGATATTATCTGCGTATGTTGTTTGCAATTTGGAGCATTTTGCGTGTTAGAATTTCACAATTGTCGTTCTGTCATCACAGTGTATAGAATATTTCGTCAGCGGTACAGTCAAGTACCTCCAAATGCTAACAACATACGAAGAGTGAAAAAGGATGTTTAAATGTTGTTTAGATGACCCCTTGTGACCAAGGGGAGTCACATAGAACATTTACAAAGTATGTAAACAAAAATTTTAACTTCCTTTTACATTCGGTGTAATTCTTATCGATAAATTTATTTAGATTAAATAGTTATAATCGTTTGCAACCGATATATTCATTTTGAATCACCCTGTATATTTTTAACAATTAAACATGTACGCTTCTATTATTAAGGACATTTTTGCATGTAGTATTGCAAATTTCGAACTTTAAACTGGAAAAAAATGAATTATATTATTAAGGACATTTTTGCATGTAGTATTACAAATTTCGGCCTTTAAACTGGAAAAAAAAATGAAAAAAAAAAGAATAGAAAACATGAAAAGATATACAAAGACATGTCACTAACGTTAGGTATTCGAACAGAAATAAAAGCAAAACGGTTAATACTGAATAGAAAACGTATCAACTTGAGCGAAACTCTAAGTAACTCAATTACATTCCACTTTTCCCAAAAGAATTAAGACATAATCAATTATTTGTGGTTTATTTATAACTGTAAATTTATAATTAAATAAAACTTTTCTAGACTCAACAGTAAAATGGAAAATGATTAATTCTAATGTAATGGTGACGAAAACTTTTCAATAAAAGGTTTATTACTCATTGCTGTTGGCAATTTATCACTAGTTCTGTCACAAATTTTACTAAGAGTTTTTGCATGTCGTGAATTTGTGGGAAAATGTGTTTTCTTTAATTCATTTAGTCGTTTTAATTAAGTGTTTTGTTTCAGAGTTTGAGCTATCATTGGAACAAGTTTAACGCATGCCGTCATGAAAAATTTTTCCAATGTTTTGTTGTTTAATAAGTTTGAGCAACACATATTTTTTAAAAACCACTTTCATATTGACTATATTTTTACGTTGTCGCAACACATCACCGTTTCTAAATGTTTAGCATTACCGTTAAATTAATAGGATATTTTTTAAATTTTAAAATCTCGAGTGTCTTTTCACTGAAACTTTACACCCAATTTTACATATTTAGTAATTACTTTATTTAAAATAGTAGTTTTAATACAATTTATTGGCCTGTGTGAAGTTCAATTGTTTTGAAACATTTATATTTGTAAATACACCATCCTTTTTAGGTGCGTTCGTAATTATATAAATACGTAGCACCTATAGTCGTCGTTCAGTCCGTCTGTCTGTCCGTCTGTCCGTCCGCATATAACAGAGCAAAAACTACCCGACCGAATGATCTGAAATTTTTAATATATAATTGCTGCAAAATTTTGTCGAGCCATTTCCAATTTTATGAAAATCGGATGTATAGTTTAATTACAGGGACAGTCAAAAGTTTTTCTTTACATTACGGCCAATGGGAAAAATTATTGCAAATGCATTTTAATGATTTTACAGCCTTCCGAATGGTCTGAAATTTTTAATATATAATTGCTGCAAAATTTTGTTGAGCCATTTCCAATTTTTTTGAAAATCGGATGTATAGTTTAATTACAGGGACACCCAAAAGTTTTCCGTTACATTATGGCCAATGGGAAAAAATTATTGCAAATGCATTTTAATGATTTTACAGCCTTCCGAATGGTCTGAAATTTTAAATGTATAATTGCTGCAAAATTTTGTCGAGCCATTTCAAATTTTATTAAAATCGAATGTATAGTTTATTACAGGGACAGTCAAAATTTTTCCGTTACATTACGGAGAATGGGGAAAAAATTATTGTAAGTGCATTTTAATGATGTTACAGACTATGCACTTATGAAGCGCAAAAAAATATACATTCAGTACAATATGGGGTGCAAAAAATAATTATAAAGCTAGTTATAGTACGAACGCACCCTCATTTGCCAAGTTTGACGAGCAATTTCCAACTTGTTTATTAATGCTAGAATAAATATGGTCATCTCGTTGGTACTAAAATTTTATATATCTTTCTTTAAAAACAATTTATTAAAAAAATTGATAAAGGATAATTTTAACAGAATGAGTGTAGCATAAATTAAAAACTTTACATGCTTGTTTTTCCGTTTCCTGAATCTATAAGACTTTCCGCATTAAAACATTTAGAAGTTCTATTTTGTACTTAGACGCAATCAGATTGCAAAACAATAATTTCAAAAGTAAAAACAAAACAAAAGTTCTTAAAATATTTTCTATTAATAAAACACGATTTTTTATGTAATTAAATCTCATAACACTATTAGATTTGAAACTATTAAATGAAGTATCTGTTTCAGAATGAAAATGAAACGCGTGAATAAATCAAAATTTAATTAGTTTAATCTTCTTAATTTATGTGAGTTTTGAAAGAAATGTTTGAAATAAAAATAATTTTTAAATATGTTTGTGTCGCATATTTTTTTTTATTTTGCCAAAAATGGCCATGTTAATTAATTCAAATGTGAGATTTTATATATTTATTTTGTTCAAAAATGCGCTTTACTTTAATTCAACTTTCTATTCATTTCAAACTAATGAAATAACTTTTAAATTCATGACTATTCCCACAAGGCTATCCATAATTATATGCTAAATAACTATATAAAATAACAAATGAAAATAAAAATTATTTATACTGAACATAGAAATGAAGAATGCAAATCGCAATATACAGGATGTTGGCGAATTCGACCGACAAATTCAGAGGGGTGATAATAGGCATCAAGCGGATGAAAAATTACCATAGAAAGGATCACAAACCACACATTTTAAAAACCAACAAAAGTCAGTGTTTTGCTTAAATTTCTTCTTAATTAATTATCTCGATTCTCCTTAGCCCTTTATATTCCAAATTATAAATTTAAAACACTATTTCTAAAAAACGCCTTTTTTCCGTTGCATTACTATGATGCATTAGAATATATTATGAACAAAAAATAAAATATTTAATTTTTTTGTTAATTTCGGCTAATTACTTTGTGTGGTACTTCAAAGTACCGTTGGGTCATACCGCTTGTACAGAAATCGAGACTATACCCAATTTTTTCTTATTATTTTAATGTGACTTATGTGTTATTTAGTGTATAGATGTCTATAGTTATGTATATATATATATATATATATATAAATACATATATATATGACCAGATGATGATGCTGTTGGGCATCATCAGTAAGCATCTCGCCCTCAGAAGAATATTTTACAGTTGTTACACTATCGTCCGAAGGAAAGCATATCTGAAAGAAATTTACAAACTTCTAGTTGTAGAAAACTCAAACGGTTTTTAAAAAATGTAAAAAAATATTTTAGATTTTTTTTTTCTAATTTCTAATTTTTTTTTCCATTTTGTTTTAGAAAAATATAATATTTTTTGTAAAGACAAGAATAACATTATTTTTGCTTTATTTTCAGCAATGTCTTAGATAATCATCATGCAATATCTTTCCCCTACATTGTATCAAAATCCACCTATGTCGAAACCCCACACCCTAGTAAATATATATTTTTTTATGCACCATGTGTATACATTCGATGCAAATCTAAATAAAAATCCTGTTACACGTAGTCCCATCAGTACTTAAAAGTACCGCTATAAAAAGTGCTTCGAAAAGTAATCAATTTGAAAATTTTTTAGCATAACATATTGTCAAGTGATCTATTTAAAACAAGAAAAAAATACGATTACCTTATCCTTAATATTCAAGATGTTTACAAATAAAAGTTAAAGGTACTATGTCAGACAAGAAAATGGAAGCAAAATTGACACTCACACGCGACAAAATAGCTTCGTGAACAATTTTCAGCTTACTGGAACTGCTATTGCTAACTAGTGCTGGACAAGGAAATTATTGAGTATTTTTTTCCTAAAAGTACCATTGCGGATGCATTCAATTAGTGTGTTTTAATTGGAATAGAAAACTGTGGTACTTTAAAATACCATCGGGGTATAAAGGCTTAAATAAATCTGAGTGTGATTTAAATCCAATGAAGGTTTTACTACTGTTACGTAGTTTTAATATATCATCTCTAGCCACTTAATAAAATGTCTCACGCGAATTACGTTTTTCTCATTCCATTTGAATTTCTCAAATAGATACGTTAATGCTGTGGTTCGGAATTGGATGTTTGATTTAAATTAAAATTCACAAGATAATTAATATGGTTTCATTTTGTAAAATTAAATTTGCAAATAGTATACTTAATTTTTTTATTGCAATGGTAGATTTGATAAATAATGCGGCGATATTGTAAACATAAAAGACATTTTATCTTTATAATTAAGATAATCGCACAGAAACCATAAAAGAAAAACATTAAAATTACTCTATTGAACATATAAAAATCCCTGATTAATTTTATATTTTTCATTTCTTTTACGTTACAGTTATAAAATAAATCTTTTATGCTATGAAACTTAATGTTATATCGCTTTTGGATAGTAATTTTTCCAGTGTGTCAGAACAATTTGCTGACAATTTGGAAGGTTTTCGCCAACGGCCGGATGCTTGATCGATTCTGACCAGTGAAAATATATGTATTCGGAGATACCATAAAGATCGCAACAACAGAAAGTGACATTATTTTATTCTCGGGATGAAAAAAGAATGCCAGTTTATTTTTAGTAAGACAAAAACAACGAATTTCTTTAGAGTTTGATTTAAATGACTGTAGCTGCAAATTAAAAATAAGCCAATATAAAAGTGTATTAATAGTAAATAATTAAAGAATAATATCATACACTGTAAAAAAATCCGAGCAGTATTCCTGTAGGAATCGGAGAAATAGTTGCCCTTATCGTACCGGAAAATTTTCCGACCCAGCTCGGAATAAAATCCGTAAAAAAAGGAAACATTCATTGAAACGGTACTTTACGGATTTTATTCCAATTTTACGGATTTTATTCCGATTTTACTGATTTTATTCCGAGCTGGGTTGGAAATTTTTTCGGTACGATAAGGGCAACTATTTTTTCGACTCCTACCGGAAATCTGGTCCTTTTTTTTTTTTTTTTTTTTTTTACAGTGCAAAAAATGTCAGAAACGATTAGCAGATAAATTAATATGCTAAAGCCTAAAATAAAAAACTTTTTAAATAAAATTTTAAAAAAATGCTAAAGGTTTTTAAAAAGCGTGAAATGTACAAGGCAAGACATACCTTTTTCAGGAACAGATTCATAAAAGAAAGAAGAAATTTTGGATAGTACTTAGTAAGTTGCCACTATTTTTAAAACAAAATATGCGAAACACCCCTCACGGGGTAATTCTGGTTTCAAGTTTTAAATTGCCGCACAGATTGTCAAGTTTTGAATCGAATATTTTGAAGTAATAAGATGCATGCCATTTTTTAACCCTTATAACGCGGAATTCAGAACATTGATTTTTTTTTTTTTTTTAATCAGATAATATTTCAAAGTAATGTAAATTTTTATTTGAGAGCATTTTTTTTTTTTTTTTTTTTTTTTTTTTTTTTTCAGGAACAGTTTAAATAGTAATTACATAAAAAATTTTGAAGACTTTGTTGAAATTCAGAATGTTTTATGCTCTTCAAAATATCCCTTTCAAACTAAATTAACAATTAAAAAAATTACACATGGTTATATATTAAAAAAAAAAAAAAGGATTTAATACAGACTTTTTATACAATAGTGACTAATACATTGGCAGAGTGAAATATTTTATTGATTTATCAATGATAATATTAATTGAAAAGGAGGCACCAAATTATCCTAACCAATTAAAGAAGATTAAAAATTACTTAAACGCATTTTGAAAAACGAAGATCCTTTTAATTTGGAAATGAAATATGTAACTGAAATTAAATTCACAAAGTAACCAGTAATATATTCACCTTGTGAATTTAATCAGAGAAAAGATTTTTTTAAATTGTTTAAAAATAAGAATTATTGATAGGATATAATAAATCTAGAATTTGGCAAGTTTTTGATAAATGTTATGTCTATCATTTTCATGTATTAATAAAATGATGATGTTAATATTAATATCAATGTCATTATAAAAAAAATTATTACAGTTATTATTATAAACAAATGACTCATGTTAAAGATTTGATGAACCAATAATAACACACATACACTCCCGATCGTCGTTGGTTATCACTCTAGCAACACCTCTCCCTCCGGAAACCTCAATGCAAACAGACTAAAAGGCCTGACAAAGAAACAGATACTCTTACGCTGGTTCTTGGTTGTTATCACTCTAGAGTCTAAATACTGCACCCCTTTTAGCAACTGACTCAAATTAAAGCTTCCAAACATGAAATAACAAGTTTTGATATAATAATGTCATTAATAAAAATAAATGACTCGCAGGTAAAAAGTTGGATTTATTATTAATATGCTATCAATAATTTTTATATTTAAACAATTTAAAAAAATGCCATACTACTTCAGTAGGTAAGTTTGAATGGATTTTATTTGAACTTGGCACCCACTTGGATGTCATTTCTTTTCTTGCCATTGTCTTTACAAAATTTGGCTCCCTTTTTTCACAGTTATGTTTTTTTTAGAGCATAAATGATAATTAAAAGGCTTTAATATAGTAACTCAACCTAATAATATAGAGGGAAACATTTCAGAATGGATGTTATGATATTTTAGATAACATACCTTCTGAATTATAATAATGATAATAATAATAATAATAATAATAAAATTTCAAACAATTTTTTAAGAAATAGCTATCAGCATTGATATTCAAACACATGTTCAAAACATATGAATACTTCTACACGTGTTCAAAGTTACAAAAGGCGGCAAAATGAACCCGACGCAATGGTATAGGATAGAGTGAAATATTTTATTGGTTTATCAATGATAATATTAATTGAAAATGAGGAAACAAATTACACTAACCAATTAAGGAAGTTTAAAAATTACTGAAACACATTTTGAAAAACGAGGATCCTTTGAATTTGGAAATGAAATATGTAATTCAAATTAAATTTCACAAAGTAACCAGTAACATATTCACTTTGCGAATTTCATCAGCATATAGACTTTTAAAAAAATCTTTATTGCCAATGTGATGGTTATAAAAATAATTAATCATTTTAAGTTTAATATTTATTATAATTACAATTAAAGTCCATGCATGCAACCTATATACAGAATGTCCATAATTAAGCGACCCTACTTTAAAGTTGTCTAAATACGAAACTATTGGTCAGAAAGTTATGAAATTTTGTGAAGGACATAATAAAGAATAGGGAATTTGTTTGAGAGGCAAAAAAATTCAGTTCAAAATTTTGTCACCGGAGGACGTTTTTTAATAAATTACACATTTATCCACCGCCTACTAAATACTAGGCCTGAGCTCTGAGAAATAAATGGCAGCTGTCGTAGGCGATTTTTTTTTCAGAATTTGTACGGTCCGTTCAATTTGAACACCAATACTTTTTAAAAGTTTTTACGGTTGATTTTTTTATGGGGCGGCCTGTATATTTGCCTTACTTGATCTGAGAAAAATAAAGCCTAAAAAGTTTTTAAAATGTGTAATTCATTAAAAAAGCATTCTGATGCCGAAATTTTAAACTATTTTTTTTTAGCTTAAACAAATTCCCATTCTTTCATTATGTCCCTCACAAATTTTCCGAATTTTCTGGGGAATAGTTTCGTCTGTAGACAACTTTAAAGTAGGGTCGTTTACTTATGGACACCCTGTATATAACTGTTTTCTAAGAAATTGTACTTATTTTTGCATTTAAGTTAGGGCTCCTTTATACAATCAAGCTTAATGTTTTTGTCACTTCTGAGTAGTAATTCGTCTCGGTGAAAAAAAAAAAAAAAAAAAGTGAGAATTTTTTTTTGTCTGAACTCTCAATCGAATCTAAACAGTGAAAAAATATGCATCTAGTGACATAATAAAAATCAAAGCAACAGAACGTGATAAATTCTTTATTCTGAAAATCATTAGTTTATTTTTAGAAAGAAAAACAATGGATTTCTATAGATTGTGATTAGTCTTTTTATTTCGAAGAATTTTTCCCGTTTGTGATTAAAAATGCATTTTTAATTATAAAAACAGTATTACAGTTATTGATTTTGTTAAAAACTTTTAATATTTTGCTGTGTAAAGACTTTTTCTGTTTGCAATGGTCGATAATTTGTTTGAAAGTTTATTTTGTTTAAAATTTTGACCTTCGAAAATACATGTATTTATAGATCACAACTGGAGATATTTAAATGTATCTTATAAAAGTGTAAATGAATTTTTCTCCTAATCATACTTAATGAGTAATAAAACCTTATACAATAGTACGATGAGAATAATAATAAAACCAATAGACAGTTTTCCTCATAAAAGCACTAAAGCATTTTTCATCTTATTCTCAATACGATTTTTAATGACAGTCAGCGTTAATAAGTATGAGAGAAAAAAATATATAATTTTTTGCCACATTCGTATACCTTTCTGATAACTTAATTTTTCAAAATTCCATAATATTGACCTGTTTTAACTTAGAAATTAACAATCTCATATATCTCATGTTTTACTTATTAATACATGTATGTTTCTTTTAAAAGTAATAATTCTTAGCTTCTGGTTTTCTGTGCGCCAATAACAGATTACTGTTGGAATGATATAATGGATCCCATAACCAGAACACTGCTTATTGAGTTTAAATACCGATTTCTGAAACAGTATTTTCCAGAAAACCAACAGAAAATATGTTGTCATATTTGAGAAGATGCAGTTGTGTGATGTGAAAATGAGACACGTCTAATTCTCAACATAGATTCAAATTATCTTTCGAATAAGAAAATTATTGCAGAAATTCTTAGTTAATAAGCACTACAAAGTGAAGCGCATAATATTTTGCAGTTAAAAATGGTTACTTGTATAAAAAAGGATGAAAATAAATATTTTCTTGGTTGAAAAAAGATCCAAGTATTTACTTACCAATCTTTAAAAAAGCAGATTTATACGAATTTTTTTTAGTATTTCATGTAATTTCTCTATTAAGGTAAATGCAGCTATAGTGGGACACTATAAAGTTTTAAAAAAAAAGCTCAAAATGCATTTCTTGAAAACGACTGAAACAAATCTATTGAATACCATCCTTAAATGTTAGCTTTACGTAAACTATTTGGAATAATTGTTTTTTTTTCTGCTGGTACATTTGTTTATTTTCTAGAGTGTCTTTAACAACAGATTTTTTGGCAAACTCTTAAAGATTTCATTTAAGAGATAAGTTTTTATTTAAACCATCTTTTCTTTGATATTATGTTTTATTTTAAATTAAACTGCTGTTGATATATTCTATTACATTAGAAATAATTTCTTGGATAAGTCAAAAACTTATGTTTCATGCATCAGAAATTTACTATGCCCACTACTAGAGCATAGAGGAAGGTAATATTTTTTATGCTTCATTTTCTCCGAAGAATATATTTTAAAAATTTGAGTGTTTATTTTGTTGCATGAAGGGTAGGACTAGGATGAAAAAAATATATATATGTTTTGGATTTTAAAAACACTTTAACAACACTAGTCGACAAATTTGAACTTTTGCTCTGTCCTAAAACAGAAATTAGTTCTTTTTTATGCGGTTTTTTGTGCTGATTCCGAATCTAGTTTTAGGTTTACTCCAGCACGTCAAGTTTGAGAGATATTTGCATATTTCAATTTATGCAAATTTAGTAAATTTTATACAATTATTTGCAAATTTAAGGTATAAAGCAATATCAGACAGGTTTTTTTTTGTTTTATGTTATGATTATTACCTAATTTACTTTACAAAAACTTTGTTTCTGAGATTATACTGATATGTCACTGAAATATTGTACCTAATTTGCATATTTTTCATGTTTTTCTAATAATGTTTCTTGACGTTCAAATATTTCTGCCGCACGAGTACGCTAATAAGTTTCTAAACCAGTTTTTTGAGCTGTTTTCAAATCTTGTATCTGTTTTCTTCTATCATATCTAGTTTTTGAAAAAAGTGAAATTTTATTTTTTGGTCAAAAAAGCCAGAAATAGCTTTTTATGATGATTTGTATGATAAAATTCCACTAGTTAGGATAGATTCTACTACTTATTTTTTTTTTAGATTACATAAATTTTTGTTTATGTCTCTGATATGAATCTGACTCTGTTCACCTTCTTATCAATGAATTACATACCCCTAAAAAGCATCTTATATCAAATCAAACCTGTGTTAATGCCGTGCAAAAGTAGAAATTCATCTTACTCAAAAACTGGACATGACATAAGAAAACAGACTACAGATTTGAAATCAGCGTAACAATCTAGTCTAGAAAAACATTACGTCAAATATACGTATTATTTATTTATATCAGTAGGACTAGGCTGAAAATATATATATATGTTTTGTATTTAAGAATAATTTAATAATAATTGGATAAATGTCCTTAAGTGGTTCACTACTGGTGCGTTTACCTTACATAACTTCACGTTTATGAATGCATTAATAAATTACTGTGTTACCAGATTAGTGTATAAAGCAAGACATAGTCACACACGGATTCAATAAATACGGTGTAAAACAAATGCTTAAATTTAATCCTTTAATTTATTCCGACATCCTTAATCTTTTAATGTATTTCTGAATTGTACATGTACATTAATTAAGCAATATCTTTTGAAATCTGTAATATCTAAAATGGAGTTATATAAAATAACACATGAGGACCCCAGAAGCAAAGGGGTTTAAGTGATAAAATTAAAAAAACAGAACTAAATGTGCAGGCTATCTGGAAACAACGCTATTTGTTTGGGAATAAAGAGATATAAGTAACATCCTTATTATGTTCTGTATTCTAGAGGTCAATTACTTAAGCTCTTTAAACTACTTAACTACTTAACCTCTTTAATCTCTACTTAAATTTTAAAAAAATATTGTACATACTCTCCTTTTCTTTCACAGTTATTGAATATAGACTTCAAAAACCGCTTTAAAATAAGCAACAGTTTCACGTTTTAATTCAGTCAGTTACTATTGATGTTCATCTTTGAGCTCAATTTACTCCAAATTAAATTTTGTCACTTGTACCCCTTGGCTTCTGGTGTCCTCATATATATTTATCAACAATATTATTTTTACGCACTTATATTGTTATAAGTCAGCTTCCAGTCACTCATTTGTAATGCAATTCTGCTTAAAAAATCGACTAAGTTTTGTTTTTCATTTCTTTGCAGATTTTTTAAAACAGTGTTTAAAACAATTATCCTATATCTAATTTTTATAAAAGCTTTTCTTAGAATATTCTAGAAAAATAACTGTTATTCTCTTTTCTTTCTTTCACATTTGAAATCTCAATTTCACTGAATCCACCATTTCGTCATCCATACCCTGAAAATTCTCCCAAAAGTAATTAATCTTAACTTCTCTTCTCGTATACACTATTATCAGATCGCTATTTGAATAGAGGCATGTACTGTAAACAGAACATTGATTAGTCTGTTTAAATTGTGATTTATGAGACAGCTCGCTGCCAATATTTTCCCAAAATTTGAAAATAAAGTCTCATATTTGAAAGCGCAGAAGCGTGTAATGTGACAAATCGGATTCAAAATTATACCGCCAAGAAGGAACATTTCGGAGAATTTCCATAATAATAATTACTATGAATTGTTAAGCATATATTCTTTAAAAACAATTTAAAATTACTATTTTATTTGAATGAGTACTGTGGATGTGTATTTTTACAAGTTAAATTAAAATTCGATTAGTAGACTACACAGATTATATGAATGGCAAATTGAATTTTTCTATCTATGAAATGAATCAACCGTCTGATCTTGATTTAAATAAGAAATGACTGAGGTAGTTTAGAATTTCTATGTTCATAACTATTAAAAATTTGAAACAAAGTTTTCAACTAAAATTATATACTCATTTTAGTGATTCTATTTTAATTAAATTATATTTAGAACATAAAATGATGCCGAATTATTTTCGTATTTTTACCGGTTTTAACAACTGTAAGAAATAAAATTACGCCAATATGTACATTTTCGAGATATTTATATTGAGCTTAAACACTGTTTGAGGAACAGCAGATAGGCAATATTTGCCCCAAATCTCAAAATGTGCAGTCACATTTAACAACAAATTTTTAGTTCTGTTCTATGTGTAAAACTAATAAGTATTATTCTCGATATAATTTTAAATTATATTGAGATTAAGAAAACTACTGTACAAATAAATTTTATTTCAATAATTAATATAAAAGGAAAAGACAAATGTTTTAAGCAGAAGAAACAGTATTATATCATTTTTATGCTACTTCATCAAAAGTGCTTTTGAAAAATAAAGAACATTTACCTTTCTTTATTTCACATTAGGAATAATAATTTCAGTTTCTCCACAAATTTGTTATCCACACTCAATAGTGTTTCTCCGAAAAGTAATTAATCTTAGTTTCTATTCTGCTGTACACCATTATTAGATTGCTGCTGTTTAAATGGAGGCATATACTGTAAGCAGAACATTGATTAATCGGTTTAAATTTCAATTTATGAAGCAGATGGTAGCCAATATTGTCCCAAGATTTGAAAATGTACTTTCATATTTGAAAGCATAGAAACGTGTAATGTGACAAATCGAAGTTATGCTGCTAATAAGAAACATTTCGAGGACTTTCAATTTTTATAATTACTAGAAAATATCAAGCATAAATTACTAACAATCATACATCTTTTCTTTATTAGTTCAATGAGCCCAATGTCAGCATCGTTTTGCCCGTTAAATGAAAATTCGATCAGTAGAGTTAATGGAAAAAACGAATGATAAATAGCGTTTTTTATCATTCGATCACTAATCTTGATTTCTTATACAAGAATTTAAAAAGATACCTGAAAATTTCTACGTTCATAATTAAAAATTAGAAATTTAAACAAAATTTTTATAATAATAATACGTATCTAATTTTAGGAAATCTATTTTTATTAAATTGTATTTCTATCATCAAAAGTAATGGAGTTATTTTTGTAAAGTAACAATTAGAAAGATTATAAAAGACAAACTTACAACAAAAACAGACTCCTTTGCTCAGGCCTGCGGAGTCTGAGTCAGGCCCATTTTTGAGGAAAAGAGTCGAAGTCGGTGTCGGATCTGTTAAAATTCCCGGAGTTGGAGTCGGACTCGTCCATTTTTCCCACCGACTCCGCAGCCTTGCTTTTGTTTAGCTCAAATGCTAATTTATTGGGTGGGAAGATGGCAATAATTCTCCTAAATAATGAAATACGTTGACATGTTAAAGAACATATATTCATATAGTGATATATGCTGATTTACATTATTGATTGTGTATATTAATTGATAACTACTTATGTCGGGTTTGAGAAATAGAATATTTGAAGAAAAGGAAATGACGAAAATATTGA
Organism: Maratus speciosus; assembly: GCA_963932465.1. Classification (NCBI taxonomy): domain Eukaryota; kingdom Metazoa; phylum Arthropoda; class Arachnida; order Araneae; family Salticidae; genus Maratus; species Maratus speciosus. The sequence goes on from OZ010789.1 coordinate 382,499,844, forward strand.
CAAGTGATAGGACGCTTTAAGCATATATTGCTTCTCTGAATTGATCTTGAATACTTTAGTTAAGAAATTTTAATGTGACCTACTTTTTTTTAGTTTTGTTCTGTGCGGAGAAATAAAACATGTTTCATTCTCAATATACTTTTAACTTATAAGTGGAATAAGAAAATTATTGTGTAAAGTTTCATAATCGCAGAAAACTGAAAAGCCTAGCATTTTACACAGAATTATTTTTTACAGAATATTATGTAATTTTTATGCAATATTTAATCAGAAATCTTAGGTAAATACAGAACATTCTCCTATCGTTATTTGAGATTAAAATAGTAATTTCCTTTTCTCCACCATTTCGATATCCAGTTTGAAATTTCTCAAAGCGGTAATTAATTTTATCTTCTCTCATCCAATACACTATTATTAGATTGCTGCTGTTTGATTGGTGGCATGTTCTGTAAACAGAATATTGATTAATCAGTTTAAATCCTGATTTATGAGACAGCAGGTGCCAATACTTTTCCAATATTTGAAAGTATTTTGTCATATTTGAAAGCGTAGAATGGTATAATTGACAAATCAAAATTTCGAATTATACTGATAATAAGAAATATTTCGGAGAAGTTCTATGTTTCTAATTACTGGAAAATACAGGGTGTAGGGTAAAGTGCTCATATTTCATCCCCCTTAACTTCTCCGCTTCTGCGAAAGTGGCGCCACTTATGACGCAAAGCACAGCAGATGGGAGGTAAAAGGGATCAGTGTTGAAAGTTTTGTTCGTCAAGACGTATACATAAATTAAAGACGACGAATTTCCTATTTTTAGAAGATCCGAGTTCTTATTACGTCGTTTGTAGAACGTTATTTACTGTACTGTAAGTATTTATTTCTTATTCATTGCATATATTTTACGTTGGTAAGATGCTGACAGTAGCATACAGCGAGTTTTAGGACTGTCAGTTCATTTTACGGGAACTGAAGCTCCGTCATATTGGGAAGTAGCGTGGTCCCAATTTCGCCCCCCTTGCAGTTCTTTTCGTCCCGGGATTTAAATTAGGAATGCTTTTTCGTGACATTTTTTTTCCTCATGTTCGGATAGTTAATGTTTCGTTATGTTATTCTTCCACTGATAACTGTTACATTTCTTTGTGCCTTACTTTAATGTAGGGGAGACGGGGCCTAGTAGTGACATTTTCGACATTTTTTATATTAGCCGTAAGATTTGAACTGAAGCGAAACATTTAGTGTATCATATCGTTAAAGTAAATCTTGCGTAACATATTTATAAAACTATTATTAACATTATTAACGTTTTTCATATCATAAAATGAATTCTGCGTATCCCCGAAATTTGTCACTACTAACCCCCGCTATGGGGCAAGTTGTGACATGCTTGGGGCACATTGTGACATATAAATGACGCATAGAAGTACGTTGTAACATATACAAATTATGTAAGAAAAGCGATTAAATGGGATATGTTAAATCAAGAATGAGAAATTTATTCAGTTATAACGTTTTTAACACAATAAAACACTTTCATGTTTTAATAATATTGTAAATCAAATGAAAATAAAATAGTTAAATTATTAACACTTGTAAACTCTTAGTCCTTTATAAAGGTACTTTTAGAGACACTTAGCAATAAAAAGAAAAAACAACTGTCTTAATCAGGAAAGAAATAAAAAGTAAGCCAACACTAATCTTTGGCCATATTGATCTTTGACTCGGTAGCCTACAACAGCGTATAGGCCTATATATATCCTATATTTTAATCAGTCATTGTCATCGCTTGTTTCAGCGTCTGATTTGCAGTTAATATAAATATAATAAGGTTCATTTTTGGTACATTTGACATGCGCCCATCTTTTACATGTCATGCATTGCACCCACTCTTCTCCGGGTCTAGAAATGTTGTATTGCTCCAAGCAGTAAGCAATAGTACTGCAGTAAGCAGCAGACGTAAGCAATTTTCGTTGTCTTCAGAGCTATCCAATACTTGCTTCTCCCTTTTTTTCAATAACCTAGGTGTAATTTTTTTATGCATTGCTTGGCCTTTCCATTCAGCTTCATTTTTGATTTTTCTTCTTCAATTTGTTTTCTGCGTTCTTTTGCTTTTTGTTCTGCTCGAATTTTCACAGAACAGGTGTGTGTGTTAGAATGGCAGATTTCGAACATTTACGAATAGATCGCTTGCCTTTCGAGTTCCTGCTTTAGGGAGTGGTCTTATTTCTATAAGACTTACCACTGACACATTGCTACTATTCATTGTCATAGAATCATCTAATTCAAATGAGATTTCTTACTTCTGAGGACGGTCCTGCAAACTCACCCTCATTGATTAAAGTTATTGCTGAAGTGCTTTGGTTTATTAACAGTTTCATATTTAATTTTTTTTTCATTGTCATTCTGGTCTTTAACGCTCTCATCTCTGATGGATAACGGTCGATCAGTTACTGAGGAACACAGGAATTTAAAATTTTGAGGAAAAATTATGCTGGGGTAAGTAGTGACACTGTCACAAAGTGCCTCTTAGACTTCGTCACAACTAGCCCCGCGTTACGCCACTTGAACTTTATTAACTACTTTCCGAAATGTTGGCATGATTAACAAATGAAATACATAGAATAACAGCTCGAAATATAAGCATTTAAATAATGTTACGGAAGTTTTCATACCTCAGTATCGCTAGTGGCAATGACGATTCCAACGTAGGTCGCAAAATTTACTTTTACGATAGAAAACAAGATAACTATTTTTATCTCGAAAGCAACTCAACGCTATACTTCAAAACATACGATGCACACTCAGACAATCAACCTCTTCATTCACATGACGCGACAGGGGCTGCAACCTATTGGCTCAGTCAGGACGCTCGATGGCACAACTTGCCCCTGGCACAACTAACCCCGGTCTCCCCTAAATTAAATTACTTACTCATTTAGAAATAAATTTTGATTTAGTTATAAGTTAAGCCTCGGCGAATTGGATTTTATGTGGGGACAAAATTGGGACCTTTTTTTTTTTTTTTGCATTTTTTTTTTTTTTTTTTTTTTTTGCATTTTTTAGATACTTTTGAAAAAACAATTTTTCGCATTGTTAAAATATTTTTGTACGATATTTGCCTATGTTTCTATGTGCGTGGGTAGTTAATCTATGTAAAATCCAAACTTGGTAGATTTTCACTGAAAATTACAACTTCCAAGGGCCTAAAAGTGACTGGGGGGCGATAATAGGGCACCTTACCCTACATAAAAGAATGGCCCAGTTGTAAATGTTAATAGTATCAACTTTAAGCGTTGTAGAGTGTTGGTTCAAGGTTACAAATAAAGAGTAACTCAAACAGTTTTAGATAAGCGCATGCGCGAGCACTGCTTTGTTATTGACTCGCTTGCAGTGCCACATACGCAAAATGGCGACTCCTAGGCGTAAAGCGTTATTGCTGGGTAGAAGATTTAAAAGTGTACACTACTTGACATAACGACATCTGGTTTTTGCCTTTGGGGCTTTATAAAAGGTCGTGTCTACGTTCCGCCGTTACCTAATGATTTGCCAGAGATGGGACATAGAATTGAAGAGGCTATTGCTTCCATTACTCCGGAGTTGTTGACCAAAGTGTGGGAAGAATTGGACTTTAGGTTGCATGTGTGCCGTATAACTAACGGTGCACATATTGAACATTTGTAAGACAAACTAGGTTAGTTTACCTTCAATTTGATGTAAGATTTTTTTTGTAAATAATTTAAATAAAACTGTTATAATATACCATTAAAACTGAGACATTTTATTATGGACAACCTGTATAACGCATAAATATTCAATCAATCAAATATTTTTTACATCTTAATGAATCCAATGTCAATATCATTTTGTCCATTGAATTAAACTCGGTTAGTAGAAATGGTGTATTATACAAACAAAAAACTGCATTACCTATATCATTTAGTGAATTTACTTATTTATTTTGATGATAGAAATTTCAATCATTAAAAATCACATAATTATTTATGTAAAATTAACGGTTTTTACAACTTCAACAACTCTAAGAAACAAAATTACAGTAATATGCAACTTTGGAAGTCATTTAGTATATTGAACTTATATACTGATTCATGGGACGTCAGTTTGTAAATATTATGCCAAAATCTGAAAATATGGTATTCTATTTGACAACATATTTTTGTAATGAAAACTATGTCGGGATGGAAGATTAGAATAGTTCATGAAAAGGAAATGATTTAAACAAGGAAAAGGGAATTCTGCTTTTTCAGAATTTAGTGTCTCTCCCGATGAATATACACTATACATATATATATGTATAGATAAATAGAACAAAACATATTTCAATTTATGTTAACGTTTTATGTGACTTAAAACACAGGCTTTTATTTTACATAGAATAACGTCATTTGCATCCGCTTAAGCATTCGGCATTTGCGACCAACTCTTAAACAGCTACAGTAAAGTATACACAGGACCTCACTTTAAAAGGAAAAAACGGCTATCTAATGATGCACATGCCTTCATTTTTTTGTAACATTAATATAGATACTTAAAATTAAATATATAGTTTATAATAGCTCCATGTTTTAACAGAAATCATTCGCTTATAATTTTTCAAAAAAAAAAAAAAAAAGTATTTTAATTACATTTTTTTTCGGTTGTTATGAGAAAATAGGAACAAAAATATATAATTACTATTTTACAACTATTTTGTCTTTACTTTATACAGAAATGGAGTACTTCCGTTGCCAATATTAAGCAAATGACTCTAAAACCTGCAAAAAAAATTAATATTTCAAAAATAAATGGGGAGGCAGTTTTCAAACAAATTGCATTCAAAAGTACTTTTTTCCCAATACGACGGTATAAAAATTGAAAATGTGCGATGATTAGAAGTTAAAAAAATTGCTGTAGAATATTTAATCGCACAATGGTACATCTTTTTAGGTGCGTTCATAATTATATAAATACGTAGCACCTATGTTGTCGTTCAGTTCGTCTGTCCGACTGTCCGCATATAACTAAAAACTACCCAACCGAACGGTCTGAAATTTTAAATATATAATTCTTTCAAAATTTTGTCGAGTCATTTCAAATTTTATGAAAACGAATGTGTAGTTTAATTACAGGGACAGTCAAAAGTTTTCTGTTACATTACCGCCAATGAAAATTAATTATTGCGAGCACATTTTAATGATGTTACAGCCTTCTGAATGGTCTGAAATTTTAAATATATAATTGTTGCAAAATTTTGTCGAGTCATTTCAAATTTTATGAAAATAGGATATATAGTTTAATTACAGGGACAGTCAAAAGTTTTCCGTACATGACGGCCAATGGAAAAAAATTATTTCAAGTGCATTTTAATGATGTTACAGCCTTTCGAACAGAATGAAACGGATATGCACTTACTGAAGTGTACTAAAATATACATTCAATACAATATGCGGTGCAAAAAATATTTATAAAATTATTTATAGTACGAACGCACCTCATTTGCCACATTTGACGAGCAATTTCCAATTTATTTGTTTTACGGCTGGCTTATACAAAGTAACGCTATTTTTTGGAGACGACACAAAATAAGCTGGGAGAAAGAAATAGCATACCTGGGGGCTAAAATATTTGACAGAAAGACGCATTAAAATATAACCCTTTAAGACCTGACCTATACAATTGTGTGAGTGATCCTAAATTGAAATAAAAAGTATTTTCCTGTTTTTGTGCGATTTAAAGTCGAGTCTGCACCCATAGAATTATATGGATCCTCTTTTGGCATAGCTCGATATTAGATATTTTTAAAAATATTTTTTCAATCTAATATGCCCAGTTACTTATTCATATATTTATTCTACGAAACTCTCTGCGCGCGAGAAATACTTAACCGGTTATTTATTTAAAACTTCGGTCCATTGCAGGCAAAATTGGAATTTGAATTCGGTGAATTCGATGTTACATTTACGACCACCAGTAGGCCAAGCAAAAAATCCCTGCCGCCTCGGCCTACAGGCGGAGGTAGATTTCGAAGTTAAGTACTGATTTCACCAACCAAAAGTAAATCATGATTAGAGATCAACCCAGTTTAACAATTTTATCTGGGCGCTTTTGACGAATTTTTAATTTCCCTTTTCTGTAAGAGCTCGTTTTATCAGAATCATATTAAGGCGGCATTAAGAAAACTATTTTTCCACGCTCAAGAACTCGGAAATTTCTGACACATTTTCAGAGTCATTTTTAAAAGTAAAAACATGAAACCTGCTGACGTGATTTTTTTAGAAGAAGTTTATAAGCGTTCTGTGTTTTTATTTTTTTTTTCCAATTAATTAGAACTTGATTTATAATCATTTTCTTAGTACGACCATTTTTTTCGTTTCCAGCACTATCGCTTCGGGAAATTTGGTTCAATATGCCCACTTTGACGGCATTTTTTGAAATATATTCTGCCTTTATCAAAACCTCGACCTATATAGATTCTGAATAAGAGAGCCTGCCAAATGGATGCGTTCGAGAGCTAAAATGAATTTAGAAATGAGTCAGAAAATCAGCTGTTTGGATTTGAGTACACCCTTATCTTTTTTTCGTTAACCCCTATTTTTGTTTATTTTTATTTTATTTATTTATTTATTTATTTATTTGTTGTAAGAGTTGATCGTATCAAAACCTTGTCAATATGAAAGTTGTAGATAATATTGAGAAGATGTATAATAAATTTAAGCGGATTGGATATCTTGTAAATTGATGCAGTTATGATTTTTTTCCTTCTTCTACCCCTCCATTTTTTTCGTTTTTATTTTTTTGTTTTTGCATTAAGTGTTGGTCCTATCAAAAACTTGCCAATGTAAAAGCTGTAGATAATATTAAGAATATTTATAATGTGTTTAAGTCAATTTGATATCTTAAGAATTGACGAAGTTATGCACTTTTTTCTCTCTAAAACCATTTTTTGCGCCCCTTATGCCCATTTTTAAGAAATTATGATATTTTTTGGGTTTTCACAAAACCCATCAAATTTCCACCCCCTTGGTCCGATTTTGTCCATTAATGAGCTTGACCGAGATTTTATGTATCAGTTTGGAAGAGATTTGTGCAGAATTACGGAAGTTATCGTGTCCGTAAGAAAGAGATATAAATATAAATATAAATATATATATATATATATAGATAGATAGATAAGTAGATAGATAAAGTTTTTTACTGAGGGTAGTTTTGGGTTCTAGGGGTCATTTGGGTTCTAGGGCTGTTGATCTGTAAATTTTTTTTCAGAAATTCCAACATAGGGGAGATCGCAATAGGTAGTATTTTATACGAAATCTACCTAAACACGGAAATGACTTTATAAGATGTGACAGAAATGGCAACGCGTAATGTGACGCTTTAATCTTTAAGCATCTATTGATTTTATGTACTGTAAAAGCACTTATTTTCGCGAGCCGTAATTTTCGCGAAAATGAAGATATCGGTAATTTCGCGAGCTGAAAATTTCGCGAATTTGACATGAACAGGACCGAAAGTTGAAAAATCCCGAAACTACCTAAAGAGAAGTCCTTTTGCATACGGCATTTTAAGAAACTTCCTTTTCTCCGAAAAGTTCATTCTATTAATTCTATTATTGTTTTTACTCAAAAAATAGTTGCATAGTATTCGAGAAATAGTTGCATAGTATCCAAGAAATAGTTGCAAATATTCAAGACATTTTCGTACTTATTTCTTATTTAAGTAACTAATCATTAAATTTTGTATAGGTGAAAACTTTCTGATTTTTTTTTATTATTATTTGAGGCGGGATAAAAAAAAAAATATTTTGCGAGGTTTAAATTTTCGTGATTACGGCGGGCTCGCGAAAATTAAAGCCTCGTGAAAATAAGTGCTTTTACAGTATACATTTCGAATTCTTTATTGAAGCAATTTTATTAGCTATCTTTTTCAGTTTCGCTGTGCATGTGAATATAAAACACTTTTAATTCTAATTAAATAAATTTAGTTTTTATTGAGAATAAGAAATCTACTTTGCGATTTCTAACTTAATAACTACTGGAAAATGAAAAGCTTATATTTTACCCAAAAAATATATTATTATATAATTTTTATGCAATGTTTTTTCAGATTCTTTTGTAAAAATACAGAACATTCTTCTGTCAGTATTTCACAATAAAATGATAATTTCAGTTACTCCACCATGTTATTTATACTTTAGTAACTCTCGAAGAAGTAATTAATCTTAGCTTCTTTCATCCCATACACTATTATTAGATAGCTGTTGTTCGAATGGAAGGAATTACTGTAAACATGGTATTGGTTAAGCAATTTAAATTCTGATTTATGAGACATCAAATTGCCAATATTTTCCTAAGATTTAAGTTAAGTTATATTTGAAAGCTTAGTAGCCTGTGATAAATGGAAATTTAAAATTATATTGGTAAGAAACAAAATTTCGTTGACACTCTATGTCTATAATTACTATAAACTACGAAGCATAAATTCTGTAGCAATCATGACTTATTTTAACACATTGAGTGCCACGGTGACTGATGCTGAAGCACTGAAAAATTTACAATGTTTTAAGTAATTTTTACGAAAGTATAATCCTGTAATAAATAAAAGGTAGGTAAATTTAAAATAAGTTTTCAGTAATTACTTAAAACAATATATATATTTTAAATTTTATATCATATTTTAGACGTCAGTCATCGGTGAATGATGCGTCTTAAACGGAAAGTTCAGTGTCAGTAATCGTGACTGACGTCGCGCTTAACGTGTCAATGAATCATTTCCCCGATATACTTTTGTCCGTGCAAATTTCTCAAGTTATTATTCATTTGATTACATTGTTCTGAAAAAAAAATGTTTTCCTCCCTGCAAACTAAATATGTAAAGTGTACAGATATATCATTCCTAATTCTAAATATGTTATCCAAATTGCTCTAGCACGTACCATTGTTCCGAGAAACAGTTTTATATTAATAACAAATAGTGAAGGATTATTATATTAATTTGCCATGCTAGATAAAATTGAAATCCTGAAAAAAATATTTTCACTGTCTCAGAGAACAAATAAAATATAACATGTAAATCTAGTTTGTTGATACTTGTATCGTGCCTTTTTCTTTTTATGCCCCCCCCCCCCCTTTCAGGTCCAAATTTACTATTTGCTATTGTTTTTTAGTTGCATTTTTGCTAGTTTCTTATCTGTATGAATATAGTACATTTACCGAGTATTTTGCACCTTTCTTTTACCATTTCTTTTATGCCAAGAGTAGAGGGTTCGAAACATACTCTATTTTGTTTTTCAAGTATTTATTGATATTAAATTTCCTTAGAGGAAACTTTGTGCAGTTGATGACATATTATTAATTATATCACCTGCTCGCTTGAATCAGGTGAAAATAGAAAATCGCAGTACAAACCACGGAAAACACAAACAGGGGAATATGCTTCTTTGGGTAGATAGAACTAAACTCAAAATTGACTTTAAATCTGATTTTAAAATAAAAATTTCTATATATGCAATTAAAGTGTTTTTTTAAATCCAATTTCATAATTTCAGACTTTCCCACAGAATATTTATCTGAAAAGTTAAGTTCTCGTTTTCCAATATTTAAAGCCAAGTAAAATTTTACTAAGATTCTAAAAAAATTTCATATAATCTCAAAACTTTATATACATTGTTCGTACCATTTCTCTGGAGTTGCAATCTCTAAACAGAGCACTGTTTAAAACACAGAGTCTTCGCATTAATTTGATATATAAACCACTATTTAAGTAATGCGTAAAATAATACAATATTGCATTAAATATTATGACATTTAATGTAATTGAAACTTCTTTAATTTGAATTAAGTATGTATCATCTCTCTCTCTCTCTCTCTCTCTCTCGCTCTCTGTATCTATCTATCTATCTATCTATATATATATATATATATATATATTGAAATCTGTCTTTGATATTGATTTTTACATTCCATTAAAAATGTTCTTTAAAAAGATGAAATTAAAAAAAGAAAATTTCAATTGAAAAGTTGTATTTTCCTAGTTATGCAATAATACTTTAAGATTTCATATATTTATAAAGTTTATTTTTATATCAAAACAGTTAATTATAAAAATAAACAAACACAAGAGAATGCACAGATTTCATTCTTTCCTAAAAATAAATTAATGTTATTAGACCATTTTCTTCTCAGATTAATCTAAATTATGTAAAATTTTCGGTAATGGTTTCCTAATGTAACGACCCAATTTTATAAGTTATTCAAGTTTAAAACTAGGACTGTTTCGGTAACCAATCATAGATGGAGAGTATACGTATTATCTACTGAATATATATCGTAAAGAAAATACTTATTTTAATTTTCATTCAAAAATGAATTTTTCTTTCTTTTTGAGCCAGCAGATATCTGAAGTTAAAATATATAATTTAAAAATATCCTTTCGTTTCAAAATGATTTAGTCATTGAAAATTGAAATATCATCAGTATTATCTTTCAGTTAAGTTACCATCGCAATGATCACGGAGTCCTAAAAGAGATAACGTTGATTTAAAATTCAATAATTCATTAATTATAATAAATATAAAACTTAATTAATAACATGCTTATAATAAATCTCATAAAATTTCTTTACAGAAAAATGTTTATTAGTCGAAAGATACATTGTATCATCTCATACAGTTCAGAATGTTAAAAACAACATTTGAACTCTACTATTCAAAGATTTGCCCCCGTTTCAAGCAGGTTGCAGAAAAAATACTGAGTGATTTTTTATCGAGCTTTACATGTTAGTTTGAGTATTCTTTCAGTTAGAAACAGAAATATTGTCAAATGTTAAAAAATAAATTGGTTTAAAAATTACTGTAAATAAAATTTATGAGCTACTTCGTACATATGTCAATTATTTCAGCGTTAAATTTAGGAAAGTAAATGAGTTATTTAAATTTAAATTTCGACCGTACTTTGGGGACACCATGTGGAAATTATGAAGATTGAAACTGATATAAGATAATTTCTTAGGAATAATAGAATAATCCCTGATAGTACTAGAGGAGGTTAAATATTTGAATTCCTATTGCAGCACGTTTTTCTATGAAAATTATCTAAAAGAATCTTTCTGGTGGATCAATTATTTTGATTTGAAAATACAGAAAATGTGTTTTAAATAATCTATTGCAACTAACTTTTCAGGCCTGATTAAAACTTTTATAATTTCAAAGGAAATATTTGTGTTTTCCTTAAAATTCCAAATCACGAACAATTTCAGATTAACTTCAAAAAACTATAAATTAAATTCCTTTCTGTAGATTCCTTTCTCAGAGCATTTAAAAGATCTAAAAACGAATCTGAATTTTTTTTTATCACCCTTTTAAGAAACACAAGACATTTTTTTAAAGTTTGGTTGGCATATTTCTCTATTGGAGGATTATAATAACATATTATTCTCATTTTATGATACTTCTGCAGTTTCATTCATAATATTTTTCCTTGGAAAATATAAAAAAAGAAAATCTTTGTTTCCACGAAAACTATAAAATGATGTATTAAAATTAAATGATAGGGTTTTATTAAAATTTTTCCAGAGAAAAAAAGAAATATTCTTTTTACTCGAGCATCGACATTATTAAACGTAGCTGATTAACTACAAACAATTATAAATTAAATTCTTCTCATTGAATTGATCATTCAAAATATTTAAAAGTTCCAGAAATGAAAACACACGAGAAAATTCTATCACCTCTTTAAAAGACATAAAATACTTATGTCTTGTGAATTATTTAGCATATTAAATATTGAAAGATTACATATTTATGTTAGCGGATTATGTAACGCATGATGCTTTTTTATGATACTTTTGTAATTCCGGTCATAAAATTTATCTTTAGAGACGATGATAAAAATAATTTAAACCTTGTTCTCATTATAATCAGATGAAATATTTTTAATTATGCTTGGAACTTTATTTTTTTTATGGAAATTAATAACAAAATGTAAAATAGATAGCAGCTAACTTATTCTTTTCTCTTGAAAAGATTTTATTAAAAGGAGAATATCATACCGATACGATTACTTCTTTTAATTAATTGACTTCATTGGGAGGCATAAACAAAATTTTAATTTAGTAAAGATTTTAGTACTAAATATTGTAGTGAGGTTTTCTATCAATTTATATTATCACTTGTGTTAATCTTTATTGAATTAAAATGAATGTTATCATCTAATATATTAGTAATTACAAACTGCATTTTTTATGTTTTAACCCTTTACACTCGAGGGCTCCGGGGTGAAGACATAATATTTCTTTGCAAAATTTGTTTTTGGCACCACTAATAAAGGAAAATAAAATGTACTTTATTTAATCAGAGCATTTTTGAAATTGTGTACTTAAACGAAACTTTTTTTTTAAAGTGGTGCCGATCGAATAAAATTTATGTAAGAGACGCCGAGCGCAAAGGATTAATAGATATCTCTACATTATCGAAATATTGTATTATTTTTTCATCTGTACTTTTGGAAAATTCTTCTCAACTAACCGAAACTAAACTTAATTTAATTAAACCAGAATTAATCAAACTTAAAAAAGTCCTTCCGGCCAGTGCCGGGAGGAAGAGGTAGCTTTCATAATCCTTATTTAAAAAAAGCCAACTTATATCATGCAAACACACGAAGCTCAATTTAGTGGAAACCGAATATAGGAGATTCAATACTAATTTTTATCAATATAATGAATGAGAATTTCGCGAAATTAGTCAGCTTTATCCAAGCTGCTTTTCTTTAAAGTAACTTATATTTGACTGCCAAATTCGGCAATTTCTTAAAGTGCCTGTCATTTTAAGACAACATGGTGGATAAGGCTAAGCAGTGAACTTGGTCGAGACCTTAGTAATTGCTGTGCACATGCTCACTCACATCGGAATCGGTTAATATATAGGAGTGCTGTCGCATGCAAAAAAACAGATTTTTCAAAATGTCACCCACAATAGAAATTGAAACTGCTAAATCTGAGCCATTTTTTTAAGATAAAGACAAAACAAAAATTACTCCAGAATCATTATATCAAGGTCAAATACTTAAGAAAGAAACCTTTTTCCATTTCTAATTTTTTTGCACCTCACTTTAAATATATATATATTTTTTAATTTAATGGCCGCCATTTTGAAACAAGATGGCTGATGAATCTGACCAGCGAACTTGGTCGAGGTGTTGATGTATACTATCCACATGCCTTCTTACATCGAAATAGGCGAATACGTGTGTTATCGCGTGACAAATACAAGATCGTTTCAAAATGTTAGCCATGCTAGAAATTCAAAGTGCTATAAATCAACCATTTTTTAAGATATCAACAAAAGAACAAATTTTCAGAAACAAAAACTGCTCCGGAATCTTTGTATCAAGGCCAAACACATAAAAAAAAAACTTTTTCATTTTCCAATTTTTTAATACCTCATTTTGAATTTTAAATTTAATTTTTTTAAAATGGCAACCCTTTTGAAACAAGATGTCGAATGAAGCTGGCCAACGAACTCGGTCGAGACATTGGTATGTACTATGTACAGACCAAGTTACATCCAAATAGGTTCATAAATACGCCTGTTATCGCGTGACAAAAATCAGGTCGTTTTAAAATGTCAGCCACAAGAAAAATTCAAAATGCTATTACTCAGCCATTTTTTTTTTAGATATAGACGAAAGAAAAACTGTTCCGGAATCTTTGTATTAAGGTCAAACACATACAAAAAAAATCTTTTTCATTTTCCAATTTTTTGGTATCTCATTTAAATTTTTTTATTTTTTTATTTTTTTAAATGCCCGCCACTTTGAAACAAGATGGCGGATTAAGCTGGCCAACGAACTCGGTCGAGATATTTGTATGTACTATGTACACACCAAGGTACATCCAAGTCGGTTCATAAATACGCCTGTTATTAAGTGAGAAAAATCAGGACGTTTCAAAATGTCAGCCACGCTAGAAATTCAAAATGCTATAACTCAGCCATTTCTTAAGATATAGACGAAACAAAAACTGCTGCCGAATTTTTTTATCAAGGTCAAACACATAAGAAGAAAATATTTTTTCAATTTTCAATTTTTGGTACCCCATTTCAAATTTAAATTTTTCTTAAAAATTTAAATGGCCGCCATTTTTAAACAAGATGGCGGGTGAAGCTGGTCAACGAACCCGGTCGAGACATTGGTATATACTATGTATAAACGAAGTTGCATCCAAATCGGTTCATAAATACGCCTTTTATCGCGTGACAAAATTCAGGACGTTTCAAAATGTCAGCCACGCTAGAAATTCAAAATGCTATAACTCAGCCATTTTTTAAGATATAGACGAAACAAAAACTGCTCCGAAATCTTTGTATAAAGGTCAAATACATAAGAAAAAAATATTTTCCCATTTTCAATTTTTTGGTACCACATTTCAAATTTTAAATTTTTAAAAAAATTTTAAATGGCCGCCATTTTGAAACAAAATGGCGGATGAAGCTGGCCAACGAACTCGGTCGAGAGATTGGTATGTACTATGTACACACCGAATTACATCCAAATCGGTTCATAAATACGCCTTTTATCGCGTGACAAAATTCAGGACGTTTCAAAATGTCAGCCACGCTAGAAATTCAAAATGCTATAACTCAGCCATTTTTTAAGATATAGACGAAACAAAAACTGCTCCGGAATCTTTGTATAAAGGTCAAATACATAAGAAAAAAATATTTTTCAAATTTTAATTTTTTGGTACCACACTTCAAGTTTTAATTTTTTTTTTATTTTAAATGGCCGCCATTTTGAAACAAAATGGCGGATGAAGCTGGCCAACGAACTCGGTCGAGACATTGGTATGTACTATGTACACACCGAATTACATCGAAATCGGTTCATAATTACGGGAGTTACAGTGTGACATAGGTCAGATATATATATATATATATCAATTTTGAACGGAGGGTGGTTTCGGGGTCTGGGGGTCATGATCGATGAAAATATACCAAAATTTTTTGAAATCGCTTTCCTCCGAACGGCTGCAATAGGTAGCTTTTTTGTAAAGAAAGCTACCTAATTAACTTAAATTTAAGAACCACTATTTATACAAATTATTATATATCTCTGGAAGTACAATACAATACGTTTTCTTAAGATAATGATGTAAGGTTGCACTATTTTGTTGTGTTTGACGTATATGTAAAACACAAAAAAATTATATGTATTACTGGAGGTACACTACAGAATGTTTTCTTCGGATAAGGAGCATATAGTATTTCCCATTCACTTACAGGTATACACAAAAGAATTCAGTTACGGGACTGAAATGCATCTACGGCTGTAATATGCATTTAACTAGTTTTTAGTGCATTACGCGGTGTTTATAAAATTTATAGATCATATACAGGTGTTCACAGAAGAACTCGCACACATTATCGGTTAAGGACAGAAATTGGTGGAACTGGATTTTTACTGTGTTATGTGTTTCTTAAATGCTTTATTTAGATATCTTATTTCATTGTATCACAAAATTAAATTTCTTAACAATATTATAATAGTGTATTATAGTCTATGGCTGATGCATGATTTTTCATTCTTGCAATTTTGTTTTATTGTTTTTTACTTGTTTAAATTTAAGGTCTTAGAAATAGCATTCTGATTTCTAAAATTTTCATTAGTTTGAAAAATAAATCTTCTGGAATGGATAAGTTCAGAAACTTTTAGAATCATTACTGAAAATCTTTTTGTTTTGAAAACTAAATAGCGACATTGTCGTCAAAAGTGTGGTAAAGCATAAAATACTAGAAGAATTAATCTTGTAAAAAAAGTATCATAAAATCTTTTGAGTTATTTTATATCGTAACGAGATTTTTATTAGTAAGGAAATGCTAATTATAATTGAAAAATGCCATTAATTTCAACGAGAGTTAAAGTAATAAATACTAGAAAAGTCAAATACGGACATCTGAACAGATGTTCATAAAATATATTATAAAGTAGTTTTATTTTTTTATTTATATTCTACTGAGATTTATATTATTAAAAAACATTAATGTAATTTTTAAATATGCCATTAACTTGAATTTTTAAAAAATATACAGAATATTATTATATACAAAATATTTACATCATTCTGAAAAATACCGTCATAACACTAGAAAATTACAACAAATATAAAACCTTATGAATAAGTTTCTGACATAATTAAATCAGAAAACAGCCTTCCATCGTAAAGTATAAAGGGAGAAAGCTGATACCTACAGACATTTCTAATTAATTTACTGTCATTAAATAAGGCTGTTTAATGAGGCAGTGAAGATTCAGTTAAGCTTGTAAAAAACACTTTTATCATGCTTTGGATTTGCTTATTAGTAATAATGACTGATTAATTTCCTTGTTTAATCACGTTATTTCCTTTTTATCCTACCTTTCCAAACAAACTTAATTAGACAATCATTTTTATGCTCACAGCAGATAACGAATCTTTATTTTCTAGGCTTTCCTTATCACTCTATTTTTCATGTCATTTAGAAATAGAGTTGTATAAATAATTGCAAAGTGAAATTACTGGAGAAAATATCTTTCACATCAGTATCAAATGCTTTAAGTCTGTACAAGGAATAACTTGTGCAATTTTTTCTATCCCCAAGGCAAGAAATTTATTCAGATTTGATTAATGTTTTGTATGATATGAAATTAAATATACATTTTTAACTGATAGTGAATATTTAATTAATTTGACCCATGGTTAACACTTTACTAATACATCGTAATTAAATATCAATTAAAAATTGTGGTAATGAGATAAAAGGTATAGCCAAATGCCAGCGTGCCATTTTGATTAAAAAAGAAAAAATCTCAAGCCTTAATTTCTAAAAATGCTGTTTCATGAAATGCAAATATTCATATGTACAGTCTTCTTCCACATGCCTTAAGCACCCAACACGAAATTCAGCATTAAGCACAAAACTTTTATAATTCAGTATGCCCGAGGAGATATTACGTCTTAACTTTTACTTCAAAACTTTGTAAATTCTAAATTTAACTGTAAATGTTAAATTCAATTATTATGTCAAAGAGTTTGTTATTTTCAAATGTGGCTCAGTTTAATAGTACTCACTTTTCGACATCCACTTAGCATTAAAAAAATATTTCTAATTTATACTAGATGAAAGGATTTCGCTATTATGCTAAATGAAAATATCTCTAAATTTAATTAAATTTCTTGATGATGGAGAAGCTTAAAAAAGTAAAGAAAGAAAGGGATAATAGATAATAAAGTTATATCAACTGTCAACATAAAGGTTTTGGAATAAATAGAAAGTAAAACAAACTAAACGTTACTTACAAAAAAGATCTGTGTCAATGAGAAACACGGTCTACTTTATGTGTTAATTTATCGCTTTTGTCAAATTTTCATGAATATGTAGTTTTTGTCAGGGGAAATATTATTTATTTAGAATATAAAATAATTAAATTAAGTAAAAGTGATATAATGATCTACAAAAATATATAAAATTATTTGAAATTAAGCTTTAATCAAATTCATTCATTAGAAATAAAATAAAAGAAGAATCATTGTTCAAACAGCTATGAAATATCCTGAAGTAACAAAACTGTTCTAACTATATTTAATATTTAAATTGAAATCTTATCAAGCTTTTAAATAAAACCGGCAAAAGAAACCTTGGATAATGATTTGTTTCCCTTTAAATTGTCTGTTCGTTGCAATAAATGTTGCATAAAAAAATTGAGAAATTAGACATTTTTAAACTACTTCTCTTGTAACTAATTTATTAGGAATAAAAATTTCTTTAGGAATTAACTTGGTGAGTAACTTGGTGGTAACAAATGAGACAGATCTGTTCTATTAAAATAAGTTATCTATATATTTTAGAAAATCTAGAAGTTGGAATTTGTTTATTTTTCCATGACTAAACATTTCTAAACATTCTGAAACATTAGGGCTTCTTGAATATAATGAATAAAAATCCATTTAATTTACTTTTAATTTAATAATTTAAAAACACGACACCGTGCATTTTCATACATGTGTAGCGTATGCATGAGAATGCACGTGTATTGCTGTCGATGGTCGACATATTCAGAATATTTACCATGGTGTTCTTATTAGATGTAAAATGTCCGGACCAGGATTCGAACCCGGGACCTCCTGGCTGAAGCCGCCATTTTACATCTTATATGATTTGTTTACCAATTAGAATAATTGTGTTAATATTAATCTAGTGCATGGTGTTCTTATTAAAATAATATGTGCTTTGCTTACAAGTGTTGTTTTTAATAGTAAATGTGTATCTGCCTTATAATACCAGACGACGAAGCGTACGAAATGACAAATTTCTGCACTACGTTTCGCGTTCATCTTCTTTCGGACTACTACAGTCACGTGATATACTATTCGTGCATTTGCATTTGCTCTTTTTACTTTGACTCTTATTCATTTTTTTACTCAAGCTGTTTAAAAAGAGACGAACATGTACGCAGTGCGGCAGACTGTCTTATCAGTTAGCAACGTAAAAGTGATTAGTAATGTATTTATGCCGGTGATCAAACTGAAAAACTTTTATGGTTTCCAATAATTTTTTTTTAGATGAAATGTAACATTTTATATTACGTCGAGGGCGAACCCGCATATTAGAAGACCAATTGCCATCAATTTTGATGAATAGTTTCTTCATCTTATTTAACCTCAGAATTTCTTTCATAAAATAAGTTGTTTTATTTTAAAAATAGAGGTGGAAATTGTTATTTTTGCAATCTGCTTCGCCGACTCTGACCTACACTTTTGTAATTTTTTTCCCTTCTCTCTCATAGATTACGAGATAAATGCTATATGCATTATGGCTTTATATGGCTTAATGGCGTTATTTAATCACACAAGAATTAATAACAAAAAAAATTTGGAGAAAAATAAGAGATTTTCTTGAATATTTTAAGCGTTATGAAGACCTTTTCAAAATATCCCATGCGCACTCCCTGTCAATTAAAATTCTCAATATTTTTTTATAACTGTTTGTCATTATAAATGTCATAAAACTGTGCATATTTTTTTAAACTAAATATAATTGGAAAAGTTGTAGATAATTAAATGTAGATATATGATGCAAAAAGCCGGAAAAATGCATAAAATTTAGAAAATACTTTTTTATTACCTTTATATTCAAATATATAGAATTCGATGCAAAGTTTTATTTGTATATATAAAACAAACTATAAAAAATTTGAGGATTATATGGAATGCAAATGCGGCATTTTGAAAAGGTCATCATTACGCTTAAAATATTCAAGAAAATTCCTTATTTTTATCCAAAAAAATTCTTTTTTTATTTCTTCTGCGATAAATATATGCCATAATACATATAGTGTGCCCTTGAATAGTATTTAAAGTGAAATTTGAAAAAAATTAAAAAAATGAATTGAAGGTCCTTTGTCCCCTTAAAAACTAATAATGGAAACAAAGAATGTTTTCAATATTATTCAATAATATTTCAATTTCAATATTTCAATATTTCATGTTTTCAATATTTTTTTGCGTTAGATTTTCTACCGTTCGATTGTTTTATACAGTATTAATTAACCTACTCAGTTTTAAAGAGAATAAATCTTTCTTTTGTATTTAGCAAGGATGCCAGAGTAGAAAGTTAGTTAAAATTAAAGTCTTCTTTTACTTATCAACTAGCAAAATCCGGAACTTTGCAGTCGTAGTTGTCGAAATTTGCTAAGTGGTATTTGTGTGCCTTTGAAGTGATGTGTTTTATACAGTATTAATTAACATACTCAGTTTTAAAGAAAAAAAACATTTCTTTTGTATTTAGCAAGGATGCCAGAGTAGAAAGTTAGTTAAAATTAAAGTCTTATTTTACTTATCAACTAGCAAAATCCGGAACTTTTTCAGTCGTAGTTGTCGAAATTTGCTAAGTGGTATTTGTGTGCTTTGAGATGATGTGTTTTATACAATATTAATTAACATACCCAGTTTTAAGGAAAAGAAACATTTCTTTTGTATTTAGCAAGGATGCCAGAGTAGAAAGTTAGTTAAAATTAAAGTCTTATTTTACTTATCAACTAGCAAAATCCGGAACTTTTTCAGTCGTAGTTGTCGAAATTTGCTAAGTGGTATTTGTGTGCTTTGAGATGATGTGTTTTATACAATATTAATTAACATACCCAGTTTTAAGGAAAAGAAACATTTCTTTTGTATTTAGCAAGGATGCCAGAGTAGAAAGTTAGTTAAAATTAAAGTCTTATTTTACTTATCAACTAGCAAAATCCGGAACTTTTTCAGTCGTAGTTGTCGAAATTTGCTAAGTGGTATTTGTGTGCCTTTGAAGTGGTGTGTTTTATACAGCATTAATTAACATACTCAGTTTTAAAGAAAAGAAACATTTCTTTTGTATTTGGCAAGGGTGCCAGAGTAGAAAGTTTGTTAAAATTAAAGTCTTCTTTTACTTATCAACTAGCAAAATCCGGAACTTTGCAGTCGTAGTTGTCGAAATTTGCTAAGTGGTATTTGTGTGTCTTTGAAGTAATGTGTTTTATACAGTATTAATTAACATACTCAGTTTTAAAGAAAGGAAACATTTCTTTTGTATTTAGCAAGAAAATTAGTGTTCAGAGTAGAAAGTGGATAAAATGAAAGTTTTCTTTTATTTATCAACTAGAAAAAAACCGCAGCATTTCAGGCGTAGTTATCGAAATATGCCAAGCTGTATTTGTGTGCTTTTGAAATGGATGTGGAATTTATTAAGAAATATTATCACAAAAATTGTACCTACAGAATGTTTTTTTTCCCTGTTTCCTTTTAAATTTCTTTTTCTTTTTCTTTTTTTTTTTTTTTTTTTTTTTCTTTGTAAAACTATTCTGAGCACATATTTGTGTCTTAAAAGTAGCAGCCATGTCAATGTTCAAATTTATGTCCTTAACAATTCCACAGAAATATTAACATGTTAACTGTTTCTTTTTCTTTTTTGACAGCATAAATAAAAAATAGGCACAAAACATCACTTTTTGAGTATTTACCTTATATAATCGTAAAATGTCTAACCAATTAATAAACATAAATTTACAGTTACGAATCAGTGGTATCAAAAAACTTTTAGTAACTGAGCAAACAAAGTGTTCTTGCCTGAACCTAGTTCGAGCAAAACAGTTAAGTGGTTTATTTAAATCGTTTTTAGAATGCTTTTCATTCTTTTAAATTTCGAATTTTCTGTAAAACTGCTCGGTGTGATCATTTATACCTTAAAAATAACAGCCATGTCATATCGAATTTCTATCCCTAACAATTTCACAAAAATCGTCATTCAGAACGTTTTAAGAGCGATTTCCGCACATTTCATAATTTTAATTTTCGAATTAAAAAAAAACAACCTAATCTGTGTGCGCATTTGCGTCTTGAAAGTAGCAACCATGCAAAGTTCAAGTTTCTATCCCTAATAATTCCATATAAATCGTAATTCAGAACGTTTTTAGAATACTTTTTGCACATTTCAATTTTTTAAATTTCGAATTTTCTTTAAATCTGTTCTGTGCAAGCATCTGTGCAAGCGCCTAATTTTATAAAAACAACTCTTCTGAGTGAGCACTTGCGTCTCAAGTAACAGCCATGTCAAATTTTTAGCTTCTATACTGAACAATTCCATAGAAATCGCAATTTAGAATGTTTTTAGAAAGATTTCTGCTCATTTCTCGCTTTTAAATTTCAATAAATAATAATAATAATAAATTGTTGCGAGCATATATTTCTTAAAACTAATCCCCATGCAAATTTTATAGCTTTTAGTCCCTTCACTATCACATAAATCATAATTGAGAACGTTTTCTTTCTCTTGCATTTTTAAAAATTTTGTACAAAAGAAAAAAACTCTTCTGTGCTTGTATTTTCGTCTTAAAAGTTGCAGGCATGTCAAATTTCAAATATCTATCATTTACAATTTCACAAAAATCATAATTCAGAATGTTTTCTTTCTCTTGCATCTTTTAAAATTTTATAATAAAGTAGAAAAAACTCTTCTGTGCTTGCATTTTCGTTTTAAAAGTAGCAGGCACGTCAAATTTCAAATTTCTAGCATTTACAATTCCACAGAAATCGTAATATAGACAGGTTTTAGAACGCTTTAAACCTTTAAAATTTCGATATTTTTAGAAACCATTCTTAAAGAGCATTTAAATCTTATAAGTAACTATCATGCAAAATTTGAAATTTCTAGATCCATCAGTACCAGGAAAATCGCAATTTTAGAAGGTTTCTCGCTCCTACGCTCTCTTGGAGGCGGGGAGGCACCAACACAAAATATACCCTATCTTAGAGCAGGGTCTGTCATCATCAATTTGCCACCATAACTTTTGAAATTGGTCCGGTATTTCTAGAGATTACCCCTACAAACAAACAAACGTTACTTCTTTATAATATTAGTATAAATGAAGCTTTTCAGTTAAACTTATAGGAATTCATTACGTGTTACGATAGATTTTACCGAACTTCTTTTCAACTAATCTTCACTCTCAGAAATACTTTCTTCAATTCGCGGAAATTTTTACGTTAATTGACGTATATTCGTTTATTTTTTCTCCATTACAAGAGGTAAAATATATGTGAATTGAAGAAAGTACGGGTAAAAGTTAAAGTTGCTTGCCTGGAATCGAACCAACTATCTTAGTGTTACGAGACGAGTGCGATGACCATTGGTCTACAGTTGGACAGTAGTGCAACACTTTGAAGTAAATATGTTTCATTCAGATGAGTATGGATTCTTTATTTTATTTTAAAAGCTATTGATTTTGAAGTTAATTTTGAGAAGGTTTCGTCTTTAATGAGATTGTGCCTGACATTTTAATACTTTAGTATTAGTATGTGATAAAAATATGAATTATAAATATATTTAAGTAGATTGCTAGATGTAAAATACAATTATCTATCGATAATTTTTTTTTTCTTTTTTGAGTAGAATCAATATTTTTCCATTTAATATTTAAATTAAAGGAACAGATGTCATAAATTCCCAGGGCCACCATCTTTAAAATTTTTGTTGGCGTGACAACCCCTTTTCCGTCCAGTAGTAAATGTCGCCAAACACCGGTTTATACGCATATTAGGCTTAACGAAAATAAAACGTAACTAATAAACAAAACTCGCTAAAGTGGCAATCAGTAATCGTTGCATGAGCGCTACGCGCTAATTAACCGAAAAAAACATCACTGGATTCAGCATTTCTCGCTGTGTAGCCTTCTCAATATTCAGCAGTTCTCGTTGTGTAGCCATCTCAAAATGTAAAAAACTCGAAAGGCAAACAAATATACATAAAATTATCAACATACCTTAACAGACACTCGCTAAAGTGGCAACCAGTAATCGTTGTTTGAGCGCTACGCGCTCATTAACCGAAAAAAATCACTGGATTCAGCATTTCTCACTGTGTAGCTTTCTCAAAATTCAGCAGTTCTCGCTGTGTAGCTATCTCAAAATGTAAAAAACTCGAAAGGCAAACAAATATACATAAAATTATCAACATACCTTAACAGACATCTGCTTTCTTCAAAGCTCAAGCACGAAATACTGTCATAGCATCACCGTCATTTTCAAAAATAGGCTTATGAATACGCATTGACACTCTGTAAACAAACCTCCTTTTTTCGTCAAAATTTCCTCAAATTTCTTAATTACTTCAGCAAGAGCGTTTAAACGGACTACAGAAACCATAGTCAATCAAATAAATCCAATAAATTTAACAAAAAGACAGAACAATACAACACGAAATCAAACCACATCCACAATACCCTGGCCGAAAATGACCTTCTCAGGTGTTGCCAGAATACGACACGCCAAACACACACGTCACACGGAGTTCCACATATCGATAAACATCGCCAAAATAAAACGCCAAGAAATCTCAAAACATCTAACATGGCGGCCATCCGGGAATATAACGCATTTAAGCCAAATTAAAATATCTTTTAAATGTGCTCATTTAAAATATATTTTAAATGAGAATATTTTTTTTATAAACAACCTTATAAATTCAACTCTATTTAACTTTACTCAACTTATTCAATTTAAAAAAAATGAATTGGGAGTATTTTTAAATGAATGAGAAAAGTAATCGTTTTTATCATTTTTTAATTCGATTTTTTTTCTTTTTAAATTAATTTAGAAATCTTAATGTATAGAATTTTTGGTTTTTCATTTTTTAAATAATTCGGATTTTAGTATTAACAGAGCGCATGCGTGCTTGGAATGAACGGAATTTCTTACTTTTTTTCAGACTTTTAGGAAGAATTCATGGATAAAACATGTTTTCTAGGAGTACGGAAATTATATGTTAAAATATTAGGATTGATTTAGTGTCAATTAACGAGTTTTTCTGACAGTGTTATCAATATTTAATGTATCATGGCAGCTCTTTTCTCAAATAAAATTACTTCCGAAATAAACCAGAAGGAGAAATTCACTTTTATTTTTGACTCTGGTTTCGTTTCACGCTAAAAAGGGCAAAGAAGACGGAAATTGTACGTCAAACATGGCAAATGAAGGGATTTCGTACTATAACTAGTTTTATAATTATTTAGATCTTAGTGCAATAGCTGTTGCACTCTTATGTAAAAATGCATGAAAGCAAAATTTATTATGATTGTTAATATTAAATTCAGTAATACGAAAATAATAGCACACCATCCTAAATAGGACGTAATCACCAAGACAACCTAGAATAATTACTTATCATGGGATGTCTTTGAACTTATTACGTTTGATAGGATTTAGTAGAATGAAGAAAACTTTTATTAATGTCTTTTTAAGTTTGATTCGATTTTCATAAAATTTTAAATGACCGAACAAAGTTCTGCACCGCCTATATATGTTAAATTTCAAACCATTCGGTTGAGTAGTTTTTGCGCTGTTATATGCGGGCAGACGGATCAGACGACGACTATAGGTGACACGTATTTATATAAATGGGAATGCACCTAAAAATGGTGTTTAAAGTGCATGAAAAGTTCTCGTTTCACGCTTTTGAGATTCTTGATGTATTAAAGACCGTTTTAAAGACTCTTATATTTCCGTTGTGTTCCAGAGATTTGTGTTGTTAAAGTTTGGTGATGATTTTGGACTCTCCATCAAAAGTAGAAGTACACGTGTTTGAAATATTTTTTTATTGAAACATCTTTTAACATCTAAACCGCACCTCTTCTAAACACTAATAACTCGGAAATTATAGATTTCATTCCCATTTGAAATTTAACTGTTGCTTTCACATTGGCAGCCTGTCATCAGCCTTTATGTAACATTTTTATCAATCGGAAACATAGAAATCTCTACTTTTAATACATGGAAATTATTCCAGAGGGAAACATTCGCCTTGGATACAATATTTCAAATGAAAATCAAATTTCAAAGTACAAAGTAATTGCTTAAAAGGCACAAAGGCCAACATAGTGAAAAAGATTCCAAGCCGGGACCCGAACCCGGGCCATCAGTACAGCGCACCGACGCTCTACCGACTAAACCACTTGGAACGACACCCAGCACGGAAAATTTCTCACTAATATGTTTCCCTCTGGAATAATTTCCATGTATTAATTCCCATGTATCCCATTTCCATGTATCCAATGTATTATTTCCATGTAGTTTCTATCGATGCTGGATTTGGTTATGTTCCGTGTTTGCCCCAGTTCGGTGGCTCACGTTGAATATTCCATCTTGTGCTGCGTGTGTAGCCTTGCCAACATATAATAGTGAGAAATTTTCCGTGCTGGGTGTCGTTCCAAGTGGTTTAGTCGGTAGAGCGTCGGTGCGCTGTACTGATGGCCCGGGTTCGGGTCCCAGCTTGGAATATTTTTCACTATGTTGGCATTTGCGCCTTTTAAGCAATTACTTTTTACTTTGAAATTTGATTTTCATTTGAAATCTCTACTTTTAATTAAAGATTAACGTTTTAAGCGTCCTAACCGTGTTTTTCCGTCACATAATCTTTAAATTCAATTGCTGATTTTACACAAAATGCATATTATTGTCATTTTTTTGCAGTGCATAAGATAAACAAATAACTAAGGTAATAATTAACAAATTATCATACAAATACATTTCATAGCTTAATGGTATCATACATAGATTAATGCGATATTTAATTCTTACTACAAAGCTTTAAAAATTGTAATGACTTTATGACATTAAAAATTGCAACTACAGCAAAAAACATAGCGACAAAAATGCGAAAAGTTCGATTTGATTTATAAGAAATTGAAATCACTAATGATTTTTTATTCCCTGACTTCGAAATTCCATTTATTCAATATATAGAATGAAATAAATAAACCTTTTCGATAAAAAATACCTTTTATAAATAATTCTTTTAAATTACATTCTTCTAATTAGAGTTCATTTCAATATAAATAAGAACTAATTAATCAAACAAAATTATGTTTATAAAATTTGCAAATCCAATTATTTTCTCTTTAAATATTCATTAAAGGAATAAAATTTTCTCTGAATGATTAAATAACTGTTTATCAAGTAAAAAATTTTGAATATTGTATTTTAAATTATCAAAAGCTGTCTAATTATGTGACGCTGCTGGAGGTTTTTTACAATAATGTATGGAAATTGAAAAGCTTGTATATTTAAAAATCATATTTTTAATTTTAAAGAAGACATTTCGAAATTTTGCACAATAAGAGTCATATTTATGTTACTGAGTATATTTTTAAAAATTCTATTAAAAAGATGTTAAAATGTTTTAAAATGTATGCCACGTTAGCTATGAACTATATTGACAATTGCAATCTAGTACGAGGATGTATCAGTACTAGGGTTATAGTTCTGAAGTCAGCGTCGCATTTTGGTAACTAATTTTAGCGTCGATGATTTTTGTATATATGAGAACGAATCAGTCAGTCAGCTAGTGCACCAGTGGGAGTGTTACCATAGCAATGTCACACACCCCACTGCAACGTATAATGAATGACAGCCGAATTAATGATGATGACTCTGAATTGGGAGTAACATAAGCAATCGGATAGCCCTTCGTTTCACATTGTAGAAAACTGTGCAATATTGCTGTGGAAGCAGGTTCCGCTAGTGCACCAGCTGACTGGCAGTTTCATCATCAGTACCATGTAATCTATCATATATATCAAAATCGTTGAAGTTAAAATTGCTTGCCAATATATGACGATGTGTCCTGGACTATTAAACACTTTAACATCTGCTCTGTAAAACAAAATTCTGTATTTTATAACGAAAGGTGCTTGAAACCCGGCTCCAAACATAATTGCTGTAAAATTTACAATGTATTGTGAAATTTAGAAGCTGTTGTCTTTAAGAGTGCTGTAAAATTTTTCAAGTCTAGGTAAAGTTTTTTGCTATTGGATGCGTAGTGAACGTGACAGAAAGGATTCAATTTTTACTTCACGTGTTGCTTGTAATCGATTTAACAGCATCGGTGCTTGAAAAATTACTGAAGCACATGGCAACTAACAAATTTTTTATGGGAAACCAGTGTCGCAAGCTATTTATTCATACAAAATTCAGTGTACCCCACTACAAATCGAAACAATACCTTTTCATAACTTCAACAAAAATGGATATATTTTATTTAGACTTCCAACACTTACCTTTCTTTGACTTGGTGAGAAATTCGACGGAATCACAAAAAAGTGGTAGAAATCCACAATAAACTGGCCGGTAGCACTGTATTTAATGCCAACTACACTCAAAATAATGAATGTCTTTTTTATCGCTGTTCAAATGCACATAGTGGCTAACTTCTACCACTTCTCCTTTAACTCAAAGCAAGGTAAGTCTTTTGAAAATTTAGTTAAAATATCTTCTTTATTTTTAAGGTTGTGAACAGAAAATTCCGAGTTTACGTTAGGGTTAGTTAGACACCCAGTATTTTGGCCAGTACCCTATAGAAAATGTGCTTGTTTTAATGTTCTGTACCACCCATCAAATTTTGTAACACTGTTACTGAAACATTCCCGTATATTTACTAATTGAAAAACACTATAAATGTGTTTCTGATTTTACATATTATTTATTTATTTGACATTTTCTACTACTCATATTTTCTACACCTTACATTTTATTTCGCCAGAAAAAAGATATATATATATATTAAATTCCTTCTTTAACTCTGGGATAAAGCATGCCTACTTAAAATACTCGAATCTTGTGGAATTGGAAATTTCATGTTAGACCAAAATCGATATTCAATACATCTAATTTCAACATCTACACGAACATTTCAAATCTTCCCCTGAATGCATTTAATCATATTATACTGTCAGCATAAATCTAAATACCATTCAGCTTTGAGCATAGACTATTCTAATTTCAAGAGGCTTATATTATAATCACCGACATTTCTCCGGATAGCATATTATTCATTGTTTAAAAGTTTTATAATACAATGTCAATAAAAATATTTTCCTAGAAGCTTAACATTTATCCTATTTTTTTATCTTGTGTTTTTAACTACATTTAAAGGAATTAAATTTTAGCGAATAATTATATTTAAAAAAAATTACGATGCGCTATTAAATAGTACAAAACTTTAAAAAGCTTTTAAAACCTGTAAAAAACAGATCTGTGTTTTTCCTTATTTTTAAACGCAAATTAAATTTGCTGTAAACGAAAATATTTTTAATACATTTTTTAACAAATACCTCAGATAAAAGATCATGTAAAATATGGACTGGGAGGCAGCTGCACGGACCATCACCTCATCGAGTTGACGGTTGAAATTCCAGGATTATACAGAACTCAGTTAGCATATTTAAATGCAACTGGTCTGCTAAATCATATCTTGGTGGAAACCACCAGTTGATCCGCTTTTAGTACTTGATCGATAGGTTTACCATTGTGCTTTCCTGCACCCAAAGGTATAAAAACATGGGAGGCTGAGCGAGCAGGAAAGCACAACAGCAAATCTACCAGTCAACCACTAAAATCGGCTTTGTAGGATGATGACCAAGATATGACTTGGCAAATCAGTTGCATTTTAATATGCTTATCGAGTTCTGTCTATTCCTCGACTTGATGTCCCTGACTCGACTTTTCGCTTTATGTCGCCAATTTCCTCCCTAAATACACAAAATGCCCTAGTCTAACGTAAAAACTACCTAAACCCTTAACTCTAAAGCAGCATTTTCAACAAATCAAAGTAGAAGTTCTGACAACTATGATGTTTAGTATTTTTTGGTACTAGAAATATTATTTTTACGCATGTTCTTTTTTCCTCAAAACACGAAACCCAAACACAAAATTTCCTGAAATTCTCGAGTCAAAGGAGTAACATTTCTTTAAATAGCAGAAAAAAAAATATCTCTTCCATTCACAGAGGAGTTTCAGCAACTTACTGCCCGTATTTTAACGATTTTTGACGCATTTTTTTAGAGTGCATGTAGAGCATGTAAACGTTTACAGGAACATTTTAAGTGAAGTTATGTTACATTGGGACATTTTCTGTATTTTAGTGGGAAATGAGCAGAACAAAGTGAAAAGTTTCGTGTTTTAACGAAATAGAACAAACGGAAAAATTAGTTCAATCCACAGAATTTTATGAGACAAGTAAAATATATTTTAAATTTCTTTTTGAGAATTACTTAGAAATGGAAATTGCAGACATGTAAATAGGTTGAGGATATTAATGTAACACTGTTTCAATAGGAATAGTTCTTGCTCTATATATGAAAAAAATAAAGTAATGCTCCTATCCGTAAAATTTGCTTGCGATCTTTTTATATGCCACAATAAAATATGAAACTACTCACCTAATTTTCTTTATAATGTATGGATACCTTTTTTTAGCAGTCTAAAATCAAAGAAAACTTAAGAAAGATATACTTCAAGGACTTTCTTGTTTCTTCTTTAGTTTAAAGCAATGCCAAATTATAATTTGAATTGAAAAAACAAGTTGAGGCATACTTTTAAGATTTTGTGTGTTATAGTAAATAGTCGTTTTTTTTTCAAATTAAAAATAAAATTTCAAATTAATTGCTTAAAAGGCGTAAAGGCCAAAACCTAGTGAAAAATATTCCATGACGGGGTTCGAACCCGGTCCATCAGTATAGCTCACTGACATTCTACCGACTAAACCACATAGAACGATACCCAGCCTGGAACTTCTCACTATTACAGGTTGGCAAGGCTACAAACGCAGCACAAGATGGAATATTTTTCCGTGAGTCACCGACATGGGGCAAACACGAAACCCAATTAAATCCAGCATCGATTGAAACAATATTAATAAATGGAAATTTTTCCAGGCAGAAACATTCACCTTGCATACAATATTTCAAATGAAAATCAAATTTCAAATTAATTGTTTAAAAGGTGCAAAGGAAAAAGAAGTGAAAAAGATTCCAATCCGGGACTCGAACCCGGTCCATCAGTATAAAAAGTATAAATAGTGAGAAGTTCCAGGCTGGGTATCGTTCCATGTGGTTTAGATGGTAGAATGTCAGTGCGCTGTACTGATGGCCCGGGTTCGAGTCCCGGCATGGAATCTTTTTCACTAGGTTAGCCTTTGCGCCTTTGAAGCAATTAATTTGAAATTTGATCTTCATTTGAAATATCGTATGGAAAGCGAATCTCTCAGGAAAAATTTCCATGTATTCATATAGTAAATAGTTGTATTAATAGAGATACTCTTTCCACGATTCTAGCTTTATCCGTTCCCGTAAATCTATTATTTGTGTAATTCCTGACTTTTAAAGGTTACTTTCACGGACGGTTTCAGTATTTAAAATAAATTCGTGTCAGTCAGAGGTCTTTTTCTATATATTTATTTTTGATTAAACCTGATAGGAACGATTTCGTCGTTGTAAAAAAATCCTTGCAAAATGTTGAATAAATAAAGGCTTAATCATTTCAGTTGAAATGTACTAAGCAACACTTGTTCAAATTAAAAACCTCATCTTTTTTGTAAATTAACTTTTTTATCTGTTCAAAAAGATGTAAAAATACTGAAACTTCTTATTATGTTTAAAAATTTAGTTTATTTGTCACTGAGAAAATTAGTTAATATATTTAATAATAAACTTATGATTCTTAAAAAGGCGTGTTTTGCCTATCTACATAAATTCAACATTTTATACACACATTGTAAATATATTTATAGGACGCTAGTTATAATTTTAATTTAAAAGTTGTGTTATTTTCCAATGTACTCATTCGTTTAACTGTGACGTAAGATATGAGATATTTCTAATGTGTAAAATATATCGCATGTAACGCACACAATTATTTAGAATATCAAAAAATATATCTAGAGATTGTAAGTTTAATTCAGTTATTACATTTGTAGGGAAATTCTATTTTTGCATTAGAGAAAAAGCCTTAAAAGTGCATGTTATTCCAAAATTGCCATTCAATTCATTAATTAGATTACCTTTTACTCTACCTCAGTTTTCATGTATTTTCAAAACTTGTTCATAGGTTGATTGTAATCTGGAGAAAACTATGTTATTCATAGTGAACTCCGTCTCATTAATGTCCCTACATTATAAAGGTACAATCGAGGAAAAAAAATAGTAAATACCCCTACTAACTCCTCAACAAATTATCGTAGAAGAAAGTTACTGGTACCGAACGATTGGAAATAAAGTCAACTTTTAAATGATGTATATAAAATTTGCTTAGGGGCCATATACATATTAAAACGAACCATAACTTTGCTTTTTTCCAATAGCAGTACACAATTCTGACAGTATAAATGAACTCTACACCCTTCAATTAGTCTAAAAACAAATTTTTATGCAATTCATACCATAAGTTTCCGAGAAATTAATTATTTTAAAACGAATGTATTTTAAGGGCTGTATCCAAATTGAAGTTCTGTATTCGATTGTTAACCGAGAGAGCTCCCTTCTTGATCAAGGCACCTAAAGCAGCCAATTAAGCATGTTAGATTACAGGATAGCATAAGAAATTTCAAAATATTTAGTCACTTCTATCATAGATGGCCCCTTAAACCATCCTTTTGCCGTTTTTTAAGCATAAACTACTTTGAACTTGAAAACTACTTGGAAGAAATTTTGAAATTTTGGATTTCCTTAAAGCAGGACTTAATAAATCTGAATCCATCAAAGAAACTGTAGGTTGCAATTCATATTTTTTTTTCAATATTAATTTCATAATTCATATCAGAAAATTATAAAAATTTCAAATTCAACGTATTTATGTTTGGGTATATTAGTATTATTGCTACACAAAAAATTAGAACACTAGGATCATAATTTCAGAAGTTATAGATAAAAATATGAAAATGTAATTTAACATTAGAAGCACTAAATTTTGAATATTTATAATTCAAAAACTTATCATTTAAATGACTTGAAATTCGGTGTCTATGCATAGTTTGAACCAAAGATTTGAAATATCTCGTTAAAATTGGGTATTGACATTGAAAAAATGAAGTTTGGATTCGTTTTAATACGTAGATGGCCCGCTAAGCAAATTTTATATACGTCATTTAAAAGTAGATTTTATTTCCAATCGTTCGGTACCAATGACTTTCGTATACGATAACTTGTTGAGGAGTTAGTAGGGGTGTTTACTTTTTTTTTTCCACGCCTGTACATATTAAAAAAAACAATTATCTATAAAAGGTCGGTATATTTTACCTATACACGTCAGCATTCTAGAAACATTTACAATAAACCAGCATACCTATTAATAAAAAAACTGTAAAAGTATAGCAAAATTATGTATCACATATCTAGAAAGATTGTCGCTAAAAAAAATTATAGTTAATTCATACCCATTAAATTTAATACTTGGGTTACATACACACAGCCATTTTTTCCTTATGCAATAAAATTTGAAATTAATAAAAAATGTCTCCATATATATTAAATATGAGCAAAATTACTAAGAATCTGAAGAATAATGTCAGAATTTAAGATTTAATTATTTATCTACTTATGTAAGAAAGCTTACTTTACACTCAACAGAAAGATAAATGTTTCTTAAACTTCGAAAATATAATACAGGGTGCCCAAAAGTCCCTGACACATTTTAAAATTCAATAAAAAATCAATTAATTGTTGTACAGGAGTGCAGCTTGTATTAAATACTTCTCACGATTAAAAGTTTTCTTCAAGCAATAAAAATAATTACTTTTAAACTTCGTCATAGATGGCGCCACTTGTCTGTATGTTTGATTTCAAATATTATTTTTTTCTGATTTTCAGATTAATTTTTGATGCCGTGGTAAAGAAATGACGACTGAAAAAGGGAAAAAGAATGGGAGTCGTCATTTTTGTGTCACAGCGTCAAAACAAATCTGAAAATCAGAATAAAAACGCATGTTTGAAACCAAACATATGGACAAGGTGTGGAATCTATAATCGAAGTTTGGAACTAATTATTTTCATTCGCTTGAAGAAAACGTGTCATCATGAGCAGCATTTTAGTTGAAACCGCACTCCTGTAACACAATTACTGGATTTTACATCGAATTTTAAAAGGTGTCAAGGACTTTTGGAACATCCTGTATAACTATCAACGAAAGAATGCAATAACCTCTTCCCAGTTACCCATGATCACGAAAAGCTTTGTTTATTTTTAGAAACACCAGAAGCCAATATACGTGTGTGGTTCAATAATTATTATCCCTAGTGTATATAAAATATTTGTACTGTGATTGTTGATGCGGAATATCGAAGCTTAATGTCTTAAATGCCTATATGCTCAATTTCAGAACCATAGCTGCTATGTTAACATAGTTTTGGCGTGAGGGGTGAAGTTTTAAAGACTTTTTTTGAGGGAGTTTTTAAGGAAGGGTGTGAGGGTGAAATGCTGGTTTGGAGCTTATGAGGCTACATTTGTGACAGTGGATGAGATGTGGCTACATCACTATGATCCCGAGTCCAAACGACAATAGTTACGTCTCATCCACTGTCACGTATCTAGCCCCATAAGCTAAAAATCAGCCTTTCACCCCCACTCTTCCCCTTTCACTTCTCCCTCCAAAACTATGTGAATATAGCAGCTATGGATCTGAAATTGAGCATATAAGCACTAAGATATTAGGCTTCGATATTCCACGACAGCCATCGCAGTACAAATATTTTATATACACTAGGGGCAATAATTATTGAACCACCCACGTATATTTTTATAATTTTAAAGAAGTATTTATAAAAATAAAGTTTCCTTTACTGCCACTGATGTAGGAAACGTTTCTGAGTATATTTTAAGATGGATTAATCAGTTTTTTCAAACTGAAATATCGATCTTTACGATGATTTCAATTCTAAATTAAAATTTTTCAGCTGCGTAATTGACTTTCTACATGGAAGAATTACATTCCGTTTTTAAAACGAAAAATAAAACGCTTCACGCCTGCCGTAAAAACCATTGACTAGATGGAAATGCACCTTTAGATTGGAAAATTCGAAGTAAATTTTAAGTTTGATTGGTGAATTTTCCGATTTTACATGCAAAAATTACAAACCAAAACGGAAATTTTCATGTTTTATCGAAAAAAAAAAAAGACATGGGAAAAAACTCTTTAATTCACGGATTTTTTTCTTTTTCTTTTTAGAGCAAAAGTATAGAATTTTCCTGGAATTGTTCCTCTCGGAAACTTTACCCAAAGTATTAAATTATTCAAATTGTTACAATATTTTTTCTTTAAATTTAAAATGTTTTTAAGTTGTTACTGCCGGTTAATCAAGACTAACAGCTTCTTGAAAAGATTTTCTTTTATTACATACAAAAAGTTCAAAAACGGACTGAAAGATTTTTAAATTCAATAACAAGAAAACGGTGGTAGCTATTGAAGGTATCCTTTCATTGAATTAATGTGTGAATCCAGGAAATTCTTTATTATACCCTTAATTTGATTTTAAATATCCTCGGTAAATGATGCAAATGATGCTACACGTTTTCAAATACCCGAAACTAACGAATAAAGCTCGGTTAAAATTCATTCAGTTTTACACATCTCTCCATTTAGGTGTTGAAATCTTAAAACATGGTTCGCCTTTTGAAACTGCAAAGTTATTTTGAGCTTAATAACACTCTGAGACAGTGCTGACATCTATCGGAACGAAAATAAGAAAGCATAATAAAGACATTCTTGGCTTCACACATTACTGTCTTGGAAGAATATAGCTGTCACCATTTGCTTGTTATTGCATTTTAAAATCGTCTAGTCCATTATAGGATACCCTGTCCATTAACCTAATTTCTTCCTTTAGATGACTGACTATTTTAATTTTAACTCATACAAAACGAATAAATTTATTCAGTATTTACGCATTTACTCTGAAATCTAATATTGTCATTATTACAAATATTTGGTATTTTATGTTTATTGGTAAATGTTATCTGTTAATATTTTTACATCTTTAAAAATCAGTATCATAATATTTTTTAATTAAAAAGCCTAGTATTTCAAACTCAAAACATTTCGTCTCCGACAAATATCGATTAGTCTTTAGTCAAAGTCATTTAAACTCGCAAAACATGTATTTAAGTTTCGATACACTGGCCTTAGAAACTTTACTTGAATTATTAAGTGTTTTGTTCTTTCTGATTCTTTAGGATTCATTGCCTTCTGCTTTTTAAGTCTTGCAGCTCTTAGCAAAGAAAGGCCCCACCAGTGGCCGAGAGGTTCTGCTCTCGAAACTGGTAGACGGGAGGTGCTGGGTTCGACCCCAATCGCGCCCTTCGGCCCAATCGTTCGGAGTTTTTGTGGTTTTCTTCTAACCTTGGTTTTCCAAGCGTCAATATGGTGAGGTTCTCTTAGAAACACCCCCACGGAGATCAACGCCCCCACCCCCTTAGGGCCTATATCCCTCGTGCTGATAATTGGCCGTCATAAATACAACCAACCTTAGCAAGGAAAGTGCTCCTGTGTAAAACATATAAATTAGTTTTCTTTAGCTGGCTGAATGTGCTAGGTACTCAAGAATATTAATTTATTTATAGTTTTAAACAACTTTCATTTCTACGAAAATTTGCATTATTATTTGTTGTTCAAGTTAAACTTTATATTTCGAAACTTCCGACATTAACTTATATAATATGTATATAACTTTTGAGATATTGTTATTTCAAAGAACTTTATGTTTCATCTAAGGGATATATCGGTTACCTCTGGCACAATATATGAAACCTTTTTCCTTCCATTCTAAAATATTATAGTTGATTTCTGTATATCTTCCTTAGAAACTGTACTCAAAGTATTAAGTACAACTTTTTTTTCTTTCTGATACTTTCGAGATAAAAGGTTTTACGAATCATTGCTTTCTATTCGTTGAGACTAACAACTTCCCAGAAAGAAAATCCGGTTATTAAGGAAAAAAAATAGCTCCATTTAGCTGAGAGAATGTGCAATGCTAGACAATGGAAAATGAAAGTATTTATTCGATTTTAATTTTAATAAACTGCCACCATTTTTCAAAATTCAATTTTTATTTCTAGTTTTATTATTAAATGCTATTTTTTAGCGTTTCTGTTACTCTAATATCAGAATTATAATGTATTAAAAAATTTAAACATATAATATTATAAAAATTTAACATTTCTTGCCTGAGAAATTTATATTTGTGTATTCTCAAAGTCGTATGAAGTATGAAATGGCTTTCCTTTCCTACATAAAATGCAATTTCTCTGGATCAACTGACTTCAGAAACTTTATTACTAACAATATCTCCCCTCTAAATATGTAGTCAGTTTCGATCCGATGTGCCTAAATTTTTCCCGAAGTTCTAATTACAGCTTTATATTCTTTCTGTTTTTCAAAGATAAAAGAGTTTCAAGTCGTTATCATTGGTGATCTAGGCTAACAACTTTTCGGAAAGAATCATTTGTTATTTCATTATATGCTTAAACCTCTTTGCTCTCTTATGATTTCTGGATATTCCGTGTTACTATATTATGAGAGTGAAATTTATGATACCATTCAGTATTCAATCATTAGTGAATAAATCCGCTGATATAAAATGAATGAGTTTATTTCAATGTTATTTTATTTACTGTAAGAACTTTCATTGTTACAGCAAAATATTATTTGCTATGTTATTTTTAAGGATTAGTTTTTGATATTTGTACGTTTAAAAAATCCAAATCTTAATATTTCTTATAAAAAAATTTCCAGTATTTCAGATTCAAATGGACAATTTTAGATTTCCTAGAAATATCGATTAGCATTTATTCGTTCAAAATACATAACATTTCTTTACTTTCTATCTAACATGCAATTTTGACTTATCAGCTTCATTCAGAATTGCTCCCAGAATTTTTAAATACTTTGTAAGCATTTAACTGTAGTGTTTTATTTTATTATTTTTTCTTTGTTATCCTTTTATGATGAAATTTTTTTAGTCTTTGTTTTCAGCTTCTTAGAAATGAGAGAATTGTTCTTCAAAACAAAAGTTAGCTTGTTTTTCTAATTGAATATGAAATAATAGGACTTATTCATATTTCATTTCAATAAAGGAGCTAGGAAGAAAAATATTGGTTTCTGGCATCCCGAAATTTTATTTTAAATTCTAAAGATGTTTTGAGAATTATTTATGTATATGTATCCTCTCTGAATAATTTTTGTTTCTTAGATTATTTAAAAGTATTATAATAAATCAGAAACATATTTTTTTTTTTTGCCAAATTTTATTGCATGTATTGTGTTGCATTTCTAATGTATATTTATGTTGTAATTGAAATGTATTTCAGTTATATAAATTTAATTTTTTTAAAGTTACGCATTCGTAGAACCATCGTACCCATATGTTATCATATGCTAATATTTCAAGAATAAATTAAAACATGTTATGTTAAAATTACGGTGGTGTCATGCGTGCTTCATATCGAAATAAAATACAATTGATATTGTTGGAATACATTAAAATTTATTAATTACATCTATGTTTCTGATCTTGTATTTGTAACACATTTACGGAATCTAGAAACAAATATAAATAATAGATACATTAAATGTAGAACCTAAATTATTTTAAAGCATCTAAAACATATCATAAGTAAAAATTACTGTATTCGAGATCAGTGGGGGTGTAGGCTGTAGGGGTAGGGGGCCAAATATGAATTCTTATCTACCCATCTACTTTCACAATTACAAATAAACGATCCTTTCTAGTTTTATTGTTTTAACTCTTGATTTTTATTTCGAGAAAAATTAAACGAACAATTATAACTCATCGAATAATTTTGCCGAAAAGAACATGAAAGATCTTTATTAATTAATCTACTAGCAAATTGTTTGTGTGCTGAAATTGTAAATTCTATTGACACTAAGAATATAAATTGTAAGCAACTGAATTGAACTTGTTATCGTTGAATTCAGAATATAATTGTAAATATTTTTCAATTGGTACCCTAAAATTATTTGCAACTTTCCAGATCTACTGGTGATGCTGGCCCTTGTCGGACTATTGGCAGCCTGGCTTCGGCCAGAGTTTGTAAATTAATTTTAACTTGTATAAGATTTGTTTATGTTTTGTAACAGATAGGTTCTTTCCCCTTGAGGGGGGGGGGGGGGAGCTGGGCTGGGCCTCTGCCAGCGGACCCCTGTGTGTCAGGAGAACCCCCGTGTGGAGCGTAAATATGTCTAAGCTGGATCTCTGATCAGGCTATCTTGCTCCACTCAGGTCTTCAATCCTGACCTATATTCAAAATGCAGAACTGGCTATTTCTGCAAAAAATAAATTTACATAAAAACATACGAATGTGTGATTTAAGAGGGGATAAGGAAAATGTACTGTTACAAAGTTTTAGAGACACACAGGAAAAATCAATAATATATGTGGTCACCTCTCACCGAAATGCAAACTTTACACTGATTTTCCATACTGTGTATTAGATTATCCAGAAGTGATTATGGTAACAAAGTGTATTCAAGATGAATAGCGCTTTGAAACTCCTGGAGAGTGCCACTCCATTCGCTGGATTCCTTCGCCCTCAAGATAATCAGCCACGGACGCGCATTATCAACCATTACGAGGAAGTTACTACCGATTGCAGCCATAAACAACTTGACATGAGGTTCAATGACCTCACCTCTATTTATTTCAGCATTCACAGCTGCGCTGGTAAAAATGTGTAGGTCAGTACGGCTATTAAAAATGATGTACTCCTATACCATGATTCCACGACCTTTATATCGATGTATTTCACGGACTTTGCAGGCTTATTGCGTGTGTTTTCTCCTTACATATGGTAACATGTCTGGAATCACTCTCCGAACAAAATCGGGATTCTTCGGTAAAGAGAACTCGGCTGTTAATGGAATACAAATCATGGCTATCCAAGACTACAGCTCTCTTTTATGCAGCCT
Organism: Maratus speciosus; assembly: GCA_963932465.1. Lineage (NCBI taxonomy): Eukaryota > Metazoa > Arthropoda > Arachnida > Araneae > Salticidae > Maratus > Maratus speciosus. Next base: position 382,539,139 of record OZ010789.1, read on the forward strand.
TTGCAGCGAACTCCCTTGCAATCTGAACTGACGTCAGTTGCCTGTTTCTTTTAGCAACTGTTGCCAAATAACGGTCCTAAGAGTCTATTCTGGCACTTTTCGACCTTGACCTTGTTTCTGTACACATTACAAGTGTCTTTAAATCGTTTCCAGATTCTTGATCTTGAGCTTTTGGCTATTTTTAAGTCTTTACAGACCCCTGTCAGTGTCTGTCAAAAGTATGCATATTTTTCTGTAGCGAAGGTTAATCCCACTGGACTACGTGATAACGTCAACATTGAGTTACCAACCAATCACCTTTCATTTAAACTTCCTTAAATCCCTTAATAGAATTAACATAAGGCACCCTTTTATGGTAGTCCCTTTAATTTTTTTAGCCAGTGTATTTTTACCTCTTTAAAATTAGAAATATTAATTATAAGTTCAGATTGTCAAGAGTTAAGAATTAACTTTTTCATTTTTCATCTTTGTGACATATCGATTAGTGTTCTGTCAAAGTTGTTTGAACTGTGAAACGTTTCTCCATTCTTAAATAACATGCAGTTTCTCTGAATCCCTGCCGTCTTCAGACATTTCATCCAAAGTACTAATTGCAACGTATTGTTCTTGCTGTTTTTTTTTTTTTCAAATATAAAAGAATTTGGAATCATCGCTTTGGGTTAGTTAGTACTAACAATTTTTTCAAAAATAAGAATCGGTTATTTAAAACATAAATGGCTGACTAAATAGGAGAATCCGTAATATGAACGAATAGTAAGATTTATAGATTGTTAATTTTAATAAATTTCATCCATGACCTTTGACAGTTATTTGTTGTCGTATCATTAAATTTTATTTATCAGATTACTACTTTTTTAAAATCTAGAATTACATATTTTATTTCAACTAAAACTATCCAATTAAAAGTATTTCATTTTTCATCTTTGAGAAATATAGATTCGTGTTTGGCCAAAGCCGTTTGAACTATAAAATGGTTTTACTTTTACAGCCAACATACAATTTCTCTCAATCAATTTTCCTTCACAAGCTTTATCCGAAGTTCTAATTGCAGCGTTTTATTATTTCTGTTCCTTCAAAAATAAAAGGATTTTGGAGTCGTTGCCATCAATTAATCAAGTCTAGCAGCTTTAGGAGAAATTTTTTTATTTCATCCATACACGAGCCACTATGTCACTTTTGCGTTGAGTGAATATTTGACGTTGGCTCTTATAAAATAAATGGACCTATTTGATTGAAACGTTTTTACTATAATAGTTCCTGTAACAATTAAGTCTTTTTGTTGAGATTTGTCATGCTTTGCATTGTGCTAATGATTTTCGGATCGGAATAGTTCTTCATTATAGCGTCATTAATTTCATGGGTCATTTCCTGTAGATCAGTTGATGGGTAAAGTTTAGTTACGTCAAAGCTTATCATGTAATTGTCCGGTTGTGATATGTATTGTCTTACTTTTTGTATAAACATACGTGTTGTGTTTATAGATACATTCAATTATGACAACATTTTTTCATACATCTTACGCATATATTTTTATATGTCGTAGTTTGTTACATTTTTATTTACAATCGGGCTTAATTTATACGGATTTTTGTAGTCCTTCAGTTTTCCAAAAATCGTCGGTGTATTAGGTGTGAATTTCCGTTTAACTAGTTTATTATCCTTCGGCCATTTTCTCTTCTTGATAAACTCGTCTGAACCTCATACCGACTGAAAATTATTTCAAACTCAATAATAAAATATACAAACAGCTAAAAGAGGTACCCATGAGGTCCCACATATAGAATGTAACAGCAGAATGGAAAATGGGAAAACTCGAAGAAAATATAATAAAGGACCACAGAAATGAAATACGGATTTGGATAAGGTATGTTGATGATATCTTTATAATAACAAATGTTAAAATAAAGCCTTAAAGATTTACTAAACAGGATAATTCTATACGATAAAAATATTCAATCTACAATATAAGAAGAAAGAAATCTGTCCCTAGCATACTTAGATGTTAAACTAATGTACGAATAAAATAAAATAAAAACTTTATCGAAAACCTACGGCTAACCTCACCATAATCTCAAATACAGCTAATATCTCTCTCACCAGCAAACTTACAGAAGTATATATATACTGTATTAACAGAGCCCTTTACATATCTTCAACTGAAATAATACTAAAAGAAGAATTAAAGTTAATAGAAGAAATAGACATCCCTGCAGGGCATCCGAAGAAAACAATCCAGAAACTAATACGAAGAACCACAGAAAGAAATGATCTAGTCTAGCCAGCACAGTAAAAAGTTAAAATATACCCCCTCCCCCCCCCCCCCCCTTCATTACGTTCCTAAACGGAATATCATAAGTAAGTAAACTTTGAAAATATGTACCGATTACACTGAATCCATCCCTCTTTAAAATTATACGGAATTACATACAAAAGTGCAAGAAATTACAAATGGCTGGATTTTATAAAATTACTTGCAAAAATAACAAAAATGAAGAGATATCACATACAGGAATGACAAAGAGTAAACTCTAAGAAATATTAGAAGAACATATTCATGATTTAAAATATAAGAACCAAACAACAGCCCTCGCAAGAGTTACTATTAAAACAACCATTAAAATCAATGCTATATCAATGGAAAAAATTGCTAACTATGACAAATTGCACAATGTGTTAATTAGAGAACCCACTGAAATTACTTATATTAAAGGATGAAATGGAAAGATGATTATGCAATGATATGATCCATGTAGTAATCGATACATACAACATGGGTCAAATACAACAGATCTTAGAAGAACGAGTAACAAAAAAGAAGAAAGGAAAAAGTGAAAATCTCGGCCAGAACGACAAAACGAAAAACATTCAGAACTGATGATGCTTCAGAAATTGTGAAAACGTTTTTCAAGAAATGGTGAGTGGTATGTAACGGCCAAGGTAGAACATGACTTTTATGTATTTTTAAAATGTCTTGAAAGGCACAGAAAAATTAAAAAAAATAATTTGAAGAAATCCTAAAAGGTAATCATATGATTTTTTTAGCACAAATGCATAAGTATAAGAGTTGTGTTTTATGTTACACTATATTTTATTAGACAACACGAATGTTGATTTACTTATAAAATGAAAATGACACGCTTTTCAATAAAGCAGTAGTAAATGTATTTTTAAGAATAGAATTAAAGCCTTTCTAGAAAAGTATACTATGATTTTTTAACAAGTATTTCAAACACAGACGTCATGAGTACCCCGTTTTTGCTACAATAATACAAATGGCGAACTTTTGAGGCAGTGAAAGTGTAACTTCGGCATATGATTGCTAAACAAAGAAATTATTACTGAAATATTTTTTACTTCAAGGTTGGTTGATGATTATGTGGTTCCTTGGGTACAATTTCATGAAGTTTTAATGGAATAACTGCCTAACTACTTATACCAAACTTTCGTTATTTTACACTCTGTTTAACAAAAATTTAGAAGAAATATCTCAGTATGTTAATTCTCTCTATCTACAAAAAATATATAATTTTAATGAAATTGAATAATGAGTGTTTTCTTTAATTGGTTTTGGTACAGTTATAGAAACATATTCACATTAATTCAATTATTAAACAATAAATATCAGCGTTCTTTGTTTCGTAAAAGAGACATTTTTTTGTAAGAAATCTTACATTAGTTTAAAAAATATAAATAATTTTAATAGTTAAATTATCCATTTAAAAAACTGGTTTTCAACATTCGCAAAGAAATTTTATTTTCTTTGCTAGCAGAAAATTTCTCTACTTTCTCCGATAAACTTCTTTAACACAAAGCCTTGAATGATACAAAAAACACTTGTCGAGCATGTCTCGAGCTTATCTGCTTTATTTTTGCATTTAAGTAACTTCTGCAAGACGCTCAGAATTGAAATGGCAGTTCTGTGCTACCAAATGCTACTTATTTGATATACAGTAAGCCCATGTATTTTCTATATTTTGCAAACCCTTTCTGTTTTTCAGTGAGATCTCAAATTTCCATTGCTCATGTCAAAACAATGGGGGTAGAATTCATTCATTTTAAAATATCTCGTCAGTAAAGTACTATTTTTAATTAATTTTCTTGTCTTTTTAATGGATGTTTCTTTTTTAGATGACAAAATATTTCTGAAATGTATGCTTAATTTAATATTTTATATGTTAAATTCTTTGTGAACCTGATGAAATGTGAGTAACATTTTACCACGTGAAGGAGTCTCAGGACTCTTAAAGCTTCAAAAGTTTCGAAATTTTATTTTTTTAGGTGTTAAATTCCTATCTTTTCTGAACATTTTGATATAATTGTTTCCTTGAAATTCCCACTAGAACAGAAGTTATGGCTTTTAGAATTATACATACTCAATAGCTGAAGCGGCGTTTCCGAAACTTTGAAGTCATTTTTCTACAAATGACGATTTTGGGCATAACGCGCAGGATATCTCAAAAACTTAAGAATATTTTTTCACGAAATTTTCAAAACATATCTTTCATGTTACTCTGTATAAACTGAACCTAAAATTTCCTTTTTATTGTACAAACAAATATTTTTTAGGTGATTATACTGTTGAAATTATCAAAATTTTGTATTATCTCAATACAACTTGTTATTAAATATATAAAAATGTTTTATATACAAACTTATTTAGGTTCAGGGTAATTATTGCAATCTGAAGTATAAGTAGCCACCAAAATATGCATTCTAGTTGCAAAATGTATTTTGCAATCCTGCGCGTAAGCTGTTATACCAATTTTCTGCTCGTCAAATGTCTGACATTTTGGAGCACCCTATAAAAGCTAATTCTGCATCTTGCAATTTTTTAAATGAATGGAGTGAAAGAACATACTTACGTCTTTCCTCTCAATAAAAATTGTGTTTTTAAATCATATATATTTTAAGATATTAAACGTTGAAAATTGTCCCTTTTCTTTTCATTTTTTCCTATTTTAAGAGTTCTGAAACCCCTTAATTAAAATTAAGTATATATTTTAGAAATATTTTAAAAACATGGAGCATCCTTTAAGAAGAGTACACAGAAAAAAAAACTAAGCTTAAAAAATAAATATTCTGGTGATATTTAAAAAAAATACGAATGTACTTCAGGTTAAAATGTATATAGACTATCCCTTTTTTTTTCCTTAATCTTTTTTTTTTTTGTGTAACATTGAAACTTTCTCGTCATATCTTCACTGGGTTATAATTATCATGTATACAGTCAACAATAAATCCTTTTTTTGGAATTGATAAGTCTTTTACAACCATCATATTCTTTTAAATTAGCACTTACCTGTTTTTAAGTTCTCCGTGATTAGATTATCCTATGCAAGAGATGTGGTTAAGTGGATTGTTCGAAAATTTTATTATGTTCTTTGGTATAATTTAGTCTAAGGTAAAAGTACTTTATTTTAGTATTTTCTTGATGATGTGTTTTATAATTAACAAAAAATATGTGATACTATATTTTCTTTATTTAGTGAGTAATGATATATGTATTTATGCTTTCTAACGAAGCGAAATTTATATTGGTATTCATTCATAATACATATGTCGATTTCTTGGTTACTTTTATATTAAATCCTTTAATATTTTAAAAAACAGAGTATTGAAAAAATCTTTTAGATCATTATAGCAAAATTGTATAAAATATTTGAACCTTACTAAGGAAATGTAATCAGGAACAAATATCAATAAACTCAAACGTGTATATGAAGAAATCAGATCTAAATAACTCTCAAAGCGCATATTTGAAATAATATAAATATTTCTTGTAAAAATATATTTAGTATCTTAAGGCTGTTCTGCTCAATAGCGTAAAACGTTTTGTCACATTTACAAATTCATTTTTTAACGGAAAGATATAATATTGGAATGTCTAACTATGGAAGCAATTTGGAATCGAACTGTGTTTTCCATTTTTTGATAAATAAGTTACCTATTGAGTTATAAGGCATTTTGATCACGTGACAGACTTTTTTTACCCTTTCTTGAGTGATTATTCTTCTTTCGCGCGGAAATTCGGTTCAAAACATACACTTTGAGACTATTTTCTGGACGATCTATTGTGTTTGCAAAAAAACGGAAAAAAACCACTTCCATTACATAGTTTCAGAACAACAACACCTGCTAGTTTGATGCATTTCCGAACAAAAATAAATTAAGACTTATGTCATACAGTTGCCCTTTTGGATTTGAGAACAGACTTAAAATAAAATTTGACAAAAGATCCAAGTATGATGTCGTAATTAGATGTTCAAATTAGAAATTTCAGAGTATAATTTTATAATTTAATGAAGACAACCTTTAAGATTAAATTTTCAACACAATTTTTTTTAAAAGTCTTAATTTCCAGTTGAAGGATTATTTCAATTTTTTTCTGTCACAATTTGGAGATTAAAATGTATAGGGTCGGGGGTTTTTTTGGATGGAGGGGGGGGGGTGAAATTGTGCATTTACCTTAATTTTTTATAATTTTTTGCTAGATGTCAAACACCGAGAGGTGGCTGCACAATCCATCGCCTTATCGAGTTGACGGCTGAAATTCCAGGATTAGTTAAAACTCGATTCCCATATTAAAACCCCCATATTCAGTCAACAGGTTTGCCAAGTCATATTTTTGTATTAACAACTTGTAAACTCGATTTTAGCGGTTGACTGGTAGGTTTGCCATTGTGTTTTCCTGCTCCCAATCCATCATGTTTTCACACTTTTGCGTGCAGGAAAACACAATGATAAACCTACCGATCAGCCACTAAAATTGGGTCTGCATGTGGTTTCCACGAAGATGTGACTTTGCAGATTACATTTTACAATTACATTTTAATATACTAATCGAGTTCAGCCTAGTCCTGGAATTTTAGCCGGCAACTCGATGAGGTGATGGTCTGCGTAGACGCCTTCCGGTCTATTTCTTTTACCATTTTCTATTGTAATTTTAAAAGTTACAGCAAGAAAGTTATATTTATGTTAATTATCAGTCGGAGTTTTGTCAAATTCGTTTGAACAAAGAAATGATTTTTCTTTTCTTTCTAATTTAGAGTTTTGCTGCCTTTACCAACTTTATCCAAAGTACAGAATTTTATTATTTCTGTTCCTATAGAGATAAAAGGATTTGAAAGTAGTTGCTTTTGATTAATCGAGAGTAATGTCTTTTCGAAAAGTAATATTTTTTTTATTTAAGATATAAAGGAATCTTAGATGACTTACTATCAGATATTAACAGAAAAAAAATTAGTCTGTGTGTCAGTGTTACCTTATAATGATTTTCCAAATTTCATTTGATTTTTAAGTATTTTGTATATCTTCAATTTAAAAAAAAAATCATAACTAAAATTTTATTATTTTTAATATTTAAGATCAAACGCATTTTTTTTAAATCTCTGATAAATATCGTTTAGCCTTTAGTCATACTCATTAAACTGCATACAATTCCTTTCTTTTCTCCCTAAATTACAGTTACTTTCCATTTGGTCGTCTTAGAAATTTTACCCCAAGTATTAACTACAGTATTTTACTCTTTTTTGACTTTTAAAGATCAAAGGGTTTTGGAATGATTGGTTTCGGTTAAACAAGACTAAAAGCTTTTCAGAATTAAAATGAACATTCATTTAAAACAAACATTAGATCTTTTCGCTGAGTAAACATGCGATTCTAGGCGATGAAAAATGAAAGGACTTATTCATTATTCATTTTAATAGACTAAGTATTGAATTCATTTCGTGTTTCTTGTTCTATAGTTTCATTTAATTTGGCAGTATTTTGATATCGTAAATATAACATGAACTTAGAAGATTCATTGCTTACTTAAAAGGTGGCATTAAAATAACATAGATGTTGAAAGCTATAAAACTATAAAGTGGACATTTATTTAAACCTCTGAGTACTTTCGGTTGCACCCAGAATCTTCCTCAGGGAGAAAATTTCGTTTACTCATAGAGGAAATGTTCTCCCTGGTGAAGGTTGCGGATGAAACCGAAAGTACTGGCAGGTTTTAATAAACGTATATTTTAGAATTCTACATCTTTTAACATCTACGTTATTTTAATGTCAGCTGTTAAGAAGGCAATGAATCTTCTAAGTTCATATTACATTTATGATTAAGTCAATGTGGAATTTTGCATTTCGCCCAACGATTTTATTTTGATAGCTTTAGAAATTTAGAATTATAACAGTTAAAATTCAGCACTAATGCCATTTTAGTTAACTCTTTTCAGCACTATATAAATATGCATATTTAACTAAATAGTTAACTCCTTTCAGGGTCAAAACATTGCGTGTCTGTAATGCGGCATTCACACAGGAATTTTCGAAAATTTTAATTCAAAAGTAGGAAAAGCAATTTTACTATTTTTTTTCGCATACAAGTAAAATTGAATTAAATGTTTCTGATTCAAATTTTGATTAAAATTGGGTGGGATATAATTATATCCCAGCGCCCTCACGGAGTTAAACAGATTATAATTGAAAAGGGCTTTATTTTGCCGTCTGAAACGTATTCGTTCAATCAATCAGCTTCCTTAAGACTGTTTCTCAAATCCAAAAGGGCAACTTTGGGACATATTGTTTAATTCCTGTTCGTTCGAAAACGCATGAAATCGGCAGGTGTTATTATTTGGAAACTATGTAATCAAAAGACGCTTTCCGTTTTTTTGGTAAACGCAAAAGATCGTTCAGAAAATACTGTCGTAGGCGTTATGAACCGAATTTTCGAATTTGCGAGAAAGGCGAAAAAACGGTCTCACATGAACCAAAATCGCTTATAACACGATAAGTGACATATTTATCAAAAAATGAAAAACTCATTCCGATTCCAAATCACTCCAATAGTCAGCCCTACCAATTTTAAGGCATCTTGTACCTTTTAAACGCGTCAAAAATTAAAGAAAAACTTCAAAGTTTGAATTAGTCTATCTTCAAAACCTTTTTATGTATAAACAGGAAATTTTGGATATTGATTAAACAGATTGTGCTTTGTAATATACTACCATTAGAAATTTATTAGCTTTTTACAGAATTTTTGTATTGTTGAAATAAAAATAGCTCTTTTTTTTTCTTCCAGAAGTCACTGCGCACATGATATCTTGAGAAAGTATGGATGGATCGTCATGAAATTTGGTAAAGATACTAAACAAATATGTGTGTTTAAAATTAACTACCTATAAGTATTTTCAATGGTAATATTTTCAGTTATGACTATTTTTATTCATTAAAAATACAAAATTTTTATTTTTTTTTGACAAAAATATTTTTTTATATAGTTAATGAAATATTTTTGGCCTAAGAGTAGTTAATTTTAAACACACATGTACAGTAGAGCGCCGATTATCCGAACACGTCGGGACCGGTCCTAGTTCGGATAAGCAAAAGTTCGGATAAATGGTCAGAAATTTTAAGGGATGTTTCTGAGAATACTAAAACCTTCACACGTTATCTAAGCTTAGAACTGGCAGCACCAGTTAGCGCTAGCAGGTTTAAAAATTGTTTTTTTTTTATCATTAATGTTTTTTCTCTCTTTTCATCATTTTCTTAACTCCAGACATTATAATTTAAGCAAAAAAGCTTTGGATTGTTGCTTGCTTCTTCAACGAAGACATTCTTTCCAATGCTGCATATCTCTAATTCTTCTCAAATATGTTATTTGGATAGAATCAACGTTCTTCTGCCGTTCTAGACATTTTATAGCTGTTTCCAAACAATCAAAGGCTTCATTATGTGACGGACCTGTGTTATTTTCAGAGCATTCGTTTTCGTTTTCTTCAGTTTCTTTTTCATCAGGAATCTCATCCACAATCTCATCATCATTTAAAATCTGATATCCAGGACCACGTACGTCATTATTTAACCACTCGTTACTTTCATTTTCTTCATAGCTTAGGATTTTTCCCATATCATTTATTGTTTTACATTACTCAATTTCTGATCCACTATCAGTTTTTTCTTTATTTAAAATTTTATTGAAAACAAATGGATAATTGGGAGTTCGGTTAAAAAAAAAAATTGAGGAGAAATAGGCTGTTCGGATAACTGGAAGTTCGGTTAATTGGAGTTCCGATAATCGGTGCTCTACTGTATATTTAGTATCTTTACCAAATTTCATGACAATCCATGCATACTTTCTTAGCTATCATGCGCACAATGACATATGGAGTAAAAAAGAGAACTATTTTGATTTCAACAATACACAAATTCTGTAAAAGGCTAACAAATTTCTAATGACAGCATATTACAAAGCACAATCTGTTTAATCAAGATCCAAAATTTCATGTTTATACATTAAAAAGGTTTTGAAGATAGACTAATTCAAACTTTGAATTTTTTCGTTAAATTTCGTCGCGTTTAAAAGGTACAAGACCCTTTACGTTTAGAAAAGAATCAGCAAATGTGTCAGAAAGTTTCGCGTTGTTCAGCAGAGAATTTGAGAGCAACATTAAGAAACTTTATCCTAAGTCGTAATTACACTGTTTTATTCTTTCTGCCCTTTAAAGTCCTCTAAGAGGCAGGCTGTCATGTAATTTTTAGTTTCCAGAAAACAAGTTAAACTGCCTGTAGACAAAATTATGTTTTTAGGAGGTGTATAGGATAAAGAGATATGAAAAGAAAAATTAGCTGGGAAATTAAATTTAATATATCTTGAGTTTTATAAATGATTATATGAAAATGCAGGAAAGGTCTCAGACTCTTGGAGGGTTAAAATATTAAATGGTTTAAAATTGTTTGCTATTGGTTAAACACGCTCATACTCTTTTCTGCGGTTTGATGTCAGAATTTCCAACGCTGCGATATTAAGCGATTGTATGTTTTGACTCGATTCAGTTTTCAACGTTATTGTATAAATTCGCTCATATAAAATGAGTGGATGGACTATGTTAATTTATTTACTGTAAGGTCTTTCATTATTGCAACAAACTATTTTTGTTGTTTTATTTTTAAGCATTATCTTCTTTAAATTTGTTAATTTAAAACACACTCCTGGCCAAAATTATAATGCCACAAAAAATGTAATGAATCACAAATGTTATATAATTCTAACTATTAAAAGTTATTATATAATATGCATATATAATCCAAAGAGTCTTCCTCATTTTTATTAAAAATGATAATTTATTAAATATAATAGGGAAATTTATTACAATTTTATAATGGCCATAATTGTAAAGAAATTGCTTATACCTTCAAATTGATACAATTTTTATAAGAAATGTAATTAACTTTATTTTGGAGAGTCATACTATTAGACATACTTGGAACAAGTTTTAGTAATTTTGATGTGGCAATAGTTCGTGCAGTGATTACAACTGACTTCTTCAAAATTCGTAATGCATGAATATTGTTTGTCATTTACATAAAAATAAGTTCATCATTACACATCATTCATTTCTTATAGTACTTATATCGTGAGATCCCGGCACAAATCAAATTATGGGATGTTATTGTCACAGAACCATCTTTACTGCACGATGCATTATCTTGTTAAAAATTTGTTTTTCTCCCCCTAAAAGTGACGCATGCCAAAAAAATTGTTTCAGAAACACGGATATACCCTTTTAAGTTCATTTTATTAAAAACAATAACATTATTAATCTTTTCTTTAGCTGGCACTGCACCCCAAAGTGAGCAACCACGACTGACACTCTTTTATTTTGAAGCTCCCAGAAACGTTTCTATTCTGCCCAAAATCGTGTCAGTATTAACACAGAACTTCAAACGGATGAAAAACAGTTCACTCTTAATTACAGTAGAACCTCTTTTATCCAAAACTCTCGGTTAACCGAAATCCATATTTAAACCTTTTTTTTTTTTTACTATCACATTCCTTGTGTGCAAAATCCGTTTTGAATTTCTTTTTAAAGTATCATATTCCTTTTGTGTAAGCGGTCCATTCCGAACTACGAGTACATATGAATATTTTCGATCCCCTTTCTTAGAGTTCCTTTGAATTTAACTTGAGCTCCCGTAACCTGCGGAGTGAAAGGAACAAAATAAACGAAGAAAACGAACAAATTAGCAATTCTGAAGCTTTTGAATGTTTTGCAACAGGTTAGGCACGGTTGGAGTAGCAGAAAGACTGTGATACTCGTGGACTAAATATATAAAAAAAAAAACTTCGGATAGAGTTTCAGAGTAAAGGCAATCGAAATTGCGACAAACAAAGCATTGTTTCAAACCCTTGTGAAACATGTAAAAGGTATTTAATTTCAAAATTACAATTCAGGTAATTTATTCTTATTTCTATTTTGCTATTGCTTGATTTTTATTAAGCGCTTGTTACCATAATAAGAAATATCGCACATATCTCCTTAATCTTAAAATTGAAGAATTCTCGAATATCCGAAATTTTCGATTTTCCGAAAAGTGGTCGGTCCCAATTACTTTGGATAATCGAGGTTTTAGTGTATCATAAAGTTATAAATTAATGCTGGCACGATTTGTGGAGGGATAAAAACATCTCATGGAGCTGTCAAAATAAAAGAAGATCAGTCGTGGTTTAGGGATGTGCGGCAGCTCAAGATAAAACTAATTAAGTCAATGTTTTAAAAAAGATGAACTCAAAAGTATACACACATATTTTAGGAACGCAAAATTTGGGTTATGGATGTGAAAAATTCATTTTCCAACAAGATAAGCGCATATTCCAAAACTACGAAAAGGCGTTCAATCTTAACAATATCCCATTACCTGATTGGCTATTTGGATCGCAGATACAAACATTATAAAAAAGTAATGGAATGCAAGAAATGGTAATGATTTATTTATGTCAATTTCAAGTATCATTCATGCATTACAAACCTCGACGAAGATATTTATAATATCTTTGCAGCTAAATCGAAATTTTAATAATGAACACTTGTTACAAGCATGTCCTATTAGTCAGGGCTGTGGCTGTATAAGCAATTACCTCATCAAATTTACAAAGTAGCAGCGTTAGATAGAGCTCAATTAGCATATATTAACCCTTTCCGGCACAGAAACATTCTGTTCGTAAAAAGATGAAATGATTGACTGACACCGGAATTTACAAACGACTTTTTTAGAAATTAAAAACCTGTTACTTTTCATATGTTCAGTATCCGGGAATGTCGGATATAGGTTCCGGTCTCCTCGGCAAAAGGTCTTCGTATCATCATCAAACTTTCATTGTAAAAGCAAAATTTTATTAAAATATTCTTGGTGCCGTTTGTAAGTTTGGAATTAAAATTAGGTGGTCTCGACGTGGGACCACTGCGACTGAAAGGATTAAACGAACTGGTATGTTAAGTCATATCTTCGTGGAGGCTATCAGAAGACCCAATTTTAGTGGTAGACATGTAAATCCCCATTGAATTTTACAATAAAATTCCTGCATCAGGTTGCATATTAGTATGGAAAGGAAAAAAAGAGATGCAAGGATTTCATTGATAAATCGGTTTTATACCATGCAAATTTTCTGAATTTCTGAAATTTTAACAAAAGTGCTAATTGAAGCATCTTATTATTTCTGTCTCCTCAAAAATAAGAGTTTTGTAGTTGTTGCGTTGGGTTAATCAGGGGTCACAGTTTCTCAGAAAAAAAAAACCTGTTTTTTTTTTTTAAACATATACCTAAATTTGGCGATTACATTATATATGAATTTCTATAATATTAGAAAATAGTAAGATTTATCCATTGCTTATAGTTATATACTTACACTATTATGCTTTACTGTTTTTAGTGTTTTCATTGCTAAAATTTATTTATCAGAATTTACTTCTTTAAAAATCAAACTAATTTAACTTGCTTAAACTTTTGAGATTTAAAGCATTTCACCTTTCATCTCTGAGAAATATCGATTGGTGTTTGGCCAAAGTCATTTCAACTATCAAATGATTTTCATTTCCCATCTAACATGCAATTTCTCTCTATCTACTGTCCACAGAAACTTTAACCGAAGTACTAATTACAACGTTTTATTCTTTTTGTTCCTTCAGAGATCAAAGAGTTTTGGAGTCGTTGCCTTCGGTTAATCAAGACTAACAGAATTTCTAAAGGAAAAATTTCTTATTGAATGCATAAATGGTCATAGTTTAATGCATAAAAGTATATATTTTTTAGTTTCTTTTAGTTAGTTAATATAATATGTTAACGAATGAAAAATTAAAAAGTATTTTGTGGTAATTTTATATCCTATCATTTCATCTAATTTTTATGTATTTTTTTAATTGACAATAAAGCTGGTCTTAAAAAGATTCTTTTAGGAACCGTGCTGATTGGCTTATTTTGCTGAAAATTGACATATATGTTACAAGGTCCACGAGTTTAAAAAACATTGCATTGCTGCAATACAAAGTGTTTAAATTTAGGATGCGATATAGACAAACGGGAAACGTAAACTTTTGTTCAATAACAGTTTGTTTTTAGCCCCCGGAATGCTACTTCTTTCTCCCAGCTTATTTTGTCTCCAATAAATAACGTTACCTTGTGTGCGCTAGCCGTAAAACAAAAGCCGATGTTTCATTGTGCGATTAAATACTCTACAGCATTTTTTAAAACTTCTAAGCATCGCACATTTTCAATGTTTATACCGTCGTATTGGGGGAAAAAAGTACTTTTTAATGCAATTTCTTTGAAAACTGCATCTCCATTTGATTTTGAAATATTAATTTTTTTGTAGTTTTTAGCGACATTTTTTTTCATTTTGTCAACTCAAGTACTCCATTTCTGTTGAAAGTAAAGAAAAAAATGTTGAAAAATAGCAATTATATCTTTTTGTTGCCATTTTCTGATATAAATTAAAAAAAAAATTAATTAAAATACGTGCTATTTTAAGAAAAATATAAATGAAGGATTTATGATAAAACATGGAGCTATTATAAACTGCATTTAAATTTAAGTGTCTATAATTATGCAAATGACGTCATTTTACATAAAATAAAAACGTGTGCTTTAAGTCTTAAAATTGAAATATGTTTTGCAGTAGTGTCCCGATTATCCGAGTCCCGCTTAACCAAATTATTTTCTTTTCATGGACTAGTGGCTTCTATTTTTATGAAACAGCCATTATAAATGAAGCGTTAGGTGAAGATGAAAGAGCAGCCGTAAAAAGTTAGAACCCTGATTTTATGGTCAGAATGGAAAAAAAATGTCCCTAATTTTTTTTTTCAAAAAAAAAAAAAAAAAAAAAAAAAAAAAACGGCCATTTTACCCCCACCTTATAGATATAAGTATCAAAAATAATATGAGCAGTAAAGTCATACTATGTTGACACGTACTTATAATGTATGAATTGTTCGTGCACAGCATGGAACTTGAATACTTTCTATTTGATAGTTCTGACTATTCTTTAATCCATCTTAAGTAAAATGCTATTCATCCAGCCACTAAATTTCGCAAGGCGTGCATTCTCAATAGCCCTTCTCGACCAAAACTGAAAGGTATTATGTGTTGATTCAAATATTGAGGTTAAAGATTTTGCGCCATGTTTACATACCATTGGATGGATACCATTTCAGAATGGAATGCGTAACCTTTCGTGTTGCAAGCCGAATAACAGACAATAATATTTCACTCGAGCACTTGTCAAAGAATATCGGGATGTTTCTTCCAATCATAGTAACATATACTAGTATTATATCTGTTATTAGATAATCTGTTAACAGATACTAGCCTGTGTCTTATTTCTCCGATTTATTTTCAGTTTGTTTCCGTCCTTTTCTTTGTAGTACACCCAATTACTAAATCTCTTCTAATTTAGGAATAATCTATTTCAAGCAATTTTTCAACTTAATACCTTGTGGCAAACTAGCAAAATCTTGATATTCTGTTAATACAGCTAAATTACTACTGTAGTTCTGATAAATGAACTTGACCAATAAAAATAGATCTTTCTTCTCTAACGGTGAAAAACTACATTCCGACATTGAATACTCCAATTTTGAATTTATTCCTAATTTGCGCAATATCTTTTTTTTTTTCATTAACACGCCCTTCAGATGTCGAAGTTTGAACTATTATTTTTTAATTGTAGATTACCTTTTCCCACGGTCCATATAATGCATGAAACAAGTTTTAACGAAATGCGTCAAAAAGCACATGGTCTGAGTAGACTAACTGTAACTGCAGCCATTCTGTATATATTACAAGATTCCTGTACATTTATTTAAGGTAAAACGATTTAAATAATTACCAAGACCTTTATCATCAAAACTTTTTTTTTTATTTTAAGACATCAAACAGGTTGTTATTTTTAATAATTTTCCGTTTCATTATAAAAATAAAAATCCTGAACTAAGGAAACAAAATTGTTTTCCCATATTTATAATTTCACTTTCTGAAAAGCGCTTTTCATCATCCGTATGCTTACTTACAAAGAGTAAAATGTAAGGACTATCTTCTTTTCGTGGATTCAAAAAATCGATTGTTGGACAAAAATAGACTCAACAGATACTGTTTGATACTAAATGTGCTTTGAATTTTATTGATTTTAAATGCGCTGAATAATATAAAATATGATTCAGTACATTGTGACAATTATATGTTTTATTAAAGTTTGACTTTTAACATTTTATGTTTTCTCAATAATTCACCTTCGCCTGATAATGAGTATCTAATTGTTGTTTCAAATACAGAGAGGCTACACGTTATTCGTAAAACCTTTATTGAATTATATGCATGTAATGAAAACAAATTTTGTATTGGAAAGCAAGTACACAATTTACTTATTTTCTGAAGAAAAATAGAATGCCTCAGTTAAAGTCAAACTTTCATTCATAACATTTATAGTGACGGGGATATCTTAGCTAAATTTTCGAATGACAAAATTTTCTTTGTTTATTCAATCACATTATGTTAAGGGATAAAAATACATTGCAACTCGTGTTTGTAATTTGGGCAGTGACATGATATGTACACAGTTAAAAACAAGTTGGAAATTGTACATCAAACGTAGCAAATGATGTGCGTTCGTACTGTAATTAATTTTATAAATATTTTCTGCACCGCATATTGTACTGAATGTATATTTTAGTGCCCTTCAAAAGTTCATATTAATTTCATTCTGTTCGAAAGGCTGTAACATCATTAAAATGCACAAATATTTTTTTTTCCTTTGGCCGTAACGTAACGGAAAACTTTTGACTGTCCCTGTAATTAAACTACACATCCGATTTTCATAAAATTTCAAATGACTGAAAAAAAATGTTGCAACAATTATATATTTAAAATTTCATACCATTCGGTTGGCTAGTTTTTGCTCTGTTATATGCGTACGAACAGACAGACAGACGGACGGACCGAACGACGACTATAGGTGCTACGTATTTACATAATTACGAACGCACTTAGAAAAGAAAACTAAGTTTTTTTAATCTGCGAAACTATAATATAACCATGAACGAAAATGTGCTACAATCTCTTCTGGGTTACCCAGTTTCCAAACAGCGTTTTTTTTTTTTTTTTTTGCCCTTAGAAACTCTATCTATCAGCTATATAAAGTTACTATCACTTGTAAAAAGAAGCCTTAGTGCTTATCTCATATTCTAAAAGCATACTATTTTTAATTGCTAAAAGGTGTAAATTAAAACTTTAAAACAGAAAAATAGGTTTATTTAACTGTTTACATGTTTCGATCCCTACCCGAGTCATTTTCAAAACAAACAAAAATATTCTAAAATTGCATGGTCTAAAATAAGCCATCTTTCAATTTTTTATATTATGCACGTTATTTCTATATTTTACTTGTATGTTTATTTTTATTTTCGTAACCCAGCAAAGAAAGAAACAGTGGGCCATCATTTCCGCCATCATTAGCACTGAGGAAGGTATGCTATATGCTACCGAAACCAGTAAGCTTAAAATTTAAAATTTTTGGTGCTTTTAAAATTGTATTTTTTACGCTTCTATTATATTGCACCAAGCTCCTTCTTTATAATTATTGGGCCATCAGCTGGAAAATAGATGGCAGCCAGCACTGCCATCAGCGGTAAAGTGCAATTGTGCCATTACTTAAACCAGTACAAAAGAGTCCGTGCGGAATGCAGCTGGCCCATCAGTGATGGCCAGCAGCAGGCCAGCATTGGTATGTCATCACATTACTTCAATCCGGCACTTTTCCTGCAGTGTTAGCACCGATCCTACTGCTATACCTTTGCTGGCCCAGCACTTTCACTTACAAAAATTTCTTATAGAATTCTATTTAAAAAAAAAACAAGTATTATGGCCTTTTTTCTATAAGCTAGCTTCCTCAAGAGCTGTCAGTGTTCATAATAGAAATGGCTATAGAAATATTTGAACTTGCAGCGGTTTCCGTGTGGTCACTCTCCCAAGTACTAACCACGCTCGGTGCTGCTTGGTTTTCGTGATCGGGCGTGAACAAGTACTTTCAGCGTATCCTACGACCGCTCGTAGTTTGAAAGCTCTCATTACGCTATTTGAAGTTTGTTTCTTTTGTGATTTACGTTCCTAATCATTAAACTGTTATAGAAATTATTGTATTGTATAGAAGTCCTATATATTTCATACGCTTTTTTTCTTTATTGATTCTCAACTGTGTAAATTATGAAAACCGAAATCCTTTATAACTTAGTAAAACCCGATTTAAGGAGTAAAAAAAAGTGCGTTGAAATAAAGAATTTATTTATTTATTCATTTACTTATTTATTTTGTTGGTGGCAGTGGTGCTATATTTTTTACAGTTTCAAAAAAAAATTAGCTTCACAGCTTAAATTGTGTTAAGTTATTCATTTCAGATTTGTGTTCAAATACTTAATGTCTTCGATATTCGCAGCGCCACCTAGTGTAAGGGTTCCCAGCAATAATACTGTAAAAGTTCGTGAACTTCCATGTAGTGGTGGGCCAGCGCATGAGATAAAACGGAAGCCCACCAGAATTTTATCTGATGATTTCCAACACCAAAGTTGACTGAAGCTGTCCAGCAGTGGTCATGCAGTGGTAGACCATTAGCCAGCACTTCTCCATCATTGCTGGCACCTATCTTGCTGCTGGTCAGCAATTTCCTCTTTGCAAAGAACCATTGGGTAGCTCGTGCCATAATTTTGGTAAGTTAAATGATGCTGCATCGGTACATATTGCGTACATTTTTGCGTATTACAATCTCTATGGTTTCTCTTATAATAGATGGATAGTATAGACTGGAGGAGAGAAAAGACCATGCAATTTTAAAATAATTTTATTTATTTGTTTTAAAAATGACCCGGGTAGAGTGGAAACATGTAAACAGTTGCAAAAACCTATTTTTATTGTTTTAAAGTTTTAATTTACACCTTTTAGTAATTAAAATTAGTATATTATTATAAGGTGTTAATTTTTTGTATATTTCTAAAAGCATGTCAACAAAAACTTTATTTATATTTTTCAGTGTCTCTCGAACTTTTTATCTTGCGTCACACACGACACGAAGCCATGGTTAAACGTCTGCGGCACACTAAACTTACAATGAATTAACGCATAAGAAAGGAATATATGTCTTTTTTAATTTATTTAATAACGCAAAGAAAATTTTACATCACAAATAAACAAATAAAATATCTTGCTGTTTCTTGTAAGAAAAAGATTGTTTTTAAACATCTTCTTTTAAAGGTACGCTTTTTGGATAGGCATACTAGTAACACTTCTTAGAAGGATCTGGCAGAAATTTATTTTAGTTTTGAACATTATTCGCAGAAAGAAATATTTTTTTATAACATTGAGATGTTTTTTGTAACATTGAGATATTTTTTGTAACAAAAAGATTGTATTTAAACATCTTCTTTAAAAGGTAGACTTTTTGGATAAGCATACTAGTAAATATTCTTCGAAGGATCTAGCAGAAATTTATTTTAGTTTTGAACATTATTCGCAAAAAGAATATTTCTTGTAACGTTGAGATATTTTTTGTAACAAAAAGATTGTTTTAAAACATCTTCTTTAAAAGGTAGGCTTTTTGGATAGACCTACTAATAATTCTTCTTCTAAGGATCTAGCAGAATTTTATTTTAGTTTTGAACATTATTCGCAAAAAGAATTTTTTTTTTTGTAACATAGAGATACTTTTGTAACAAAACGATTGTTTTTAAACATCTCCTTTAAAAGGTAGGTTTTTTGGATAGGCATACTAGTAAATCTTCTTCGAAGGATCTAGCAGAAATTTATTTTAGTTTTGAACATTCCTAGCAAAGAAAGAAACAGTGGGCCATCAGCTGGAAAAAAGATGACAGCCAGCAGTGCCATCAGTGGTAAAGTGCAAGGGTGTCATTACTTAAACATGTCGAAAAGTGTCCGATCCGAATGCAGCTGGCCCATCAGTGATGGCCAGCAGCAGGCCAGCATTGGTATACCATCACATTACTTCAATCCGGCACTTTTCCTGCAGTGCTAGCACCTATCCCACTGTTAGTCCTTTGCTGGCCCACCACTTTCCCTTACAAAAATTTCTTACAGAATTCTATAAAAAAATAAAGTAATATATAATTATGGCTCTTTTTTCTATAAGCTAGTTTCACCAAGAGCTATAGAAATATCTGTAGAAGTGTCTATAATAGACATTTCTATAGAAATATTTTAACTGCATGTGGTCACCCTCCCAAGTACTGACCGCGCTCGACGCTACTTGGTTTTCGTGATCGGACATGAACAAGTGCTTTCAGCGTACGCTACGACTGCTCGTAGTTTTCAAGCTCTCATTACACTATTTCAAGTTTGTTTCTTTTGTGATTTACGTTCCCAATCATTAAACTGGTATAGAAATTATTCTATTGTATAGAAATCCTACGTATTTTATAACGCTTTTTCTTATTATTGATTCTGAACTGCGTAAATTATGCAAACCGAAATCCTTTGTAAACTAGTAAAACCAGATTTAAGGAGAGAAAAAAAGTGCGTTGAAATAAAGAATTTATTTATTTATTTACTTATTTATTTTGTTGGTGGCAGTGGTGTTATATTTTTTACAGTTTCAAAAAAAAAATAGCTTCACAGCTTAAATTGTGTTAAGATATTCATTTCAGATTTATGTTCAAATACTCAATGTCTTCGATATTCGCAGCGCCACCTAGTGTAAGGGTTCCCAGCAATAATACTGCAAAAGTTCGTGCACTTCCACGTAGTGGTGGGCCAGCGCATGAGATAAAATGGATGCCCACCAAAATTTTATTTGATGATTTCCAACAGCAAAGTTGACTGAAGCTATCCAGCAGTGGTCATGCAGTGGTAGACCATCAGCCAGCACTTCTCCATCATTACCAGCACCTATCTTGCTGCTGGCCAGCAATTTCCTCTTTGCTGAGTTATTCGCAGAAAGAAATATTTTTTGTAACGTTGAGATATTTTTCGTAACAAAAAGATTGTTTTAAAATATCTTCTTTAAAAGGTAGGCTTTTTGGATAGGAATATTAGTAATTCTTCTTCGAATGATCAAGCAGAATTTTTTTTTAGTTTTGAATATTCGCAGAAAGACATATTTTTTGTAACATTGAGATATTTTTTGTAACAATTTTAAATTTGCAATTCCGGGAAATTAAAAATAAATAAATGTATCTTTTAAAATCAAAATCGGTAAATCGGCGCATGCTCTAAATTAGCTTTGCATGTTTCCCCGTTTTAGAGAAAACTTGAAGGAGGCCAGAATATCCGCAATTTCTAAAGCGCAGGATTTAATGTTTCTGGAAAGAGATCGTTTGTTTGGACCTCGCGCCTGACTACACGATGGTTCTTTAAAATTATTGGTTTTAAGATAAATCTTTTCAATAATATCAATAACATATCTTATTTCAGGAGAAAACGTTAGAGTGCTAGCGGATTTATATATGTTACAATATTAGATCTATCTCCGCGATTTTCCATGTGCTATTCAAAATTACTTAACTATATTCACTAAATCCTTATTCTTAAATAATCTCTATCATTAATTCTGGTAAATTCCCTTTAATTTAATGTCTCACTTGTCTGATTCACTTAATTATTACGCTTGTAGTATTCTTAAATTAAATGTTCCATTTCCAATCTTTTCGCATTTTAGAATGTTCTTTGGTGGCTATTTTTATTTTTATTCCAGCCGAGATTTACCTTCCCACCCTTTATTCCGGGGTTCCTTTTTGATTTTTTATCCCTCCACCCGCTGTGTCAGTACTCTTTTCATGGCGTGATTTCTTTGCATCTTAATTGGTTTAGAGCGCGTACTACGTCAAAATTGCATTCCTACTCTTGGAAAGTAAAAAGCAGTTACGCACGATTCTCCAGCAGATTTGCTGAGTTTTTTGAAATGTAAACTGCCCCCTGGCTGTGTGTCTGACAAAATGACGTTTGTTCTAAAGATTTTACTTTTTTGGTGTAATCAAATGATTATTATTGATTATAGAAGTTTCTACATCGAAGTTATTGATGGCACTGCATCGTGAGTTGTGAGAATTGCTGCCCGATCTTATTGAATAAAATCCTGCGAACAGTGTTGCTTTCGTTACTCACCTCCTGGAGAAATTCCAATCTTCATTTCCATTGTTTTTTGTCATAAGTCACTTGACTGGCAATCATCTTTAATGAGAAATGGTCATCATATACAAAGATTAAGCCGTTCAATTAAATAGGCGAAGCTGTTGCTCGTTTCCTTTTCTACATGTCCGTACATCTATGCGTCAACTCCATGCTACATTCTTCTTCTTCTTCTTCATCTACATCGCTATGAGATCTACGAATCTGTTTTCCAGTAACCGATATCGTAACAGATATATATATATATATATATAATTTTTTACTAATAGCTGTATAATTATTATTAAGTAAAAATTACCACCCAAAAACATTATTGATTTTGTATAAAATTATTTAAAGATTTTCCCATATAATTGTCAACTAAGTAAATTTAACCTATCTACAATTTTTGGTATTTTTTATAACACTGATCAAGAAAAAATACGTATTAAGAAAACTATGTGATTATCTGCCGTAAAAAGAAAAAAAAAGAAAATATATAAAGGAAAATTTTTCATATAAGAACTGCATAAAAAAATGTTTTCAATATTTAATTAAAAAAAACTAACTATAAAAAACAAACCTTTTCCCTATGGAACTCACAAGTAGTTTGTCGTCACATTTTGGCGGGTACTATTTAGTAGATTATAATAGGATGTAGCCGTCTGCTATTTCTCTCTCGCGCGCACGCGAGGAGCCAGCCAATAGCAATGAGGCGCATTTCCTCCCCCCGCGTTTTCTGCGGAGAGCTTTTGAAGTCACGTGACGCAGTAACATTCGAACTCTGCAGAGAGCGGCAGATATATTCTGTCAGTGACGATGGCGAATATTTGACTATGTGTTGTTATGTTAATAAAGTTTATTTTTCTACAAAACCTTCTGATTATTTGAGTCACCGAGATATTTTTATCATCTCCCTTCAATGCATTCTCTAAAATGGAGACCGCGGATTTTTGAACCTTCAACTATTTCATAGAACGTCGAACTATTCAACTGTTTCATGGAACGTTTTGTTTAACTAGCAAAATGGCAACTGCTGAAACATCTGCCGTAGTCATTCCACCCTATATCCCTGTGGACCCTACATTATGGTTTCATATGCTGGAAAGCACATTCGAATTAGCTACTCCTAAAGCTATTACTGAATCGAAAACAAAATATAATTATGTTGTAGCGCATCTACCGCCTGCTACTGTTACTATGGTTCGAGATATAATTATGAGTCCTGATCTTACTGATCCTTATCAGGTTTTGAAGGCAAAAGTTATCGAACGTTGTGGAGAAAGTTGTACTTTAGAAATACGAAAACTGCTAGCTGGAGAAAGCCTGGGTGACAGAAAACCAACTGAATTACTTCGCTTAATGAAAAGACGGGCTGAAAGCCATAGTATCAGCGACGATCTTCTTCTAGAACTGTTTACTCAACAAATGCCAACCACTGTGCAAACGATTCTAGCTTCGATTGAAAAAATTACTCCAGATAAAGCGGCGGATATTGCTGATATAATAATTGAATTAACGCCTTCCAACATTAGTTCTGTTTCGATTCGAACACCAACAACTGAATCTCAGACACCGCCAACCATTGATATGCTCGTAAAAGAAATCCAAGCATTACGCCAAGAGGTCGCTCATCTTCGTCGTTCAAGAAGTGTATCTAGAAGTGATAACCATCAGCGTAATCGTTCTCAGTCCCGCCATAGGGATGCAACGTTGTGTTGGTATCACCAAAAATATCAAGAAAAAGCAAAAAAGTGCCTAGCGCCGTGTTCTTATTCGGAAAACCAGAAGCGGGAAGAGTAGCGGCGACGGACTTCTCCCCAGCACCTTCTCGTCGCCTTTTCGTTAGAGACAGAAATACAGGTATGTGTTTTCTAGTCGATTCTGGATCTGATGCCTCACTTGTGGCCGCGAATAAAAATGACAAAACTAAGCCTGTTCTCCAAACCTTTCGTGCTGCTAATGGCACAAAAATTAATGTGTATGGTCGTAAATGTATTAATATCAACTTAGGCTTACGCCGAAATTTTACATATTCTTTTTATATTTGTGATGTTTCATGTGCTATTTTAGGAGCTGATTTTTTGCATAATTTTAATTTAAAACTTGATTTACGGAATCGTCGTCTTATTGATTCTACTACTAATTAAAAAGCTCCTGCTATATTAAGTACTTGTAATATATTTTCTGTGTAAATGATATATATGGTAAATTATTATTTAAATTTCCTGAAATCACGAAATTACCGGATCCTAACCAACCAGTTAAGCATAATACTGTGCATTATATAAACACTAAGGGGCCTCCAGTCGCTGCTAAGTCTAGACGGCTAGCTCCAGATCGGTTAAAAATTGCCAAACATGAATTTCAGCACATGCTACAACTCGGTCATATGAGACCTTCTAAAAGTAATTACTCTTCGCCTTTGCACCTGGTGCCGAAGAAAGGATCTGTCGATCGGAGACCTGTTGGTGATTATCGTGCTCTAAATGCACAAACTGTTAAAGAGAAATATCCTATCCCTTGTATCGCAGATTTCACTGCTGAATTACATGGTAAACAAATCTTCAGTCACATTGATCTTGTAAAAGCCTACCATCAAATTCCCATAAATCCTGATGATGTACATAAAACTGCGATTTGCACTCCATTCGGACTTTTCGAAAGCACTCGTATGCAATTCGGCCTTTGTAACGCTTCCTCAACTTTTCAACGATTTATTGATGACGTAATTCGTGACTTAGGATGATTTTCTAATTGCATCAAATAATGAAACTGAACATTTAGAACACCTTGAGTTGTTGTTTTCTAGACTTAAAGAGTATGGTCTGTGTATTAATGTTGATAAATGTAAATTTGGCCAATCCACTATCGATTTTCTAGGATTCAAACTTTCAGCTGAAGGAATTGAACCCTTACCTGATCGTGTAAAATGCATCCTAGATTTCCCCCAGCCCTCTACCTTAACTCAACTAAGACGCTACTTAGGTCTTTTCAATTTTTATCGACGGTGCATTCCCAAAGCTGCCGATATTTTAGCTCCACTCGTTAAATTCTTAGAAGGACACAAAAATACGAAAAAACATCCCCGTTCCAATGCTAACAAAACTGAGCAATTGCAATGGAAAAATGAAGCCATTCTTTCCTTCACTGCTTCAAAAGAAGCTATAGCTCAAGCTACATTATTACGACATCCAATTCCTGGCGCCCAGCTAAGCTTATGGGTCGATGCCAGCAATGTCGCAATTGGTGGATCTTTAATGCAACTCTCCGAAAACCAATGGGAACCAATAGCATTTTATTCCTGTAAATTGAATAAATCTCAAAGAAATTGGTCTACTTATGATCGTGAATTATTTGCTATTTATTGTTCTATAAAAAAATTCAGACACATGCTAGAAGGTCGGAATTTCATTATTTATACAGACCAAAAACCCCTTACATTCGCATTTCAACAAAACCCTGATAAATGTAGCCCACGTCAATTGAGACATTTAGACTATATTTCACAGTTTTCTACTGATATTAGATATACTAAAGGCTCTGACAACATTGTGGCCGATGCATTATCTCGAATTGCGATAGATTCAATTTCTCCTAATGTGTTAGATTTTAAAGAGTTTGCCACTGCTCAGACAAATGATGAAGAGCTAAAACAGCTTCTCGAATTTGACACCACTTCATTAAAATTAGAAAAACATTATTTTCCACTCGAAGATGTACATTTATATTGCGATATGTCACAAAAACATCCTCGACCATTTGTTCCTAAAAGTATGCGACAATCAGTTTTTTCAACCTTACATTATTTCTCACATCCAGGTATCTCAGCTTCATTAGATTTAATTTCTAAACGATTTGTATGGCCTGGCATGCGTAAGGATATAAAATCTATGGTTCGCAGCTGTACGAAATGTCAAAAAGCTAAAATCTTTCAACACACCAAATCACCAATTGGTACATTCTCTGAACCTGATGCTCGTTTTGCCCATATTCATATTGATTTTATCGGACCTTTACCATCATCCGATGGCAATCAGTATTGCATGACGATCATTGATAGGTTCACGAGATGGCCCGAAGTTATACCCACATCTGATATGACTGCAGAAACAACTGCTCGTACATTGATACACAGTTGGATTTCCAGATTTGGAACCCCTGTTACCATCACTAATGATCAGGGTAGAAATTTTGAGTCCACTCTTCTCAAAGAGCTTACAGATAGATTAGGATGTAAACGCATCAGAACTACAGCATACCATCCACAGTCTAACGGTTTTATTGAAAGATTCCATCGCCATCTTAAGAGCTCTCTTAAAGCTCACAATCAAATTCAATGGACTGAAATCCTCCCCATTGTCTTACTTGGTTTACGCACTGCTCTTAAAAATGATATCCAAGCGACCTGTGCTCAACTTGTTTATGGCACAAATATCAGACTACCCTCTGATCTCATAAACACTGAAACTATAAATCAACCACCTACTCTTACATACGTGACTGAGTTAACTGAAAAAATGAGAAAGTTAAATCCCATTGCCACTGCAATGCACGGCAATCCTAAAATTTATGTCAATCCCTCATTAAAAACCTGTTCACACGTGTTTCTTAGATCAGATAAAGTCAATCCTCCTTTATCACCCCCTTATACAGGACCTCATCGAGTGATTGACAGGTCTGAGAAAACGTTTGACTTGGAATTAAACGGGAAGCGCTGTACTGTATCAATTGATCGCATTAAACCTGCGTATCGATTAGCAGATTCTATTTCACCTTCCCAACCTCAAAAACAAAATGAGCCCATAAATTTTCCAACTACTCCTGTTGAACACCCTACCACCAAATCTGGTCGTAAAGTTCGTTTTGCGAAACATCTCGGTTGGTTGGTTGGTTGTATGGGGTTTTATGGCGCAAAGTCCCAGTAGGGACATGCTGCGCCAGGACAAAGTCAAAATGTAAAAATGTATATATCCAAAAAAACGATTAAAAGAAAAATAACAAAACGGTGATATAAACAAAAAAATTAATGAAAACAGTAATATGTATATCTAAAACCGTTTAAAAGAATCAACGGTTCATAGTTAAAAGTCAAGCGTATTATAATTAAAAACTGTGGAGTTATTAAATTAATAACTGTTAAAATACACAAAGTTTAAAAGGATGTACAAATACTACATGAAAACAAGGTTAAAATCACATGAGTAAAAAACAATGTAAAATCAATTTGGTAAAAATTCCTCTAAAACTGTATTTCCTTCATCACCACTTGATTCATAAGAGTCGGATTCCATTGCTTCATCTACATAATGCTGCAGTTGTTTTGGATCCTTCATGTTAGAGACAGACGGATTTAAACAGCTGTTCTTGTTCTTTTTCTTCACAGTGTTCCACTGTGAAGAGCCCCCGATTGTTTTTCTCTCTTTCTGAAGGCAAATTTTTTTGCTTGGTTTCACTGTTTGAGTAGTATCAGGTTTCTGTGATGTTTTTTTAGATTTAACAGCCTTAGTATCAGTCTGGAGTTCAGATGACTTTTTTGATTGAACTGGTTCGGATGACTTTTTGGATTGAACTGGGCCGGATGACTTTTTGGATTGAACTGGGTCGGATGACTTTTTGGATTGAACTGCAAGTTTTTGTGATTGACTAGTTTGATATACTATAGTAACAGGTTCTGAGGATGGTAGCCAACGTTCTAATAATGGGGTTGCATAACATTTAGAACCACAGCAGACATCACGAGTTTGTATCTTTGTGGTGCTGAGTGGTACTGTCATAGGTGAGTTATTTAGTGGAGCGGAAGGTTCGGTCTGGGTGCTTATGTGCCTTACAGATTTTGGTTGTTTTTTGAGTAGACTAGAGTAGGAGACTCCGACTGATGGAGTCCTGGATTCAACAACTTTGCGGGCTTCAGGATAGGAGAGATTTTGAGTTACTTTAACAGAAATGATTTCTTTTTCACGTATCCAGGTAAGACAAGAACGGGAGTATGCAGTATGATTACCCTTGCAATTTATTTTACCCTTGCGTTCAGGATTTTCACATGATTTATTGTCATGGCCAGCTTCTGCACAACGTGCACAGGTGGTGGAACCCCGGCAGTTAGTAGTAGTGTGGCCATAACGCTGGCAATTAAAACAACGTAGAGGATTAGGAATGTAGAGACGGACAGGACAATTAAGGTAACCAGCTTTAATTCTATTTGGTAAGGTAGGGCTATTGAAAGTCAGAATGATGTGCTTTGTGGGAAGCACTTGTCCATTCCGACGGAGTGTAATACGTCGTGCATCTATGACATTTTGATCATTTAAATTTTGTAAAAGTTCATCCTTGGTAGAAAATAAAAGATCTGGTTCGGATATTACACCACGGCTTGTATTTAGGGTTTGATGTGCTTTAACAGAAACAGAGAATGGACCTATTGTATTACAATTTGATAGAAGTTCAGACTGGCTGGCTGAAGTAACCTCAATCAATAAATCCCCAGACTGCAGTTTTTTGAGATTATGACCATCACCTAAAACAGACTGAAATGTTTTTGCAATAAGGAAAGGTGAAGTTTTCTTAAATGAACTATCGGACAGGCTATCAGTACATTTGATTACAAAGAAGCGAGTGAAAAGTTTGCTCTGTACAGTTTGCTGCTCTCCACATGGTAGAGGATTTGAAGGAAGTGAAGTATTTCCATCCATATTGGGAAAAAATACAATTCAGACCCCGGCCGCACCACCCACTACCGAGCCCAACAAGGGGATGTACATTCGTGCACCAGTGCTAACCAGGGCCCATACGGTCACAAGACACTCCTATGCCAGTCTCCACCCTTAACGAGATGGCTAGTAAGTACTCGCTCACTTGATCCCCAGCCAGTGACAAGTCAGCTGACCAGCCGATTGATGCATATGGGACCAATATGCACCTCCCGTCTACCTGAAGCAGAGGCCAAAGCAGTGTGTTGGTTTCCCTCAACTGCCAGGATCCCCCTTTCCAGGGACACGGGTCGCCACGCACGGCAAACACGTGGGTGGTTTACAATTCCCCATGAGTCGATATGCAGGATGATATCGGCTCATGCAGAATTGCCCTCACCTCCGAATAGGAAACCACAATGAGAGTGAAACAAAGAGGAAAGAAAGACAAGAGGAATAAGAGGAAAAAGAAAAGAGAAAGATCGCTCAGGAACCCGTGGTTGCGAATCCCGTGAATACCTAAAGAAGGTATCCCCCTGGGGGCCGAAACATCTCGTTACGGATTATATTGTTTAAAACATTTGATGTATATAGTGTGCATACTCCTTCTCAAAAGTATTGTTTTTCATGTAATGCATAATATATTTTCTATTTTTTTTTGTATCATATGTACTTTAATTTTACTCAAGACCTTTCTTATGTATCATATTAATTGCTACCTTTTTGTAATCGCGACTTCGTCACTGGGGGCATACTCTGTAGCCGTCTGCTATTTCTCTCTCTCTCGCACGCTAGGAGCCAGTCAATAGCAATGAGGCGCATTTCCTCCCCCCGCGTTTTCTGCGGAGAGCTTTTGAAGTCACGTGACGCAGTAACATTCGAACTCTGCAGAGAGCGGCAGATTATTCTGTCAGTGACGATGGCGAATATTTGACTATGTGTTGTTATGTTAATAAAGTTTATTTTTCTACAAAACCTTCTGATTATTTGAGTCACCGAGATATTTTTATCATCTCCCTTCAATGCATTCTCTAAAAGGACTTTTAATTCTTTCATTGCAGATTTCTGACGTTTTTTATTTAGAATTTTCAAACACTGAAACAAATGTCGAAGGAAAGGAACTATATGACACCAAACTTCATTACAATGTACACTGCAGAATTCAGAAAGTTGCATTTAAAATCCCTTTTATTAGTAAGTAAAATATTCATATAATTTTACTGAGAATTTTCGCACCGCATCTGAGGTTGTCTCATGGTAAACCAGTGTGTCATGGCTCGAGAGTTAAGAACCACTGTTCTAATTTAATCAGTCGTTCGAAATGTTTCAAATATCTATTATGAAACTGAATTATGTCCATTTTAAGTATTTAATGAGGTCAATAACATAAAAAAAATGACCGAAGGAAATTCTTAATTTTGAATAAACCAAAAATGTAAATCGTGTGCTAATTTAAATTTCAGTACATCAATTAAATGCTCGTGTTTCTAATCAATGAATAGGGATTCTATAATTAGTTAATTATTTACGCTGGAATAAATGGTGCTAGTTTCAAAATGGCAAAATAAATAGTCAATGAGAATTTAATAATTTTACTGAACTGATGACAGAATAAAAAATCTACCCTCGATAACAAAATAATAGGTTAAATAATGAATAAAATAGTATACTAATTTGAAACTATTAGTCAAGATTATGTTAATGAACGCTATTTTTTGTTTTCTTCCCTTCTAAAACATGAAGAAGGATTTTGTAATGATATAATTTTTAGAGAAGCAAGCTACTCATTATAAAAGTGACATATTTTGATTAATAAAAGTAAATGAATTCTAAAAATTTAATAAATAAATAATTATCAATTGCAGTAAATCACATCTCATGCATTAATATTACGAAAAAAAAACATTTTTGTTTAAAGAATTTTGTCTTTCGTAATTACGTATATACTTTTCAAATAGATATACTGTTATAACGAGTATATTAGCATTCAGTGTCATTCATAGCGCATAGAATTTACTATTTATTAAAAAAAATATATTTTGCATTTTGTTTTATTTAAAATTAAAATATTAAAATTGTTTATCTTTTGAATGTTCCATACAGTATTTATCGTACGCTTTTGTCTTTCTTATTTAAATAAGAATTACAATTCATAAAATTACATATATATGGGGAAATTGGAAGTACAGCTAAATATTTCTCTCAATTTTTGCTGAAATTATTTACAACCGCTTCCTGATTTTGTATAATTATGTCGAAATTTCATATAACACAGAAAATATAATTTATTTTCATATGCCATCGATAAAACCATCTTCTAATAAAAAAATATATTCATAATTATTTTCATTCAATTTGAATGTTTTTTGTAAATGTGAAACAAAATAGTGATTACAAGAAAGCTAACAGAAGAGTTCACTTTTTTTTTTTCTTTGCAAAGAGACGGATATCTTATTAAGTTCGAAATTTAATTAATGCTCCTCAGACAAATATATTTTTGAAAACATTTTTCATCTTGGATTTTGAAGATTTTTAAGGTTCGTGAGCAGATGTGAAAAAAGAATATCGTTAGCAGAAAGTTAATGATATTGTTGTTGCTTTTGTAGTTGGATAAAAAAATAACTGTTATTATTTTGTTACTTCCTTTCGAGTTGTTTGTCATGCAAGAGAATTTATTATATATATATTTTTTTACTTTTATGTTTCAGACTTGTTTATGTATTCAGATGAGCCCGATAAAGCAAGGAACAAGTAACTTTAATTCTCAAATAAATTTCTCTATAGGCTAACAGCATTTTTACAATTTCAGTATTTGCATTTTCTAGAGAGGAAATGAAAACAATTTAAAAACAACCCTGATTTTTTTAATTATTTTTATTTGTTCACTAAATGAATAAAACTTTACAAAATTTTTTTTCCAATGATTCCATGATGATTTTAATAGTTTTAACAATGATCTTTTTTAGAAAAGTATACATTCGTTAATTAAAATACATATAAAAGCACAAATAATTGTACAAAAATTATTTTCAGGTGCATACATATAATATAAAGATATTTAAAATACAAAATAAAACTATCTTACAATACATTAGAAAAACCCAGAACATTTTTAACCATTACAAGGCCGTCATCAGTAGGATTTAAATGTTGTTATTATTTTTTTTAGCTTATTCGAGAATTGTCCAGATGTCAAATGAGATGCCAGAAAGTTATTCAAATTTTTAACAAAATGAGCTTTCATGTATTATGCAGTAAATATCACCATACTCCATGGGTATTATATGATAGTGCATCGTTACAAACTGTATCTTTATCCCCAATTATTTCAATTGATTCCCTTATGATGGCTTCCTGGTAATTATTTGTGCGATAGATAATTTTCGATTTGTTAAAATCTGCTTTTATAGGTTTAGTTTAAGCCAATCTTGATAATGCAGTATTGTATCTATTTAATCTTTACAGATTGCATCTAATGTTTTTTATGATATTTTTAATTTGTATTTTAAATATCTTTATATTATATATATGCTTATAAATGTTTTTCATAATATTTATATAATTTTACTACTTATATCCACGGAGTATGGAGATATTTGCTGCGTAATAGACGATAACTCGTATTGTTGAAAATTTGAATAAATTTATCTGGTATCTCATTTGACGTACAACCTTGAAATTTTCTTCTGGGCAATTCTCGAATAGGCGCAAAGAAAAAAAAATAATAACAATATTTAAATCCTACTGATGACGGCCTTGTAATAGTTTAAAACGATCTGGGTTTTTCTAATGTATTTTAAGATATTTTTAATTTGTATTTTAAATATCTTTATACTATATTTATGCACCTGAAAGTAATTTTTGTACAATTATTTGTGCTTTTATATGTATTTTAATTATTTAACTCAAGGTGAATATAGCCCTAGAATTTTAACTTTCATTTATATTTTTGCTGTTGGAACTTTAGGCGGTGCATTTTGTGAGACACTTTGTTCATTTAGTGGTATGTAAGTTAAACAAGTAAAGTTAGTATGAATAAAGTTAGCCACATATTTTTTTTTGTATTTTTTAGATATTGTTGTTATGAGCGCTATTAATTTTAGATATTTATTTATCTAATACTAGCCGCCCTTGGCGACCAGTTTGGTCTCCTTTAAATCTATGCTAAGCATTGTATCATGTTACTTTTATTCATAATTGAATTTACTTGCTCAAATCGGAACATTCTAATACAGAAATCATGAACTCGGTATTTTTATGTTAGCCGAGTGCAGGTGACAAATCGCCAAACATATTTTTTCTTATTTCATTAATTTCATTTAAAATATAATACTTTCACTCATTTTATTTAAAATGCATAACTTTAATTTAAAACTGAAATACTTAAAATTTATTACTCACAATTTTCTAATTTCTTAAAAGAACAAGTAATAAAAAAATTTTGTTTTTAAAGTCAATTCCCACTTAGGTCATCAAAGAAAAATTTAATATAATCCCTTAAGCTAATATTAGTTTTTGTTGCATTAAAATATCTCAATTTGTTGATTTTCTATAAGCAGGTAGGTTTACAATGGAACTCTATGGGAATTTGGCGAAATATTAGAGATATGGCCAAGTTGGCGTCCCTTTTGGCGACTCATTTTGGCCACCAAATTTGGCGATATATCGCCAAGTTGGCGACAAACTTGGCGTATTTGGCGACAGAACAGGTTTCCCCCTATGGTAACCCCTTATTGAAAAAACTTTAATTGATCTTCAACAACCAATGGCCGCCATTTTGTTTCCCATGCAAAACTAAAATTAATTAATTAACATTTAATTAATTAATTAATGTTTGAAAAAACTGTATTAACATCAATTTTCATCCAGTACAAGTTTTAAAAAATTTATTACAACTTGATAGGCTGAATAATGAGTATTTTATTAACGATTGAAAATTTGAACAAGATAAATATATAAATAAATAAATAAATATATAAATAAATAAATAAATATAGGGAGAGTGTGAGCTAATAGTAGGAATTGAAAAAAAAAGAAGAAGAAGAAGAAGAAGAAGAAGAGTAATAAATAATACCAAAAACTACGACATTTAATTTCAACATCAAAGCTTTGTTTTAATTTACCTCACGAAAAATTGTTTATGATGGTCGCATGAGATGGACATAATACCGGTGATATGATGGCAATGGAACAATACTTGGCGATTTATCACCTGCGCCTGGCTAACATTAAATTACCAAATTAGCTGTTTGGCATATAAAAAGTGAAGCGGTCAGCCCGGAACTATTGATGACAGTCACATGACTTAGGATATTATTATTATAACATTAAAAGAAGGGGAAAAATATAACTTTATAAACGTGCAAGCCTCACACACTTTCTTTCAAAAGGAACTCCGTTGATTATTAAATGATAAAATAATAAAAGGCTTCTGCTTCTTTAAAATAACACTGAATTGTTTGGCTGTTTAAAAAAAGCATTTTATTTAATTATTATCGTCTTTACGAGACAAAAAGAGAGAAAACAAATAATTAATCTTTTCAGTTTCGTTCATAAGCGTAAAATAAATTATAAAAATTTACTAGACTGGGGTGGTTCGTTAAGTAAGCATTATTGTCTTATATAAATTTGTGAGATACTTCCTCATAAATTTGTGAGGAATTATTTTTGTGTGTGTTATAAATTTGTATTCAGATTGTTATGTGACGGTATATAAGTTGTTTCCTCATTTGTCTTATAACTCCCTCAAACAAGCTCTAAACTTACAATACACGTAGACTTAAGCCACCAAGCTGCCTGTGAACTACTATACCAGGGATGGTGAAACTTCTTAATCCTTTACGGGCGGTGTCCACAAAAAAGGACACCTAATTTTAATTCCAAAACTGATAAACGCCACCAAGAAAATTTAATTAAAATTTTCCTTTTATAAAGTACGAAAAAACAAGGGTCAGCTAGGTGGGGAGGCCTACCAAATGGCTTAAGCACTCACAAGCCCCACCCAGCGGTTTCCATCTACTACCGCCGTCACCACACACACACACAAAAAATAAATAAATAAAATAAAAATAATAACAATAATAATAATAATAAATAAAAGGCCCGAAGGGACCTACAGGAAAGTCAATTGAGAATATTAAGATTAAATATAATATAAATACAATATATACACGATGGAAAGCCCAATTTTTTCTGGGCGTTTACGAGAGAAATTTAGATATTTGTAATTAATAAGATCATGAGATAATAGATAATAGGATTTTTAAACTTGTTGGAGCGGCAAAAGCTCAATTACTCTACAAAGCTGGGCGTTCTGCAAAAATACAATAAAAGCTACGTATATGTATACTAAATTAGAAAGAGATTCATAATTTAAAAAATAATGTAGAATATAAAAAATAGGTAAAATAGTGAATAATTATGATGAATATTATATAATTATATACACACACAAAAGTTCAAAAGTCTATTGTTCTTGCAACAGTTCAATTATAGTTCAATCGTGTTGTTTGTGGCTAACAGTTTATTTTGAATTGGTGGTATCTGTCTATTTGTTAAGATACGTTCTCATCATCATCTATAAATGCCAAAACATTTTGAAACAAATAATGGTTGTTTACTAAAACTTTCATACATTCAATTATCTTTTGACAAAATGATGGATTTGACAAAACCACTGAGGACCACTGAGACAAAGAAATTTTTGGAGATTTTCTTATATGGTAATATGATGTAAGGGTACAGTTAAAGATATAATGCAATGATGTAGCTCGTTGACCGCATACACATAATGGAGAAGGAACCCTGTCAAATTTATAAAGATATGATGAAAATGGGCCGTGGTTAGTGGCAAACAGAAAAAGATTTCTATGCAGCAGGATTCTCTTTTCCGAGACTTTTGGGGCTAAAGCGTATGTGTAACGTCCTGTGGTACCATAGTCCCAGCGAGTCTGCCATTGTTCGTGTAGAGATGATTTTAGAAGCTTCTTCAAGTAAGAAGGAGGGTTGGGAAAGAATTTGTATTTGGCATGTGATGTGGCTTTGGTTGCTTCTTTTGCCAAAGAATCTGCATGCTCATTCCCCACATTACCCACATGTCCACGGACCCATTTAAAGAAGATCTTTTTTCTTGTTTCTTGGAGTAGTTTGATAATTTGTACTGCGATGAGATTTTTTGAAAAAACATCTTCTATTGCTAAGAGACTTGAGAGACTGTCCGAGTGTATTAATACTTCTTTAAGAGGGGAGTTCCTAATCCACAGCACAGCCTCTACTATGGCCAGGAGTTCTGCCTGAAAAACAGTATTTTCTTTACTTAACTTAGTTTGATCCTCGTGGATTAACTCTCCTCTCTGATACACACAGAAGGCATATG
Organism: Maratus speciosus; assembly: GCA_963932465.1. Classification (NCBI taxonomy): domain Eukaryota; kingdom Metazoa; phylum Arthropoda; class Arachnida; order Araneae; family Salticidae; genus Maratus; species Maratus speciosus. The sequence goes on from OZ010789.1 coordinate 382,575,625, forward strand.
CCGTTTCATCTTCCATCTTGGAACCATCAGTATAAATGTTTATTTCTACATGTGGAGTATTTTCTGGATCTATTTGAAAGAAATATTCTTTAAATGGTTCAACTTGATCTGACTTCATTTTTGGTTGGTAAAATATTGGTTCTTGATTTCCTGTCGGGATTCCAAGACGTAAGACTCTTCCTGTTGTTGCTATATATTCAAGTTGAAGTGCCAAGGGCGGAATACCTGTTAAAACACAAAGGGCATCCGCCGAAGTTTTTCTGTAGGCACGTGAAACTAATAACAGGCATTGGTATTGTATTGATGAGATCAGACGAAGCCCATGGGCTTTGCTTATCCGGTGAAACCAAGTTGCTGCAGCATACGTGATTTTCTTCTCCAAGATACTATTGTACCAAATCTTCAGAATTAATTTGTTTATCCCTCCGTAAGCTGAGGCAAACTTCAATAGGTCTTGGGAAAGTTGTGTAATTTCCTGCCTTTTCTTTCGTAAATGGGGGAGAAACGACAACGTACTATCCAGAACGATACCTAAGTATTCTAAAAATGGCTCACTTTTTAATGAATGGTTGTCAATTTTGAGTGTTGGAGCTCTTTTCAAAAATTTTGGTCTTCTAAGGTGAAGAACTTTACATTTATTGTAAGATATTTTCATGTTGTGATTTGACATCCACCTACTAATACAATCTAAGATGTCCTTTCCTAATTTTTCTAATTCTCGCCTTGTTTTACCATTTAATATAATTAAAATGTCATCTGCATAAGCTATTATTATGTAACCTAACGATTTTAAATGGCGTAAGAGAGCGTTTAGGAAGATTCTCCATAGGAAGGGCCCAAAGCATGAACCTTGTGGGCACCCCTTCCTAAACCAATGAATTTCTTGTGCTAGCCAATTTGGTTTCGCTCCTCATAGAGATAAAAAGGATTTCAGGATATTAACATATGGCTCCTCCAACCCCAAAAATTCCAGTTCTTGGATTGTTGCGTCCCAAGGTAAGTTGTCAAAAGCATTTTGGATGTCTAATGATATTAATGAAATGTAGTTGTTTTCTTGTTGAAGTAAGTCAATTGTTGAGAGAACTTCTTGTATCGCTGATTCAGCCGATTTACCCTCTAAGAATCCGTGTTGAGAACTCTGTAGAACTGTCGAATTTCGAAAATGATAATTTATTCGTTTTAATAATAATTTTTCAAAAATTTTCCCCAGAATTGGGAGTAGAGTTGTTGGTCTGTATGACTGAGCAGATTGTGGGTCCTTACCTGCCTTTAGAAAAAAGACTAGTTCTCCAATTTTCCAACTTTTTGGGAGGTAATTTAAGTTTAATAGAGTATTGTAAAGATTCAGTAATAGAGATGAATGTGAGTGGTAAATATTTCGTACAATCAGATGGTGAACATTATCAGGACCTGGTGCTTTATTCCGATTGAACGAGAAGATGGCAGCTTTTAGTTCTTGGAGTATAAATGGATTAACTGGCTGGGTTGAGCGCGGATGAATTTGATGCGGTTGCAAGTACGAAGGACCAAATATTGAATTGGCAATTTCTGCATAAAAAGATTGTCTTGAGTGGGTTGCTGTAGTGGAATCAGAAAGAGCGTAGACTTCCTGTCTGTAAAAATCTCTAAATGCCGTCTTTTTTAGTTTTCCAAAGGGGTCTTTGGTATTTGAGCAAAAAGAACTCCACGCTGTTTTCTTTGCTTCCAGAATTTTCTTTTTATAGAGTGCTCTATACTTTTTTAATTTGATCATGTCTTCCTCTGATGCAGACAAAAGTTTTGTTTTCCTATAAAGTGCTTTAACAAAGCTTCTCATTTTCCTAAGTTCCACTGTCCACCAAGAAACTGTCGGTTTAAATGTGGAGTTTTGTTTCTTTAAAGTATGGTCACAGGTTTGTGTTATTATATTTATAAAGTTGTCATACTCTTTTTCGAATGCCCCCGTCGTTTTTATATCCTGGAAAGTTATATTATTTTCTTGCAATGATTTAGATAATTTTCTATTGAATTTTTTCAATGAGACATTCTTTGTCCGATATCTACGCTTTGGAAGCTTCGGGGTTTGGATATCCATATACAAGGTTATCAGCCTGTGGTCACCGTAGTGCATATCATCCTCAACAGTCCATAAGGAAACTTTTGGGAACAGTGGGAAGGATGCTAGTGATACATCTGGCCAACCTTTCAAATGCGTGGTTTCAAATGTTGGTTTTGAGAAAGGATTATTTAGGACTAATAAGTGCATCATATTGAGATGATTGATGAGGTGTTGTCCTTTTTCGTTATCATTCTCATACCCCCACAGGACACTATGAGCATTCAAATCACCCAGCAACAGAAGTTTTGAACTCATACCCGACGTGTTCGCCCAATCTTGTAGATCTTCTTTTAAATTAGCCGATGGTGCGGAATACTGACTGCCTATAGTTATTTGTCCTTCTGTTGAGGAGATATTCACGAAGACTGAGTTATCATTTTGTTGAACTCTTATATGTTGTAACGATGTATCTATGATTATTATTTGGCAATTCTTTTTTTTTTTTTGAAGAGTAGCAAGGAAGTCCTGAGGGTAGGCCATGTGGTCTTCCTTTGACTATATTGGAGTCCTGTATGCATGCTATTTTGTAGTCTTCTTGAATTAAGAATTGAAGGAGTGAAGCTGTTGCACTTTATTCTTTTGAAGATTAATCTGTGCTATTTTAAAGGATGATGATATTTGATTAGTTGTTGAAGGTACTTGCATGTTTTGATGTTGTCCTTGCGGAGAAGAGTTTGAGTCCGAGAGATGAGAAATTTGAGTAGAATTTGGAATTGAAGGTGAGTTTGAGTTTTTGTTTGTATTTGATGAAACGATTTTTGTATTCTTTAGTTGGTTGAATGTGGAGCAGATACATTTATGAAGGTTTTCCTCGATTGAAATCGAAGTTTAAATAATGGACATTCATTTGAATCCGCTCTGTGTGGGAAATCATGTTTTGTGTTCAGACAATTCATGCAGCATATTTTCTTAGGATCTTCTTTATTTGGGCAAGTTGTTGTTGTGTGATTATACGCACAAATAGCACAGGCAGCTTCAAATCTACAGTTGTTACCTGTATGGCCATATCGTTGGCATTGCGAGCAGCGGATTATTGGGCGATAATCCGCAACTTTACAGGAATTAAATCCAATCAGTATACGGCCTTGCTTCGTCAGATGACGGGCGTAATTGATATCTAAATCCAGGACCAAATGGTAAATTTGTGATTTTTCTCGGTGAATTTTTTTATGTATCGCTATTGGGATTTCTCGATCATAATCTTTCAAGATTTTCTCTGTGACTTCTTCTGGTTGAGTAAATAAAGGGATTCCAAGAACAATTATCTTCTTAAAATTTATTTTTTGTACGTTAATTCAGTGATATCTTTAAGTCTTTCAATTCCTTCTATTATTCGGAGGGTTTTTGCAGTATTTTCTTCACTGTTGGATCTTATAATTAAGGTGTTTCGATCACGAGCTGTTTCACAGTAGATTTTAGGGAGGTCCGGAATGTTCTTTGTCTCCGTATTAAGAAGATTTCTAATTGTGTGGAGTGAAGTTTTTGTTTCCTGTGTCTTCTTTAAAAGTATGGCGGATTCAGAGGTGGTTTTTGGATTTTTATAAACCGCACTGATTTTCTCTGAATACAGAGGTTTTGATGATAGTGAATGTTGTTGGCTGACCGTTGGGATTTTTTCTAATGGGCTTTGAAATGAATTTTTTAAGAATTCTGTATTTGCTTCAATTGAATGTAATTTTTGGTTGATATCTTGAAGTATAGATTCATCTATCACCATTTCTCTTATTGAAGGGAGTCCTCCTTGTGATCTTTTTTGGGACTGGGTATATAATTTTTCTTTTAACTCTTTAATTAGTTGGTTCTTTTCTTCTATCGTTAGGTGGAGATTAGAAATTTCTTTCTCTTTTAAGTTCAAAATTCCTGCTTCATCCTTGTTGGACAATTCATTGTATGATTTCAGAGAATCTATCTCCCGAGTTAGTTCTTGAATTCTATTGTCTTTTTGTTGTATATAAACTTCAAATTGTTGCTTTCTGTCTTTTAATTCTTGTTCCAGGTCGATTGCCTTGTTGTACCACTCTTCCTTTTCGGTTGTTATTTGTTTTAGGTCTTGGGATTGTTGAGATGCGTTTCGTAGCTGATTTTCAATGATTTGGATGTTTTTTTGAATTAATTGCCAATATTTGTCGACTTCTTTACTGGATCCTGTTTCGTGTGATTTTAGAAGACCATTGTGAATTTCAAGCAGCTCTGTTATTGAAAGTGTCTTCGCTACTTCTAGGTTAAACTTCATTACATTTTTATTTGTTGGGGTTGACTTTAGCGCTTGTGAAGATTGACTGGAGTTTTGTCGTGTACGCTTTAGAGTGGATTTATTTTACCACTTTGTCTCCTGATTTAACAGTGGAAGTTTGTCCGGTGTCGAATTCGATGTCGGTTTTGATGCTTTTTTTAGTGAACTTTTAATTTCATACAAAGTTTCTGTTTTGGAAGAGTTATTCAAATACTTATCACTTTCTTCCATGTCAAGGCCGGTTACTAGAGCATACTTGTGACTATATATTATTTTGAGTTCGTTAAGTCACCACAATAGAACAATTCAAAATAAGTAAACTTGTATCATAACATAGAGTCATTCATTTTATATTATGTTAAAACATATAGCCCAAGAAATAAAGATAGTTGATATTATTTTAACGGATCGTTCTGTATAATAGATTATTGTAAAAGTAAACGATAGATTGAGGTATCACTAGGTCCCCACCGTATATCGTAGAAAGAAAGGAATATAGATAGGAAAAAGAAAAAACCAATAGCCTTGACTATCATGTTTTTATTTTCTAATAAAATCGTTTGTAAATTCTGGTATCAGTCCATCAATTCATCATTTTACAAACAGAATTACTCCGCGCCGGATAGGGTTAAATCCGTGTGCCAAATGTTTTCCAAAAAATATTTCACATAACCACGACGTTCCAACTAAAAACGTCCTTCCGGCCAGTGCCGGGAGGAAGAGGTAGCTTTCATATTCCTTATTTTAAAAAAGCCAACTTATATTATTCAAACACACGAAGCTCAATTTAGTGGAAACCGAATATAGGAGATTCAATACTAATTTTTATCAATACTAAATCATTATGAATGAGAATTTCGCGAAATTAGTCAGCTTTATCCACGCTGCTTTTATTTAAAGTAACTTATATTTGGCTGCCAAATTCGACGATTTCTTAAAGTGCCTCCCATTTTAAGACAACATGGTGGATGAGGCTAACCAGTGAACTTGGTAGAGACCTTAGTAATTGCTGTGCACATGCTCATTCACATCGGAATCGATTGATATATACGAGTGCTGTCGCAGGCAAAAAATCAGATTTTTCAAAATGTCACCCACATTAGATATTGAAATTGCTATATCTGAGACATTTTTTAAGATAAAGACAAACAAAAAATGCTCCTGAATCTTTATATCAAGGTCAAATACTTAAGAAAGAAACTTTTTCCAATTTCTAATTTTTTTGCACCTCACCTTAAATATATATATTTTTAATTTAATGGCCGCCATTTTGAAACAAGATGGCTAATGATGCTGGATAGCGAACTTGGTCGAGATATTGATGTATACTATCCACATGTCTTCTTACATCGAAATAGGTGAATACGTGTGTTATCGCGTGACAAATACAAGATCGTTTCAAAATGTTAGCCGTGCTAGAAATTCAAAGTGCTGTAATTCAACCATTTTTTAAGATATAAACAAAAGAACAAATTTTCAGAAACAAAAACTGCCCCGGAATCTTTATATTAAGGCCAAACACATAAAAAAAAATCTTTTTCATTTTCCAATTTTTTAATACCTCATTTTAAATTTTAAATATTTTTTTTTTAATGGCAACCCTTTTGAAACAAGCTGGCGAATGAAGCTGGCTAACAAACTCGGTCGAGACATTGGTATGTACTATGTACAAAGACAGACCAAGTTACATCCAAATCGGTTCATAAATACGCCTGTTATCGCGTGACAAAAATCAGGTCGTTTTAAAATGTCAGCCACAATAGAAATTCAAAATGCTATAACTCAGCCATTTTTTTAGATATAGACGAAACAAAAACTATTCCGGAATCTTTGTATTAAGGTCAAACACATACGAAAAAAAATCTTTTTCATTTTCCAAATTTTGGTATCTCATTTTAAATTAAAAAATTTTTTAATTTTTTAAATGGCCGCCATTTTGAAACAAGATGGCTGATGAAGCTGGACAACGAACTCGGTCGAGATATTTGTATGTACTATGTACACACCAAGGTACATCCAAATCGGTTCATAAATACGCCCGTTATCACGTGACAAAAATCAGGACGTTTTAAAATGTCAGCCACGCTAGAAATTCAAAATGCTATAACTCAGTCATTTTTTAAGATATAGACGAAACTAAAACTGCTCCTGAATCTTTTTATCAAGGTTAAACACATAAAAAAAATATTTTTTCAATTTTCAATTTTTTGGTACCACATTTCAAATTTAAATTTTTCTTAAAAATTTAAATTACCGCCATTTTTAAACAAGATGGCGGATGAAGCTGGCCAACGAACTCGGTCGAGACATTGGTATGTATTATGTATAAACGAAGTTACATCCAAATCGGTTCATAAATACGCCTTTTATAGCGTGACAAATTTCAGGACGTTTCAAAATGTTAGCCACGCTAGAAATTCAAAATGCTATAACTCAGCCATTTTTTAAGATATAGACGAAACAAAAACTGCTCCGGAATCTTTGTATAAAGGTAAAATACATAAGAAAAAAATATTTTTCCATTTTCAATTTTTTGGTACCACATTTAAAATTTTAAATTTTTCAAAAAAGTTTAAATGGCCGCCATCTTGAAACAAAATGACGGATGAAGCTGGCCAACGAACTCGGTCGAGACATTGGTATGTACTATGTACATACCGAATTACATCTAACTCGGTTCATAAATACGAGAGTTACAGTGTGACAAAGGTCATATATATATATATATATATATATATATGTGTGTGTGTGTGTGTGTGTCAATTTTGAACGGAGGGTGGTTTCGGGGTCTGGGGGTCATGATCGATGAAAATATACCAAAATTTTTTGAAATCGCTTTCCTCCGAACGGCTGCAATAGGGAGCTTTTTGTAATGAAAGCTACTTAAAACATATTTAAGGGATCGAAAAAGAATGACTCAAAATTACTTGAAAATAATAGGGTTTAAAAAAATATGGGTAACCTACATCTGGATATTACGCTGTAATATTAAGAGGAACAAACATATTTTAAGTATCTATAAAATAATAATAATAATGCCATTAAATGCGCAGTGTTCATATAGGGGACCATTTTAGGTAGCTTTCTTTACAAAAAAGCTACCTATTGCAGCCGTTCGGAGGAAAGCGATTTCAAAAAATGTTGGTATATTTTCATCGATCATGACCCCCAGACCCCGAAACCACCCTCCGTTCAAAATTGATATATATATATATATATATATATATATATATATATATATATATATCTGACCTATGTCACACTGTAACTCCCGTAATTATGAACCGATTTCGATGTAATTCGGTGTGTACATAGTACATACCAATGTCTCGACCGAGTTCGTTGGCCAGCTTCATCCGCCGTTTTGTTTCAAAATGGTGGCCATTTAAAATTTTTAAAAAATTTTAAAACTTAAAATGTGGTACCAAAAAATTAAAAATGGAAAAATATTTTTTTCTTATGTATTTGACCTTTATACGAAGATTCCGGAGCAGTTTTTGTTTCGTCTATATCTTAAAAAATGGCTGAGTTATAGCATTTTGAATTTCTAGCGTGGCTGACATTTTGAAACGTCCTGAAATTTGTCACACGATAAAAGGCGTATTTATGAACCGATTTGGATGTAATTCGGTGTGTACATAGTACATACCAATCTCTTGACCGAGTTCGTTGGCCAGCTTCATCCGCCATTTTGTTTCAAAATGGCGGCCATTTAAAAAATTTTTAAAAATTTAAAATTTGAAATGTGGTACCAAAAGACTGAAAATGGAAAAATATTTTTTTCTTATGTATTTGACCTTTATACAAAGATTTCGGAGCAGTTTTTGTTTCGTCTATATCTTAAAAAATGGCTGAGTTATAGCATTTTGAATTTCTAGCGTGGCTGACATTTTGAAACGTCCTGAAATTTGTCACGCTATAAAAGGCGTATTTATGAACCGATTTGGATGTAACTTCGTTTATACATAGTACATACCAATATCTCGACCGGGTTCGTTGGCCAGCTTCACCCGCCATCTTGTTTTAAAATGGCGGCTATTTAAATTTTTAAGAAAAATTTAAATTTGAAATGTGGTACCAAAAATTGAAAATTGAAAAAATATTTTCTTCTTATGTGTTTGACCTTAATACAAAGATTCCGGAACAGTTTTTGTTTCGTCTATATCTAAACAAATGACTGAGTTATAGCATTTTGAATTTCTCTTGTGGCTGACATTTTAAAACGACCTGATTTTTGTCACGCGATAACATGCGTATTTATGAACCTATTTGGATGTAACTTGGTCTGTACATAGTACATACCAATGTCTCGACCGAGTTCGTTGTCCAGCTTCATTCGCCATCTTGTTTCAAAAGGGTTGCCATTTAAAAAAAATTAAATTTAAAATTCAAAATGAGGTATTAAAAAATTGGAAAATGTAAAAGATTTTTTTTATGTGTTTGGCCTTGATACAAAGATTCCGGAGCAGTTTTTGTTTCTGAAAATTTGTTCTTTTGTTGATATCTTAAAAAATGGTTGATTTATAGCACTTTGAATTTCTAGCATGGCTAACATTTTGAAACGATCTTGTATTTGTCACGCGATAACACACGTATTCGCCTATTTCGATGCAAGAAGACATGTGGATAGTATACATCAACACCTCGACCAAGTTCGCTGGCCAGATTCATCAGCCATCTTGTTTCAAAATGGTGGCCATTAAATTAAAATATATATATATATTTAAAGTGAGGTGCAAAAAAATTAGAAATTGAAAAAGGTTTCTTTCTTAAGTATTTGATCTTGATATAAGGATTCAGGAGCATTTTTTGTTTGTCTTTACCTTAAAAAATGACTCAGATATAGCAGTTTCAATTTCTATTGTGGGTGACATTTTGAAAAATCTGATTGTTTGCATGATATAAGTTGGCTTTTTTTAAATAAGGGTTATGAAAGCTACCTCTTCCTCCCGGCACTGGCCGGAAGGACTTTTTGTATTTTATTTCAAAAGCTTCCAATCATTTTTAACGAACTATTATCCTTGTCATGTACGTCTATAAGTATTACAAGATAAATGTACAACAAAGAAAATATATACATTAAATTATGGTATGCCTAGAGTATAAAAATCGCCTATTACAAACCTAAATGCGATTTTTGTTTTTACATCTTCGATGAAAAATATCGGATTCGTACTTAATTAGTTTTAACAGATTGAAAATTGAATTGAATATATCTGACAAGTGCTTTCTATTCATTATTTTATATTATTCATTTGTGTAAAAAAAGGACTCGAGTGCATAGGTATACGAGAAAATTGTTGAAGTAGCAAGCTTCTTTAAATAGCTCTCAAGATAAATTCCAAGTTATCATAATTGTATCATTAGTACTTTTACTTATAATGTCTACGATTGTTTCTAAATACTGTCTTTGTTTGATAAATTTTTGAGCCTATATTGAACTAGATTGGAATTGAGTAAGAAGCAATAAAAATATATCAATCGACTATTCCTAATACCATAGAAACATCTAAATACCCCGCAAACTGGATGTTAGCTGAATAATCGTTTTGTTCCTAACAGTGAATGAAAAAAAAAAAAAAAAAAAAAAAAAAAAAAAAAAAAAAACTTACCGTGTTAGCGACGAGAATATCACATAGAATATTGATGAGAGAAAAATATACATACGAGGGTTGAGAATATTATATAAAATAATAAACGTTAAACTAACTATCAAAAGAATATTAACTTAACACAATAGTGTCATTGTGACATGAAAATGGAGTAAAAAAAAAAAAAAAAAAAAAAAAATTATCTTTTGGGGAAAAACAATATTGACATTGAAATCACATTCAACTGTATTTCCAAATAGCGATCTGCCCACCAGTGGCCGAGAGGTTCTGCTCTCGAAGCTGGTAGACGGGAGGTGCTGGGTTCGATCCCAATCGCGCCCGTCGGCCTAATCGTTCGGAGTTTTCGTGGTTTTCTTCGAGCCGTGGATCTTCCATGCGTTAATACGGATTAGGCTCCCTTAGAAAGACCCCCACGGAGGGCACTCCCCCCGGGCCTATAACCCTCGTGTAGATAATTGGCCGTCAAAAATCAACCCAACCCAACCCAACCCAAATAGCGATCTATTTTTTCCTATACTTTTTCTCAAAGTACTTTGAAAAAAAAAGACAGCAATAATTCGGGATATTTTTTTAATGCCATATTAAAAAAAAGAAAACTTATAATTTTCTAAACATATCTACCTCATAAATTCGTATTTCACCAGAATTCCACAATCTATTAACATATAAAACAATGAAAAACTGCCGATTCATCAAAAACTACAAAAGCTACGCTGAATAGTAATATTTAATAAGGCATATTGATTTCAAATAATGCTGTCATTAACATAAAAAAAATAATAAGTTAATCGTTAAAATATTCTTTTCAGATTAGATTTTAACCACCAATTAAATTGCAGAAAAAAGATATTTACTTTAAAATTCATTCATACTTTCATGCTGTAACAGCCAAATGATATTATTCATTTCTTGAAAATGTAATTAATGTTTAATTTTCTTAATGCATTTGATAACATGTATTTATATGAGGCTTAAATACTTATACGTCATTTTACATTCAATTTCAATTCTAATTTAAAAATTTGAGAGATTTTGTGTGAACATCATTTTTTTCCATTTTCTAATATTAAACAAAAAGAAATTTCACAATCTTTTAAACGTACTTGCCTCAAAAATTTTTATTTTGAAAAAATTCCATTAATCATGAATAGATAAAATAATGAAAAAAAACTGCTTCTTTAACGAAATTACGCACGATATAAATTTTTAATCAAAAGCATATTAATTTAAACGATGTTGTCAGCATGACATAAAAAAAAGCAAAACAGTTTTGCTAATCATTAACACCAAAATGAAAAAAAAAAAAAAAAAAAAAAAAAAAAAACTGCTGATTCTTTTATCTTATACAGAATATTAATGTTTAACAAAGAACATATTAATTTCAAATAATGCTGTCTTTGCGAAATAAAAAAAAAATATAATAAATAAGTAAAATTTTCTTTTCAGATTCGATTGTAAGGATCAATTAAATTGTTAAAAAAAAAAATATGTATATATATATATATATATATATATGTGAAATTCACTCATACTTACATGATGTTATAGTTAAGTAAAATTATTCATTTTTTGAAAATGTAATTAATGTTTAATTTTCTTAATGTACTATTTACTAACGTGTATTTTTATCAGGCTTAAATACTTTTATTTCATTGTTCATTCAATTTCAATTCTAAGCGCAAAGTTTGAGAGGTGTGAGCAGTGCTTTTTTTTCTATTATCTAATATTAGAAGAAGAGACATTTCACGTTCTTTTAAACGTACCTGTCTCAAACATTTTTATTAAAAAAAAAATCCATTAATCATGAATAGATAAAATAATGAAAAAACTGCTGCTTCATCAAAATTACTCTGGATATAAAATTTTAATCAAAGTCCTATTAATTTTAAAGGATGTTGTCAGCACAGCAAAATAAAAGAAATTAGTAATCTATTCTTTTCATATTCGATTCTGAGAATCCTATCAATTCAGAAAAATTAACAGCATTGAAATAATTAGAAATGTTTTAACATAATTTGTACGAGTAACACAAATTTCTGATAATTTTCTTTAATACTAATATTAAAAGAAGAAATAAACTTAATTTTTTTTTAAATACCTCATTTATTTTTAATTCAAAAAGGTTTTGCTAATCATTAACACCAAAATGAAAAAAAAAAACTGCTGATTCTTTCATATTCTAAAGAATATTAATCTTTAATAAAAAACATATTAATTTCAAACAATGCTGTCACTGCGAAATAAAAAAGATTAAAAGAAATAAGTAAATTATTCTTTTCAGATTCGATTGTAAGCATCAATTAAATTGCAGAAAAAATATATTTATTTTGAAAGGGCATTCATTCATCTTTATCAGTCGACAATCCCTCGGGGGATGTAAGCGTCGGTTTCTCATCGATTGATGCTAAATTAAGAATCTGAACAGCTTTGACATTCTTAAGTAAATACCGAAATTATTCCGCGGAGTATACGAACTTTTTTCAATTTATTAAAATATTTTCAAATACCGAGTAATGTTTAATTACATCAAAATATACTGAAGCATACAGGAAATTCAGATATAGCAGTACAATATGCGTTCGGATTAATTTTGACTCCAGACTTTGTATTCTCAAAGGAAAACTAATGAAATATAAATTTGGATATTATTATACTACCTAATGATAGATAAAGGAGTCTTACTTCAATAACTTAATGTATTGTGATCTGAGAAATAAAATTGACTGACGTTGAGGGTTTTCTATTTATTATTACACAATGTTTATTAAAGTACTCTTTTATTGCGGTATTCTATGATGTTACGCGATTATTTTAATTATGATTTTTTTAAAGAGAATTAAAACAGGCATAAAACCTGTGTCCGTACACGAATTATTTTTAAAATGTTTAAATAAACACTTTAAATGTCGAAACTATTCAAAATGTATATTAACACTAGAACTACCGTGAGCCTTCATTTTGACGGCTACCGTATGAATATGTTCCGGTTCAAACAAGAAATTTGATTATGAAATAAGTTAGAAAGATACAAAGAAGAGAAACGTTAAATAATAAAGTTAAACCGTTTTAAATCAAAATTCTGGTGTGAGATATTTTTATAAAAGTTGACTAAAATTTCTGGTAGTTCTGTTGTTAATGGCATTTTAAATTAAAGATTTGAAGATATTACTACATTTACATGCAAACGACAATATATATATATATATATATATATATATATATATATAAGTATGTCATTCAGGTATTGTGCTCTAATAATTTTTAAAATCCTGTATGAGGTGTATCTTTCTTTGGATCTCTTAGCTTTCTATTATCTATTTTCTGTAATGTTTGCGTTATAAGGAGCTACATTTTGTCATTTTAGGCTTAATGCCGACAAAATTGGATGAAATAACGCATCTTCTATGAATGAACTCACAAGCTCATCTGATGATTCTGTGAGTCATTCATAGTTTCTTATTTTACATACTGGTTTCATATGTTCATTTCTAAATCATCTTTAGAACTTTATCAATTTCTTCATATATTTGTGATTTCAAATTTATTGTATATATACATATATATATACTGGTTTCCTATGTTCATTTCTAATTCATCTTTAGAACTTTACCAATTTATTCATATATTTGTGATTTCAAATTTATTATATATATATATATATAGAGAGAGAGAGAGAGAGAGCATTAAGGAGCTGTACTACTTTTAATAAAATATTTGCAAATATTTATTGTATAATTTTAAAAATTCTATAAATAATAATGCTTATATTCCAGCTATAGAGTAATTGGTGATTGTTCTATTTGGAAAAAGAAACTCTGAGTTAATTTTTTTTTAAGATTATTTAAATTCTCAAATTATAAGCTCACACAAATTCAAATAATAATTTAATTTATAAATTGTATTATTCATTTTGTGAAACTATATACTTAAGGTCTTTAATATTTTTGATAATGTAGAAGGTAAAGCACCCAAAGGCCGACACTTTAAGTGATTTTTTGTTACATATTCGAATCTGTAATTGTTATATTCTAACAAAATTACATAAAAATGAGTTCAAAATGTTCTACAAAACGCATTAGTAGCATTATCAAAATGGATTTTTAAATTGATTATCAAAATTGATTTTAATTAAAAAGAGTTTTGCTAATCATCACCAAAATGAAAAAAAAACTGCTGTTTCTTTTATGTTATACAGAATATTAATGTTTAATGAAAAACACATTAATTTCAAACAATGCTGATATACATTGCGAAATAAAAACGATTAAAAGAAATAAGTAAATTATTCTTTTCAGATTCGATTGTAAGCATCAATTAAATTGCAGAAAAAATATATTTACACTGAAAGGGCATTCGTTCATCTTTATCAGTCGACAATTCCCTGGGTGATGTAAGCGTCGGTCTCTAATCGATTGTTGCTAAATTAAGAATCTGAACAGCTTTGACATTCTTAAGTAAATACCGAAATTATTCCGAGGAGTATACGAAATTTTTCGGTATACTAAAATATTTTCAAATACCGAGTAATGTTTAATTACATCAAAATTTACTGTAGCATACAGGAAATTCAGATATAGCAGTACAATATGCGTGCGGATTAATTTTGACTCCAGACTTTGCATTCTCAAAGGAAAAATAATGAAATATAAATTTGGATATTATTGTAATGAATAATGATAGATAAAAGAATCATTCTGCAATAATTTGAATTTTGTATTCTGATCTGAGAAATGAAATTGACTTATGTTGAGTGTTTTATATTTATTTTTGTAATACTGTTTATTAGAGTGTTGTTTTATTGGGGTATTGTATAATGCTACGCGATTATTTTAAATATAAATACTTTTAAGGGGACAGTAGACTTGCAAAATCACGAAATACGACTACAAAGTCTTTTTTTTTTAAGAATTATGAAAATAAAGGCTCAAATTTATACGATGTAAAAAGAATTTTTCAATTCTGGTACGTCTTCGGAGAAATATAAGCAAATTATATTATTTGCTTGCAATATAAATTTATTGCAATATAAATATTTGTAAAAACTGTATATATTTGCACATTTTTTTTTTTTTTTTTTTTTTTTTTTTATGAAGAATTATGAAAATAAATGTTCAAATTTATATGATGCAAAAAAAATTTTTAGGTAGATTTCGTATGAAATACTACCTATTGATGTCGTTCCTATGTTGGAATTTCTGAAAAAGTTTTGCAGATCTACACCGATCACGACCCCTAGAACCCAAAACCTCCATCAGTAAAAAACTTTATATATATATATATATATATATATATATATATATATATATATATATGTATCTCTCTCTCTCTATATATATATATAATTTTCTTTTGGACACGATAACTTCCACAATTCTGCACAAATCTCTTCCAAACTGATACATAAAGTCAAGGGGCATAAAATCTCGGTCAAGTTCGTGAATGGGCAAAGTCGGACCAAGGGGATGGAAATAGGGAGGAGTTTTGAGAAAGCAGAAAAACCTACATAACTTCTTAATTTTTGTACATATCAAATCAGTTTAAAGTTTTTATTACTTCTAAAAATAGTACCAAAAATTTATGTATCACAGATTTTGGATAAAATTAAAAATGGGCTCAAGGGGCGCAAAAAATAGGCTTTTTGGGAGAAAAAAATTCATAACTTCATCAATTTTCAAGACATCAAATCCAATTAATTTTATTATACATCTCCCTAATATTATCTACAACTTTTGTATTCACAAGTTTTTGATAGGACCAATTCGTACCGCAAAAAAAAAAAATTAAAAACGAAAACATAAAAAGGGGGGTGAAGAAGAAAAATTTCTATAACTCCGTCAATTCACAAGATATAAAATCCCCATGAATTTATCATATATCTCCTTAATATTGTCTTCAACATTTATATAGACAAGTTTTTGATAGGACCCATTCTTACAGAAAAAACAAATTAAAAATACATAGCGGTTGAAGAAAAAAATAATCTTATTAAGAATGTATTCAAATCCAAACTGCTTATTTTCTTACTCATTTTTAAATTAATTTTTGCCCTCAAACGCGTCCAATTGATAGATTCTCTTCTTCAGAAACTATATAATGTACCGTAATGATAGATTTTTTGATAGAGGCAGAATATATTTCAAAAAGTGATGTCAAATTGGGCATTTTGAACAGAATTTCCCGAAGTTATTTTGTTAGAAACGAAAGATATTGCCCTACTGAGAAAATAATTGTTTATTAATCAAATTTCAATTAATTGAAAGAAAAACAAGAACACATGCCGCTTATACATCTTTTCAAAAATAATGTCAGCAAGTTTCGTATTTTTTCTATTAAAAATTAATCTGAAAATATGCCAGAAAATTTCGAGTTGATGAGCATGGAAAAGTATTTTTTTTAATACCGCCTTAACATGATTATGATAAAACCAGCTATTATATAAAAATGAAATAAAAACTCGTCAAAAGCGGCCAGATAAAACTGTTAAAGTGGATTTATATCTAATCATGATTTAGTTTTTGTTGGTGCAATTAATATACTTAACTTCGAAATCTACCTCCGCCTGTAGGACGGGCGGCAGGGATTTTTTATATTCTGACGCGTCTACGGAGAAATATAAGCTTTTATATTTGTAAAAACTGTATATATTTATAAGTGCAGTTTTTTAACTTAAAATGCCGATTTCTCAAATTTGAAAAATTCGCACATTTATAACTTTTGAGACGTTCCATCTGCATTCCTAATTATCAGATTCTTTTGAAATTTATACTGTATGTTGTCTATACAATACTAAATAAATGCTAGTATAAAAAGTTACATATCAATGGAATTTTAGTGTTGAAATTTATTTGCATATGAAAATATATAGCTACTTTTTTACAAAAAAAAAAAGCATATTTATAAAAATCTATTTATTCTGCGTATTCATTCAACGAACTTTTACAATTCATGCCAAATTCTATTGTAATATATAATTTGTATCTCATAAATAAATATTGTCATATTTTATGCAAAAGAAATGTTCATGGGACATTTTAAATATGACTATTATTCGTATTTTAAAAATTTAAATAGTGAATAATTTCAAAACTTCTTATTATTTTAACAATAAATTTTTAATATAACTATTTGAGCATGCAGTTAACAAGTCTTCCAATTTTGAAGTGAATCCATCGAAAAATGAAGTATTTGATTTTTAGTGTCCACTGTCTCCTTAAAAGAGAATTAAAAAAAGGGATAAAAGCTATGACAGTACACGCATCATTTTCAAATTGTTGAGAAAAATACCTGAAATGAAGAAATATTTCAAAATCTATATTAATTCATTTTTTGTTATTAAAACGCGACTTTTAAAGATATTACTACATTTACACGTAAATGTCAATATATTTATAATATATAAAGAGAAAGAGAGATAATTAAGAATTTCTACTATTTTTAATATGATATTTACAAATATTTACTGTAGAATTTTAAATTTGTATAAATAAAGATTAAATGTTCATATTCCAGTTAGAGAATAATTCGTGATTGCTCAATTTGGTAAAAGAAATACTGAGTTATTTTTTATTGATTAATTCATTACTTAAGTTTCCAAATTATAACCTCACATACATTCAAATAATAATTAAACATATAAATTGTATTATTTTTTTGTGGAATTACATATTTAACGTCTTTAATGTAATTAAAAAGCCGAAAACTTATGTTTAAAAATACACAAATAATACGTGAAAAGCAGCAAACAGTTGTTTCGAATCTACTAGCGAGATTCTTCTTCAGTGCGAGACAGAGCAAGACACAGCGTGCTTGAAAAAGAAAGGAGGAGCAAAAGAGACCCGCCGGCTTATATACCCGATACGGTAGCGAATGCGCCAAAAACAACCAATGAGACAGAATCAGATGAAACGAATGAGTGGACAAGTAGCGGCATCTACCGGAGAACAAGAGAAAAAGAAACCCAATAGGGGAAATTAAATTAATACTTTTCAAATACTTGGAAAATCAGGAGTACTAGATAAGTCATTGACTAAAGAGTGAGAATTTTTAATGATGTGGTAAGCTTCCCAAAAAAAAACAGTCAAAAATCAGTACTCCTGATTTTCCAAGTATTTGGGAAGCATTAATTTAATTTCCCATTTTTGGTTTCTTTATGTCTCGTTCTCCGGTAGATGTCGCTACTTTTCCACTCATTCGTTTCATCTGCTTCTGTCTCATTGGTTGATTTTTGGTGTATTTGCTACCCGTCTCTGTCATTTTGCTCAGCCTTGATTTTTCTAGCACGCTGTGTCTTGCTCTATCTTGCACTGAAGAAGAATCTCGCTAGTTGATCCGAAACAGCTGTTTGCTGTTTTTTACGTATTATTTGTGCATTTTTAATCGTTGGTTTTCTGCTTTTTAATATTCCTGTACAATGGCTTTTATTGCTACTTTAATGTCTTTAACGTATTTGATGATGTGTAAGGTAAAGTACCCAAATGCCGACACTTTAAGGAATTTGTTTTTACATATTACAAGCTGTATTCGTTATTTTCGAATAAAATGAAATTCTAATGAGCTCAAAATGTTCATTAAGATCTTCTCTACAGAATGCACTTAGAACATTATCACAATGGATAGGTTTTCAAAATTTAATAGTTAAAGTTCGAAAGTGTGTTTTTGCACCTAATTCCGACACCTTCAGAGGAGGATGTTCCTAATGCCGACACTTAACATACCTAAAGTCGGCATTCGAAAGAAAAAATTGAAAAAATCATCGAAAACTTATCGAAAATTAACAAATATTTGACACATTGTATGTGAAGTAAAGCCATATATAAGAACAAGAAGAATGACTATAAATATACTGATAATACAATGACCACATTTCAATCTACAGACATTGAGTTCGAAAAATGCCACCTCTTAGTACTACACTAAAAGTAAAAGGAGAGCTGAGTTTACATATTATTATGTCAGTGGATATTGTGACCAGTGTTTTCTCTCATTCGAAACTACGTTAAGCTTGTTACAGGCATGTAGGTGCGGCGCTTCTGATTTATCGTCAGAAAACATTTTCTAAATTCGACATGCTTGCTTTGCTTGTATTATCTAATTTCTTCCTACTATTACTAATCAAAGCAAAATCATGGCAAGTACAAAGAATGGAAAAAAATAGGTTCCTGTTGAAAAGAATCAATGATTCAACTACAAAACGAATTCTTACGAAAAAAACAATTTATTCATATGGCTCACGCACTTTTGAGTATTGTTCCCTAATTTTGATAGTGTATCGGCATCAAGAACCAACTTGATAACAGGGTTCTTAATGCCGACAGAAGCCTAAATTCCAAATCTTATATGATAAGAGCGATTTCAATACTTACAAATTTACAACATTCATTTAGTTCAAATAACACCATGGTTCTACCTTATATGCGTTATATGTGTTATGGTCACCTTATATGCTAATCACTAAACGAAAAAACTTAACTAGACAACTTACTTCCTTAGCCAAACTCGTAAGCAAAAACACGTGATCCATCGAAATCTCGACATACGTAAGAAAATTTTCGGTTTTTCTAGTATCTAGCCAAAGCAACAGGCTGGCCAACCTCGAAACTGAATTATTTTTTGGCATTATGGCATCAATTTCGAATTTATACGATCATTTAGAATGTTATTTTATCAAGTTGACATTAGGGTGTAGGCATTCGGGTTACTTCCCCTACTTATGCGAGCATGGAACACATTTTTTGTTTTAATCCTTGTACATTTATGTGTGCAAATTTTGAGAATTTTTTCATCCGCACTATTCAATACTTGTCTTATATGATGACAAGAATTCTGACATTAAATAAGGCAATAGTTTCTTTAAAAAACACAAGTACATGATTTGGTATTTATTCAAATAATTCACAAAAAGATCTCGACATGTGCGACCCATTTTTCTGGCAAAAATAGTTCATTACGAATATTTTTTACCAACTATTATTTTAAAAAAGGAAACCTTATAACAGTACTGAGTACATTATTACTGAGTCATTTTTATTTGAAAATAATTTTCCTAATCATTATTAGGAAAAATAAGGAAACAAATACGAGTCTTTTGAATTATAAATGTTTACGTCTAATCAAAACTTTATTAAATTAAAGCAATGCAACCATTAAGACACACACACACAAAAAAAAAGAAATTAGTTATTTATTCTTTTTATGTTCAAGAATAAAAAGAATAAATGACTACTTTCAAACTAAGCATAAAAAGCTAAGCTCTGAAATGAATGCTAATTTTAGGATACTTTTCCGAACAGATAAAAATCATTATTAGTTGAAATAATGAGAAAACTACTGATTCATCAAAATTACGATTAATACTAATATTTTATCAAAAGTGTAATATTTTCACTGAGAAGAGATTATTAATTTATAGTATTAATATTCATTTCTAGGCATCATATAAATTGCAGAAAAAAAAGCGCATTTACTTTCCAAAGGCATTCCGTCCATCTTTAGTCGGCTATTCCTCAGGTGATGTAACCTTCGGTTTCTCATCGATTGATGCTAAATTAAGAATCTGAACAGCTTGACATTCCTAGATAAATACCGAAATTATTCCCAGGAGTATGAGAAGTTTTTCAACTTATGAAAACATCTCTAAACGTTCAGAACAGTTTAATCGCATTTAAATTGGTTCAAATTATATCTGAATTAGTTTATTTCAGTTTTTGTATTCTCGTAAAACACATAACGAAATAATAGTTTGCCATAATTAATATAAAGTAATGATAAATAAGATATGGTGCTTTAATAGTTTTAATTTTATAGTGTATTCTCAGTAATAAATGTGTTCCTGTTGACTTTATTGACACTTAATTGCTGTGTATGTTAACCTAATAGTTTTTATTATATTTTCAAAAGTGTATTGTAGAAAGGAAAAGCATACATCCTATCGCCTATTGCATCAAAATTGTTTTATAAGTGGGATTTTCGAAAAATCTAGATTAAACCTCGTGTGGTAGAATGTGATATTTATCCGATCATCGTTCAAGGTGTGCTAATTTTTAAACTATCATAAATTATGTTATATTCTTTCATTTATTTTCATCTACTCTCCCCCTCCTCTCTCTCTCTCTCTCTCTAAAATTTTAAAAACACTTCAGCAACTTGTTTGTGTTTCCCCTTAATATAGTGTTTAAACTTTAAATAACAAAAAAAAAATCTTTTTTTTTTTTTTTTTTCAAGTGAAAATTTTTTGGGCAACATTACGGTCAACAACAGGGAAAAAGTAAACTTATTATCAATTAACAGCATATTTGGAACTGTTAGTATGTAAAATTTTGGTTATTAAGTGTTATTTCAACAAAATAATCATCAGTAAGACATTTGGCTTCAAACAGTTAACTTTCCTATTACATTGTTTTAATCATTGAGGAACGTATATTTTAATCAAAACAAGTGCTGTTGATATTACTTTTTTATTAGTTAATTGAAGAGCTTAGTCGAAAAACATGTTATGATACAGTTTCTCAGAAATAGTTTTATTTTATGGATGGAAGCGTTATGAGGTATTATATCATATGGTAAAACTAAAATTCTAAAATTTTTAGAATTTTCAATGTTCCACGGCATCTTTGCAAGTCAAACAACTTTGCTCGTTTGGGTAAAGTGTATTTCTGCACGTGCGCATTAATTCTGTACGTGCGATTCGAAAAAAAAATTGCATATGAAGCAGTTTCAAATTTGTTTTTATATTTATGAGACAGCGTAATTTTTAAATTCAAATTAAATTTAAATTTTTCGGTTTCAATTTTTTGATTTTTTTTTTTTCAATCTGGCTTTTGCTAGAGAGTATCTTACTCGGGACGTGGCTGGGGACCTAAGAAACTTGCTTCCGCAAAAGAGTCGGAATAAGTGGAAGAATAAAGGGCTGCGGACGAAGATGGGCCGCTCGCCGCGGCGGTTGAGTAAAACTTTCGTCTTAGTATTGAAAATATGAGACAGTATCTTTTAATATTTAATATTTTTACGTTTAATAATTTAAATGGTGAAAATAATTTTTAATATTTATTAATTAAATGCAACTATTATTATCTAGGAGAGTTCAGTATAACCAATAACATTCAAACATATGTTACTAAGAAGGAATAAATAACTAAATTACAACAAAAAACTTTCACTTCAATTTCCTCGAATTCCAATTTTTACTACATAAAACCTTCTTCCACTAACAAATAAAGCTACTATAGTCTGTGGCGGCAAATTTCGATTTTTATAGCTCGTTCGATTTGTCTCATCGAGCTTATTAATTTCAAACCTCGCATATCGGCTATTAAGTTTTTATAATGCAGGGGGCCGGGACAATTTCGTTCATTAAAAAACTGATGCCTTCAAAGAAATAAGTTTACTAATTGTTTTTACAGTACCATATATTGCCAATAACTACTATAACGTTATATTATTGTTGTTATTATAATAATTTGTAATTGGAGATAAAATATTCGTATGCTACTTGACAGGCAGGTTTTCGCAAGTTATGATGTCATCGTGTACTTCAGTGTTGCCAGTGGTACTTTTTTTTAATTTGAGATTCCTTGATTGGCACCACTTTTCTGAAATGGTAGAATTCCCCTCGTTTTCTCCTTAATAATATGTCATTAAATAAAGCGAATTTTACTATTTCAAAAAAGTGGTGGCAATAAAGAAATCTAAATTTAAAAAAAGTAGCCCACTGGCAACACTGGTCTAGTTTTGCTCATCCTGTCAATACTTTTTCCCGAGTTACCAGCAAAAATCTTTGTAACCACCCACATATTGTCGTTTCTTTTGTCAGTATTTCAGTCACTTCCTAACTTGCGGAACGTCTGCGTACGGTCGCATGCGAAGGAATTTTCTGCTGCTCACTGTTTTATTTTCGGCAGCTCGCATTATGCAAATTTTTAAACTTTGACATGCCCCCCCCCCCCCCCCTGTCATTATTAAAACTCAACAGCCGATATAAGAGGTAGCAATTACTTAGCTCGATGAGACGATTCGATTGACCTACAAAAATCGAAATTCGCCGCCACAGACTATAGTACCTTTATTTGTCAGGTCTTCAAATGTGACTTTATATCTCCCATTTAAATTTTAAAAATTTAGTTTCTAAATATTTGAAATGCTTTATGTGTTCGACGTTTGTAGTCGTGGAATGAGTGCATTTTTAGCAAATGAAAAATGTAATTCAATTTGCAAAAGATTCTCTCCCGAAAAGTTTCTATTGTTTTAATAATGCATAAATTAAAGGGGAACATGACAATTGTATTAATAATGAATAAATTGCATTTGAAATTCCAAATACATTTTTGTATTTTAGTATCTTTTATTATAGTATTTTTAAGGCAATTTTTCTTTTTATTGTAATATTTTATAATTTTATCCTACTTTTGAAGCTATTTATTAAATGAGCACCAAAGTTCTAAACTCTCTGACATATATCAAATGCAAAATTATTCACTGTATGTCCAAACATTCTTATTTTTAACATATTTACCCTGAAAAATATGTTAAATATATAAATGAAGCACAATTACTAATAAAAATGATATCAATATCAAATGGTGTTCACGGAGCAAAATAATTTAACGGGAGAACTTATTTTTGCGTTGATAATAAATTTTTGCCCCACTATCGGTAATTATTCGAGAACTAACTGGTTATCTTAAATCCCTGGTGATTTTGGTTCATCTAGATAAAATATTTGACAAAAGATTCGTCTAAATATAAATAAAAGACATAACCTTAAATTCATAAATAAATAAATAAAAAAAAATGGCTGTTAACCTATAGTTATTGTCTCAACTGGTCCCTGTTTTTCTTTAATTAAGTGATACTTCTATGTTCAGCAGTTAAACATTTGACTAATTAGCAATTTTACTCGTTGCTTACGATTATAGATTTTTTTCTACCTATGTAATAATTTATTTTCCAATTAATTACCGTGAAAAATAATAAGTTCGTAAAAAATAACCTTAATTAATTGATAAATATTTCAAAAACACACCGGTTTTTAGGGACTATATTTTCAAAAATTATGCTTTTTCACAACCACTTATTTTTATTATTTTTTCCTCTCTTTTTAGAACCCCCAGCTTTGCAGAAGCCTTTGATGATACCACCTGAATTGCGGCTTGGGGAACGAGCTGACGTTATATGCACCTTACGCAGGGGTGATTTACCAGTGACTTTTAAGTGGTACTTTAATGGCCGAGAAATAAGGACCGAAGAACTCGGCAAAGTGACTTCCTACGATGTTAGATCTTCTGTGTATCTAATGGATAAACTTAGGGCAGAAAATGTTGGAAATTACACATGTATGGTTACAAACAGTGCAGGCTCAGATACTGCGAGCGGACAACTGCTAGTTGAAGGTGAGTAATATTTTTTTTTTCTTATGGGAATGACCATTATTTTCGACTACTACATACCATTAAGGGGTTACTTCAGTCATGTGAAAAGACCCGCTCGCTAATGATAATACTATGGAAGAAATTTATAAAGATATCGCGTTGGCATTTCATTTCTTTTTTTTTTTTTTTTTTTTTTTTTTTTTTTTTGCATTGGATAGTTGAGGTTGATCTGTACAAAGGCCATTTTTTACTTTTTCGGTTTTCATTGCAGATTTTTTATATAAGGATGCTTTCACTTTCGAAATTGGCTCTGAAAATGAAAGTGTCTTCATTAAAAATACCTGTAAACAAAATCGAAAAACTAAAAACGGCCTTTGTACAGATCTACCTCAGTACCGTCAACCGGGGTGTACTTTGGTCCTTGTGAGGTGGTTACTTTGGTTCATCTCATAAAAAAAGTTTTTATTCCTTGTACTGAACAAACAATACAAGATAATTTGGAGTTTTTGCCCTTGAAAAATATTTTGTACCCTACTATAGGGTATTTGAATAGTTTGGGGGTAATTTATTTTTTTAGTGGCAACACTGGATGTGTTTGTAAACAACTGTTTTCGTGAGTAAATTTTAATTCTCAAAACTTTTTATAATGAAACAATCTGGATAAGAGCTACAAATGAGATAACTATCAAAATATTACCTTTAGGAACCTCTAACCTATATGTGATCATAGTTTTTCCTTTAATTTTTTATTTTGACAGGAAATGTTTACGTTTTCATAAAGCTAACATGAAAACTAGTATTTCGTGGCTACTTTGCGTCAGGCCTTTTTTGGTCCGAAAATAGCCCCAGTTACTTAGAAATGCCTTTTATGCAACCAAATTTCTTAAAACCTGTTTTAAGTAACATTTTTTTCAAATATTACTGAACCAAATGTTACATTAATTGTTTTTGTTCCAGTTGCTGAGGATAACATGACGAAAACTGTTTCTCGTTTTTTTAATATTAACAATTGGTTTATTGTGCAAGAAATGTTAAAAAGAAACATTTGTTTATCGAGTTTGCAGTGTTAATTTATTAGAAAAGGCTATTGCAAGGGGGTTTCATTAAAAATGTATTCATTTAATATGAAATGTATTCATTTTATATGAAACTAAGTGAATGGACCAAAGACGCTTCCAGCAGGGCTACTTTGTTTCAAAATTTTAAAAATAGTTAAAAAATAAAAAATTTCCTCTTTAAAACCATACAGTTTGCTTAATTGATTCATGTTAATTGTTTACAACTCCATTTCGACTTTGAAAAATCACATATAATACTTTTTAATAATGGAAATGTGAGTGGAACCGGGAAAAAAGTGGCCCAAATTGACGGTATCTAATGAAAAAAATATTGTTTAAAAGTATTGAGATTCAAACACGATATCTTCATAGATTTCTTCCATAGGATTAGCATTGGCGAACGGGTCTCTTTGCTTGACTGAAGTAGATTCTTGAGCACTGTGACATACGCATCACACGTCATGCTGTATTGGTCCGAGTCTAACGAAAAAGATAAGCTACCGTGGTGCATTCTAAATATCTTTTTTTACAGACCGCTAAAGTGACGTGATCCTCTTTTCATATACCTGCATTGGTGCATTCGGGCATGCACCTCGGTAGCCTTTTTTTTGCGTTAGCCTCGGTTTTGGTCATTTCCGACAATGACGTTAGCAGCGACGTCATGATATGTGACTGATATTTTAATTAGACATCCCGAATTCTCACCAGAAAGTTTTAACTCTTACTTTTGCTTTACAAGATAATTGCTTTTCCATAAATAAAGTAAAAGAAAATTACAAATTATAGTTCTGTGGTGTCAATTCAAAATTTCTATAATAATAATAATAATAAAAAAAGAAAATCTGCCAGATGCAGCAACACTGGTGGCTAGTGACATACATCTGCTAACAGAGGTAGAGCGCAAGGGGTTAAAGGGACCGTGGGTCTTCAGTTGGGCTAAAATCGATTTTTTTTATTTGGTTTATTAATTTACTACATTATTAACTGCATCATTTACAAAAAAAACCGCATGCAATTTTAATAATTCCTAGCGAAATTACAAGCATTTTAAATGTGTACACCGCATTTGAGTTACATTAAAATGAAACTTTAAATTGCATTTTCTTAAAAGGAGAATTTTCATTGAGTTAGTATATTCAATATGCTCCATGCGTTTTATTTTTTATCCAAATTTCATAGTTATAAGAATTATTGTTTTCAATATACTATATTTCAAAACTTAGTATCAATATGCGTGCATTACCGTACATAAAAAAGAAAATTTGTTATTTATATAACTTTTTCACGTGAAATTTCATAAAATAATGTGTAAATATTGGAAGTTTTTATTGTTTTTTTCTCAATAAATTAGTACAATTTTAAAACGCACACCAACTTTTGTTGCAATATTATAAAACTACCATTTTAAAAACACCAGGTTCCTGTAGCCGAATTTAATGCGCATGGAGCATTTTTAATTAGAGTGATTATTTAACTTATTTTATTTAATAACGTGAGTTTTTTAAATTAATAAAATTAAATTTATAATATTAATTTACTTAGAAATTTATGAATTATTATGTGTGAAAAAGTTTCGTACAATTATGTGAAAATGAAAAAAAAAATGTGGTTTCGAACATTCAGTGTCTCCTTAATGAGAAGTCGACTGATAATCAATGATCAATATAATTGTGTAAGAAAAAACACTTACTATCATTAAACTAAAGTTATATATGCTAAAAGTGAATACAGTACGTTTAAAGGCTTATAAATTTCTGTTAATAAACGTACTAACATGTTTCATACACACAATCGGTGATATTATCAAGATCAATACTGATAAATACACTATTTTCGCAGAAATTTCTAAAATGAAGATCAACAAAACCACGAGATCACAGGTATAATAAAAGCAGTTGCTTTATTAAAAATGGTCAGTTGTGAATGTGAATTGTTTTAACCTATTACTTATTAAAGAATCTCGTGTCAAACACCACAAGAGAGTTATAGCTTTAGCCAGACCATAACAAAGAGCTTTTGCAGACTAATTTAAAAAATAGTCAAATAATTTATCCATCAAGATTCCCATTTATTATTCGAGAATCAATCTACTATATGCACTGCGAGAACACATGGAGTGATTCAGCCTCGTTTGAATTACATAGAATTTGGCACGAGATGCTTTATAAATTAAAAAATAATAAGATAAAGTAATTCCCGTTCGCAGATAACCATTTTTATTAAAGCAGCTGCTTTCATTATATCTATGATTACGTGGTTTTGTTTATCAAGCATATTTTTTAAATTTTTGCCAAGACACGGTAAAATTTCGAAATTAAGCCCCCCCCCCCTCTTAATGACATGAAATATTGACAAACGTGGGGAGGGGGCTTATAAAATGAATTTTTATGAAAATTTCTTCAATGCTCTTCACATTAATGTTTATTAATAAAAATTAATTCGTATACGATAAGGTACATTCCGTAAATACTTTAAACTAGCTGCCATTGGCGACTAGTTTGGCCTCCCTTAAATGTATGCTAAGCATTGTGTCATGTTACTTTTATTAATAATTTAATTTACTTGCTCAATGCTGCATCAAATAGGAATATTCTGATAGAGAAATCAAGAACTCGGTATTTTTATGTTAGCCGAAAACAGGTGATAAATCGCCAAACATTGTTCCCATCGTATTTTTTCGTATTTTAATGATTTCATTTAAACTGTAATCCTGTCACCCAGTTTATTTGAAATACAAAACTTTCTTTTAAAACTGAAACATTTAAAATTCGTGGCTTTCATTTATATCTTAAAAAAAAAAAAAAATAGAAAAGAAAATAAATAATAATACCATAAACCATCACATTTAATTTAAACATCAAAGCATCGTTTTAATTTACCCCGTTAAAAATAACTAGCATGTTGTGGCCATCACAAAACTTTCTTCTATATAAACCACGTCATTTAAATCATTTAAATAATACAAGAAATTACACCAATTCTGAATTTGAAGTTTGATGAAAATTCGTCCATTGGTTCTTGAGATAGAGCTATAACGAAAATTCTGAAAAATGTAGTATAGCAGCACCACCTGTTGAGCGATTTACACCAAAACATAAACATCACTGATTGATATCAAGGTATACCTGAATCTGAAGTTTGTTGAAAATCAAAGCATTAATTCTTGAGAGAGAGCTATTGCGGAAATTGCAAAAAATGCAGCATAGCAGCGCCACCTGTTGAGCGATTTACACCAAAATCTATAAAATTTCAATTCATGTCCAGGACTAACTGAATCTGAAGTTTAATGAAAATCCAAGCATTTGTTCTGGAGATTGGGCTATTGCGAAAATTACAAAAAATACAGCATAGCAGCGCCATCTGTTGAGCGATTTACACCAAAAACTAAACAGCACCAATTTATATCATGAACTAACTGAATATAATTTTTTATTAAATTACGTCAAAATTACGTATGTTTCTTATTTTTTATTATTCTATAAGGGAAAGTATTGCTGTAGTTTAACTTTCGTTTGAGAAAATGTTTTATTAAAAATCATTCCTTTCTCATAATTAATATTCATTGAGAAATTTTAACATAGAAATGAAATGAATGAGAAATGTTAAAAAATAAAGCGGCGAGTCTTTCAAGCGACACTTAATCATTTCTGAATTAACCATAAAAGAAATTATCCAAACACGTGCTATATCTTTTTTTCTGCGAGGAGGGAGGAAAAAAGATAATTGCCTCCATGAAAATTTCTTTATAAATGTAGTTAGCTCTTTTTTATACCTTTAACGATAATCAAGTTGTTAAATTCAATAAAGTCTACTAAATCATGTGTAAGAAGACGATTAAGGTACTAGTTTATTAAGGTACTTCAGCAAAATATTGGCATTATTGGAAGAATTAAAATTTATCATATTTTCTAGAAAAAGTTTAATTGCCTGAGGTAGAAGTGCTTAATATAGATGCAATTTTTGGTATCTAGTAAAAAAATTTTGAATAACGCATACAAATCCAATGAAGTCTTTCAAATCACATGTAAAAAGACGATTAAAGTAATAGTTTATTAAGGTACTTGAAAAAAATATTGGAATTATTAGACGAATTAAACTTTATCATATTTGCTATGAAAAGTTTAACTGGATGAGATAGAAGGGCTTAATATAACTGCGATTTTTGATATCTCTTCTCTCTATTCTAAAAAAAAGTAACTACCGCTGTCACCGCCGCCGGTTTTGAATTTTTTGTGACCGGAGGTCTTTCTTTGTTAATATTAAAAAAACTGTTGCATACAAAAATATGAAAATCGGTAGTGTTATACAGAAATGTTTGATAAACACGCTGATGCAGACAGTTTTTAAATCGAAGAATTATTTTAAGAGATATTTAATGCTAAAGTTGGACAAAATCGTTCCATTAAAAAAGTATAGGAGCAAAAACTGTACATAGGAATTTAATCATTTTTAGATCATTTTATGCGTCAGAATTTCCCGGTGTGCAGATTGCAGTTAGTTTTTTAATTTGAATAATTTTTCGAGGTTTTATTTCTATTTTAAATTCAAATTTTCAGCATTTCGAGAGATATTTTTTACAAATTTTAGAAAATTGTATTAATTTAAACTGTTGCCAATTGTATAAACAGCGCAAACAGTAATGTTTGCTTCAAATTAAAAATTTATTTTACATACGTGACTATTATAAACAAAAAATATAAAAAGCAGGAACTCATTGAAAATTACGTCATAAAAACTATAGTTACACGTGAATTTTAAATGAGAAAGAATATTGTAAAATAATAAATTCAGTAACATGCGTTAGAAGTCCTAAATAGGAGAATTTACGTCATATTACACTTATTACGTAAAATGAACAAAAAATAATATTGCAAAACAGTTTTAATTTAAAAATTGCGCGAGACATTTACTTGACATTTTAAGATGATCATAATATTTCATTTCTAACAAAAGTATTTTGACGTGAATATTAAAAAGAGAAAGAAAAGTTTGGTGAAAATTACGTCAGATTATAATTGTCAGATTCAAATTATAATTCAATCTTCCGAAATCTTTTTAAAGGCGATCAAATTAGCGTGCTGTAGAGTCAGCGGTGTCTGAACGGGGGTTGACGAGCGTAGCTCGTAGGGGGCAGAGCCCCCTAGTCTAAAAAAAACACACACACACACACAAAAAAATTTGAATCATTTATTACAAATGCTTAGTTTCAAATAAATAAAATATTTTGAGTTAAATATTCTTAAATAGTATTTTAAGTTTTATTACTCAAATTGTATAATTCGAAAGACTTTTTCTTTTCAACTAGAAGATTTAGCAGCGAAAGCTTCTCAGAAAAAAATAATTGTTCAAATGTTGATAAAATAGCCAAAATTTCAAATGTAAATATAACTGGATATAGTAACGTAATATAATTTCTTGTATGATCAATGAAAACATATATCTTTAAATATTGTTCAGCTAATGCACTTTGTTTTGGTCACTTTGGAAATACACTGTGTCCCGAAAAAGTTGAAAAGCGCTTTACGTTATTTTATTTTATTTTATTTATTAGCCTCCGGTACGGTATGCTATTTCTTTCTCCCAGCTTATTTTGGGTCATCTTCAAAAAATTACGTTACCTTACAGAAACCGTACCAGCCGTAAAACAAAGCAGTACGATTAAATACTCTACAGCAATTTTTTTAACTTCTAAGCATTGCACATCTTCAAGTTTTATACCCTCGTATTGGGGGGGGGAGTACTTTTAAATGCAATTTGTTTGAAAACTGCATCTCCACTTATTTTTGAAATATTATTATTATTATTATTATTATTATTATTATTGTAGTTTTCGGAGCCATTTGCTTAATATTGGCAACGGAAATACTCCATTTCTGTAGAAATTAAAGGAAAAAAGTCCTTCCGGCCAGTGCCGGGAGGAAGAGGTAGCTTTCATATTCCTTATTTTAAAAAAGCCAACTTATATTATTCAAACACACGAAGCTCAATTTAGTGGAAACCGAATATAGGAGATTCAATACTAATTTTTTACCAATACTAAATCATTATGAATGAGAATTTCGCGAAATTAGTCAGCTTTATCCAAGCTGCTTTTATTTAAAGTAACTTATATTTGGCTGCCAAATTCGGCGATTTCTTAAAGTGCCTGCCATTTTAAGACAACATGGTAGATGCGGCTAACCAGTGAACTTGGTCGAGACCTTTGTAATTGCTGTGCACATGCTCACTCACATCGAAATTGGTTGAAATATACGAGTGCTGTCGCATGCAATAAATGAGATTTTTCAAAATGTCACCCACAATAGAAATTGAAACTGCTATATCTGAGCCATTTTTTAAGGTAAAGACAAACAAAAAATGCTTCTGAATACTTATATCAAGGTCAAATACTTAAGAAAGAAACCTTTTTCAATTTCTAATTTTTTTGCACCTCACTTTAAATATATATATTTTTCTTAATTTAACGGCCGCCATTTTGAAACAAGATGGCTGATGAATCTGGCCAGCGAACTTGGTCGAGGTATTGATGCATACTATCCACATACCTTCTTACATCGAAATAGGCGAATACGTGTGTTATCGCGTGACAAATACAAGATCGTTTCAAAATGTTAGCCATGCTAGAAATTCAAAGTGCTGTAATTCAATCATTTTTTAAGATATAAACAAAAGAACAATTTTTCAGAAACAAAAACTGCTCCGGAATCTTTGTATCAAGGCCAAACACATAAAAAAAAATCTTTTTCATTTTCCAATTTTTTAATACCTCATTTTAAATTTTAAATTTAATTTTTTTTAAATGGTAACCCTTTTGAAACAAGATGGCGAATGAAGCTGGCCTACGTACTCGGTCGAGACATTGGTATGTACTATGTACAGACCAAGTTACATCCAAATCGGTTCATAAATACGCCTGTTATCGCGTGAGAAAAATCAGGTCGTTTTAAAATGTCAGCCAAAATAGAAATTCAAAATGCTATTACTCAGCCATTTTTTTAGATATAGACGAAACAAAAACTGTTCCGGAATCTTTGTATTAAGGTCAAACACATACGAAAAAAATCTTTTTCATTTTCCAATTTTTTGGTATCTCATTTTAATTTTTTAATTTTTTAATTTTTTAAATGGCAGCCATTTTGAAACAAGATAGCGGATGAAGCTGGCCAACGATCTCGGTCGAGACATTAGTATGTACTATGTATAAACGAAGTTACATCCAAATCGGTTCATAAATACGCCTTTTATCGCGTGACAAAATTCAGGACGTTTCAAAATGTCAGCCACGCTAGAAATTCAAAATGCTGCAACTCAGCCATTTTTTAAGATATAGACGAAACATAAACTGCTCCGGAATCTTTGTATAAAGGTCAAATACATAAGAAAATAACATTTTTCCATTTTTAATTTTTTCGTACCACATTTCAAATTTTAATTTTTTTTAAAAATTTTAAATGGCCGCCATTTTGAAACAAAACGGCGGATGAAGCTGGGCAACGAACTCGGTCGAGACATTTGTATGTACTATGTACATACCGAATTACATCGAAATCGGTTCATAATTACGAGAGTTACAGTGTGACATAAGTCAGATATATATATATATATGTATATATATATATATATATATATATCAATTTTGAACGGAGGTTGGTTTCGGGGTCTGGGGGTCATGATCGATGAAAATATACCAAAATTTTTTGAAATCGCTTTCCTCCGAACGGCTGCAATAGGTAGCTTTTTTGTAATGAAAGCTACCTAATAGTTGTAAGATATTAATTATGTATTTTTGTTGCCATTTTTTGATAACAACGAAAAGAAAATGTAATTAAAATACCTGCTATTTTGAAAAAAATATAAAAGAATGATTTCTGTTGAAACATGGAGCTATTATAAATTATATTTAATGCACGCTTTCAGTGTGACGTCAGTCATTACGTTTTGGTTGGAATTAGACTGCAAACAAGCGGTTGCTATGCGTCATTTCTTT
This sequence comes from Maratus speciosus, assembly GCA_963932465.1. Lineage (NCBI taxonomy): Eukaryota > Metazoa > Arthropoda > Arachnida > Araneae > Salticidae > Maratus > Maratus speciosus. The sequence goes on from OZ010789.1 coordinate 382,608,976, forward strand.
TTAAATATAAATCGTAGAAAATGTTACCGGTACATATCAAGTATTAAAACAGTCAGATGTTCGATATAGATATAATCAGGGGTGCAGAAAATGTATCTACTCCCAACATTTCCTCCAATCCACATGAAAATTTCCCCAAAATTTTACGATATGTTATAAGTAAATGCTGTATTACGGTAGGTATTGAAAATTTATTTTTCCAATATTCCTCAACTTATGCGCAAGTATATATGACAAGGTGATTCTGAGTAAAAAAAAAAAAAAATAAAAAAAAATCTGAAATTAACTGCTAATTTTCCGAAAGGTTACAGCAGAGTGGGGGAAAGCCACTCCCAGCACTAACTATGTTTTTTTCGTGACCCTTTGACGAAATTTGCGTTTTTCAGCGACCTTCTGACGAAATTTGCGGGTTTTTTCGCGATTTTTTTTACGAGTTTTGCGGTTGTTTCGCCTTTCTTTTGCCGGTTGTTTTGCTTTCTTTTGATGAAATTCGCGATTGTTTTGCGATCGTTAACGAAATTCGCAGTTCTTTCGTGATCTTTTGACGAAATTTGCGGGGTTTTTGCGATCTTTTAACGAAATTTGCGATTTTTTCGTCCCTTTTAACGAAATGCGCGGTTGTTTCGCGATCTTTTGAGGAAATTTGCGTTCATTTCGCGATCTTTTGACGAAATTTTTCTGTAGTTTCGCGATTGTTTGACGAAACTTGCGGTTCTTTCATGATCGTTTGACGAAACTTGCGGTTCGTTCGCGATCTTTTGACGAAACTTGCTGTTCTTTCGCGATCGTCTGACGAAACTTGCAGTTCTTTCGTGATCTTTTGACGAAACTTGCGGTTCTTTTGCGATCTTTTGACAAAATGTGCGTTTATTTCGCGATCTTTTGACGAAATTTTTCCGTTTTTCGCGATCTTTAGAGGAAATCTGCGGTTTTTACGCGATTTTTTGACAAAATTTGCGTCCAGTTCGCGATCTTTTGACGAAACTTGCGGTTCTTTCGCGAACTTTTGACGAAACTTGCGGTTCTTCGCGATCTTTTGACGAAACTTACGGTTCTTTCGCCATCTTTTGACGAAACTTGGGGTTCTTTCTCGATCTTTTGACAAAATGTGCGTTTATTTCATGATCTTTTGAAAAAAATTGCGTTCATTTCGCGGTCTTTTGACGAAACTTGCGGTTCTTACACAATTTTTTGACAAAATTTGCGTTCATTTCGCGATCTCTTGACGAAACTTGCGGTTCTTTCGAGATCTTTTGACGAAACTTGCGGTTCTTTCGCGATCTTTTGACGAAACTTCCGGTTCTTCGAGATCTTTTGACGAAACTTGCGGTTTTTCGAGATCTTTTGACGAAACATGCGGTTCTTTCGCGATCTTTTGACAAAACTTGCGGTTCGCGATATTTTGATAAAATGTGCGTTTATTTAATGATCTTTTGACAAAATTTACGTTCATTTCGCGGTCTTTTGCGTTCATTTCGCGATCTTTTGACGAAATTTTTCGGTAGTTTCGCGATCTTTTGACGAAATTTTTCTGTAGTTTCGCGATTTTTTGACGAAACTTGCGGTTCTTTCGCGATCTTTGGACGAAACTTGCGATTCGTTCGCGATCTTTTGACGAAACTTGCGGTTCTTTCGCGAACTTTTGACGAAACTTGCGGTTCTTTCGCGATCTTTTGACGAAACTTGCGGTTCGTTCGCGATCTTTTGACGAAACTTGCGGTTCTTTCGCGATCTTCTGACGAAACTTGCAGTTCTTTCGTGATCTTTTGACGAAACTTGCAGTTCTTTCACGATCTTTTGACAAAATGCGCGTTTTTTTCGCGATCTTTTGACGAAATTTGCCGGTTTCGCGATCTTTTGAGGTAATTTGCCGGTTTCGCGATCTTTTGAGGTAATTTGCGGTTTTCACGCGATCTTTTGACAAAATTTGCGTTCAGTTCGCGATCTTTGGACGAAACTTGCGGTTCTTTCGCGATCTTTTGACAAAACTTGCGGTTCTTTCGAGATCTTTTGGCGGAACTTACTGTTCTTTCTCGATCTTTTGACAAAATGTGCATTTATTTCATGATCTTTTGACAAAATTTGCGTTTATTTCGCGGTCTTTTGACGAAACTGCGGTTCTTACGCGATCTTTTGACAAAATTTGCGGTTCTTTCGCGATCTTTTGACGAAACTTGCGGTTCTTTCGAGATCTTTTGACGAAACTTGCTGTTTTTTCGCGATCTTGTGACGAAATTCACGTTCTTCTGTAATTCTTGGACAAAATTCGCGGTATTTTTATGTCCGAATTTTCGGATTGAAGACCGTTTTTTTATTATTATTTTTTCGGAACCGATATGCTTTAAATTTTCGGAAAATCAAGAACCGAGACACCCCTGATATATGGTACGTATTATTCTGAGATCGATTTTGTGAAGGTCGTCATACGGATTCTTTATTTGTAGTGAAATTTTTCTATCAGGAAATTATAGAATTCGTTGTTAAATTCAAAACCAATTGCGTATGTTTCTGCAAAATTTTCCCAAGTGGTTAAAATTTCCCCCGATCCTAGATCGCCGGATCGGACATATTCTGCACCCCTGGATATAATATATAGTTATACTATGCAAACAAATAGAAAATACACCACAGCAACCGTTTGTTTGGAGTCAATTTCCAACCAAATCGTCATGACTGACTTCACAATGAAATAATCTATTTTAAGTATCTATATTAATGTTACAAACAAATGAAGGCCTTTGAATCATTAGACAGCCTTTTTTTGGTCGAGTTTCTTTAATGACGGCATCTTTTTGCTGCATTTGTGTATTATTTCACGATAATGACGTCCTATGCCTACTTTACTGTGGATGTTTAAGAGTGGATCGTCAATGTGGAATTCTTAAGCGGGTGCGAATGACGTCATTGTACATAAAAATAAAAGCGTGTACTGTAATTTTTAAAATTGAAATATGTTTTGTACCAATTAAATATACATATATTTTTTTTTTCATCGGGGGCGACACTAAATTCTGAAAAAGCAAAATTGCTGTTTTCTAGTTTATTTATTTATTTATTTATTTATTTATTACCTTTTGAAAATAAGTAGCCAATGTAAATTTCAAAAAAATTAAAAATAAAGTTTTTATAAAAGAATCTGTTAATGAATTAGCCCTTCCATTAATTTTGAAAATGTAACTTTTTAAAGTTTTTATACGCCCTTTCCATATACAGAAAAATGAGTAATTAGGAAAAATTCTTTTTGCCCCAATAAGATCATTAAAAAATATCTCATACTCATACCTTTAAAATTGAAAATTGATCACTGAAAATGAGAACTGTATATCAGATTAAAAACACGAAAGTGTGAAGCATTGCGGAGAGGTGAGAGAACGAAAGATATTACAAATGCAGTTAACTGTAATGGAGATAATCGATGCTTGCAACAAAATTTGTGACGACAACTACAAAGTATTTACAGAAGCATGATTAAAAAATGTCAGTTATGTGTATAAAACAGTTGAAAGTAATCACTTCTAGACACTTTTTGAATTGATTTTTATAACGATATTCATAAGATGTAAAAATAATTTGTTAAGTTATTTCTGCCTGTGTAGTGCTTTATTTAGATATTTCTCTGAAACATTTTCCCCCACACATGCTCACATACTTTAGATTTGAAGAACGCCATCGTCAATTTGTATTGGGTGATTGCTAAGTTCGTGCCCGATTTCCGATACATCGGGTTTCGAAGTTACAGAAGTTGTTTTGAATATCGAAATGCAGTCGAATTGTCAACATTTAGTCTCTCAGTAATCTCTTCAGTAGTAATCCGTGGATTATTATTAACTAAATCACGGATTAAGTCATTATCAATGCCAGAAGGCCACCCAGAGAGAATTTTAGAGTTTAGATTGAAATCACCATATCAAAATCGACAAAATCACTTTTTAACTGTCCTTAAAGAGGGAGCATGATACAAATATCGTGTTAACTCGCGTAATAGTCACCCTCGCGTAATAGTCGCATCTCCAATTTGAAGCAGAAAAAATCGTCAAAATATTTTCTTCGTATAAATTGGATGGATGAAAATATGATGAAAGATTGGATTCGCAAAGTTTGGAAGAAAAGGTCTGGAGCATTACTCAAAACAGAAGTCATGCTGGTACTCGATAGCTTCCGAGCACATCTTGTTGATGATGTAAAGAAGGGACTTTCAGAAGATAAATCAGATCTTGTGATAATTCCTGGGGGACTCGCATCGATTCTGCAACCGTTGATCGTATCGGTTAACAAACCGTTAAAAGACAATATAAGACAAGTATATTGATATTGGATGGTCAAAGGAACAAAGAAAAAAACTCTTAGTAGAAAAGTAAGGCGTCCATCTCTGGAACTAATGTGTATTTGGATATTACAAAGCTTGACTTTAATAATAACAAGCGATATCATTTCAAAAAGTTTAAGAAAGACGAGTATCTCCAACGCTTTGGACGGAAACGAATATGACATTCTATTATAGAATGACGGAGATTCTTCAGACACCGGTTATCATTACGATAGTGATACTGATACCTTCAGTGAAAGTGATTTATTATGAGAATTTTTTGTTAAAATTTTCACAAAGATTATTTGTACATTTTACGTCTTTAAAAATATTACCATAAAAAGAAAAAAAATATTTAATAAACAGCACATAATCTGGAAACATTTGGCAAGTTACTAATTTTACACTGCTCAAAACAATTAAAGGATATTTGAAGTTTTATATAAAATAAAGATATAAACGAAATTTTTTTTTGCCGAAATAGAAGAAGAGAATCACAAATGCAAATTTGTCTGGTTTTCAAACTGTGGAGTATGCAAATTTTGAGTTCGACGTCAAAAACGTCGCTTCAGCTGCAGCGAATGAAATTTGACTTTCAACTGGATAAAAGAGAATGAAGACAAGGATGATCGGCATTCAGTGATTGCTTTGTTTAGATGAGTACGATGTCTCAGCGAAGTCATTTGACAGATTCAGAAGCTTTGAGAATTGTTGGTAGGTTAGAAGGGGGCCAAACTCAAGCCGAAGTAGCGCAAGCCATTGGAGTGTCACAAAGTGTCATTTCCAGGATCTGGAACCGTTTTTTGGAGAGTGGATGTGCAGGCCGAAGACCAGGGCAAGGTCGTAGATGGGCAACAACGCCCAATGAAGATCGGTATTTAGCGTTAACAGCTCGGAGACTCCGAACCATGAACGCTACTCTTCTCCAACAACACCTTCTCTCGGCTACAGGCACCACGATTTCAACTCAGACTGTCCGAAACCGGCTCCATGCTGTAGGTCTGTATGCTCGCCGACCGATGGTATGTGTTAGATTAACATCAAGGCATCGTCGCGACCGCAAGGAGTGGGCAACCGAGCATGTCAACTGGAGGAGAAATGAATGGAGCAATATTCTCGTTTTCTGACGAGTCCCGTTTTTCTGTGCATCCGGATAATAGGCGTATTTTCATCTGGAGGGACCGTGGCAGTAGGAATAATCCTGCGTTCGTGCACGAAAGTGTCAGATTTGGCGGTGGAGGAGTGTTGGTGTATGGTGGCATCTCCATTGACGGGCGCACTGACCTCTACATCATTCGAGATGGAGCTCTGACTGGTCGCCGATATAGGGATGAGATCCTCAGACCTATTGTAGTCCCTTACGCTGCAGCAATCGGAGATAACTTCATTTTAATGGACGATAACTGCAGGCCACATCGTGCAAACCTGGTGGAGGATTTTCTTTTCGAGGAAGGAATCGTTCGAATGGAATGGCCAGCGTGTTCTCCAGACATGAATCCAATCAAGCACGTTTGGGACGCTCTAGGAAGACGAGTTTCTGGCCGCCAACAACCCCCACAAACTCTCCAAGAACTGGAAAGAGCTCTTCTGGAAGAGTGAGGCAGAATACCCCAACTCGTCATTAATAGCCTCATTGAGCCCATGCCTCAAAGGTGTTCAACGTTGCTGGCCGCCCGTGGAAACCATACCCCCTACTGAAAATGATTTTCTTTGAAGAAAACACCTTTTCTTATTCTTTTTTTCTCATATGCACAAATTGTGTTTTTTTCCTTTAGTACACAAATGCGCAATAAAATGCATTTTTTTCTGCCAAACATGTGTAATTTATTCTCATATAACCTACTATGTCTGTCGACCATGTATCAATCAGCTAAACAGTTTACCAGATACAAAATCCACCTAAAACTGCAATATCCTTTAATTGTTTTGAGCAGTGTATTATAATGTGTTTTTTTATACCAGTAAGGTTTTAGCATTAGAGTGTACAATTTTGTGTAGTAAATTTCACCGCATAATATAAACACCGCAAACCTAGGCTTTCTCAATGAAAAATTGGCAAAAAAGTATGACTATTACGGGAGTAAACACGGTAAATATCTTGAATATTTTTCGTAACATGTCCAACACTCACTCCTTTTTTAAACTCGTATAACATATAACTTATATAACTTATGACGAAAATGTAACTTTTCATTTTCCATTTTGAATATTAAACTTGCACACAAATTAAGTTGGAAAACTCCATTTTAACGTTATGTTCACTAACGATACATGTAGATAACTGTCAGTCAATAATATGGTTATAAAAGGAACATCAGAAGAGTCAAAACTGCAGGTTTCTGCCATCTGTGAAATAGGGCGCGAACTTTTGCAAACAAAAGTTTACCAGCTGTTTCTATTATTCTAATTAAGTGCATTTTAAAGATACAGTTATACAGTTTTTCTAATGATTTTGTTGCAGCAAAAAGAAAAAAAAATCCAATTGACCAGATTTATATTAAGGGTTCTAATAAAAATTTAAAATGTGCATCTTTTCAAAAATAATTAGAGGAGTATTTTGTAATATAGTCTTATCGCATACATTATACTGAAAATATTTTCAAATTACATAGCTTATCTATCTATATTATAAAATACAAAAGTACCGTGAGGAAAGCTGACGTCATTTCGATGGTGGCAACAGAAGACAATTAACTTTTATTGCAATTTTTAAAATTCTAAATACTGCACATTTTCAGTTTTACACCGCCGAATAGGGAGAAAATGTACTTTAAAATGCAATTTATTTAAAAACTAAATCGCAATGTATTTGAAAACTGTATCGCAATTTACCCAATTTTTATTGTTTTTAAATTAATTTTCAAGTATGATTTTTTTTTTCAAATCTACCTCTATCGCGCTCAGACGGTTACGAAAGATAAATCTGTTTGTGTTTAAATTGATATAAATAGCCCATAATTTGATACTTATATTTCATAACAAAATTAAAACATTCATTAATCAATAAATGAAACAATAAATAATAAATAAAGCTCAAATTTAAGACATGTAACCGAATGTCGCTTTTCATTCCTCTGAAATGATCAAAATCAAAAAGATTGATTGTAAACAGCGATTTTTGGAGATTTCTTTGCCTGTTAACTCCTGAGGTGATTCCAAATTGAAAATTTCTTTTTTAATATATTTCAAAACTTTATTTGAACGTATTATTGCTATTTATTTCAAATAAATATGATTTTCAGTATTTTTAATGGCCGTTCTAAAAAATATATTAAATCTAAAAAATCTATTAGAAATAACAATTGAAAGACACAAAAAAAAAATATATAATAGAGGCTTTCTCACCACAATATTTGAGATTATTTGCTGATGTGTTTTTTCATTAATTTTTGAGTAATTTTATTTCTTTTTATCCGCCAACATGTTTTGCGATATATACAGGGTCTCCCAAAAAGGAGTACCTATTTTTAAAATGAATAATTAACAAACGAATAGAGTTATTAAAAAAAATCTTGCAGGAAACGGACGTGTGAAGTCTGGAATTTTGTTCAGAACATTTTATTATGATAGTTCAAAATCTGACCGACAGATGGCGTTACAGTACATTTTGGTGGCTATATATCCAACCAATACACCATTTTGGAGAATTTACGCAACGACAACTACTGTTTCCCTTTAAATGATTACTACTGAACTTTCACTGACTATGTCTACTTCTGTCTGGTTTTCACACATGCTTCGTTTGATCATATAGTCACCAAAATGTGCTGTAGCGCCATCTGTCGGTCAAATTTTGAACTATTATAATAAAGCGTTCTAAACAAAATTCCAGACTTCACACATTCGTTTCCTGCAAGAATTTTTTTTAATAACTCTATTCGTTTGTTAATTATACATTTTTAAAAATAGGTACTCCTTTTTGGAACACCCTGTAAGCAGTGTTCTCACTGGCTTTTCACCAACATTAGCGATTTGGCGAATCAGAAGTAAAAAACAGTAGCCAAATGAAAATATATGTTAGCAAAATAGATTCGGCGTGAAACACTGAAAAATCTATCTTTAACCCCTTATTGTATCTATTTTTTGAATATACTAGGGGGCTCCGCCCCCTACGAGCTACGCTCGTCAACTCCCTTTCAGACACCGCAGACTCTAAAAGCACGCTAATTTGATCGGCTTAAAAAATATTTCGGAAGATTGAATTATAAGTTTAAAAACAGTGGCGATCTCCCTATAAACGGGTTTCTATTCATTTCTCTTTGATTGGGGAATTTTAAAGCCAACTCAGCGGCTGTTAAATGATACAATGGCTGTTTCCGTCTTTGATTAAATAAAATCTGTTGACATTTCAAAATAAGCTAATATAAAATGAATTAAATAAACAGAGTCTTTGCCTCCCGGTATTTTTTAGCAAAGCGAAAAGAAAGTTTTTTTTTAACGACACTTTAAATGTATCGTTTTTAATCTGACGTAATTTTCACTAAACTTTCCTTTCTCCTTTTACTATTCACGTGAAAATAATTATGTTAGAAATGAAATATTATTTGAGCTATCCTAATAAAAATAATTGAAAATATCATCTTAAAATATTACATAAATGTCTCGCACAATTTTTAAATTTAAACTTTTTTGCAATATTATTTTTTGTTTATTTTACGTAATGTGTAATGTGACGTAAATGTGACGTAATTTCTCCGATTTAAGACTTCTAACGCATGTTAATGAATTTATGATTTTACAACATTCTTTCACTTTTAAAATTCACGTGTAATATGCTTTTTATGATAATTTTCAATGAGTTCCTGCTTTTTATATTTTCTTGTTTATAATAGTCACGTGTAAAATAAATTTTTAATTTGAAGCAAATATTATTGCTAACGCTGTTTATACAGTTGGCAACAGTTTAAATTAATACAATTTTCTAAAATGTGTAAAAAAATATCTCTCGAAATGCTAAAAATTTGAATTTAAATTAGAAATAAAACCTCAAAAAATGAGTCAAATTAATAAACTGAGTGCAGTCTGCACACCGGGAAATTCTGACGCATAAAATGATCTAAAAATGATTAAATTCCGATGTACAGATTTTGCTCCTATAAAACTTTTTTAATGGAACGATATTGTCCAACTTTAGCATTAAATGTCTCTTTAAATATATCTTCGATTTGAAAACTGTCTGCATCAGCGTGCTTATCAAACATTTCTCTATAATTCCACCGATTTTCATATTTTTGTATGCAATATTTTGCTTAATATTAACGAAGAAATACCTCCGGTCACAAAAAATTCAAAACCGGCGGCGGCGGCGGCGGTGACAGCGGTAGTTACTTTTTTTTAGAATAGAGAGATTCTAAAGTAACCTAATTTTTTTGTAATTACTCAAAAAACAGAAATTCAACTATCCGCTACAGAAACCATAAAAAATAAATACATTCTAAATGCCTCCTAAATGTGTAAATGTTTCAGACATTCTTTTAGCAGTCCGAATAAAAGTTATAAACAGCTATCTTTGATTTACCGCTTTGAAAACACACACTAAAAATTTCTATGAGATTTTGACCGATAGAAAAAATTGACCGGCCAATGATACTTTACGTATAACTAATAAATAGTATTGTTAATTTCAACACCACATTCCAGCAAAACTTTTTGGTGCATATTCCGAGTAATTTTGTTTATGTTTTTACCAGAGCAACGCCGGCGTATAGACAGTGATTAACTGACAAAAACCTATCGCACAATCATTTTTATGTCTTTAGCTGTTGCTAAACTGAATTGATATTGAGTCTGTATCTCTATACGTAGAGCAATGTAAATGGCGTGTTGTGATTGAACATGTAAAGCCACATCAATCGTCCAGAAACGCGGATAAGTCTCGAGTGTATAGGCACACACACAAACAGAGCAGAAATCGAGGACTCGCAATCTGGCGAGTCTGATTGTTAGTTTGCTTGCCAAATGAAACATTTTGTCGCGATTTGGCGCAATGGCGAGCGGTAACGAGAACCCTGCCTGTAAGCATGCTATGTCAAAAGCCGCTTGCAGAACCTTTCGAAAAGTACCTCATTCATCGCTTTGCTTTTAGTACGTGCAGGAAAAAAAGATGTTAGCATGAAAAAAAATATATAGGATAATTTTCACTTATATTCTGTAACTCGGGAAACCCGGGTTTATCCCTTTGTTTAATTAACCTCTTGCCTGTGGAATATATTTGAGAAAAACGTGACAAAAATGGATTTTTTTTTCCTATGAATCGTTTGAATAAAATTTGGGAAGAACTGCAGAATTACAAAAATCCGACAAATGGCGCGAAACTTCCGAACTTTTCGCGGGAAAGTATCGCCATCTATTGGGAAAATGGTAAAATACATAATATGCACTGAACGAACTGAGTTCGGGCTTCTCGGAATTGAAGCACCGATTTTTCTCTTGCAAGAACTCAGTTCGGACATTCCAAACATGGTGCAATTCCGTTGTCCTAACCAAGTCCGGGCGTCACAGGTAAGGGGTTAAAAATGGTAAAGAGTTAAAGCGCATTTCAATCTTTTTCAGATTAGATTTCTCTATACATCAGTCAATCAAAACATGACATAGCTATTGTATACAAATGAGAACAAGTCGGAAATTGTATATCAAACGTGGCAAATGATGTGCGTTCGTACTGTAACTAGTTTTATAAATATTCAGATATTGGTGCAATAGCTGTAGCACTCTTATGGTAATACGCATGAACAGAAAATTTATTACGATTATATATATTAAATTCAGTAATACGGAAATAATATGACTGCATCTTAAATAAGAAGTAATCACCATGGCAACCTAGAATCATTTCCTATCATGGGGTATCATTGAATTCATTACGTATGATAGAATTTAATAGAATGAAGAAAACATTTATTAATATCTTTTTAAATTTTGATTCGATTTTCGTAAAAATGGAAATGACTCAACAAAATTATAGAACGGTTATATATATTAAAGTTCAAACCATTCGGTTGGGTAGTTTGTGCGCTGTTATATGCGGACAGACGGAGAGATAGACAGACGGACGAACCAGACGATGACTATAGATGATACGTATTTATATAACTACGAACGCATATAAAAAGAAAATTTTGTAAATAGGCATGATAAATTATCTATTTCGCCTTCAAATAAATAATTTTAAGTCACAAGATAAATTTAGCGTTATAAAATTTAAAATACAAAAAAAGGTTTTAAAAATAACTTCATTTTAATAAATTTGAAAATTTTTAAAGAAAATGTTTGAATTAAAAAGAAACTAATAGATGTTTTAGTTTAGAATATGCAAAGCTATTTCAAAATTCAAGGCGAGTTTATGCTATTTTGTTTCGGCGATTTGATACAAAACGTGGATAAATACAAATATCATCATAAAAATACAAATCGTGATCAAAATACAAATGGAAAGTGAACACTTTACTTTCGAATATATATATAAAAAAAAAAAAAATGTGGATCCTAAAGATTTTTTTTTTCTTTTTTTGGAGGGGGAAATGTAAATTCGTGTTTATAATTTTCTGGATTTATAAGTCTTAAAGAATTTATAGAAATATGTCGATCAGTATGAATGAATAGTGTGAAAAGATTACGATACATAGAGATAGAAGAAGAAGTTTGTTTTTGGTTAGGTTTAAAAAAAAAATATTCAAAAGTCTAAAAGGTTTTAGACGTATAGTTAAATTTTAAAGCTTTTTATCACCTATTTTAACGTGCATGTCATTTGGAAATGTGTCTTTAAAGGATTTAAAACAAGTTTGTACACTTGAGGGCTAAGGTATATAATTTATTCTTCATACTTTTATTAATATTATGTAAAAGTTTAATTCATTTACTTGTATATTTATTTCGGTGCTACATACTTATCTATCCCGTCCACCAAAAATCTATCGCCACATTATGCGATTAAATGCCAATAATGGTTGATCGTAAATGTCACATTCACTTGACTTTAAGCAAGTTACACGTGTTTAGGTCATCAAGGGATTTTTATTTCGACGTTTTATTTGCATTTTTATTAAAGTTATACTAATTTATTTGTTCTTTCGTTATTTAAAAATAAAAATTAAGTCAATTTATATAATTTGGCGAAAATGGTCAACGGGATTACTAAGTATTACCTTTATTTCCAAGTTATACAATATTAGTTAAAAGATATTAAAAAGGGCATTAAAATTAATAGTACAAAAAAAAATTCTACTCGGCCATTATTATTTAAGGACTTCATATCCAACGCCATCATATAAATTGCGTTTCTGAGACAGAGAGATACATTCAGTTTCATTTACAATTGAGAATTTGATAATTATATTATAGACATCCATACTTAAAATGTTTTACGAAAATGTCGCATTTTGAAATATTCAATGGGAAATAGAAACATGCATTTATAATTTTTTCCGACTATAAAAAAAAGCATTCATTCAAACATTGTAATTTTGAGTTATTAAGGAAAAATAGTAAATTAAATGTATGTTGAAAGAACTGAAATAATTAAGATATTAAGTAGCCTTATTATTTACACTTCGAGAATAATTATTAAGGAAATCTTTAATATCACAAATTAACTATGTCTCTGAAAAAGAAAAGCAAATACGCTGCTCTTGCACAGAAATTAATACGATGGGTTACTACTAGAATCGTGCAAATAAATGTATGTAAATGAAATGATAGCTAAAAAAAATAAATTATTAACGTGGTATTTTTTCGGTTTCTGTAGAGGACTCTTTGTTGCTAAGCAACTCCATCTTTGATTATTTACGTATCAGTCTTTTTTTTTTTTTTTTTCGCTAAAGTAATGATTATAATGCTCTCTCAAAGGTGCATATCAGTTTCGTTAAAGATAACAAAAAAAGAAAAAGAAAGAATAATATAAGATTCTCACAAACGAAAATATGATTATGAGTAGTAAACGGAATTAGATTTAATGGAAGATGCGAAAAGTAATAAGATTTAAAAATATATATATTTCTCAGATTTTCAAATGTTTAGACATTTTAGATAGGGTAAGTTAAGGAAAGTCCCCACCCCCTTAACCACACTAATTTTTTTTTCTGTAGTATTTTTGTAGTGTACACTTAAGCTATCTACTACAAATTTTATTTAGAACTTCATAAAAAATATTATCGTAATATAAATATCACATAAAATGGCATTTTTATCAAAAACTTAATCAATGATTTTTGCCTGCTATCTCGTACCTCAGGGTGAGACGCCTCATTTGATTGCAATAGATGCTCCAGCGAGTACCTCTATGGGAGTAGGAAGAAATATGGCTGCGACCTATAAGCTAACACATTATTCGACACCTGTCTCAACAACATTCACTAAAAATTCCTGAAAATTTTCTACTAAATACATTATATCTCATCTGCTACTATCTCTATTGTAAAAGAACATACAAGAGCCAAAGATACATTTTTTGATGAATATAACTTTTAATTCAAGAAATAAATCGCTGTAACTTCGACTTCTACGCTTTTTTATAACGATTGAGAATAAAAGAACGTCACTAGCTTCTTCAAATGCCCAATAGGTGAAATACAGTAATTCGGGCCAATTAACCCCACGAGGCATCTAACCCGGATTTACCCTAGTAAAAATAATACATAAGTGTAACGAGTGTAAGGTGCATGAGATAGACAGAAAGGTATAGACTGAAATGCAGGAAAGTAAATTCATTTTATTAACCATTTAGAAAAATGGTTAATAAAATGAATTTACACTATGACAAAAAAGTAATAAAAACTACAAAAAAAAAATATTAATAACTCAGAAACAAATTGAGATACAACTTTCAAACAAATTGCATTTAAAAGTACATTTTTTTCTCTATACGACGGTGTAAAAAGTAATATTGTGGGATGTTTAAAAGTTTAAGAATGAATTTCATTTAAAATTGTTTGTTAGATTTCTTGGACGATGGAAAAGCCTTTTCCCGAACAGCCAATGAAATGCTTGGATAATACGTAAGTTTCAGGAAATTTGACGAGTCGCAGACGATTTTTTTGGCTTGCAATTTTTACTTGTAATAACACTATTAATGTTTAATTTATGGCGTACGTAATGTATGATCAAGTCCGTGCGATTTTTTATGTCTTAAATTTTAGTCTTCGAAAAAATCATTTTCCAAATGGTCGTTGTAATTTGTTAAATTGATTTTTTTTTATCTTGTATTTGTACTGAATAATCTACCAGATCTACCAGTAACCGAAAAATAGGAAAAAGAATCGCGATACAGATTGCACAGAAATATACAGCAGCGCATGGATCTAAACAACGAAAAATTTAATTGTGAGAATAGCAAAATTGTCACAGGAATTAAGCAGTTGCAGGAATTTTAGAGCTGCATTGTAAAAAAAAAAAAAAAAAAGATTTGTTTCTTAATTTAGAGAAACATAATACAACCACAAAATAAATTTTAACAAATAACCTCTTCCGAATTGTCGAGGAGTCCAAAAAGAATTCTTTGACTTTAGCAACCTAATATATTTCCGATTTTTAAACCAATAATATTTTTGAGATTTAAAGACTCATTTATAAAAAACAAAGTCTCTTTTGCTGTTATTGATTTTGCGAAACGTTACCGCGAAGCTTTTATATTGCACTGTCAGAAAAATTCGTCTTTATACACTAAATTATTTGTCTTTTTTAAACAAATAATTTTCGTAATCCTAGAAAACATGCTTATTCCCGTTAATTCTTAACGGGAGTCTGAAAAAGAGGGGGAAATTAAATTTATTCCATGCGCGCATGCCTATTGGTTGTATTAATTCGAAAGTTCAAATTTATTTTTAAAACGAAAAACCGAAAAATCAATAAAGTAAAATTTTAATTTATTTTATTTAAAAACAAACAAACGAAAATAATTCTTCTGTGTTTAATAAAGTAGCACTGTTCTCATTCATTTAAATTTATTTGCAATTGATTTTATAGAGTATTAAAAAAAAAATTGTATGTAAAATATATTCTAAACGAAAACATTTAAAAAATACACAGTAGTTCAATCAAGTTTAGAAAATCGATTTTATATATATATATATATATATATACTAGGGGGCTATGCCCCTGCAAGCTACGCTCGCCAACCCCCGTTCAGACACTGTAGAATCTAAAAGCACGCTAATCTGATCGGTTTTAAAAAGATTAGAGAAGATTGAATTGTACTGAAAAAACCTGTAGCGATCTCCCTCTAAACGGGTTTCCATTCAATTCCCTTTGATTGCAAAAATTTAAGGTAGAATAAGTTGCTGTTAAGACATCCAATGGTTGTTTTTGTGTTTGGTTAAAGAAGATCAGTTAAACATTTGAAAAGAAGCTAAAATAAAATGAATAAATAAACAGAGTCTTTGTCTCTCGGTATTTTTTAACAGCGTTATAAAACGATTGGCATAATACAATTACTAAAATTTGCTGCTTTAACCCCTTCAAGGGCGGTGATTCATTTTTGGACCACTTAATTTTAATTCTTAAATGCCATATTAGCATCAGAATATTGGGATGAAAATTTCACTTTTATTATGTAAGTGAACAAAAGCATTTTTGTATTTCGAAATTTGTTTGTAAATTCTAGTGCCATCCACGGATTTCAAGATTTTACGAATAGAAGTGCCTTGTCCGTGAAAGGGTTAATCGCATATTAATGTATTTATTATTTTAAAGTTTCCTTTCCCTTTTAATATTCACGTGTAAATACAATTTTCAGGACATAATTTTCAATATTTTCCTGCCTTTAACACGTACTCATTTAATAGTAATTTTAAAGTTTTTTTTTTTTTCTGTTTTTAATAGTCACGTGAAAATAAATTTTTAATCGTTAGGAAATATTATTCTTTGCGCTGTTTTTAAAATTGAAAACAATCTCTATAATAATAGCCTAAGTCATGTGACTATCATCAACAGCTCCAGGCCGATCCCTTCGCTTTTTATATTCCAGGCAGCCATTTTGGTACTTTAATGTTAGCCAGCCACAGGTGTGATAAGTCGCCGAATATTATTCTATCCCCATTATTTCGTTTATATTATAATAGTCCAAGTCATGTAACTGCCATAAACAACGGGCTGATTCCTTCGCTTTTCATAAGAAAGGTTTCCATTTTGATTAAAGAATCAAAATTATTTTTTCGAATAAAACTACATAAAAGTTGCCATGATCGCAAAGAATTCCTTGTACTTTTATGTTAGCCGGGTGAAAATCACGCCAATAGCTTTTTGTTTTAACTCGCCAGTTAGCATTTTTTTATTTTTCGAGTGGTAAATTAAAACGTTGCTACTTGGTTATCCCATCGATCAAAAATCTGTCTCCAAACTATAAGATTAAATGCCAATAATGGTTGATCGTAAATGTGCACATTCACTTGACTTTAAGGAAGTTACACATGTTCACGCCATCAAGTGATTTTTATTTCGACGTTTTATTTGTATTTTTATTAATGTTATACTAATTTCTTTGTTCTTTTGTTATTTAATATAAAAAAATATGTCAATCTGTATAATTTGGCGAAATTGGTCGACGGGAGAAGTAATAACATTAAACCGTTGCTTTGAAGTGGAAATTAAATCTCATGATTTGTTGCATTGTCACATACGCACCGGGTTTGGCGTGATTTTTTTTTTTTTTTACAATTTGGCGAAAACCTCGTTTTCAAATACCTGTTACATATGTATTTTTAAATTATTTTCTGTTATCTTTAAAATGAAATAGCAATAAATAAAAAAAATAATTAATAACTATAGACCAAAACAACTTATAACATTTTTTGTAAATAAAAAGAAAATAAATTCAAATAAACATTTATGACATCTTATGCGTATATGACATCTGTGCCTAATATTTTTCTTTTCATTTCGTTTAAAAAAAATAAAGAAGTGAAGGACATTTATTTTAAATGTTTCTGTTTGTATTAAATAAAATGATAATGAAATACAAATTGAATTCTGAATAAAAGTAACATGATGCATTTCCTAGCATACATTTAAGGGAGGCCAAACTCGTCGCCAAATTAATTTAAAATAACCTTTTCTAAAATATGAAAAAAAAAATATCTGTTATGATTAAAATTTGAGTTGTCATCATTAGAAAAAAAAGTATTTAAAATTAGAAAAAAATTAATATTTCGAAAACTAATTCTAATTTTAAAATTCTAATACCAGTTTTGAGATCTGTGGATCAATACGGATTTTTGGTGGTAATTTCATCGCAAGGTATTCCATATTTTAGGAGAAATTGCCGTGAAACGTAATCAGTTGTTTAATCAGTCGTTTCATAGAATCGTTACATAAATTCGTTTCAATTCAATTCATTAGGATTTTATATATATAGGGTAGATATATATATATATATAATAATATACATATTTTACATCTAGCAATCAAATTATGTCATTAAAAATGTGTCTAATATGTAATGATTTTTATCCTCTATTATTCTATAAGTGTCAAAACACCAACCATTATTTCATAACGACGAAATGTTTCTGATATTAAGTTTAAATTTCCGAGCTTTCTGAACAAGAAATTTAACAAGCAATACCAATTCCCCATTTGATTAAAACCACCCGTATCTTTATTTAAAACTCTCGCTCTACCAAATGCTCACTGGCAGAGTGGCTAAGATGCTCGATTCGAAACGCGCTGTCCCAGGTTCAAAACCAAATGGAAGAATGATGTCTTTTTATAAAAAAAACTCTTTTTTTTCATGCTCACTGGCCGAGTGTTAAAGATGCTCGATTCGAAACGCTCTGTCCCAGGTTCAAAACCAAGTGGACCTATGGAAGAAAGATAGACGTATTTTTCAAAAAAAAAAAACCATTTTTCCATGCTCACTGGCCGAGTGGTTAAGATGCTCGATTCGAAACGCGCTGTCCCGGGTTCAAATCCAAGTGGATCTATGGAAGAAAGATGCATTTTTTTAAAAACTCCTTTTTTCATGCTCACTGGCCGAGTGCCTAAGATGCTCGATTCGAAACGCACTGTCCCAGGTTCAAAATTAAGTGGATCTATGGAAGAAAGATCGACGTCTTTTTTGAAAAAAAAAAACCTTTTTTCATGATTGCCGGCTGAGTAGTTAAGATGCTCGATTCGAAACGCGCTGCCCCAAGTTCAAAACCAAGTGGATCTATGGAAGAAAGATAGACGACTTTTTTGAAAAACTCTTTTTTTCATGCTCACTGGACGAGAGGTTAAGATGCTCGATTCGAAACTCGCTGTCCCAGGTTCAAATCCAAGTGGATCAATAGAAGGATGATAAACGTCTTTTTAAAAAAAACTCCTTTTTTCAGATTATGGAAACTTTTTGTCCTAAACGGTTAAAAACAAAAACGCAGATTTCTTCGATTGTCGCTTATATACCGGTAGCAGTGCTGCCAGGAATATTTTCGTGAATTAAAGAAAGTATTTTTGAATTTGTGCATTAATCAGATTTGCCAAGCCGGAATATCACTTTCAGAATACTATCGATTCTCATTTAAACATTTTCACTGTCAACAAACCAGCTTTATAGACATAAATGATAAATTAACAGCATTAACATAACATTAATATTGTTTTATTACTCCTGCATTTATAAATTCAGTTACTGCATTTATAAATTCAGAAAGTTTTTACTTGAGAACGGATAGCATCCTAAAAACGTATATTCCGTGTTCAGAAAAACTCATTATTATAGTATAAAAACTACTCGGAAACCTTTCCGAAATGATAGCAAAAGGAACTTTGTTTCTATAAATACTTCTTTAAATCTTGAAAATAGATTAGTTTCAGAGATTTCTAAAAATAAAGGAACACTTTTCGAAATCTTGGATAACTCAGAAGAGTTTATTATATATTTTCGATCGTGATTATTGTATATTTTTGTAGATTAAGAAATATTTGTGTTTGTTTGCAATGTATGAAATAAATTAAAACACAAATAAAGCAATTTAACAAATTACAACGACCATTTGGAAAATGAGATTTTCAAAGACTAAAATTTAAGAAAAAAAAATCGCACGGAGTTGATCATACATTACGTACGCCATGAATTAAACATTATTAGTGTTATTACATGTAAATATTGCAAGATTTCCTGAAACTTACGTATTATCCACTTGAAACTTACGTATTATCCAAGCATTTCATTGGCTCTTCGGGAGTCAGATTTCCAAGAAATCTGACGACCAATTTTAAAGGAAATTTCATTCTTAAGCTTCTAAACATCCCACTATATTACTTTTTACACCGTCGTATGGAGAAAAAAATGTACTTTTAAATGCAATTTGTTTCTGAGTTATTATTTTTTTTGTAGTTTTTATTACTTTTTTGTCATAGTGGCAACAGAAGTATACATCTCTGTTGAAAGTAAAGGGAAATACAGATTACTGTATAGACCAATCAGAAAACGAATAAAATGTGGATTAAACCAATAAAAAGCTTCAGATATGCTTTTGATTTCCCACCCTGACAAAGATAGTAACCATTTTTCCAAATGGTTAATAAAAATGTAATAAAACACATGATAAAAATTAACTAAATATCGCTATGAATAAAATTATATTTTATCTAAAATGGTGGAAGAATATATATATATATATATTCAAAATAAAATCGCTAATGCAGTTAAAAGAACATTACGACGATTATTAAGAATATTCAAGACTACTTTCATTTCACGTGAAAGTTCAGTAACATTTTCTAAAATTTTATAAATTTTAAAGTTACAATGGTATAAATATAATTTTCAAGAAAAAATATTTTAACAAATGAAGACATTCAGTTCAAATTTATCCATATATTCGACAATCCGGACCCGGATGACTGGAATTCGGATAACTGCAGTTTTAATACGTTAATAAACAATTTCTAAACACATTCACACAGAATTTTGTATCTTTCTAAAATTCTCTTTTTTTATTTGTAAATGGCTAATGTATTTTTAATAATTTATATTAAAAACATTACTTTTTCTTTGAAAACTAATAATTAAAAACAAATGTCTTGCAGTTCATTTTAGCTATTTCTAATCAAATATTTATAGTTATTATTTGTTTTTTAAATCGAATATATATACTAAAAAGATGGAAGATTCAGAAATTAAAGAATAATTTCTTTAAATTTTCTCAATCAAATTATGTTACTTTTTATAGCATCCAATTTCTCCGAAATACTATTACTAGAAAAGTAAAGAGAACTAATAATTGATTTGAAGCACCGTTGCTCAGCAACGTTTGATTTTTGTTTGTTTCGAAATTCAATAAATGTAATTACTTTTGATTCGAAGATTTTTCTTTTTTGCGTCATTATATCTAACATATATATAGCTATATATTTTATTTTAATTAGAAATTTCTATTGTTTAATGAGTAAGTGAACTCTTCCAATTATAAAAAATGCCTTGAATGTTATAATTGGTTTTAACTTATTTAGTTTATTAATCATTATATTTTGAATTAAATTTCATAGAAATTCTTTTCAATTTCTTTAATATTGTTATATTAGCATTGAAATTTCCTCCTAATTTACTATAAACCTAAAAATTCCACTATTAGTTAACTGTAATTTTCCAGATTCAATTGTCTTATTCTGAAAATAGCAGAAAAAAAAATAAGTACCCAGCTAAACTGATGGCATTGAGCTTACAGTCTATTCACCACTAATTGTATATTATACTCTTATTTCAAAGAATAATGCCCCTGGAAAAATAAATTAAGGGAATTAGCCCCCGTTTCCCCTCTTTATACTCGTACTTAAGGGTCCTGTCCCTGCCGGCGAAGACACTCACGAGCTAATGCTAATCCTATGGGGAAGGATTTTTCTAATATCTCGTTTGCATTTCGACATTTTTAAATAATTTTTTTTTTTTTTTTTTTTTTTTTTTTTTTTTTTGCATTGGATAGCCGAGGTCCGTCTCTACAGCGCACTTTGGTTACTTTTTTGATTTTGGTCGCAGATATTCTTAATAAAGTTACTTTCATTTTCAAAACCGATTCTGAAAATGAAAGTGTCCTTCTAAAAAATATCTGCAACCAAAATCTAAAAAGTAACCAAAGTGCGCTGTAGAGACGGACCTCGGCTATCCAATGCAAAAAAAAATTATTTAAAAATGTCGAAATGCAAACGAGATATTAGAAAAATCCCTACCCATAGGATTAGTATTAGCTCGTGAGTGTCTTCGCCGGCAGGGACAGGACCCTTAAGGCTGTTCTCAACCGCTCTGCTCAACAAGCGCGAAATGTTTTGACGCATTTACAAATTGATTTTTTAACAGAAAGATATAAAATTGGAAAACCTCACCATGGAAGCGATTTGGGATCGAACTGTTTTTTCCATTTTTTGATCAATAAATTACTTATTGAATTATAAACGATTTTGATCACGTAACACGGCATTTTTCTCCCCTTACTGACTGGATTTTCTTCTTTCGTTCGGAAGTTCAGTTCAAAATGCCAACTTTGATAGTATTTTCTGAAAGATCTATTGCGTTTACAAGAAAACGGAAAAATGACATAGTTTCTGAATAACAACACCTTCTAGTTTCATGCGTTTCCGGACAAAAATGAATTAAAACTTATGTCAGAAAGTTGACCCTTTGGATTTAAGAACAGCCCTAGGGGGACCGGGAAAATCCTATCTCCGCCATATTAAATTCATCAACTTTATGTACCTTTTTTCTGAAAAAAGGTGAAAGATAGAGGTCTAGATTTTTTAGAGTAGTTAGAATGACATGCTTTGCGTATTTTAACAGACCATTTTTTTTCTAAGTGAAACTGAAAATTAATTATTAATTATTTATTGAAAGTCATTTTTAAATTAGCATTTTTGGGAAGATTTCACTGCCTAAAATAAATAATTCTCAACAAATCGTTAAATCATGTGTTAAAGTATACAATATAACATAAGTTAAAAAAAAAAATCCGAGTTCTTAATTTAATAGATATTGAAAAAAAAAAATTAACACAAACATGAAAAACCCAAGTTTTGAGAAACAGTCAATTAAAGATTTAAATGGCCATTAAGCCCTGAAGTACTTTTAAAAAATAATGAATAATTCAAACACTTCTTTTTTTTAATACATAAACATGTGTGACACATCGATGGAAAGATAAAAGTTTAAAATATTTAATGATATAAAAAAGTAAAAATCGATTTTTTCACCAAATTTCGCTTACCCGGTCCTTTTAACCGAAGAACCTCCAAATCTAATCAGGGAAGCGCCTTATCGGAATAAACCGGTATACCAAATTTGAAGCAAATCGGATAATTCTACATAAAAAACACATTTATCTAAATTAAAGGGGGTTAGCTCCCTTTTCCTCTTTTATACTTCACCAATGAACCTCCAATCTATCCAGTTAAGTGCTTTATCAGAGTAAACCTGTATACCAAATTTGAAGCAAATCGGGTAATTCTCTGCATGACAAATCCATTTAGCTAAATTAAGGGGGGATTAGCCCCCTTTCCTCCTTTATACTTAACCAATGAACCCCCAAAACTAATCAGGGAAGCGCATTACCCGAATGAACCTAGAAAAAAAAATGAAGCAAATCGGATTTTTCTATCAAGAGTTATCGCGTAACATACATACATACATGCATACGTACAGTCGTGGAAAAAAAAAAGTAAACACCCCCTACTAACTCCTCAACAAACTATCGTAGAAGAAAGTTACTGGTACCGAACGATTGGAAATAAAGTCTACTTTTAAATGATATATATAAAATTTGCTTAGGGGCCACCTACATATTAAAACGAACCATAATTTTGTTTTTTTCAATAGCAGTACACAATTCTGACAGCATAAATGAACCCTACACCCTTCAATTACTCTTAAAACAAATTTTTATGCATTTCGTACCATAAGTTTCCGAGAAATTAATTATTTTAAAACGAGCGTATTTTAAGGGCTGTATCCAAATTGAAGTTCGGTACTGAATTATTAATCGAGAGAGCTCCCTTCTTGATCAAGGCACCTTAAGCAGTCAATTAAGCATGTTAAATTACAGGATAACATAAGAAATTTCAAAATATTTAGTCACTTCTATCATAGACGGCCCCTTAAACCATCATTTTGCCGTTTTTTAAGCATAATTTGAAAACTACTTGGAAGAAATTTTGAAATTTTGGATTTCCTTAAAGCAGGACTTAATAAATCTGAATCCATCAAAGAAATTGTAGGTTGCAATTCATAATTTTTTTAATATTAATTTCACAATTCATAATTCATATCGGAAAATTATAAAAATTGCAAATTTAACGTATTTACGTTTGGATATATTAGTACTATTGCTACAAAAAAATAAATAAATAAAGCATTGCGATCATAATTTTAGAAGTTATAAATAAAAATATGAAAAAGTAATTTAACATGAGAAGCACTAAATTTTGAATATTTATAATTCAAAAACTTATCATTCAAATGACTTGAAATTTGGTGTCTAGGCACAGTTTGAACCAAAGATTTGAAATATCTCGTTAAAATTGGGTATTGCCATTGAAAAAAATGAAGTTTGGATTCTTTTTAATATGTAGATGACCCCCTAAGAAAATTTTATATACATCATTTAAAAGTAGACTTTATTTACAATCGTTCGGTACCAGTAACGTTTGTCTACGATAATTTGTTCGACTGTACATACATACGTACGTACAGTCGTGGAAAAAAAAGTAAATACGCCCTACAAACTCCTCAACAAATTATCATAGAAGAAAATTATTGGTATCGAGCGATTGGAAATAAAGTCTACTTTTAAATGATGTACATAAAATTTGCTTAGGGGGCCATCTACATATTAAAACGAATCCAAACTTCTTTTTTTTTAAATGTCAATACCAAATTTTAATAAGATATTTCAAATCTTCGGTTCAAACTATGCCTAGACACCAAATTTCAAGTCATTTGATAAGTTTTTGAATTATAAACTTTCAAAATTGTGTGCTTCTAATGTTAAATTAGATTTTCATATTTTCATTAATATCTCCTGAAATTATACTCCTAATATGCTATTTTTTTGTGTAGCAATAGTACTAAAATATCCAAACATAAATACGTTGAATTTGAAATTGTTGTAATTTTATGATATGAATTATGAAATTAATATTCGAAAAAATTATGAATTGCAACCTACAATTTATTTGATGGATTTCGATTTATTATGTCCTCCTTTATGGGAATCCGAAATTTCACATTTTTCTTCCAAGTAGTTTTCAAATTATGCTTAAAAAACGGTAAAATGATGGTTTAAGGGGCCGTTTATGATAGACGTGGGAAGATATTTTTAAATTTCTTATGCTATCCTGTAATCTAGTAGTCTTCAATGACTGCTTGAGTGACGCTTAAGATGCCTTGATCATGAAGAGGGCTCTCTCGGTCAACAATCCTGTGCAATTCAATTTGGATACAGCCTCTAAAATACGCTCATTAAAAAAAAATTAAATTCTCGAAAACTTATCGTACGAATTGCACAATAATTTATTTTTAGGCTAATTGAAAGGTGTAGAGTTCATTTATGCTGTAATAATTCTGTAATGATATTGAAAAAAAGAAAAAAGACTTGAAATTTGTTGTCTAAGCATAGTTTGAACCAAAGATTTGAAATATCTCGTTAAAATTGGGTATTGCCATTGAAAAAAGTGAATTTTGGATTCCTTTTAATATGTAGATGGCCCCCTAAGCAAATTTTATAGACATCATTTAAAAGTAGATTTTATTACCAATTGTGTGGTACCAGTATCTTTCTTCTACGATAATTTTTTGCAGAGTTAGTTGGGGTGTTTACTTTTTTTCCTCCACGACTGTACATACAGAACCTGCGGACACATTATCTCTCTGGTTTTGATAGCCTGTAAGCTAAAAAAGTAAGATTTTTAAGATTACTTTCCCGAAATGGCAAGATACATTTAATGATAAATATGCGGAAAATCGATCATTTAAAATTCTTATGAATAACTTTATTTTTAAAAAAGTATAAAACAAGAACTGGATGTCTAGTGACACTATATTTGATATTTCTTGATTTAGCTAGTGTTTGTTGCCATGTTCTACTATATGTTTTGCATAAGTTTTTTCACACAGTTTTCCTGTTTCCATTGCC
Organism: Maratus speciosus; assembly: GCA_963932465.1. Lineage (NCBI taxonomy): Eukaryota > Metazoa > Arthropoda > Arachnida > Araneae > Salticidae > Maratus > Maratus speciosus. The sequence goes on from OZ010789.1 coordinate 382,634,371, forward strand.
GTGTGCTTCCACCTTCTCTATTTAATGCATTTCCACGTTCGAGTTCTTAAATTTATCTGAGATCGGATATCTACAGCTTGCATTGGAATATTCATATTTCTATAAAAATCGTTTATTCGATGAATCCGATAACTTATGAAATAACTGATCATGTCAGTGACGCATGTCTAAGTAACATCTATCCCTGTGAATATCTGCATCATTCAATGAAATATGCAGGTTTCTAAAAAATCGTTTATTCGATTAATCTGATAACTTATCAAATAACTGATCGTGTCAGTCAGGCATGTTTACGCACCATCTGTCATCCATATTTCAGATTCTTATGGTGATGTGCCTGATATTGTTATCGAAGTGAAATAATTGTACGTTACCTGATTACACCTCACAATAATATTGTAGGGATATCTATGTGAATATCTAAATCATGAATTGGAATATGCAGGTTTCTATAAAAATCGTTTATTCGGTGAATCCGATAACTTGTCTTTATCAAATAACTGATCATGGTAGTCACACACGTCTAAGCACCATTTGTCATCCATATTTGAGATTCTTATGGTGATGGACCTGATATCGATATCGAAGTGAAATAATTGTAAGGTACCTGATTACACCTCACAATAATATTGTAGGGATATCTATGTGAATAACTAAATCATGGATTGGAATATGCAGGTTTCTATAAAAACCGTTTATTCGGTGAATCCGATAACTTGTCTTTATCAAATAACTGATCATGGTAGTCACACACGTCTAAGCACCATCGCACAGTGGAGTATTTGGTGGATTTAGCTGGCCAAAAATATTTCTTAGTGAAAAATTGGACTAAAGTTTATCATTGATTAGTTTATCTTATTACTATCACTTTTTAGTAGTTTTCTTAGAAAAATACATTATATATACATATATATATATATATATATATATATATATACAGGGTATATGGAAAACATTGTAATATGTAAAAATGACTTTAATGCAACAGAATATTAGTGAATATATTGTATTCTATCCGTCAATACAAATGTATTTTTTCATATACAGTGAAACCTCCCTGTGCGACCACCTCTATTAAGCGACCACCTGAACGACCCTTTTTTCATGGAACGAAATTTATTCCCATAGGCTCAATACTAATTTTACCTCCATTCAGAGACCACCCCAATTGAACTGCCTCCATGAGCGACCAATTTCTTTGAAGAAAATGAAACAAATTTCGTTTTTTCCTGGTCACTTTTGAAAGTTTTTATTAGGAAAATAATTTCTGAGAGCGCATTGTTCATCAAAACTTCTAAACTAAGTTTAGAATTTTTTTTAATATATGTAACTATTAAATCTTTAAACCCCTTTGTGCCTTTTTATGTCCCTTATAACCAATATGAATTTTTTTTTTCAAGAAAGAATGCTTATTCCTATTTCATTCATGCCGTCTTTTCTGAAATTCAGGCTTGATATATTTTTTAAAATCATTTTTTATTTGTAGCTTTTGGTTTTCTGAATAATTATTTTTGTTAACAAGATAATCCTCGAGAAATTCTAGTTTTTTTCTCGAAATCAGGCTAATTCTGGTTATCCATAAGGTTGAAGAGTTCTTGTCTTGATATAATTTTAACTCCAGGTGGACCTGAAATAATTTTGTACAGAAAATAATAAGAGTAATTAATTTTAAAGATATTTAGCTTTCAGAATTTTATTTAAAAATGCTCATATATAGAAACACATAATTTTGTCTAAAAAAAAATCCATCCTGACACCCTGACAGTTTTTTAAAGTTATTAACTGCCTAGCTGATGCATTTAAACTGAAAAACATCAGCTAGAATCATCGAAAAGCATAAAAAATTCCTTATACACTATACAAATTTTAAAAATATAAATTTGATGCTTGATCTTACATTTTAAAAACCATATATAAACATATGATATGTAATATAAACACATTTACTTGGCTCTTTTGAAATCTAAAAATGATTGATATAAGTAAGATTTTAAAACAAAAAACTGACTTAAATAAGTAGTCGCATAATCGAAGTTGAAAGTACGGCAGATCAAACTATTTCTACAAGCAAATATTAACTGTCGAATCATAAAATCGAAGTTGAACAAAATATTGATCATAAATATAAATTTTAATTATTTTATGTCGTAGACGATACTTTCTGACAATATTTGCAATTTATCTTTCCTAAAATATAATTATTTTTAATTTCTTTTAATGAAAATGAAACATTTATCATTTAAGGTAACACAACGTGCTTAAAATAAAGTATTCCAAATTACCTATTATTCGCAGATATTTTTTTCAACGTTATTAATTGAATATCTAGATCTCATTTAAATTATGAGATCTAGAAAATTATGAGATCTATGAAAATTGAGTGTTTTTTTTTGGACGATGAGTCCAAAAAAATCATTTGGACTCATCGGGAAGTGTAACGAATTTTTTATAGAATAGTGAAATTAAAAGCACAAATTTCAAACATGTTCGATAGATTTTTTGCCACTTTACAAATTCTTCTAAATAAATAAATATAAACGTATTCATTTGGAATATATAAATATATTTACCTGGACTTTCACAATCCATAATTAAATACTAGATGTATTTAGGAAGCAGACTTTATAAGATATAAACTAAAACAGCGCAACATTTTCTAAGAAGACATATATCATTTTTAAATTTAGAACATAAAAAAAAGTAACATAGAACTTCAAAAACAGGCGCAGACAATATTAAAAAAAAATTATGGGCCATATATGTATATTGGAACTTTTTTATGTCCGTAACGATACATTCTGACAATAATTTCAATTTATCTATCGTGGAATACTTTTCAAATCGAAAGGGAAATGCAAAAATTGTCATTTACAGGAACATACAGTTGTGTGTTTGAATGGAATTCTTCTAAGATCGCAGTTTTTCGCAGCTATAGTTTTCAAAATTATTAACTACATATCTTGAACTGTGATTTAGAATAAAAAAGATCATCCAGATCGACCCTGATGTATAACAAATACTTTATAGAATATTGAAATTAACAACACAAATTTCAAAAATATACGGCACATTTTATGTCGTTTTATCATATCTGTTAAATTAACAAATATAAATATATTCATGTGAAACGTAAACATATATACATGGGCTTTCAGAATTCAAAACTATATGGTATAAGGAAAAGTGTATGGGGAATAAATCACAGTGAAATAAACAGGCACAAAATGGAACTTTAAAGTACAAATAAAAAACTTACTGCTACAAACAAGTTTAACCTTCCCTGGTACCAATTTTCTCGCACAACAGAAAAAAATTATAAATGTACGGTGAATCCCAAATTTATTTATCTTCTTAATTAGCTACATTTTTCTCTCCTCAACTGCGTTTCGAAAAATTGACTTTTTGCCGGTTAAATTTGGAAAAAACTCCTCTGTGCATCGGTCATCCATATTTCAGATTCTTATGGCGATGTGCCTGATATCGATATTGAATTGAAATTTCTGTAAGTACCTGATCACACCTGACACCAGTATTGTAGGGGTACCTACGTGAATATCTACATCATGCATTGGAATATGTAGGTTTCTATAAAAATCGTTTATTCGATTAATCTGATAACTTGATTTGTCACACATATCTAAGCGCCACCTGTCATCGATATTTCTGATGCTTATGGTGATGTGCCTGTTTCCGAGTGTTCTGTTTTCTAGTTAGACTGATCCATTTGGCCATTTTTTCGGTATTTATTATGCATTATAATAAGCCAAACGTTCTCCATTTAATTTAGGTCCGTACTACTAGCCAGGCAATCAAGTGTCGGAAGTCCGGACTGTAAGCCGGCCGATAAAGTGACGGAATCGTATTATTTTCAATCCACTTCTTTGTGTTTTTTGAAGAGTGAATTTGGACGTTTTCTTATTTAAAAATAAGGGCAGCAATTTTTTCACCCAGGTACAAAAAATGGCGTTCTAACATGCGAATATAATTATGTTTAGTTTTTCATTCACGTGCCATAGACGTCTAAGCTTACCTCTTGAGGAAAAACGCAGCCCAAAGCATTAAGGAGCCTACACATAGTTGGCGGGTGAAAAATACATCTTTTTCCTTTGAAATGTCATGCCAATATGAGAGAATATTAACCGGATTATCGAAATAAAACTTCTTTAATTACTGAAAATGATTTACACCAATTCATATGTTGCTTTAGATTATTCTCTGTAAACTTGTAGATTTTGCAGTACTATAAGTAGTTGCATTCTATGAGAAAGAGATAATGAGAGTCTTTGACCGTTTAATTTTATCAGCTATGTGGACTGTCCGGTGCTGTTATAAGCTGAAGTTTGACATCTTTCGAAGTCAGTAATAATTTTGTTTTTGCCATTGTCAGAAAGTTTTGCCAACTAATCGAATGCTCTAAAAATCTCTTTTAAATACTTTGATAAATGATATGCGAAAATATCCAACAATCACGAACCGTGTTTTCAAAATATTTACGGTGTTATCATTTTGCTCCAACGTAAATTTAGCAAAATTTGTATTTTATAACACATTAAAAATATATCTAAAATTTTTGTAAAATGTTGCTGTAATAATCAAATAATATTATGTATTTAATATTATGTATATACTGAATAATATTATGTATATTATGTATATACTGAAATATTATGTATTTAATTTTAAGTAAAAATTTCCGCATTTGCATAGCAAACGTGATCTCGTTTCTTTGTTTTTGTACGGTTTATATCATTTTCAACCCTGCTGTATATTTCAACCCTGCTGTGTGAAATAATTTTCTAATAGCTCTTAATTATGGGATATACTCGGCCCCAACACGCAAGAACTTAAACGTCAAATAGAATTGAACCGAAGTCGGAAACATTAGAGCGAACTTGACCCATTGCAGGATTCTAAACAGAGAATCTAAAATATGTTACTTCAAATTTATTACAACTTTTAATACATGCAAAGGCTGCAGCTTTTCCTACTGCCTTACTTTTTTTAAGATATAGAAATGGGAACAGATACCTTGAAAATTTCGTAGCTTTTCGAAAATAATAACATTTTGAACATTTACGATTTCCAACTAACACAAACTATGCAATCTAAAAAGTCACAGCAAATTTTCTGAGTAATTCTATTTGAACGTCAACTATCACTGACTTCACAAATACCAATTAATATTCTTCATTACCAAGTTAAACTATATTTTATTCCGTGCTTTGAAACGATTTTTAATCTTGCTAAAGTTATACTAAATAATTATAAAGTTGTTTGAAATAATTTCAACATAAGAAGGACTGAAGAAGAATTTTAATCTTGATAACGTTATACTAAATAGTTATGAAATTTTGAAATCATTTCAATTTAAATATTATATTATGCCTACGAGAATTAAGGATTAAACCTGCAATATAATTAAAAAATATATATACATAGTTATTCGTGAATGTTTTAGACTTTTTCTCATAAAATATTTTAAAGCTAATGCGATTAAATAAAATAATGTTTTTAAATTGGTTTACTATATTGTCATTGGTAACATGTAATCATTGAAGTAAAAGTAAAAAAAAAAAAAGCATAATAATAATATCATAGGTAACAAAGAACAAAGATGTGTGATTGAAATATTTTATTTATACGCTAGTGACTCAAATTAATATCTGCTTTTCGATTTTTATTTCAAAAGTATTGTTTATCCCACTGTCGAGCCCACAAAATCTACAAATGAGGCGTGTTACAAATATCTACAAATGCCAATAGTTATGTATTTTTTCTGATATTATTTTTCGTCCCGGTACCATAATCAGGGTCCCCGTTCTTTTCCACGATCAGTGTTCCTTTTCATCTTGTAGAGTGGTATGCAAAATTTATCTTTTATAATAAAATATTACATATTAAAGTATTATGAGTTAAGTCTGAAACATATCATTAAATGAAAATGCATTTCTCCTTCAAAATTTGGATTTATTATTCATGTATTAGTTCGTATAAAAAATTCCTGATTGAACTAAAATTTAATAAATATGTATTAAAACTGACTGATCGTTTGGTATGGAGGAGTCCTCTAGTTTTCGGTAAGTGTTTTTCAACAGACAAAATAACAGTCGTTTTCTCATTAACAAAATAAAATAAAATAATTTTAGTTGAAGAAACATTTTACAATTTGTAAAATAATAATAATAATAATAATAAAAACAGGGCAAGTAGGAGTAGGACTCACGCCACTGCCGCACCATTATGTCATACTACCGTAAAGTTTAGCAAGTACCTAGTTTCTTTACAAATAAAGAAAAATAAGAAGTGCCTACTTATAGCAAATCCAAGAAACATTTAGATATATCGTCTAATTTTATGTCTGAAGTTCATGTTGTACGAAAAATTTCGTTACAGTACGTAAATTTGGCGTGAGTCTCGATTATGGATATTTTACCGCTTTGATTTTCAGATGATAGGCAGCGCGATCTTTTATTTTGTGTATTCAAGGCGTGGCATTGATGGTATTGAGTTAGAAGCTCAAAATATTTACTTTTTACTATATTAGTTGACATTTTTTTCCTTTACATGTACCTTCTTTCATGCCAAATTTAAACATTCTAAATCAACGGAAAGCAGATTACAGGTTTTGAAAGCGAGATTGTAGGAAGAAAACTTTGTTTTAATACCTTAAGTTTTCATTGCATTGAGTTGGAAACAATTGTGCCGTGGTTCTTATTATTTGGTATTAATTTCAAAGGATTTTTTTTATTACTCCTTCGTGGAAAAAATGGTCGTCACAGATAAACGGACAACAAAAGGATCATATAAGTATTCCGTTTGTTCCTTTTGAGTTACGAAATCCTAAAAAAGAAAAAAAAACGCGTTCGAGAATTTTCCCAAGTTATTTAAAAATTAATTTTTTCATGTGATTTTCATTTCATAATAATAAAAAACACAACCTATATAAAAAAAAAGCAAAACAGATTTTCCATAACTTTAACTTTAATATCTTTCGTTTTTGTATGCAAAATCACCAAATCTTAGTTTTCATTCGCAGCATCAAGTGCATTTGAAGATTCCTTAAAAGATTTATGAACACAGCTTGAAAGTACTTCTAATAAGTGACTTTAAATCATAGAAAGAAAAAAAATCAAATGGGATGTCTTTAAGAAAAAACTATTCTTTTATTTGTGTAATAAGTTTTTTAAGATTCGTTTGCCTTAAAAATGATGTGCTTTTTAAAATAACCTCTAATGATTTTAAGACTTCTTAGCTGAGAAGATTAAATTTTATTGAATAAATTAGCTTTATATGAGAACATTTAGAGGTGATTTCTTTATACCGTGCATTAAAAAAAAAAAAAACTTTTGAATTGTCAGAAGTATGTTTCTATCATTTATTTTAAATGTGTTTTTCAAAACATCTGATTTAAATGTCCATAATTTTACTAAGAAAGAGTAACATAAAAGTGTAACTATGATACTTTCAGTGAGTTATATATGTAATTTAGTAATCATATACATTTTATTGAAATAAATGCTTTTATTTATACCTAAAAATACCTCATATTTTTGAAAAATGATTTTTAAAATCTGCATTTTAAAATAAATGAAAATTCCTTAGATGTAACACTGTAATATTAAGTATTAAATCAAATACAAAATAAACTAACATAGGAAATCTACACATGAATTCTTCAGTTGTCTTATTTAAAAATACAGGGAGGGAGGGGCGGGGGGATCTCCGTCATCGTGAAAATAAATGAATTTTGTAATCTATGTTATGTCAGACCTCAGTTTTACAAACTTCAATGTCCCAGTACATCACATTTACGCAAATACCTAGTAAAGAGTAAATACCTACTAAAGTTTAAGAACACTTTAAAGATAAAAATTTCGCCTGTAATTAAACATAAGTTCGTTTATATAATGGAACACGTTATGTATGTATGGAAAAATTATTGTTTTGAAATAGTTTTGAACTCTTTTGTTTGCATATAATTTGCTTACATTTAAATTTTTACGCATATTAATAAATATTTATTACATATATTTAGATAAAATGTAGAATGTGCTTGGAATTTTCAAAAATGGCTATTATTATATATAAATGTGTAAAGTTTATTTTTTACAAAATATCAAAATAAATTAAGAAGAAAAATGTTAAATATTTAAACTAATATGACAATAGTTTGATATTTCTTTATATGTAATTTATGATAGAATTAAAATTTATTTCCCAAAATTAAATACATTATGTTAAAACTGCTTTTTTTTTCGTATTTTTTAATGTTCTCTACGTGTAAATTATGTTAGCAAAACTTTTGTTTGCAACAATTATACTAAAGGATTGGGAACGATATAACCTCAAATTATTTTTATATTATCACAATAACAATTAAAAAGGCAAGTTAAAATCGCTTACCTCCTATAAGATATCACGTTAATCTCTGATCTCAGTTTTTTATTAATTATCATCACAATTGTAGATATTTAAATCCAAGATTGGGTGAGATGTATTTATCATATTCGTTAATCATTGTGACTTAAAGATAAATAAAATATTTATTAAAATTCATAGACAGTAGCAGCTATAAAGCTGCGTGTCTCTCATTGAGACTTTTTGACAACAACTGTACTGAAAACTACATAAAAATCGTAAGGTTAGTTGGGGTAATTGGAGCCACGATGTAACTGGGCCATAGGCCATTTTATAAAAAACTGTTGATGTCGTTTAAGTTTTAGCTTTTGTGAGGAATGCACCTTAATCTCTACTTCCTAAAACAACGTGTGTCAACTCATTCATAACTCTCACTTTGTTATGATAGGTTGTCAAAAATTTACGTTTCTCTTTTTAAAAACAACGTCAATATGATTGAACTTCCTTGGCTTTTTATTAAAATATTGTAAGTACTTTTATTAAACAATCTTTTTTTTTTTTTTAATATCAGGCATATAATGTATATAATTAGGTATCTAAACATATTTACTTCATGTTTCATATGTAAACCCGGTGTCCAAGTTATCCCATAAATTTCAAATAACCCAAAATTCCCTATAATTCAAATGAACGTTAGCTTTTTGAAGCTGAAATGTCAGACGCTCCAGAGTCACATTGTGAAATCATGGCCCAGTTGCCCCAACTAACCTTATATGATTAAAACATTTTAAGTGAATTTATTATACGTAATTAAAGTCATTTACTAAATAATGCTAGAATGTTTATGTCTTTATATAATGGTTTATATAGGTCCCTTACAACAAACAATTATACCTGTTACCTCATATCAACACCTGGTTTATTTTCAAATACATTCTTTAAGACAATTTTATTCAGAATTCCTAAAAAGTGGAGATGAAAGCATCAAGTGGAGTATTTTCGGCTTACTACCGTGTATTTCGAAAACATCTGCGAAACTTGATTCGATGAAAAACGAAAAAACTTGAAAACAAAGAGGGTGAGGTATCAGTGGCGCAAATCTCTTTTATGACCGCATCCATAACACGTTAGGTACGAAAACGCTTTCCACTTGAAAAGGTATAGGTAATATTCTTTCACGAAGATGTTTTTCACGAGAGAGTTTATTTTTGGTTAACAAAGAACAAAAATGTACAAAATCATTTCAAGGTACTGATTTAAACTTTTTTTTCTGATATATTTGATCCTAATAAAGAAAAATAATTTTTAGAAGGGTAAGATTTTTAAATTTTTTTTTTTTTTTTACGTATTATTGGAAGAACAAGAAAAAACTGAAACTAAATGCTTATTGTCACACATACACACACACAAATAAAAGAAAGAAAAAGATTTTCAAAAGAAGAACTGTGGGGAGAAAGTCTAAATATGCTTTATGATCGTAAAGATAACAGATTAAGCATAAAATCTCTTTCCATTTGATAATGCTCCGGTAATACTCTTTCAAGATGATGTATTTAATAAGAAAGTTTTCTTTTTATAAACAAAGAACAAAATAATATGCATGTTGTAGTATTTCAACTTTTTCATTTAAAAAAAGATTTTCTTTTTTTTTAGGATAAATATGTTTTGGAAGTAGGGAGTGCGTGTTTAGCTATTATTTTAAGAGAACTTTTAGTCTTGCTATTCTATAAAGTTATTATCAACATCACAATTACAGCTAACATATTTTTTTTCGTTTGCAATAAATGATATTTTTTAAAAAATGAACCGACCATCTTGCTTTTTTCGAACAGTTTGTTTTTATTTTCATTCGTTTTTTACGTTACCAAACGATTTTTACCATTTTCAATCATCAGTACAACGAGAAGCCGATAGCATCCAATGAAATTTTTTCTTCTTCAGCTAATGTATTTTTTAAACAACTTTGTAATTTAAATCCCTGAAAAAGGGGAGAAAAAAAAGTTATTCAGAAAAAGGGGAAGAGGTACAGACACACGGTGAAAATATGCTGTATGATTGTAGTCATAATGGACTTGTACAATCATGTAAAAGTAAAAATGCACCACAGCCTACGAACACTGCCCAAATTGTAAAAAAATACGACTTGTACCAATCGATTAGCAGTATCGTCCTTTAATCATTGATATACTTAAATTTTGCTTAGGCGGTCATCTACATAGAGAAATTGCAACAAAATTGATAATTCCCAATACTAAGACCTAATTTTGATATGTATTTGGATTTTTCGCTAAATTTTATCTTCGGACATTGAATGGTAAGGCATTCAGTCACGTAGTTAAGGTATCATGCAAGTTTGAAATTCGAAACTTCTAATGTTAAACGTATTTTTAATAGTTGCAAAACACATTGGATTGCGTGTATTTTTTTAAGGATAACAGCGGAATGAGCTGTAATTTATTTGAAGCATTTATAAATCCACTTCTGTTAAAAAAATTACAAGTTTCAATCCATATTTATTTTGAAAATTCATTTAAATATATATACATTTTCGAAACTAATTTTCGAAGAAAAATATGAATTGAAACATATGATTTTTTCGACAGGAATCGTTTTTTATAAACTTTAAATATACGAATCCAAAACTAGTGCTTATTTTGCTTAGAAGTTTTTAAGGTAATCTTTAAAAAAAAAAACCTTCATTACTACCAGTTTTGCAGCAATTAAAAATGAAAGATAAATTAGGAATTCAAAAATTTAAACCTGTATCATTCGTTTGTATTCATCCGTTTTGTATCGGAAGGTACAATTTAACGAAAATCCAAATATGACGCCAAAATTTAGATGTTAGTATTAAACATTTTAAAGTTTGTCACAATTTCTGTATATAGTTGAAACGCTATGCAAAATTTAGGCACAACATTAGTTAGTAGATATTATTATAAATCGGTTGGTACCAATCACATTTTTTATACAATGAGTTTCTTCAGAGCTAATAGTTGGTGGTGCGTTTTTTCCCAAGTCTATTTACTGTTAAACATCAGCAGCAAACTATCCATTCATTCGACCGTTTTTGAAATTAAAGGTTACTTGACAATATTGTAAAGGCTTTTTGAACATATTATTGACCATTTTATGGTTAGAACCGAATAAAATTATGGTTAAGTAACTGTTTTCTATTAAAACTATCCAATGGTTAGACAATTTGCTGCAAATTTTTAACAATGTACGAAACTCCAATACATTTAAAATAAGAATGAAAATTCGTGCAACAGGTATATACTAGAAGAATATTATTTAAAAAAATTATTTTTCATACAATAAAATGAGATATCTAAATAAGCAAATAATAGTAATAAAAAGATAACGCAGAAAAAATCGATTTTAAGGAATTACCGTCTATATCAGGTTACATGTGCAAATTCTTTCCTGCAAGCATATGTATGAACTTTGTAATTCATACAAATTATGTAATACATTCAAAATTAGATAAGTTTAATAATGCATACAGCAACAGAAAACGTACTTCTATCAAATCAAACATAGTTACTCCTGTAATTCAATTGTTTGTGTTTCTCTGTAAACAAATGATAGCTACTACACACTACACAATCTTTATGAAGTGAAACTTAATAATTCTTTTTAATTTCATTATGTTTGAAGTATCACAAAATCTTTAAAATATATCGCAAAAAATTTTCCCCCATTGATCATTATGTAATGTAATTTATGTAAATTTTATAATTGTATTTCCAAAGAAGAATTTGTATTTAGTTATTATTTAAAAAAAGACTTATTATTAGTTTTTATAAAAAGCTTTTTACCAACTGCGTAATCTTTAATAAGTATAATTCCCCATTTTTCAATAAAGAGTAAGATATCTCAACAAATCAACACCTTCCTTCTACCAAACACCTTTCTTTGTTTACAAATGTATTCTTTAAGACCATTTCTTTCAGTCATCCGTAAAATGATAGTATCCAGTGACGTTTTTCCTGCTTACATCCGAGTATTTTCAAAATGATTGAGGAACTTGAGCCCCTGCAAAATGAAGAAAACCTGATGATGTAAAAAAAAGCGGGGGGAGAAGAATACGGTGTGGAAACCTCTTTTATCATCGTGGCCATAACAGACTATGTACGAAACTTCTTTCCACTTGAAAAGATATCAGTAATGGTCTTTTAAGGTGATGTATTTCGCAAAGAAGTTTGGTTTTGGCGAGGAAAGAACAAAAGGGTAGGTATTCCCGCAGTTTTACAAAGTGGTGATTTAAAAAAGTGCTGTTTTTTTATACAATTCTAAAGAAAATAGAGTAATTTTTAAAAAGCGAAAATTTCGTAATTTTAAATTGACTGGCGACTTCTCATCAGAAGCACCTGCCCACAAGACTAAAATTGAAAATTAATTTTTACAAAAATAAGACTTCACTTGTTAATAAATTTTAATTCATTTTCCCATTTAAAAAATGGAACAATACTTGAGTATGTATATTTTACATTCTATTTTGAAAGCGAACACATACATGGAGTCCCAAAAGGTGTACCCACTATTTTAAATGTATAAATTTAATTTATTAACTATAATAAACAGAAAACTTTAATTAAGTCACATATTGCTAAGATAGCATATACATTTTGTGAATAGTAATTAAAAAAAATACAAATAATGTTAATAGCTGGTAATGCATTTTTACTGTCTATACCAATGTACAAAGTAACCATAATAAGCAAACCTATATTTTTTCCGCTTTATAAGAGATAAAAAGAACGAACAATAAAAATTAAGTGAGTTTTGATTTACCTTTGCACATTAGTTTAAACTTTCTTATAGCCACTCAAATAATCGTGCCATCTATTCGAAAATGTTTAATTTTTTTTTTTTTTTTATACACAAAACTTAAAGGTTATGTTACTGCTAGAAAAAAGAATTTAGGAAACTGGATTTTCTAACAGATATAAGTTACTCATATCACACACACAACAGTTTTCAATGTACTCCTCTTCTGTAGTGATGCAATTCCGTCGACACGAATACGGTTGCTGAAGACATTCTGAGTCTAAATCATTCCCACCATTTACGGGACCGTAACCAAAAACCAATCTGAAACAGGATAGCGTTAGAAAATGGGGGGGGGGGGGGGGGGGGTACGACAGGGTCTTTTAAATACGGCAGCCAATAGCCGGGCCCCAATATGGCGGTTATTATGGGCAACAAAATAGATATGCGTCAGCTCCTCTTGGACATTGCAAAGAGCAGCTTCTTCAATCTCATACGCAGTCTAGAAACGGCGTCCACTGAAAACAAAACTCATTTCCTTCACGCCGTACACCTGCTGCAATATGTGTAATGTTTCTGTCAGGGATTTCTGTTGGATAATTTGCTATTTGCAATTTGTTCTTCGAACGCCATTTTTAATTTCCAGGTAAGCGTACAACTATAGTTCACTGTTACACAATATCTGAAAAAATCCTTTACTATAGATATGCTTCTTCCACATCGCATCTCATGTAACCACAGTAAAATAGTTTTCCTTGCTTCTGATCCGGTTGGAAATATAAATATATTCTGATTAACATAAGCAAGGCACTTATTTCATCTTTCTATCTATTATAATTAAGAAATTACTGTCTTTCACTTTTAGGTGTCTTTTATGGAACACTCAATATGCACTCTATATGCAGCCGTTCATATGAGCCGTTAATTTCATTTATCGTTTTTATCAAATAACTAGAAGGCTTCGCCCCCTACTCTTGTCGGTGTCTCCAAACAAGACCAGAGTCAAACGAAATATATCGGTGAATTTGACTCTGTATTTTAAAACAATATTGACCTTTGGCTAACATGTTCATCCAAATTGCAGAAAACGACAGAAAATATATTGCACTATTATATTTCCTAATGTGTCAGACAAAATTTGGCCTGTTAGATACCAACTCTTTCAGTAGAACATTTACAGAAAGATTTCATAAAGAACGGTAGAACAAAGGCAATATACTAAAGCAATATCTGGAAAAATATTTAACAGTGCAAGTCTCTTTAAAATCCGTCTAGTAAAACTTTAGAAAAACGATAATCTTTTGTAATCGAGTTCACCGGATTATAGATTTTTAACGAAGCAACATAGTACAGTATGCATTATACTAAAATCATTTCTGAAACATTATCTAATTAACAGTGCATGTTCTATCAAAATCAATCCAGTAGAAAGTTTTTAAATGGTTAGATTTTTCAGAGTTCACCTGATTATAGAACATTCACCCATAATTCTATAACTGAGCAGTGTAGAAAATATGTTATATATATTTCCTCATGATATCTAACTCAGAGTGCAGGTCCCATCAAAATCCATTCAGCAGAACTCAAGTTATAAAAAGCCGGAACGAATTTCCCATTTTTATTTTATATATAAACTGCATATATTCTGATATTAAAAAAAGCGATTCTAGCATGCAGTTGCACATTTTCCCTTACTCCATTATAATTTTCAAATCGATTAAGGTGGATGAATCTTTCAAAGAAGGAAATAAAATTTCTGAAAAAAACGTAAATCGCAGAAATTTTTTTTTCTTTTGGTAATTACTTATTTAGTAATACTTTTTTTCCCGTGAAAATGCACAATGAAATCGGTTAAACGATAAAGTATTTTATAAAGTTTTTCCTGAAAAAAACAGACATAATTGTTACGTGTGTTTTGTGTAACATTTTTTATATTGTTGTTGGGTCCTGATTTATTTATTTTATATTCGTCACTAGTTATTAATAATACCAATTGTTAATTATTCTGATTGTCTTTTGCTTCCCAAGACAAAAACCAATAGTAATATTTAATTAACCCTTTTTATGGACCACAAATTAGCATGAAATAATTCCCACCGGTATCCAAAATATATGTAAACACATAATTAATAATTTCGAATAATAAATCTATATCCAACTATCATAATTAAGACCAATCAGGATAATAACTGACCCTACTGTTTCTATGAGATCCTGACATATCATAATATTGTCATAATAGGGTTTATAAATAAATACTTGTCAAATAAACATTTAATCTAATATTTAGTAGAGCATAACATTAGTTCAAAAAGCATTATTTAAAAGGAGATGGGGGAAATAAAGCAATAAGTAGGAATGTCAAGTTGTCAACGAAACTTCACGATCGTATAAAAATATCTCTTTATCTTGTGAAATGTTGAGTTTTGTGTATTTTAAATTTATTATTATTATTTTATATTTCTTCCTGTTAACAATTAATATTATATAGTTTCCTGAAATCCAACTAAAATTTCAAATTATAGATGATTTTTTTTATTAACAATCCCATTATATTATAAGGTATATTACCGTTAATTAATATATTTAAGATTATTTTCAAACCTGTAAATGCCCACAATAAATAAAGGTGTTATACGTTCAGAAAATTGAAAGGGACAATGAAGTCAATAAAATAAATCCAGTTAATAAAATTCTCAGTTTATTTAAGGAAATTAATGTATAAATCAGTTTAATTATTCATTTATAAATAAACACCACAAATTAAATCATAGCATAATTACAGTTTATTTCACAATTAATCTCCTCTTTAAATTTCAAAGATATTCATGCATGTATACCTATACATCGTTAAAGATTAATCTTCTTACCTTTACTTCTTCATCTCATTTACATGTATAAAATTATGAAAAGTAGATATCTTAAAAGAGTTTATTCTTTGCAAATAATCTAAACGTTATTATTATTATTATTATTATTATTATTATTATTATTATTACTATTACTATAAATTTATACTGATGACAAATTATTTAACTGCACTTACCATGCAAAAATGTATTACATTTAAATTTCACCCACGAGTCTCTCCAAAAGAGGAATCCCAAATAAATATATAAGAAACCGGGCATCCGACAGAAAGGTTTTCACTAATACTGTTCATTGATGGAGTCAGGGTGTACCACTTCTTTAGATCTTGTAGATTTCTAAAAAAGTTTCTAGGGTCTATTATTTTTTTAGACGGCGAGCACATTTATAAAGGGGATACCTGGAATACCAACATCGGCGTCCGGTACATGTTCCTCAGCCTTGTTCTCCCCAGCTCTTCTTTGTAACAGTATACAGTTTCAGGACTAAGTAAATCACTTCTCGGTTTGGACTGCCCTAGCACACAAAAATTTTCTGATTTCCGACGAGATTCTCAACAAGTGGGTAAGTATGATCGTAGATCGCACAGAGGGTTTCGTTTAATATTTCTTTCAAAACGTCCAGTACATTTATCGCCATGGAACACCTTCTAAATTTTGGCAAATCCTTCCTAAATTATCGTAAAGCTTCAAACAGATCGTCCAGCTATATTTCCTAATTTTGTTCGTGCCCCTCCCTTACCCCCCACCCCTCGAAATGCGACGCGCCATTCTTCTTTATACTTTTTTATCATGTGTTATAAAATATCTTAAAGTTTAAAACAGATCGCATTCTTAGATTTCCTACTTTGAATGAAATCGCGGCCTGTTAGTTCCACATTCCACCAACAGTGAGGGTACTCTATTCTTAACAAAAGCGTATCTGAACGAAACTTCTTTACACAACCTATCAGTAGATATGTTGCTCGAGGGGTGGCGGTCTTCAGCAAGAATTTAAGATATCTGTTCATATTACTATCGGAAATAGTGGTAACTTAACTTTTGACATATTTATATTTAATAAGTAGCATGCATCTGAGGACTCCGTCAAAAAACCGCACCTGAAACGCTTTGAAACCAAAAGCTAAAAAAAAAAAGAAAGATTTTGCCCCCCCCCCCTCTTCCCACCTACCCGAAATTTCACGCGCCATTTTTATAATTTTTTTCTTATGTGTTATAAACTATTTTAAAGTTTCAAACAGATCGCCTTGTTAGATTTCCTACTTTAAATGAGATCGCGGTCTGTTAGTTCCGCATTACACCACGAGGAAGTGCACTCTATTCTTAACAAAACTGTATCTGAACGTAACTCTGTTAAACAACCTAACAGGAGATATGCTAATAGAGGGGGGCTGTCTTAACCAAGAATTTAAGATATTTGCTTAAATTACTATTTGAAAATAGTGGTATGAACACTTTTAAAAATTTTTGGTATTGAATAAGTAATAGTTATCTCATCACGCCATAAAAAAACGCCCGCAAAACAGTACAAAACGCCTTGTCATACTGCCTAATTTTGTTCGTGCCCCTTTCCCCCCCAACCGGAATGTGACGCGCCATTGTTTTTTATAATCTTTTAGTATTTGTTATAAATTAGCTTAAAGTTTCAAACAGATCGCTTTGTTGGAATTACTATTTTAAATGAAATCGCTGTCTGTTAGTTCCACATTCCACCACCAGGAAGCGCACTCTACTCTTAACAAAAGTGTATCTGAACGAAACTCCTTTACACAATCTATCGGTAGATACATGGGTCGGGGGGTGGCGGTCTTGACCAAGAATTTAATATATTTGCTGAAATTACTATTCGAAAATAGTGGTATCAATACTTCTGACATTTTTATCTGGCATAAGTAACATTTATGATCATTAAAATCACTTTTATTGTCACTTTTAAAATAAGTATATAATAAAAGTGAATCAATTAGTGAAATTAGCGCCCCTTCCCCCCTACCCGAAATATAAACTACCTTCAAGTTTACAACAGATCACCTTGCTAGATTTCCTATTTTAAATGAAATCGTGGCTAAAAAAGCAAGTTACTTCATTTTAAAATAAGCATTTCATAGAAATAAAACCAAATATTTAAATAATAAATAATATCTCAGCTTGTAATTAAGATAGAAGATTGAAACGGACATTGATGAAATAAGCGAAAAATATTACGTCCGGATGTAAAAAAAAAACTAATCAAAAAATTTAATAATTTAAAAGTTTAGAATTCGTTTTAAAAAATCCTAGTACGAAAAATCACGTGATCTGCTTAAATTGCTCGGGTGCCAATACGTCTGCAGATAATGATGACACCTGTTTTTAATCTGAGGAAAGAGAACGTTTTTGCAATTTGATAAAAAATCCATGCTTTTGTTGAATTATGAATGCCTTTCCGATCTTGTAATTGGGATTTTTAATTAATAACGTTCGTTAATTACGGCTTTTTCAAAATTTTATGATTTGTCGTAGGATGTGAGGTGTTCAGCTATAAGTATACAAAATTTCAAGTCTCCAACATACATAGTTTCTGAGAACGGGCGCTGTGACAGACGGGCAGACAGACACAGGAGTGAGACAATAGGGTTTCGTCAGATGGACGAAACCAAACCCTAAAAAGGGTCGCAACCAAGACAGGAGCACAATCTCAGGTGTTGACGAGATAACAAATTCAGAATTTTAAAACTGCTCTCCAAAAACCTGCTTTTATGACTCATTTAGGAAATCCAGCACCTAGCGGTAACGAATCTCTTCCACATCAAGCAAATTCAGGCTGTCAATGATAAATAATCTGATCCATACGACTGTTCTCTACCGGGATGGCTTTTGTTTTAAAATATCTACGTTTGCCAAAATTCTCGGGTGCGCCATTATAGTGTAGTTGAGATCGAACGATAGGAGTTGATTAACTTTGAAAACTACTTAACACACTGAACTCTACACACACACACACAGAACTCACATCGAAGAAATCTATTTCTTCTCATTTACTTACATTTCAAACATTTTAAGGGGGGAGGGGTAGTGCTCTTTTTTCCAATCACCACACCCACACCAAATCATAGGTCTTTTATTGCACAATTCGCCCAAACTTTTTTCCTTCCTCTGACGTATAAAATAACTCTCGGATAGATGGCAATAGTTTTTAATGGTTGAAATAAAATTTCTTAGAATGCAGATACAAGAAATATTTATGCATAGTTAAAATTCTTATACATATACTTATAATATTTTATGTAAGAAATAATTAAATATTGAAAACAAAATGTGTTAAATAAAATTGAAATTAAAATGGCTAGATGGCCATCTCTCCTTCAGGCCGTGGAGACATGGCGATCCAATACAAGAAAGAGAAAGTGAAGTTAAATAGCAAAATTATAACACATTTCATATAGTTAATCATGAAAAACATATAGAAATTTGTAAAGATGCAGTTATATGATGGAAAATGAGTGAATAAAACTCGAATAAACAAAATTTTAAGTATAATTTCAATACTTTTCGTAAAATCTTACCACATGTTTGGCAAAGGTCTTGATAAATTGTGCACGTTTAATGGAATCTCTTTAGGTACCTTATGCATTGTACCGAGACATCCTTTTTGGATGTGATATTATATTGTTTTGCATGACCAAGACAGTGATCCTAATCCAATTCCATTTACTTGGAATCTGTAGAATCTGATAATTTAAAATATATTTCGTTTTTCTTCGCTACTGGAAATGTCGTGTGTTATTTTCTCGCGTTAATTTTAGGTTTATTATGTTAATTTAGTATATTTATCAACTTTATGAGTTTCTGTAAAGAAAGTTTCTGACGTTTTTCAGTATTTTCTGAAACAAATAAATCGTTAGGTCTTATTATATTATTAGTATTATAACTATATGATAAAATTAAAAAAATATATCTCAATTAATATATTTATAAACATAAAGGTTACATATTTATTTTAAATTTAATTATATTTAGTTAAAATCATCATTCCGTATTATTTTGAAATATTGATTAAAGGTGGCCATCTGTCCTCGATTTCATGTGGCCATCTCTCCTGAAATTGAAGGACTGATGGTCGCCCAATGTACAGCATCAATGTCCATTGTACGTCTTTGTTTTAGGCTTAGAAGTAAAGATTAGATTATATACGTGCCTTTAAAGTCCATATAGTAAAAAAAATATATAACGTACGTATTGCAAAACATTCAGATACGTAAGTCAAAAAATATTCAACCACTAAATTAAATAAACATTAAAATTACACTTACTTTTTGTAATCGAAAAACACAACTGCACGTCGCTTTAAATATACTCGTTCTATTTCATACGAAATAAGTTTATGTTGCAATATATGATCTAGTTTTGGAAATATTTAGACTGGCCATTTCTTCTCTATGCCATCTATCCTAGAGTTACCCTACATATAATTTAAATATTAAAGTAACGCCAAACCGAGGCCACCTACCCTCGTATCAATATTTGTAACACATGTCTTCCTGGATTACCAGTGTCAAGAATAATTCCTAACTGTACCGCTTTATTGCTCAATAATTCAAAGATAAATGTCGAAAGATTTGAAATTGTTATCAAAAACGGCACAAGTTACGAAACAGAATATGTGTGCCAGTCCCCGAAACGACACACATAACGACAGAACCTCTCCTCCCCGACAATACATCGTGATGTCTCCGTGACAGACTCACAACCTAGATCAATGACCCTTCTGTTTTTTAGAGAAAACTTGCCTATTCGAACTATTTCTCAAAGCCCTTTTACGAATGTATCTATTTTCTAATTTAGACAAACTTGAAAAAACTATAAATCCTTAAACAATATAATTATTTAAAATAAAATTATATTAGTTATCAGGTTTAAATATTATTATTTATGCTATTATTTTTAATTTTTAATTAATTTTAATTTATTTATGAATTTATCAAACTGTAACATAATGACGAATACTCCTGACGTTTTTCAGAGCAAATAAATAAGTAAATAAATATGCTAAAAAAATAACCTTTAATTCAATATAGAATAAAATATAAAATAAACATTTAATTTCATGCATTTTGAACATCAATGTATGGATCTGGAAAAAGCCCGTAGAAACTTTAAAAATTCATAAAACCGGAAAAGTAATCGAAATAAAAAATCATTTGCAGAGAATTGTTAAGTGACAGAATCTTTTTTAAGACAGGAAAAAAACTCAAACATAGCCGCTAGGTGATTCTGACGTACACAACTCAAAGAAAAGATAGGCAAATAGCCTCCAAATCGTTTATTGCAGTTGTATGTGTTCCACATGACCACGACTACACGGGATAAAACACTGCAGGCGAATCAGAAATCCAGTAACGGCAGAGTGCAGCAGGTCCGGAAGTAAGTATGGAATCTCTCGGCGGTTCGCATCTTTTAGTTACGACAGATTGTATGGACCGGATACATCCGATATTTGAAATATATCTATAACCAGAAGTCTGCCGGTATAAAATCTGGAGACTGAGGAGGTCATGGGAACCTACAATTCCTGCTAATGATTTTGTCTTCCACGAACGTGTGTATCAGGAATGCCTTCACCGGAGTAGCAGTGTGACTACGTGCTCCATATTGCATAAAAGTTACTGTAGAAAGCGCATCTCTTTGACGCAAACATGACATGACCGTCTCTCGCAGAAGCGTTAAATAATGTTGCGCACTCACCTTAGCCGTTTTTCACCCATTTGCTGGACAATGCGTTTCAAAAAAGAGGATTCTATGATGAACGAACCTCTGATCCCACACCACACTGGAATTATTGGGGAGTGCAATGGTTTCAGCGTGTATTCAGGTCGATTACACGTCGCCCAGATGCGTGAGTTATGGGTATTAACGTCGCCATGAAGCGAAAAATAAGCTTCATCTGTCCACAAGATATTAAAGACCTAAGTGGGATTCTGTTCGATTTTGGAGAAAGCACACCTCGCAAATGCTTTCATCTGTACTGTATACGCTAGTAAAAGTTCATGGGACGACTGCAATCTGTATGGGTACAGATAAAGGATTCCATGAACTATATTGCTTACCCAGAATGGTAGTAAGTCCGAGCGTCTGTCAGCTTCAGGAGCACTGCTGGTCCCTGCAGCTAAATCGCTTCCATTTCGGCTGCAACACGGGGCGATATGACTTCCTTAAACAACTCGTCCGGATCTTACATGGTCCTCCAGCGTTCGAGTTTCCCCAAATCGTCGAACAAGCTGTATGAGGCTTGTCCTTATTAAAGGCCATTTTTCAGTTGTCAGGTTTTTCTGAAATCGGAATTTACGCAAGGCAATGGTCACTGATTCCAGGTTCACGTAACACAACTTCACCAACAAAGCTTTATCCTTCACACTCAGCATCCTTGTTCACATACAAGGTTTTAATAGGTGAACTGGTTGTGGATGAGGAGCGCAAGTTCTTATAACCAACTTATTTGCATATTTCCGCCAAACTCGCATATATCAGTGCCATCCGTCAGCTGTTTTTGAGGGGTTTTATTCGATATTTTAAAACTATTTCCGTGACCTAGCAATGCTAACCCTACAAACCATTCTTTATTTCGGTTGCTTTTCAAGTTTCTATGCATTTTTAATGTTTCTACGGACTTTTTGCATACCTGTATCAGTAATTTAACTATCGTAAATCAGTGATTTATGATAAAGAATAAAATAGTATGATCTGGATTTTTTTCAAATACATCCTTTAAGAAAATTTCAACCAGTCATCCGCAATAAAAGTTCAATTCGCATCTGATAACATATTTACGTTTACTCCGACATATTTTGAAAATGTTTTGAATACCATAGGAAGGTAAGCCAACAAAAATTTGGCGGATAGTGAAAATTTCTTTTATAATCATAATCGTTACCCGATTCTATGGAAAAATCTCTTTTCTTCGAAAGAGATGGGTAATATATCTTCATGTGAAATAATTCAAGATAAAATACATTTTTGGTAAAGAAAACATGAACATAAGTTTTTTAAACTGCTGATTTGTAAAATTTTCCTAAGATAGAAGTTTTCTAAAGAAGTTATATTATATAGGTATAATCTAAAGAATGTATAGTATATTAAAAGAAGATCCTTTAAACTAACCTAATTGGTAATTTAATATAGAATGTATACTATAATAAACTCATTTTATTTTTGGAAATAAATTAATAAAATTCGATTTTTAATAAATTTTAATTGTTAACCTAATTTCAATAAAGACGAAAAAATATAAAGACTACAAATATGAAATAGTTGCAGATATTGAAAATTTTGTGGAGACACGAAACCCTAAAAATAAAAAGAAATCTACGCTGAGGAGAAAACGATAGATAGTGCAAATTTCTTCTGTGATCGTACCCATTACCAGATTCTATGTGAAAATCTCTTTTCTTCGAAAGAGATGGGTAATGTTTCTTCATATGAAGTAATTCAAGATAAAATATGTTTTTGGTAAAGAAAAGATATACATAAGCTTTTCAAACTGTCGATTTGAAAATGTTTCTTATGATTAAAGTTTTCTAAAGAAGCTATAATATTTTAAGTAGGTATAATCTAAAAAATGTAGCATATATTTAGAAAGGTATAAACTAAAGAATGTGTAATACATTAAAAAGACAAAAATCTTTAAATTAAACTGGCTGATAATTTATTATCGAATGTATATAGCAATACCTCGACATACGTCAGCAATTCTTTCCAAGACTAAAGCGATGTAAGGCGAAAATGACGTAAGTTGAGGTACATTTAGATAAGCAAAAAAGGATAAGTAATAAAAATTCTCCAAGATATAATGAACATATTCTTTTGTATTTAGGCTTATGTTACATACATTTAACATTAGCAAAAACAAAACACGCTTGAAATATAAGAATTTGTAATAAAACAATAAGTTGTTAACTTACAATTTATTGTTCTTCTAGCTGTCTCGTTCGAGTCTTCGAGGATGCAAAAAAAATCTTGCAATGAAGTTTGAACCGACAAAGTTTTCCTTTTTACTTTTAGAAGCTCTTTGTAACAGCAGAATGAGCTTTCTAAGCTTTTCTAGTGACTTTTTTTATTTGTTTGTCCTTGTTGCTTGACTTTGGCTAGAAAGAATCCCTTCATAGAAGTAAAAGTTTTCAAAATGCGTCTTAATTAAGAAAAAAAATTCCAGGCCAGACTACGTAAATGCTGGGTGACCTAAGTCGAGGGGACACAAGTCTGAGTACTACTGTACTATAATAAATTTATTTTTAGAAATAAATAAATGTAATTTGATTATTAATAAATTTTAATTCAGAATTCCACTAAAGGCGGAAAATTACAGAGCCTTTATAGAAACTGAAGTTGTTGTAGAAACACGAAACCCTAAACATAGAAGAAAATTCTACGAAGAGGAAAAAATAATAGTGAGTTCGAATTTCTTTTATGATCGTACCCGTTACCTGACTGCAATAGAAATACCTCTTCTTTTTGAAAAGTTATCGGTTGTGTTTCTGTAGATGAGGTACTTCAAAATATAATTTTCTTTTGGTAAAAGAAAAGACATAAGAAAAAATACACAAAACTCTCCTAACTGTTGATATTGAAAAGGTTTTTTTATCTTAAAATCTATAGAACAAGATCTTTTTTCTTCGTATAATAAACCAACAGTACAATTATAGTTTCGAGAAAAATTAATTAAATATCGTCTTTCTCCGTCAGGTGATTAGCAGCAGAGATTAGTTAACCCGACAACGGAAAAATAAGTTCTGCAAGAAGATTTTTAATTCTTTGATCTAAAAGTGTAAACGGGAAAAGTAAAGTGACTGTTAGAGTAATAAAGATGTCAAGGGAGAAAGAGTTGAGAAAGAAACGCACTAAATGAATTAAACACGTGTTTCTTCGTCAGGTTTTTAGTAGCAGAGAGTAGTTAACCCGAGAACGGAAAAACAAGCTCTTTAAGAGGATTTTTGATTCTTTGATTTCAAAGTGTGAAGGGAAAAAAATAAAGTGAACGCTAAGTGTAGTAAAGAAATCAAAAGAAAAGGGTGGAGAAAGGAATGCACAAAGAAGAAACATGGTCATACATGCGCATAAATACAGGAAGAAAATAGAAGAGATGCCGAATGTACTTCTAGGACATATAACCAAACAACAGTATGTAATTATTATTATTTTCACGGTATTTTTTTATTTAGAAAGCTGTTTGCTCCTCTGTCGCGTTTATACACATTCTTTGCTATCTTTATTTGGGTCCTAGAATTTTTTTCTACGTCTCTTGTACTTCCTCTCTATGTATATATGTGTGGTTTTCACCTTGCGTTTTCCTTCTCAACTCTCTTTCCACTAATATCTTTATTTTTCTTAGCATTTACCATGTCTTTCCCCTTCGCACTTTTAAATCAAATAATCAAAAATATTCCTAATGAACTTACTTTCCCGTCTTAGTGTTAAGTACCAAATGGCGAGAGCAGATGATAATTGATTGCTCTTGAAACCATAGTCGTGTTCTTTATATGGAGAAAAAATAAGATATTGTTTTACAGATATCTCATCTCCAGTTTATAATGTAATCTCTCATTTTATCATAAAATGTTTCTAAAGAAGGTGTAATATATCTTTAACAAGTACGTTTTAAGAAAAAAGTGAAACAGATTTTAAGCTATCATTTCTTATCTTGATGTCTTTTTGGCAATGCTATTGTTACACTAGCGACCTGAAAGGGTCAGATGCAAGCAACCCGAACCGAATCCAGAAATTCCATGTGAAGTCAACCCGAAATTCGATCAGAACACTACAAAAAATTTTTGTTGACCCGAAACTCAACCAAAACCTGAAGCACTTTAACCTGAAATAGACTGTAATCAAAGAAAATAAATCTATATTTTAAAGTAAATGCGGAAAAAACTCTTTAATTATATCTCCGTAATATATATATATATACACACATATATATATATATATATATATATATATATATATATATTCTGCAAAGAAATAAACGTATGTGTGCTCATATATGGTAAAATGTTTAGTTTTCCTGTGTTCAAGGACATTTTGGACGTTTTTTTTTTACAGAACAGATTACCAAATTCGTCCTGCAAAACTCAAAATCCAACTTGAACCCGAAACAATTCGGATCAACCCGGTCCGCAATGAAGAAAATGGATATTGCTAACCCTACCCAAATCAAATCGCGGGTCTTGTCAACTACGGGTTTATTTGAGTTCCCCAGCCTGATATAGGACTGTAATTCACGTTCAATTTAATTTTTTTTGTTTCAAATATAGCTCATTTTGAAGCGCTTTAAAGATGATATATTAATATTTTTGACTTATTCCTGGCAAAAAGCTGTACACGATACGGCAATTATTTTGAAACGATTAAAATAGTAGTGCGTACCACAGAACCATGTTAGAATTTCGTGACGATTTCTCAATGTTTTATATTTAAAGTCTATGAAGTCAAAAGAAACAAGAAAACAGACAGGCAGATATATTAATGTTAGATCTTCATAAAATCACCAGCAGACATTTCCTAATTAAAAAAAAGAAAGAAAGACAATACAGTAAAACCTCCCTAAAGCGACCACGCTCCGTTCCAATAAAAATTGGTCGCTCCGAGAGGTGGTCTCTTAATGGAGGTTATGTTTAATTCTAGATTTTCATTGTTGAAAATATGTAGCAATAAATGTTACTAAAATTTATTTTTCATATTAGGAAAAATATAAAAATTTAAGTATCAAACCAAAAGTTAATCACATAAGATAATTACTGCAGAGTTAAAAAAAGAATACATTGATGTTTGCTTTCATTTTACGGTTTTATCTTTTATAACTTTTATTTCCCAGTCCTTTCGAAGTTCAGTAAATAAATGCAATTTTTTTTTTTTGAACAGGAACAAATAATGACGATTTCATTAATTTATCTATTTCTTTTACAGTTCCCCGACAGAATAAGGCAGGGGAGTTTATTGACCGTCATTCTTAATTTGACATCAGAGTTAAATTCATTGCCTAAAAAGGCACAAAGGGGTTTAAACACTTAAAAGTCACCAGGATAAAAAAATCTAAACTTAGTTTAGAAGTTTGTTGACTAAATTCTGGAATTATTTTTCTAATAAAACCTTCAAGCGACCAGGATAAAACGGAATTTTCTTCAAAGAAATTGGTCGCTCATGGAGGGAGGTCATCTGGGATGGTCTCTGAATGGAGGTAAAATTAGTATTGAGTCTATGGGAATAAATTTCGTTCCATGAATAAATGGTCGTTCAGGGAGGTGGTCGCACAGGCTGGTTTCACTGTATATCATCCGATTTGTTCAAACGTTAAGCATGGACACATTAAAAAATATAACGATTTCTATAATCTCCTTCCTTGAAAGATATGTTTTCGTTCGAGTAAACAGAGAAGGTTCTTTAATATCTAACTAATTGGTATTTTTCCTTTTTTCAAAAGCATACTAAGATAAAATTATTTTCCTTATTAAATAAATATATTTCTATTGTTACTAAATTTTCAATTCCTATTTCAACTTTAACAAAGACGAGATATTTCAAAGCCCATACAAACATTGTACAGATTGTGATTTACTTTAGAATTAATTCATATTATAGCCGCTCATATGATGTAAGAATTGTAATTACGATGCCATAAAATAGCAAGATGTCAGCCTCCAATGGAATATCCTCTTCTACACCAATGTATATTGAAAGTGTTACAAAAACACGAATTCTTGAAAATGGAGGGAAAAAAAGAGATCGATAGTATAATTTTTTTTAATGGCTGTAGCCCATTACTTAACTGCATAGAAAAGTCTTTTCTTCTTCAAAAGAGATGTAGATGAGCTATATAAAAAGGAAATTCGCTTTTGGTAAGAATGGCATAAAAAAGGATACCCTGGCACCATTTCAAACTGTTCATGTTAAAAGATTTTTTATGATAATCGTTTTCTACAAAAGAAATATATATTTAGAACGATAGTTTAAAAAGAAAAGCAAAAAACATTAAATTTAATTCTTACTTTTATAATGGGAACATTCGCTACTCTGAGATCTAGGGCTTACATACTTTAGGACAGTTTTTCACGTATATGGATGTCTAGAAGTTGTAATTTAATCAAGAAAGAAAACTCATGCGTCAAGCATAAATTTTCAAATACTTTCACATACTTCCAGACTATCTAAAACGAACTTTACGGTTTAATAAAGTTAAAGGAGGTATGTAGCAAACAACACAAAAATCGCATAAGGCATCTGAAAAACAGACCACGCATTTCCGCCCATAGGCGGAAAGGTACTCGAACTCTGTTATGCATCCCCATAATGATATTAAGAACTCTATAAGCACTACATAGTATGCTACAATTTGGTTTAGTTGCAGAACACACACGCAGTGGAATATATACTTTCAGCATTTCCCAATAATAGAAGAAAATTTACTCAAATAATTTTGTACAGTACTATATGAGGGCTCACAACCGTAGTAGACCAAGTCCATTTTGGAAAAAAAAGATATAGTCCATTTAGAAGGTACATAAATATGTTTTATTCAATCTCGTAGTGAACTAAGTCTGTAAACAGATGCCATATATGAAAAAGTATGTGAAAACAGTCTTGTTTCACTATGGGAGTAGATAAAATAGATTTTATGCTCCTTCTAAATGGACTATCTCATTTTTTTTTCAAAATGAACTTGGTCTTACTATGGTTGTGAACCCCTCATATATTATCTACCGATTTTCATACACGGCTCATATTAAAATAACATTTAATTTAGGGAAACAAAACGCACTACTCAACTAATCGCATGGTTTAAGCAATTACCATTCATGGAATGCAAGGTCACTAGTACTTCCTATAGTTCCATATAGGAATTTATTTATACTCTAGAAATATCACATAGTATAATAAATATAGATGAGCTGGAAAATACATAACTCAATTAAAATTCACCCTTAAGTAGTCTCCCCTCATACACAATAAAGCTTACGACTTATTTTGTGTAACCCTTTGTATGATTTACAGAGTTCATGACTATTTTACTTGTTAGAGCATGGAAAACTATTTTCTAAATTTAACTTATAGGGTTCAGAGACCGCATAAAAATTTAAATTTCGTAATTAAAAAAAATGACGTAAATTGATACGCTGAAAGACTCATTTTAAACATTTTTGCGATTCCAACTACATCTCTAAATTAAACGGTTTAGGAAATAAATATTGTTCATTGTTATTGTATACTTGTGTTTCTTATAATCTGCTATCAACACAATTATACAAGAAGTGTAACAAACTACATATGCAAACTAAGATAAAAATTGCTAAAAGTGATAAAAATACACTTAAAAGGCATATGAATAGCAGGTATTTCTTAGTTATCCCGTCCACCAATTTCGCCAAATTATACACACTGACATAATTTTTATTTTAAATAATGAAAGAACAAATAAGTTCGTTAAACATGAATAAAAATACAAATAAAACGTCGAATTAATGGTTTTATTGGCCATTATTGGCATTTAATCTTACAATTAATTAATTAATGGCAACCATTATTGGCATTTAATCTTACAATTTGGCGACAGTAATTTGGTCGACGGGATAACTAAGAAGTACCAAATAACATTATTTAGATCCATATACCGGGAAATCCAGAAGTTTTAGGAGTTTTTAAATACTAATAATTAGAAAACTGTGTACAATAGAAAGGTGCAGTTTTCAAATCTATGCTGAGAAACGAGTGGGAGTTTTGTTAAAAATGAATTTTTTTTAAATAAATAGTTAACATTTTCAGCAACAGGTGGCATTGCTGTACAACACTGAAAGTATCTAAACCATGTGTTATATAAGCAGATGAGTTCACTGAGCAACATCTTTCCTAAGATAATTCTCAGATTTCACTCTAATGGTCGTTTAGGTTCAAGCACTTTTTCGAAGGTTAAAAAAATTGCGTTTAAAAGAAATTTTAATACAAAATTTGATCTGTATCTGCTATGTTTAGACATGCTTTCTTTCCTTAACAAAACTTTGTTAGTTAAGCAGTTTTACAAAAAGGATGGATCGGCAAGTTTAGCTTTGCGTTCTTTTCGTACAATGGGAGGAGTTAAAACTGGAAAATGACCGATAACCCTTATAAATCTGGAGGCTATCACAAAAAGGTTTGAGGAAACGGGCTCATTGGAAGATCATCAAAGAAGCGGAAGACACCAAACGTCTTTTGCAGTTGTAGATGAGGTAGAACACGATGCCGAACTCAGTCGACATCGTCAGCACATGATCAATGCAGTGCACGTGTAATTTCGCGAAAACTAGAATTTCTTATGGAAGCGTGTAGCAGTCTCTAAGGATCATTCTCAAGAGATATCCGTATAAAATTAAACGTGAGTACGAATTAAAGTCGACTGATTTTGTAACACATCAGGAATTTGCTATTGAATTTTCGTGAAAATGGGGAATGGTGTGGATTGGCTTTCAAATGTTTTGTGGACAGATGGGGCACACATTTTATTACGTGGAAGCGTGAAAATTGTCGCACATGGAAAAAAAGAAACCACTCATGGATTGGTGCAAAAACCTGTTCATGACCAAAAAGTGACAGTATAGTGCGGCTATACAGCTTCTTTCATCATAGGCCCTTTTAACTTCGAGGAAATTTCCGGTGGTAGATTGCAAACTGCTTCCGCGACAGGTGACAGATATGCAGCGCTATTAAAGGATAAAGTCATCCCTCATTTGCATGAGAGAAAAGCGCTCCATTCCGGAACATTAATGCGTATGGAGCCACTCCTCACATCACTTCTCCTGTCACGACAATCTCGAGGACTACATTCTGAGATACCCGTGTCCTGAGTCGCTCTTTTCAGCACGAATGGCCTCGGAGGTCTCCAGATCTTACACTTTGTGACTTTTGATTATGGGGCTACTTGAAGTCACATGTGTGCAGAGATCAGCCTATGTCACTGACCCATTTGAAAGATGCTATACACCTTCACTTTTCAGAGATACACCCTGAACTGCTCTTCAATGCTGTGCATGTTGTTTTACATTATCTCACAGCGGTATTTAGAGGTGATGGGTGTCATACTGAAAAGTTGTAACCCTTGGACGCTGATTTTTTCTTTTTAGTGAGCTGTATCATACCATAGCAAATATATTATCAATTTCAGCGCCACCTGTTGGCAAAATGTGTGACTATATAGCATATTTTTTTTTTCATTAAAAACAAATCCCACAAGTTTCTAAGCATTTCTGTGAAAACCGCATCATTCTATTGTATATAGCTTACTAATTATTAACATTTCAAAGCTCCCAGAACTTCTGGATCACCCGGTATATTTCATAGCTCAAACGGCGACATTCTCAAGATGTTTTTTGAAAGAAATATTTCCGCATTTTTTTTTAAACGGGAAATTGGTAAATAAAATCACGAGACCTTATGTATAATGAAAAAGTCATATACAAAAATTTGTATCAACAAAGATTTTGAGAATGTCGACGTTTGAGCTTTGAAACATATGTCGATATGAATAAATGGAACAGAAGTTCGAACACTTTTAGCAATTTTTAGCTTAGTTTGGAAATTTTAAGTGATTTTCATACATAATTTTAAAACTATATATGGTTTATATTTTCTAAACTGCTATCATTCGCGCATATATACGCGGAACATTTCTGGTCTTACCACGAAAAGTGCACAGCACAATTTTTTTATAAGATTCTAATCAGAAATTATGTGTAGGCAGTTAGTAAATGATAAATCCGATTACACATTAATAAGATTTGTACTCAAATTGTTTAAAGCCCAAGCGTTTAAATTAAACCTTTAAGCTCTGTTGTGCAAATGATTCAAATTTCAGAGTCACCACGTATGCATGGGCTGAGCAGCGCCCTCTGGAATACTGCTGAAACCGTATGAATAGAGAGTTGCATAGGGATGTTGGAAATACTGCATGGTTATCTGCTCTTGGC
Organism: Maratus speciosus; assembly: GCA_963932465.1. NCBI lineage: Eukaryota > Metazoa > Arthropoda > Arachnida > Araneae > Salticidae > Maratus > Maratus speciosus. Next base: position 382,666,331 of record OZ010789.1, read on the forward strand.
AAAGGTGAGGTGAAACGAAACTATGCCTCTTCGATGAAAGAGGGTGGTATTTCAACAACTGACGTAGTTTGTAAGGGGAGAATCATCGGCCTTCGTGAAGGAGGATTTTTCTATCGTGCAATAGCAGCTCGTGTGCAGAGTAACAGTAGCACAGTGCTGCGAGTTTGGAAGCAGTGGACCGACAAGAATCTGGGAAAAGACAACTCTGAAATCTGGGAGTGGACCCCGAAAGGTGATAGACACCTGGTCCGCATGGCGCTAATGGATCGTACAGTTTAATCTAGACAGTTGACAGCGCATTGGTCAACTGCTACAGGTGTATCACTGTCTGTTTCGTCAATTCGTCGACGCGCTGCACCATGGAGTGCGTCCAAGAAAACTCCTTTCTATAGGATCCCCTCACTCAAAACCATCGACGCCTGCGGCTGCAATAGGCTCACGAACATAGAAACTGGCATGCAGACTGGCAACAGGTGTTTTCTTCTGACGAATTCCTCTTTAGTTTGTGGTACGACGATGTTAGACGCTATGCCGATTAACGTTACCTTCCGGAGAGTATCATAAAACGACATACTGGGCGTACACTCTGAAGTATGGTCTGGGGTGCGATTGCGTATCATCAACGATCGAAGCTGCTACGAATTGTAAATGATCTGAATGCCATCAGTGGAGTGTTTGAGCCCGAAGTCGTTCCTCTCCTTCTAGGCATTCCTGGAGCGATCTCTCGACAGGATAATGCCCGCCCACATGTTGCAAGTAATGTTCAAGACTTCTTGCCAGCAGAACACATACAGCTTCTTCCGTGGCCTGCGCATTCACCGGATATTCGCCTAATGAACATGTGTGGGATTTCATTGGTCGGCGTCTCTCTTCGTGATCCTCATCCTATAGCTTCTAGATATAAACTCTGGGTACACATACAAACAATATGGGATGCTATTCCCTTGGCAGACATTCAAAATCTGACTCCATGCCGCGTCGTATAGCAGAACTTATATTGCAGCGCGTGATAGCTACACCAAGTACTGATTTCGGACACTTAATAATGTTATTTTTTTTTTTAATATAATCATTTGTTTATAGTAATACCAGTCCTTCGTGTATTGAATTTCCTTTAATTCTGATGATTCCTTCATTGTATTGCAATTTTTGTAAACATGACTTTCTAAACTTTATAGCTAAACAGAATTAAGAATTTTTTGTTTACTTATCATTTGTCTTTTAGCTTTTTATACGTTTTGAACTATTTCCATTTTGATACCGTAAAAAAAAAAAATGTTGATTAGAAGCAATTTTCTCCTTTTCTAAATGATGCACGGTGAAACGGTTTAATAAATCAACTTATGTTTTTGATACGAAAAAATATGGTAGAAAAAAGAAAGGAAAGGCACAAGAAAGAAATTTTAAAAACATATATAATAAAAGATTCGATTCTTATTTTACAACGAAGTTCTTTTATGACAAACAGAGAAGATAAAGCTGTATGTAGAGCGATTTAAGACTGGCACCTAACAAATACTTTTAATCTAAATTGATGTTTTGCAATTTGGTTTTTACATGTTTAGGGTTTATTATAGTCTTATGTATATTCTAATAAACTAAACTCTTTACTCTTTGAACAAAAAATTGCTCAAGAATAGGAAGATAAACCAAATATTGTTTAAATAAAATTTTTTATGTTTACAAAATGCAGTAATCGAAAAAAACTAATTATTGAATATTTTCAAAGAATTTCAAAATTCATGACACTTTTTTTTCCGTGCCACATATTTCTGTACTTTAGATAACATTCAGCAGAAGAATTTCATAAAATAGACACCATTACATTTTAGCCATAAAATGGAAAATTTACAGAAAAACAAGTATTTACCACAAAAGAATATAAATAACGAGACATTCCTCTTTTAGCACCGCGCCATTTTCCTCTAACCCGCAGCTATTTCTTTATCTTACCCAGACGATTTCAGAATAAATTTTGTGTAAACTTAAGGGCTTTATCATTTTACTTTTCCTTTATTCCATTCTTTGTATTTGTGGTTTGAGGGTTTTCTTTTTTGACATATGTAAGCAATTTTACTCGTTTCCGATAAATGTTCGATATTTTATTTTTAGGACATGGGACAGAATTGCAAAATGTTTTTAAAGCTCATTTCAACCGATTCTATTGATTGTATGTAGAGCATATAGAAAATGCAATGGTGAAGTTTAATATTGAATTCGTAAAATAAATATATCGGATTGGTGAATGTTAAACACGTTTTAAAAAAGTGAATAGAGATTTTTTTTTTTTTTTACATTCAATTTTAAAAATTGATTGGAACCATCACAATGGAAAAAGTCCTTATTTGAAGAAAAGAAAGGAATCTTTATTTAAATATGAATGTATCAGAAAAATAAAATTAAATACGTTCCACGTGCCCAGCATAGGCTGCTTATGTTTCGAGGGGGGGGGGGGGGGGCATATTAAGCATACTTAGCTTCATTTCCTTGTTAAAGTAAACCGTACCTTGCTAAAACTAGCAAATGTATATTTGCCTTACGATGTCCTACTGCTGCTTGCAGTTTGTAGTATATTTTAGCTGTTGACAAAGTATACAAAATTGATAGTTCAGGGTCTCTAGTAAAATTTTTACATATACCAAATCAATTCATACTTAATCGCGGATTCTCTACAATATTATAATTGATTTTTATCTCTTTTTATAACTTTATTTTTAGACACGAGTGCTTATTCCACAGTTTTCTGCTAGGTGGGGCTCTGTGAGCAGTAGTCTTATCGCATAGTGCATAGCGACTTTACCATATCCACACACCACATTTATGACTATCTCTAACGCCGTTTTGTAATTCATAATGGTGGGCAGAATTTTAGAGGGCGAAATGTAGCTATTATTGCTTTCTTCTATCTTTGCAAGAAAAAAGTATTCGATCCATGAAAATTTTCGAACTTCGGTTTTCGACGGATTGACACGTTTTATGGGTCAGAGAACCATAAAAACATGTTTTTACAAAATGTCTGTTTGTCTGTGTGTGACACAAATTTTATGAACGCTCTATCATAAGAACTAATGAACGGATTTTGATAAAACTTTAGATACAGCTAGTCCCTGATATATACTGGTGCTCAATACTCTTTGGCGTAAATCGCACAACAGTTGTCAGTTTTTCACGATTTCCGCAATAGCTATATTTCAAGAACTAATGCACGGGTTTTTATAAAACTTCAGATTCCGTTAGTGCTTGATATAATTTGGTGCTGATTACTTTGTAGTGTAAATCACTCAACAGGTGGCGTTGCAATACGGTATTATTCATGATTATTACAATAACAATATCTCAAGAACTACTGAACGAATTTTTACCAAAATTCGGATTCAGTCAGTCCTGATATAAATTAACTCTGTTTAGTTTTTAGTGTAAATCACCCAACAGGTAGTGCTGCTAGGCTATATTTATCACGATCGGATTCTTCCCGATCGGATCACATATCAATCTTTTTTCAGTACAGTGCCGGGACTGGTTTCATTCTTCCGATTCTTCACAGGCCAATTTTCAGTCCCGCTGTTTTGACCCAGCCCGTGTGAAAATCATTGTCTTGGCGTGGCCGGGTCTGTTCAAATATCAGTAAAATTTGCTCTGGCCCAAACATTTTTGCAAAAAATGCATAGGGGAGGGTAGTACACAGTGAGACGAAAATTATTATTACTTAACGAATGGCAACGATTTTTGTTCTTTTGAAACATTTTTTGCTCCATCTTTAAGCTACACAAATACGCTATACATTAATGTATAAATGGTTTTAAAAAGGTTATTTATAAAAGCACAGAAGCAGCATAACGGAGTGTCGAAAATTGTCTCACTGTGTACCACAAGTGGTACACAGTGAGACAATGTATATATTTTCATAAATCATACATTTTTATACTCTATCAATAGCTTTCTGCAGTTTATGACTTCTAATTAATATTTCTAGATTATTTTGTTTTTAATATGAACCTCGGGTGGGCAATGGCAGACATTGGGCTACCTTCATGCAAATTTTCAGCTTCTTACGTTTAGTAGATTTCACTAGCCATCGCACGCTCCTACACACACAGAGATAGAGAGAGAGAGAAACACCTTATTTTTTTTATAAATAACTTTTTTTTCGTCTGAACCGCATAGTAGATACACAATGAGGCACGTCTCACTGTGTACCACAACTGTGTGTCTCACTGTGTACTTTCGCTACGTTGTAACAAAATGGGTGCCATATCTGTTTCACCATCAATTTCATAGCTTTTAATGCTTGTGTCGTTTTTTTGACATAGTCTATCATTAGATATAGCTAGGTTTGGTTAAGTAAATATATGCCATAATGAAAAAAATAAACTTTAAAATGGACATTTATGTAACTTTATCCCTTTAAAATAAATAATTACTTTGTATTTTGTTGGACGAGTAACCGAAGAGCCGAAACTGCATCCACGTGTTGCATAAGATAAGGTGGTTGAGTGTGTGTTCCAGATAAGAGAAAAAGTTATAACTATATGTCAAAATGGCTGCTGTCTCACTGTGTACCATGTCTCACTGTGTACTTCCCTACCCTACACTTTTTATTTGCCATTATTCTACAATTAAATATTTAAATTTATTATTTTTAAAGAATAGTAGATTTTTAGGCTTATTAAAATATAGTTAAATTAAAATATAGTAAAACATGTGAAAAAGAACTTACCTATGACGGAATCCTGTCTTGAACTGGAAAATGTGTTGATCCACGCAAAATGAATATAATAATTCGTGAGAAAAGAATATATAACACATTTACACCTGCTAAGAAGGGAACTTGTCAACAACGCATTTTTCCCCCTTTCCTATACGATTTCATCTTAGAATATTTTACTTTATGGCATTTTTGAGATATTTACGTCTCCAATACATGGAATATAGTTCAACAATATTAATGATAACTGAAACATTTACATAGGACAAATAGAGATTCATTAAAAAAAAAAAAATCTCGCGGCCTGCGGCACATCTACAAAAATGGAGATGATAAACATGAAAGAAAAAGCTAAGATAAGTATTATTGGTCAGATAGTCTCATATGAGACCAATTTTTAACCAAATCTACGTAAAAATCAATGTTTTGTAGAAATTCACTCGAGCCGGGCCGACCTCTGGCCGAAACTTTAGCTGTTATACCGGGCCGGGTCAGGCTCGGGTCGAACTTTTGACTTTTATACCGGACCGGCCGACATTGTTTTTGTACGGGAAGGACCGGGCTCTGGCCGAACTTCAAATTTTTATACAGGGCCGGTCCGGGTCTGAAAATTTAGGCCCGCGCAGACCTTTAATATCCATATTTTCTTTTTCCAATATTTATTTGCTACAGAATTATTTTATTTTGGGAAAAAGGGACTATATTAATTACATTTTTTGCTCAAGATGATTTTTATTGAAGAAATTATGATTACTTTTTTTCCTATGTAACTACTTATAAATTATTTTTACTTTTTTCCCTTTTTAGCGGTCCATTACAAATTTTATTTAAATATAGTAAAATATATCCTATTTTCAGCAATTTTATTTGGAAGTAGAGATTTAAAATTTAAGTATTGATCACTATATTTATGATTTGTGGTTGAAAAGTGCATAAATGATTAAGAGCTTCCCACTTATAGAGAGGTTTCCCGTTACAATGAGTGCCGTATTAATGGCTTATGCGCGAGGCGTGTAGGAAATTATAATACTCCGCACTTTAACGACTTACACGGAGCACGAAGAAAAGCGAGGGCCGATCTACACTGTCAAGGACAATGGGGCCCACATCGCTAGGTTTAAAAAGACAGTTTCGATACACGGGGGAGAGGGATGAGAAATCCGAACCGTAGCTCCAAGCTGTAAGCATGATGGAATGTTTTCCTACGGACGCACAGTGGGATGTTTTGACAATCTAGGTGGACAAAACTATTTCGTTGAAGTTTAATTAATTTTTGCTGTTTTTTTTAATGCATCACTAATAAAATACTCAAACAGTGATAAGTATTTGGTTATTTAAGAACAATGTCTTAAAATAAAAATAGAGTTGTGTCCACTAAAGTCCGTTCCCAACCTCTTAACTGCTGAATGACTGCATCTATATTCATAAACATGATGTCTAGGTATAGTAAAGAGGCTATGCGCGACCAGATGAGACAGCTTACAGCGCCACCTGGTACAAAATTGGCGGCATTAGCGTTCTCATCACGAAAACGATACGAAACATGGGATAAAAGTGAATGACGTCACCTTGTGAATATGAATGCTAAATGAATCTCGTTCTGAATATGAATCTCGTTTTCGAGATAGGAATACTAACTCAGCTATTTTGCACCAAGTGGCCCTGGAAGCGGTCTCATCTGGTAGCGCATAGCCTTTTTACCACACCTAGCCACCACTTTTATGACTATAGCTGCAACCGTTCGGCAATTAAGAGCGTGGGAAGGACTTTAGTAGGCACCCTGTATAATGCATTACAAATAATGCGTTAAACATAATTATTTTAGAATTAAGTAAAAAATAATTTAATGCACACATGCAAGTTAACATTCATTTCTTTTTTGTATTTTTGTCTACACAGAATTGCTCGAGAAATTTGTGTAGTCATCCTGAAAAATAATTTTTTTAAAAATAAAATCATATTAAAAAACCTTAATATTTTGTGGTACCCTGTAAAACATATAAATGCTAAAAAAATTATTTTCGGTTGAAAAAATACTGTTGTGTGTATAAATAACCTATATAAATGTTATTCAATTTGAAATAAACATTCTGCATATAGACGGTATTGTATCCGAAATTTTTATTTGTCCCTGTAAAAGAAATACAACTACTACGCACTTTGTTTTCAATTTTAAAAATGCTATTGTGTATCTCAATAACCTATAGTAATTTTGTTGAAATTTAATTAAAATTTCTGCTTTTTAGCAACAACCTTTCTGCGATCTTTTGTGTGGCCTGTAACAAATGCACAATTTCTACGTTCGTCAAATCATAATTTAATAGAATTGTGATCGGAAAAACACATGTAGGTAAAATTTCAATTCAATCAGATGATTGAAAGTGATTTAAAATTGTCTTGCAAGATTTGAACTAATATTTTATGTGGCCCTGTAAAAGAAGCGTAACTGCTACGCTCCATTAATTATAATAACGTTGCATTGTAATCAGAACTAATTATCCTGAGCAAAGTTTAAGCTCAATCAGATTATTGAAATTGGTTTAAAATTAACTTGCAATTTTACTCTAAATTTTTGTGAATCTTTGTAGAAACAGTATTCTAAACAAATTTCTACGTTCTTTAAATTATAATATATATTATAAAAATATATATTTAAATTATAATAATATTGTACTGCCATTCAAATTACACCTGTTTTGATTGTTTCAGCTCAATCTGAAATTTATAAGTGGTTTAAATTTGACTAGCAAGATTTGAACTAAATATACATGCATACATTGCAAGTTAATATGATGCTTGTTTATTAATAAAAACTTAATGATCTGCAGATATCTGCAGGAGTTTTTTTTTTAATTTTTCAATACTTTAGGAATAGCACTTTGATTTTTAAAAAATGCTTATTGCTGAATAATGCTGAATAATATGTTAAAAGTCAAGATGAAATTTGTAATCAACATCAAGTATTATCCAGAATTACAACCTTTGAAAAAAGCGGTTAAGCGGGTTTAATATCACTTATTTTCAAACAAAAATGTGTTAAATCTGACCTTGACAAATCTGTGACATATGTTCAGCAAACATTTTCTTTCAAATAAAACAGAATAGTCACGACGTGCTATCAAACTTAGAGGAAGCTAGTGAAACTTTTGAAACTCCCTCAAACCAACTGCGCAAATAGCTTCTTTACGTTCATAATTAATCGACACCTTTGATTGTTCCGACAAAACTCGTACGGATCTCGAAAATACAGACTTTCAGCAATCAGTACACGCGGCTTTGTTAAATTCCGAGATAATCGGTTTTGTCCACCTGGATCATCAAAATGTCCTAATGTGGGACGGCCGAAACCCAATTGTTAGTCCATCCTTTTGACAACAGTTTTAAAAAGATTGGTGAATGTTTTTTATGCTCTTGTAAATAAAAAAAAACTGTAAGATTCTCGATATAGCTGCCTGATTCAAAACATCTTGATTTATAATAAATACAAAATATTAGTAACAAAAACGCTAGTTGTAAAAACTATAATACCAATAATAATAAAAAATAATAACATTAATTAATGAATATAAATGAAAACTATTTACGATGGGAACAAACAAGATAACAAAATGATCATAAATCGTCGTCTGAAGAAGTGTCCGAGAGGTATGGATAATTATTTCTAAAAATGACTTTTATTTTTCTCTATAAATCTCATTAGTGCTGATATTCTGTTCATGAGAACAGGACTTTCACTAATATAATTAATCCAATCTGGAATCGCCATCCTTCTGTGTTTTTTTAAAGTTATATTATGTTGTCAGACGACAATCCAGTGCGTAGTGCAGCGAGGTGGATAGGAGACCACATACACAAAGAGGGGTTTCACGGCGAAACCAGACTTGTATATTGTAAATTAAGTTTAACACCTTTTGTCGGATTTTTATTTGTTTATTTACTGACTGATACGCCCGGCGTTGCCGGAGGCCGTAACAAATGACTCTCAAATGAAGCTTAAATTTGCATGATTTTATATCTCCAAAACTCCATTTTACCTGTATTTATATTTTTAAATGAAAAAAATATTGAATTGAAAGTATACGCTATTTGGCATTTTATTTTCTGCGTAATTTTATTTTTGGATTCTATGTGTACCGAAAGCGAGCGAAACCGCGACGACATACTCAGATTTTTAATTTTCACACATTTTATTTGTAAAAAATATTTCTATCTGTCCGAACGTTTCAAAATTTTTGTAGGTGATGTAAATCTGATCTATTGAGAGGCTCTAAAAAGATTGAGTTTAAATCGGACGTTTATTTACATTTAGCAAAGAAAAAATATCGTCTCGGTGAGGCGCAAAGTGACCCGAGTTCGTGAGTTTGTTTGAAAGGGTTAAAATTCATGTTTTTTTTAAAACCGGTTACACCATTGATTAGAAAAAGGCTTCATCGTTAAGAAAATATCTTAATTTGTCGGTACCTCTAAAATTGCGTCCTGGAGGGACGTTGCATTAAGGAAGAAAATCATTTTCCGGAAAAACGGCAGTTTTTGAAAAAAAAAAATTGAAAGAGTTAACTGCGATATTTTTTAATTGATTCCGTCGTTTGAGACGCAATCGTAGAACATGTCATCCGTTTTTAACTTTACTACGCGTTTTGGTCGATGTAAGTTAGAAATAATGACAAAATACCTCCGAAATTCCTTCTTTTCGGATTTCACTATCTCCCGATTCGTAAATAAGGCTTCTGCGCTTGCGCCAGTGCTTTTACCCTCTCGCAAGGATCGATATGAGTGTGATTGTTAGTAAATTGAGTTCCAATTTTCAATTAATAACTCAACTGATTATTAGAATTTTAAAATTCTGAGTTTCAGGTGCATCATGAGACACTCTGTGCCACACTCACAAATATTTTCAGCCTCATACGTGCCGTAGATTTCGCTATCCATTGCACACACACAAAGTGAAACTTTCTTTCATTAGTATAGATTTTAACATGTTGTTGCATTTAAGTGCACTTACAAGGAGAGGGCCAACCTTGTTAATCACAGATTTTGATTATTTTAATATATGTTATAGGGTAGAGACCCCTTAGTGTCAGGTTCAACGGATTTTATCCAACGCTCCTTAGTTCTTCTGAAACCGGGGGGTCTAATATTAATACACAACTTAAATACTTACTTTGCAACCAAAATGATTGGTTAGTCCTAGCTCAGTTTGTATGGCGTTTGCCGGCTAATCCGTGGGCCCGGGTTCGATTCCTGAATGCGCTATATTTGTTTTTCTCATTTTTTGTTTTATAAATATACTTGTAATTATAATTTAATAATTTTAATTAAAAATTTTAATATCATACATTAATTATAATGTTAACAAATTTTAATTTATCATTTGTAAACTATTATTTCTCATCCTTTAAAGAGGTTTAAAAAGAAATTGGATCTATTATTGAATGATAAAAATTCTAAAATCGTGACAAAATCTGTTGTGTCGCCATCTAGTTTTGATAAAATAAAAGAATAATCAAATAAAAGCAGAAAAAAGCTAAAGGGGAAAGAAAATTAATTGAAAGCGCAAGCATACTTATTACAAATTTAAAAATCTTTAATCTGCAAAAAATCGGTTGTAATTTATTTCTGATGCTAATTTTTAATATAATTATGCTTGTTACTTTGAAAACAGAATAATAGTATCATCACATTGACTTCCTTTGTTAAAGCAATGCGTAAATGATGTTTCTTTAAAATCACGAATTCAGACAATTGGTCAATATCATTGCACTGATAAAGAATATATGAAATACATTTTAAAGGTGATTTTTTAAAAAATTAATAGTTTTATGATGTTTTATTACAATTATTTAGTTAAAAATAAAAAATTAAATAGGTTAAAATTGTAATTGATGTACAATATTAAAAATTTTAATTGACAATGAGATTATTAAGTTACGCTTACAAGTATATTTATAAAACAAAAAATGAGAAAAATAAATGTAGCGCATTCAGGCATAGAACCCCGGCCCGCGGATCAGCCGGCAACCGCCATACCAACTGAGCAACTACTAACCCTGAATTTCGTCTGCAAAGTAAGTATTTAAGTTGTTTACTAATATTAGACTCCCCGGTTTTTTAAGAACTAAGGAGCGTTGGATAAAATCCGTTAAACCTGACACTAAGGGGTCTCTGCCCTACAACATATATTAAAATAATCGAAAAATGTGATTAACAAGGTTGGCCCTCTACTTGTTAGATTTAATTTCATTTTATTACGATAAAAACATACTTTTACTTATGATAAAAAAACCTTAAAAATTATTTTTATGCAAAATCACATTTACGGAAAAATTAAAAAAAGTTATTTTTAAAGAATAAAAATGAATTTTTTTCCTAGCCTTTCAGATATTTCCTAAATCTGCAATTATGTAGCATACTCTTAAAGACATCTTTACTAACTGCAGTTATTTATTATCTTATTTCCTTATAAATCAAAAGTGGCGCTGTAACAGAAGCTAAAGAGAAAAAGACCTGTTAAATGCACATATTAATTTCCCTTAGGGGATTTACGGTACGGAAGATACTGACAAGCATTTGCTTTTACGCCTCAAATATTTGAGGATGTATTTTTCAGAAAAGACAAGACACCAAGGATCCGGCATGGGAAATTTCACAAAACAACAGTAGGCTGATTTTTATAGGTACCCATGTATGCAGGTGTATACTAGAATCGTAAATTAAGGGCGAATTTATTAACTTTTATCACAGATTTTGAACTCTGATTTTTATTTATTTATTTATTTATTGTGAGGCAAAGACAATGGTTTTAACCCTTAAATGCGCAATTTTTTATTTTGTTTCGAAAAAATTATATATGATTCTCTGAAAGGTTTATTACACAGGAAAAATAATGAAAAAATCAGAGATACATTTTTCATATAATACGTCAATCTTTTCTTCTGTTGCACATTTGCAATTGAAGTAAAAACTACTGTCGTGTGGCTTGTTTTATGCTAAAATATTGCAAATTAGTAAATATTTTAATAAGTATATCTCCAAATTTCCTTTTTTACATAATTATTTATTTTATAAAGCTTAACCTTTAACTCTTTAATACTTATGATAGAGTTGAGTTGGGTTGATTGTTGACGGCCAATTATCTACACGAGAGATATGGGCCCTAGGGGGAGTGCCTTCCGTGGAGGTCTTTCTAAGGGAACCTAATCCGTATTAACGCATGGAAATCCACGGTTCGAAGAAAACCAAGAAAACTCCGAACGATTAGGCCGACGGGCACGATTGGGCTCGAACCCAGCACTTCCCGTCTACCAGCTTCGAGAGCAGAACCTCTCAGCCACTGGTGGGGCTCTCATGATAGAATACGTTTTGAAATTACGTACTCCAGACAATCTGACATTACACAAGAAAGTTTCAATGGTTAATTTCGCTTTATTTAAATGCGGAAAGTCTGTTATTATTTAAAGCAAATATTGCTATTTTTAATTTTCTGGTGTGAATTAGGTATATACGAATAAAAAAAATCTATTAAATTCAAAGCACTGTTGTTTGCATATATGCAAAGCTGCACACTAAATGGTTAAAGCTTATTTGGTTATTAAATGCATTTTTGAAGATAAAATTAAAGAATTTAAATTTTTACTCATGATTCCCATTTTATAAATAAATTAGCTTAAATGATGTTCGGAAAACTTCAAATTAAAAACTAATAGCTATTTACTGCTAGTTTATGCGGACGTTTAGTTTTTTATAATTATAATTATTGTCAATAATAAAAAGAACAAAATTTTGATAATGACTTATTCACTACAGAATCCTTCAACAAGAGAAGTAAAAATTTTATGGTTTGGCTGCACATATAATGTTATTTCCGATCTACAATTAGAGATATTAAAAGCATGAGGTAAGTTTTCGGCAGTCAATTTTGTTGGATTATTTGAACAAATCGTTAATATTGGATAAAAATATTATAAGATATATTAAATATATTATGTTTTAATAATTTGTAGAAATGTAAGAAAGAAATTTACTGTTAGTTTTTTTATTTTATAAGAAATCATTTCATTCATAAATTACTATTAACGCTCAGCCGCCACAAATGTGGACGATATATATTTTGTTTTGTATTTTTATTGTTCTTCCTATTTTTTTTCTTCTTGATATCCTATTAATATAATATGAATAAATCGTAAAAAAGAAAAAAAGTAATTTTTTTTTCTCACCGTAAACAAATCGTCCCTGAAGAAGTTAAAAGGCTTTTTTTCTTTTGGTAGAAAAAAATAAAAGGAAATATATAAACTTTACTTTATAGTATAAATGCATACATATCAACTGTCTTTCTACACTGTAAAAAAAATAATGCCAGTTTTCCGGTAGGAATCGGAAAAATAGTTGCCCTTATCGTACCGGAATAATTTCCAACCCAGCTCGGAATAAAATACCGTTTTACCGACTATTTCCTTATTTCTACGGATTTTATTCCGAGATGGGTCGGAAATTATTTCGGTACGATAAGGGCAACTATTTTTCCGATTCCAACCGGAAAACTGGCAGTATTTTTTTTTAGAGTGTACGATAAAATTGTTTTCCATATTTAGTAGATTAAATTTACTTTGTCATTACGTTTTTGCCAAAATTGTACAGTAAATTATAAAAAGACCCTTTGGGAACGAAAAAAAAACGTATATTTATGGGTGCATTGCTAAAAAGTGTTAAATAAAAGTTATCAGAAATGAGATTTGCAAGATACAAAATGTATGAAAAAAGTGAATATTTTTTCTCGTGTTTTGTTTGTGGGATATTTTTCTTTTTCTTACCTTTTCTGAAGAATTTATTATTTAAAGAAAAAAACAGGAGAGAGAATAATGGCTATAATCTAGAAGACAAAGGAGACATTTGCACATTAAAAAAAAAAAAAAAAAAAAAAAAAAAAATTAAATTTCGTATGCCATAAAATATGTAAAAAAAAAACATATTTTTATCAATTTGGAATGAATAGTTACTGAGATATAAACTGTTTATCAACTAATATGTTTTAAAGTCTGTTATTGTCTGTTAGGGGTTGCCAGGGCTGAATTATCGCGATCTAAAACTGTCTTTTAAAGAATATAAGATTAAAATAAGTCATGACTTTCTGATAAGGAAGTTGCCCGATGTTTCGTAACGTGGGAATGAAACATTCGTAACACGGAACACGATCATCATACTTAGAAAAAGTCCTTCCGGCCAGTGCCGGGAGGAAGAGGTAGCTTTCATATTCCTTATTTTAAAAAAGCCAACTTACATTATTCAAACACACGAAGCGAAGCTCAATTTAGTGGAAACCGAATATAGGAGATTCAATACTAATTTTTATCAATACTAAATCATTATGAATGAGAATTTCACGAAATTAGTCAGCTTTATCCAAGCTGCATTTATTTAAAGTAACTTATATTTGGCTGCCAAATTCGGCGATTTCTTAAAGTGCCTGCCATTTTAAGACAACATGGTGGATGAGGCTAACCAGTGAACTTGGTCGAGACCTTAGTAATTGCTGTGCACATGCTCACTCACATCGGAATCGGTTGATGTATACGAGTGCTGTCGCAGGCAAAAAATCAGATTTTTCAAAATGTCACCCACATTAGAAATTGAAACTGCTATATCTGAGCCATTTTTTTAAGATAAAGACAAACAAAAAATGCTCCTGAATCCTTATATCAAGGTCAAATACTTAAGAAAGAAACCTTTTTCAATTTCTATTTTTTTTTTGCACCTCACTTTAAATATAATTTTTTTTTAATTTGATGGCCGCCATTTTGAAACAAGATGGCTGATGAAGCTGGCCAGCGAACTTGGTCGAGATGTTGATGTACAGTATCCACATGCCTTCTTACATCGAAATAGGCGAATACGTGTGTTATCGCGTGACAAATACAAGATCGTTTCAAAGTGTTAGCCATGCTAGAAATTCAAAGTGCTATAATTCAACCATTTTGTAAGATATAAACAAAAGAACAAATTTTCAGGAACAAAAACTGCTTCAGAATCTTTGTATCAAGGCCAAACACATAAAAAAATGTTTTTCATTTTCCAATTTTTTAATACCTTAAATTAATTTTTTTTTTAATGGCAACCCTTTTGAAACAAAATGGCGAATGAAGCTGGCCAACGAACTTGGTCGAGACATTGGTATGTATTATGTACAGAGACAGACCAAGTTACATCCAAATCGGTTCATAAATACGCCTGTTATCGCGTGACAAAAATCAGGTCGTTTTAAAATGTCAGCCACAATAGAAATTCAAAATGCTATAATTCAGCCATTTTTTTAGATATAGACGAAACAAAACCTGTTCCGGAATTTTAGGTAGCTTTCTTTACAAAAAAGATACCTATTGCAGCCGTTCGGAGGAAAGCGATTTGAAAAAATTTTGGTATATTTTCATCGATCATGATCCCCAGACCCCGAAACCACCCTCCGTTCAAAATTGATATATATATATATATATATATATATATATCTGACATATGTCACACTGTAATTCCCGTAATTATGAACCGATTTCAATGTAATTCGGTGTGTACATAGTACATACCAATGTCTCGACCGAGTTCGTTGGCCAGCTTCATCCGTCGTTTTGTTTCAAAATGGCGGCCATTTAAAATTTTTAAAAAATACTAAAACTTGAAATGTGGTACCAAAAAATTAAAAATGGGAAAATATTTTTTTCTTATGTATTTTACCTTTATACAAAGATTCCGGAGCAGTTTTTGTTTCGTCTATATCTTAAAAAATGGCTGAGTTATAGCATTTTGAATTTCTAGCGTGGCTGACATTTTGAAACGTCCTGAATTTTGTCACGCGATAAAAGGCGTATTTATGAACCGATTTGGATGTAATTCAGTGTGTACATAGTACATACAAATCTCTCGACCGAGTTCGTTGGTCAGCTTCATCCGCCATTTTGTTTCAAAATGGCGGCCATTTAAAAATTTTTTAAAAATTTAAAATTTGAAATGTGGTACCAAAAAATTGAAAATGGAAAATTATTTTTTCTTATGTATTTGACCTTTATACAAAGATTTCGGAGCAGTTTTTGTTTCGTCTATATCTTAAAAAAATGGCTGAGTTATAGCAATTTGAATTTCTAGCGTGGCTGACATTTTGAAACGTCCTGAATTTTGTCACGCGATAAAAGGCGTATTTATGAACCGATTTGGATGTAACTTCGTTTATACATAGTACATGCCAATGTCTCGACCAGGTTCGTTGGCCAGCTTCATCCACCATCTTGTTTAAAAATGGTGGCCATTTAAATTTTTAAGAAAAATTTAAATTTGAAATGTGGTGCCAAAAAATTAAAAATTGAAAAAATATTTTCTTCTTATGTGTTTGACCTTGATAAAAAGATTCGGGAGCAGTTTTTGTTTCGTCTATATCTTAAGAAATGGCTGAGTTATAGCATTTTGAATTTCTAGCGTGGCTGACATTTTGAAACGTCCTGATATTTCTCACGTAATAACAGGCGTATTTATGAACCGACTTGGATGTACCTTGGTGTGTACATAGTACATACAAATATCTCGACCGAGTTCGTTGGCCGGCTTCATCCGCCATCTTGTTTCAAAATGGCGGCCATTTAAAAAAAATTAAAAAATAAAAAAATTTAAATGAGATACCAAAAAATTGGAAAGTGAAAAAATTTTTTTTGTATGTGTTTGACCTTAATACAAAGATTCCGGAACAGTTTTATTTCGTCTATATCTAAAAAAAATGGCTGAGTAATAGCATTTTAAATTTCTCTTGTGGCTGACATTTTAAAACGACCTGATTTTTGTCACGCGATAACAGGCGTAATTATGAACCTATTTGGATGTAACTTGGTCTGTACATAGTACATACCAATGTCTCGACCGAGTTCGTTGGCCAGCTTCATTCGCCATCTTGTTTCAAAAGGTTTGCCATTTAAAAAAAATTAAAATTAAAATTCAAAATGAGGTATTAAACAATTGGAAAATGAAAAAGATTTTTTTATGTGTTTGGCCTTGATACAAAGATTCCGGAGCAGTTTTTGTTTCTGAAAATTTGTTCTTTTGTTTATATCTTAAAAAATGGTTGATTTATAGCACTTTGAATTTCTAGCATGGCTAACATTTTGAAACGATCTTGTATTTGTCACGCGATAACACACGTATTCGCCTATTTCGATGTAAGAAGGCATGTGGATAGTATACATCAACACCTCAACCAAGTTCGCTGGCCAGATTCATCAGCCATCTTGTTTCAAAATGGCGACTATTAAATTAAAAAAATATATATATTTAAAGTGAGGTGCAAAAAAATTAGAAATTGAAAAAGGTTTCTTTCTTAAGTATTTGACCTTGATATAAGGATTCAGGAGCATTTTTTGTTTGTCTTTACCTTAAAAAATGGCTCAGATATAGCAGTTTCAATTTCTATTGTGGGTGACATTTTGAAAAATCTGGTTTTTTGCATGCGACAGCACTCGTATATATCAACCGATTCCGATTTCAGTGAGCATGTGCACAGCAATTACTAAGGTCTCGACCAAGTTCACTGCTTAGCCTCATCCACCATGTTGTCTTAAAATGACAGGCACTTTAAGAAATTGCCGAATTTGGCAGCCAAATATACGTTACTTTAAAGAAAAGCAGCTTGGATAAAGCTGACTAATTTCGTGAAATTCTCATTCATTATATTGATAAAAATTAGTATTGAATCTCCTATATTCGGTGTCCACTAAATTGAGCTTCGTGTGTTTGAATGATATAATTTGGCTTTTTTAAAATAAGGATTATGAAAGCTACCTTTTCCTCCCGGCACTGGCCGGAAGGACTTTTTGTATTAAGGTAAAACACATATGAAAAAAATCTTTTTCATTTTCTAATTTTTTGCTATCTCATTTTAATTTTTAAATTTTTAAATTTTTTTTAAATGGCCGCCATTTTGAAACTAGATGGCGGATGAAGCTGGCCAACGAACTCGGTCGAGATATTTGTATGTACTATGTACACGCCAAGGTACATCTAAATCGGTTCATAAATACGCCTGATATCACGTGACAGGACGTTTCAAAATGCTAGAAGTTTCCACGCTAGAAATTCAAAATGCTATAACTCAGCCATTTTTTAAGATATAGACGAAACAAAAACTGTTCCCGAATCTTTCTATCAAGGTCAAACACATAAGAAAAAAATATTTTTTCAATTTTCAGTTTTTTTGGTACCACATTTCAAATTTAAATTTTTCTTAAAAATTTAAATGGCCGCCATTTTTAAACAAGATGGCGAATGAAGCTGGCCAACAAACTCGGTCGAGACATTGGTATGCACTATGTATAAACGAAGTTACATCCAAATCGGTTCATAAATGCGCCTATTATCGCGTGACAAAATTCAGGACGTTTCAAAATGTCAGCCATGCTAGAAATGCAAAATGCTATAACTCAGCCATTTTTTAAGATATAGACGAAACAAAAACTGCTCCGGAGTCTTTGTATAAAGGTCAAATACATAAGAAAAAAATATTTTTCCATTTTCAATATTTTGGTACCACATTTCAAATTTTAAATTTTTTAAAAATATTTAAATGGTCGCCATTTTGAAACAAAATGGCGGATGAAGCTGGCCAACAAACTCGGTCGAGACATTGGTATGTACTATGTACACACCGAATTACATCCAAATCGGTTCATAAATATGAGAGTTACAGTATGACAAATGTCAGATATATATATATATATATATATATATATATATATATTGATATATATATATATATATATATATATATCAATTTTGAACGGAGGGTGGTTTCGGGGTCTGGGGGTCATGATCGATGAAAATATACCAAAATTTTTTTAAATCGCTTTCCTCCGAACGGCTGCAATAGGTAGCTTTTTGTAATGAAAGCTACCTAAAAACTTTCTCCATGCTCTAACAAATTAAACAGCAAAACTTCCATTCTTATAATATCATATTACATTTTAAATGAAATTTACACATTAAATTATATATACATTCTTATTCCTATTTATTACTTTGTAGCGATAAAAAATGAACTAAACTGCTATTTCCTTCACACTGAAATTTCTGCTTCTATTTAATTGTCACCGAACAGTCTTTAAAATTTTTAAACTTAAAAAAATTCTACCATATCTCTTGTTTTTACTAATGGTAACTAAGCAGTCAATAATTTAATTACAGGATTAAAGGAACAAAAGCTCTCTTTTAGGTAGATTTCGTATGAAATACTACCTATTGGCCTCGTTCCTATGTTGGAATTTCTGAAAAATTTTTGCAGATCTACACCGATCATGACCCCTAGAGCCCAAAACCACCCTCAGTAAAAAACTTTATATCTATCTATCTATCTATCTATCTATCTATCTATCTGTCTATCTATGTATGTATCTATTGTAACGGAGTCGATATCGTTAGGTGTGTGGTTGCAGGCAACTTCAACGGCCTGGTCTTATCAATATCGAAAAAAATATTTTATTGCATTTCAAACAATTAAATAATATTTCTTGATTAAATAATTCATAATTACAACGTTTTTCATATAAGGGTTCGAGTTCAGCTGACAATAATATATTTATAGAATCAAGTCCAGTCCTCGAATAATAGATCGCTTTTAGTGTAGTCAGTCTCTTATTATTTCAATGTCCACTATTTTCGAAGGTAGAGTTCGAGATACTCGACAGGAATTTCGCACTTTTTGTAGATGTTTAACCGAGGTTTACGAACCTCCGATATTCAACTCCGTGATGGAGATATCTTAACAGCCACACCTGGCTTTCCTGGCTTCTGTGCTTCGGAATATGTCCCGAAGCTGTCGGCCCGTGAGAGATCTCCACTCTGCACCGCCAGAAACACCTTGAAGTCTCAACTTCAACAGAAGGGGGAAAAAAGCTCCCGAGAATGCTCTCGCATCCTCTTTTATCAGTTTCGTTTTTCCGTCTAGGACCAAAGCCACTCCCATTAGCCTCTCACCATCCGTGGGCCATGATCTCATAGGCCATCCCTTTCTCTATAGGCTACAGTCAGGAACTTTCGCGTCCGGTTTCATGTCTGGTTTCACTTTCTACTTTCCCACGGGAACGAGGCCCTCGTGAACATCAAAAGAATATTTCTCTCGCTAGATAAAAGAGTTCCTTTCACCCTAGTGTCATCTGAGAAGATTGATAGAAATTGAGGCGACATTTTCTAGGACACTGAAGAAATTTGGAGGCTAGGTGAAAATACATTAGCTTCCCTATGCTGGCTTTTGCCTTGTAAATTGAGAGTTTCAATGTGAGATATCGTCGAATTCTCACAACACCCCTCCCTCAAATCATATTTCGGCTACCAGACGTAATATGCTGTAAGGGAAATGGTTAGCTCATACATTTCAAGTGGCCCATATTTAATTATATCAATTCCTAAAAAAAAATCTTTTCCTGTATTTTATACTTAGCTTGCAAATGCTGAACACATTTGGTTACGAAATTTCTCTTTAACAGACAAAACACATTTATATTTTACACGATTACATTTACACATAATAAAATGAATATTAATATATACATATAGTCGGGTTTAACGACCGACTTACTCTACTCGGCACAAGTAATCCACGTGAGGTATATCTTTGCCTGGTCGATGAGTAATTGCATAATGATAAGGCTGCAGTGTCAGTGCCCACCTGAGTAGTCCGGGATTATTGCCTGCATTGTTTTTCAGGAATATTAATGGGTTGTGGTCCGTTTCTATGGAAAACTTTTGCCCATCAATATAGTGCCTAAGCTTCTTTATTGCGAAAATTATAGCGGCACATTCACGCTCGGAGGCATTGTAACTCCGCTCTGGTTCTGTGAATTTTCGGCTAAGAAAAATTATTGGGTGTTCTTCTGAGATCTTCCTCTGCGCCAAAATAACCCCAATACCCACTTCAGACGCATCAGTTTGTATTACGAATTCGGAATCGTAATCAGGGGCATACAAAATGGGTTCTTCGGTGAGTTTGGTTTTTAAGAGTTTGATCGCTTTTTCCATTTCGTCGCTCCAATCTACTTTTCCCTTTTTGTTTTTTCCTTTTAAAGCGCGCGTGAGTGGTTCTACTATGGTTGCGTAATTTTTTATATATCTCGAATAATATCCCGCCATACCCAAACATCTTCTAATTTCCGTCTTGTTTTTGGGCGCCGGCAACTCCACGATGGCCTTGATTTTCGCCTCCGCCGGTTTGCGTTGACCTTCCCCCACTACGTGCCCTAGATACTTAACAGTTTTTTGCGCAAATTTGCATTTTGCGATTTTGACTTCTAATTTAGCCTCTTTGATTCTGGTTAACACTATCTTTATATGCTCAAGATGGTCCTCCCAGCTATTCGAGAAAATGGCCATGTCGTCTAGGTATGGTAGACAAAATTCTTCTACCCCACTGAGTAATCTAGCCATAAATTTGGAAAATCGGTATGAAGCGTTGACTAAACCGAAAGGCATTGTCAGGGGTAAATAACTCCCGAAACTAGTCACGAAAGCGGCCAATTTTTGAGCTTTGGGGGTCATCGGAATCTGCCAGTACCCCTTAGTCAAATCCAATACTGTGATATATTGGGCTGCGGCAACTCTTTCAACTCTATCCTCGATATTAGGAAGTGGGAAAAATTCAGCTCTAGTAATTGAGTTCAATTTTCGGTAATCAATGCAAGGTCGGGCTTCTTTACCCTGGGCCTCCACTAAAATCATGGGAGAATTATAATCCGATTCCCCCTCCTTTAAGATTTTTAAATCAAGCGTACGCTTGATTTCTTTTTTCAAAATTTCATTTTGCCTGACTGATGTTCTATAAGGTCTTATCCTCACTGGTTTGTTTTCGACAAGCTCAATATCGTGCTCTGCTAGATCTGTTAGTCCTGGGTCGTTCGAAAAGACTTCCCTATACGTGTTTAATAAATTTTCTAACTCCCGCAGCTGTTCAGCCGTGCACCGGACCCTCAAGTCACTTTCCTCCACTACTTGCCTGAAATCATAACTGTTAGAGTCGGCCGAAGGGTAAACTATCTCTAAATCTTGCATCGCGTCTAGGTCGTGAAATTCATGGGTCAAAATGTTGATTTTCTCCACGCGTTTCACATAAGGTTTTAATAAATTCACGTGGTAAATTTGGGATTTTTCGCGTCTACCTGGAACATTCACAATATAATTCGTAGCAGAAATTTTAGATTCGATTACGCCTGGCCCAATCCATTTTACCGACATTTTATTTGGTTTACTCGTGGCCAAAACCAGTACCTCATCTCCTGGCTCGAAACTCCTTTCGGTCGCGTTTCTATCGTACCAGAGTTTTCTCTTATCTCTGCTAGTAGTCATGTTTTTGACGGCCAGCTCTTGGCAACGTTTTAACCGATTCATCAGTTTGAAAACGTATTCAGTGACTAATTCATGTTCTTGACTCTCTCTCGTCCATTGTTCAAACAACAATGTTTCCGGCGTTCTCAAATTTCTCCCGAAAACTAGCTCCGCGGGACTGAATCCCGTCGATTCGTGGGTCACTGTTCTTAAAGCTAACAGTGCATGGGGTAAGTTTGCCCCCCAATCACTCCCATGTTCGACACACATCGCCTTCAATAATCCCTTAACTGACCTGTGAAATCGCTCGATTAAATTCGAGGAAGGGTGACACACGCTCGAATGTCTTAGCCTTACACCGAATTTCTTCAGAAAAGCAGTAGTTAAATTAGAAGTAAAGCTACGCCCCAAATCTGTCTGGATTTCCGACGCGTAACCTACGCGGCTGAAAATAGTTGTCAAAGCTTCAATTACCGTTTCCGAAAGCATATCTGCAATTGGAATCGCTTCTGGGTATCGGCTATATACACATATGGCGGTCAACATGTATTTATTTCCCTTTTTGGATTCTGGCAAGGGGCCAACTGAATCAATTGATAGTTTTGAAAATACCTCTGAAATAATCGGTACAAGTGTCAAAGGGGCCTTTTTCTGCTCCCCCGATCTCCCTACGCGCTGACACGCGTCGCATGATTTTACAAAATTTTCAGACTCCCTTATTACATTGGGCCAAAAAAAGTATCTCAACAATTTGTCTTTCGTTTTCTTCTCTCCCAGATGAGCCGAAATGCCCTCATGGCACGCGATTAAAAGATCCTGTCTAAACTTCAGGGGTACGACTAATTGTATCCTTTCTATTCCCCGGTGGTCGTATGTTTTCCGTACTATTAACGAGTCCTTATACTCGTAATGCGACTTCTTTAACTCTGCCCTTTTCCTAACTTCTCTTAAAGAGTCATCCGTTTCTTGTTCTCTTTTAAATTCCTTCTTCCCCACCTGGCTTAATCCTATGCTCAAGTCCTCCACTAGATCGGGTAACAATAAATCCTCTTCGTCTTCCCCCAAATCCCCATTCATTTCCCTTGAACTGGTTTCGTCGTCTATAGGTTTTTCCCGTGTATCCGCGCCTGTCTCTTTCGACTGGGGACTTCTCTTTTTCGCGTCCTTCCCCTTCGTCGGGTCGGACGTCAATCCTTCTGGTTTCGGTTTCGCATGACTCCGTGTTATCACGGCGTTTAAATTCTGGGCATTGTCGCTCTTAATTTTATCGATCAATTTTTGAGTTTCGTTCCCCAGTATGTAATAAGACATGTCTGATTCTGCGTCTGCTACTATGGCCTTTGTTTTTATGCTCCCCAATTCGTCCAATTCTAACGTTACATCAGCCGTCGGCAAACAACGTAAATCGTTCATTAGCGGTTGTCTCACCCACACAACCATACCATCTAATTGCTCCGGCTTAATGAATCTGCTTGAGACCACATCGGAACAACTCCCACTGTCCCTTAATACAGTGATTTTCTCTCCATTAATTAAGGCATGGCTTAAGTAGGGTTTGAAACCTTCCTCGAGATCAATATTTCCGCTAACGTGATGAACTTTAGCAACGGTTTTTTCGGCCCTTTTGTTTTCAGGACAATTGGCCCTCAAGTGCCCAGTTTTGGAACAAATAAAGCACTTACTCCAATTTTTACGTTCGAAGACTTTTTCCCTTTCTTTATTTGTTTCCCGCTCACGCCAGTTGAGTTTACTTTCGGAACTCCTATCGCGCGATTTATCTTCATACCTAGGCCTTTCAGGTTTCCTATCAAGCGTGGGTCTCGTGTTCCACGTTTTTTTGGACACTCCTTTTATCGCCTCGTATTCGTCTAGTGCCGTAGCGAGCACCAAGGGATCTTTATAATTCGCCCACGAATCAATAAAATGCTCTTTCAAATCGACCGACGCGCGTCGTTTGATCTGATCAGTGATCAACAAGTCTTTTAATTCAGAAAATTGCGTAATCTCCAAACCGTTAATCCATCCTTCAAGAAAACTATTCAATTCGAATATGAGATCTCTCCACGAGTTTCCTGGATTACGCGTATGTTTATTCAATTTTTGACGGTACGCTTCCGCACTCAGCCTGTACCGGGCTAATAAAAGCGATTTAACATGTTCGAAATTGTCAATTTTTTGAGCTGGTTCGCGTAAGATTAATTCTGCAATTTCCACCGGCAATAATGCTAACAAGTGTGTGACGTATTCATCTTGCTCTATTCCGGACCTATTCGCCTGTCGCTCGAACAAGTTCAGGAATAATGTTATGTCGGATCGTTCAGGATCAAAACGATGCATAATAGTTTTAAGAGGTAATCTAACGGATCTTTCGGAACCGCTGCTTACCGTAGAATTTCGCCCTTCTGAACTCTGCGTTAATTTTAGCTGTTCTAAAGTAAACGCCCTTTCCCTATCTTTCTCTCTCTCTTCCCTAACTCTCTCTTCTCTCTCTCTCTCTTTTTTTCCCTCTCTTTCTCTTTTTCTGCCGTGATGCGTGCTTCCCTATCCTTTACGATGTACCCTGCCTGTACTAACGTCAGTTCCTCGTCGTATTTTTCTGCTGCTTCAATTTTTTCGATTATCACTGCCATATTGTCTTGTTCATCTATTTCCACCTCTAAAACTTCCGCGAGATTCTGTAAATCCGCTTTCCTGCAGTACTTCAGTGAATTTAACTTCGACATGACTACGGTACGTTGAAATAATACAAACGGAAACTATTCGTTTTGTTTATCAATTTAGAAGTATATGAACCTTACACCTCACAAGCAATATTTTATCCCTAAACACACAATATAAATAAACATTTCAAATGCATAACCAATATGTAAAACTAATTTTATGATTTTTCAAAAGAATTTCAGAATTTTTATATTTTTGTGCCAAACGTAAATCAAAAAATAAAATTCAAAATTTTAAAACTTTAGAGTCCCTATACACACACTATGAAAACAATAAGTAATTTTTCACATACTATAGGCAAACTACATTCCCAGTATTTCTCAAGAACTGAACACTCTCTGCAACCTTTATCAAAATGCATCTATACTATTTAGGGTAAAAGTTTAATTTACTCTGTTTGTCATTTAGCAATCCAGCATGCATCAAAATTTCTCTTTATGCAATCACTCATCAAAATATATTTCTTACACATTACTCTTACATTATATATTCGTCATATAAGAAAAAAAAATTTTACTGGGATTTTTTTTTTTTTTTGAGTAGTTATGAATTTAGCCTATCTAATCCTTTCTGCATTCCAAATATTACAAATACTGATAAAGATAACATAACATATAAATTTGCATTAAACGTTAGTTTTCAATTAACTACACATTATTGATTTATCATAATCTTAGTATTTTCATTTACCTCAAAATAAAAAAGTTTCTCTTGTTTTTATCTAAACAACGTTTTAACATCCTATCAGTATGATAAATAATAGTTTAAGAGACACTCAAAATGAAATGAGCTTACCTGTTGCAGTTGTTGCTTGAAGTATCTTGTCTGGGGAACGGTTCGTTATAGCACTCCGCGGGTGTCGTCCACTGTAGCTCAAGGGCTCGTATCGGGCATGTTGCGTCCCACTGTTTGTCGTCCAAGGTCCACCTTGCACTGTCTAGTTGATCTAGATGAACTGTCTCCTTGCCGTTGTTCTGGATGAACTGTCTTTCGTTCTGGACGAACTGTCTTTTGTTCTGGGTGAACTGTCTTTTGCTCCCGAAGGGCTGTCCTTCTGTCTTCCTCGGAACTGTAGTTTCGATTCTTTCGGCTGCCTCTCGAGTTGTCGTCAGAAACTCCGGGTGTTCGCCGTCTGTTTCTCCTGGGCTTTCCTCTAATAACAATTATTCTTGCTGAAAATCCCACCGCTGCCACCAAGTTGTAACGGAGCCGATGTCGTTAGGTGTGTGGTAGCGGGCAACTTCAACGGCCTGGTCTTATCAATATCGAAAAAAATATTTTATTGCATTTCAAACAATTAAATAATATTTCTTGATTAAATAATTCATAATTACAACGTTTTTCATATAAGGGTTCGAGTTCAGCTGACAATAATATATTTATAGAATCAAGTCCAGTCCTCGAATAATAGATCGCTTTCAGTGTAGTCAGTCTCTTATTATTTCAATGTCCACTATTTTCGAAGGTAGAGTTCGAGATACTCGACAGGAATGTCGCACTTTTTGTAGATGTTTAACCGAGGTTTACGAACCTCCGATATTCAACTCCGTGATGGAGATATCTTAACAGCCACACTTGGCTTTCGCTTTTCTGTGCTTCGGAATATGTCCCGAAGCTGTCGGCCCGTGAGAGATCTCCACTCTGCACCGCCAGAAACACATTGAAGTCTCAACTTCAACAGAATGGGAAAAAAAAGCTCCCGAGAATGCTCTCGCATCCTCTTTTATCAGTTTCGTTTTTCCGTCTAGGACCAAAGCCACTCCCATTAGCCACTCACCATCCGTGGCCCATGATCTCATAGGCCAGCCCTTTCTCTATAGGCTGCAGTCAAGAACTTTCGCGTCCGGTTTCATCTCTGATTTCCCTTTCTACTTTCCCAAGGGAACGAGGCCCTCGTGAACATCAAAAGAATATTTCTCTCGCTAGATAAAAGAGTTCCTTTCACCCTAGTGTCATCTGCGAAGATTGATAGAAATTGAGGTATTTGTTTCATCTCTAGTGACATTTTCTAGGACTCTGAAGAAATTTGGAGGCTAGGTGAAAATACATTAGCTTCCCTATGCTGGCTTTTGCCTTGTAAATTGAGAGTTTCAATGTGAGATATCGTCGAATTCTCACACTATCTATGAATATATATCACTTTTTTCTGGACACGATAACGTCCACAATTCTGCACCAATCTCTTCCAAACTGATACATAAAATCAAGGGGCATAAAATCTCGGTCAAGTTCGTTAATGGGCAAAATCGGACCAAGGGGATGGAAATAGGGAGAGGTTTTGTGAAAACAGGAAACTTCCCATAACTTCTTAATTTTTGTACACATCAAATCAGTTTAAAGTTTTTATTACTTCTAAAAATAGGGCCAAAAATTTATGTGTCACAGATTGTTGATAAAGTTAAAAATAGGCTCAAGAGGCGCAAAAAATAGGGTTTTTGGGAGAAAAAAATTCATAACTTCGTCAATTCTCAAGATATCAAATCCAATTAATTTTATCATGAATTACCTTAACATTATCTACAACTTTTATATTCACAAGTTTTTTATAGGACCCATTCGTACCGCAAAAAAAATTAAAAACGAAAACAAAAAGGGCGTTTGAAGAAGAAAAAAATCCATAACTCCCTCAATTCAAAAGATATAAAATCCCCATGAATTTATCATATATCTTCTTAATATTGTCTACAACACCTATATAGACAAGTTTTGGATAGGACCAATTCTTACACCAAAAACAAATTAAAAATACATAGCGGCTGAAGAAAAAAACATCTTAGTAAGGGTGTATTTAAATCCAAACTGCTTATTTTCTGAATCATTTTACAATTCATTTTTGCTCTCAAAGCCTTCCAACTGGTACCTTTTCTTACTCAGAAACTATATAATGTACTGTAATGATCAATTTTTTGATAAAGGCAGAATATATTTTATAACATGCTGTCAAAGTGGGCCTTTTGAACCGAATTTCACGAAGCGGATTGTGTTGGAAAAATCATCATATTAAGGGAGTATTCAAATCCAAACTGCTTATTTTCTGAGTCATTTTTAAATTCATTTTTGCTCTCAAACGCATCCAATTGATAGATTCGCTTATTCAGAAACTATATAATGTACCGTAATGATCGATTTTTTGACAGAGGTAGAATATATTTCAAAAAATGATGTCAAAGTGGGCATTTTGAACGGAATTTCCCGAAGCGATTGTGTTAGAAACGAAAAATATTGTCTTACTGAGAAAATAATTGTTTATATATCACGTTTTAATTAATTCAACGAAAATTAAAAACGTAAGTCGCTTATAAATCTCTTCAAAAATCACGTCAATAAGTTTCATATTTTTCCTATTAAAAATGAATCTGGAGTTATACCAGAAAATTTCGAGTTGTTGAGCATGGAAAAGTATTTATTTTCAATACCGCCCTAACATGATTCTGATAAAACCAGTTATTATATAAAAATGAAATAAAAACTCGTCAGAAGTGGCCAGATAAAATTGTTAAAGTGGGTTTATCTCTAGTCATGATTTGGTTTTTGTTTGTGAAATTAGTATACTTAATTTCGAAATCTACCTCTGCCTGTAAGCCGGGCCGGCAGGGATTTTTTTTTTTTTTTTTTTTTTTTGTAAATTCCCTTTTTCTTGTATATGCTTTACTTTCTTTTTACTTTTATACTTTACCCTAAATCCTTTACCTTTATTTTTACTTTTATCCTTGGTTTATCTTTTACTTATTTTCCTTGTAAATCCTTTTTTATCCTGTCCTTATAAATCCCTTTATTTTTCCTTATATTCCCTTTTGTTTTCTTGTAAATCCTTTTTCTCTTTTTACTTTCTTAAATCTTTACAAGAAGAAATTATTGGATTCGTGAAAATTTTCGACTTTCGGTTTTCGACGGATTTACACGTTTTAGGGGTCGGAGATTCCGTAAAACATGTTTTTTCAAAATGTCTGTCTGTGAGTCTGTCTGTCTGTCTGTCTGTCTGTCTGTACGTGACACAAATTTTGTGGGCGCTCTATCTCAAGAACTAATGCACGGAATTTAATAAAAATTTATATTCAGTTAGTCCCTGATATAAATTGGTGCTGATTAGTTTTTGGTGTAAATCGCTCAACAGGTAGCGCTGCTATACAACATTTTTCACGATTTCCACAATAGCTCAATCTCCAGAACTAATGAACGGATTTTCATCAAACTTCAGATTCAGTTAGTCCTTGACATGAATTGAAGTTTTATACATTTTGGAGTAAATCCCTCAACAGGTGGCACTGCTATGCAGCTTTTTTGCGATTTCCACAATAGCTCAATCTCCATTACTAACGTACGGATTTTCATTAAACTTCAGATTCAGTTAGTCCTTGACATGAATTGACCTTTTAAACATTTTGGTGCTAATTGCTCAACAGGTGGCGTTGCTACGCAGCATTTTTCGCGATTTCCGCAATAGCTCAATCTCTAAAGCTAATGCAGGGATTTTCATCAAACTTCAGATTCAGTTAGTCCTTGACATGAATTGACGTTTTATACATTTTGGTGTAAATTGCTCAACAGGTGGCGCTGTTATGCAGCATTTTTCGCGATTTCCGTAATAGCTCAATCTCCAGAACTAATGCACGGATTTTTATCAAACTTCAGATTCAGTTAGTCCTTGACATGAATTGACCTTTTATAAATTTTGGTGTAAATCGCTCACTAGGTGGTGTTTCTATGCTGCATTTTTTGCGTATTTCGCAGTAGTTCTAACTCAGGATCTAATGCTTGGATTTTCAACAAATTTCAGATTCAGGTATACCTTGATATGATTTAGTGCTGCTTATGTTTTGGTGCAAATCGCTCAACAGGTGGCACTGTTATGCTGCATTTTTCAGACTTTCCAATATGGTTCTATCTCAAGAACTAATCCACGAATTTTCCTGAAACTTCAGATTTAGGTATACCTTGATATCAATTAGTGCTGTTTATGTGATTTATATAGAAGAAAGTTTTGTGATGGCCCCAAAATACTAGTTACTTATAAATCCTTTTTTCGTTTGTCCTCCGTTTTTTTACTTTCTTCTATCTTGACAAGAAGAAAGTATTGGTTTCATGAAATTTTTCGACTTCCGGTTTTCGACGGATTTACACGTTTTAGGGCTGTGAGTCTATGGTTCTGTGAGTCAGTCTGTCTGTCTGTATATGACACAAATTTTGTGGGCGCTCTATCTCAAGAACTAATGCACGGAATTTAATAAAAATTTATATTATAATAGTCCCTAATATGAGTTGGTGCTGATTAGTTTTTGGGTCAAATCGCCCAACAGGTGGAGCTGCTATGCTGCATTTTTCGCGATTTCTGTAATAGCTCTATCTCAAGAACTAATGCACGGATTTTCATTAAACTTCAGATTTAGTTATTCCTTGATATGAATTGGTGCTGGTAACGTTTTGGTGTAAATCGCCCAACAGATGGCGCTGCTATGCTGCATTTTGCAGGATTTACACGATTTTTGCAATAGCTCTATCTCAAGAAATCACAGATTTTCATCAAACTTCAGATTCAGTTAGTCCTGGACATAAATTGACGTTTTGTACATTTTGGTGTAAATCACTTAACAGGTGGCGCTGCTATGCTGCATTTTTGCGATTTCCGCAATCTATCTCATGAACTAAAGCTTAGATTTTCAACAAACTTGAAATTCAGGTATACCTCGATATGAATTAGTACTCTTTATGTTTTGGTGCAAATCGCTCAACAGGTAGCGCTGCTATGCTACATTTTTCAGAATTTATCCTATAGCTCTATCTCAATAACTAATGCACGAATTTTCATCAAACTTCAAATTCAGATATACTTTGATATGAATTGGTGTTAAATTGATGTAATTTCTTGTACTGTTTAAACGATTTAATTGACGTGATTTTTATAGAAGAAAGTTTTGTGATGGCCACAACATACTAGTTTTTATATTTTTTTTTCTCTAGTCGTATAAAGCATTGTAATTCTTTGGTGAAAATTACTTTTGTCTATAACTGTTATGAATGGCTAATTTAATTATTAAATAAACTTCCCCATCAAGAAAAAATTATATTTATTTGAAACGGTTTATGGACAGTTATCTACAGGTCTGAATCAATCAGATCTTTTTAACGCTCATATTCACCCTGTAATTCAACCTAGAAAAGCTGGGTCGAACGCTCAAATGGCATTCATCATTAATGTGATTGGAATTCTGCCGCGATTAGGTCCGATCAGGAATTCCATTTTAGCGTTCGACCGAAGTTTTCTAGGTTGAGGTAGACGGTGAATACGAGCTTTAGTCGTTTTTACTTTCTTCTATCTTTACAAGAAGAAAGTATTGTATTCGTGAAAATTTTCGACTTCCGGTTTTCGACGGATTTATACGTTTTAGAATATCCTGAACACGATTTGATGCTTTTTAGAAAATGTCTGTCTGTCACTCTGTCACTCTGTGAATCTGTATATGACAAAAATTTTGTGGGCGCTCTATCTCAAGAACTAATGCACGGAATTTCACAAAACTTCAGATTCAGTTAGAGCTTGATATAAACTGGACCTGATTAGTTTTTGGTGTAAATCGCTCAACATGTGGCGCTGATATCCAGCATATGTTATGATTTCCACAATAGCTCAATCTCCAGAACTAATGCACGGATTTTCATCAAACTTCAGCTTCAGTTATTCCTTGACATCAATTGAAATTTTATACATTATGGTGTAAATCGCTCAACAGGTGGCACTGCTATACTAGGGTGGTCACAAGCAACATGGGAAAAAATTAACGCTTTCTTCGGGGGGAACTTCCTAAAAGTTGCCAATTAGTTAGAAAATGAGATTGGCAAAGTTTCAACTGAAATGAATAACATTAACCCGTGTCTCATCGAGGTTAAAATCTTTAAAATTTGCAATTTTTGGAAAAAAAAATTGTCGTTTTTCTTTCTTTACGTGAAAACTATTTGTCTTAGAAACCTGATTCTTGTTTTATTTCATAGAAACAGTTGTTGCCTTAATCTTTTACTCTCATCAAAACTTATATTTAATGAACATTAGTATTTTTCAGGTCAACTCGTGAACCATACCCTCAAACTCTGCATTTTTGAAACATAAGTGAAAAATGACAAATTAATAATTTTATTACTTTTGATAATTTTTTTTGCATTATTTTCATTAATAGGCAAAAATAAATGAACAATTTTTGCAACTTTAAAAATATTTCAGGAATTATAATTGATTATTAGTTATCTAGTTCTGTGTCTAGTAAGAAATAGCTTCTCGATTTGTATTGCAGTTGAACCTCTGAATTTCTGTTTTTATTACAAGGCTGTTTTTGTTACCTGTTATCGTTATCTATTTTTAGAATTGACGAAACATTCCGTAAAGCCCCCTCCCCCTTTTGATATGATGGCAGAAATGTAAGATTTTTATATTGGCCACTTGTCTCTTCAAATCATCAACAGTATGCTACCAAGTAATCGTCAAGCTATATGTATTTTATTTTATAATATTCGCAAAATGAAACTGAACGGCAGGGAAGCTGTTAGATTTAGAGTACATCCACCGGTTAACCACAGACTTTAATTTTAATTAGGAGTGCAATCGACTCCGCAAATAACTATTTTGTAAACAAAGGACTGAGATCATCAAAAGCAGATTTAAAAATTCCGGTTTAGAGAGAATTGTTATTCACTGGGATGGAAAACTGCTTCACCGTTTTTTGAATAAAGAAAATGTAGAGAGGACAGAAGTTTTAATTAGTTGTGGGAATGAAGAACAGTTACTACGAGTTCCACAGCTTGAAAATAGTATCGGAATAATTCAAGCAAAAGCTGTATTTTCAGCAGTTAAAGAGTGGAAGAAGTTGGTAAAATCCAGGCAATATGTTTTGATACAACTGCAGTAAACAACGGTCGCCTCAGAGGAACCTGCATTTTTCTATAGCAATTGTTAAAGGAAAAGTCTTCTGTATTTACCATGTCGCCACCATAATCTAGAAATCATCCTAAAAGCTGGTTTTGATTGTAAAGTGGGAATAATCACTGCTCCTCAGTCAGATATAAAAAAAAAACAATTCTGATTAGGTGGTCTAAATTAAACGAGAGTAAATATAAAAATGCTATTGAAGATGAAATACTAGATATAAATAGTTAATTCATAAGAAATTTCAAGTTTTCTTACAGGACCTTTTTAAAAATTAACAGCTCAGGGATGATTATAAAGAGTTTATCCAACTTTGTTTAATTTTTATAAGACTCCTTCCTACAACAGACTTTTTTCAGAGCACCTGGTGCTTTTAATCATGTCAGATGGATAGCACAGGCAATTTATTCTCTCAAAATATATTGTCATAGATAATCTCTCAATAACAAATTTAGAAAAAAAAGGTATTAGAGACCTTTGCTTATTTCTAATCAATATTTATGTACAAACATGCTTCAATACTCCCACTCCCACTTTGGACCCCAATCCAAGACCTGCAAATAATAAAATCACTTATTCACTACCGAAAAATTAATAAATAGGTTGCAGACAAAGCACTCGTTAAAATGATAAACCGTCTTTGGTATCTTAACTCGGTTCGAGTTGCATTTTCATTTTTAGATGATACTTTGGAAAAAAAAAGTCAACATAAACATGGCTGTTAAATTAATGTCATTTGAAGAAGAAATTATGATGATGATGATAAGAATTTAAAAGCAACAAAAGTTTTCATCGAAGTGGATTATTTATTGAACAAAGAAGCGAATGTTTTTGTTTCATCTCAAACTATAAAAAATTTTAAGAGATGTTATATTAATAAGCATTTTTTAAATACTATCCCAATGTATGGTGCGAAAATAAACCTTATTTGAAAGCAAGAAAACAGTGAATGGTTTTAATGTTGTCAATGACACAGCTGAAAGGGGAAGAAAATTAACCAGATATTTCAATTCCTGTTTAACAAAAGACAAAAAATAAAAACAGTATATGCTAAAAGTTGTATGTGAATGTAGAAAAACTTTTCAAGATTCTGCAAAAGCCACCTTATCTAAGCCATTTACCACCTTAATCCTATCTGGCGCAGTGGTCCCATGTCGAGAGTACCTATTTTTAATTCCAAACTTACTTGTCTAAATTTAGGTGTAGTCAATCATTTCATTATTTTACGACAAGAATTTTTCTGTACTGGAAAGGGTTAATGTGACAATTGTAAGGGATAATAATTTATTTTCTTTATTATGCTTCCTTTCTTGTAACACAACTTTAATAATAAAATGCATTTGAGCATTATTTGATCTCATTTTTATACTTTCTTTGCCTTCTTTTTTGCCTCCTTTGCCTCCTTCTTTCAGTTTAAAATACGATTTTTTTCATTTTCTTTGGATTTTTTAAAAATTAAACCCTTTATTATGTACAAAATGTAGAAAAAAAGAAAAACAAATGGTGGAAAGCAGATGAAATAGAATGTTTCAATTTTTCTTCGCATTTTCCTAAAAATTAATTTTTAGGATTTGGGTGAAGTCTGGTCCTGAAAAATGCGCATATTTTTAAATCTATACATTTTTAGAAAAAAAATGGTGTGTGGTTCTTCAAAACGAACCCTTTTTTTATAAAATGAGACCTGAATTATGTTTCTAGGTTCAATTATATTTATTTCATGAAGGAAAAACAGAATTTTTTTTGAGAAAAATCACGTTTTTTTTCAAACTTTAACCTCAATGAGGCACGGGTTAATATTATCCAAATGAGCTAAAACTTTGCCAATCTCATTTTCTAGTCTATTGGCAACTTTTTGGGGGGTCCCCCGGAAAAAAATCGAAAACTGATTTCTTGTGACAACCCTACTGCTATACTGCATTATTTACGATTTCCTCAATAGCTCTATCTCAAGAACTAATGCTTGGATTTTCAACAAACTTCAGATTCAGGTATACCTTGGTATGAATTAGTGCTGTATCTGTTTTGGTGCAAATCGCTCAACAGGTGGCGTTGCTATGCTGCATTTTTCAGAATTTCTACTATAGCCGTATCTCAAGAACTAATGCACGAATTTTCATCAAACTTCAGAATCAGTTAGTCCCTGACATGAATTGACATTTTGTAGATTTTGGTGCAAATCTCTCAACAGGTGGCGCTGCTATGCTATTTTTTGTGATTTCCGCAATAGCTCTATCTCAAGAACTAATGCTTGGATTTTCAACGAACTTCAGATTCAGGTATATCTTGATATCAATTAGTGCTGTTTAGGTTTTGGTGTAAATCGCTCAACAGGTAGCACTGCTGTGCTATATTTTTCAGAATTTCCGCTGTAGCTCTATCTCAAGCAATAATGCACGGATTTTCATCAAACTTCAAATTCAAAAACCTTTCATATGAATGGGTGCTAAATGGATGTGATTTCATGTATTATTTAAAGATTTAATTGACATGATTTATATAGAAGAAAGTTTTGTGACAACAACATACTAGTTTAAAAAAGCGTTGAGGGCTTGTTTTTAAACTTTAAATATTAATTTCTTACTACTGGTGCATGGCCTAAAGTAAATTTAGGTTATGAGTTTAAAATTTTAGAACCGGCTTCAAGAGAGCATTTATAAAATTTTCAACATTGAAAAAAATGAAAATAAAATTCACTTTTATGAAACCGTAAAACTGTTATACTCCTTAAAACAAAATGTGCATGGCTTACTGCCAGAAGTTTGCTAAAATCGCTGGTTACTTAAATAATTTTATACCATCTAAATATCCTTCTTGTTTTCTATTTAAATTCTCTGATGATTTCCTAATTACATCCTTATTATTCTTTTTCAGTTCCTCCTGTGTGGGTGGAAGAACCAAGAGACAGCGAAGTAGTATTGGGCTCACAGGTGGTGCTGACTTGCGCCGCTACTGCTCACCCAACACCCCGAGTCACGTGGCGGAAGATACAAGGTAATTTGCTTGGTTATTTATGCATTATATCAAATAAACGAACTAATCATAAAGACTTTTCGTAGCAGAAATTTTAAGCAACATTAAAGGAATTGTGCGTGTTGAAGTGATCATAAATCATTCAAAAATGCTTTTTTTTCTTCGTTGTATGGTCTTTAATTAAAAATTTATATAATTGGCAGAAACTGTGTTTTTATAGTTCTGAAAGAGAAGTAATGAAAATAATAAATCATAATACATTTCAAATCGCTTTTCTCAAGACAATCTATACATCTGGAGGTCACTTGAAGTTCGGTTTTCCGTGTCGTTTTAATCCATCATTTATTGGAATAATATCATTATTCTTTTAATGTATGTCATTAGATTTAAGAATAAACTTCCTACTTAAAACATTCGTTTAATTGTAAAAAATAAAAATTAATATAAAGATAATAAAATAAAAATTCAGGTTACAGCCTGACACGTTTTCGTCGCAGACAAAGAAGAACGTACCTCAGTCTCACAAGTGTTGCGACTAAAAATACCGTAAACCTTACAAAACGAAGCTATCTATAACGAAGCCTCTCATAAACGTGAATTTTTCCTTACGATAAGATTACCATGAGCATTAAACCTGTTCAAACGAAAGCCTGTTTAAAAAGTAAATTTTATTCTGAAACTTCAATTCCATCTGCAGACTTAAATATACTAAATATACACAACAGTCTTATGCAGTAATAGCGGTGCACGCAGAATCTGGGGGCTGAAACGAAACTTTAATTTAGCATGTAAAATTGAATCCTATCGTAGGAACAATGAAATTTTTACTTTTAAAACAGAATTCAGTTATAAACAGGTTACGTTACATGGTTTACTCAGCCATGTACAGTATTGGTCTAGGAATTAATTCGTGTGGTTTTACAAGAGAGGGCGTAACTAGCGTATTGTTCCATAGTTTCGTTTGTTTAAACATGCATTAAAACTACTGGTATTGCGCATCCAGTTTAGTATATGCCATTTGGTTTATGTGTAAACAAGAACAATTTTTATCCAACTGAAAATGTCAAATTTTGTGCCTGATAAAGCGTTTTTGCGGGGGTTCTTCTTCTATACTTTAACACGAAGAAAAGTGCTATTGAAAGTCATTGTATTTTGGTGGAAGTTTATGGTGACCATGCTCTAGCTGAACTAACGTGTCAGAAGTGGTTTGCACGGTTTAAAAGTGGTGATTACGGCTTGGAAGACAAAGCACGACCTGGACAGCCAAAAAAATTTGAAGATGAAGAATTGACAGCATTCCTCGATCAGGATTCGTGTCATACGCAGGAAGAACTTGCAAAATCATTAGAAGTTGATCCAACAACAGTTTCCAAACGCCTCAAAGCAATGGGAATGATTCAAAAGATGCCACATTGGGTTCCATATGAATCGAAAGAAAGAGACGTTGAAAGAAGAATAACCGTTTGCGAAATGCTGTTTCAAAGACAGAAAAATAAGGGATTTTTGCATCGGATTGTTACTGGTGATGAAAAATGGATTTATTACGCGAATCCTAAACGAAAAAAAGCCTGGGTAATGCCAAGTGAACCAGGTCCATCACAACCGAAACGAAATATTCACTGTGCAAAGGTTATGCTGTGTATCTGGTGGGATATGAAAGGTGTGGTGTACTATGAGCTTCTGAAACCTAGTGAAACTATTAATGGAGAACGTTATCGACTTCAGCTGATGCTTTTGAAACAAGCTCTGGCCAGAAAATGACCAGAATGGGATAACAGACATAACAAACTTATTTTTCAACAGGATAACGCCCGACAAGATGTCGCGAAACCGGTCAAAGCATATTTGGAGAATGTCGGATGGGAAGTGTTAACCCACCCGCCGTATTCACCAGACATTGCTCCTTCAGACTACTGCTTGTTTGATTGCATTAATAACGATTTGATTGGACAGCGGTTCACTTCTTCAGAAAATATAGAAAAATGGATCTCTATTTGGATCGCTTCGAAAAGCGAGGACTTCTTTCGACACGGAATTCGTAAATTGCCTGAAAGATGGAAAAAAGTAGTGGGTAGCTATGGACAATATTTTTTTAACGTATTTATGTATTTTGCTTTTGAAATAAAGCTTTATTTTTTTATTAAAAACCGTACGAATTAATTCCTAGACAAATAAAATTTATTAAAGCTAGCAGAATCGCTAGGAACCGCAAAAAATTACGTTTTCGACAGGTTTACGTAGAAGCAGATAGATTTGTATGGTATTCTTGGTATTGTGTAAAAATGTTTCGTTAATAATACGTTCTGTCTGTCGGCACAGATTTTTTTATATTTTATTGTTTCTCATTCGTCGCAGAATAACGAAGAGCACATTACTAAATAATAAGAAAAATAATTTCTGTACTTGTAAAATTGGGACTTTTTACGTCCCGCGCAGTGATTACGCGGGACAGGTCTTAGAGTCTCTGAAAACCGGGACATCTCGCGTAAATGAGGACACCTGGCAATACTGTGTCTCACACTTGCGGTGACAGATAATCCACTGAATGCATTTTCTGTTTCTAAGGAGTCTTTAGGAGCTGCGCCATTTGAGCCATCTGTCGGCTACTTGATAATTAAATTCTTCGTTGACTATTTTGAAAAGACAAAAGGCTTCCCAGTAATCCCTTCCTAGTGCAAATGATACGACATTTACTGCTTCACTATTCGATCCTGAAATTGGACAGTTCTGCCAGATCGTATGATGCGAAATGGTTCAGTCGTGTCAGGAGTTGAAACAGTTGTTTCAGGATTTGGCGCATCATTCACCAAAAAGGGTGTCTTAAGTCTGTCCAGTGAAATGGTCGCAGTTTTTCTTTTTATGGTCACATTAAAAGGTTTGTCATTACACTCAAAGACCTCGAAAGCTCCGTCATATGGTACTTTAGAGATTGCCGAATATCATCCTGGCATAGAAATACATTAATGCGTGTTTTAAGATCCTGAGATACGAATGGTTTTGTACTATGATGGGATTTATTTGATCTATTTATTCATCTTTATTTTTTAAATCAATTTCTTATTTTCTGAGATTGCATGAAAATCGTAAGAGTAATTTTAGAACGCTTTTCACTCTTTTTAAATTTGGAATTTTGTAGAAACTGTTGTTAGTGAGCATTTATATCTTATAAATATCTACCAGACCAAATTTCAAGTTTCTATGAGTAACAATTGCCTAGAAACCGTAACTTACAACGTCTTTAAAATGCTTTTCGTGCATTTTAACCCCTTTTAATTGTTGAATTTTGTTTTCGACTATTCTTACATAGGATTGACATCTTATAAGTACTACCATGTCAAATTTCAAGTTGCTAGCCCATTCAGTATCACAAAAATCACAATTAAGTACGTTTTTTGTTTCTGAAACCTCTAGATGATTGTTGCATCGACATTAAATATATATGTCCTATGTTGGAGCAGGGACTGACATCGCCAATTTGCAACCAATAGTTTTTTTAATCGGTTTGGTATATTCTGAAATTGCATAGAAATTGTAATTTAGAAGGTTTATAGAACGCTTTTCGCACATTTTTCCTCTTTTTAAATTTAGATTTTTTAGAAACTATTGTGAGCATTTATACATATCATAATTGTCATGCAAAATTTCAAGTTATTTAGCTCTACAGTAACACAAAAATCGCATTTTTAGAACGTTTTTTGCCCAGTGGGGGTAGTGGTATCGACAAAAAAACATAGCCTATCTTGGAACGGCACTGTCACCATCAATTTGCTACCATTATTTTTGAAATCTTTTCGGTAGTTCCAGACATTATCCCCTACAAATAAATAAACAAGCGTTACCTATTTTTAATATTAGTATGCATATACAACAGATTAACATCTTGTGTTAATCTATATATCCTTATTATATATCCTTATTATAATAATAATTATAATTAAAAAATACATATATATATTCTTTTTTGAAAATGACTCAGGTAAGTCAAAACATGTCAATGGTCAAATAAAACTATTTTACTGTTCTTAAAATTTTAATCTTACACCTTTGTAGCAATTAGAAATAGAATATCAGTATGGATTTCCTACAATGAAAAACTATTTTCTTTTCTTTCTTTACAGTATATTACATTCATGATAGCAATTAGAGATAGAATATCAGTATGGATTTCCTACAATGAAAAACTATTTTCTTTTCTTTCTTTACAGTATATTACATTCATGATTTTTTTAAAACTAAGGATTCAGTTTTGTGCCTGATTTTATTTTTTATTTTTTATAACTGTCGGTCGGATTAAAAAAGTGAATCATTTTTTAATAAAGTGTAAAATGAATTTAATTAAGTAATAAAATGTTAAAATAACGAAAATCTTAAAACTTGGAACGTACGGAGCATTTAAAAAAATTAAATCTAGTCATTTGTTTAAAAAAGCAATTTTCAGAAAATTGAAACTTTTGTTTCGAATATTTTTTGAGTTTGTTATATATAGAACATTTCTTTGAACAATTTCTTGTTGAAATAACTTAAATTATAAATAATAGCGTTTAAATCTATTGTCCTTTAATCGTGTGCATTTCTTATTTTATTGATGCACAGAATGAACAATGAATGCTCAGTCATAATAATTAACCAATTAATTAAATTTTATTAGTGATCTTTGAGGTTTTCGAGAATATTCTTTAAAAATTTGTAAGCGATCTTACAAAACCTAACATAGGGTAAAGTGTCCATATTTCGACCCCTTAACTTCTCCACTTCTGCGAAAGTGGCGCCACTTATGACGCAAAGCACAGCAGACGGGAGGTAAAAGGAATTAGTGTTGAAAGTTTCGTTCGACAAGACGTATACATAAATTAAAGACGCCGAATTTCCTATTTTTTGAAGACCCGAGTTCTTATTACGTCGTTTGTAGGACGTTATTTACTGTACTGTAAGTATTTATTTCATATTCATTGCATATCTTTTACGTTGGTAAGATGCTGACAGTAGCATACAGTGAGTTTTAGGACGCTCAGTTCATCTTACGGGAACTGAAACTCCGTCATATTGGGAAGTAGCATGGTCCCAATTTCGCCCCCCTTGCAGTTGTTATTTTCGTCCCGGGGCCGAAATTAGGAATGCTTTTTCAGGACATTTTTTTAAATTTTTTCCTCATGTTTGGATGGCTAATGTTTCGTTATGTTATTCTTCCACTGATAATTAGTACATTTCTTTGTGCCTTACTTTAAAGTAAATTAAATTACTTACTCATTTAGAAATAAATTTTGATTTAGTTATAAGTTAAGCCTCAGCCAATTGGATTTTTTGTGGGGACGAAATTGGGACCATTTTTTTTCTTTTGTATTTTTTAGATACTTTTGAAAAAACAATTTTTCCTATTGTTAAAAATTTTTCGTACGACATTTGCCTATGTTTCTATGTGCGTGGGTAGTTAGTCTATGTAAAATCCAAATTTGGTAGATTTTCACTGAAAATTACAACTTCCAAGGGCCTAAAAGGGACTGGGGGACAATAATAGGTCGCCTTACTCTATATATGGTTCATGCTTTGGAATAAAAATATTTCGAATAGAATTAAAATGAAAATATTAAACATATTTTTGCTTTTTCTGTTCTTTCGAAACCAAATACAGTAGTTCTTTGTTATATCAAAATTGCTGGGAAATGTAAGAAATTCACAATATGAAAACGGTGCTTAAAATCTAAGAAAAATGATACAGAACCATATTTAAACTACGCATTCGGATATATCCGGGTTTTTTTCAAGTCTCACGAGAAAAAGAAATCAAAAACGTA
Source organism: Maratus speciosus (assembly GCA_963932465.1). Classification (NCBI taxonomy): domain Eukaryota; kingdom Metazoa; phylum Arthropoda; class Arachnida; order Araneae; family Salticidae; genus Maratus; species Maratus speciosus. The sequence goes on from OZ010789.1 coordinate 382,707,762, forward strand.
TTTTTATTTACATTTCGTTTACATAAATGGCCGCCTTCTTAATTTTCTTAAATAAAATTTAATATGCTCTAAACATAACGTTTTGGATGCAAATATACAATTGTCCAAAATTAAGGTCACAAACACAAAATCTGTGAAAACTGATGAACTATTCACTGTGTTGCCACGAAATTTGGCACAGAGGTGTATTACAATGCGAGAAAGAATATAGCAACAAAACAATAGGGAAAAGATTTGAATTGTGAATTAAGAAACAGGGTAAATCAAAAAGTGGTAAATCATGAATCAGAGATAAAGCATTTATATTGGGAAAAGTCTGTCTAATATGGAGTGTGACAACCGTGCACTGCTGTACAAACCTCACAACGAGCTTTCATACTGTTTATGAGGGTGTCAATAAATGTTTGTGGTAACAAAGTCCATTCTTCGAAAAGCGCGGGTTTCAAGTCCTGGTGTATCCTGGGAAGGGTGTTACGTTGTGAAATGGCTCTTCCTAGGCCATCCCAAACATGTTCAATAGGAATGAGGTCTAGAGATCTCGAGGGTCAATTCATATGGAGAATATTTTCTACTTCTAGAAAATCACCAACAATGTGAACTCTGTGTGACTTCGCATATCGTCCATAAACATGAAGTTCGGGCCTACAGTACCCCGTAAAACCTCACATAGGCTTAAAAAAACTCATCCCTATAGAGATGTGCGTTGACAGTACCCGCATCGAAGACGTGCAGTGGTGTACAATTGCCCAACATTATACCACCCCAGACAAGGATTCCTTTGCCACCGAATCTCTCGATTTCTTTTACGTAGGAGGGAAGATAGCGAGCTCCACGTTCTCCCCAAATTAAGATTCGACGAGACTTTATCTGCGAGGTGAATCTCGACTCATCACTAAAAAGAACACGCCACCATTCTTGTTGTGTCCATGTTTGATGCCTTCGGCTCCAAAATAATCGGACCTCCTGTTTGATGCAGTGAAAGGGACACACAAGATTCGACGCTGGGCGTTAGGGATGAGGTCCTTGAGCCTATGTGAGGTTGTTCCGGGGTTCTGTAGGCTCTATGCTTCATGCTTATGGACGATAATGCGAAACCACACAGAGCTCACATTGTTGATGATTTTCTTGAAGAAGAGAATATTCGTCATATGAATTGGCCCTCGAGGTCTCTGGACCTCAGTCCTATTGAACATGTTTGGGATGGTCTAGGAAGAGCCATTGCACAGCGTAACACCCCTCCCAGGAACCACCAGGACTTGAAAGTCGCGCTTTTGGAAGAATAGACTTTGCTGCCACAAACATTTATAGACACCCTCATAAACAGTATAAGAGCTCGTTTTGAGGTTTGTACAGTAGTGCACGGTTGTCACACTCCATATTAGACAGGCTTTTTCCTAGATAAATGCTTCACCTCTGATTCATAGTTTGACGCTTTTTGATTTACCCTGTTTCTTAAATCACAATTAAAATCTTTTCCATATTGTTATGTTGCTAAATTCTTTCTCGCATTATAATACACCTCTGTGCCAAATTTCGTGGCAACACAGTGAATAGTTAATCAGTTTTCACAGATTTTATGTTTGTGACCTTAATTTTGTACATGAGTGTATAAAAATTTTTTTTAATGTTATCTCGTTTAAGTTTTTAATGCCTTTATGTTTATTGCCCTGATCTAGATAATTAGTGATGCCTTTGAATTTATGATTGATCATCATACCTTAATCAGAGAAAGTGTGGATTTCCAAAAACTTAGGGAAGAGAAGACTTAAGTTATGTTTTAGTATATTTCCTCCATGAAATTTATAGATTTATGTACTTACAAAACAAAATATGTTTTTCCTTATTTATTATGAATAAGGTTAATAAATAAGCAAAGCAAAAGTTTCAATTTCATATGTCTAAAAACTTTCACAAATGAAATAAGTTTTACTTTTAATACCTATGAAGGCTGGAATAGACATGTAAAATTCATCTTTTCAGTAAATGCTACAAACTCAAATGTAGAAAGCAACTGAAGTATTTATTTTATGATTAATTTAATGTATTCACCTTCGAAATTAATAACATTAATTAATGTATTACTCAAACTCAAACTAAATTTATGAATAAATTTACTTTCAAATCGCTATGTTAGCTAACATCGTGGTAAATCAGTGTGTATAAAGGTTGTGAAATTGTAAATTGAAACGAACACCAGTTTGAATACGGAGGCTTTACTTAATGTTAAACAAATTTCGTAATATTCGTCTGTGCAAACATTATATATATTCTTACGAACAACGTAATATATATTTCCACAAATTGCTTAGACTTAACGTTACTTAAGTATTCCCTACAACTTTTTTATTAATGAAAATGAAAGAAATTGATCCCATAAACAAGAAAAACTGTCTGTAATGTGTAGTCCATGTACAATTAATCAGAAATTGTTATTAAACTTTGAAATTTCTTGAAAATTTGTTTTAAAAGTATGATTTTAAAACACAGATCATTTTTCTTTTCGACAAAATCACTAATGCTTTTCTTTTTTGGATCTATTTTAAACATTGTTTATTTAAGCGAAAGTTCTTCATTTACAGAAGTGCATAAAATGCCTTTTAATGTTGTTTTATTAGTCTTCATTTTTAATTAATCTTCTGAAAAAATCTAAAATGATGGTACTTTACTTAATACATTCCTTTTAAACTAATTGGAACAAACAGGAATTTTGTGTTTTTCATCCTTACTATTTTATATAAAATATAAATTGGACTTTAAAATAACTGCTTTGAATTAAATGCGTATTCATAGCTGCCACTCTTTGCGATTTTATGTTAAAATGAAATAAATATATTTCGAAACAGAACTTTATTTAAACTATGAAATCAGATAAGTACAATATTAAAAGAAGATACGTTTTATTAAATGTTTTGGTTCAAAGCATATTTGATATAGAAAAAATCGAAGCAGTTGGCAGCTATACGAATCACACTGTTTAAAAATATTGTGATTTTTCCTGCACTTTATGTCGTAATTTTTTAACCATCGATCCTGTTAAATCGATTTCAAGCACCGATGCTGTCAAAGAGAATTCAAGGAACAAGTGGCGTAAAATCGAATTATTTCTCTCATATGCACCACGCAACCAATAACAACGAGCTTTCCTCAGACCTGAGAAATTTTGCAGCAACTGTCCCTTTCTAAAATATTGTAATCTTGAATAAAACAATTTTTAAACCAAATTTTCTTCCTTAATATTTGTAAGGAAATTTTAAAAGATTTTTAAAAGTGTGTATTTTGAATTAAATGTTATAACAAAGATAAAAATATCTTTAAATAAATACATGGAAATCCCTACTTGGAATTTGATATAAGAAAAAGGAAATGTCAATAAAATTGTTACATATCAATTACTTTTTAAGCCTCAATTAAGCATACAGAAAAGTTTAAAAAAAACTATAAAGTTTGAAGGTATTTACTATTGATATTGATGAACGTTTTTATTTTTCACCCTCTATTGAATTGTTTACATATCCGAAACGACCGGCAGTTTCATTCGATTCATTAGCTCCTGAGGCAAGTGCTGTTACTGAATAACTGCCAGTAACAGTGATTCTGGGATCACGTCTTTCACCGTGAGTGGTTGACTTGCAACGTCATAGTTTGTAGCCAATGGCGTTTCGGATGTGTTTACATAAGTTTATACTTACGGATTGGCAACAGTTTTATGCAAAACAACTCATTAGTTTGTTGTATAAATGTCTGGACAGATTGTGGATCTGTAGCTTCGAGAAATTTTTGCACGTTTATCATCTGTCATCATGTAGCTGCATTGAAATATTATTTTTAGTTTTCTTTTGATTTAACGGCGAAGTAACGCTGTTGTTATGTAAATTTTCATATCATCTCGCTTCAAATAAATAGCTTTTTTTTGCAACTGTTGTCTTTTAAATGAAGTCTTCCACATTAACCACCGTAGCTCTGTTCAGCCATGTTTTCACAGGCTGAAAGGTTATGAGCCCAGTGGCCCTTGTGGAAGTGAAAATATGTTATGTTTTTTTTTTTTTTTTTTTTTTTTTTTTTTTTTTTTTTTTTGCTGAGCGCTAATGAATTTTCCTTCCTGCAATAAGATGTGCTTTTTTTGCTGGTTTTTTCCGATTTTTTCGGTGATGTTTTTCGTGGACTTTTCCGACGTTTTTAAAGTTCTTTAACGATAGCTTCGACGGAGGCCGTTAAAAAGATGGAGTTCGCTAATTATGTTCTCTTGACCTCGACGAACTGGGAGACCTGGAAAGTCGAAGTAAAAGTTCTGCTGATGCATTTTGGTGCATGAGAATACATCGAAAATCCTGACTTGGACGTCGAGGTGACGGAAAATAATGAACCGCCAGAGCAGAAAGATGCAGAAGGAAAAACAGTTTCTGTGACAGACCAGTTGACTTGGAGCGAAAGAAGTGAGATGAATTTACGGAAAGCCAGATCATATACAATCATATACCAGACTTTGTCACCTGAATTCAAGCCATTGATCGCTGGTAACCTATTACAAGAGTGGTTGTATACAGCTGTTGGATGAGTTTTTTGGTGTCCGGTATGCTCCCAGTGAAAATCTTGGCCTATTCCTCTGTCGAGTGAAGTAAGCCGCCAATCGCCTTCGGGAAGTAGGACACACTCTACAGCCTCTGTATATGGGTTACCAGATGATCAGGAGTTTGCCAGAGGAGTTTCAGTCTACAGTCCAGGCGATCTGCCATTGGCCAGATGCCGAGTTTGTTCCGGACAAGATCGAGACTGAATTGCTGCTAGAAGAGAACCGGCTGAAGTTTGCAAAGAGAGACCTTTCTGACACTAATGTTGCATTTTCTGGAGAGATAACTAAATGTAAAACAGGTAAACCTTCTAAATCTGAGAATTTTGTAAATCATAGTAAATTTTCTAAATCTAAGAATTATAATGCTAATCAAAGTAAACCAATAGGTCCTTGTTATTGTTGCAAATCATATGATCATTTAATTACTAAATGTAAATTTAAAAATCAGTCTAAAAATTTTCAATCTAGAAATTCTCAATCTAAAAATTCTCAGTTTAAAAATAAATTTTCAGAATCTAGTAATGTTGAATTAAAGTGTAATAATGTAAAATGCAATAGTGTAAAATGTACCTTCTCTGAACAAGAGGCTAGTTTGATTGAAATTTCTCCAAACTTTTATGGAGCTAATTCATCTGATTTTGGCTAAAGTGGTAGCTGGGTCTTTGACACAGCTGCTACGGCTCATTTTTGTAATGACAAAACTTGTTTCTGCATTTTGAACCAGTTTCGAATATGCAGATATCTCTTGTATATGGAGAAAAGGAAAGTCCTGTTCAGGGAAAAGGTACTGTAAATTTTTTTATAAAATGTAAAGATGGCAGCTAATCTCTTGTCTGGTACCAAACTTGAAAAGTTAGGTGTAAATTTTATTGGCAGTAAAGGTAAACTTGTGGTATATGATAAAGATTGGAATTGGTTGTTTTATGCAGTTAGAAAAAATGATTTGTATTTTTTGAAACCTTGTTATTATAAAACTATGTGTAAAGGAAAAAGCAACTCGGTTAACATATCAGCTAATCATCCAGAAAAAATTGACTTGAATAAATTGTGGCACGAAAGATTTTGTCATGTAAATAATGAGTACTTAGTTAAGGTACAGGTAAACATGAAAGTGTTAGAGGACTTCCAATGCTGTCAAAGTTGGCCGAGGATTGCATCTCCTGTAAACTTGCTAAATCTAAAAGAACATCATTTAAAGCAATAAATAAAATAAGATCATAAACTGCTCTGGAGCTCTTGCACATGGATTTGTGCGAGCCTTGACAGGTGACATCACATGGAGTAGATATTTTTCCCCATCATTGATTTTTCTCGTTTTCTTACAGTATACACTATCAGAAATAAGTCTCATGTTTTTCAGACATTTTTGAAATTTCAGAGTAGGGCCGAAAGGTACTTGAATAACAAAATAATTTCTATAAGGACTGATGGTGGCTTAGAGTTCTGTAACAGAGAATTTGACACTTTTTTAGAAAAGCAGGGGATTATTCACGAGAGAACGAATCCGTATAGCCCTGAAATGAATGGCGTTGCGAAGCGTTTCAATTTAACTGTTCTTGATGGTGTTAAAACTCTCCTCAATGCTAGTGGCTTGTCTAAAAAATTTTGGGCTGAAATCTTAATGTGTTTTTCTTATGCCTGGAATAGAGTATGTCATAAACAAAATAACCAGACCCCTTTTGAGATGTATTGAGGTAGAAAACCCTCAGTTTCTCATTTGAAAAAATTCGGTTGTTTAGCTTATGTTGGAGTGCCCAAGCAGGTTAGAAGGAGGCTCGATATGCGAGATAAACTAGGAATCATGTGTGGTTATGCTCAAACAACAAAAGGCTACCTAATTTGGTTAACAGAGGAAAATAAAATTGTAGAAACTATTAATGTTAAGTTTGATGAAACAAAAAGGGGGGTAGATATTTTTTCAAAACTTAAGGAGCAAAAATTTAATTTTTCACTTTTTGATTTTCCAGAAGGTGGACACATTTTTATGATGAACCTGAGAATACGCCTCAATTGGGGAATGACACTGGAAGAGTTAGTACGTCAGATTTAGACCAGAGTAGTTTAAAACCTTGTAGATCTATTCCATGGACCCGTAAGGCAGTACCACGCAGAACAGGAAATAAAACAGACATTTATTATGGCACAGAAGGAACTAATACTAGAATGAGATCTTTTAATGGGTTAACAGATTACTGTACAGCAAATAAAAACTAATGTGACAAAAACTTAATCGATTTTAGCAATAAAAATAAAGAATCCGGTAAAGTATCAAATTTTGTAAATGTAGATGAAGCAAATTTAACACATTACAATTCCTCAAACCTACAATCAAGCCATAAAAACCTCTGAAGCATCAAATTGGAGGGACGCAATGGACCAAGAATTGAACGTTATGTATGAACGTAACGTATGGGATCTTATGACACCACCAAAAGATGCTAAAATTCTTTGTAACCGTTGGGTGTATGTATACCTTGAAAAGGAACGAGAAGAATGAAATAGGTATAGGGCTAGGTTGGTGGCGAAAGGTTTTAATCAAGTTAAAAGAGAAAACTATGAGGAAATTTTCAGTCCGGTAGAACGTTTTTCAGTAGTTAGACTATTCTTTGCCACATTTTCGTGTCTGTTAAAATGGGGGTAACGTCCAGGTAGACGTCAACAATACTTATCTTTATGTAAATCTGGATGAGACTGTATACATGCACCAACCTGAGGGTTTTATTAAAGAAAAAAAATAAGTTTGTAAGTTAAATAAGGCCATTTATGGCCTGCATCAATCCGGCAGACAATGGTTCTTTGAAGTGGATGATGTTTTATCCAAACTAGATTTTCATAAACTCGATTGGTGTAATTGTGTGTACATGTTTCAGTCCAGATTGATTCTTTTACTTCATGTTGACGATATTGTTCTTTTTGGTGAAACCCAAAATGATTTAGACTTTGGAATAAATTTACTGCAAAAACATTTCAATTTAAAAATTTTGGGCACAACCAAAAAGCTATTGGGCTTAGAGTTTGAAGAGATAGGAAATTGCCTGTGCATTCACCATACTTCATATATTGAGGAAGTTCGTGAAATTTTTGCAGAATTTAAATTTCCAGTAAGCTCTTTACCTATCTCCAAGGACTTGGTTTTGCCGAAACAAGATTCATCTTCCACTAAAGAAGAAATCAAAGTTTTGTCTAGATTTCCATATAGAAATCTTATAGGCTGTTTATCTTTTATAGCTGGGAGGACTAGAGCTGATATTTTGTACGCAGTTAATTTATTGTCCCAATTTCAATTAAATCCTGGAATTACTCACTGGAATAGCTTGTTAAAATTATTAAGTTATCTAAAATATACTAAAAATTATAAACTTGAGTTGTCCAGAGTCAGCCAGTTAAATCTTTCATGTTATTCCGATTCGGATTTTGCAGCAAACAGAGACGATCGAGTCTCTATGGGAGGATATATTTTGTTTCTAGATAAAACGCCCATATCTTGGAAGACTTTTAAACAGAAATGTATAAGTCTTTCAACCATGGAGGCCGAGTACGTCAGTTTAACTGAAGCTGCTAAAGAATTAATCTGGCCAAAATGTTTTGCAAAATGAAGTGCTTAACTTAAACTTGAGGGATTGTATTCTGTTCTGTGATAACCAAGCTGCAATAGCCTTTTCTAATTCCCCTTTTGAAAATCAGAAAACCAAGCACATTCATATAAAGTATCATTTTCTTAAAAACTTAGTATTTGATAAAGTATTTAAACTTAAATATAGTGCTAGTAAACTTAATCTTGCAGAAAGTTTTACAAAACCAGAGATTAAAGAGCAATTACTGAAATTTTGCAAGAGAATTTTTTATATTTAATTTTTTTTTGTGTGTGTGTGGGTGGGTGGGGGGGGGGGTTCATTTTTCAATACAATGTTGTTCACTCTGATCAATGCCTTGCCAATAAAGTCTTGTATGACCTGACATTGATCAAATTGCTGTTTTTGAATTTAAAGAACTTTTTTGTTGTTGAACTTTTGAAGTTTTACATTTTTGAACGTTTTTGAATTTTTCATGTATTTGTAATTTTGTATCTATATAACCTTTTTCATATTTTTGTAATGTTCAAGAGATGGTGAAAAAGGAGGCCGATTGTTACGCATCAATTACTTTTTAAGTCTTAATTAAGCATACAGAAAAGTTTAAATAAAACTATAAAGTTTGAAGGTATTTACTTTTGATATTTATGCACGCTTTTATTTTTCACCCTCTTTTGAATTCTTTACATATCCGAAACGACCGGCAATTTCATTCGATTCATTAGCCCCTCAGGCAAGTGCCGTTACTGAATAACTGCCAGTAACAGTGATTCTGGGATCACGTCTTTCGCCGTGAGTGGTTGACTTGCAATGTCATAGTTTGTAGCCAATGGCGTTTCGGATGTGTTTACATAAGTTTATACTTACGGATTGGCAACAGTTTTATGCAAAACAACTCATTAGTTTGTTGCATAAATGTCTGGACAGATTGTGGATCTGTAGCTTCGAGAATTTTTTGCACGTTTATCATCTGTCATCATGTATGTGCATTGAAATATTATTTTTAGTTTTCTTTTGATTTAACGGCGAAGTAACGCTGTGTTTATGTAAATCTTCATATAATCTCGCTTGAAATAAATAGCTGTTTTATGCAACTGGTGTCTTTTAAATGAAGTTTTCCACATTAACCACCGTAGCTCTGTTCAGCCATGTTTTCACAGGCTGACAAAAATGACGACCGAAAAACTCAATCGAATTCATTTAACCAAGAACTAGTGGAATTTACGTAGCGACTTGGGGCTTTTCTGTGTTACAAAATAATTTAACAATGTACACTAGCCAATTATATGATCCCTTCTTTAGTACAATTAGATTCAATAACCAGCGAATGTTGATTATATTCTCAAACATATAATTGTTGAAATATTACTCTTTGATAAATTCTACGAAAAATAACTGTGCAAAAAATAAAAGATTTATTTGTTATTTTTTACACTAAAATAAGAAACATGCGATTTTGTATTCTCTTTCACGTCCTAGAATTTTCCAGTACATTAGTGAAATTTATTCTGCTAAAAGCTTTCATAAATGAACGGGGTGCGTCATATTCACTCGGTATAACCGAATATTTTAGCAGAAAGCAGAGACAAGTTTTGTGTACAAAAATTTTATTTTTTTAGTAATGCTCTACAGAGAGCAATTTTATCTTCTCAAAAATGAATAAAAATATTTAGTTCTATCATTTATATCGAATGATGTGTTCTAAAGCATATTTAGTAAGATAGTTTTCAATTTAATACAGATTGTTAGCTTTTACAGAATCTTAAAACTTCTTACATACATTTCTTAATGTGTTTGAATAATACAAGCCTTAGATCTTTGAAATTGAGACTTAATTTGAACTTAATAGATGTAGTAACTCCTATAAATGATAGAATAAAAGACTGAATACATTCAATAAAATATATAACATTTAATCTACATTTATATAATTTAATTGGACCTTAAATGTTTTAAAATTAAGTTTCAAAGTATATTTCTAAAAGTGAGAAATACTTTTAAAAAATGAAGTATGATCGTTTATAGAAGATATCGTCTACATTATGTGCATATTTGAGAAACAAAATGTGCAAAAGGTAATGAAGCTTCTTTGAAAATACCTAAAATACAAATAAGGAAAATTATTTGAAAATATGTCGTCTTTTACTTAGTCAATCTATCCTTATATTATAAACACACGATATCATACGAGAGCCGATATTGCATATAGAATCTTTTTTTTAAAAATCAAAATAAACGTTTGTTTTCCATGAGTAAAACATATGTATTTATACTCACACGTGTAATACATGTTTCATGAACTGAAGGGATGGCTGGCAAACGTATGTGGGCTAGTTGCTTTGTGATTAACTCCCCTGAGTACACCAATTAAATTTATTTTAGCTGTAGAATAATTTTATAATTATTATGTTTGAAGTCCTTGATCTTGATGTATGTTTAGTTAATATGTAAGTTAACAAAGCACTTAATTACTTAACTATTTAAAAAATTGAGATAGCAATATCTTAATGATGATTTAATTGCTTTGATTCCTGTTATTTTGAAATGATAGTCGCCAGCTAATATTTATTTTTAAAAACTCGAACAGTATTTAAAGAAGAAAAAACATTGTTTACACAATCTATAGTATTTCTTATAAGATACTTTGTTTTATTGAAATAGCAAGTTAAAATTGAAAAGACTTACGCATGTGACTATAAGAAGGATCTATTACATTTAAAAGAAAATATATTGGCATATAATGAAAACTTTTTCGTGATTCATTAACACATTATTTCACATTACTAAGAGGAATCAATAAGAAACATTGCATGGATTGAATACATTTGTAGAAATTGCTATGCAATGCTAAGAAAATTTAAGAAAGGAATAATACATACATGACAGCATCAAAACTTATTATTTAGTGAAAGCAAAAAAGCGTAGAACCTAATAAAAACATAAAGAGTAATTAAGGAAATTGTACAAGTTAGTGGACATTTTAAAGACCTTTTTCACGCATGTTTAGTGTTCTGCTGTTAGTTTTTCTGACTGTCACAATAGTGAAAGCTCGATATCTCAAATAACACTTTCGACTAGGCTGAAAAAGTTGGTTTGAAATGCGCTTAATTTTACACGCATAAACCATCACTGAATACGTTAGGATTCTTGCAAAAAAAGAGAAATGAAAAACGAAATGAATTACTGTTGCGTTTAATTATATTGATCACCGTAATAACGGATAATGAGACGAAATGGCTTAAGCCCATGTCTCTAGTTTTGAAGAGAAAGGGACCACTACATTCTATAGAAAGCATGTTGTAGTGAACTTCGGTAATGCCTAACAATTTCATTATGTTTCAAGCAGTGCAAAATCATTAAGATTACTGCAAAAAATTTTATTCCGTAGACCAGTATGTAACAGAATAATTTTGTGTGTCCCACTAACGAACTACAAATGTGGCACAAGCCATCTTGATTTGGGAATATTTTATAGTAAACTCCAATAACATATGCCAGTTATCTCTTTGTCCAAGCGTGTTTGTAATTGACAAGTAGCGGAATGACGGATGTCCAGACGGACAGACACACCGAAATCATAAATATTTTTCAACTACATTGATAAATTTTTAAAAAGGCCCTTTTAGTCAAAAAAACTTATGAAGAAATATTTGACACGATGTCAGATATTGGTGATAGTTTATGGTTTATTGCGATATTTCATGGTACTAGTAGCGCACATCATTAAGAAATGTATCTGGTTGAGGAAAAATTAAATAATAATAATAAATGTATCTACATACTAAGTTTAGTCATTTTAAAGCGAAAATCTACTATGAAATACTTTAGGCGTGAAAGACAGATTTCCTTTTCAAACCTACAAGAAATGACGATAAGATAATAGACTTCGCTCAGGTGCTAATGGCTTCCAGTTTCTGCAGTTTAACGCGGTAATACTATAAAGCTCTTAGCAGCAACCCAATCTATGATTAATAGTGTGACCTTTTAAAGCCTATTATTTAAAATTATAAGTTTAAAGTGTCAACTACTGGTACAGTATTCACCACTTTTACATTTACCTTAGATACTGTTATAAAACATAAACTAGCTGTACGTGGCAATCCCAAAACATTCTGCTGTCTCATACATGTTCATATTTCAAAAACTTTTTACACATACTTTTTTTAATTGCTGAAAGGAGTAAGATGTAAACAATAGTAAAAATAGTTTTATTAGAATGTTTACATGTTTTGGCTCTATCGGAGTCACTTCAAAACACTTAAAAATAAGAATGCTCAAACATTGCAAGATGTATAATGTAATGATACGAAACGCCATCATCCAATTTTTTTTCACGTACTCTCTCTGATTACGCACGTTATTATTATTTTTTTTTACTTGGATGTTTATTTCCATTTTCGTAAACATGGAGTAACTTGAGCCATAATTTTAGTAGGTTAAATGATGCTGCGTCGTTACATAATTAATTTTTACGTGTTACAATCTCTATGGTTTCTCTTACAGTGGATGGATAGTATAGACTAGAGGGTAAAATTATCGTGCTTTCGTTGAAATATATTCAGATGTTTTTTCTTACAAGGGCTGTGGTTTTTCTATTATATTTTATATCAGCTACGTTCTCCATTTTTCTATAGTTTACTTTTCTGATAGTCTTGACACTATCGTAATTCTTTGATTCTTCTGCTCTAATAAATAGCATTTTATATACTACTCGGTGATTCTCAAAATTAACTGGCTCAATTTTAGTACAAATGATATTTTTGAATTTTGGAGGGAGTCTGGATGCTAAGCAGATGTTGAAACGTTTAAAGCTGTATTTTAATTTCTCAAAAGCACTTGGAAAATATTGCTACATATGTTAATATTTCAATGTCATTACTTCAGTACTACACTGTAAAAAAATAATGCCAGTTTTCCAGTAGGAATCGGAAAAATAGTTGCCCTTATCGTACCGGAATAATTTCCAACCCAGCTCGGAATAAAATCCGTAAAATCGGAATAAAATCCGTAAAATACCGTTTTACTGACTATTTACTTATTTTTACGGATTTTATTCCGAGCTGGGTCGGAAATTATTCCGGTACGATAAGGGCAACTATTTTTCCGATTCCTACCGGAAAACTGGCAGTATTTTTTTTTACAGTGTACACCAAGTTTGATAGAGTCAAAACACTGTATTAAACACTAGTGTCATGAAGAAAATTTTCACCTTGTTATTAATAAACAATATAACATACAAATAATTACTTAAAAGGTGACTCAAACATATAAAAATATTATTTAATGCAACTCTGAGATCTTTCGAACACATAGGTGTTCATTTTCAAAGGGAAAAAGATGACTGACTGAATAGAACTGCATTTTAAAACAAAAACAAAAATAGTACGCATGCGCAAGCGGAGTTCAGTCCATTTCTCTGCAGTGAGGTGAAAAGATCAGTTCATATTATCAGGAGTTCTTGAAATGTTTAGGATATTGTACCAAATTGCGGGAATATTATAGGAAAGGACATCGTTACCAGGAGGTCTTGAAATATTTAGGATATTGTACGAAATTGCTGGAATATTATAGGAAAGGACATCATTACTATTATGTAACGATGTCCTTTCATATAATATTTCCGCAATTTGGTACAATATCCTAAATATTTCAAGGCCTCATGATGCCTTGCGCATGCGTACTATTTTTGTTTTTGTTTTTAAAATGTATTTCTATTCAGTCAGTCATCTTATTCCCTTTCAAAATGAACGCGTGTGTGTTTGAAAGATCTCAGGGCTGCATTAAATAATATTTTTATACGTTTGAGTCACCTTTTAAGTAGTTATAAGTATGTTATATTGTTTACCAACTTTTGTATCTTAAATTTATGCTTCATTTTAGTAATCGGATTAAAAACAAGTTTATCTAGATCATATTTTCCAATAAAATCAATACTGTCCATTGCACATCGGCTACTAATGCAGATAATCGCGAAAATTGCACGAAAATCGCTATCACAGTGGCCCGGGGGAATATCTTCATTTTCAATAGTGACCTGACATCCATTGAAAAAAATATATAAAGTTTGGTTCAATTGTATTCATAAATTTGTACTCTTTCTGATAAAATGATAATGAAAATGGCACAAAAATTGGTATTACAGTGCCTCCTTCCAGCGGAATATTCCGAAATCCATATGCAGCCTGCTGACCATAGTTAAAAACATGTATATGAAACTATGTTCAATTCGATGCATAACATGATACAAATTTCGATGATACAAAGAGCTATTACACACTTACAGATAGACAATTTTTAAAACTATGTTTTTCGGAATCTCAGACTCCTAAAATGTGTAAATCCGTTGAAAACTGGAAATCGAATAAAAACTGACTAAATTACTTTTTTCTTTAAAAAGAAGAAAGTAAAAATATGTGAGGCTTTTTTATCAGATTTATTATGGAAAATTTTCACTTAGGTCTACAAGAAAGAAAAGACTTTTTCGTACAATTCATAGGTATGTGTTTATGTTTGATTTTTTCTGTATAGAAAAGGAACAAAAAAGTGCTATGTAAGCTCAAACAATACATCTTAAAAATAAAAAAAAAATGCACATTTAACGGAAAGAATCTTTTATATTTGCTTGGAGGCATAGATTCTATAATGGTGAGTGTCAAGAAAAAGTCTTTCTTTCGAAAAATTATTATTTTGCTATTTTCAGATCTTTGTGGTTTTCTAATGCTGTCAAATACGTAACTGGTGTAAGCGAATTTAAAATATTATAATATTGTTTTCAGTATTTCCCTAGTTAACAAAGCATTGCAATGTAAACAAAATTTGCTTAGTTTAAAACGTAAAATATACGTTATTATCTACAACAAATTATTTTTAAAAAGTACTTTAAAAACACGACACTACACAGAAACTTTATGTACAACATCTTAAATGGATTTTCTTAAGAAATAAATATAACTTTTTACTTTTGTTCAAACAGTTGAAGGTAAAAATCTTTAAAAAATTCATATACTGAATGCGTCTGAAGGATTTTTGTATTAGTTGACTTTTTGATAATTTACGATTAACTCTGGATGAATTTTAACACATATATCCTAATTGGTAAATAAATCATATGAGTAGTAATTTTCTAACTGGGTGAAAAATGTCCGAACCAGGTTTAGAACCCGAGATCACTTGGCTGAAGCTGGCAATGAGCTATCTAGGATGAATATGGAGAACATAATACACAACTGGCTAACCTTATTGATCATAGCATCTAGCCTGATACGTGAATCAGCCCAACAGAATAAATCGCAGGTAATGGAACTCCAGTAAACGCTGGTTACGTAATTACACTAGATAAATTTAAAAAAAAATTATTCTAATTGGTAAATAAATCATATGAGTTGTAATTGACTCTTTATGATTGACTATTAAGTGTAAGAGAAGGTGGCCTAAAATGATCCCCTTAAGGAAAAACTTATGTAAAATAACATAACTGTTTAAATAAAACTTTGACCCTATGCCAATATGTTTTACACTATAATTTTTATTATAAAAATATTTTAATAATATTTTAAACCCAAACTGAGTAATGAAAAACATAGATTTTTGAAAAAGTGTCCAAAGGATTATTTTACCCTCACGCAAGGGCAAAATTATCCTTCATTTAAAAATAATTGTAAATTGTTTTTTATCAGCAAAATAAAGTATATAAAACTAATTATGACAATACATAATGAAATAAAATAAGTTTTACAATAAAATATTATACATAGTTTATTTTATGTAAATTTTAAAATAAAAAGTGTCACAAACAATTTTGAAAAAAAAATAAAATGGAATATTTGAAAATTATGATCCAAAAATAATAGGATAACACGTGGACTCAAGGAGAAAGATTTGGGGCAGTCACACATTTAGCTCCCATGATGGCTAGGACCCGATACCAGATTTTCTTCAGCCTAAGAAATGGTAGTCAAATGATCCACATAATGGATCATTTTACCCGGCAACAAGGCCGTCCATTTTAGGTCATATAACAGGATGATGCCTAGAAATTTAGCAAATTGTACAAGTGTAATTCAAGTCTAAAAGCTTACTCTATTAAATAAACCAAGTCATATTTCTGTACATGAAAGACTGTCTTTCTAAATAAACATGAAAGTTAATGCTTATCTTATAACAGATGTTGTAAAACCCACTTTTTCAAAGAATTCTATTCAGACGCGTAATACTGTGGTCGCTTGAATACCGCCTTGCTTCTTCTTCACTTGGCACAACTAATTTATGTATTACCCTGCAGATAGCGTGACCTGTCTCTAAGAAAACATGTGTGGATCGTTTTGCCCACTAGGATCATTTTAGGCCACCTTCCCCATATGATCTAATGTGTAATTTTGATTCCTTTAGAAAACTAGGTTTAAATATTCATTTATATTATCTTTAAGTTTTGCAGCTATTCCACTTTCATTCAGATTAAGATAAACTGATATCATATCTAAACCGCCAATTTCTATGAGAAAGATACATACATGGAATTAATATCTGTGTAGATTGCTTTAGTACACTGCGATTTCTGTTGCAATTTTACAAACTTTAAGATGCTGGACTTCGCACTACACAATGGCAAAAAATGTATAGAGTAATTTAGTGACACTGAACGTATAATGACAACTATAGTTCGAAATTTCCAGAGTTTAGTTCAGCTGTACTTAGTTCAAGGCAGGTTGTGGCCATTTTCACCTCCTTTCGTGATACCATTATACAGGGTATATCAGGATTGATCATTCGAATTTGGTGGGGAGATAGAAAACAGCAAAAGAAGACAATCTCACATAGGGAAGTATAGGTGCAAAGAAGTTGTAAAGGGTGCTATGTATCTACCACTTCTAATCACACGCAAATCTCTCTGACAAGTCCAGCAGGTCTTTATTCGACAAGGTAACTTTGTGATAGTAATATGAATCAGTATATGTTAAATGAATATGCAGATATGTATCTAATTTACGGTGCGACAGAGGAAATCGGTGGGAGAGCTTCGAAAATGTACGAAGAACGCTTCGAAAATGGCTCAAACCTTAGTATCAAATGTTTGCACGTATTCATCAAAAACTGTGTGGAACTATATGGGTTACCAATACTTGTCATAATAGATCAAGCAACTAATCGACACGGACAGTCCCGATCGAAGAAGCTATCTCACAGTCTGTTGAAAAACAACCAAGTTTCAGAACACAAGTTATTGCTCGTCGGTTTGGTGTTTCGTACTCAACAATGTGGCGGATACTGAACGAGAAAAGCTTGCATTCCTTTTCAGTTGTTTATGAACAAGTGGAAGCATTTGATACTGAGGTTTGCGCAGGTTGTATTAGCGTTGTGCATACATTTGCGCAGCTCTCCAACAGCTTTCCCCTATTGCAGCGTGAGTTAGATGCATATATGCATATTCATTTAACTTTTAATGATTCATGTTACTTCTGCAAAGTCACCTTGTCAAATGATGACCGACAGAGCTTGTTAGAGAGCTTTGCGCTAAATCAAAAGTTGTGGATATACAGCGCCTTCGACAGCGTTTGTTTGAGCCCGTATATTACTACATAAGATTGTCTTCTTTTACTATTTTCTACCTCCCCACTAAAATTGAATGATCAATACTGATATACCCTGTATTTCATGCAAAGTAAGATAAGTAAGCTGGAAATTTCTTTAAAATATTTTCATCATTGTTAAAATTTTAAACAAAAATTCGGGTTTCTGACTGAATAAGTACAAACTTAAAAATAGTTTTTTAACCTTTTCCGGCGCGGAGTAATTCTGTTTACCAACTGATGAAATAATGGACTTACACCAGAATTTATAAAAAAAAATTATTAGAAAATACGAATTTGCTTATTTTTACGTGCATTATAAAAGGAAAAAAATAATTAAATATTCTTGGTGCCGTTTGTCACTTTTGGAATTAAAATTAGGTGTTTTTTTTTAAGGACATCGCCCTCGAAAGGGTTAAACACTCTTTTATACACATTCAGCATTTGTCTTGGAAATCAGGTCTAACTTCATGACTGCAAGTCTTGTTTTTGTTTTAAAAATTCTATACATTAATTTGCGTGAGCACCAAACTCTATTCTACAAAATTCACTTCTCTCTCTCTATATATATATATATATATTTTACCCTTGATAGAAAGTGATTTCTAATGAATTTATTAAACTAATATATAAATTTTACTTTCCTTCTTTTTTAAGATATGGCATCCTGAAAAAAAAATAACATTATGTAAGGCATCGTTTGATGATTTCTAAATTTATTTCTCAATGTATAATTATAATCTAATACATACGGAGCTATTAATTGATTAAAACGTAATTTAAAAAAACGTATGTTACGCTACGTATGTACGACTAGCTTTGTATCTCATCCTCATAGAAAAATGTCTACTGATGTGTTAACCACTGCCATTACTCTGTATCACCGCCGATCAGGACTATACGGAGGTGCCGAATTTGTACCCAACCAATGACATCCTCAATTTAACCCTGATCTAGCGTCAAGTGACTACCATTTGTTCCTGCACTTAAAGAAGCACCTTAACACCTAAGCACCACTACAACGACGATGATGGCGTCAAACGGCGGTGATGCAGCCACCGCCATCTGTATACAAAGGCCTACGCTCAGACATAAAGACGATAGTTGTCGTACATGGGATTTTCCACTGCATTTATACGGTACATCGAATTTAGACGCCAGTATTTTCTTACAGATTTCTTCGGCTTTGTTAAATTTTTAAAAAGCAAGAATAGGAATACTTTTAGAATTTACTGGTATTAAAACTCAAGGTATGGTGCAAATTCTGGAAAAAATCTGCCTACGACAGCCATCTATTCTTTGTTAGCAATAGCCCTCGTATTCAGGGGACGGTAGGCATAGCAGGTGGCAATTTTCTATTAGGATGGGATAAAAAAAAACTATCGTATGATACAATAAGTGCCTTAATAAACGGCTTGCACGCGACGTTACATGTTCAAAAGTGTCTGGCATCGCTTCATATGGCGCCCAAATATAAGGCGAATGTGGTGCTCTCCATCTGACGTATTAGGCTTTTTAGCACTATAATAATATAAATAAGAAAGATCTAAATTAAACAGAAAGACAACACGTGCTGTTAACGGCAAATGGGGAGTTCTGGCGTTCTGTGTGGGCTCCAGATGCAATAGTATCATTCGTTGCTAATAGCAACGTGACGTCAATTGCAAGCCGTCTGTACAGGTGACAAATTATATTGAAAAAAGAGGCGGGTATAGGCTTTCATGAAAAAACAAAATTGTTCAAAAATATGGCCTTGTGTTTTATTTTTAATATCAAAACAGTATTTACTTTCAAAGCTCCCTTCGTACATTCATTATTATCGAAAAGTAAAATCATTGTTTTTAGTAAACTTTGATTCTTCATAACTTTCAGATTCTCTAGAAATTGTTTGATTAATAAAATCTTCTTCTTTTTTAATGTCGTGTGTTGTATTATTTTGGTCGTTTACTGTGAGTATTTATAACGGAAAGAGTAAGCATTTATAACTTAAGAAAACTGTAATTTCTGTCAAAGAAAAGAAAACCGTGAATAATTATGTTATTTCTAGGATTAATGCTAGAGTCAAACGCTTCAGTAACCAAAAATGTAATTAAGGCTTGAGAAAGGAAAACAGATTCACTTAATTCAGTTACAAATGGTTTCCTCTTTCTCGGTAGAGAAATTGTCCCTTAACAAATTATCTGTATGTTCTTAGACCCAACTCAACGAAATTTTGATCAGTCTTTATAGGACGGATGAGGTATCAAGAATTTCTGTAAAAGGAATAATTTTGATTCGTAATTCAGAATTTTATTTTCAAAATTAGCTGATGAACAGTTAGAAGCAAAATGAAATCATATAAATTCAGACTGTTATTCAAACGTTCCTCATATCTTTTTCTTAAAAAAAAAAAAAAAGAATAATGGTATTTTTTTAAATAACCCTTAATATTTAAAAAAAAAAAAAATCTTTTTTTTTTTTTTCTTTTTTTTTTCTTTTAAATAGGGTATGTTTTTCAGGTCCCAACGACACTTTTTTTTCAGAAAAACATATATTACTTTTAAATGTTTTACCCAATTAAAATAATAATAATTGAAGCGTAAGAAAAGTGACATTTTTTACAAAAACAATCTGTACATAATTATCATTTTCCCCAGATTAAAGGCAGATTTAAAAGCTTCAATATCCCAAAATTATAATTAAGAGAACTAAAAACAAATTCCTTTCATTCATTTACACATGCTTTTTTGTTACTTGGCAGAAAAAAAAGTACCTTAACAAATTAATATAGCTATATCAGCTTTTTTTCTAACTTATGGGAAAATTGTTCAGGCCCGAAACCAGTACAGTTTATATCGTGCATATCGTTCTGTGTTGTCTCCAGTCCTAGAAACTTTTTTTCTCAGTTGAGAAAAAAATCAAGTGATTTCTTTGCCAATCAGTATGATTCACTGTTAACAATATGCAGCAAACTATCCGGTCATTCGACCGTTTTTATTGAAAATGGTTACATAACCGCAATTTATCTTAATTCTGATCATAATATAGTCAATAATATGGTCAGATACTCAATAATATGGTCAAGTAACCATTTCTTTAAAAATGGTCGAATGCCTCGACATCAGCTGCTCGCGAATAGCCGGCTTATCATGATGCGAATTTTCCGTCGCTTTACGAGCCACAGGTGTACAATAGAACTACGAAAAATCACGAAAGTTATACAAAAATCTCTATTATAGTGCCCCCTTTCGGCAAAATATTTCCAATTTCAAGGAGGACCTGTTTAGCATAGCCTTAAACATAAACAAAAATTTTGGTTTAATTCCATTTATAACTTATTCATACACTTTTCGATGGTACAATAATGAAAATGGCTCAAAAATCGCTATTACAGCGCTCCCTTACGTCGGAAAGTTTCCAAATTATGGGAGGCCCTTCTTACCATGGCCAAAAACATACACAAAAATTTGGTTTAATTCTATACATAACTTCATACATTTTTCGATGGTACAATAATGAAAATGGCACAAAAATTGCTATTACAGTGCCCCCTTCCGCCGGAGTTTTTCCAAATTAAAGGAGGACCTGCTTGCCATAGCCAAAGACACGCACAATTTTTTTTTCAATTCTATACATAACTTTATACCTTTTTTGATGGTACATAAATTATAATCCGTATTTATGCAAGGGAATCCAAGGTTCGAAGAAAACCCAGAAAACTCCGAACGATTAGGCCGACATTGAGTGTATCTTTACACTGTTGATAAACGTATTATGGGTAACTTTATAAAAAGAAATGTTCGTTAGTTTACTTAAAATTTTAATTTCCAGTTGCTCTATTGACTGATGACCAGCTAGTAAATAATAATAAAAAAAATCACACAAAATTATACAATAAAATTCAAAAGTATAATTTTTAAAAAGAAAGATACATTTCCTGTTTTCAGTAAAATTAAGCTTTTGATATTTTTCAACAATATTTTGGTTCTCAAAATTGTAATGTTTTGTGTCTTTTTTTTATTGTAAAGAATTTATCATCAATGTAATAAATATTCCATTTTATGAAAAAAAAGAATGCCGGAATCAAACGTTTCACTAACCGAAAATGTAATTAAGATTAGAGAAAAGAAAAAAAAACGTTCCCTAATTCATTTACAAATGACTTGAGATTACTTGACGGATTGAATAGATCCTTATCAAATTAATGTAGAGTTCTCAAAGAAAATGCAACGAAATTTTGGTGTATATCTACTGAGTTGAGAATGATTTAGGAATAATTATACGGGGAATAATACTGGCCAGTTTACATAATATTTTAACTTACAATTTTTCAATAAATTAATGAACAGTTATTAAAAGAATAAAAAAGTACAAAATGATACTTTATTGTTCAAAGATAATTTATTTAAAAAAGAAAATTGCTAATTTTAGAAAATTGAGAATTTTAGATTCACCAATACAATTTACGAAAGCATATACACTATCTTTGTGCAGTTACTATATTTGTATTGCATTTTTCACGTAAGAAAACTCTAAGTTATCCAAAGAACAGAAATCAGTAAATACACAACGTCTTGTTTCCAGGATTAAAAGTGAAATCAACCGTTTCGGTAATCAAAAATTTGATTAAGAGTTATTCTCAAAATTATATTTTTTTTGTGTCTTTTTTTAAATTTGTAAAAAATTTATCATCAATGTCTGTATGTAAGAAATGTTCCATTTTATGAGAAAAAAGAATGAAAAAATCAAACGTTTCAGTAACCAAAAATGTAATTAAGATTTGAGAAAGGAAAAAAAAAACTTCCCTTAATTTATTTACGAATTGCTTGAGGTTACTTGGCAGAAGGAACAGAATCTTATCAAATTAATGTAGAGCTCTCAATAAAAAAGCAACGATATTTTGGTGTATATTTACTGTGTTGCGAACGCATTATGAATAATCATATGGGGAACAATACTATCCAGTTTACGTAATATTTTAACTCATAACTTTTCAATAAACTTATGAACAGTTATTAAAAGAATAAAAATATCCTAAATGATACTTTATTGTCCAAAAATAATTTTTTTTAAAAAGAAAATGCTAATTTCAGAAAATTAAGTTTTTGAGGTTCACCATCACGATTTACAAAACAATATAGATTATTTTTGTGCAGTTCGTATATTTATAAATCATTCATTACGTAAGAAAACTGTAAGTTCTCCAAAATACAGAAATAAGCAAATAATCAACGTCTTGTTTCAAAGAATAATGGTAGAGTCAACCGTTTCGGTAATCAAAAATTTGATTAAGAGCTGAGAAATTAAAACGGATTTTCTTATTTCATTTACAAACGACTTGCTGTTACTTGAGGGAATAAATATCAACTTAACAAATTAACGTCGAGTTCTGTGAGATTACGGAACGAAATTTCGGTGTATTTTTTAGAATTGCTGATATAATCTGATTAGCTTTAGATGAATGACGAAGACTATAGAAATGTATTTTATCTGTTAAAAAAGTATATATATTTTGTTATAAATAAAAAGTGTGTTAATATTTTGTGCGGTTTTTTTAATGAATCTAAAGATATCTAATAATACAGTGATACATAAATAAGAAAAAATTCGCCTTTTCTCATATGCTAAACTTAGATAATGGACATGAGAATTATGCTCTACGAAATATATATTTTCTCAAATGTTATTTTGTTAACATTGCAATAAGAAAAAAAGTACCTGAATAGATTAAGCTTATAGTAAATATATTTAAGTAATATTATGTAGGTACACCGACGAGCCAAAACATGATGATCTTCCATATATTTTGCAATGACTTCGCCTGGATAACGTAGAGGGCGTGTAATCAGGCGGAAAAGGTATTTAACTGCTACTAGGCTGTCTGAGGAATCATTTCTGCGCTTGCGTCTGCCTGTGATAGGAAAGGCTGCTGATCTAGGCGACTTTGATTGAGGTCAGAATTCAATGGGCAGACAGCTCAGAACAAGTATCTCCGAAACTGAACGACAAATGTGTTGTTCGTGTCATATCATTGTTAGTACTTATGCAAAGTGGATAAATGACGGTGAAGCCCTCAGTAGACACCATGGCGTTGGACGTCCACGCGTTATCAAAGAGAAAGGACCTCGGAGAATCTCCCGCTTGGTAAAGTAAAATTGGCGCCAGTGCCTGGCTTAACTGACATCCTAATACAATACAGGTCATAGTAGAATTGGTTCGAAGCACACAGTTCAGATGACACTGTTGGATAGTAGACCACGCAGCAAATGTCCCACTCATGTGCCTCTGTTGACCAAGCATCATCGCCAACTACTCCTACACTAGGCTCGGAAACATCATGACTGGACCATGGAGCATTGGCAGAGAGTTGCCCGATCGGAAGAATGACGATTCATCCTTCAACACGTCAATGGATGTGTCAAGATAGGCCGTCTTCCAGGCGAGCTGTTGCTCCCCTTTTACAACTGGTCATACACAAGGTCATGATGATTTCATGCTTTGGGGAACGTTCTCATAGGCGTCCCTGGGACCTGTGGTTGTGGTAGAACAGACCGCGGACTATCTGAACATCATTGCGGACTATTTGCACCCTTATATGGTACAGCAATTTCCCAAATGGAGATGGAGTCTTGGAGCAAGGCAACGCTCCTTGTCACAGAGCTCAAACTGTGGTGGATTGGTTCCGGGAACATAATACTGAATTCCTGTTAATGTCCTGGCCACCTAACTCAAGAGATCTTAATCCTATAGAGCACATTTAGGATGTCATGGAATGGCAGCTCAGAGCTCAAAAACAACCATGTCGGAATATCTCAGATTTGGTGTCCGCTACTTGTACATCTGGTACTATCTGTGTCCGGCCATCTACCAAAGACTTGTATCCATAACAAGTCGGGTTGCAGTTGTTTTACGGGCCAAAATAGGATCAACGCGTTATTAGGTAGATTGTCATAATATTTTGGCTCTTCAGTGTATATTATAGTAATTTATCGTTTCGAATCTTTAAAAATAGGTTATCGTTTAATAAATAATTTCATAACTACGATAAATCCATGTGCTTCATTTAATATAAATATTTTACATTGAACTAATAACATGATCCATGAACAATTTTCTTTATTATTTTCAGATTCGAGAAATAATGTAATGTGTAGATGGACAAAAACATACCAGTGGCATTAAAAGTATTTTATGTGTCACCTTGTCTTTTATATAACAAAAAATCTTTTAAATGTTACGAATATATTTAAATAACACTTTCATCAAAAGTAAACTCTCTAAACCACGATCCTGTATTTAGGTCTGATCAATTATGAAAATATAGCACTTAGATGAAATTTGTTATTCGTCAAACATTGTTTTTCTTTAGTTAAAACTCATTATACATTATATTTCACACGTTTCCAAATGTTAAAGTCATTTTGCGCATAAACTTCAGTTTTTTTTTATTTATACACTTTTCAAGACTTTATAAATTAAATTAATTGGATATTCGGTAGTTTTAGCAACATCCAGAATCCCATATTTTCACAACGAACACACAGATTTATTCATTTCTATATCATTTTCACATTTCATTTAAACAATTAAAGCATCGCTTAACAAACAACACTTAAATTCAAACAGTGGTTTATAAGCGTTTCGTAATTTTACTCTCAAATTTTTGTGCTCATGATTCACATGGAAGATCTTTATCTAATTAACTCAGTAATTCATCGGCAATTAATTTTGATGAAATGTTTTTAATTATTAATCAGATATGCGTGCATTCAAAATTTTGAACAAACATGCCTCTCCTGACCAATCGTCTGATGTTATATTTATTACTAATAAATGGAAGAGAGTTTGAAATAATTATGTAGATATATATTTTTTCCTAAATATGATAATTTATATTCCGCATGAGAACATTTCATACAGGTGGGGCATTCTCACAATCAAGTCCCTGACTTTCAAGTCCCTGAATAATAATTTTTATTTTAATACTCTTTTTGTGTTTTTTTTTAATTTCATATACTGAGAAACATCCCATTGCATGATTGCATCACAATATTAACGAGATAAATAAGTTTTGGACGATGTTGGGGGTCCAAATACCAGGAAAACTCCTATACCGTCCCCTGTCCCTGATGCTGACTTTTAAGTTTGGAGCAGTCTGTATAAAACTGTTTCAATAAAAGTAATTCGGTGTAATTTTTTCCCAAACTGGGACAATTGTTTTATATAAATATGTAGCAAAAAATTAACCTGCACAAATTTTTACGGTTGATATTATTTTTTGAACTCTGTCCCTGGATTTCCATCCTTACCGCCCCTCTTGCTAAACGTATACAGAAAATCGCTTCAAATGCAGCCACAGAATTTTTTCAAGTTTTTTCTCATGCAGAAGTACGTTAGAGAAAGAATGTCTAAAATTCTTTGACAGAAAATTTACTGCAGAATTTAAATCAGCATTTAAATATCAATTTCAAGATCGTGACTTTATTGGTAGTCTTACCGTCCCCAAGGTTTATTCCTGCGCTTTTCGAAGTAATTTAACAAAGAATTTAATTTTATCCAATGTTAACAATTGTTTCTAAAAATCAATGAACATTGTGGCTATCACTTAGTCTTAACATGATTTGCCTAAAATATGGGGTAATTTTCCTTACCGTTCCATCCTTACCCTCCCTTTTTTCCCAATTCGTCCCTTTTTTCCTATACCGTCCCCTTTTTTTACCTTACCGTCCCTTCTTTAATACCACTTTAAGACAATGTTATACAAAATTTTTTACAAAAAATTCTACATTGTTATTATTTCTTCGCTCGGATAATTAGTTGCCGAGATATTTATAATCCTATTTTTCACACTCTTCGATTTTTCATGACCCTGTATTTCATTCAAATTTCAATTCAAAGACGTATTTTAATTGAAAATAAGACGCTTAATCCGACGCTGTAAACTGTTAGTTAATATGATTATCATTTTTGGTGTTATAAGGATATTTCTTTTTGGTACTACTCGGTTATCCCGTCGACCAAAGAACTACCACCAGACTATCGCTAAGTGCCGCCATGTTTATTCCCAACTTGGCGATATATCGCGAAATCTGGCGATAAAAAATTTTCTCCAAAAGTGGCACCAACTTGGAGCTATCTTCGGTATTTCGTCAAATTCCCATAGACTCCCATTGTAATACAATCAGGATCCTGTTTTGTTAAAAATATTTAAATATGCGTTTAAATTTTATTTTGGAACTGCAATGTATATATTCATAGTTTACACACATGTTTTATTTTCATATTTTATATTATGCATATCAATGATGGGTAAGTATTACGGTGGCCCCCAACGACTAGTTTTAGTTTGCCCTATGATAGATTACCTCATCCACACTTTCCTCAAGTAAAAAACCAGGTAAAACAATTTTTGAGAAAAATATAAGATCGCACCTACCAATTGTGTCTTCAATTACAGTTTTCAAAGAGCCTGCATTTTTTGTGAAATTTTGATTTATTTTATCAATTTTAGGTTCGGCCTAGAACTAATTTAATCTATTTTATGAAACCATGTATTTTGTTTTGTTTGAATAGAGGATTAAGAGTGCAATAAACTATATATCGATTTATTGTGCACACCGAACTTAGGAGGAGTTTAGATCGATTTAAAGATCAACATTTTTTACAATTATAAAAAACCAGGTTTTGCCCACAGATACGCTCACGTAGAATGTAAGTTTTTGAATTCGGAATACAAATTTTACTTATAACTTTTACATTTTATTGCTGCATTATTCCTCTAATAGTGCAAGCCATATAAGAAACCCGTTCATTAACACTTTTAAGAAGGCTAATTTTTCATAAATGGCCTCGCCCCAATCTCACAATTCCCCCCCCCCCCCATAGCGCTGTAATTTGGCAACGTAGAACGATATCTTATATACAGGACTCACACCAGTTTTCCCACATTTAGTAGTCCCCACGTGTTTTGGAAACCAGGGATTTCGTAAATTCGCGGTAGGTTTCTGCAACAGTTGCAAGAAAAAGTCCTTCCAGGTAAGTTTCTACGAAATTAATAAAGAAGATTTTTCTTAGAAAAAAATAGCGGTGTTCAAAAAACGGACCTAGCGGGAGTCTAAAACCTTCACTGAGAAGTTATCTAATAGTGCAAGTCTCATCAAAACCGCTCATTAGAACATTTTAAAAATACTAATTCTACATAATTTGGTTTACCTCGTTGAAGAATTACTCCCGATAGTTCTTTAACTAAACAATGTAGAACGATATGTTTTATACTAAAACCAGCTTTGAAAAAATATCAAGATAACAGTGCAAGTCCCATTGAAAACCATTTATTAAAACTTATGAAAATCTAATCTATCATAATTGAATGTAACTGATAACATATTTTCCCCCATAATTAAGGAAAGTGGAACAATATGCTATATATTACAACCTTCCCTGAAAAAACATTTAAGTATAGTGTAAGTCTCAGCAAAATCCATTCAGCACCACACGAGTAATAAGCAGCCGAAACGAAATTCCCATTTGCATTTTATGTCTATATAAGATTAGATTATTATTAAGATTAGATTATAAGAAACTAATTTTTAAAAGATAAATTTTCATTTTTCATTTTTAGGGGAATCTAATGGTGGACCTACACCTGGAGTAAGCGTTGGAGACGATTCTTCTTCAGGTTATTTATATTCTAGTCCAAGATGGGTCCTATCAGCCAATGGCTCATTGCTCATATCACAAGCTCAAGAATCAGATGCTGGTGTGTATGCCTGCCAAGTAGACAATGGCATTGGGCCAGGAATCAGCAAAAATATTGCACTTAAAGTTAATGGTAAGTTCAAGCTGCACTTTTAAAGTATGTACTAGTGAGAAAGTTCTGCTTATTTCACTACAGTCTTTGATGACAGAAATCTGTAGTCCATTTTTGTACGAGCGCCAAAAGCCGATTTCTACAAGTTATCGCTCATACAGTACTACTAAATATTGCATAATTTCAAATATTACATCGCCAAATAAGGAAAAAATAAATTTTCGGATGAAATTTATTTAAAAAATGCGTCTCTATTTAGTGATTTTCACAATATTTATAGTAATTTCCAAGTACGATTTTTTAAAATTTGTCTCGGCAAAGTCTCGCTATAATAATGTAAAATACCAGTTACCAATTGACAATTGCTTGCCTACACTGTTAAAAATTTGCAGCATTCTGGCAGGTCATTTGACCGTTTTTTCCGAAAAGGGTTACACAACCGTAATTTTAACACTATTCTGACCATATTATTGGCCATTTTATGGTCAGAATATAGTTAAATTATGGTTACAAAACCGTTTTTTCAAAAAAACGGTCGAATGACCTGCCAGAATGCTGCAAAATTTTTAACAGTGTAGGGAAAATGAAAAAGAATAAAAAGTAGATATAACATAAGATTAGATTAATTATAAGATACCATGTTTTGGCGCTGAACAAAATTTTGTGAAAGTAAAGACAGAATTTCATTTTAAGTTGACCATATAATTAATATCAAGTTAAGCTAAGTTGGTTTTACACGAATTTAAAATGCTATTCTTAGAGTGAAAAAAAGATGTGTTTATTTTTAATAATTTACACTAAAAATTATGAATATATTGTTTGATGAATATATAGTTCGTACAATGTCAAACTATCCAATATGGAAACAGTGTTGCCAGTGGGGTACTTTTTTTAAAATTCAGATTTAAATTCAGATCGCCTTATTTAACCTTATTTAATGACATATTAATTAAAGCGAAAACAAGGGGAATTTTACCATTTCAGGAAAGTGGTGCTAATCACAAAATCTGAATTTAAAAAAAGTAGCCCACTGGCAACACTGTTTTCATATTGGATAATTTGAAATGGTACCGACGATACCGTGCAAAAAAAAGGTAAGACAAAAATGTGAAATGTTTTACTTACTAAAAAAAATATTTTATCAGAATCATCAAATTTATTTTAGTAAATGTTTTAATAATTCTCTGTAGCAGATTAACAGGCTAATAAAAGTTTTAGCCAACTGCCTGATTTTACAATGCATTTTGCTGATTCTAAAAGTTTGTAAATAACTGTAAAATATCTGTCGATGCGTAGGTAAGTCAAAAAGTTTCAGTTGATGATAATTTTGTGTTTATACGATTGTTGGTGAAATTTGATGGCAGCAATAATAAAACATCTTTCTTTTTTATTGCGGGTCAAATATTTACATATGCTTTCAACGGTACATGTGCTTGCAGTCTTAAGTATAGTATTATCTCTTAAGTATCTACTGTAGTTGTAATAATTAATTCCTTAACCCTTTCAGGGGCAAAGCACATTCTTTGCTAAAATTCTGAAATAAATGAATGACACCGGAATTTACGAACGAATTTAGTTGGAAATAAGAAAAGGGCTATATTTCACATAAATAATAAACGGAAAATTTTATGGGAAAATTCTGGCGCCCATGTGGCGTTTGGGAATTAAAATTAAGTGGTTTCCTTAACATACCACCACCCTTGCAACGGTTAAAACAGTCAAAGTTACCTGTCGTTATTTCAGCAATTGTAAGAATCTTTCGGTCGTCATATTTAATAAGTGCACAATTAAGTAACCCAAAACGCTTTTCACAGCATACTTTCTGCTATTATCGGTAAATTTATTTGTAGATATGTTCTTTTGATGACAAACCAAAGTTCGAATTTGGGTGGAAAATTTAACTAACAGAGTTTAAGTTTTAAGTTTAACTAATAAATAAATCTTTACAGAGTTAAAATTGGTTGATATGTACAGATACCAGCCGAGTTTACAAACTTGATACACTTTACAGAATTAAGTTTTATAGATTTTGTCTCCATGTTTCATTGAAATATGATGTATAAACAGCAAGTTTCCGCCAACTGCAAATAACTTTTCGATTTACCTGTGTACGTGTTTTGTTTCTTTTTTTCCATTGTGATATGATACTGTTTATATATGGCAATCATTTAATAAACATTGTTATCTGTCTTTCGTGCTGTTATATGTTTTATTCATGACTATGTAGAATGATATAAACTCAAAACCTCCGTTTATTAATTTCTTTTATCTCAAATTTTGAGCTGACGATAATAGATGAGGCCCTAGTAAGATTAAATATTTATGTATATTACTCAAAAAATTAATGACAATAGAATAAAATGGAGAAATAAATTTCATTTGAGGTACAATTTTGTCAATACTTAAATATGTGATATTTTTGGAAATGCAGCTACATGTGGAGTTCGAATTATCACAGACAAGTTCTAATTTGGATTACTATTCAGAATTAATTATGAAAGTAGGAAGAAGTGCTCTAGTGGCAGTATTACAACGTGACATTTTTTTAAGTTAAACGTTAAACCAGAGTTTCACAAATTGTGCTCTTCAATACAATCCTAAGAGATCAAAAAAAGGTATAGATACGTTTAAAAATAATAATTATTATTATTTAGGAAATCAGTGAGGAAACATTTCAATATAAGTGATACTTTTGGGCCCATGAGCGGTGTGTAAAAAAGTGTCGTGTAAAGTGGAGATCATATTTAACATTTTATGTGCGAAAAATAAACTACATAATCCAATTAATTTGCGTTCACTAGTTTGTCTCTGTTTCTCATGTGCTAAAAGACCTTCTAGAATAGCACATATCCAATTAATTAACATATCTTGAAAAAAGTTTAATGTTGCCCCAGTAAGATAATAAGCTGCAACTGTTCCGAATTTAGCCAGACACAGATTGTCTCATTGTGTTAATTGGCCTTTTCAATAGTACTGCAGTATATATCCAAATTTGCTCTGTGACCCCAGTGTATATGCCCGCTTATATACTTTTTTATTCTTTAACGCCTTTGAATAAAAATAGTATATGTACAGTCGTGTAAAAAAAACGTAAACACCACCTACTAAGTCCTCAACAAATTATCGTAGAAGAAAGTTACTGGTACCGCACGATTGGAAATAAAGTCTACTTTTAAATGATGTATATAAAATTTGCTTAGGAGACCATCTACTTATTAAAACAAACAAGAACTTTGTTTTCTTTCAATAGCAGTACACAATTCTGACAGCATAAATGAACTCTACACCCTTCAATTATCCTAAAAACAAATTTTTATGCAATTCGTACCATAAGTTTCCGAGAAATTAATTATTTTAAAACGAGCTTATTTTAAGGGCTGTATCCAAATTGAAGTTCCGTGCTTAATTGTTAACCGAGAGAGCCCCCTTCTTTATCAATGCACCTTAAGCACCACTCAAGCAGTCAATGAAGCCTGCTAGATAACAGGACAGCAGAAGAAATTTCAAAATATTTAGTCACTTCCATCATAGACGGCACCTTAAAACATCCTTTTGCCGTTTTTTAAGCATAATTTGAAAACTACTTGGAAGAAAATTCTGAAATTTTGGATTTCCATAAAGCAGGACTTAATAAAACTAAATCCATTAAAAAAACTGTAGGTTGCAATTAATAATTTTTTTAATGTTAATTTCATAATTCATAATTCATATCATAAAATTATAAAAATTGCAAATTCAACGTATTTATGTATATAAGTGTTATAACTACACAAAACATTAGCATATTAGGAGCATAATTTCAGGAAATATAAATAAAAATATGAAAATGTAATTTAACATTAGAAGCACTAAATTTTGAATGTTTATAACTCAAAAACTTGTCATCCAAATGACTTGAAATTTGGTGTCGAGGCATGGTTTGAACCGAAGATTTGAAATATCTGGTTAAAATTGGGGATTGCCTTTGAAAAAAATGAAGTTTGGATTCGTTTTAATATGTAGATGGCCCCCTAAGCAAATTTTACATACATCATTTAAAAGAAGACTTTATTTCCAATCGTTCGGTACCAATAACTTTCGTCTACGATAATTTGTTGAGGAGTTAGTAAGGGGTGTTTCCGTTTTTTTTTCTCGACTGTACGTTGTACTTGAGGTTTATCAGTGAATTATTGCCATCGGTTGGCATGTTTGATTTTTTTTTTTTTTTTTTTTTTTTTTTTTTACATGTATAACATGTAGAAGCGTCATATTTCATAAAATTGCAGGCAGTTTCACAACTTGAAGTTAAAAAAAAAAGCACTCGGATGATACTAAAAGCAACAAAAATACATTTTTTTCTCAGTTTTTTTTAAGAAGGTAAAAGTGTGAACCTATTTAGTGATCAGTGTTAAAATCTTGTAACAAATGTTTTATGTGTATAACAAAATGTGAATATTCAACATTTGCCTTGAGTTTATTCTGAAATGTCTCAACATCATACAGTTTTGTCACTTTTGTTATTTTTTCACTTCTTTTTTATGGGTTGCATTATCAATACTATTGTCATTTTTTTAATCAAATGCAATATGGATCTGCGAGACCCCATGTATTATACACTGGCCTCCAAATGTTAAAGTACAGGGAATGAATGCTTTCGATTGCACATGTTTTGTTGAATATCTACCAACATTATTGGCGAATTGTTCTTGAACTTCTAGAATGTAAAGAGCATGTTTGATTTTATCTATATTTCTCGGTGAAGATTTATCGGGGGGTACAATTAGGGGGCTAATAATAAATTTAATAATAAAATAATATTTGCGATCACCTATGTAACAGAAAAGTCTGGAAATGGTTTGTCACTGTGATAAATGTCTATTTGCGTCCTGTTCAACGTTTTATGCATTTGGGTAAGCATAGCACTCATATTCGTGAAGATGTTAACGTTCTTGTGAAAAATTCAAAAGTTTTTTGTTTATAGCATACAGAGTTTTCAACCAAATTTAACATAACTTTCCAAACACCTGACAAAGAACAGTAGCAAAAGTATACTGCAATTAAAACATGAATATATTGAATATTTGATGAGATATGGACATTTGTATAAAATAATTTTGAACTGTGCATGCATGGAAGATCCTAAAATTTTTATTATGTAATTTGGTAGTCAGCTATTTAGGGCAACTTATATAAAAAGACCAGTCAAATATCGCAAAAATTCACAAAAATAGGGTCGATATAGTGCGTTGCTTCCTAAAAATAGCTTTATTATAAGAGATTTTCCACAACATTCAAATCAGCTCACTATATTATACTAAGTTTTCACAACATTTGACTGAGCTTTTTATAGAAGTTGCCCCAAAATACTGACTACCTAATTATGAAATAAAAATTTTGAAATCTTTCGCTCATGCGCAGTTAAAAATCTCATAAAAATGCCCATATCTCATCAAATATTCAATACACTCATGTTTTAATTGCAGTGTAGTGTCACTACTATTCTTTGGCAAGTTTTCGGAATGTTGTGATAAATTTGGTCGAAAACTCTGTATGCTATAAACAAAACCTTTTGAATTTTGCACAAAAATGTTAACATCTTCACGAATATGAGTGCTATGCTTACACAAATGCATACAAATGTTGAACAGGACCCAAATAGTCATTTACCACAGTGACAAACCATTTCCAGCCTTTTCTGTTACATAAGTGATCGCAAATATTATTATATTATTAAAATTATTCTAGCCCCCTAATTCTACCCCCCGATAAATTTTCACCGAGAAATATAAAATCAAACATGTTCTTTACATTCTAGAAGTTCAAGAAAAATTAGCCAATAATGTTGTAGATATTCAACAAAACGTGTGCAATCAAAAGCATCCAGTCCCTGTACCTTAACTTTTGGAGGCCAGTGTGTTATGTAATGTAATAGCGTATAGTATTTAGTTGAAATAAAATAAAAAATATACACGCTGTCATCATATTTTATTCATATGCACTTTTTCGGTCCTTATAAATTTTATTTTAGATATCACTTAACTTAAGACGAAATCCTCATTATGTTTAAATAAAAAAAATACTGGAGAAAGTAAAAATATTTATTTTCTTTGAGAGAATTTTTCCTATTATAGTGTCAAAATTTAAGATTTTATAAATAAATATACATTTATAAAAAAATGTTTTAAAGATCCATTTTGCTTTTATGTGTGTGTTTGAACTTTCATGTTTTCTCCATGTCAAAATTTTCTATACATGGTATTCTTTATCACTTTTTCTTGAATTTATAACAAAATTCAAATTAATATGTTTTAAAAAACGAAATAGGTCTTAATGATACGTCAGTTAAAGCTAAAAAACTCCTTATGATCAAACAAAATTAATAAAAAATTGTAATGTACTAAAAGACTTTCTTTTTCAAATGTTCCACTCTCATTAATAACCGGTCGTTCTTTTTTCAAAGATGTATTCAAACTTTAAAAAGTCTTTTAAGACTGAAGAAAGTTTGTTTGAAATGAGACTTTTTTAATCTTTGTATAAAATTATTCGAATTAGAAATATCTTTCTAAAGAATGCATCCTTATCCATTATTTTAAAAAATAAAGGAAATAATTTTTAAATTCATAAGAAACAGAACGGTGAAAAAGAATTTTTCTTTTAATTGCGTACTTATCAAATGTAAATATTTCGCTTTATTACTTTTTTTTTATTTAATGAAAAATAAAATGGGTAAAACATAAAATGAACAAATGTTGTTAGTAATTTTTTTCTCATTAATGTGGGAAACATTTTTAGTTATAAAAATTAAAATTATAAAGTCGATTACTGCCAGGATGATGTTTGTTGCTTTATATGATATTAATGTCTAAAATATTTTTATATAGCTTGTATTTAGCCCAGTCAAATTAGAGTTTTTCTGGACATAATTCCGAAGGTGGTAATATTGTTTGGGAGGGCCTATTAATGAACATACTAAAAGTCCTGATTAAGGGGGGGGGGGGTGAGCGCGAGAAGGGGAGGCAAAAGAAGGTACCTTTTTTTGTTTGTTCGTTTGTTTGTTTTTAATATCTCCTAATTTATAAGTCTTATGGAAAATTGCTAATACAAAAAATATAGACA
This sequence comes from Maratus speciosus, assembly GCA_963932465.1. NCBI lineage: Eukaryota > Metazoa > Arthropoda > Arachnida > Araneae > Salticidae > Maratus > Maratus speciosus. Next base: position 382,743,354 of record OZ010789.1, read on the forward strand.
ATTAAATTCTCTACAAAAACAGTGCTAAACATTTTAAGAAATTTTCCAAAAGTCATATCAGCGCCTGAGAGTGGGTCAACGACATTTACATTGTACCTACTTAACTTAAATTTAAAGTAGAGTAAATAAATGTTGTGGTCAAGTGAAAGGAAGCCTGAACAATAACTTCAACTAATGACATTTTTCTTAACTATAGATTATGTTACATAGATTATATGTTCCGTAATCGGGTTCGCAGTCATTTTAAAAAGCGTGGCTTAACGCCAATTTAATTTCCTTCTGTAACTTTTTTTAGTATACTTTTTTATGTAGAATATAGACATGTTGAGCCTTCAATCCGTCATGACCAAAGAAGAATACGACAAGTTTGTTCGTCAGAACTATTTCACGATACGACGCAGCGAAAATTTTTGTACAAAAGTGTGGTCTGATATTACCATTGAGCAAACACTAATGCGATGCATGAAATGCTCTGGAGGGATCACACATGGACGAGGAATAAGTAATAGCGTTTTGAGTAAGTTGGTTATTGGCGACACAGCTACCTTTCATATTTGTACCGCACTGGAAGAATTCTCCGGTTTGACTCTTTCTTATGGTGAACAACATGAGGATTTTCGTGAAGCTCGCATGAATAGAGGTGCTGCGGATATCTCGAAACTTTCAACTTGGTTTGAAAATCATCCGCCCTTTCCTCAGATAAATATAATTATATCAATATCTTCTGTTGTTATTGGATATGTAACTGTCACCTGCTTCAAATCTTTGGAAATCGGGAGTAAAAAGATGATTCGGGTGTCTTGAAAATGCTACTCAGATCTGAAACTAACTCGTAAAGGTATAGCACAATCATTCAACCGTATGCACAATTCAATCAAATTTCATGATACCACTATATATGTGGATCCTCAAGTTATATTCCAACGGATTTCCTTTTTAAAATGTAGTAATGGTGATTTACCAAATTACCTACAATATAAATTGGCTCCTTATCCTCTCTCACTTTTCAATGATTAGGAAATGCGCAAGACAAAGAAAGTGCTCTGTATAAAATATTTGAACAGTCAGACGAGATAATACTCTAACAACTAACAATAGTTGCTGATGGTGGCTTCCTGTTACATAAGGTGGTGTTAAAGAAGGTATGAACAATACAGGATATTTGTAACACCTACATAAAGTACGTTAAGAAACACTATTATGAAAAGAGCTGTAGAATTGTTTTCGATGGATACACAGACTTTGTAAACAGTACCAAAGAAGCTGAATAAAATAGAAGGTGCTTGGTGAAAATGTCAGTTGACATGCAGTTTGAAGAACATACTGTCATCAATGTTCCCCAAAATCAGTTTCTCTCAAGTAAGAACATTAAGAAAATGTTCATTCCCATTCTATCTTCTAATTTAAATGACAAAGTAGTCTCATGTCAGCTAAGTCCTAATGATGCCTCTAACGGCTTTTCCGTTATATATTCATTTAACCTCCTCTCCCCTCAAAAAAATCAACATTTAACTTTACTGTTTCATTTTGTAGTTGTCATCACCCCCCCCCCCCCTTAAAATAAAATATTTAGTTTAAATTTGACATTTTATACTTAATTTCATATGTCGTTATTCATTCTCTTCCCTCCCCCCCTCACACTACTGTAAGTTCCCTTTTTACTTTTTAAAGTTCGTTTTAAATGCAGGCATCATTTATCTCAGTTCCTCTTTCCCTTTCAAACGGATAGAAAAATATCTTAACCGCAGTGATGTTCCGTTGAGATAAAATAAAAGAATAAAATAGAAGTGAATGTCTTTCGCATCGCAGCCGACAATATGTAATGCATATTTTCTCAGCCTGTTGGCTTGCATTAATAATCAATTCTCACCCTTGTATTTTGTCGGATAAAAGCCACATGCCCCTTGCTGACTAATTTCAGCTGTCGTTAAATCTGTAACGTGCATCTAATATCACGTGTTAGCTATTTCTTTAAGTCACCCTTCTTTACCGCAGGAATTTTAATTCTGGTAACCATATAGCCCGCCATGGCGTAGGTTTTAGCTCTATGTAATACTTCTGGATTCTTCTGATTCCTTTGTCCACGCCACCTATATTCATCGCCAATATATTACATATGTTCCTATTCAGCTCGCCAATGAGTAAGTAATTGTAACAAAATCTGACTCACTTTTCCTGCTGACCTCGAGCTATGAGGGTTGTAATTTAGCCCCGCTGTGGGCTTCTGCCACTGGGCAGTGAACGAAACTCTCACCATCCGTCTGTATTTTTCACGGCCCTTCTTTTAAAGGTTCTTTACAATAAGTATTTAAGTCTCTTAAAGTATTGTGTTGGAGTTTCTTTTAATGCTCTGTGAGCCTGGGTATACGAAGTCACTGTCATAATGCCGACACTTTGTTCAGATTGATATAGATGTACTGAGTGCAACGTCACTGTTTTTGAACAGGATGTGAATTTACTTGTGAATATCTTCTCACAGTCTTAACCCCTTCATATAAAAATATACACTTACAAATTAAAAAGCAGAAAAAACAACGTTTAAAATGCACAAATAATATATGAAAAGCAGCAAACAGCTGTTTCGAATCTACTAGCGAGATTCTTCTTCAGTGCAAAAGGAACAGCATGCTAGAAAAAGCAAGGCTGAGCAAAATCATAGACAGAGACGCGCTGGCTTTTATACCCTATGCGGGTGGCGAAGGCGCCGAAACAACCAATGAGAGAGAAGCAGTGGAAACGACTGGGTGGACAAGTAGCGACATCTACCGGAGAAGTAGAGAAAAGAAACCAAAAAAGGGGAATTAAATTAACGCTTTCCAAATACTTGGAAAATCTGGAGTACTAGATAAGTCATTGACTAAAGAGTGAGAATTTTTAATGATATGGTAAGCTTCCCAAAAATCAAGATCAAGGTTAGAAGAACATTTTTGGATAATGATGGCTGAGGAAAAATCGAACCTATGTTGAGAAGACCAAGAATGTTGAGCAATAGAAGAACGTTTGAGCTCCTGATTTTTAACATAACCTTCATGCTCTTTTAAACGAAATCTAAGAGCACGTTTAGTCTGACCAATATAAGAAAGACCACACTGACAAGAGATCTGGTAAATGCCCCAATTATCTAGGCGATCAACGGGGTGTTTGAGATTTGAAAAAGGGATTTTATTAACAGGAGAAAAAATAACTTTAAAATCAAACCTTCTTAGGATTTTAGCAACTTGCTGACTGATTTTAGGAAAAAATGGTAATACAACTGAAGTATTAGATTTGGAATTAGAATGCTTTTCAGAATGGTCGGATTTCATCAATTTCTTATAAATAGAATCGATAATATTAGAGGAATAACCACGATCGACAGCAATAGCTTTGAGGTAATTAAGTTCAGCACTAAGTAACTGAGGAGTGGAACAAATATTAGTAGCCCGAAAAACAAAAGTATTGAAAGCAGCGAATTTCTGGTTAGGGGGATGAGAAGAATACCTGTGAGGTGGGAGACTGACCGCAAAAGGTTTACGAAAGACGGTAGTCTGAAAGCCATTTTCACAACGAATAACAAGGACATCCAGGAAAGAAAGACAGTTATTGGTCTCAATTTCAGAGGTAAATTGAATGCAGGGATCAATGGAATTCATAATAGAGAGAATATGATTAATATCCGAATTCATTTCAATCAGGACATAAACATCATCAACATAACGCACATAGAACGGAAATTTTAAGATTTCAAAAAGCTTGATCTCAAAATAGTGCATATAAATATCGCATAAAATTGGACTAAGAGGATTACCCATAGCCAAACCGTCAATCATACGGAAGAAATTACCATTGAAAACAAAAGTATTTTGCGACAAGCAAGCGCGAGTGAGAAGTATAAATTCCTCGATTTCAAAATAAGAGAAATGGAATTCACAAAGCCTTTTCTTGAGGCAATATAAAGCCCCCTCAACCGGAACGTTTGTAAATAATGATTTAACATCAAAAGAAACCATCATGTGACCCTGCGGCTTAAAATTATGAAGTTTTTTAACAAAATCAAAAGAATTCTTAACAGTGAAACAGTTACTGCTCAAAAGTGGGGAAAAAACAGAAACTAAATATTTGGCAAGCTTATAAGAAGCTGTACCGATACTAGAGACAATAGGTCTAAAAGGAATGTCAGGTTTATGGACCTTAGGTAAAGCATAAAACCTGGCACAATGCGCAATAGACGGAATAAGGGACTTCTTAAAGTTAGCAGGAATAATGGAAGAAGACTTAATGGCAGACTTAATAGAGTTAATTTCACTAGTGGAAGGGTCTTTGCGGATATCCACATACGGGCCATCATTAATTAATTTATGGGTTTTTTCCAAATACGTAGATTTGTCGAGAAGAACAATCTGACCACCTTTGTCGGCCTTAGTAATAATTAAGTTTGGATCAGAACGCAAATTTTTCAGACATTGTTTAACACGATGTTTAAGATTGGGTTTATACTTCTCACTCGCGCTTGCTTGTCGCAAAATACTTTTGTTTTCAATGGTAATTTCTTCCGTATGATTGACGGTTTGGCTATGGGTAATCCTCTTAGTCCAATTTTATGCGATATTTATATGCACTATTTTGAGATCAAGCTTTTTGAAATCTTAAAATTTCCGTTCTATGTTCGTTATGTTGATGATGTTTATGTCCTGATTGAAATGAATTCGGATATTAATCATATTCTCTCTATTATGAATTCCATTGATCCCTGCATTCAATTTACCTCTGAAATTGAGACCAATAACTGTCTTTCTTTCCTGGATGTCCTTGTTATTCGTTGTGAAAATGGCTTTCAGACTACCGTCTTTCGTAAACCTTTTGCGGTCAGTCTCCCACCTCACAGGTATTCTTCTCATCCCCCTAACCAGAAATTCGCTGCTTTCAATACTTTTGTTTTTCGGGCTACTAATATTTGTTCCACTCCTCAGTTACTTAGTGCTGAACTTAATTACCTCAAAGCTATTGCTGTCGATCGTGGTTATTCCTCTAATATTATCGATTCTATTTATAAGAAATTGATGAAATCCGACCATTCTGAAAAGCATTCTAATTCCAAATCTAATACTTCAGTTGTATTACCATTTTTTCCTAAAATCAGTCAGCAAGTTGCTAAAATCCTAAGAAGGTTTGATTTTAAAGTTATTTTTTCTCCTGTTAATAAAATCCCTTTTTCAAATCTCAAACACCCCGTTGATCGCCTAGATAATTGGGGCATTTACCAGATCTCTTGTCAGTGTGGTCTTTCTTATATTGGTCAGACTAAACGTGCTCTTAGATTTCGTTTAAAAGAGCATGAAGGTTATGTTAAAAATCAGGAGCTCAAACGTTCTTCTATTGCTCAACATTCTTGGTCTTCTCAACATAGGTTCGATTTTTCCTCAGCCATCATTATCCAAAAATGTTCTTCTAACCTTGATCTTGATTTTTGGGAAGCTTACCATATCATTAAAAATTCTCACTCTTTAGTCAATGACTTATCTAGTACTCCAGATTTTCCAAGTATTTGGAAAGCGTTAATTTAATTCCCCTTTTTTGGTTTCTTTTCTCTACTTCTCCGGTAGATGTCGCTACTTGTCCACCCAGTCGTTTCCACTGCTTCTCTCTCATTGGTTGTTTCGGCGCCTTCGCCACCCGCATAGGGTATAAAAGCCAGCGCGTCTCTGTCTATGATTTTGCTCAGCCTTGCTTTTTCTAGCACGCTGTTCCTTTTGCACTGAAGAAGAATCTCGCTAGTAGATTCGAAACAGCTGTTTGCTGCTTTTCATATATTATTTGTGCATTTTAAACGTTGTTTTTTCTGCTTTTTAATATTGTTGCACAAAGGCTTTATTTGCTATTTTTATACACTTACAAATTCAGTTGTGGCAGCTAAATGAATTGTCTCCTGAGATTTGGGTTTGGAAACGCAAACTCGTTCATACGTTAAGGCCTATCACAACCACCCATCCTGTTGCCCATGAGGCTGTACTAAACCTTATCATTGTACAACTTGTTGGAGGCAAAAATGTGGATGCAGAAAAAAAGTTAACCACATGCACTGCCGTTTGCCACTCCTGCTATGGAGATTGCTCAAACAGTCCATCACCTGTTGAGGAGGATGTCCTAATGAAAATGGAACACAAAAGAATATCTTTTGAAATTTCTTATCGTATCTGGGTAATTCAAAATGATCAAGGACGTGAGTGTATTGTTTATTCCCATATCATTGTATTTTACGCATTTTTCATTTTTGTATATTTTATGTTAACAAAAAATGTCATTTGGTCAAGTTATTGTTCCGGATTCCATTCTCCTCACAACGACATTTATTAACGTTCGTTTAAGGAAGCCTAGGTTAAGTAGGTGCAATGTAAGTGCCGTTGACCCACTCTCTTTCGCTAGTGTGACTTTTCGCAAATTTCTTTATTTTTGAAGGCGATTAACTCGTTAAAATTCATAGAACCTATTTTGTAGAAAATTTAATAGTCTTTATTTTTTGTATTAGCAATTTTTCCGTAGGATTTATAGATTACGAGATATTAACAAAACCCCGAAAAATTGCTACCTTTTTGTACACCCCTCCCAACATCATGCTCACCAATCATCCATAAGAACTTTTAGTATGTTCATTAGTAGACTCCCCCAAACAATATTACAAAGTTTCAAAACGTTCGGAAGTATGTACCAAAATGGCCCAAAATCTGCCTAATTTGACTGGACTAATTACACATTATTCATCTCATATCCCATTAAAATTTGTAAACTGAATTTTCAAATTGCCAAATACTTATGAAAAAAAACTAATGCGTCTGATTTCTATAAAACTCGGTGAATATTTAGAAGACAGTTTACACTATTTTGCTGTACCTAAAAAATATTAAAGAAATAGAAATCACAAAATTTAATTCTTTGATGCAACTAAAAATACTATCATTTTATTGCTGGTGGATGATGATGTGTTCTAGTGGGTGACACGCTGGACTGAATTATATTTTTATCCACCTTAAAGCTTACATGTGACATATTAATTAGTACTGATGACATTTTCCATCAAGACAATTTGCCTACCACTGAAAATGCTCGTGCATAATTAGGGGAGCACAAGCAAATTGCCGTAATACACTGGCCAGCAAATTTCCGACATTTGAACTCGATTATCTCTTATAGGCATTTTGTCCAAAAGTACGAATCATATGAATGATGAATTAAAACATGTCCTTTGCGGAATTTATTCAATCAAGTAATCATTCATCCTTGAAGCGTACAAGCACTTTACAAGTGAATTTTCTTTAGTATGGCTAATTGCATTTTCCAACACGACAAAATTTTTTTCCATACCATTGGGAAAATCCATGCGTAATTTGAAGAATATGAACAAATGCATTTTTGCAGTACTTCTCTGAGCAGCAAATTTCTCTCATTTGAATAAAAAACTTTATACACAAGAACACATCATATGGAAGATTACATCGAATGTGTCATTGTGGATGAGACGCTGAAATGAATTAACCTTTACACGTGAGCTCGGGCAGCATCTGTCAGAGATTACATGAAAATCCGGACAGATGCTGTCCTTGCCCCTGTGTAAAGGTTAAGCGTGTAACGCCTTGAATATTATGTACTCACCTTTTAACGAAAAATGTCACGGAAAAGTTGTAGCAGAGATATAAGAAAAGTAGGCATAAATTACGAAAAAAACATTTATTCGATTTCATAATGTTATAGAATATGTTTTAAGTTTCCACGATTACTGTTAATGCATACATTACACTACTGGTCATGGATTGACGGACAAGGTCAAAAATACCCGTTATTTTCTTGAATATCAGTTCTTGGACAGCAGTTGAGAGAATTCTTGCAACAATATGCATTTCTGAATTGAAATGTGTTTCATACATAGTTGATTTCAACGTCTTCCAATGAAATCCATACTGATTGGTGGCCAAGCTACTGGTACACCACACCCAATGCATCGTTGACTAAACGCGGTAGTCGAAGATCGACAAACACACAATCGATAATGGGGAGGCGTTCTCCTATATTGGAGCCACGTGTTGCGTGTCACACTTTTCTGTCATATCCTAAAGTAAGCCTCGAAGAACATGTTCCAGAAAGATGCATTAATTTGAGGATGTCATAGAGAATGGCTAATAGCTAGGCCCGAATAATGGGTCACCGGTCAAACTGACAAAATATTCATGTTGGATGTCATGCGGTCTCAACCCGTGGCGTTCTCGTGATCTCACAATGCGAATTGTGGTGATTAAACACACCCTCTTATTAAAAATATGCCTCATCAGTGAACAAAACCATTGATGGGAGACGAACATCTTGGGCATATTGTTCTAGAAAATACTATGCAAAACGCATACACGCAATATGATCTGTAGGGAGCAGTGACTATGCCTGTTGGAGACGATATAGATGTATGAACTCGGCTCGCAACATACAGTGTAAAGTATTCAAGGTATTCCTACCACCGCAGATGCGACGGCACGTATGTTGCTATTCGGAATTCTCTCCACAGCACCCAACATTGTTTCATTACAGGCGTATGGATGACTGGCGGCCTGCCCTCATTATACCTGTTGCCTCTTAAAAATACATATTCGCAAATGTAAGTGATTCACATGTTAAAAGAAATATTGGATCGGTACATGTCACTGTATGAACCGTTCTCCAAACAGTCATTCAGCTGCTCGTGCGTCATCATAAGCAAATCCATGTCTGAAAGCACCCTGTTCATATCGCTTTGTATTCTTACAGCGACTTCTGTTTGAATAAGGAAATAAGATATTTTCCATCCTGTGATCACATGTATAGCGCCGCTTACCGGCAAACGGTCCTTGGTTCCTATGTAATTGGGAATTATTATGATATTTTCCACCTCCTTTTAAAAAGCGTACGTCTATTAATGGACACCTTGTATCATAGCAAATACTTTGAATCATTCACTTTTTCATATCGTTCCACAGGGCTTTCAGAAAACCCGGCTGCTGATGTTACGTTCTTGAGAGGCTTTCATGAAAACGGGTGTAGTTCATGGCCATACTCGTTTGAGTCTTCCAGATTTTCCTCATTCCGAAAATCTTTGCTTTTATTTTGCAGACCGCTTTTTGATTGTTATTTACTAAAAAAATAATACAAATAAGAATGAAATAAATAGAAAAAAAGAAAGAATTAGAATATGAATATTAAAGCTAAATATTTTCAACAAAAGATTAAATAAAAAGCACTTCATATACTTCACCTCACGGGGCTGCCATTGATAGATGTGTTCAATCAACATTATATTTTTAAGCACTTTATCTACTTCGCCTCACGGGACTGCCACTGATAAATGTGTCCAATCAATAGTATATTTTCATGCACATCTTGTGATTTAGATTGAGACTGATATTTTATAATTTATTTCTAAAGCACTTATGTTGTATTTCTATTCTTCCAGTGCCTCCTAAGGTTACCGTGCCTAAAAAGCAACTGGCCATCCGTAAAGGTGAAGCTGCTCGTCTTACCTGTGATGTGACAGGGAATGGGCCAATACACGTCAAATGGGTCAAAAAACAAAATGTCATTGAAGTTCATCCAGGTTCTAGGTAAGTAAGAAACATCAAATATTTACGCTTTTAAATGTAAGTAACAATCAGTATTTGTTTTGCGGAAATTTAAATATATAAATACATAGCGAGTGAACAGCGGTGACCTACAAAAGCAAAAAATAATTAAGAATTCTGCCTAACACTTTTAATGCTTCTGAAGCAGCTTGATTTGTTTATACTAATCAAAAAAAGATGCTTCTCTCTCTGTGTGTGTATGTGCGTGTGATGGCTAGAAAAACTACTGAACGTAGAAGTCTAAAAATTTGGATTAGGATAGTCCAAGTTAGGCCCAAATTCGCCTGAAACGGAGCGTTATCCCGAGATATAAATTAAAAAATACAATGCACATTCATCAAAAAGATATTATTTCTCAAAATGGCACGAGGCTGACGTTCCGGAGATCCCTATCAATGAAGATTCAAAGAGCGAAACTGTTCTTTTTCTTTCGCAGTTTTCGTATCTCCCCATCAGCTTTACTATTTGAAACAAGGAAAAACAAAAAATACACAGTATTAGAGGGTACTGTAAACTTTTTGACGGTGTCACCGTTTATTAAAATACGAATATTTCACCATTGAAAAAGATTTTTTCGAAACGTCATTTTTCATGTTTTTTCCCCCATCTTCCAAACTCGCATTACCTGAACTATTCGAAATACGCAAAAAATAAACAATACCCACTTAATCTGGGTATATCCTTATCTATCCATTCTCAACGATTCTTAATGTAGCACTGATGCATTAAAACACTAAATAATGCAGCACTGATGCATCGAGTATATTGAATGGTACATCAGTGCAGCATTATTTAGCATTTTAAAGCATCAGTGCTGCATTAAGAATGAGAAAAAATGCCAAATGCATGGAACGAACTTGATTACAGATTACGTGCTTGTTGTGTTACGAAAGATTCGCACATCGAACATTTGTAACTGACAAAAAACTTGGAAAGTTTTTCTTTACTTTCATACATCACTTATTATAATATGTGTCATAGTTTTGAAAATATAAATTTATAAAATCCGGTCATTCATTGTGCTAACTCTGTATAATGCATTTTGTACACTTCTATTTCAGAATAGTAATAATCGCAGAATTCTGAGATAAAATAATGCAAAATATCTTTAATCGAAATTAGTGATATTCAAAATTTTAATCCTAGGCACCTATTCATTGAGACTCATAGTCATACTCACCACCTTGCTGTCGATTATATTTTTTCTTCTTCTATTTTTGGCCATCTAAATATATCTTGGTACTCTCATTGACTAATGTTTTATAATAAACTGTAATTTTAAGTAGAAACAGATAAATAAACTTTCGTAATTTTTAAAATAAATAATCATTGTTTAATCTCTGATATACGATTTAAAAATAAAAAATATATTACAATTCATCAGACATACAAGTAAAAAATACATAAATACAGTTAATACAGTTAAAAAGCAAACGTTTCGAGCTAAATTTTAGCCCCTCATCAGTGCAATAAATAACATTCAAATGACAGAAAACTATATATCATGTTTATAGTTAAAAATTACTGGCAGTTAAAATTAAATAAAGTATAAAAATTTCAAAACAATGCTGAGTATTCAGGAAGAAGTGCACATGATTCATTTATCGGCAACTTATTATTAAAAGTAGAGTTTTTCTGAAAGATGCCTTCACTCGTAAGCAAACGTCGCCGATAAATGAATCATATGCACTTCCTCCTGAATACTCAGCATTGTTTTGAAATTTTTATACTTCATTTAATTTTAACTGCTAGTAATTTTTAACTGTAAACATGATATATAGTTTTCTGTCATTTGAATGTTATTTATTGCACTGATGAGGGGCTAAAATTTAGCTCGAAACGTTTGCTTTTTAACTGTATTAAATGTATTTATTTAATTTTTACTTGTATGTCTGATAAATTGTAATATATTTTTTATCTTCGTAATTTTTCTTTACATCCTTGAGTCTATCTTAAACAAATGCTCTTGCAACAGCAACAAAAAAAGCTTTTAAAACAAAGTGGACCTATGAAGTTTTAAAATCACTGATTCAAATATAATTTTGATACGTGAAGGAATAAAATGGTTAGAGTATTTCTGTTTAAGAATTAATTCAACCAAGAGTTATGTATGTTAAGAGTATGTTTAAAATAATCATCAATTTTATCAACGAGATATAAATTTAACGCTTAGCAACATTCTCTACATACAAAGCATATTCATTGAAATTAATTTTAAATCAGTGGCATATAAATTCTCAGTACTGCAAGTTGCTTTCCCATCATTAAATTTTAGAGAATTTTCACACTTCATGCTCTTGTCTTTTGGGATATTTAATTTATCAGAAAATTCATTCTGCAACTGCAATTTGAATTTTCACATCATTGTAAGATAATTGTTGAATCGTAAAATTGTGCTGAAAATGGACCTTTGGGATTTATAATAAATGTGTGAATGTTTTTGAAATAAACGGAAGGTGTCTTTCAACTGAAGGGTGATTTTTAACTAAGCCAAGAGCATTAATAATTGTTCAGTAAATATTCCAGTAGTATTAAATATACTTGGTTTCAAAATATAGAATGTAATTTAAAAAGTTTTCTGGCCGGTACCAAGAGAAAATGTAGCTTTCATATTCCTTGTTTTTAAAAATTCAGCTTATTTTACTTAAACGCACGAAGGTAAACTGAGTGGAATCAGATTATAGAAGAATTAATCCCAGTTTTTAAAATAACTTAATTTGAATTAGAATTTTGCCAATTTAGTCAGCAATACCCAAATTGGCTTCATTTAGAGCGATTTATGATTGGATGCCAAATTTGGCGATATCTTGAATTGCCAGCCATTTTAAAAATGGCGGACGAAGCTAATGAATTAACATGGTAAGTCCTGTACACAAGCCCAATGATATAGAAATCGGTTAATATATACGAGTGCTATCGCATAACAAAAATAAGATTGTTTCAAAATATCAGCAACCATAAAAATTTAAACTGTTATATCTTAGTCATTTTCAAGATAAAGGCAAAATGAAAAATGCTCCAGAATCTTTGTATCAAGGTGAAATAATCAGGAAAAAAGAAATCTAATTTTTTTTGTAACTCTTTTAGAATTTAATTTTTTTAAATGGTCGTTATTTGAAACAAGATGGAGTATGAAGCTGACTAACGAACTCGCTCCAGGAACTCTGAACACTTACTCAGTCACATCCAAATAGGTTTATAAATTTGCGTGCTATCGCATGACAAAAATCAGATTGTTTCAAAATCTCCGCCACTCTAGAAATTCAAACTCATATATCTCAACCATTTTTTAAGATAACGATGTAACGAAAACTGCTCCGGAATCCCCGTATTAAGTTCAAACACTTAAGAAAAACTTCTTTGAATTTCTAATTTGTTTGTATCTATTTTTACCCGACTGCCAAGAAAGGTTATGTGTTTGACGCGTATCTGGGTATGTGGATTTCTTTATACCCTCGAAACAGCCCAACGGCTGGATGGATTTTGATGAATGAGGTAGCTATCGATTCATCTTAACTGTCCGATGGTTATAGACTAGGTTTTGATTTCATAAATTAAAAATAGCGACCGTACAATAAAAAATGGTGGTAGAGACGATAAAAAAAATTTACGCACCCTATTGAGAGGCATATCATTGATAGGTCTTTCAAAATGAAGACGATGTTTCCTAGACTATTTTGCAGTCAGAATCTCCGTTTAAATATTACACAATCTGAAAGTTGTGTAGGTAGGATCCCTAGCTTTACTGTAACTCTAACCTTCATGGACATCTATAGGCCTCATCAAAACAGTGTTTATAAATACGAACTAACAATTAAACACAACTTAAAAGTCATCAATGCAGGTAAATAAAAAAATAGGTAAGTAATATGAAAAATAGTTTCATATTGATGAGAAATAATTAGTTCGCTTTTTATGCAGTCGGTTTTTTTTTTTATTTTTCAAATTTAATTTTTACTTCTTAAATTAAAGTTTATTAAAGGGCCTCCATTTTGAAACAAGATGGCGGATGAAGCTGGCTAACGAACTCGGTCCAGTATGTTCTGTACACATTCTCAGTCCCATCCAAATCTGTTCATAAATACGACAGTATGACAAATATAAGATATCTCTCTGTATATACATATATGCAGGGTGATTCAAAACTTATCGTTGAAATTTCGTGGGGAGGTAGGGAATACGTCAGGAAAGAAGGATTGGGATGCAATGGAAGGTTGGGTACACACAGCGCCCTCTACATACGCATGCGTACATACTTTTCTATGTTAAATCGGTTTCCTGACGTATTCCCTACCTGCCCACTAAATTTGAACGATAAGTTTTGAATCACCCTGTATATATATAAATCAATATTTGAACGGAGGGTGGTTTTGTGGTCTGAGAGTCACGATCGGTGAAAATATACCAAAATTTTCAGGATTTGCTTTCCTCCGAAAGGCTGCAATACGTAGCTTTTTACTTGTAATGAAAGCTACCTAAAATAAATTAAAAGGAAAAGCAGAATACACATGCTTTTCAACACTTTTCTCTATAAGGAGAGGTTGTACATTTTTAGGTAAAAATTTTCGAATTTTGTTTTTAAATTTTTTTTATTCCTCAAGCATGTAGATTATTGTCCTAAAGCTGTTTATTGATATTCGAATTCCTTACTATTCTTTTTGACCGTTGAATGTAACGCCGGAGCAACTAGAAAACGGTTTTCTACAGGCAGTTGTACGCTCGAAGTTTATAGGTCGCCAAACCATGTCGAAAACAAACATATCAAAACCGTGTCGAAAATGCGTGAAAAAATCCAAAGTAAGGGGGGGGGGGGGAACCCGAAACCACGTTCTTCAAACAAGACAACCATTTTCTCGAGAACTATTCAAAAGTTTTTTTTTTTTTTTTAAATGAAGGTAATCGTATTTTACCGGACTGTATACTACCTAAAAGTATACTTTTCATTTATAATTGTTATTTCGAGCTCGCAAAATATAAACAAGAGACTAAAAAATACCTTTTCTTGTTCAAATCATCATCATTTTGCCAAAAAGCAATTTTTAAAACTAAGTGTTGTCATACACCTCAGTGAATTTAATGCTCTTTCATATTTGGACGGGAAAGTTTTTATTCGCATGCTTGTGTCTAAGTAAAAAAGTTCGTCCGATTGGAAATTCACAGCGAGCACCCGCAAGCACTCCCCCTTTCTCAAACTCGTGGAGATAATTGGCCGTCATAAATACAACCAACCCCCTTTCTCAAAACGTGTATTTATTTTTTATTTATTTTTTTTTTTTTACGCAAAAATTTAAATGCAGGGTGTTCCAAAACTCGACAGACAAATTCAGAGGGCTAATAGTAGACATCAAGAGGTTGAAAAATTGCCATAGAGCATCGCTTGCAAAACAACTTATTTAGTCACAAATACAGGGTGTTCCGTCCAAGCTGAACACGGGCTGACAGTAATAATTTCGAGAAAAATAAAATCACTGCAAGGAAAATGCAACGACTTGTACCTTGTTTTGTGTGAAATGTGATAACATCACAAAAAATCTGAAAAAAAATGCTGCTCAAGCAATCGATTATACGTATGAACTGATAATCACAGTCCAAAATGTGAGGTGTCTGGTGCATACTGCTGGCGTGTATAATGCAAACTTCTACCACTTTTGTTCGGTATTATCACATTTACAACGAAGGTGAGAATGTCTTTTAAATGTTTGTTAGAATGTACTTCCGTTTTCTGAAAGTTATTACCGTCAACTAAAATTTATAGTTAGGATGAAACACCCTGTATTTTTGATTAAACACGTGGTTTGTCACCCCATGTCCTGTGGTAATTCTCTTGATTCCTACTGTCGTCCCTCTGAATTGTCCGGTCGAATTGTGGAACACCCTGTATCTAAAGGGAATACCAATAAATATAATGCAAAAATCCGAAAGTGATATCATTTTTTTTTTTTTTTGTAACCGAAAAAAAAATCGCAAATGTGATGGGTATTTTTGGTCGAAGAAGTAGAACCACGTTTTAAATGATCGATTCGTTTTATTAAAAAGTTTGTCTGCACTTTGGGAGATAATTTTCTTCTAAACTAATATATTTTCGATTATTTTTTTTTCATGTTTTGCATTATTTAAAAACTCAAGCATCAAAATTTAATTAAATATTACAATACTGTCTATTTATGATACTTTTTAATAAACATCTATAGAAAGCTAAGAACAATAAACGATAAATAGCTATAGCAGCATAAAAAATTGCCAATTAAAATTAAGAATTAAAAAAAATCTGTTGGTCGTATAACAAAGACAGAAGATATGTTACTCCGAAGGTAAATTTGTTCAGAATTTTCATTCTAAATTTATTATTCATACAATTTTTTTATTTGGTCTCGTAAACCAAAAGTAACGCAAACCTGTATTCGTTTGTAGTGGGACTTTATGTCATTTAAGACCAAAATTTAAAAATCATGAAATAATTCATTTTCCATGTGAACAACATTTGCGTGTTTAATATAAAAAAACTGAAACGGAAAAACATACAAATAAAGAAGAAAGCTTCAGGTAATTCTTACGAGTGTTATTTTGGAAATCCAAAGCGATTGAAGATAATTTTTGTATAAGGTTACCAATAATCCACTGTATGAGACCATACAATGATTTACTGCCTATAATACTGAGGTTTTGGACACTAAATATGATGAGTAATTGGCATTAAATACACTCTATTCCAAAACAAATATCCTCAATTCACTCAGAAAAATTGAGCCACGACCATGAAACTCTGAATGTGCATAATGTTTGCGTAAATGAACAAATGATTACAAATTCACAAAAAAAAACCTCTTTATTGACTAACAGCAGCAAAAAGAATGTCAATTTTAGCAGATTGCAAAGCCACCTGGCAGCTATACAAGCCGATACCCGGTGAGGCAGGGAATCTATTAAGTTACTGATGCCTCTCTGCGGTAGATTCTGCCACAAGTGTTGCAACTGATCAATTAGTTCGGTTGTATTCCAAGACTGCTAAAGTAGCCTTTCCAATATGTCACAAAAATGCTCTATTTGAACAAGATCTTCCGACCTGACAGGCTATGGCAGGAAATTATATCCTTTTAGACATTGTTGCGAGAGATACGACGTATGTGGCCAAGCGTTATCTTGCTCATAAGTGGCACCAAGGCGACTTGATAGCATAGTCAGTACCATCAGCTTCAAAACGCAGTCAACGTACCTGCAAACCGTCAGACTATCTTGCAGCACGCCTATATGTGATCGGATGTCCCAGCAAATCACTCCCAAGACTATCACTCGAGGTGTTATGGTAGTGTGCTGCTCAGTAACAAATGCAGGATTGTTCCGCTGACTGCTATGTCTCGACACGCGTATGTGGTAGTTATCACAACTTAGAGAAAAACGAGATTCATCACTGAAGATCACTTTTCTCCAATCAGGCACTGTTCAGCTTGCCCGAAATCGATACTAATACAGACGCCTCTACTTAAGTCGAAGGGATAGTGGCAACTACTTTAATGGACGTCGTGACCTGAGGTCAGAGTCGGTAAGTCGTCTACGGCTGATATACCTTAATACCACTGGATCCATGTCAACTGGAAAATGGCGTTGAATAGATGATACCGACACTGTTGGTGTAGACATGGCTGTTATCCTCTCGTGCATTTGTGGCTCGGGGGCGTCCTGAGCCACTAATGCGGCTGACTGTGTCTTCTCTGTTCCACTGCTCTCAACACCGCTCAACAACCATATCGCTTCGACCAAGAATCTGGCTGATGCGTTTGATCGACCAACATTTGACAATTTCTACGTATCTAGCGCATTTGACAATTTCTACGTATTTTTCAAGATACAAATTACCTGTATGTTTCACGTGGTGCATGAAGCAGCAATGACTGAAATTTATTGCCGATACAACATCAATCGCCCTTGGAAAGCATCTAAAGATGATGTGGGATGATTTACATAATTTTTTAAAGACTTTCCAACATAGTTGGAAAGTTTTTTATGTATTTGGTTTCTCTGGCTTATGTGCCTATGTGGCCTATGTCGAACCCTGATCTAATTCACATACATATGATAGGATTGCGGTTAGTGCGGTATATACTACTACCAATAATGGGACAGATTGAGAAAAAAGCGATTGCGTAAACAGTCAACGACTGCTTGTAGGAATGGCGTTAATTTTTAATTTTATAGCGCCAGACTTCATGCTGATTTAATCACACAGAAAAAACCCTTGACTTTGATTGGGAAGCTTTATTTCCGTTAGGATATTGAGTGAACTTATGATCTTTGGTCTAGCATCTTTTTTTCATCGTCAAAAAAATCCTAGATCCTATTAATCTTTAATATTGTGTAAGATGTAAACACAGCATTACAATACATTTTTTAGGCTGAACCAGAGAAGTTTTATCGACGATAAATTGCAATGCAAATGGCAAGATTTATAGCAATTATTCGAATACCTAGGTTCTATACCTTTTCATACTATATATTTTTTTTTCATACAGATAATCGAACTGAACTTTTGTAACTTCATTCGTTAAACTTCTCTATTGAATTCTGTAATTAATTACTTCATTGAATTAATTATGTTTGGTGATCCATAAGACAATATATTTATAATCACTATATTTTGTGTTTAACTATAGTAGTATTTCAGCTATGTTTTGTTTCACCTTTCTCACCAGGTTCGAGGCTAATCAACGTCGAAGTAGTCCTTCTGCCCACTCAAAGCAAGAACAATACACATCAGAGCTTCTCGTGAGGGACAGTCAGCAGGCGGATGCTGGAATATACTACTGTGTAGCGAAGAATGACTATGGAGAGCATAAAGGAGAGATTACATTGAATGTGTTAGGTAAGCACACTTTACTGATATATATATATATATATATATATATATATATATATATATATATATTAATACTGGGATCCACTTGCAATTCGCTGGTGCTCCTATCACTGAGAAATATGCTTTAAGCACCCCCGTAAAATCCAAGTAAATTTTACACATTACAGATTATATTAGTTTCTATCAACGAAAATGTGTCTTTATACACTATATTATTTTTCGTTAATTTAACACAATTAGTCTGATTGGTAAATAATCCTACAAGTTGCAATTTTCCAAGTGAGTGAAAAAGTATCCAGGCCGAAATTTGACAAGGTTCAAATGTCTGCCAGGACACATTTTCACTGAGATGGAAAATTAGAACTCACACTATAAATTTTCACTTTATCTTATCCCCGTATAACATGCATACCAGAGATCTTTCAATAAATAATAAGGAGTTCGGTCTCTTTACGTGCAAAAATAAAGACTTTTGAATATGACGCACACACACAATCATAATAAAATATTTCATTGATGAAAAGATTTACATTTTCAAAATGACGTAATTTTTACCATCTAAACCATTTTATATTTCCGAAATCAGTGCATCGTTTTTCCACAATCATTTTAAAATGTTTATTGAATACTTATGATTACATGAAAATGATATAATCATCAGAAACGTTATATACCGTGCACACCAAAGGTCTTGAACACTATTTCTACCGGTGTCAAATGTCGTCTTTAATACTTTTGATTTATTTTATTTTTAAGCAAATAAATCTTCAATTTAACAATAGTTTGTGATTGTTTTAATCAAATGCTACAAATACAATAACCATGAACTGAAAACTTTAAAAAGTTGTCATTTGACGCCAGTTGCAGTAGTGTTAAATTTTCTGCAAGTGAATGTGTAATATAACATTGAATCTTTCTTTTTACATTCGTTGGATTCACTGGCTTTTATTTCGCAAACGTTTGATCATTTTTTGTTGAAGAGGGCGAAGCATATCTAAATTCATTTTTAAATTATAGTAACATTAAAAAAACTTTTATGTTTAAACTCCTCATAAAATATGATATGAAAAATTGTTTTTATGTTATTATGCATTCAAACGTGGCATTTTATGCTTGCTGCCTCGTTCATCTACTTCTTCAATATCAATGAGCAAGCTGCATAGTTGGACCTTCTTTTTCAATGTTTACTTTTCACATCAGAATCCCTTGACATCTTTCCTCATATTTTATATGACAGCCATATACACATCCCTTTGTGAAAATGTCATTGCTTGTAATGAATTGGGGAATCTTGATTCAAGCCATTATCAGTCCTTCTTTTCTTCCCGTTATTTTCCTCGACGACTATATTCTGCAATAAAATATAACGTTATATCTACTGTAATCGTTATTTCTGTTTTTGTATTTATACAATGTGATTCATATTATTTGTTTGTTTGTTTTAACCATTAAAAGTTTTGTTTTTATATGATGTTATTTAGGATATTTAATTTTGTAACATAGAATGTATACATATTTTTTGTACTGCGCTAATTTTTCATATTAAGATCAAAATATTTCGTTAACATTTATAAAAGCAGTAAAATTGAATACAAATAATTAGAATACTTAGAAATTTATTACAAATAATTAAAAGAAAACTGTGTTTATTCATTCTTTATACCAATAAAAAGATATTTAAGTTACTATATTACACTTTAAAAGTATAGCCATGTTGTTAGCAGGAGTTTAAAAATCTAAAAAAAATAAAAGCTTTTGTAATCCAATGAAATTTCCTTTCAATAACTTTTCTTAAATGTACCAAAAAAATGAAAGTTCTATATATTTAAAAGATAAAGTAAGTATCTAATAAAGTATAGGTAGTATAAAAATTGCGTTCTTTTGGAGAATTAAAAAAAATTCTTAACCTTCGAAAAACTTATAGTATACAGGGTAGTCATGGAAAAAAAAACTTTGCAGATACTGGGGATGCTAGCTACCTCAGTGTTCAAGGAATCGTGATATATTTTTAAATGTAGGTATTTTAGTACATGCGTTCGTGAACATCAGGCAGAACAAAAATCGAACTCTTTCTTGAGTACGATTAAGGTGAGAAAAAAAATTGAAATCTTCAAATAACAACACTTTATTTCCCGCATACAAAAACGATTTAAACAATAAAAATCCATAAATGGCATTAAAACTGTATCTGTAGCGCCAAAGCCACTGACTTAAAACGAACACAAAAAAGAGCTAGGGAAATTTAAATAAAGGCAAATAAGTGACAATAAAGGAAACATCTTATATAACAAAATTTTTAGGAAACTGACTTCATGGATGATAACAAAAAGCATGCGATAGATTGCAGGCATCAACAAATCAAGAAATGTACACTATAAGAAGGATTAAGTTTATGACGTTTTTTATAAAAGAGGTATTTAACGGATTCCATGTGCATACCTTCTTTTTTGAGAGACAGAAATCTAATAATTCCATTCAGGTGGTCATTGTAGTCACGGAATCATGAAATGACGGTAGATGACAATGACATCACGGTTATGTTACAGAATAATAAAATAAGTAGTCATTGTTGTTAAAGGTAAATATAAATATTATACAGACATACGAACAATAAATACAATAAACCCAACTGGAGTGAAAAATTAGCCAGAGCCAGGAATCGAACCCGGGACCACAGTATACAAGACTGCTGCTCTAACCACTGAGCTACTCCGGCAGATGCCTGAGTCTGCAACTTCTCACTAATAAACCATGTTGGGGAAGTCACCAGCCATCTATACGACAGCCTTGGATGACCGGACAACGATGAATAGATTTTACTATTACACTGATCTACGATAACTATAATAAAACACTCATACTACAATATATATTAAAACACACATACACACATAAATAACGCCTGCATTCAACAGTTAAAGGTATGCAGGTTAAAGGTATGCAGTAAACTGTTGAATGTAGGCGTTATTTATGTGTGTATGTGTGTTTTAATACATATTGTAGTATGAATGTTTTATTATAATCATTGTTTTTTTTTTTTTTTTTTTTTTTTCTTTTCTGTTGCTGCTGTTGTTTTTACTTAATCCTTTGCTTTATGTAGCTGTATTTTGTTTTACTGGTACCATTTCAATGCCATTTACAGGTTTTAATTTTTTAGACCGTTTTGGGACGTGGAAATGCGCATCGTCTATTTCAGATTTCCTAAATTGTGTCAGTATAACCATGACTGTGAGGTGAGATTTCGATTGGTAGACCTCAAAACATTCTCGAATGCATACTTTGAAATATTCACATATCAAATTTTATTACGATTCCTTAAACGTTTAGGACATACTCTTGCGTGATTGTTGTTTTTCTCTCTGTGTGTGACGGGTCCTTTAGATCTGTAACATATCCCCTGATGAGAATATTTTCTGTTAATTTTGTAGTGTGCAAAGTACAATCAGCAATCACTCAACTTTTGAATGGATAAAGCTAGAATTGTGAGACAACTGTCTATTTATAATAAAACAACTATGTGCTATCATATGAGAGTGGCTGCAGTTCGTCCGTAATGGCAGAATGTGGAAGGTATGGACTCTATCAGTTTTAGAGATAGCGAAAAAAAGTTAAGTACAAAAGTATAGACCGTTCTCGATTCAGCATGAAATAACATATTGCATATAAAAATATATGGTGGATACATCGAGCATCCTTAACTTGATTTTTTAGTAAATTAAATGTAGCTTTCTTATATATCTAATTTTATTTGGAAATGTGCATTTGCTTTTTTTCGTCACACTTTTGCACATGATTAATGACGTATCTTATTCTTAACATTTCTTGAACTTCTAATAAAGTTATTTTTACGTGTAAAATGTCATTTAATTTTCAATCGAGGATAGTCTACACTTTTATAACTAGCTTTTTTTTTTTTTTGTCTCTCTTATTTCCTAAGATAAAGCCAATAACTTCCACATTTCCCCACTACGAGGCACTCCAGTCGCTCTCGTATAAAAGCGCATTACTATACATTAAGTCGATACTTGTTGCATAGTTCTAGCTTTATCCGTCCAAAATTTATTTGGGTGTGTCCTGACTTTATTTTGCGCTCTTTGTACTTTGACTTTAGATGTTTGAAGACTAATAAAAAAGATTACAACTGACTATAGAATCTTCGGAAAAGATAAACATTGAATTAAAAGTTCCATAACATTGGAAATGCGTAATGACTACTTACGACAATTAAATAAGCAGAAAAATAAAAAACGAAGTTCTGAGCACTCTTTCCTGTTGTTACATATCTTTTACCCAATTTAACTTTATATTAATTTTATATTCAAATGAAAATCTGTGTTTCTTTGACAGACTTCAGTTAAGCACAAAAGTCCAGAAACGCAAATTTAATTTAATTTTATGATTAATCTGCTTTTCTGATTTTCAATTTGTTTGAGTCTATCGCCAAATGTAGTAACTTTTCAACAAATATTCTCTGTTGAAATGGATTAAAAATTTCTGCTTGAAAACTATTTTAAAACAATTTACAAACAAATTTCACTTATAGTTCTTTTCTGATTAATTGATATTAAAATTGAAATTATTCTATCTTTAGAAGTCGTGTAAGATCAATAAGAGCAAAACAAAATCTCAGGTCATTGCCAGCTTCGTTCTACATTTTGAAAAGTTGTTTCCGTATTTGTCAGCCGTTGAAAACTATGAATTTTTACAGTAAAAAGTTATTGAAGGTAACAAATGGCACGTGTGAGAAAAGGAAAACAATGATATTTTAGCTGCATTAAAGGGTGATTTCATCGCTTCGGGAAAAACACGGAACGTAGAAAAATAAATTAAATACATTTAAAATATGATTTAATCTAATATAACAAAGCATATATTTTAAGCTACATGCGAAATACCACTACTTCGGATGACCAATAATATCTATTCTTCTAAACGTTTGAGCCCCACCAGTGGCTGAGAGGTTCTGCTCTCGAAGCTGGTAGACGGGAGGTGCTGGGTTCGAACCCAATCGCGCCCGTCGGCCTAACCGTTTCGGAGTTTTCGTGGTTTTCTTCGAAACCGTGGTTTCCCATGCGTAAATACGGGTTAGGTTCCCTTAGAAAGACCCCCACGAAGGGCACTCCCCCCAGGGCCTATATCCCACGTGTTGATAATCGGCCGTCATAAACACAAACCAATCTAAACGTTTGAATTTCAGTTTTGCTTTTTAATTAAAAATGTAAAATATACCATGCAGAAGCGTCGCCCTTTATCTTTTTTGTACTACTTATTTCTTTATAATCATCGCTGAACATGATATAATCAGGCATTTTAGTTTGTGGTAACGCTGTTTTTAGAAAACCCTTTCATTTCATTCATGAAAACAATACTGATTTAATTTTTAATTAACTGAAATTCTTAATCAATAAAAAATAAAAGTGCCCTGTTAAACTGAGGGCATTGAGCTCAAAAGCTATTCACACTAATTATATACTATACTCTTATTTCAAAGAATAATGCTCCTCAAAAAACACATTAAGGGGGGGGGGGGGGTTAGCCCTTTTCCCCTCTTTATACTTAACTAATGAGCCTCCAAATGTAATCAGGGAAGCGCCTTATCCAAATAAACCGGTATAATAAATTTGAAGCAAATCGGATAGAAAAACTCATTTATCAAAATTAAGGGATAAGCTCTCTGTTCCCCCTTTAGATTTAAGCAATGGACCTTCAAATCTAATCAGGAAAGCGCCTTATCAGAATTAACCGGTGTACCAAATTTGAAGAAAATCTGATAATTCTGCATGAAAAAACCATTTATTTAGGGGGATTAATCCCCCGTTCCCCCCTTTATACTTAACCAATGAACTCCTAAAACTAATCGCCAAAACTAAGCGCCTCATCAGAATCAACCTAGAAAAAAAAGTGAAACAAATCTGATATTTCTATCAAGAGTTATCGCGTTACGTACATACATACATAGCCGGCGGGCACATTAGCTCTCAGGCTTTGATAGCCTGTGAGCTATAAACATGTTTTGACGAAATGCGAGTCAGACTTCGGTTCAAAAATATTCGGAATGATACCCCATTAATCCTTCTGAGTTTTCTAAATTCAGAGAAATAGGGATGTTGACAACAGAAATAATTTATATGATTCCTCTGGTTTATTAACCATTTGGAAATGGTTATTGTTTTCGGTCGAGGATGGGGTCAAATGATGCTCGCATTTTATTTTTTTTTAACGAAATTCAACTATGCTCTTTACTTTTAGTAGAATTCTTATTTGAATAGGTAATAGAAAGGCATAGAATCGTTAAAAATTGTTTGAATAGCTAATAGAAAGGCATAAAATTGTTAAAAATTGAAAAAGTTACAAAATGGGTAGGCGCAAATTATCAGATATGGAAAAATCCAAAGCCAAAGAGCGACGCCGAAATGAAAATCGTCTTGCAAAGCAAAAATCGAGGTCTTCAACTCATTATGTTGGCCATCAAAATTGAGGTCTTCAACTGATTATGTAGCCCATGAAAATCGAGGTCTTCAAATGATTATGTAGCCCATGAAAATCGAGGTCTTCATCTGATTATGTAGCCACTGAAAATCGATTACAGAATAAAAGACGAACGCGAAAAAGGAAACAGTATAATGTTTAATCGAGTGATAGTAAAAGGCCATGTCTCGAGGGGCACCAATCCACTAGCCACGGCGTTTTACAATAGGTCGATTCTAAATGGGGAAAATTTGAGCTCAACGTATGTAATTTGTCGCAATCCGTGGATGATTCGGTGGAACTGCTTTCGATTTGTAAACTGTTTTTCTTCTCGAAATGAGACTTAGAGAGTTTATCGATGAAGGTTTTTGTCGTCTGAAGTTTGATCTTTGCGATCTGTTATTGAAGAGGATGAGACGGAATTCCAAATGGTCATTGTAATCTATTAAATTACATTTTTTTTTTCAATTCTTTCATTACAAAATATTAACAACGAAAATAGTATTATAACTCTGAAAAGTATATGATTCTTTCACTTGTTGTAGGCTTTTACTTGACTATCTATTTTACACAGATTATCACGAAGTTATTTCATATTTTGTTTTTATTCCGGCTATTTTTCTGCTTATTTCATTTATATTTTTGCTAGCTTCATGATTTTGTAAAACACAAAATAATTTTCAATTATGGAAAGCTCAAATAATGAATGGATATTCAATTACATTTAAAAAATTTAAATCCCATATTTGTAGAAAGTATTGGTTAAAAAGGAAAGCATAACTTTATTTTTATTTTTCTGAAGCATAATTTACAAAAAAAAAAAAAAAAAAGCACGAATTTGTAATTTTCAATTAATTCAAAGTTAACAACAAAAAACAATTACAGAATTTTCTCTTATATATGTATTTTCAATTTATTTTATCCGATACTTTTAACTTCGTGAAGAAGTAAAAATTAGCTTTAGAAATTGCATACGATTTATTTTAATTTATATAAAATAAGTCTTCCCCTAAATATATAACAAGTTAACACCTTGTAACAATATACTAATTCTAATTGCTAAAAGGCGTAAATTAAAACTTTAATGAAAAATAACTTAAATTTCAATGAAAACAAGATAATTTTTCCCTCCAGTCAATGCTATCCATCCATTATAAGAGAAGCCATAGAGATTGCAACACAAAAAATCAATATGTAACGATGCAGCATCATTTAACTTACCAAAACATAGCTCTAGTTACTCAATGGTTACGAAATAAAAATAAACATCTAAATAAAAAAAGAATAATAGTAATAACGTGCATAATATGAAAGAGTATGTGAAAATTTGAATGATGTCGTTTAATAGACCGTGCAATTTTAGAATATTTTTATTTATTTGTTTTCAAAAAGACTCGGGTAGAGTCGAAAAATGTAAATAGTTGAATAAACCTATTTTTACAGTTTTAAAATCTTAATTTACGACTTTCAGCAATTAAAATAGTATAAGTCTTCCCCTATTTTTTCTAAATTTGTTGATATTAGTACCATAAATTCCCCCATTTCGCTTACTGCTAACATTGATCATATCTTTATGTAATAGTAATGGAAAAACTTCTTCAGACTCTTCAATAGTACTGGATAAGCTCTAAGATGAAGAAAAGAAATATATAAGGTGAAACAATAGTTATTGACACCTAACCAGTAACTGACATTTGAAGTCCACCGAAGTGAGAATTACTTTGGGGCCTATAGCTACATTGGCTGTCGCCTCGAATGATCCTTTATTTTATACACAGAAATAATTACACAAATCAGACATAACAATTTTCGTCAATATACAAGGACAAAATAGCACAGGGAAATTTACAACACCAGAGAAATACAGGAGTTCCACAAGGAGTGTGCAACGGGGCCAGCGGGAGTCGAACCCACAGACCTCCTACGCTCTCAAGCGATTCGCGGCGTGGTGCCTTAACCACTCGGCAACTGAAGCCCACAGTAATTGACACTTCAGCAAAAATCTAACTCAAATAAGAATTTTCTTATAAAATTCTGCGAAGTAATGCCATCTGGTGTAACTTATTTGTTTTAACTCTTGTAACTTACTTTTCAGTTATTGGTTTTTCAGAAAAGTTACTGAAGTTATTGACCATATTTATGAAAAAAATAATTTTTAGTAATAAACGTATGACATTTCAAAATTTCGTCAACAATAATTTTTAGTGTTTTTACAGTTAGTGGGGGTTTCACCTTATACCTAAAGGGAAAATCCTAATATTCTTTCTTTTTATGTTTCTTTTCAGAACCATCTTCTTCACCTCGGGGCGTTAGAATTACAGACATCACCAGTCGGTCAACACGAGTCTCCTGGCAGCCACCACTTCCTAGCAATAGTCCAGTACTCAAGTACCACGTCCGATACTGGAAAAATGGAGGTATACTCCTATTCCATTTTTTTCCATTTTATGTCTGCTTCTTATATCTATATACTTTCATGTCAAATCTAAAAAATATTTTTATTTTTTAACATGTTTATTCTGGATTTGACTAAACTGGAACAGCAATAGAAGTCGGTAGGCTTTCCTGTAAGATAGTTTCGGTGAAATATTACGTATGAAATATCTTTATGATGATTTAATTGAAATTTTAATCGAAATGCTTTAAAAAGTAATATTATTCCTGGTAATAAATAAATAAGTAAATAAATAAACAAAATGAAAATATTTTTTTTAAGTAATAACACTTTTGTTAGAACAAAAAATTCAAATGCTGATTGCAATTTTTAACTGAAAGATAATCAAGTTTTTCTTCAGATTAAAAAAATATATATTTGAAGCTGATGATTTCTCTTCATTAAGCAGCGTTATATTTCCTTCACCTATGTCAAGTTTTCACGTCATTGACATTTTTAAAATGTTACGTATAATTTACCTTAAGGTTTATGATTTTCGTTAATTATCAAATCAAATAGTAAAGATAATCAGTATTTGAAGACGTGTGAAATGTATAGACTTTTAGTTTGTAGACAAATAATTTAATTTCAAACAATCTAAAATTATGACTAAGTTTAAATATTTACATTTTATTTTAATAAATGCTTAGAAAAGTCGTAGTAGACATTCATTTTTCAATATAAGGATATAGGAATAAAAAAAGAACTATTTTTAGGAATATGTTCTTTATTTTGCTGGCCAAAATAGCACCACTTCTGTGTAAGACTTGTTTCCAACTCAAACATCACGTTTGCAGATAAAAAACATAAGTAATTGGAATTCTTTTTTTCACGTATATGCCTCCGAGTTGTTCATACGTGACTGTTTTGTTATTGGACATGTGTAGGCGACATAAATATGGTACATTGCTAAAGCTTGATCCATATCGAATAATGAAATATGAATGCAAGAAGTAATTTCGTTTTTGGTTACCAGAGGGAAAAAATAATAGCATGATATTCGAATATATTAGATCAGTAAGAATGCAGTCGAGGTGTTTCGAAAGGCATACACAATTTCTTAAACTTACAGTTTTCGAATATCTCGAAATTAAAGTACTTGTTGCTAGCTATACCATTCTAATTTATATGTGATTTCATTTATATATATATACTAGGGGTCACTGCACCCTGCAAGCTACGCTCACCAACCCCCGTTGAGACACCACAGAATCTAAAAACACGCCAATCTGATCGGTATTAAAAATATGAGAGAAGATTGAATTATACTGAAAAAATCTGCAGATCTCCCTGTAAACGGGTTTCCATTCAATTCCCTTTGATTGCAAAAATTTAAGGCCGAATCAGTTGCTGTTAAGACATTCAATGGTTGTTTTCGTGTTTGATTAAAAACGATCAGTTAATCATTTGAAAAGAAGCTAAAGTAAAATGAATTAAGTGTACAGAATCTTTGTCTCCCGGTATTTTAAAACAATTTCTATAACAATATCCTAAGTCATGTGACTATCATCAACAGTTCCGGGCGAACCACTTCGCTTTTTATATTTCAGGTGCCATTTTGGTACTTTAATGTCAGCCAGGTACAGCAAGTCGCCAAATATTATTCTGTCGCCATCATTTCATCTATATTATAATAGTCTAAGTCATGTAACTTCCATAAATAAATACGCTCTGATCCCTTCGCTTTTCATATGAAAGTTTGGCCCAGATATCATATACGGCCCCGTATTAGCGCGATTTTTTTCCGATGCTAATTTGAAGAAAACATCAACAGTATAAACAACAACATCTGGCATACCAAATCAAGCAAAATAACGATACTATGTCACCATTTAAGTACCCGTTGCGTATATGTCATTGGCGTCAGAAAAAAAATCGCGCCAGTATTGGTCCGTATATGACATCTGTGCCGAAAGTTTTCCCTTTTGATTAAAAAATCAAATTTCTTTTTCGAATAAAACTACATAAAAGTTTCCATGGTCGCAAAGAATTCTTGGTACTGTTACGCTAGCCGGGTGAAAATCTCGCCAATAGCTATTTTTCAACTCGCCAGTTAGCACACTGCAAATTGAAATGTCTGAAACTCAGACACTTAAGTGTCTGAAACGGAGTGTTCAATTTTCAGACATTTTAAAATGCCTGAATTTTTTCAGACACTTCAAACGTCTTAATTGCAGCCATTTTTTTAAGCATTATACGCAGCCATGTTTGACGCGTTGAATCCTAGAAAAATTTTTGGCCATGGTCCTGCCCGCTCCACCTCCATACAGTGCGATTTTAGGGGCTCTGAAAGTTGGTATGCAATTTTCTTAAAGCTGATAATTTAAATATTTTTCAACAATGTACATTATAATCAGTATTTTGAACTTCTAGGGTAGAATACGATTTAAAAAAAAAAATCTAAATGCAATAAAACCTCTCAATAGGGGTTTCAAGGGAATTTATCCACCATTCGTTGACGAGTTGCATGTGATTGAGAGGTATCACTGTATTTAGATTTTTTTTTTTTTAGTTTTTAATCTTAGTCGGCCTTAAATGTTAAAGATTTTTATTATAATCGCCCCACTATCGAAAAAATTTAAAATATAAACTTTACAATAATTGCACAGCTAATTCGGGGCCCCTAAAATTGTAAGGAGGATGTAGGGGACACTGCCCAATTTGCCCATGCTTCAATCAAATCCTTTTTCTGCAAAAAATCCAACCCTGCATTATTTTCGCTAAATAGAGATGTCTGGTATTCGGAAGTGTTAGTTTTGGAGACTAATAGACATTCCCTAATACCGGACAGCTCTATTTAACAAAAACTTTTTAAAAGCAAAACGCATGCACGTTTGTTTATTTTTACCTAAAAAAAACACAGACATGTCTGATTCATTGGTCGGCACGAAAATCCTCTCTGTAAAAAATAATAGATGATTCTTATAGAATTTTATTCTTCTAAATAAAAATATGGTAACGAAATTACTGTGTCGCGTACCATTTTTTTGGTAGGAGAGTTTTGCTTTTAAATTTAAAATTAAGATATTTTATATCTTGCTAAAACATGAGTGAAAAATTTTTAAACCATAAAATATAGATAATAATAGGTAAATTACCTGCAAATAAATGTATAAATATGATTACCATATTTACAGCGGCATAAGGAATGAAAATATATTAGTGGATAGCAAATAGTAAACTCGGACACGAAAAAGGGAGGGGGGATAAAAAAATGCTTTACACAAGTATCAACAAATAAAATTTCCATGCTATATTTTGTCACTTTGATATCTAAGACAGTCAAAACATTTCTTTCATGATTTCAATTTTATCTAGCATTGCAAATTAATATAATAATCCTTCCATATTTTTTATTATTGTAAAACTGTTTCTCGGAAAAATGATACTTGCTGGAGCATTTTCAATAACATATTTAGACTCTTTACATATATAGTTTGCTGGGAGAAAAATTTTAATTTTTTTTACCGACCAGTGA
Organism: Maratus speciosus; assembly: GCA_963932465.1. Taxonomy (NCBI): domain Eukaryota; kingdom Metazoa; phylum Arthropoda; class Arachnida; order Araneae; family Salticidae; genus Maratus; species Maratus speciosus. The sequence continues at coordinate 382,774,199 of OZ010789.1, forward strand.
TTATCGAACAAATTCCACAGTCCCATAGTGTCCACTATTGAAGGCGGTATTCGGATAAATATATATTTCTTGTTTCTAATCTTATCCTGTTCTAAAAGTTCGAAATATTCATTATAAACAGAGTAATGTCGAAAGAGATTTAAAATATCAGCTTTACAAAATTGTACAAAAATTCCCCCCGCCCCTTCAGAATAAAAAGAAAATTCATATCATTTAAAAATTAAATTCTTCTTTTAAATTTATACTGCTACATAGACAAGTTTTTTATACATCGGATGAGAATCTCAAGAGCTATTTATTTAATAATAAATAAAAAATAAATAAATATTCTATTTTAAATAACATGCAGAAAAAATTATTTCTAATTTCTAAACTTCTTTTGTCTTAAACATACATTTTAATATCTAATTGTCATTTTTTTAAATATTTCATGTAAGTAATGATAAATAAAATGATAAAAATCGCAATTTTAATCAAAACTAGTTATGAAAGTAAATGTATATAACTCTAGCTTTTTTAAATTTCAAATTTATTTTTTGCTAAAAATAATTAAGAATAAATATTAAAATAGATTTCAAATTAAATATATATGTATATCTTTAAGGATTTTTAAGTTACAGTAACATGCATAATTACATGAATGTAAGAATATATATTTCTATAATTAGCTGTTTTTTCGCTAACAGATTTAAACCTAATTTATATTTCATGCAATATTTTATGTGGTACTATAAACAAAATATCAAAACCACTTACTGTTATCGATATCCTTGACTTGATTTAAAAGATCTCTCATAGTGAATGAGTAACAAAATACTTGCATCTTTTTAAAAGAAACCCCTTCATATATCCTACTAGTTGTGTTAAAATAATGAAAATTTTCCATTCTTAAAACACAACCCGTTGGACTACTATGTAAGTCTGGGGCTAGTTCTTATTCAAAAAGTTTTGACGAGATGAATAACCCGATGAAAAGCAGTAAAAAGTAATACTATCTCTGTTGCGCGCTCTTTGTAGAATTCTTGGATGTAATTTTCAAGTGCTTCTTTTCCGTTGTTATATCAATATCTGAAACACATATGATTCATGCAGAAATCCAAAATGCAAGAAACTTCTAAATATAACACTTCTAGAAATGACGCAGCTACAGTAGAATTATAATGACAAAACTTTTCACAATAAAAAATAGGATCGGTTAAAGATGTGAACTGTTGGAAAACGTTTAGATTTGAAAGCGACATTGGACTCAGAACTCGAATTCGGTTGACAAAGGAAAAAAAAAATTGAGTCAGCATTACGTCAGCCTACGGTTTACAGTATGATAAGTTCATTAAAACTTTTTTATTAGCGGAAAATGGAACGTTGTATAAGAAGAAATCAGAAGCATTTTACTTTCTTTATTTGGCATTTTTCGTAATGCTTACACTTATAAATTATCTGAATATAATTATTGCAGTTTTTATACTTTCAGGCAGAGGGTGAAAAACATATGATAAATTTAAAAAATCGTCGTAACGCTTCTAAATAATACATTTATTATGCATAATCACAGACAGGAGGGTGGTTGCAGGCCATTTCCCTTCTCTGTATTTTGGAATTTACTGAATTATATTGTCTTTATATTTAAAATTAATAATAAAATTTATTCTTCCAAATTATTACATAATTAAAGACTGAGACAAAAAGGAACTAATAAGTTTTTGTAAGAGAAACACCCCCCCCCCCTCCCTTCCTAAACCACTAATAGAAATAAATTTTTAATTATTTCCTTTTGACGTTCATATATTTTAATTTATCTTAAATTGGAAGATAAGGGGTGTTCATAAGGGCAATACCCTCAACCAGAAGGAAAGAAATGTTCTGCATTTTGAAAAATGTTGTTAGAAATTTATTTTTGAATATTTAATAGTTCTTACTTCTTAATTTTTTTTAAAATATTTCTTTTATATAAAAATTCTTCTACGAAGTGTTCTGACAAAAGATTCTTTTGTTTAACTTATTTCATGTTTATATTTTGCATTTTAGTTAGGCGAACTAGGCAGGGGACTCCAGGTACATCTGTTCAACCTTTCCCCTCGATACATTTTTTTCTGAGAGCAATCATATCTTATTATATTTAGGGAGCGGCCTTTACGTATACAGATGAGTGGAAGTAGTTTTTGAGAAACTTTATATTTTGTGAAAAGTTTCTTTAGCTTGTACTTTTGCACCAAACATAATTTAGTTCGAAAGTTAGTAAACGGGCATTTACAATTTTGGCAGACGTCCTCATGGTCAAATCAAGCTGCTTATTTTTTAAACTAATACCAAATTTAGTAAATGGCAATGCATTTCATCCATTCGAAATCATTTTCTGATGGTGCTGCCAGATATATTGCGATACAATTGCATATTAGGACACCAGAAGCGAAGAAGTATAAGTCACAAAATTGAAAAAACTGAGATAAGTACACAGGCTATCTGGAAATATTGCTATTTGTTTTATGATTGCTCTCAGAAAAAAAAATGTATGGAGGGGAAACGTTGGACAGATGTGCCTGGAGTCCCTTGCCTAGTTCGCCAAACTAAAACGCAAAATATAAGAGATTTTCTAATTATCTGTTGCGTTCTAGAGGTCAACTACTAAAGCTCTATAAATTACTTAACCTCCTTAATCTCTACTTAAAATTTAAAAAATATATTGTACTCCACTTTTCTTCCACAGCTATTGAAATAAGAGTTCAAAGACCGCTATGAAATTAGGAACAGTTTCATATTTTAAGTCAGACACATACTATTGATGTTCATCTTTAAATTCAATTTACTCCAAATCTAAAGTTTGTCACTTGTATCCCTTGGCCTCTGGGGTCCTCATATACAATCATCGTTTCATCCTATATACAGTATGATACAATTGTATTACATTCAGACATATAAGTGTCTGAATTTCTACATGTCTTAATTTCAGACACATGATCATTATTCAGACATTTTTCTCAGGTTATTTATACCATGATCACAGTAAGACACTTAAGTGCCTTAAATTTCGACAGTCATGATGTCTGAAATTTCATATTCAGACGTTTAAGTGTCTGAATTTCTTTTTCAGTCACATATGTGTCTGAATTTAAGACGCCTCTATTTGCAGTGCATTTTTTTTTTCAAGTGGTAAATTAAAACATTGCTTTGATGTTGAAATTAAATGTCAAGGTTTGTTACATCATTTAATATTTGGCCAGATGTCCTATACGTACCGGGTTTGGCGTGATTTTTTTTTACGAAAATTTGGCGAAAACCTCGTTTTCGAATACCATGTATTTTTGGTACTACTTAGTTATTCCTTCGACCAAAAATCTATCACCAAACTATAAGATTTAATGCCAATAATGGTTGATCGTAAATGTCACATTAACTTGACTTTAAGCAAGTTACACGTCTTTACGTCATCAAGCGATTTTTATTTCGACGTTTTATTTGTATATTTATTAATGTTATACTATCTTATTTGTTCTTCGTTATTTAAAATAAAAATTATGTCAATTTGTATAATTTTGCGAGTGGTTTGGCGATTTATATAATTTGGCGAAATGGGTCGACGGAATAACTAAGTAGTACCGTATTTTTTTAATTATTTTCTATTATTTTTAAAAGAGAATAACAAAAAAAAATTAACTATAGAACAGAACAGTTTACGTAATTAAAAAAAGAAAATAAAGTAAATAACCATTTATTATTAAATAAACAACAATAGCCGGGTTATCATGTCAACCAAAATAATGCCATTTTGGCGCCAATTAGGCACCACGGTGCGTATATGACATCTGTGCCTAATATTTTTCTTTTCGTTTCGTTTAAAAAAAAGAAAGAAGTGAAAGCCATTTATTTTAAATGTTTCAGTTTGTATTAAATAAAATGATAATGAAATACAAATTGAATTATGAATAAAAGTAACATAATACATTTCTTAGCGTACATGTAAGGGAGGCCAAACTGGTCGCTAAATTAGTTTAAAATAGTAACCTTTTCTAAAATCTAAAAAAATATATCTGTTATGATTAAAATTTGAGTAGCCATCATTAGAGAAAAGTATATAAAATTAGAAAAATATTAATATTTCGAAAACTAATTCGAATTTAAAAATTCTAATACCAGTTTTGAGATCTGCAGATCAATACGGATTTTTAGTGTTAATTTCATCGCAAAGTATTCCGTATTTTAGGAGAAATCGCCGCGAAACATAATCACTTGTTTAATCAGTCGTTTCATAGAATCGTTACATATGTTCGTTTCAATTCAGTAGTTTCATAAATTCGTTTCATTAGGATTTTATATGTATAGGGTAAATAATTGAACTAAATACTATGAAGAAAATATCGCCTTAACACCAAATCTACCGATGCCAAATGACACCTTTTAAAGTTTAGATTTATGTTTATTTTACTTGTAACTTTTAAAGCTAATAAGTGTAAAAATAAGTCTTAAATGCACTAAAAACAATTCGTTTTTGTTTTAATCTTAAAATTCCAACAAAATTACAATAAACGGAAATCCGTTAAAAGATGTTATATGACACCGGTTGAAATAGTTTTAAAGTATTTACCAGTTTACCACCAAAAGAACTGCATGATTACTATTATTAGTAACTCATTAATTGTAAACAACACTAAGACAGAAATATAATTTTAATTATATAATTCATTTTGTGTTCCTCTATTCGTAACATATAATTTTAACCCTCCGCCTACCAGACGGTTCCAATGGACCCTACATGAAAAGCGGAAATTAGTTCAAATACAGTAAAATTAACACGAATGCGATAAAATTAAGAAATTGGTTTGTTAACGTATTTTTAGATCTAAATTCGTAAAAATCAAGAAACATTTAAAAAGAATATCGAGAAAAAAAACTAATGAGTATTTACTGTAGTGGGATGCATTATTGTAATTTCTGTACGCTGTTATTGTTTGTTTTTGTTTGTTTGTTTGTTTTAAGCCAAGGGTTAAACATTAAACATTTTTTATCATATAAGCAGGTAATTTGCAAAGATATATTCATTTCAGTATAATGATATTATAAAATACGATAAGTAAAAATGTACATTGCAATTGAGTAATTCAGCATAATAAAATTCACGTCAATATAATTATGTGTCGTATTATTATCCATTTATGATAAAATACAATACATTCTTAAGAGAAAAAATTTCGATAGTTTAGAGTAATATTTGTTACGATAAAAAAAAAAGTTTTTTGATGAGAGTGCATTGCGATTTTTAATTAATAACTCAGATATTTATCAGAAATTTAAATTTATGAGTCTCAAACCCACTAGTAGAGGCCTCTGACTTTCTTCACCTAAATTTTCAACCTTGTACATGCGGTAGATTTCGCTAGCTATACCGGGCTGACACATAGACATACAGACAGAGCGAAACTTTCTTTTATTAGTATAGATTAAGCACTTTCAAAAAACAATGAAAATCTAAATTGCTGTAAAAATTTCTAATAAGCATACATAAACTATTGGCATAATGTGGCTACTGTTGCTATCTACTTTCTAGTTTTAAAAGTATGATACATGGGGGAAATTTCTGTCAATTTTGCTTACCAAAGAACAAAAAAACATTTACTAAAATACAAAAATATTAAGGAAAGATAATTTCTGAGAAGAATCTGTTTGTTCACGATATGGCTCTGAAAACAATCTACATATTTGATATATTTTTCCGTCGTCGCAAAAGTAGGGTGATTACAGCCACCTTCTGAATACAAACTTTTGAAATCTGTATAACTACTTGAATTATGAAAAACAAGGTTCTAAGTATAAAATAAAGTTGAAATTATACTGTACACTATTAACTTTGTACTTTCCTTGATTGTGTGAACTTTTATAATTTAAATTTTATTTAGTTTCTTGATTAATTTCATTAACTTCTTATTCAGTACGTGCTTTTGAATTGTTTACAAATTTCACAGAAGATAGATTCCTACAGTTATTATGTTATTTTTTTTTCTTTCGATTTCCACATTTATGTACACAAATCTAACAATTTGTCCATTAAAAAATATTTTAAAAATAACTTTTGATATTTATTAAATCAGTCGTAAACCATGCTTCAAAATATTTTTTAAAAGACTAATTTTTCAGTAATATAACATTAAAATTAAAGTTGTTACATGGCAGTTTGTAAACTTATTCAAGAAATTCTATAAAATATTCAAGATTTAAATACTAAACGACATATATGATTGCAATAGAAATGCACCCCTTAAAATGTGTCTTAATGTACTAAAGTGGTAAGATGGTGCTTAAATACCGTAAATTTACATAAATGAGCGTAAATATCTATTTTAAATGTATCCACACCCTATTTCGTCACATGAGTGCGAAGAATGAAGAATATTCGCCTATGCTAATGGTGAATACATTATCGAAAATGACTTCAGAAACATTAAGAGGCTAATGGGCGTGTATGATTTTAAATCTTGTTGCATTAAGAATGAGGGAATTTTGCTGATGTGTGATTACGAAAGTGTTGAGTTTTAAGAACGGTAGCTACAATCATTAAAACAATAATTACTGAAGTGTCTGTACCGCTTTTCCAAATGGTCCCATTTAATAATTACATATTACTAATTCTAAAGTACGCTATGCAAATTATAATTTAATCCTCCATATTTGTTTTGTTAAAAACAAAATAAAAATACAGGGTCTATAATAAGTCTGTTAACATTAAAAAAAATTAGAGAAATAATAAATTCTCATATCGTTCATAAATTCTTATCAGAAATCCATATCGTTCGTATCATCATAAAATTTGTCAAAGTGTCGAATTTCTTGTGACAACAGGAAATCTGGTTCGAATTGCCTTTAAACTATTTATTTATACAAAAATTTCGACATTTTGCCAAATCTTAAGGGGCAAACCACACTATGATGTGACAATTTGTTACGAGTTCCTTATGAATTTCTGAAATTCGAATGAACTTATGGGACACTTAACACTCAAGCCGCGGGAAAAGCTGATATCGGGTTTCACTTATTATATATAATTCGTGGGGTACACTATTTTCATGTTGCTTACAATTTTTATGGTATTTAAACGTTGGGAGGTGTTATTTCTTCGCTGAATCTATTTTCTTTTATTTGGAGACATAGAAAGTCGTTTAGAAATTATAATACATATAAAAATTTATATATAATATTTCATCATATTTTTGCTCCGAATCAATTTATCTATTATCGGAATTTATTTATTTTTAAGCATACTATATTACTATAATCTTTATAATATGCAATTTATATTCAGTTGAGCATTGGCTTGGTCGTGGACTGTAAATTCAAAAGTTCAAATTATGAAAACTAAAAACATTCGAAACCACTTCATTTATTTTATTTCTTATTTTTAAATCCGAAATAATCCACCATATGACATTCGAACTGAACAACCTCACATAAACAAAGGAGTACAAAGAATGTTTGGTTACAGCTATTACCATTTCGGTGCGAACAGTAGGGTGGAACTTAAGTATAGGGTGAAAAAAAAAACTTTTTCCTTTTAATGTGTAATAGTGAAAACTTTTTTCCTTTTTGGATGCCGTGAATATCAGCTGAAAAGGTTTTTTTAAATTAATTTATTTTCCGGTTACTCAAGGACCTTAAAGTTTTACAATTTCAGTGTAAAGTAACTTAAAATGAACAACATAGCTGATAGCTCATATAAGCTTATATTAAGCAAATACTACACACAAGTCACAACGAGGTTGTGGCTATTTATCGGCTTCCACCTACCTTCCCACCTTTTTTTTTTTTATTAGCTATTCAACTTTCTGCCTTATAACCCTTCTGTGTATCAAACTTTGGCATTACAATGACGGATTTCAACTTTCCCAAGATAAAGCCATCTCTAGCTTCATATCCAGAGATATTAGATTCCGTGACAATTTTGACACATCTTTCCAATGTTTGAGTATAATAAGGGAAAGCCTAAAAATGAGGTGTTTCCCTGTTTGTAATATTTTTTAAATTCTTCACCTGATAAGTTCGACAAGACAGGAGATTCTGTTAGCTTACACTGATTCCAATTAAGTATTTGGAAGCGTCAAAGTTAAGATCTCGAAGTTAACTTCAAAACTCCTGACATATTTATTAGACTTGGATCTGGATGTTATTATCCTTCTATATCTGAGGTCTCTTATATATTTAAACAGATCTATATTTCCAAGAAGTTTTTAACTTGATGTTGAACCGCATATGACTATAAATTTTAATAACATATTCAGTGACAAACTTTACATTTTCATAAGGAGTCTTACAGCATACAAAATTACGCAGCATTTTCTTGGCTGTTGGCTATTCCGTCTCATCCAATAAGTTTCAAACTTGAAATGTCATATTATTATTTTAAAAAGACACCAAAATTCCATTGGCTATATCAATAATTAATATCTGAAGAAGATATCAATGAAACATGACCAATATATTTTTATCCTGTCTTTTAAACTAAGACCACGTAATCTGTAATGATTTTTTAGTACACTTTCCCCGCTTTGCTTCAGTTATCATAGTGTTATCCTTTCTGCTATCAAAATACAAATCTTGTACAATTAAGTGATTTCAAATTTTCCCTTTCCTTTTCTCTTTGTCCTCTTAAAGTAATGTTGTCAATTAACTTTTCTTTATTATCATCAGAAATACTCACGTCTTCTAAGGTGCCATTTGCAATAATACTTGCAGTTTTGTCTAATACCCCGGTTCTTTCAGCTGGTTGATTACCAAATTCAGGGTCCGCAGAGCTACCGATTTAACTATTACTTTCCGAACTATCTTCTTCAGACAGCTAGTCGCCCATCAAAACATCACTTTTTTTGTTTTCAAATGACTTTTTCTTTCCTTGATATTTCATTTTCCAGTCTTACTACACCATGCATGTATCATTTTCTTTATAGTTTTTATATCTATTGATCCCATTGCCATCATCTTTTCCTCTCTTTGGTCTTTGAGAAAGTTGCGTTCTTGTTCTGATATGCGCAATATTTAGTGTATTTACACAAAGAAAATTTCTTTGGACTATTACCTAAAATTTTGCAATTTTATATTGGATGTGGGATTATGCTTTTTACTATTAATATTTCTCTTCAAATTTTGACAATTCTCATGATAGTCTATAAACATTTTTATGATCCGTGTATTAGAAGCTGTTGTTATTGAAGATATCGGCCATACACTTCTAATTTCATCATCAATAGCCTTAGATATTTCAGAAATAGGGTGTTCCAGATTCCAGATGTCAGATTTTAAGTTAAATTGAACCCATAAGTAATGTTTCATAACACCTTGATACGCTGGCAAAAGACGATAGTCTAATGTTAATTGTTTTGGCTCTCGAGACACAAAAAATTCTAGTTTTAGGAATTTTAGAAGATATTGACACATTTGTCACTAACTGTTTATTAAAAAATAATCGATGAAACTGCTAACACACAAACACCGCTATTCGCTAACCCGAACTAATTCGTAGTCAAATAAAACAGAGACAATGGCAGATAAAAACACACGAAGCTGGCTTCTGCCAAGGTTACATAAAGTGGGGCAATTTTTTCCATGAGATTAAAACTAAATTATTATCTTTATTAGAGGACTTTAACAGTTTATTATTTTAATTTTGCAAAATATAAACTTATTAAGCTTAAAATATTTTTAATGGAATTATTGAGTTTTACTCGTTTTTCAGGGAAAATCAGGAGCTTTGAGGAACCGGAAAATATCAGTTTAAAATTAAAAGAAAAATATTTTCTTTTTATGGAGTTAAAAAGGAAAAAAAATAATCACTATTAGAATAAAAGAATCGAAACTTCGTTTTTTAGTTCCACCCTAGCGAACAGTAATTTATATTACAGTTGGCCTGTGAATTGTTGCGCTAAATTTTCGATAAGTCGAAAGATCTTCTGGAAACGAAACTGATGATGAACCTTTTGTGTCTCGTAATAGTGATTACAGTGATTGTGACCCCAGCGACAGTTTCGTAAATTTAGGAAGCGAAAACAATAATTCTGAGGAAAAGTGTAGTGAGAGCGGTGCATACTCGGATGAAGATGAAGAAGCTCTTGCAAGTTGTCTGGTATGGGCAGAAATTAATATAAATGATATTCTTCCTGCTTCACCAGTTTTCTCTTTTACTGCAACCCCGGGAGTAAATATAAAACTAGATACAAATGCAACACCATAGTTGAAAAAGTTTTTGGCAATAATTTTGAATCGTATTCTTGCAACTGAAACCAATAAATATGCAAACCAGGAAGTAGCTAAGCTGCCTAAAAATTCATATTCTAAATTTTAAAAAAATGGTGTAGATTTGAGTGTAGAATAAATGGGTGTTTTATTACAACAAAGTGTAATCAATTTACCTGAACAAGGATGGTATTTATCAAAACGCGAATCAATTCATATTTCAATGAAAGTTTGATATTATTCAAACGACGACTGAGTTAGAAACAATACATTCCGCTTAAAACATCCCACTTCGGCATAAAATTATTTGTTTCATGTGAACCACAATCAAGCTACATATGGATTTTTTTTATTTTATATTGGTAAAAAGACGTCATTTATCGATAAGTATGGTGACTATTCTATGTCTACTAAAACTATGTTATCTAATAGATCCTTTATTAGATAAAGGCTATTGTGTAACAACTGACAATTTTTATACATATCCCAACTTGCTGATTCTTTGTTACAACGTAGAACAGATATGCATGGAACACTTTCAGCAAATAGAAGGAATCATCAAAGTTTGGAGCCTGTAGAATCTAAGAAATCAGAGCGTTTTAAAAGGGTAAAGGTGTGCTCCTAAAATGGCAGGATAAGAAAACAATTTGTGCATTGAGCACAATTCACATCTCATCATCTTATCAACAAAAATCAAAGAATGGTAACGATATGATAAAACCTCAATTGATCTGTGACTATAATCACAAAATAGGTGGCGTTGACTAGGATGATCAAGAACTTTCTTATTACGAGAACAGTCGGAAACATTAAAAGAAGTATTACAATAAAAGATTTTAAAAGATTTTCTAATTATATGTACTTTCTTTCCTTTCAAGAGCCACAATCCGTTTAAAAAATGTTAATATTAACCCTTTCAAAAAAATACTTTTCAAAACTCACTCTTGCAATTTTAGTCTCTTTTCGCAATGTTTAACATTTTACACCCGGATATTAAATTGAAAATATGAAAAAGCAAAACGCACGCGCTTAACGAGAATACATACAGCTTGAAAAAGACATCTTTGATTTTTTTTTTAATTTTTTTAATAATAACTCTTTCAGAAAGAAATCATTTCTGGTAGTTACAGCATGATTTTCTTCTGATCGATTGCATAGAACGTGAATACGCAAGTGGCTTTTTCTCTTGATCTGCAGTCCTTTTACAATTAAATATCAATATTTTAGCACGAAAATTATACATAGGGAACATTATATTTATTACTCATTTTCGGAAAAATTATATGTTTAACTGATTAAAAATTTCAAATAGTTGGACAGTAAAAAATATTTGTTTTTTAAGTTTAAATGTGTTCGATAGCAGTCGATAAAATAAAATAAATAAATAAAATTAAAAAAAGGTTAGAGGAACACTTCTTACAAGCCCTTTCTACTTAGATTTTTGTTTAAGAAATATAAAATCATTTAACTCTTATTTAAGGAATGTTTAAGGCAATTATCACGGGCTAGGGCAATACCGGGCATGTCAGCTGGTTCCATTATAACAGAAAATCTTAAAATACATAAAATTATAAAGAAAGCAATGAATATCATCTCGCATTTAATTTCTTTCGTATGGAAGTAAAACAAAAATCTCAAGACAAGTATTATACAAAGGCCGAGCAATCGAAGTATTTAAAGTATTTAATAAAGAATGATAACTGGTTTAAAGTTGTTTAAAAAAGGAATGAATTCTGCAATCTGCACTCAACGACGGGGATAAGAATCTTTCAGTTCTAAAGGACGATGAAAAAACTTATTTAAGATATTTTTTATACATGAGTGAGATGTTTAATGTATTTATATCAAGAATAGTATCAGATGTAATAGATGTGACGAAATTGCTATTGGACGTTCATAAAAGTTTTATTGAATAAATATTTTTTTTGTTGTTGTTGTTGCTGCTCGGTAGTTAGGGACGTATGCTTGCAACATGCACACTATCAAATGGACAGTATTGAAAACAATGTACGCGCAATCGGTCAAAATACCCCACCCCCATACTATTGTATTCCCAAACTATCACAGATGTGAGAGGCACCATTCGACAACAAATTGCGTCGTCTATACTTCTGTATGAATAAAACAAGCTTAAACATAGCAGCTAACTTTTACACTTTTTTCTTACCACTAAAATTTAATAATAAATTTTACCTTATTTAATTGGTGAAATCTTTGATTAAATGAAGCAAAAATTTCTATTAAATTTTAGTGTTAAGAAAAACGCCTAAAAGTTTGCAGCTATAGCTTAAAGGGCCATGAAACAGGCCCAACTTTCGATATTTGCACTTACTTTCGGCTAATTTTTGGCTTCTGTGGTATATTTTGCAGAATTATTTTTGAAATATTTTATTTTATTGGAGCTTTTTAAGGTAATTGGGAACTACACAGAACCATACTTAGTTCTTCAGCTTATTAACTTTCGTGAGATGCTGCAGTTTTTATGCAAAATACTAGATTTTTTTCTTTAGCATAATTTTTTATATGACATTGAAACACGTTATTCTTGTGGTGCTCAAAATGGCAAAAATGAAGAAAATCAGAAACCATCAACGTGCTATTCATGCCGAAAATAGAAAGTAACCCACTGGTAAACCCTCTCATTTAACGCAATGGTATATTAGCTAAAACGCTATTGAAAATCTTATTTTTTAGAAATAATCAAAATCTTAATTCAATATTCTACATCGGCTTCGTAAATCCAAATACGAAAAAACCGAAGATACTAAATTATTTCAAAATATGACCTGAATAAATATAATTATTCTTTAATAAAACAAATCTTTTTTTAAAAATTTATTTTAAGTGCAATGCTTTACATGTCTGTTATCAGTATGCTTAAGTAATAAAATTAAGCTGGCAAAGTAATCCCGAATTTTGAGTAGAATGTCAATTTCGGTTTTGTGATTTAAGAAAAAAACTTATTGAGTTTTAAAAAGTTGATAAATTTAGGAAGTTAAAATAAATAAAAAGCATATAAAGTTTTGAAATCTTTAAAGTAAAACTTTATGAAAATTGAAGACTGGAGTGGAAGAAGGTATTGTTTAGCAAAAATTAGAATTCGAGAAAACTGAAGTGAATTTTTTTGTTGTAGTTTAGTTATTTATTTAATTCCTTCTTAGTAGCATATGTTTAAATGTTAATAGGTGATGCTAAACTCTCCTAGAAAATAATATGAACATTTAATTATTAAATATTAGAAATTATTTTCACCATTTAAATTATTAAATATAAAATTAATAAATATTAAACGATACTGCCTCATATCTTCTATATTAAGTATAATTTTAGAGTTTTAGTTTTACCATACGATAAACTACCTCATAAGGCTTTCATCCATAACACTAGCAAAAGCCATGCTTTGTTTGGATTCGCGAAGCATTATTTAATAAGATAAATATTTGAAAGTACCATTTATTTATTTATTTATTTATTTTTGTATCTTTATTAAGCAAAAACGTTGTTTGATATTTTGACGCATTTTAATTTTAAAAATGTAAATTCAGCCAAATAGCTAAGAATTTCCTCTGAATTTTTTATTTATGATATAACGAATTTAACAATTAATTTTATTTGCATTTCATTTGTTTACAGTTCTTTTGTTGCCACTTTACAAAAAAAAAAATCTTAATATATATATATATATATATATATATATATATATATTTAATGCGTAAATATCGTCTGCGTAAATTATTTCACCTAATAAGAATAAATTATTTTTATTCTTAACACTGAAAAATACTTTTAATACTTTTATAATTGAATATAATTGAATTTTCACAAATTTTAATTCATTAAAAATATGCTATAATTTTCATAAAAGAAGGAAATTTAAAATTTTCGTAAGAGAAATCGTGAAACTATTTAATTTGACATAAAAAGTAGGGGAAGGATTGTACTTTGTGCCGATATATTAAGAAAAAGAAACAACGTATAAAGGCACAAATAAAATATGTTTAAAAGCATACAGCTGTTTCAAAACCTCTAAGGTTTCGTCATCAGTGCTTAAAATAAAAGTTAAATTAAAACTAAAACAGTTTTAGTTTGTTTTAGTTTTAATTTAACTTTTATGCACTGATGAGGAAACCTTAGAGGTTTTGAAACAGCTGTATGCTTTTAAACATATTTTATTTGTGCCTTTATACGTTGTTTCTTTTTCTTAATATTTAATTTGATTCTATCTATAATGACTAACTCGATGATTTATTTTTTCTTCTGAAAATATACGTGTTTCATTTTTTATTTGCAAAAATGCGTCCGTAATGGAAAAACATGCAAAATAAATTAATTAAAATAATAAATTTTTTAAGGTTATTCTGTTAAAAAAATAATATTGTGCAAATCTACAGATCATAATTTATTTTTATGTTTTATTTCAAGTCAAAATACTGAGTAGTTTTTTGGTAAAGCATACGACAAAATGTAATTTGTGTGGCCTAGTAGAGGATTCGCTAATAAAACAATTTTTAAGAAAATGTATTGTAACATGTTTTCTTCACTAAGCTCTTCAGTTCTATCTGGCGTATGTGTAATATTCTAGAATACAAAGATTTCTATACATTACTCCTTCTTAAATAGTTTTTAACCTCTCTTTCAGTACTTTTCATGCTCGATATTTAAAAAAAAATAGCATAAGTAATGTTTCTAATATTTTTTCTTCTAATAAAAGCAAGAGAATAGTCGCTTATTGAAAAATATCTTGAAATGCTCACACCTGCAGATGACGCTTCATCTTTTGTGTGGCCTGAGAGAGTTTTATTTTCAATTAGGTTTTCCATTTCTCTTTTCAAATGATTTCTTCAAAAAGAAGAAAAATTGGAGGGAAAAATTGATAACTATTTATGACTGAAAAAATCTGCAAAAATTTCTTCAACATAAATAACTCGTATTTTTTTAAGCTACATTAGACAAACACTTTAGAATTTGGATGAAATATATTAATTAACCTGATAATAAATTTATCACATATAATAATTACTCCTTTCGTATGGAAAGTAAACGAAAAGATACTGGCAAGTATAATTTAAAAAGAACTAATGACTTTTAAAGTATTTACGTCAGAACGAAAATTGCTTAATAATTATTAAAAATGTAGTGCGTTTGATTTTAAATATCGCATACTTAGCAATCGAGAATAAAAATTGTTTTTCAGTTCCAAAGGCCTACGGAAAAAATTCTTATTTTTTCATTAATTAAATATTAAACTCTGTGTCTATATACATTTGAGTTTTCTTGTATTGTTAAGCATAATCTAAAAATTATATCCATGTTCGTTTGTGAAGTTTTGATAAAGTTTTGCTCTAGAATACAAAAAGTTTATTCTTATATTTAAAGCTGTACATTATCTTTTTTTTAAGAAACTTATAAGAAATGAATAAAAAAAAATATTTTAAAGATCTTTTAAAGCACGCAAACCTGCTGTTGACCCCTTTCTTTTGAATGTTCTGGGAAAATTTGTGCCTAGTTTTATTTGTATTTTTTTGTATCGCTACGCATAATTTAAAAATTACCCCATGCTCGTTTGTGACATTTTATTAAGATTTTGCGCTAGAATACAAAAGTTTATTCTTACATTTTAAGCTGTATTATACATTTTCTTTTTAAAGAAATTTGTACGAAATTAATTTTAAAATACATTTTTAAGACCTTTTATTCGTTCTGGGTATAAAAAATAAATCTTATAACTGAATCGGTTTAATAATTTTTCTTTTAATGAAAGCAGTAGTATGGACATTTATTGAAAGACACCGTGAAATGTATTACGCAAATCTGAGCATGACGCTTTTCTTATGAATGGTCTGGGGAAATTCATGCCTAGATTTATTTGTACTTCCTCGTACCACTGAGCATATTCTAAAAATTATATCCATGTTCGTTTGTAAAACTTTGATATGGTTCTGCTCTAAAATACAAAAGTTTATTATTGCAGTTTAAGTTGTATTATGCATTACATTTTTTTGAAACATGTAAGAAAGGAATTTTAAAATACATTTTTATGATTTTTTACTCATTCTGTGTACAAAAAAGAAATCTTATAACTAAATCTTTTTAATAATTTTCTTGTAATGAAAGCAGTAGATGGGACGTTTATTGAAAGATATCCTAAAAGGAAGTACGCAAAATGACGCTAATAATCTAAAGATGCTTCTCTTTTGAATGGTCTAGGAAAATTTGTGCCTAGATTTATTTGTATTTTCTTGTATCGCTAAGCATAATCTAAAAAATATATCAATGTTTATTTGTGAAGTTTTTATAAGATTTTGCTCTAGAATACAAAAGGTTATTGTTACATTTTAGGATTTTTTATACATTATCTATTTTAAGAAACTTGTAAGAAATGAAATGCATTTCATACATAAAATGTAAAATGCATTTTTAAGATCTTTTATTCATTCTGAGTATAAAAAAGAAATCTTATAACTAAATATTTTTAGTAATTTTTCTTTTTATGAAAGCAGTAGAATGGACGTTTATTGAAAGATATCGTGAATGAAGTACACAAAATGACGCTAATAATCTAATGATGCTTCTCTTTTGAATGATCTAGGAAATTTTGTGCCTAGATTTATCTGTATTTTCTTGTATCGCTAAGTATAATCTAAAAAATATATCCATGATTGTTTGTGAAGTTTTGATAAGATTTTGCTCTAGAATACAAAAGGTTATTGTTACATTTTAAGCTGTATTATACATTATCTTTTTTAAAGAGACTTGTAAGAAATGAAATGCATTTCATACATGAAATGTAAAATACATTTTTAAGATCTTTTATTCATTCTGAGTATAAAAAAGAAATGTTATAACTAAATATTTTTAGTAATTTTTCTTTTATGAAAGCAGTAGAATGGACGTTTATTGAAAGATATCGTGAAATGAAGTACGCAAAATGACGCTAATAACCTAATGATGCTTCTCTTTTGAAAGATCTAAGAAAATTTGTGCCTAGATTTATTTGTATTTTCTTGTATCGCTAAGCATAATCTAAAAAATATATCCATGATTGTTTGTGAAGTTTTGATAAGATTTTTCTCTAGAATACGAAAGGTTATTCTTACATTTTGAGCTGTATTATACATTTTCTTTTTTTAAGAATTTTGCAAGAAATGAAATGCATTTGGTACATGAAATGTAAAATACATTTTTAAGATCTTTTATTCATTCTGAGTATAAAAAAGAAATCTTATAACTAAATATGTTTATATTCAAAGATATAGCGAAATGAAGTACGCAAACCTGCAGATGACGCTTCTCTTTTGAATGGTCTGAGAAGAGCCTTATTTTCAATTAAGCTTCCCCAATCTTCTTTTCAAATGATTCCTATTCACGATTGAATGCCTAAAGATATTTCATTCAAATTATTCATTTTTAGAAAGGCGTACTCTGTGTAAGACGGAAATCTGTCTAACTCGGAAAGATTTTCAAGTCCCTGCGAATCCATATACATAGAGTAAAATTTGTCTAAGGCGGAATATTGTCTACTACGGAAAATTTTCTCGGTCCCGATCGATTCCGCCTTAGACAGAATTTACTGTACTTTAGCAAAATTTGTGTGAAGTAAATTTTATTTGTTGCATAAGAGAGACCTTTCAAATTTTTTCTGAACACATTTCGGTTAACTATCTCCACATGCATGATTTTAAACTTTATTCGTGACAAAATATCAATTTTTTCCTATCTGAACAAATTTGAGAATACTTCATATACTTGCATGTTTTTAATTTTTAGTCTTGTCAAAATAGCAATAATTGGATAAAAATGTATACTCATATTATAAATATGACACATGAAATTTAACATTCCAAATATTGTATTTCATAAATGATTCATTTATCTCTTATTACATTAGGTGACTCCTTCTGTTCGTAATATATTTTTAAAAATTTTAATAGTAATTGGTGATTCCTGCTTATTTTCTATATTTCTGGTCTTTATTCGAAAGTAATATAAAAGTGGATTTTCTTATTTGGAATGAGAAGAGGTTGTACATTATATATATATATATCGCATACAAATATTGCAACACACATTGAATTTTAATCTACACTGTAAAAAAAAAATGTCAAATATTTCTTAATCTAAAAAGATATAATATAAACACGTACGAAAATATACTATGACTTCTACCGAGTTACCCACGATTCGACAAAAAAAAAAAAGATGGTCTTGTTTAGAAATTCCAGAAACCAATACAATTTCTAGATTTGCAGAAAAATTTATACAAACAAAGTTTCTTTTGCTGTCACTAACTTTTGGAAACGTTTCTAAGTATATTTATAGTTTATTAATCAGTTTGCTCAAACCGGAATATTGTTTTTTAGGATGCTATCATTTCTCAGTTAGTCATATTCAGCTGCCTAACTGAATTTAAATATGCAGGAGTGACAAAATAATATTAATTTTAGCGTTAATGTTAAAATGTTAATGTATCATGTTTGTCTGTAAAACATGTTTGTTGAACAAGAAAATGTTTACTTTAAAATTCATAGCATACAAAAAACCTATATTCCAGGTTCAGAAAACTTATAAATACATCCTAAAAATTACTCGAAAACTTTCCCGAAAATCAGTGCGAGTATCAGAGTCTTTGTTTTTATAAATGTTTCCTTAAATCTCAAAATTATATTAGTTTGTGAAGTTTCTAAATATAAATAATGCTTTTCAGAATTGTGAGTAACTAGGAAATATTTATTTTATGTTTTCGTTTGTGGTTATGTTATATTTTCCTAGAGTAAGGAACATCTGTACTTTTACTTTCTTCCATCTTTGCTTTAAGAAAGTGTTGAATTCTTGAAAATTTTCAACTTCCGGTTTTCGACGTATTTACAGGTTTTAGAGGTCAGAGATCACGACAAACATGTTTTTACAAAATGTCTGTGTCTGTATGTGACACAAATTTTGTGGGCGCTCTACATCAAGAACTAATACACGGAACTTGATAAAAATTTATATTCAGTTAGTCCCTGATATAAGTTGGTGTTGATTAGTTTTTGGTGTATATCACTCAACAGGTGGCAGTGCTGTGCTGCATTTTTTACGATTTCCGCAATAGCTCTATTTCAAAAACTAATGCACGAATTTTCATCAAACTTCAAATTTAGTTACACGTTGACACAAAGTGATGCTGATTAGGTTATAGTGTTAATCACCCAATAGGTGGCGCTGCTATGCTGGATTTTTCACGATTTTCGCAATAGCTCTATCTCAAAGATTAATGCACAGATTTCCGTTAAAATTCAGATTCAGTTAGACGTTGATGTTGGGTTTTCGTGTAAATCCATTAAGAGCTGAAGCTGCTATGCTGCATCTTGCAGTATTTACACCATTTTAGCCATAGTCATAGCTCATGAACTAAAACATGAACTTTCATATCAGTAGAATCCTCATTATGGGCATTGATTGCCATTTAATTTTGGCACTGTGGTAGCGAGTATTGAAGTATTAACATATACGAGATAGAAGAAAGTTTTGGGATTGGCACTTCTGACTAGTTTTACAGTGTGTTTATTATTCATACATTCTATTTATATCTATCCATCTTTCAAAAAGATATATAATAAAAATTATTTTCAATCCCTTTTGTATAAGAAAATAGAGACAAAAATAATAAATTTTACGCATTTTGATCTTTTTTTCTCCCTTCTAGGTATCGCTGGAAAACAACTTCACCAAGTTGTTGTAGGAGGAAGCGATACTTCCACGTATTTAGAGGGCTTACACCCGGGAACTTCCTATTCAGTGCAAGTACTTGCTGAGAATGGAGTTGGGCTTAGTGAACCATCTCAAAGCCGACATGTGCAAGCGAAAGAAGAGGGTAATTAAAATTTAATTTTAAAAATATATATTTATTTTTACTTTATTCTATATTGTTAAGAAGAAAATATTCGTTTCGTGAAAATTGCGATCAAAATAAATAAGGTATACGAGGGTGTATCAATAAGTTTTTGCCCTCACATAGAAATAATTGAGTAAAATTTATCAAAATGCTACATTGTATTTGTCCTTTTCTACATAGTCACCGTGCACTGTAACACATTTCTGCAAACGGTATTTCAAAAAGAGGGGAGAGGATGTATTCCAGGAGGCGCGATAGTAGACTCAAAGGGGGGTGGGGCTTTTTCTCACTTTTACCAACCCCCACATGTGACATATTGTTGGAAAGGCCTGTAACCACTTATTCATGTTATGCACATTCTGAGCGCCTCCGCCCCTTTGCCCTCCAGGTGCACTTTTCTGAATTTTGCGAACGCAATTCATGCCCCCAGGGGAGCAAATTTGGGCGGAGGGGCTCAGGATGAGCATAACATGAATAAGTGGTCGCAGGCTTTTCTAACAATATGTCACGTGTGGGGGTCGGTAAAAGTTAGAAAAATGCCCCCCTTTGGGTGTTATCGCGCCTCCTGGAATACATCCTCCCCCCTCTTTTTGAAATACTTTTTGCAGAAATGTGTTACTGTGCACGGTGACTATATAGAAAAAGAGTAATACAATGTAGCAATTTAATAAATTTTACTCAATTATTTCTATGTGAGCGCAAAAACTTATTGATACCCGTTCGTACATAGAAAAACTCCTAGAAACACCAAGCTTGATCTCTTTTTCCGAATACACAACTTTAGTATAGAGTAAGGTAATGCAAGATGTTTTAACTCATAAAACAAACACCTTAGTTTCTGTGTATAAAAGTTCCCAATAACTTACGAGAAAACACTCGTGTATTTTTTTTTTCTCTAGAACATGAATATTAAACAAAAAATTTACTGTTAGAAAATGCTTCAAATATAAAAGAAATATCTTACACAAAACCAAAATAATTTTTGTTCCGTAAGCCTACGAATATATGCAACTAAATGAATCTTAAATATTTTTATTATTTTTTACATTAAAAGAGCTTAACTTGAAAAAAACCATCTTTGTCTTTATATTTGTATTTTGTCAATTTCTTCAAGATAGAAATATCATTTTTCTTGTATCTTTGAATAAGACAAACTTGTTCTGTACTTCCATTTGCAACCGCTTAACTTATCATTTATTTAAGGTGCGCCACACACCAGAGAGACATGCGACAATAATCGTGAGACATGAGGCAAAATCTGCTGTTCAAACCGGGCTTTTCTTTGTTAACAGGGTGAAATTGTCGCATGCCTCACGCTTTTCTGCCGCATGTCTCCCTGGTGTGTGGCGCGCCTAAGGGCTTATAAAATCATAGTGGTGTAAGTCACATTTTCTTAGTCGTTCAGAAACAAGGGATTTATTGTTACACTTATGAAATCTAAGCTACCTCTAACAGAATCTTGTTTCAAACGGAAAAATTTCATCATCTTCTTGCCAGAATGATTTCTATACAATTACACTTACTATTAAGGAAAGATGTACAAAACGAAAGTGATTTATAGTCTTACGATACCGTTTTCACCGAATGTACTGTACTCGGATTTTTATAGACTATTCCAATTCGGAGAACGTATTCTGGTGCTATCTATGCAGACAATTTTCAAAAACTATATTCTTCTCATAAATACTTTCATGTCTAGATACTCTTGATCTACTTATCGTCAATCTTCAATATAAGTGACATCACAGTGGCTTTAACAAGGTCGTTTTTTTAATACTTATTACTCGGGAGACTTTCACTAAAGTAAAACTCCAATTTTGAGTTAAAAAACTAACAAACATTATCATCCAAATTTTTGAACATGCAATTGTAATATCATTTACTAATTTAAATTCAAATTTTAACGATATTTTCTGCAGTTTTGCATTTTTATCAAGTTTTTGAAAATAAATGTAATTTTCTAATCGAGTCCTATCGGCCGATCAAACACCAAAAATTGAAATTCTAAATAAATTCGAATTTTCGGGTGGTTTTTAAAATAAAATATATATTTTCATGTACTAAAGAATATAAAATCCTTTTTATTGAAAACATCAGAAAGATTTTAATCAATCAGCATAACGTACAAATTCTACTCATAAAAAAATCAGTAGAATAAAGAAAAACTAGTTTAAACTATTAAACTATTGCATGTCTTATTATATTTCTTTCATAATGAGGACGTCTGCGGTTGCATTATATAGAGCCGCGTTAATCTTGTACTCGAGTTGGAAATATAATAACTAAGCATTTGTAATTTAAAAAAAACTCTGAACAACATTTCGGAAAACATCTTTTCTTCAAACAGCCCATTCGTTTCGGGTTTGCTATCAAATAATTATGATAACGACCTTGTGATAATGTGAAGATAAATCGTCTTGCTTAAATATAATTCGTCAATACATTCTTGTCCAGTCTATCATTATTAGTTAAAGGATTTACAATATTTTTATGCAGATTTAAATCGCGCTTCTTAGTTAACATGCGATTTATAGAAGAAGTTTATATGGGAACCATCTTAATAAAAAAAATAAATAAATAAATAAATAAATAAATAAAAAGGATTTGACCGAAATTATAATTTTCCTTCTGTTTATAATTGATTTAATATACCGGCCCTTAAGTATTTGTTTAATAGACTTGTGTTGATAGATTATGTCCTTGGCTATGAGATAGCACTTAAAATGGAACATTGTGTCTATACACTAATAAAAAATGCGCAACGTTAGATAATGAAAACTCACCGACATTTCGCCGTTATGCCTCTTTCTCGCTCGCATTTTTCTATGCTTTAAACACTAATTTTAACCTTTGTACTTTGCACTGATGATGCAGCTTTAGAAGCTCCGAAACAGCTGTCTGCACTGTTTTGTGTACACATATTTACAATTTGTGCTATTTCACATTGTCAATTTTTTTATTTAAATGAAATAGCACACAATATAGCATTTTTGACTCAAACCTTTCAAATTAACGTAATATACGCATGTCTGCCGATTTATCCCATGTGTCTAACCACATATGAAAGCAGAATTGAGGCCAAGTATTATAAAACTCTTTATATATTCTTGGCTGTTTTGTTGTTCTTTTTACTATAAAATATTAAGTAAGCCAAGATTTTATGAAATATGATATACACATTCTATATTTCTATTTTCGTTCACAACAAAATTGACGTATTTTATCTGACAACATCCTGTACGGAAGAAGATTTTAGCTTAATAAGCTTTCTGGTGATTACCGGGATAAAATATTTTGCTTCTGTTTCCCGGAGTTACGTGCTATCCTTTCCTCAATTATCTAAATGTAAGATAGCTTTCCTAGGAATAACGGGGAACATTACAAACTTCAACATTTCCTTCATAAAATAATCCCGAATACATTCTAATGCATCATATTTCACGCTGCCACTGAAATTCGTCGACAATAGAAATGTAAAGCTCATGATCTTTGTTTATATTTTCCTTTCTTCAGAAGGCATTCAGTTCATGCATAAAAGAGCTTTTGCTTATTAGAAATACAATATTAGCAAATAAATAATAGGTTATATTTATCTAGTTTTACATTAATTTACGAGCGGGCTTTGCCTGCTACGCTGATCAGTTTCTTTAAACGAAACTCGAATAAAACGAAATACATCGGTGAATTTGAAATTGTGTTTTAAAGCAAATTACGATATAAACACCATTGCGCTATTATATTTTCTAATGTGGCAGATAAATTTAGGGCTATTAAGGAAATGCTCTTTTATTTGATTATTTGCAGTAGGATTTGGTAAAGAATGTTAGAACAATATGCAATATATTAAACCATCCCTGAAAAATTATCTAGTTAACAAACAGGTCTCTGCAAAACCCGTCCAGTAGAATCATTTAAAAAGCCTTCATATCATTAATTTTACCATACTTTTCCCATATTTTTTTTTAACTAAGCAACGTAGAGCAATATGCTATAGTCCTTCCCAGAAAAAATATTTTGCTAATAATGCACGCGTCATAAAAAATCCGTGCTGTATGATTTTTAAAAGAGCTAATCTTTCATAACTGGGTTAATCATATTATAGAACCCAAATAACTAAGCAATGTAAAACGATGTATTACATATTAAAACCTTTCCTGAAAAATTATCTAATTATGTAAGGCTCATCAAAATCCATTTAGCAAAACTCAAGTTATAAGCAGCCGGAACGAAATTCTCCTTTGCATTTTATGTATATATAATAGACGTTATTAATGTTATAGTGCTTAATTAATTAAATAATCCTCATTTTCTAAAGCTTTCTAACTAACCTTTTTAACGAGCAGAAAAAAATGTTTGTTTATCTGTTTTCCATCCATTTATCTTTCTAGGCTCTAACTTCCGTACATATAAGTAAACTGCTTCAAAATTTGGATATTTTGTTAGCGTTGACAATACTATTTTGCATTTTATTTTGCATTAAAAAATATATTTGTTACTGTCTTCCCATTTAAAAACATTTTAATGACAAAGAATAATGAAAGATGTTTTATACTTTAAAAATAAATTCAGAATATGTATATTCAATACAGCCATTCATTAATTATAAGGAAATTTATTTGTAAACTACTCCAGACAAAATTATTTATTAAAATTTTGTTTAAACTGTGTCTAAAGGTAATCTAAAATACTCTTCCACTAGACGCGTTTATGCACATTAGATATCCAATAAATATCAAAATAACTAATTGAGGAGCAGTCTTTTGCGAAATTTTTTATAGAAGTGTCAATATTTTGCTAATTTCGATTACCATTAATGTTTTTTTTCTTATGTCTATTTTTAATTAAATAAGGTTTTAATAATGAGAAAATTTGGCGTTTACTTGTAAAACGAATAAATAAATAAATAAATAAATAATAAAATAAAAAATCACAATTTTGACAATCTGCGACATAGGATAAAAGAGGGGTTGAAAAGACACGAAAATTATGTAATGTAATTCATAAATTACCTTTTTTCGCAGTAAATCGTGGATTTATAATTTCAATTTCTTTCAATTTCTTGATTTTTGTCATCGATATTTACAATAGTAATCACTTTTATGTTTTTCCTATTTTGCCTTTTACAGCTCCTAGTGGCGCTCCTACTGACGTACATGCTCATCCTATTGGCTCAAAACAAATTGAAGTCACTTGGAAGGTAAGTTTTATTCAAAATTTAAAAGAAAATTACACAAATACTAAAATTTGCAATTTTGTTTCAATACTTTCCAAGAGTGTTAGTTTTACAGTTGTTTTTACATTTACTTAAGATAAATGTAAAAAAAAAATGATGAGTTTAATGGGTCTTAAGTAAATTTTAATTGATTTAGAGACATAAGTAAAATACTTCGCAAATATTAAAATATGTGTAATTGATAGTTTTTATTATAAATTTGTTCTTTCTACGATGCCGAACTATGAAATGCAAAAAACTCCTTTTATATGTTCGTAAATTCATTATTTTTTACAAGGAGTGCTCCCAATAAACAGTCTCTCTTCATTATAAAGCCTTGTATAAAATCTTTGAGCTCTCTTGGCAAACTATGAAAAAGGATTCTGTATTCTTCTTTATAATTAGTCTTTTGTCTCGCACAATCAAAATATTTTAAATTTCATGCTTCGACATTATTTGTAATATAATTAGATTCTCCGATTTAAATGATTAACAACAGCCGCGAATTCCTATTGAAACAGTTCATATTTCTGGATATCTTTCTCGGGAACAACTAAAGCTATTTCAGTAATTGTTTTCACTATACTGCTATTATAACTGTCTATATTTAACATTTCCCTCCCTGAAAAATCAATTCCTATATAGTAATGTGAAATATATATATTTATAGACTAGTAATTATTGCATTCTTATTTTTATTTTTTTCGAACGATCAATTTATAATAAAAGGCAGGAAAACAATGTATCAGGATAAGAAAAGATGTGATCTGTCGTTATGCCCAGTCTTGATTTTTCTAGCACGCTGTGCCTTGATTTGTGTCGCACTGAAGAAGAATCTCGCTTGTGAATTCGAAAAAGCTGTTTGCTGATTTTTTGTGTATTATTTGTGCATTTTTAAAGCTTGGTTTTTTACATTTTATTATTCTTGCACAAAGGCTTTATTTGCTATTTTTATGATTAATTTATATGTCAAAATACTGAAATCACTTCAATAGATCCTTAGAATATTGTAGTTTAATGTAAGCTTCTTTCCATACTTATTCACAAGTGTTGTATCTCCATTAATCGAACAAATATTATATATTAGTTTAAAGTTCAATTTGATTCTTAACACTAGAAAAGTAATAAGGAGAAATCAAGTCCTGATAGGATTATTTAACATTATTAAATAATACTGAATTAAATGAACCCAATAATTTCCTGATTATCTATTTATTATATCCGTTTTTGCGTATAGCTGTTAAGATTACATTTTTGGAATACACTTGCCATTAAAAAAATAGTTGGATGTGCCAATCCCAAAACTTCCTTCTATCTCATACATGTTTATACTTCAAAATTTGCTATCACAGTGCCAAAATTAAATCACAATCTATGCCCATGATGAGGATTCTAAAAATATGAAATTCCGTGCATTAGTTCTTGAGATATGACTATCACTAAAATCGTGTAAATCCTGCAAAATCCAGCATAGCAACGCCAACTGTTGGGTGATTTACACCAAAACCTAATCAGCACAAAACATATGCCAGCGTCTAACTAAATCTGAAGTTGGATGAACATCCTTGCATTAGTTTTTGAAATAGAGCTGTTGCAAAAATCGTGAAAAATCCAGCATAGCAGCGCCACCTATTGGACGATTGACACGAAAACCTAATCAGTAACTATATGTGTTAACGTCGAACTGAATCTGAAGTTAGATGAAAATACGTGCATAAGTTCTTGAGATAGAGCTATTGTGGAAATCGTGAAAAATGCAGCATAGCAGCGCCACCTTTTGGGAGTTTTACAACCAAAAAGTAATGACCACCAATTTATATCAGGAACTAACTGTATCTAATGTTTATTAAGTTCCGTTCATTAGTTCTTGAGATAGAGTGCCCACAAAATTTGTGTAATATATAGACAAACAGCCTCACAAACAGACATTTTCTAAAAGTTGTCAAATCGTGTTCAGGGTCTTCTAAAATGTGAAAATTCGTCGAAAACGTTAAAAATATCTGGAAAACTTTGCTGTTTGTTTAATTTAACATTGGAATATTTTTTAGAGATTTTTAACTGTTGGGGTTTAGTTAACATTGATATTTTCTCCCAAGATGAGCAAAGGTGTTGAAATGTTCATTAATTCTAAAACCACCACAGCGGTCGTTTTGACCGGTAAAAAGTGAAAATATTTCGAATCGAACCAGAATTATTTTTTCTAAAATAAGTTAAATATGCAGCACCGAGAAATAAGTTGAATAAATTAGTTAACTAATTTTAAATAAAAATTCTGGTGTAAAATAGTTTTATAACACTTGAGTAAAATTTCCGGCGGTTCTATTGTTAAAGTCGTAATGTTGTAATTCATTGTTTTCGACTGTTATAAGCATTGGTTCATACTCGGATTAAAGTTAGATGTGATATAATAATTGCACTGACTTTATACAAGTTAAATAAAACCAAATTACGATTCCAACATTAGAGGATGATACGTAGTGTGTAATCTTACATCATAAACAAAATCTATATATGAAAATTAGATAGCATATGTCTTAAAACAGTTTGCAAAATGTTCCGAGAAAAAAATCTCACTGAGTATTTTTATAACGTTACATGTAAATGTGTAATTCTCGTTTTCTAAATTCGTATGATTAAACTTTTATTAGCGGCAAATTCTTTTTTTTTTTTTTTTTTTTTTCATTTCGGAGATTGTGTTCGTCAGAAATGGACACTTTTGCGCTACTTCTAATACACAGAAAAGATCTGTTCGGTTCCACGCATACTTTCCAACAGGTGTATTTACTCTCAAAGTTTCGACTATGATTCGTCGTAAAGAGTTTTTAAAAAGTGAATGTGAATATCATTAAAGATTCGAAAAAATATCTTGTGAGAAATCATATTAGGCTACGGACGAATATGATTACTGAAGATTAACCTTAAGATACTGCAATTTGACGCTTAACTGAAATTTGTGAAAGAAAAGGCAAATATTCACTTTATATCGAACGTAGAATATATACCAAGTTAAGAAATATTGATTAAAATATGCGTTGCAACAGATTATGCACGGAATTGTATAATCTATCCTTATTACAAAGAAAAAGATAACCATCATACACCCGAAGCCTGACACTGTCATACTCAAATTAATTCAAGTTCGTCCTTTTTTTCTTTCTTTTTCACTTTTATTTTTCATTTATTGACCATTTAATTATGTTTACATAATATGCTATTTACCCAGCTTAATTTTCTGAGTTTTATTTTTCAGCCTCCCCCAGCTGAATCTCACCATGGTGTCCTTAAAGGTTATTACATAGGTTACAAAGTGAACACGTCTCCCCTCGCTTATGTTTATCATACTAGTAATGATCCATCAGCGCGGCGATATCGCATCAAAGGTCTCCAGAAAGCGACAGCTTACAATATCGTAATAAAAGCTTACAATGGAGTTGGTCCTGGGCCAGAATCGCAGCCAGTCGAAGTCAAGACTAGGGAAAGTGGTAAGACACAATTTAAATTTGTACCGCCGTTCAACAAAAGCTGTTATACATTTTTTTATGTGTTTACAAACAGAGTATTTAAATGCATGCTCCGATTTCGATAGTTCTTTTTTGGTTGAAAAATATTTAAGCATTATAAACGAGTGTGCATAGCCTATCATATTCGAAATTTTCCGCACACTTAGAAAACACTATTTAAAGAGTATAAATCTTTACGCTTATATGCTGTCTACGGTAAATATTAATAAAGTCTGACGTGAGTCAGCATGTTTATCAAGGTCACCTTGGAAGTCTTGTAATTTCCCTAATTAACATGGCCTTGTAACAAGTTAGATTTAAATCTAATAGAAAATGTGTGAGCAATTAAGTAAAATATCGATATTTTAGATCTGGAAATTCATGAGACTTAAAGTCACTTGTTCAGAATGTGTGGCATAATGAAATAATTGCATATTACATAAAGTAACTACTTAATTCGATGCCAAATCGTAAACATTTGTTTAATTAAAAAGAAATAATGGAGTAATAAAATTCTCAGTAAATTTTTATGAATGCAATTATTTTGGTGTGAATTTTGACTATTTATTCTTTATTATATATCATAGACAAAAATATTTTCATTAATTTTTGTTTAGAAAGAAAATTTCATTAAATTTCAACAAGAATTCTGCCGAAACTAAGTGAATAGATTTTTTCATTTATATTTTTTCTTGTTTTGCTTTATTAATACATAAATGCAATATCTACAATAATGAATGACAATAACCATATGCATTACACAACTTTATTAAAAAAAAAGTTTTTTATTGTAATTTATTTGGAAGATGTTTCAAATATAAAAGCTTAAAATTCAATTTTCTACTGCGCATTTTTTTTTTATCTCATACTTTATATGCTTTAAAATGACAGCGTTAAAAAATAATGTTTTAAAATATTTGCGCTATTATTATTCATTGACTCTTTTTCTTTTACCCCATAGATCCGCCTTATCCTCCCAGTTTTGTCATAACTGATGTCACATCATCCAGTGCACTTGTCCAGATGAAGTCGGAAGACATGTCACCCGTACTCCGTAAGTGACATTGAAATAATAAATTCATGATGCGCACTTCTTCTCTTTTTATTCTCTTTGAATTTTTGTTTCTCTATCGTTCCCTTTTTTGGTTAGAAATTTTGAAGGAAATGTTTTTGTGTTATTCTATTTTTGCTTACACAATTATGCTTAAACCTTTATTCTCCAATTGTATTTTAAAATACCTGTTGAAAAGTATTTTAGTAAAAATATTTGATCCATCCCTTCTCAACGGCACGCTTAGGATCGTCGTTAACTTTTAACTGCTATGACAGAAATTGTCTGATAGTTGATGTCAGCAATCTCTGTGTCCCCTTGATTGAAAGATAAATAAACAGTTCGATTAATCCATAAGATATTGTTTCTGTATTAAGCATTGTGTACAAGATTATTATAATTAAAATTCAACTATTCAGAAGTCTCTAGCGCTAGTACTAAGCACCAAATAAGGCTCTAAATGAAAAAAAAATCATTAGTATCTATAGTTAAACTGAAAATAGCAAATTAAACTTTGTGGAAATACTTAACGGTGAGACAACTAATAGCAGTTAAGGTTCAAGCACTTCACTCTATCACTGATTCGTAATATTAGGAATTCTGTGAAGCA
The DNA here is from genome assembly GCA_963932465.1 of Maratus speciosus. Lineage (NCBI taxonomy): Eukaryota > Metazoa > Arthropoda > Arachnida > Araneae > Salticidae > Maratus > Maratus speciosus. The sequence goes on from OZ010789.1 coordinate 382,804,655, forward strand.
AAAGTTTTTTTTTTTTTTTTATGATATTTTCACGCTTATGTGCCTCATTTTAGCTTCCATCTTGTTGTGTGATGTGCTGTGCCATATCGCAATATTAATAGATAAATTCGTAATATATTTTCTTCTGATATTTTTTAATCTAAACCGTAATATTATTTGCCAAATTGAAATAAATATATAAATCCTTTTAATATGCTTTTAAAATGCATTTTGTTCTACTTTTAAATACCTTCGGTACTAGGAATCAATCGCTAATATATTTACTTTTATCTTACAAATAGAAGAATAACACATGCTTGTTGCTGGGCAACATATAACTATGATATGTTCCCGCACCATGTTGGTTAAATCAAAGTAAAATTGCGTAATTTGTTATTTCTGTTTGTATAAATATTTTTTATAAAATATAAATATGGGTGTAAAATTATAATGTTTATATATTTAAGTAAAATAAGAGTGTAAGTTCATACAAAAATTATTAAGTTGATTTTAAATATTAAATATATATTTTTAAAAAATTGTTGTATTGTAAAATGAATGTATAATGTTGAATAGAGTTCGGATCTCAGACAACAACAATAGCCAGACGCCATGGTGTCGTTTTATGACAAGCCAATGGAAAGTGGTGTATAATTAGAAATCGTAAAATAATAAAAACGTTGGAATAAATTTATGGCCTTAATAAAAGTGTTGGGATAAATTTATGGCTTTTCAGACCACCCAAACTTTAAGGCAGATAATAATATTAAAGTATATGTAAGGGGCCATTTGCAGACTGTTAGCTAATAGGCCTATCGAAGAATAATGCAAAATCTTCTCACATCCAATAACAGTGGACTAGACAAAAATAGTTCCACCCACTGCAGGAGTTGGTGTGCAAGAAGAATAAGGTTTGAAAAAGAGAGTCTGAAAAAAGATGTAGAGGACGCAGGAGCTCTCCTGAAAGCCCGTGCAATGAATCCAAAAAGCCCTAGTAATGCCCAAGCGAAATGGACATATCGGAGCGAGCCTAATCAAGCCAAATTGAGGACGTCTTCCTGATGTACATATCGGAGTGAGCCTAATCAAGCCTAATTGAGGATGTCTTCCTGATGTACATATCGGAGTGAGCCTAAGCAAGCCTAATTGAGGATGTCTTCCTGATGTTAAAATAAGGTGGATTGTTCTACAGAGGTCCGTAGCTATGCATCCTGCCATCCCGATATCGCCGCTCTGATACGAAGCGAATTCCTGATGACATATGAATATGATCCTAAGCAACGCGACAACTCTGAATTTGATGAATAAAGGCCACCATCCCGTATATTAAAAAAAAGGTACTCCTTTAAACTTTTTCTTTTACCACTTAAAATCATATGAAAAATTATAAATATACTTTTCCGATATTTTATGGTAGAGAGTAATCTGAGATCCGACAAAACCAATAATTAAATAAAATTAAGGTAATTTAAAAATGAAAGAGAATTATTCTTTTAGCAAAAAGAAAAAAATATAATAATTAGAGTAAATGAAAATATTGTCTTTTTTTTAAAGATTAAATATGCTTAAAATAATGAGAAGCAAACAAAGGTGTTGCTTTCTTTTTTTTTGAAATAATATGATCTATTTCTGTATATAGTTGTGTTCAATGTAAATAAAATATTTAATCAAGTTTTAAAAAATTTTTGTAATTATTTAATTGATAATGTTTCAGATGTGTCAATTTATTTTTACAGCTTAAATTTTAGTTTAATTCATAAGTGGAAGAGTTCGTCTAAATAATTCACAACGCAAACTCTTAATTTTATTCGTAATTATTTAAATTTAATAATTACATTTTGACGCGAATTTTAATTTAATTTTATTAATGCTTCGCGTTGCTCTTCTACTAGAATTTAGGTAATTACGATCACTTATATTATTTGAATTTATCTAAGGTATATAAAATTATATACCAATTTGCTATGAGATTGCTTGGATGATTTGGACTAATTAACAATTTTGGATGTAAATTAAATAGAAAATAAACAGGTGTAATTATCTGTCCAGCATCCCCTCCTTCATAGTAAAATGGTGCTATGACTCAGGAACGTTCATCTGAGGTCATTAGAAATAATAATAATAATAATAATAATAAAGGAAAATAAATTTAAGTATTATTTTAATGTCACAATTTTAAAGATATTGTAGGTATGTAAGTTTAATTGATTAAAATTTTATTAAAATTAATTTTATTATTGTAACAATAATGACACACATATAATAATTTTATATAAATAAAATGAATAATATATGTTAGCAAAAAAAAAAAAAAAAAAAAAAAAAAAAAGGAAATTGAAAAAAATAATTCTGGGATTTATAATAGGTAAATTTAGGAATTACAATTTTGTTTTTTTCTCTCTTTTCTCTTTTGGTTGGATCTCAGTTACCATTGAGAAATAATGGCATTCACATCACAGATGACACATTTGTAAAAATAATTTTATTATATACTGTATAAATAATAATAAGAAGAATAATAAGTAAAATTTGATAATATGTCTGGTATAAAAATGATTGAAATGTCAATAGATCATGATTTTTGAAATCGTATCACCTTGATACAAAAGAAAATTTATGAGTCGTACTACGAAGTAGTAGTACATTATTTACATATAAAAACAATAAAATAAGATTGTTGTTTCTGTAGAAAAAGACAGATATTTTTCTGTAAATGAAATTATGTTGTTTTTTATATATACGTGTATTATAAACATTTTAGGGGTATTTATGTGTGTAAAAGAATAATCTACAAAACAACTTCATCTCCTAAGAAATTTTTTTTAATTTTAGTGTTGTTGTTTTTATGTATTTATGCAATTTAGAATATTTTCATACATATGTTGTAATATAGAGAAAATAGTATGAGATGCAAAATATTATTTTAAGAGGTATAGGATCTATTTTGAATTGATATTTTGAAAAAAGTATACATTGATTACTAATATTTGTTAAAAATGACTCAGACGCTGGATATAGATACACGTATTAAGTTAGTGTCACCATTTGACAATAAAAAGAACAAAAACATTATATTTTTCTTAGAGGAATTTTATAATATTTTGAATTCGACAGATATACAGGAAGAAACTAAATTATTAATTTTAAAGGCTAAAATTACTGGGGACGCAAAACATATTTTAAGTAAACAGATTGAAAAATATAACGAGACCAATTATAATTTATTTAAAAATAATTTGGTGGAGTTATTTGGTACAAAACTAAGCTTCCTTAATGCTCAGAGCAATTTCCTAAATTTAAAACAGGCCGCAAGTCAAACGATAGAGGATTTCATTTTGGAGTTTAAAAAGGGTGTAAAATCTTATATCGAAAGTGCAGGCGAAAATGTGGATAATAAGGAAGAGAATTTTATCGAAATCTTAAAAATGTCGAATTTTTTAAATTCAATTAGACAGGATATTGCACTAGATGTTCGTAAAAATGCGCCCAGGTCCTTCAAGGAGGCATGCGAGTTAGCAAAACTTATGGAAAGTGCGTATAATGAATCAAAGTTTGAGGAAATTAACGCAATAAATAAAGAAAACAAAGATCTTTATGAGAACATTATAGAATCAAGTAAGCAAAACAAAGAGCTAATCGAGAAATTAAAAGGGGAGATTGAAAAACTAAAAAAATCAAAGAAAAAAAACCATGCAATTAGAGATGATAGTGTTCCGCGGAATAAGAAACTCTTTAATAAACACAATAATTATCAGGGTCCCCATTTCAATAACAATTTTCATTATAATGATTATGAACGATATTATAATGATTACTACAATTCCTTTAATTACCCGACGCATTATGGGATGTATGATTATTCACAACCTAACTGGAATTCGGGAAATAGGGATTTTGGATATATTTCTGAGAATTATGATCAAAATGGTTATCAATTTGAAAAGCGCAAAAAGAAAAAAAAATGGGCAAAGAAAACAGCGAAATCGGATCAAGATTCGGGATTTTCAGAGACGGAAATCGATAAAATAAATAAAACAATCGCAAATATAACAAATGCAGACAAAGATAGTCTGCCAATTATATCACTAAGTATACAGGGCGTCGAAATACAAGCGTTACTGGATACTGGAGCTGCTGTTTCCCTTTTATCACCTTCTTTATTCAAAAAAATTAAAGATACAAACGTTAAAATCAAATATTTGGGCAATCAGATCCAAATTAAAACTTTAACAAATTCAAAGATTTTTTTTAAACAATGTGTAAAATTAACTTTTCGATTAAAAGGTATATTCACAACAGGCACATTTTATGTCACTAATGATGATTTTGATAGGCAGTACCAAATGTTATTAGGGTACGATTATCTCAAAGAAAATCATATGATTTTGGATTTATGCAATAAAACATTAAAATTTAAAAATCAACAAATTAAATTAAACGTTGCAAGTGAAGTAAATAATTATGAAGTGAATAACATTACGCCATGTAATTCAGGGGAACATTCAAATAAAAGTATGTTTGCCATTACTAAAAATAGAATTTTTCTCCAACCTGAAGAATCGAAAATTGTAAAATTAAAATGCCCAGAGGATATAAATATGTCAGATGTGATTATTTTTGACCCCATTCAAGAAAATAGTAAATTTTCATGCGAGACTTCGTTACACGAAGTTCAAAAAAATAATAACATAAATATTATAATAAAGAATAAACTGTTAGAAAAGTTAATTATTCAGAAAGGAACTAAAATGGCGGAAATTATAAAGAACTTTGAGTGCAAGCAAGATGACTCAACTGATAATATAGAGAAAGGGACATTTTATGAAATAAATAATTTAAATATAGAAGATGTAAGAAAATTGCGAGAAGCAGAAATTAAAGAGACGGATTTCGATTTAAGCCACTTATCAGAGGAAGTACAACAAAAATTTCGAAAAATTTTAATGGGCAATGTTCATGCATTTTCAAAAAGTTATCAAACATTGGGGCAATCAGCGTTTGTCGCACCAAGTTTTCAATTGAATCATGAATTCCCGGTACAAGCTAAGCCATATAAATTGCCTCAGGCAGTAAGACAGTATGCGAAAAGGGAAATTGAACAATTGTTACAGGCTAAAATTATAGAGAAGACTGACTCCGAGTATGCTTTTCCAGTTATTTTCGTTAGAAAGAAAAATCCGAGTAATAACCCGAATGCAGAACCCAAGTTTAGAATGGCAACGGACCTAAGACTATTAAACCAAATTTTACAACCTTATACTTATCCGATGCCGGACGTAAAAGACTTATTACAAAAAATAAGCGGTAAAAAATACTATACGGTGCTAGACTTACATAGTGCTTTTTTCCAAATAAATTTAAAACCAGAAGATTGCAAAAAATTAGCGTTTATTACGGAATTTGGAAAACATATGCCACTTCGTTTAGCTTTTGGCACACGAAATTCTAGCGCAATTTTTGCAGAAGTAATCGATAAAATTCTGGGTCATTTTGACAAAAGCAATGTATCATACTACATTGATGATGTGTTGATATCTGCAAACACAATAGCAGAGATGACGAAAACCTTAGAAGAAGTTCTACAGGTATTAATAAATCACAACATGACAATCGAACCTTCAAAAATGCAAATTTGCAAAGCAGAAATAGAATTCCTAGGATTTAGGGTGAATCAAATGGGATATTCTCCATCACAAAAGAATATTGAAAAAGTGAAAAATTTAGTCAGACCAAAATCGAAAAAGGGGGTCAGATCTTTATTGGGCTTAGCGAATTATTTTCGGACGCTAATACTCAACTATTCAGACAAAGTTAACTCTTTAATAGAGCTGACTAAAGATAAAGTTAAATTCAAGTGGAGTCCAGAAGCAGAAAAAGCTTTCCTGATAATTCAGGAAGAAATTGTACAAAAACCAACACTCAGACCCCCCGATTTTAACAAGGAATTTTTCTTATTCACGGATGGGAGCAAAGTTGCAATTTCAGGTGTTCTAGCTCAAGAAAAGGATGGTCATTTGCTACCTGTTGAATTTTTCGGAAGAAAACTTAGAGAACCGGAAAAAAATTATCCGAGTATTAAATTTGAGTTATTAGCAGTGCATGAAGCAATTATGCATTTTAAATATATGCTTTCAGGTAGAAGATTTACTGTGTTAACTGATTCGAAAGCACTAACTCAGCATTTACATTTACAAGATAAATCGGAAATTATAAACAGATGGGTAGCAGATTTACAAGACTTTAATTTCGACTTCGAATTCGTCGAAGGAATTAACAATTCAGCAGACTATTTGAGCAGGAATTTAGATAATCTTACAACAGACAGAGAACTCCAAAATAATTTGTTTGCAAGTAACATAGCACTTACAGACGAAAATATTAAATCGGAGCAATACGCAGACGAAAAATTAAAAATTATAATAAATAAAATCGAAAAAGACAAAAATAATAGAAGCACGAAGAGATTTGCTTTAAATCAAAATAAATTATTAATTTTGAAACCTTGTTCAGATAAAAAGGAGCTTTTAATTACCCCGGATTCATTAAAAATTGCAGCCATAGAAGAAGCTCATAAAGCGCATTTCGGATTTCAAAAAACTTATGATAATGTGAAAACAAGGCTTTTTTGGCACGGAATGTACAAAGACATTAAACAGTATTGTGCAAATTGTGTGCAGTGCCTCACATCTAAACAACACACGACAATAAAAGTCCCTGTTAAAAAAATGGTGAAAGATCACGAAGTCGGTACAGTCCTGCATGCTGACGTCATTGGACCTTTAAACCTCGCGTTAAGGAAAAACAGATGCATTTTAATTATAATTGATTCGACATCGAGATTCCTGGAAGCTGTTCCCCTACGAAACGTAGAGTCACAGACTATATTAAATGTACTAAATAAATATTTTGCAAATTATGGGATGTGTAAAGAAATTATCTTTGATAACGCAAAATATTTACGAAGCGAAATTATGAAAGAATATTTGGAATCTTTAAACATACAAAGGAAATTTGTGAGTGTATACCGTGCGCAAGGAAATGGACTTTGTGAAGTTACCAATAAAATATTAAAAACATCAATTGTAGCTATGTCGAAACGCACTACGGAATGGGACATAAGACTGGATTTTTTTAAACTAGCGTATAATTCCTCGAAACACCGCGCTACGGGATATAGTCCCTCACTGCTATTTTTCGCAAGGGAAATAAAAAATCCCTTCACAGCCCATATTCCTTCTGAGGAAATATATACCCACTCTTATGTTAAAAGCAGAATACAGCATATGAAGGAAATCAAAATTCAATCCCTTGCAAACCAGGAGAAAATAATGCAAGAATATATAGATGAAGAGGCATGCGAAAAAGTAAAGGATTTAAATTTGGGTCAAACAGTATATTTAAAATGTATTGGAAAACCAGGCGCATTAGAGCCAAAATTTCAAGGACCCTACGAAGTTACTAAAAAGTTTAGAAACTTTAATTATTTATTACAATATGTTCCAGATAAATCAATAGAGCCGATCACACGACATATGGATCAGCTGTACGCTCCGAAATATGCAACAGGTCATACAGAGGCGGAAATTACGAATTTACAAGGGTCTCAGAAAAAAATTAAGGGTGATAAAAATTACAAAAATAAATGTGGCATTTGTCAGAGAAAATCGCACTTAACTGAAAATTGTTGGTTCAAATTGAACAAAAATACGAGTCAAAAGGGGGACAAACTTACTAAAAAGTATTATAAAAAAAATAATAAATATTCTGAGAATGTAGACCCATATTTAAAGTATCAAATAGATTATTATGATAAAAATATGTCGTTATATGGTTATACACCATATACAAACTTATACGGGGATGTTATACAAGATCATTACCCTTTCCCCCCTCCCCAATATTATCCATGGGATATGAATTGGTATTAAAAATAAAACAAAATACATAATTAATCGAATTTAAAAATTTAAAAATTTTCAAAATTTAAAAATAAATTTTTCTCTTTTAGGTAAAAAAAATTGAAACAAAATTAATAACTTGCCTTTTTAAAATTCAAAATAATAATAAGAAAGGATAGGAACATGGGAACGCCAATTTGTCTCAGGGTTACAATATTGAGCAAATGTGCAGGGCACACCCGAAAACATACTTATAAAATTATCTAATGTGCTTCACAAAACTTCACTGGAGCAGTGAAATATTTATCTCCAGGCAAAAGTTATATATATTTTTTTTTCGAATATGAATTAGAAAATATAAAATCTTAACAAAGCCAAATAACATTAAAACTTAATTAATTTAATAGTGAATAATGTTGGAGTAATTTTCAAAAGAGAATTTTTCTGTCTTCTATAAGGGTAGCCTTTGCTAATAGCCTTACAATTTAGATGACAGAATTTCAGAATTACTCTTTAAAATGAGTAGGTGTAAGCTATAGGTTCAGGGTAGTTAGAACAGCTTTATAGCATACTCATATATATTTTTTTTCTTATATAAATATATGGTTGACAAGGAATAAATTATTAGTGCACTCTATATTAGGATAGCGGTCAGCTATAAGCCTAAATATAATAAAATATACAAAAAGTGCTAAGATTTATTCCGGTAGTTCAATTACAACTTATATGCTAAAGTCTAGAATTTAGACAGCAGGGATAAGTTTTATGAACAAAAGTGTTATAAAAAATTTAAAAAAAAGGATTTTGGTGTAGCACATTGGTTTTTAAAAAACATATATATGTATAACAATGGACAAGGAAAGTTATTTCAATATGATTGCACACAAAATTATTGTAAAAAAATTACACAAATAAATAATTGAAGTAAAATTAAAATTTTCTCACCAAAGGCTTCCTGTATAGGGTGCAATTTTGGCCTACGGCTGGGTATGCACCAACACCAACAAAATTTTTGTAGAAAATTTATCAATTCATCAAGGTAAATCAAGGTCATCACTTAGTTATAAATTTCAGGATTCTTGGCTGAAAAAGGAATCGAAGAAAAAATTAAGTATGGTATAATTACTAGATGTTATGCTCAGAAACAATAAAATTAGTAATATTATATTGTAAAAAGCAGCATTTTGAGTTTTATTTAGGAAAACTTTTGATTTTTAGGTTTTACACATTTATGGAGTGTCTAGCTCAGTGTATAGTTCCTAGATTTAATTCAAAAAAATAATAAATAAAAATATAAGTTCGTGTTGTTTTCAAAATAAATAACAAAAGGTATAGCGATTAGCATTTACAGTTAAAATTTATGGAATTTTCAGCAAAATTAACATTAGACAAACATAGTTTATATTATATTTAACTCGATAAGCTAATTTACTTTTATTAACGGTATTCAATTAGAATTAAAGTAGGCTTAAATCCAAGTTGAATTAATTAATAACATTGTTGTAGTGTAAAATTTTATGTAAGACTATTATATTTTTATTGTATATATAAAAATATGCGAATTTAATAATTAATAAAATGTATTAGCAAAATTATTTAATATAAATATTAAATGACATCTTGCTGAAATCAGCTAGAAATTAGATTTTTTTTTAAAAATAAAATATTTTATAAATTTATGTTATTTTAGTATTTAGGCATTTTTTTTCTTTACTTTCCCTTAGAATTAAATGCAATTCTAAATTTAACACATATAAATATACATAATATTGATAAATTTGAGTGTGTGAGTTCATAAAATTTTTTTATATATATAATTTGGCCAATTTAACATAGGGAAACAAAATAAATAAATAAATATATTTATATATATTGGCCTTATTTTTATTAAAATAGGTAGTATGGCTTAATAAATTTATTTACTTAATTTTTTTATAGTACATACAGTAATTATTTTTAAAAAACTTAATCTGTAACAATTGGGTGTAGATATTTATGAGTATACAAAGATTCTTTTCTGCTGGCAGAAATTCTTTGGTTCGGCCGAGTACTCATGGGTTACTACATACGATTTTACGTAGTAATTATCATTTGCTTTTGTATTTTTAAAATTATACAAGTGTATTAATAACATTTTTTTTATAATTAAATAATAATTATTAATGTTTGATTAATAATAATAATTTAGTATCTTTTATTTTTTAAACATATCATTAAAGTTTAGACAGTAGAATTCACATACGGAATGTTAATGATAAATAAAATTTTGAATAAATAAATTTTTATTTCATTCAGTAAAAAAATAAATAAATATGAAAATTTAACAATCTTTTAAGATAGAATTGTTGGCTAAATAAATAATTATTAAAGACAAAAAAATTGTTCTCTTCTTCGTCAATGGCATTTTCTGACAACACTATTTAATAGAAATTAAATGAAGGTGCATTTTTAAGGTCAGCGTAATGCATATTTTGCATTTTGAGAGGCTGTAGAAGTCATATTTCCGTGTTGTTTACATTTTAATAGTAAACAATATCATGAATCAAAATTTGTGTTTGTTAGAAAGGTCTAAAAATATACAATGTAATCAGTTAAAGAAAATTATATGAATTTTTTTTTAAATCCTGAAAGGCAATTTGGTTTAGATTTGAACCTGACAGCATAAAAAGCCACGCTCGCTTCATTTGCAGTATGAGGCAGGAGAATTCAAATGCTAGAATCGCCATTTTCCCCTACAAAATAATAAAAAAAACAGAAGGTTTACATTAGATATGATACAAATACATACACTGTTTATGCATAGATTATGTTAAAAATTACATACAGGCATGCACAGTTAGTTAAGAAGAAAGTATATCAAGAAATTATACTAATTAATAAGGTAATTACAAGCATGAAATGGTTTTAAATACATACTTTGGGAAGTCGTAAAATTTTGTCACAGCACAAATCACCTCGCAGAAAGTGATTAGTAGCTTGACCAACCCCTCGTTTCGAAAGGATCGGGGACGGTCAAAAACTGGTTTTATTCTCCTCTCCTTCTTTTTTTTTCTCGTATCGGGTAAAGTTGGAAAGCATTACGTAATAATATATTAAAGGAGATGAAATAGCTTGTATATTTTGACTATCATACATGTTAGAAGTAACAAATAAATAAATAAAATAATGTAACCAGTTTGTATACAATATTTTTCTGATTATAATTTGAATACATCAGATTAATTATGTGAAAATATAACATGTCATATTACAAGCATTGTATTTACTTTTATTCAGTATAAAATGTGTTTTAAATGAAACACTGTGTCATAAGGTTATATGTGAGGAAATAATATGTCAAATGTGTATGCCATTATTTTTCTTGTAATTAGGTTTATTTCGGCATATTAGTTTCATACAAAATTATAGCTTTGAATGTATTTTGGGCACTTAAACTGTAAAGTTACAAAATTATTAAACATGTGTGTGGTAAAGAAAAAAGGCTTCGAGAAAGATGTCAGATTTTAAGTACAGATGTCTTCTATAAATGTGAATGTCAACAGACAACTATGCTATCATGTGTTGAACTTTCTGTTATGAAAAATAGAAGAACTTCTTATAAAATATACCAGAACCATTGATAATTGAACTTTACAGACTTAGTTCAAAAACTGTGTAGATACACAGTCATATGGACACGTACATTCGTTTATGCTTTAAAAAAATAAATAAAACCAGCAATCAGTTTTTATTTTTTTTTTCTGACGACCGGAAGAGATGCTGGGCAACATATAACTATGATATGTTCCCGCACCATGTTGGTTAAATCAAAGTAAAATTGCGTAATTTGTTATTTCTGTTTGTATAAATATTTTTTATAAAATATAAATATGGGTGTAAAATTATAATGTTTATATATTTAAGTAAAATAAGAGTGTAAGTTCATACAAAAATTATTAAGTTGATTTTAAATATTAAATATATATTTTTAAAAAATTGTTGTATTGTAAAATGAATGTATAATGTTGAATAGAGTTCGGATCTCAGACAACAACAATAGCCAGACGCCATGGTGTCGTTTTATGACAAGCCAATGGAAAGTGGTGTATAATTAGAAATCGTAAAATAATAAAAACGTTGGAATAAATTTATGGCCTTAATAAAAGTGTTGGGATAAATTTATGGCTTTTCAGACCACCCAAACTTTAAGGCAGATAATAATATTAAAGTATATGTAAGGGGCCATTTGCAGACTGTTAGCTAATAGGCCTATCGAAGAATAATGCAAAATCTTCTCACATCCAATAACAGTGGACTAGACAAAAATAGTTCCACCCACTGCAGGAGTTGGTGTGCAAGAAGAATAAGGTTTGAAAAAGAGAGTCTGAAAAAAGATGTAGAGGACGCAGGAGCTCTCCTGAAAGCCCGTGCAATGAATCCAAAAAGCCCTAGTAATGCCCAGGCGAAATGGACATATCGGAGCGAGCCTAATCAAGCCAAATTGAGGACGTCTTCCTGATGTACATATCGGAGTGAGCCTAATCAAGCCTAATTGAGAATGTCTTCCTGATGTACATATCGGAGTGAGCCTAAGCAATCCTAATTGAGGATGTCTTCCTGATGTTAAAATAAGGTGGATTGTTCTACAGAGGTCCGTAGCTATGCATCCTGCCATCCAGATATCGCCGCTCTGATACGAAGCGAATTTCTGATGACATATGAATATGATCCTAAGCAACGCGACAACTCTGAATTTGATGAATAAAGGCCACCATCCCGTATATTAAAAAAAAGGTACTCCTTTAAACTTTTTCTTTTACCACTTAAAATCATATGAAAAATTATAAATATACTTTTCTGATATTTTATGGTAGAGAGTAATCTGAGATCCGACAAAACCAATAATTAAATAAAATTAAGGTAATTTAAAAATGAAAGAGAATTATTCTTTTAGCAAAAAGAAAAAAATATAATAATTAGAGTAAATGAAAATATTGTCTTTTTTTTTAAGATTAAATATACTTAAAATAATGAGAAGCAAACAAAGGTGTTGCTTTCTTTTTTTTGAAATAATATGATCTATTTCTGTATATAGTTGTGTTCAATGTAAATAAAATATTTAATCAAGTTTTAAAAAGTTTCTGTAATTATTTAATTGATAATGTTTCAGGTGTGTCAATTTATTTTTACAGCTTAAATTTTAGTTTAATTCATAAGTGGAAGAGTTCATCTAAATAATTCACAACGCAAACTCTTAATTTTATTCGTAATTATTTAAATTTAATAATTACATTTTGACGCGAATTTTAATTTAATTTTATTAATGCTTCGCGTTGCTCTTCTACTAGAATTTAGGTAATTACGATCACTTATATTATTTGAATTTATCTAAGGTATATAAAATTATATACCAATTTGCTATGATGCTTGGATGATTTGGACCAATTAACAATTTTGGATGTAAATTAAATAGAAAATAAACAGGTGTAATTATCTGTCCAGCACTTGTAGCTATTTCTTTTGTTTAAAATAAAGAGTGTTTATTATGGATCTTATTTTGTCTTATTTCATGGAAAATACTCAAAAGTATTCTATTCACACAGCTTTTACACAAATCAAGAATTTCTGATTGATTGTTAAATTATAAATTTAGTCATAAAAATATTAAAATTTTCAATTGATAAATTTAATCATAAATTTAGTCACTAGACTCTAATGAGCGTGCTAACAGAATAATACTGGCGCAGCGAGGAAGACAGTACATCAACAGTAAGTGACAACTTTTAAAAATGTAACTACCTAATAAAATATAAGATATAACTTATTTTTAAGCATTTTAACGATCAAGTTTTTTTATTTTTTACTGTGCTCTGTGTTGTTTTCTAGGATATTAATAATCACATTAAAGTCTTTCGTGATATTGAAAAAAAGGCTCATTTTTTAATTCAGCGCATTAAAAAGTATTAGAAAAACTAGAAACAGGGCAGAAAAAAATTTCAATTCTTACTTTGCAGACGTGTAATTGCTGGTCACTGATGAAAATTTACTTGATGTGTAATATGCTTTTGTGTCTCAAAGAAAGGAAACTTTTTTTTATTGGTAGTGGGCAATCTAATATATATATATATATTACATGTAGAAAATATCTTAGTTTTCAATTTTAAAAAAAAATGTTTGGAATCCACATTCTTTAATCCCGGGCGTCAGACTTGGATCCCCTGGTCTCACATTAGTGATCTAAATCTTTTACACTCTAGTGCTAATATTTAAATTTTTTTTATTATTATTATTACAGAGTATATCCTCGAATACCGTCGGCATAATGAAGAGTGGAACCCGGTCCATGTACCCCGAGATAAATCATCTTTCCAACTTACACGCCTCGATAATTCGATGACTTACGAGGTCAGGTTAGCTGCTTATAATGAGCATGGTAGAGGAGAGTTTTCATCTTCCTTATCCTTCACAACAACCGAGAGAGGTAAAACCACTTTACTAAATGTGCTACCTAAATGTTTACATGTTTCTATTAAAAGACATTTTCTGACATAAAAAATATGTGCAGTTTATTTAAATTTTCATTTTGTAAAATTGATAAAATTTGGAAAATTCTACCAACTTTTTTCGACAATAATAAAGAAATATGTTACACAGTGTGCCTCCTGTAAATTGTAACACATAACGAAATAAAATACCAAACATTATTTAAGTAACACAACTATAAGGGCATGGCTATATAGCACGAAAAAAAATATATCTGATGGGAGTTTTGGTAAATTTTGCTTTAATTTAATCCACGTTAATTGAAATTAACATATTCGTATAAACTTTTTCATCCTTTCTCTTAACTATATCAGTCACAAAATTGATAATTTGTTCAGAAATTTAACCGAGTTCTTTTTTTAAACTAAATTTCATCAAATGTATTGCTCCAAGCAGAGTTCCCTGTCTGGCTTCCTTTTTTATTCAGCAATTCAGAATTCATACCAGAAATCAGTAGTAATATTTTTTGTTTTAGTTAATGACAGGCATTTCATGATTCCATAAAATAAATTTCTTTTTTCGGAATTTCTGGTATAAATTCGAGCTATTTGTATAAAAAGGAGGTGAATGTGGCAACCTTAGTTCCACGAAGTGCAGACATATCTATTGTGTAATTAAATTTTAACCGACTCCCAGCGAAAGAGGTTACACAGTGCGTATGTATATATCACTGTAAAAAAAAAAAAAAAAAAAAAAAAAAAAAAAAAAAAAAAAAAACGGACTAGAAAACGGAAATACTACTGGCAATCTAGACGCCAATACTATTTCCGTTTTTTTGCGAGAATTTTTACCCATAAATTGCAGAAAATTTTCCGTTTTTCTGATTAAAAACAGAAATTTTTCTGTACACTGTTAAAAATTTTGCAGCATTCTGGCAGGTCGTTCGACCGTTTTTTGAAAAAACGGTTTCATAACCATAATTTAACTCTATTCTGACCATAAAATCGCCAAAATTATGGTCAGAATAGTGTTAAATTACGCTTGTGTAACCGTTTTCGGAAAAAAACGGTCAAATGACCTGCCAGAATGCTGCAAATTTTTAACAGTGTAATTTATAGGTAAAAATTGCCGTAAAAAAACGGAAATAGTACTGGCGTCTAGATTGCCAGTAGTATTTCCGGTTATTAGTCCGTTTTTTTTTACAGTGTATATATGTCCACACATAATTTTTGAACAGATGCTCCAATTTGCATATTGCCGGGTTTTTTTTTTTTTTTTTGTTTTGGGAATGGTGTATTCGTGCAGATGGTTTCGTTTCAATGACTTCAGGATTTAAATATGGTATAATTGTCTGTTTTCATGACTTTTTGTTTACTTTATAGGCTTTCACTTTTAAAATATTGATGAATCGACATGAATCTCAAGTATGATGTTATAGTACACAGTACTTAGTTTAAGTTTTGAAATAGTCATCGTATCAAATATACTTTTTTAAAGGGGCATTGCGAACATTTTAATCTATGATTCTCTTATGCGCTTCTAAATAACCGATATTGGGAAAAAATGGATTTATAATGAATGCGGATTAGAATCCTTCATCATGCCGAAAAACCCGATTTTAAACGAAGCAAAGCCTACCTTGCAGTTCGTATACGGTCGGGTTGGTACTAATTTCTTTGTTGTTGTTGTTGCCTGTCGGCTTCAGATTAGATTGACTCTAACTGTTTCGAATTCAGACTGTGTGATGATTCTTGTGGGTCAGTTTTGTTAATCCGTTTTTTCAAAAGAAAGCCCATAATATATTTGAACATAAATACGTGTTTATCTAAGTATTTCTTTTTACTAAGTAAAAGATAAAATTGATATTAGAGATTGCATCAAAACTTACTTGTTGATTGTTTACTTTCATCTCGTGTTTCGGATCAGTTTCGTTTTGAAATGCGTCGAGTTCGGGTCGTATTATGGATTGCCTTCTAGTGCGGATAACAGCATAGGTTTTCCACAAAACACGAAGGTAGAAAACAATCCGTTCAAGTCGGTTTTATTTTTTTTTCCTTTTATGCACCTCGCGAGCTTAATTTGCACCGGGCCTCAACTGTGGTACTTCTTTGCTTTTAGTGACTATTCAAATAATTGTCGGAATTCACCGGATCTCACGAATACCGGAGCGCAGCAGAACAGCACTTCCGAAAATTCAAAGCCTAAATTATATTTTCCTTTCCTTAACATCTCCAATCATTTGCGTTCTTTCCTACCAAAGTTCTTATATATGTGACATAGTCGCACATGCAGGAATATACTTCTACCTAACGCTCGCAAGTGTAGACCCAATGTTTTTTTGACCTAATGGTTTGCGCTGTCAGTTTTTCTCGTAGTCGTGTTATGTTTAAACGCTGCTTGCTTCTTTTTGTCTGTGTTTATAAATATTCTCACTGATCAACTTTTTAGCTCCAAGCGGTGTTTAATTTGCGCCGAATGTCAGATCCAGTTCTTTATTTTTAGTGCATATTTAAATATCAGTCGGAACCCACTGGAGCTTCTAAATACTATGCACCGAAGCCCATACCCTGCTTGATACCCATAAATACTTGGCGAGTAGAATTTGCTGAAAATTCCCGAATCCCTTATATTAATGTTTTCGATCTGTTCGTTTACTAGATTTAATATACACAAATACATATATTTAAGACGAATTTACTTTAAATTTTACAAATGTATGAAATATGCGGGTGGAAAGAGAGGCGAAAGTTCGTATTATTGATGTAAATTAGAGTTTCGGTACTTTTATTGTTAGAAATTAAGCCCTGCACCCAACTAATCTTTCATATTTACAGCGGTAAAATTTTATCCAATTTGTTCATCAAGAACTATTCTAATATCTTTACTACACCGTTACTGATCTTGGTAGCTCCGAAGCGCTATTACACAGGTATGTAAGGTGTTGCGTTTAAAAAGACAATGTATAATAAACTGCAAGGAACATAATTTGAAGTTAGGGAAAATATAAATGCTCTAATTATAGCGTAACTATTAAAATTATTTAATTCAATACATTATTTGAATTATTAGTTATAAAATGAAGATAAAAGGAACTAATCATTCATCTTCTAATGCCGGTTATTATAAATGACATAACTTTCTGGACCTACTATTAATAAAATGTGTTAGTAATGATAAAATAGCAGCACGTAGTGCTTAGCGTAGATAATTTATCAAATTAGATTATCGCTCATGATAAAATATTTCGTTTTTCTCAAATAAAAGTTTTAAAAACCTATAAGCTTTCTTTAATAATTTTGAAAATATATTTTATTAATTGTTATTATTCTATTAATAAAATGTGTTAGTAATGATAAAATAGCAGCATGTAATGGTTAGCGTAGATATTTTATCAAATTAGATTATCGTTCATGATAAAGTATTTCGTTTTCGTTCAAATAAAAGTTTAGAAAACCTATAAACTTTCTTTAATAATTTTGAAAATATATTTTATTAATTATTATTTATTAATTATTATTATTATTTTTATTATTATTATTATTTTGAAAATACGCTTTAAAGGTACATTCCGTTAAAAGAAAAAAAGAGAAATACACACGTTTTTCATTCACATATCGATTGCAATGCAATCACAACAAAAATGTCATAAGACACAGTATAATGTCACTTTTGAAAATATGAATGCAATTTTTGAAATACGGGTAGTCTACATATTGAAAATAGCACCAAATTTCATTTTTCAAATGATGATGCTCACTTTTAATCGTTTCTTGGATCAAGGCAACGATGAAAAATTTGTGCGTTATGAATATTTTTTAAATCTTCAGAGATGCACAATGAGTCAAATATGAGATGCTAATGATAAATCTACGTAACAAATATTAATTTATATCTTCCCTTCATTGTATGAAATATTTCTTATTTATTATAATGGAAAGAATAAACCTAAACACTATCAAGGTATTTTTTCGATTCAAAAACAGATTTTATATGAAAATTATTAATACATTTATTATATGAAATAGTTTTATATAAAAATTAGAATTAATAAATCATATATTATTATCTTAATAAATTTTTACACAAAAAAAATCCACCATCAAAAACATTTCTATGGGCTTTTACATCGCATTCGTTTTCGAGGCTATAGAGATTTATTTACCTTTTAATGGCCTAAAGTCTAATAGTCCAAGAGCCGAAAGCACAAAAACCTATGTTATCAAGCACAAGAAAAAAAACCTTTATATTATGGAAGAGTAGAAGTAGGGAAATCTAATGAGCCATGTCTGCCGGAAGTGAAGTGGTCCATAAGCCAAAAATGAATGCCACCAATGGTTGACTCGTAGATTTATCATTGTGTTTTCCTGCTCCCAGTCCTCCATGTTTTCATATCTTTGTTTGTAGGACAAACACAATGATAAACCTACGAATCAATCACTAGTGGTATTAATTTTTGGCTTATGCACCACTTCACTTCCGGCAGACATGGATCATTAGATTCTCCTACTTCTACTCTTCCATAAAATAAAGGTTTTTTTCTTGTGCTTTATAACATAGGTTTTTGTGCTGTCGGCTCTTGGACTATAAACGGACAATCTACTATTATCGCTCCAGCAAACCAGCAAACTTCAGATAATAACCGGAACAACTGTCTGAAATGTTTTTTATAGACATTTACTTTTTTCCACTTTTTTCTTTTAGTATCATTTAAATGTTCCCGCCATTTTTTGTATGAGAACTGAATTTTATTTTATTTTTTTAATTTATGTGTGAATCTTTCGTTTTTTAACTGACTGAAGATTTCAGAGAAAGTGTAAAAATATATACTGATTTGATTCAAATAACTCGAATAACGTGTCAAAAGTGTGTGTCTTCTCGAAACTTTATCCGATTGAAATATTTCTTTTTTAATGAAATGCAATGAATGAACCCAGAAATAATCTAGGTATGTTTACGAATAAAAAATAGATGCGAAGTATTCCGTTTATATGCGATATATTACATTTTAAAACTGACCATTTCAATAATTAAAATTGGTACAATGTTTTGTATGCAGATGATCCCCTTTTCATAGATGCAGTAATATTTGGAAAGAAGACATTCCGATTATAATGACACCTTTATTGTAAATTTTGTTGTAAATGATCTGTAAATTAAAGCGGTCTTTCATTTTTTTTAAACAGAATACACATTTTATAATGTGCATATTTCCTGTTTATTCCCCATTTCTTATAAATTAAAAGCAACATTTGCGTATTAATCTAAATTCTTAGTTTGCATAATGAGAAAATGCACATAAATGTGCTACGCACATTTATGTAATATTGTGTATTACTTGATTAACTTATTTCGTCTAAAAACACATATCTTCTAATTACGATAATTTTTCTATTTTGTAAAATCAACAGAAACCAACATCGGCTACCGGTCTTCGGAGGAAGATGTCCCATTCTACTTCCGCCATTATTTCGTACTTCCAGTAGCAGCATCTGTTGTCGTCATTGTAACAACTGTTGTGTTTGCCTGGGTTTGTTATAAAAGAGTTGTGTTCAGACAACACAGACACTTAGGTAAGCATGTTGTGAGTTTAATATCTTTATAAGCAAGAGTGTATCTCTGTTTGATATAAAAAAAAAAATGCGCTCTGAGAATGCTTAACAATGCAAAGTCTCATATGATTAGTAAATAAGTAAATAGAAATGCTTAATTCATCTTTAAAAAGTTAAAGTTAAACTTACACTATGTGCAAAAACTACTTAAAAGATGAGACAAATATTAAAAAAGACGTTAAATTATTTTTATACCTTAGTACTTTCAACTATAAAAACATAGTCTTCGTCAGAGAAATATAAGAAATACAATTGTTATTGACGTCTAATTTTCAAAATTCACGTAGATGGTGACGAAAGGAGTGAAAGTGGAAGTTAATTTTTAGATCCGGAAAACATTGGCAAAATAAAACATGGATATGGGGAAGTGGAATATTACTTGTGATTACCGCCTCGGCGAGCGGCCCCTTTTCGTCCACAGCCCTTTATTCTTCTACTTATTCCGACTCCTTTTGGAAGCGAAGTTCGTGGGTCCGCAGCCACGTCCCGAGTGAAATACACTCTAACGAAAGCCATGTTTGGAGTATATATCTCATATGATTATCTATATAAGATGCTTATCGAGTACGCCCACTTTTCTTGCGGCTTAGCCCAAACTCTCACGGTTGTGACATTTGGAATATTTATTTTCCTTTCTTTTTGCAAAACTTTCGATGGCAAATTGCGTAATTTTTTATGTGTGACAAATTTCATAAAAAAAATTGTAGTATAAAGAAACAGAATGCTAAATGGTAAGCGCTGCTCATGTAGACTATTTATATTAACGAAAACTTATTTTAAGCAGTACCAGAGCATTCTGATGCAAATGTACTGATTTATTGCACAACATTCTATTTTAGTGTTTCGCATATGGTGTCTAAAATTTGCAATGGACCTTTATGATTTTTTTTTAAATCGTTCTCAAAAACTCTTGCGCCACTTTCGCTTTTGTAAATATCATGTAAATGGAATCTTTGTTCCATTGGAAAAATGACATGGTTCGATAAACCCAAATTAAAACATGCCTATTACTATTATTTCATTTTCATGTAAAGCGAATGTGGCGTAGACAAGTACAGCTGACAGAGTCTATATGACACTACTAGAATTATAAAAAGAAAAAAGATATTTTGTTTAATTATAGCAACAAGACATTCGATTTTAGCTAAAATTTTAATCACTAAAATCATCCAACGTGAGTTCAAATACTTGTGTTAAAAATAGAAAATTAAATTTGATTACTTTAAATAACCCTTCATTGTAAAGCAAAATAAAGATCCATGTGTTGAACTGATAATTTAAGAAACTCCTCCGATAGATCGTATTAGTTATGAATTAAAACGACCATACGCAGGTTCCGTTGTCTGGATGAACTTAACTATGCACATTTTGTGTGGTGCGCTGGAAATAAGGTAGCTTATTAGGAATTTTTTTCCGCTATGGAAAGAGGTGCGGTTACACCTGTAAATTATTAAAAGTTTATGCAAGGTGTTTCTTGAACTGTCGTCACCAAAAAATTGAAGAGCTATAAACATAAATAAATAAATAATTAATCATCTGCAAATCTATTGAACCAACATGTTTGCTGTAGGAAAGTTCCAAATTTAAATAAAATACCTTCTTCATTAATAATTCACAATGAAAATGTTTAATTTCCCAAGCAGTATTTTATTTATTTAACAAGAAAGAAAACTTTTGCATTTCTTTTTGCAGTGCTTCAACAGCAATTGGCAGGTTGTTTACCCGATGGTCAGTTAACGCTGCATCGCGATGGCTACATTAGACCACCAACTTACAGTCCTCCTCCTTCTGCAAGACATGGTGTTGTCACTTCCACTTCCATAGTTGGTATCCTTAATCCTGAGGATGGTTACGACGCACCTTGGGACGTTAAAAAGAACCAACAGCAACCACAGCCCGTCGATGTAAGTTCTGGGATTCAAAATGATTGAAAGAACTTTATAAAAGGAAATGCTTTTAATGTAAAAATTGTAATCATGTACAAATATATCAATGATTTTAAAGCAAGGGTCGACAACTTTAATCCGTTTCATAAAATCTATCTTGCATAAAGAAATATTCACTGTGATTAAAAAAATAAAAATCGGAGATATAATTTCTTCCCACAACTAGAAATAAATAAATGTTTTCTCGTTTTATAAAAGCATCATTATTTTTAAATAGAATATATTCTAATCTCTAAACATTATAAAGAAACGTAGTAGGATAATTGCATTTTTACTGGTAATTTGATTTGGATAATAAGTACATGAATATAATCTAAACGTTTGAATATAATTTCAATTTCAAATATAAATTCAGTTAAAACCTTAGTTTAAGTATAGATCATTTTCATTAATCCAAATAGAAATTTCACGAAATATCGAAGAATTATCATAGCTTCTGTTTGCAGAAATAATAAGGTGTTTTCACTCTTGAAAAAGTTATCGATGGGTAAGAATTCTAAATTGAAAGTATAAATTGTTATTACAAAAATATGGTTAACCAAGTTTCACATCAAGCTTTAAATATCAAGGAAACATACAAAGTTAGGAAAGATAGTGTTTAAATGCTAAAATGCTTGTTGAAATTAATAAATAATCAGGAAAAGAGATGTAAAAATGGAATATTTTAATAATTGTCTTCAATTTTAATGTTCTTTAAAACTATAACAGCAATTTGAAATATGAACTAGCTCAATCGTAATCTCCCAAATTCATTAAAAAGCTTCAATCACTCCCAAGACAACACAATGCCATAGTTTTCAATCTCTATAGTAAAATGTTTGGATAATTACTGAAACGTGAAATTTGAGACTGAAAATTATTTTCCCCTAAACTCTTTAAAATCCTATCGCATTTCGCATTTCACAAGTATGTATGACTACTAATTTATGAATGATGAATGTTTTTTTTATTGTTTTATAGTTCTCAAACTAGAATATTATTATTATTTTAATCTGTTGAATCCTAGCTACATTCGATTTTTTAGTTGATAGCATCTTAGTAATACACATTTTCGTCATGTTATTTTTTTTTCTTCTCTTTTAGCCGCAGTCTGGGAGCTACACCAGACTACAAACACGACCAATTGGCGAAGTCAGAAGACCGAGTAACAGTGAAAGTAATTGTTGAAAAAAAAAATTATTCCGATATTGGGCCCAAATATTTATAAAAAATATCAGTCAAAACGATCAAATTCCCGAAATTAAGCATCCTTCTTTTACTTATTATAAACGCTAAAACAAATAACTTTTCTTTTATTATTTTTTAAATTATTATAAATCTCAAATGATTAAAATATAAGTAATGATTGAGAGTGAATTTTTGTCTTCCAAATATCCAGTTTTATATATCTTCGCGGACGATAACCTTATCAGAAAAAATTTAATGTTTTTTACTGTCCACTTTTAGCATTCCCTTTTTAAGCATATTAAAATATTTGTAAAATACAATAATAATATTCTCTTTTGTGATCTGTTTTGCTGATTATATACTGATAAGCTATATCTTACTCTTCTTTTACTTTTCTTACTTTTTAATGAAGGAAAAAAACGATTAAAATTATTTTAAAGGATGTTTCTCGAAGAACAAGAGATTTTACATTTAATATTTGTACGAATGTTGATAAATTCAATTTTATTTTTATATAAAATTAAATCTCTAATACAAAGGCTTTCAGTTTTGATCAATAATTGTCAGCTTGCATCGGCAAAATCTCTTTGTGTCCATATCAATATGCAGAAGATGACATTAGTCCTGAACTTATTCCCTTAACGAGGTGAAATATCTCCATTGATAAATATTTTTTCTACCAATAAGAATCCTTTAAAATAGGGGTCTTCAACCTTTTACGCTGAAGGACCACATTAATAAATACTTAATGTTCCAAGGGCCATCCATAAGTCAGTTAAATAGTGTAGCCAAAAAGGGTATACACGTATAGGTTGCGGGATATGCTTTTAATTGTATATAGGCACTGCGAGGTTATAGAACTCTCGTTTCATTCTTAGTTTATAAAACGTATATATCTATTTATGTCTGCATCTAATATTTAAATTTTCTACACAATCACATTATTAAATAATTGTAATAGTTCATACAAATAATAAGTAACTGAACTTTTGTAATCCACACTGGAGAACGGGAGACTTTAGCATCACTGTTCTCTTGAATACTATATTGATACGCGAGGAAAATGTACATATAAGCCATCGGCATTAGAATGAGATGGTATTGTTTGTCTCGCTAAGTTAGAGCTTTTTGTGGCACGAAATGAGCAAATTCACCCCGGAAAAAATTATGTGTGGACTTTTTCTCGAATTTCTTTCTCATTTTGAAGTGACATGCCCTGATTTTGTGTGTAAGAACTCGAAATTTTCCTTAATATACAAGATGACTCGCCAGTCAATTAAAATACATGTTGTCGACTATTTGTGACCCGTGGAACACGAGTTGAAGATCCCTGCTTTAAAATAATCGATTTGTACTGGCAGGTTTAAAATATTCATTATGTATTAAATCACTATTTTAACAATTATTAAACACGAGGAAATTATATTACAAAATTAACTAAAGATCTTGAAAAAGTGACTGGAGAGAACTTTTTTCTATAAAAAATGTAAGCTTTTCCTTTTCAAATAGTGTAAACAGGAGAAATAATTATTAAATTATAGTGTGTTATAAATACAAAAAATGACAGTTTAATTAAATGAAAATTCTTAAAAATCGTGATATTAGTTTGACTAATTCAAATTGAGCGTTTGGCCAGAATAAACATCTGGCTTTCATTGACTACCCTAAATTAACTAAATATTCTAGTTAAGTTTCATATATTACACGCTATACCTCTGTATATGTGTATATACTATTAAATGTTTAATAACTCAATTCTTTTAAATTCATATCAAAACATTGTTACAAAATTTTAAAGTTTGACAAAGTGTTGAAAATTCGTTACAAAAATTGCTTTATAAAATTATGTCATTAGACTGTTATTTCATTACTGTTATTTTATTTGTTTTACGTTGTATAGAGATTTGGCATGTCTTTCATTGTTTTTACAAAGGTGATTTCACTGGAGTTGTAAATTTATAAAAGTTGAAATATTTTGAATTAAATTTCGAAAAATGCTTCAATTTCTCGCATAATAATTTCCATTTACAAGCGAAAAATGTGATATTTTTATTTGAAACAATATATCTTATTGTATAAGATTTTTTATATCTGTTTTTATAGACTAAATTACAAGATACTGATTACAATAATTCAGAATTTTTTACACTAACATAATGCTTTATTTGTGATCAAAAAGTACAAATTTTAGTGAAATATTTCATTCTTTTGTAAGTTAATTTTACATTGTGGAGAGTTTTGTTACTATGGTATGCTTGTTGAGTTTTTACTGACATATTGTATGTTTATAGAAAGTTTCATTTGTATTACGAAATATTGTTGTGTGATTCTATGAATAATAACCTGGTGCTTTCTTTCACATAAATGTGAAATTTTTATACAGGAAAATTTTATTTCTATTATATTAGGCGTAATAATTTAAAACTATTTTATCATTCAGTATATTTCAGAAACTTTAGGCAGAATATATGTCTGAATACATTACACATGTAGTAGACTTATGCAAATAAGAAATAAGTACGGTGCTTTCATTTAACTTGCTTACTTTAATTTAACTTCATTAAAACAAAAAAAACAAAAAAAAATCTATAACTTTGCAAATACTTTTTGCACCGTTAAATCGTCGACCAACTTTAAACGCGTGATATACGTGTGAAAATAAGAAGAAAGTGCGGTGCTTTCATTTTACTTGCTTACTTTAAATTAACTTTACTTAAAAAAATAAAATTCATCAACTTTGGAAATATTTGTTGCGCCATTAAATCTTCTCCGAACTTAAAACGCAGGGCTGTTCGAAAACAAATGTATTCCATAATTCTGTTCACACTTAAAAAAAAATAATAATAACGATAACAATAATATGTTAACAAAATCGCTTAACCAAGTGTTGCTTACACCACAAGACTTCTCAAATGGTCGTAAGTTTTGTGTCGAAAGACAAAAACTATTGTTTATTGAGATCAATAAATAAGCTCATATTTCAAAATCTTCTTGAATTTTTTAAATGCAAAAACATTTGTGGAACCCCCTATGCATTTAACACATTGATGCTCAATGGAGGAATTACATTATAAAGCACTGTTTTACATAACTAACCTCACTACAATCGAAATATTTATCTGAAAGTGTGCATTGCTTTCCAACTGAGTGTATATAAATTCACTGTCCGCGAATGCTACATATTTATACAATTTTAAATATCAGGTTGTAACGAAAGTATCCCGCCACAGCTAATATGGTCTGTGCAAACAGTTCGCGTTGACGAATTTGCTCATATTTTCTCAAACGATTTTTGGCATTTGAAAGAAAGAGATTTGCTTTATAACACTGTGTTGTGAAATATGTAAAACAAATGCCGTTATTATGAAATACAAGGTATCTGAAATGGAACTATCATGCAACCAGATTAAAATCATCATTTACTTCCAGTTCTGTTTCAAAAAGTCTGCAACAGAATGTCACCAAATAAAGTGTACAGCTTTAGGTATGACACTATGAAGGTTTGGTGGAATGGTGGTTATATATGAAATTACAGTTAATTATGTATATATTATAATTAAGAATATGTAATGGTGATTTGGCGGAAAACTTTTGTTACAACATAATACAATCAAAAACAGTTGTAATTTTGGTTGAAAAATGTTTAAAATAGTTTAATTTTACTACGCCTCTTATACAAAATACTCAGATACTTTACTACCTTGTTTATTTAACTATTCATCATGAACTAAGCTCTAAAGAAGGTCAATAGAACCATAAAAAAATATTTTTATTTCAGCAGTAATTTAACTAAGGATCTCTTAACCGTAACTTCAAATTGTACTATTAGTATATTGAACTTAATATTAAAGAAATTCATGCAAGGAATAAAAGATTTTTTTTACATACAATACTAAAATGCTTTCAAGACATCATTAAAAGATTTATAATCACACATCAATTTAATTTTAATTACATATTTTCAATATTCTTCTTAAAATTTTGGAGTGCCAAAAATGTGAATACCGGTTAAATGTTATAATGTACGACTTTGTTGAAACTAAGTCTTCCTTTGGTGATTTATAATGCCATTTTAGGCTTGAATTACCTACTCTGAAGCAAGCTAAATGCTTCTATTCATTTGTCTTCTCTGTTGCCAGACGAGTTCTTATGATTTTTGTAATTAAGTATACTACTTCATAGATATGTAGAATAAGGTATAAATAGCCGTGACTATGACGGATAATATAATCAGACATAGATTTACTTTGATCTTACATGTTAATTTATGCGTTTTCAATTTAATATTTGATAAAGAGAATACAAGATGTTAACAAAATGCATACACACATGCGTTTACTATATAGGATGACTGCACTAGTCATTGACCAATTCTACCCTAATTTATCAGTTAATGAGTTCATAGTCAGTAAACTCTTGTACATACGGTTTTTACTACTTGTTTTACTACTTATACAACAATTGAGACGTTTAATCAACTTCAAATCACTATTAATTAACTAATAGCAGTAGGTGGTTTATTACTAGCGAAACTTGATTTAATACACTTAATACAGAATTACGAGTTAACATAAAAACACATAAGAATGTACTAAGTACAGTTTTATTCAGTTTAAAAGATAAAAACAATTCTCATTTGAGCCTAAGTTGGCGGCGAAGACTGAAGAAAAGGGGAGATAAGAAAACCAACATTATTCTTGGTGGATAGATTATTGGTTCTGTTACCCAATAGAAAGTTTTTCTTAAATTATATTCAATAATTAATATGCATAAAATAATAATGGACTAATAGAAATTCCTCAAACTTGTGGGCTATTTTACAGGGCAGGTACTTAAAAAATATATATATACATTTTCTACACTGAAAACATTATGTACTCGAAAACGGATCTTAATATTATAAAGTTAAACCAGAATAAATTAAAATAAATTATCTACTAATTAGGGTTTAATCTAGGAAAAAGGCATTTTTAGCTTTTTGGCTAATTGCAGCTAATAACTTCTAGCCAAATAAAAATAGCTTTAGCCAAGGAAAAGAAAAGTTTTATTTATACAAAATTTCTATATACATGAGTATTATTTTTAGTTATGCAATATACAAAGAAATACATCACTCTGTAAGATTGACCCTTCGAGATTTGGCTGTATACCACATAGCAAATGCTTTTTTAATGGAAATTTTTTTCAAAATTCCCCTTCCAAATTATTCATCATTAAGTTACTTAAATTCTTGATTGTCAGTTTGTTTCTCAAGTCAGTTTTTGTTATATTCATGAGACTGAATCCCCCTTCACAGTCTGCTGTAGACAACAAAAGTGATGCTACAAATTCATACAAAGAAGTCACATTGGGAAACATGCCAGTAATGCCATTTTTATGGAAAAAAATACAATAAGCTAGTTTAATTTCTTTACACGTTGTAGCCAGAACCCGCATAAATTCAAGTCTGAAAAGTTTATACGACATGCATCTGGCACATTGATGATTCAAAGATAGTGCACATATCCCATGCTTATACAAACTGCGATTTTCGTTTTCGCCATATGCTGGAGTCGTGTCTGATGCAAATGACGTCACACTGTTTGAAGACGCTTGCATAGAGAGCATGAGACAAATTTTGAAGTGTTGCCGCAGAGCGGATGCAATATGATATTTTTGTTTTTTTCGCAACGGCAGCAGGTTTACGAAATGCGGAACAACAAAATGGGAATGATATAGCATATTTGTTTGGCTGTCTCTATTTGGCTAATTCACTAAATGCTTTGGGGGTAAAAAGCACTTGCAGTTAGCTTTTTGGCTATTTGGCTAGCTCTAGATTAAACCCTACTAATATATTTTATATCAAGAATATTGTTTTTATCCATTGATTGCGGCAATTAGCTAATTTAGAAAATTGAGACAGCTCGTCATTTTCTAACTTTTCTTTCTCTGAGAGGATCTTTATATCGACACTTTTCAATAGCTGACGAGTCGAAATTTTTTCCGTGAGATTAACTGATCATAATTTCAATGTAAGTATAATTCTGATTTAAAAAGTAATTTATTATAATTGTGGTGTAGTATTCTTAAAAATAACTTAATTCTAAAACTGGAATCAATGCAATCGTTTCCCTGGCACATATGATGTGTCTAAAAAGTTTAGTAAATATTATCATAAAATATAAATATCAGAAATAGCAAGCAAATTCAATTAATCAGCTTTGAAAGTAATCTCTATTAACCATAATATACTTCTGTCAGCTATTATAAATGTTCTAGGAGCTGGCATGAAAAGCCTGTTAAGGAATTTATCTCAAAACTGGTGTCGTACGTTGTTGGGCAAACGAAATATACGCAAAATTTGTTTCATAATAGGTTATCAGGCAGTAATGTTGTGTAACAATCCCTCCAATGAACTTCTTTAGTATTCGTTTTGGCCGGAGAGAGACGATTGAAATATTTACCTGATGTGAGGGAATCGATAGCTACCTCTTTCAAGAAGAATCAGGAAAAAGAAACGACACAAAGAGCTTGATCGCAAAAGTGATAGTAACAATGCCCTTACATTTTGTGTTTTTCACAACTTGAGTTCTTCAGTAAACTTCGGCTAATTTTCTCTGACTTCTTCTAAAACTTTCGCTCTGACGCCTTTCTATATGGATCTACCAAGACTGCAAGGGGGAGAAATCATAGAAAATCTATCAGAGGTCAAGTGATGATAGCAGATCTCATGTTTTCATTAAGCTTGGCGTTCTACGAGTCGATAGCTGACCACAACATACCAGATCCTGAATAGTTCACCACACCCCCCCCCCTTCAAAAATCGTTTAAACCAGTCATGCTTATGTCTTGCATTTCACTTACCAGTATTTGATGCTTTTATCCTAACGATTTCTCCCATTTGTCGCAAAATTTTGCGTTATAGTTAATCCTCTGTACTTTCATACGAACTTTCATATTCACTGCGGTTTATTGCCGCAGCGGATTCACTTTGAAGTCGACTTATTTTCCACAGTAGGTAAAAGTTTGAAAATCCCCCCCCCCCACGCCCTTTGGGTCTACTATCGCGTCTCCTGGAATATATCCTCCCTCCTATCTTTGAAATACCGTTTGCAGAAATGTGTTATTGTGCACAGTGACTGTACAGAAAAGGACTAATACAATGTAGCAATTTCATAAATTTCACTTAATTTTTTCTATATGAGGGCAAAAACATATTGATATACCATCGTATGTTTAATGTCTGCATGTTAATTGTTTAAAATAGATAAACACGATACTTCCAAGCCTGCTGCATAAACAGTTTCTGTAGCAGATTTGTTTGTTGATAGTAAAAATGGTTGCATGGCGCCTTCTGATTTCTAGAAGCTTTTAAATGTTCGAGGACTACCACACCAGATCGCTTCTCTACATTTTATGTAATTTCCATAATGTGCCCCAAATTTAGAAAAAGATATGCAATTTGCGTTGGAAATTATGCTGGAAAAGCTTCGATGCAGATTCTGGACAGTCGTGTTTTCAAATTACTAATCCGAATTCCGAAAGGTTTTGTTTTTCATAAAATCAAATGTATTACAAATTATATCTAAGCAAACCCTTCACGTAGAAAAAATATACATTACAAAGCTATTGACAGATCTTGCAGTCAGATGTAGTAAAGTACATATGGATGTTCTATATATATTACGGATAACATAATTAGAAAATACATATTCAGTCATAAATTAAATTCAGGGACATACACCGTTTTCAAACATAGAACTGCTCTTTTTTTAATTCAAATTTTGAAATTTGGTAAATAAACATGAACATTCTTAATTAACGCAGGTATGTAATACTTTCAAATGTTTTGATATTTCCTTTTTAAATCTAAATGCAGAAATAGTAGGATTTTTTTTCGTAAGGTATACTTTAAGTTTCATTATTTCTCTTTGTTTCCTCAGTGTTAATTTTATTCTTCACATGTTAATCGTAAAATAGAAAAGACGTTTGAGCACAGAAATATTGTTCTTTAAGATCTCGTCTGGCATGCATTTTCATTGGACAAAATGTTTTACCTCTTTGAGATGATATTTAATGGAGAAATATATATTTTTTAAATAAAGAAAACATTTCAATTAATTATGAAATGCTAAAAAAATATCTAAGCTTTCAAGCATCATTATATGAAAATATGATATAAATATTTCTTTAAAGGAACAAATTATTATATTTCTCCATGAGATACTTCTCCGTGTCTAGCTAGTCTGTTATGTGTTTTATGAAATTATTTGTTTATATGAAGTGTTCCATGCAATTCACAACTTCAATTTTCTCTTGCACAAATTATCATGATGTTGTCAATATGTGTGAGTGTGGTTATTTTTACTTTTATAATTTTGATACAATGTTGATGGTGACTTTTTGAATGAATGGTCAAGGTCTGGGAACAAATATATGGTGGCTCTGAAATGGTTCATTTGTGATTGACGATTAAAGGATGATTGCATTTTAAATTAAATAAATGTTTAATTACACCTAATGCTTTTAATATACAGCTTTAATTTAACGATAACAAGAAATACAGGTTTTGTTGACAAATTCATAATCTGCAATTTACATCCCGATAGTGCATTTGAAATAAAAAACAAACTTTTTAAAAGGTAAATTGTCTATAAATTCTACTATATTGTGCCAACAATGATAGCACAGGTTACTCTCGTAGCTATATTGATCTTGATTCTTGGTAGTTATGTTAAGATTGAGACATATCAGTGTATTCAGACATGTATTTTAAGAACACAAAAGACATAAATATGTTAGCAGCGAGAGTTAATTTCTTGGTGCTATATTGGAGTACTTATGTCTGGTGGAAAAAGGAAGCAATGAACAATTTTTAAATTTTGCTTTAAACTGGGCAAATCAACCACAGATAGTTTTGAACATGGTACGGCAAGCTTACGGGATAAAGCAATTCATTTTATGTAACATTTAGAATGGCCCAGACATTTTAAATTTAAAAGAATATCCCTTGAAAGTGTCGAACTATCTGGAAATTTTAAATGAATTTTTTTGAGAAGCACATGTACTTCAAGTGTGGATACATAGGACCTAAAACTTTCGTGCCTAAAAAGATTGCGCTTTTTTAAGTAATATTATTTCACTTATCTTTGACACTTAAAATATTACGTTTGACACATTATCCCGATGCACGCTTGTTCAAAGTATCTATGGCCATTTGCTTTGTTTAATCAAAAACGACCGTTATTTCGTCTTATTTTTATATGATGTAATTGCAGACTACAATATCTGCATACGACTATGAAGACTCTAGATGACGACAATTCAATGTAATGTTACATTGTAAGTTATTCAGGATTATTTTACATTGTAAGTTTCAACATTTCCCGTAAGACAATTTCTTCCTTGTTTATTATACCAATTTTCTTAAATAATTCATTTTATAATCTTATCTTAAATAATTTAAAATTCATTAATAATGAACTCTAGTTGCTAGCACAGCATTGTGCTGTTATTTCATTGGCCAATACGGAATTATTCCGAATTATTTTTAATACGACCTTGTTTATTATTCTTATTATACCATTATAAAGTATATTGCATTCGAAGATTTCGAGTGAAAGTCATATAATTCTTTTTTCAAAACATACTATTAAAATAAGTTCTACGTAACTCTTATAGATTTTGAATATGCGTAAAATGTCCATGTAGAATTTTAAGCAGCTTAGATTTTGAAATTGATGTTTCTTGTCGCAATGCTAATATCTTTGTTAACGGCGTTAACATAGATATTTGGCATTGTAGATAGTTTAGTTGTAAAAAATCTGACATTAATATTTTTCAAGAGAAAACTCATTAGATATAGCTTATCTTAAATAACAATTAAAGAATCAAGATTTAGTATTAAAAGATAAAACAGACATGTGCATATTCCGTACTTAAATTCCAGATTTATATAATAAGCAAACGCATTTTTATTTTTTAAATAACTAAACTGTAAATAATTTTTTAGAATTTTTTATAGAAATAAATACATTGCTTTAAAAAAATAATGTTCAAGTAACTTTCCTTTAAAATAATAACAATTTTTAAAACTTTACTTTAAAAAACGTGAAGAAATCAAATTTATATTTTCTTTAACTATTAATTTGTTTTGTATTTTTATAAACGAAACCAATTGCAAAATAAAACAACAATTACGAGTATAAAAATAAAAATAAATGTTCTGAAAAATTGCAAATGACACCATTGAACGGAGCTACCAATTTTTTACATTTTTCATCCTATTTATGTATGATTCTGTACAAAAACAATAATGTGTATTCTGTTTCTAGTGTGCAGACAAACATTTTTCTTTCTACCGATACGAATCAAAATACAGTTAGTTTATATCTATGTTTTTATATTTGTTTATGATACTGTAAATACGTTTTTATAACTGTTTTGATATGTTTCTGTGATGGAATAAAAATGAAAATATAATTGCAAGTCTTTATTTCACTTTATTTAACGAATATAGTTAAATTTCACACATAATTAACTAACATATGCGATAATATACAGTGAACATTTTAATATCTGTATATGAATGTTATACTTCTCAATATCAAAGTAATCTGTGATAATGAACACTTGACATATCATTTCCAACCAGTAATTAATTCGTAGAATATTTATTCGGCAATAGTACATGGCAAATATGTCCCAATAATGAAATCATTGAAACATTTTCCCATTCACTCAAGAAGAGACTGCTTCCTTATAAATAACTTTATTGGTATTCACATTATCAGGAAACAATTCCACGAGTAATCCAGTTCGGAATTCATATCAATGCTGTATGAAGCCATCGCCAATAGAGCGAAAGTAAGCATTAGAACTACACCATTTTAAATATATCCCCACCAGATGACAAGGTTTTTGTTAGCAGTCGAAATAACATACCATTTCTGAGATTCACCGACTTCTGACAGTTTTTCGAGGAGCCTGGGGCCAATGTCCCACATCCCGGAGAGTAATACTATGGAAGTACTAACAGAAACTGAATCATGGCAGTACTGGGGGGAAAACTTAAAATTTAGTGTGGGGGGGAAAACAAACAAGCAATTCCTGAGCTCAAATAAAAAATAAATAAAAAGAAAAATGCTAAGATTACTAGAAATTAAAAGACAATTAAAAAATTATAAATTAAGCTGGAACAACTACCCGAGAGGCAATGTCCCCTACGCTCGATCCAACGCGGAGCCCTAAGCAACCAACGAAGGACAAAGCTACTAGACCCCACCCATCGTGGCCTTGAAAAAGGCCTTTTGCATGCCTGGCTCCGCCTGGATTAGGAGAACTGTACTCAGCGGTAACTGAGGGGTAAATGACAAAAACCCGACGACGATACGAAGAACTTTTACCGAGGAGCCCGGGATCTATGTCCCACATCCTCAGAGACATAGCAGCTTTGGTAAATAACACGGAAAGGCGTCGTAACATGACCGAAGGAATGAAGTGCAAGGCCGATTTCCCATTGGTTGGATCCGAAGCTCCTCCCTTTGGTTGTCGAAACTTACATGGCAAGCTGGAGCGATGGCAGGCAGAAACAAAAAAAGGCCCTTACAGGTCCATATATTTTTACAATTTAATTCAACAATTTACTTTATAATTTACTAAAAATACACAATGCAAACACTTAAAAAATGATCTATTTACAAAATAATTACAAATATTTACATACTTTACAAATTTTCCTAACGCAAAACTTAAGCATGATGAATCTTAGAGATTTCATCCATAAAAGTTAAGATCTTTTTTTCAACATCTTGTTTAATGATATTATTAAGTAAAGTTTCGTGTTTATCTACTAATTAGGTGAGCAATTTCTAGGTATCAATTTCTCGGCAAGGTTAGGTATCTGCAATCTAACGTAAGAGTTTATCTTTAGCTCAGTCTTAATTTTTTCAAGAGTGTCTACAATTTTTAAGAAACTGCTATTGAATTCTTGAATCTGGTAAAGTTGTAACGGATCCGGTGGCGCCCTATTTGGCTCCATTTGTGAAGTACTAACTTTTTTAGGGACAGTTTTTGGTTTTTCAGTTTTATCTTTAGATTGAATATTTTGGGTGATTTCTGCGTAGGATTTTCGAAATTTAGGTTTTATTGGAAATTTTTCACCCCCTTAAAAGAGGCCGGATGCTGCAACCCGCAGTTTTAATAGACCGGCGGCGGTTTATCAATTTTATTAACATTATCCTCAGTAGTTGGAACTTTTCTTGGGCATTCGGGACTTTTATGCGCCCCCCCCCCCATCCTAAACATTTCTGGTCCATAAAGCAGTATGTGATAATGTGGCAAAACCCTTGGCAATTCCAGCATTGCACTGCTTTATGGGGAGCCCTATAATTTTCAGTATCAATTCTAATTTTGAATAATTCCCTAAGATTAAGGATTTCTTTGGCTTTTTGGTTCCTTACAAGATGAATCAGAAAAATGGTGTAGAACTCGCTTATCAATCCTACTAACCATTTGGACTACATTAATTGGTTCATATCCTTTAATTTCTAACTCTTCATTAATATCTTCCGTTTTACAACTCTTAGGGAGTCCCCTGATTACAAACTTTAATAGCGTAATGGTGTCCGGTACTACGTAGAATTTATGATTCTTTTCTTTAAGATAATTTATAATTTTATTTTTTACATTAAGGTCATTCATTGGGAAAAATTTTAAGATCTTCTTGTACAATTTTAACATAAAATTTTGGGTCGCATTCTTTTTCCATTTTGGTTGCGAAATTTACGAAGTTTTGAATACTCTTAACAATAATGGCTTTTGGTGGTTTAGAATCATTTATTACCGTTTTTATTTCCTGCGTTTTAGGTTGGTTAACTTCATTACAAGTTAATTTAGAATATGCCTCAATATTTTCCTCGAAATATTCTATTTTGGAGGTCGTAACAACTGAATCTGCGGTCTCCGATTCCCCGTATTCGGATTGGCTTTCTCCATTATGGTCTATACTTTCTGACTGGCTGTCGCCTTCTTGTTCAATTTTGAAATTTACATCGTCGTTACTGGTCTTTAGCTTTTTACAGCTCGGTACAACTAAAACAGTTGAGATAGTTGCCTTATTTTCATTCGATTTATTTGATTTTTTAACTTTTCTAACTCTGATTTTAGTAGGATTAAGGTAGTGCAGTGGACCGCCTTTACTCATTTTTTGACTCATCGTTTTCGCAGTTTGCCACATCTGGCCAAAAGTTTTTTGAAAATAAAAATTATTGTAAGTTCCATTACCGTCAAAATTAGCTAGAACCTCATCCTCAATATTTGACATAGATTCAATATTTTTGTCTATCAAAAATTGATCTAGATCGCTACCCTCTGGGATAGAATCCGGGTTTTCTTTAAACCAAACACTGCTATCGCTATTTGAGCATAAAGCCATATTACCATCGGATGATGTCCCGGGCATCTGGTTGCTGGAGTCCATAGTTGGATCAGGCATCGAAATTGCTTCGTCACCGACCGGCTTGCTACTGGCATATATGGCCGTGACAACGGCCTTTCACTTTACCAGGTACGGTGATTAGCACTGCAAAGAGGATGTCATGACAGGAGCTGACACACTCGCTCTCCGAGCCAAAAACCCGATCTGACGCTGGGTATTTATTGATGCAGGGAGAAATGGGAGGAGCTCTAACAAGGACGAAATTTTATTGGC
Organism: Maratus speciosus; assembly: GCA_963932465.1. Lineage (NCBI taxonomy): Eukaryota > Metazoa > Arthropoda > Arachnida > Araneae > Salticidae > Maratus > Maratus speciosus. Next base: position 382,841,406 of record OZ010789.1, read on the forward strand.
TGAGAGAAGTTAAACGTGGAAGCTTATGAGTTTGTTGAGCAGAGTCAAGGCATAAACTAAGATTTAAAATTACCGAAGTGCTATTAAATATTAAGAAAGATTAAAAATAAAAAAATTAATTTAATTTATGCAGAGTATCTAAAATCATACCTAACTTCGGTCTTTTTCTGTTATGGATGTCAAATATATCGTACACTGGGAGTGAGTTAAGAGCACTGTTTTCAGAGTTTTCCAAAGAGAGATGAAAGTTAATATTTAAATCTTGAAAGTGTGTATTTAATCTGGGGCAATCAATTTCTTTATAAAGATGAAAATTTCGAACATAATATGGCACATCAAATATAAGTCTAATGGTAGAATTTTGAGATTGTATTAGGAGTTTCATATGTGGCTGTAGGCAGCGTAGCTCCAAATTTGACATCCATAAGTCAGAATCGGTCTTAAAAAAGAGTTGTAAAGGAGCAATTTATTTTTAATAGACATGCCATTGTTTCGAGCTAATAAGGGATAAATTAAGTTTTTAGCTGCTCGAAATTTATTACGCGCGTAGTGGATGTGGTGTCTGAAGGTGAGATTTTTGTCAAGAATAATTCCCAAATATTTACAAGTGCTTGACCATGGCAAATCTGTATTATTAAAGTTAATTTTATATTTATTAAGGTTATTTTCCGTTAATTTACAAAAGAGGATGGCTTGTGTTTTATTAACATTAATTTTAATTCGCCATTTTTGGAACCAATTTGAAAGCATTTTTAGATGGCAAGAGATTTAATTAATAGCAAATTTACGATTACGATAAACAGCAAAAACCCAAGTATCCTCCGCCAATTTTGCCAATTGAGTAATGGGATGGTGGGGCATGTCATTAATAAAGAGATTAAAAAGGATTCCTGAAATTCAGGATCCTTGAGGAATTCCAAAAGGGGCAAAGAGGTTCCTAAAACGTTTACCATTTACACGTACATAAAAATTTCTGTCAAGTAGATAGTAGTAAATTAGTTTAATTAAATAGGGAGAGGGGAGTTGTAATTAATTAATTTGAAAATAAGGCCCAGAATCCAAACTTTGTCAAACGCTTTTTCAATATCAAGGAAGACTGCGGCTGCATAAATTTTAGTGATTTTGGCTGTTGTAATATGGTCCACCAGTCTATAAACCTGACGAGGAGCCGATAGCTCCTCTCTGAAGCCGAATTAAACAGGTGACATTAAGTTATTATTATTAATAGGGTTATTAAGATTTTTTGTAATAAAGGCTTCGGCAAGTTTACATAGGGAATTGAGAAGGGAAATGGGGCGACAGCTGGTGGGGTTATCAGGTGGCTTGGAACTTTTAAGGATATGAGCAATTAATGCAGTCTTCCAGTACAGTGGGAAATATGAAATTTTAAAAAGACTTAATGAGAAGGGTGATTTTTGGAATATAGGAGTAAGGGAGTTTCTTAAGCACTTCATTAGTAATCTTGCTGACCCCTGGGGATATTTTATTCTTAAGTTTACTGATTTCTTAGATGACGTCAGCATGGGTGATCGAAAGAGTGGATGGGGGGATGGGGTTGCTTAAGAAATCTCTGATGGTCTCGTTTACATCTCTCTCAGTTTCAAAATTTACAATTGGGTTTCCTGTGAACTGCAATTCCAGGCTGCTGGCAATGGCGTCTGCTTTTTCTTCGTCATTGTACGCGCAGTTATTTGAATTTGGAATATTAATGGGGGGCATTTTAGTGACAGAGCCCTTAAACCTCTTGGCTGCCTTCCATATGCTGGCGCCCTCTGGTGAGAGTGATTGTAGATACAGACTCCAGCTATCTTGGCGTAGTCGATGGAGAAGATTTTTAAGTTCTTGTTGTACATGATTATTTTGTCCGACATTCTGCGCATACGTTGCCAAATTTTCCGAGCGCGATTTTTATTTGTGGTTAATCTGCGGACATGGGGATCTAATCTGTAAAATTCGTTGTCATAAATCTGGATAGTAGCACGATCAACAGCGCCCTTAATTTCACTAATGATATTTTCAGTTAGGGTTTCAATGTTGTTAGTGCTATTGATCTCGGGCAGAAGGGGGGGAGGGGGTTCATTAATGATATTTTGGAACCGAGTCCAAATGATTCTGTTGATGATTTTAGGAGGGGGGGGGTGGAATTTTGACTTGAATTTTGAGATTAATCGGGTTGTGATCAGAACTCAGTTCCGGTAAAGATTGCATGATTTTGACATAATTAAAACCGTTACAAAGTCCGAAATCAATAGTGCTACTACTGTTGTTAGAAAATCTGGTTGGAGTAGCCGGGAAAACAGTGTCCGCAGTTGTATTTTGAAGAAAATTGTAGATTCTATTGCCATATGCGTTGCTGTGGTTGCAGTTCCAGGAAGGATGATGGGCTTTGAAGTAACCAATCAGAAATGTGTTAGCGTCATGACGGAGGAGGAAGTGAATAAGATCACCGCCCCCTGAATACTAGGCCTGGGCGCAGAAACAAAAATGACACAAAAATGGCGGCTGCCGAAGGCGGATTGTTTTTAGCGTAGGCACGGTCCCTTAAATGTAGATACCAGAATTTTATAAAAGATTTCTCTGCCTTGTTTATTCTCAGAAAAATGAAGCGGAAAAAACTGAAAAAAATTATTGTTAGGAATATTTAAAGGACCGTACACACGCTGAAAAAAATCCGCTTTCGGCAGCCGCCAGTTTTGTGTCAGCGCTCAGGCCTAGTATTCAGGGGGCGTTGACTAAGATCATCCATGACGTCACTCGCCCTCTCATTCACAGGGCAATAAACTGAGAAAAAAAGTAAGTACCGGGGAGGCAGGAATTTTTAAAGTAACACCTGTTGCGTTGACGATGTTTGGAAGCCGGGCAGGGGTGGCAGGGTAAAAAATTAGACTATTTTTAATGCAAACAGCCGTGCCCCTAATAAGTCGCGAGCTGTTGCGGTCGTTAAAATGATTACGAAAGATGTGGTAATTTGGAATTTTGAAAGAGATGACAGGTCATAGTTTTGTTTCTTGGAATAAAAGAATACCGGAGTTATGCTCCTTTACAAACGCCCTGAGCTCAAAAATATTCCCTATATTGCCATCACAATTCCACGAAAAAATATTCAAACATCCTGTGGACCCCATTAACGGGCCAGATTTTGTGGTTGATCGAAGGCTGTTATTAGTATGGACAATTTAGACATAGGGTTGTTGGCTGCTATTATTTTCTGCAATATGTTTTGGTATTTTATTATAAGTTGGAAATTTTGGACTTGAAATTGTTGTGCTATTTGATCCATGACATTTTTTAAGGTGCTGAAGTTAAAACTATCATCAGAAGGGGGTTGGGGATGGGTGCCTTGGGTTGAGGTCTGCGTGGGTGCTGGTTTTGGAACTGCTGCGAATGCGTAAGAGAAATTAGGGTTGATGGGGGTTGTTTTGAAAGTGTGTCTGTTAATTTTAGGAAATTTTTCACAGCCGCGGTAAGATGCTGCATGATTTTGGGATATCGAATAATAATTTTAATAAAAATGAAAAATTGTATTAAGAAACATAAATATCAAATGTCTCAAAATATGAAAGAATAAAATGGATTAGAGTTTTTTACAAAAAAGTGCTTTAACTATTTAAGTTTTTTATAATAAGAAATAAAACAACGCGCTAATTTAAAGGCATAGGATTAAAATATAATTAAGATTTAAGATTTTATTAAAAGACAGGGGACAAACGGTAGATATTGTAAGAATTTGGAATAATTTAATTAAAGTAAAAATAGTGGAATTTTTTTATTATTACATTATATTAGGATTAAACGTATTAAATATATGTAATTTATACTAAATTATTTTATGTTTTAATTTAATTATCTCAAATATCTTGGTAAGTGAATAGAAAAATATCTATCTTTACCAAATTGTTTGCCATTAAAGTAATTAATGTAAATTAATTAATTTATATCTTTTTAATAGTCATTATATTGATGTTGTCTTGATTAATAAGCTTAACTATACTTACAACTTAACTATACATGTTTTGCACCATAAACTTTACCTAACAAATTTTAATTTACGGTACATGAAACAAGTACCGCATAAAAACACTGCACATTTTATTAAATAAAAACTTTCTGTTTGAAAACTTGTTTATTTGCTTTTGGATCAAATTGACACAGTTTCACAGAAGGATACAGTAATTATAGTAACTGTGATATCGACAAACGTCTGCTAACAGACGATAATGTATTCAAATGTTTTTATGACTGTGTAAAATAAATATCCCACCACTTACCTTTAAAAATATACTTACCCATACACTAACATGTATAATATACACTTATTTATAATATATAATTACTTTGCTTTAATTTCACTCACCATTGAAAATAGATACTCATATTCTAAAGCATTCCAATCTATACCATTAAATGCTGTGCGACGTATGTATGTATGTATGTTTATCAAAGGCAAAGCTGAGAAATTCCAGCGACTTTGAAGAAGCCTGATGTCTTAGAATTTTTTTTATGCTTTACGGAAGTGATTTCAGTCATCCGTTTCCTGAAATTCGAAATATGTTTAGCGACAAAGTCTGCATCTTTCAATGTGGACTTCTCTCAAAGTATTTCTCATAAGAGCGAAAAAGAAGAATTTATATAAAAAAATATTTACAAATAAACAGAATGGGCATCATAAAAGCTGGATATAAAAATGGATAGTTTTATATCAGGGTTGTATAAATTAAACCCTTCTTGGAAGGCGTCGCATATCATGCCACGAGGACAAAATTGTATCGTTGAAAGTGAATTTGTCTCTATTTAAAAGTCGCGTTACATTTCTCAATTGTTTTTTATTTTTCTTCGCATTTCTGAATACTGATAAGACATGGTATAACTATAGTCTTACTATCATATTTTTAAGTCCAACTATGTTTGTTTGTATTTTCTGTAATATCAGCTTTCGTTAGTTACTTCTGAATGTCAAAATGCCTTTTAATATAAATTCAGAGAGCGAGTGCCAACATATTCTTAAAAATTATTCATATAATTATTTTGATTAATGCTACTTTTGATTGGAAACATTTTATAAAATTCAACAAAAAAAAAACTTATTTTTAAATTTTTTAAAAAATGCATGTATTACTTTTATTTTTAGTCTACAAGATTACTGTAAAAAAGCGAATGTGTGAGAAATAAAATTGGAATTGCATCCCTAGAAGGTCAAATTGTCTCTCCCCTCCCGGTGGGGCGTACGTCCCACATTGGAAATCACTGCTTTATCTATTGTTATTATCAGGAAAGTATATATTCTTGAATGCAGGCAGTGAATTCAATGTATCTCAATCAGAAGATGATTGTTCTGATTTATCTAGTGATAATATTTATTTAGAGTCTACTGAATCGGAAGACGTTGATATGAGCTCAGTAAGGATGTGGGTATAAAAAAAAACAGTGTGCTCTTCTCCTCTTCGTTTCTATTTTATAGAAAACGTTAACAGAATAAATTTGATAAATATAATATAAGGCTATTTTTTTTTATTTAAAACTTGGGTGTATTGCAGGTAAAGTTGGAGATCAGCTAATTGGATATTGCATGTACGAAAACATCAGTAGTAGGTAAAGGAAAAAACAGGTTATTGATAAAAAATATTTTGACTTTCGAATTCATAATAGAACATATATTAATTTTCAGCAATACAAAAATGCTCTTTTTTGGATCGGGAATTCGAAAAAAAATTCCCACCAAAAAAAGGCTAAATAATAAAAATAAACTTAAGAAATATGTAATTTTCAAGTAATGTTTGAAAAACGTTAAGCATTTTGTTATACTAAGGTATTCATGAAACATATGCCCTCACTTAAACTACAAAAAATTGAAATGTTTGCTTCTTTCCGAATTTTTAAGGTGCAATATTACCAAGGTTTAAATTTAGACTTATATCTGTACCTTTTTATTCGAAACGTAACTTGAAATGGAAAATTCTAATAAAATAGATAATGTGTTTTTTATAAAAAACCCTCTTCTATTAAGACTTAAATATAGATACCAAATAACTAAATATATTTTTATTTCTGAAAATTTGATTGTGCATCTACATAATAGAGAATGTCTTAAATATTCAAATGAGATATGATCTAGCGTTCGTGTATATGCAAAATCAATATACTTCTGAATAAAGCAGAATAAATGAATTGATTTGTTTCCTAGATTTTTTACATAAGCATGCTTTTAAATGTTTGGAATTTGTATATGCAGTGAACCTCCTCATTACTAAATGCTTTGTATAATCTTTAAAAAGTAAAATGACCACTGATTTAAGGAATTTTTAAAAAGGAAATTACTAAGACAAATTTTAATATTAAAATATAAAGTGTTAAACATATTTGTTTATAATATTCATATTATTGTTCATTCAGTCACTCACTTTGTGAGTAAAACATGTACAAAGCAACTTTCCAGTAAATCAAGAAATAAATATTATTCTTAGAATGTTCATTTAAATGCATTTTTACATATTTAATTTTACTTACTTTCTATTGCCTTTTTTTGTTCAATTAACCACAGATTAAAATGCTGTGGTAGATTCAGTTATATTAGTTATAAAAGTACATTTAGTGCAATTTTAAATAAACAGTTATAACAGACTTCTTCAAAGTATTAATTGCCTGATTAAATATTTGCTTGTTAACCCTCTATGCCCCACGATACTTTAAAGTACCATTAAAATAATGTGTTACAAAATTCATTTAATACACGATTAGTAGTAATACAGTTTAGAATGGGTTATAGATACTTTACTTTATCTTTTCCAAAAGCATTATTGGTAGCCCAAAGTAAAAGCATTTTTAAAATGGTGATTTCTTTTTCATCTGCTTCTTTTCAGCTTTCTTGATGTTGAAAGATTGTGGGGGGAAGTTTGAGTTCGGAAATATTTCTATATTTCTACTGTAAAAGCATTATACAGTAAAACCTCCCTAAAGAGACCACGTTCCGTTAGAGTAAAAACTGGTCGATGAGAGAGGTGGTCTCTTAATGGGGGTTATGTTAAAATCTAGATTTTAATTGTTGAAGAAAAGTAACAATTAATGCTACTAAAATTTTTAAAATATTTACATTAAAATCACAGACAATACATTAAACAATTAAAATTATTACATAAAAACACTAAAAACATATTAAAAATTAGGACGTTTCGGATCATCACGATCCCTCCTCAGCCAATTATAAACGTTAAGTCAATACTACCAACAGTTACAAGAAAAACACAACAGAAAGTCATCAATTTCAGGTTACAGTTAAAATAAAATAGAATACTCGGCCGGCACAGATGCAGCTTCGTTAATCGCTAAATCCTTGGTTTTAGTATGCCAGGCCTCTAAAAACACTCTCCCTGAGTAATTGTTGCAGCCGGATCTTATCACAAAAGCTTTATTAAAATCTGGAAAATGGTCGGTTGCAATAGTATGCTGAACGATCTTTGAATTCAAATTTTTACATCTAAATGCCTGTTTATGCTCTTTAAGCCGTATTTCAAGTGTCCTGCTAGATTCACCAATATAAACCGCTTCACACTGCTCACACGGAATTCCGTAAACGATGTCTTTAAACTGCAGGATGGAATATCTATGTTTAGAATTACATAACAGATTCGTAAGAGGATTTTGGGGAATGAAAGATGTATGAATACCAACTGATTTCAAATAATGCGAAATCTTTTCAGAAATGCAGCTATAATAAGGAATGCTTGCGTAAACATTTGATTTTGTACGCTGGAAAGGTGGAGGGGTATTCATGTCTGCACGGAAAATTTCTCTGAGAATTCGAAAGCACAATCTTAATGGGTAACCCTTTAGCTGTAAATCAATTAAGATTTTTTGTTTTTCTATGTTGAGAAGATCCTCAGTACTGCAATAACGCAAAGCTCTAGCAAACAAGGTTCTGATAACTGCAATTTTATGGGATTTGGGGGATTCTGAATTAAAATTTAAATACTGTCCAGTGAATGTTGGTTTTCTATAGACTGGTTACAAGGGTTTGAGAAGTGGAATCAGAACTTCTACGAATCAAAATATCTAAAAAGGGGAGCTGTTGGTCAGTTTCATACTCAATTGTAAATTGTATAGAATCACAAATTGAATTTGCATGCGTTAAAATAACTGGGAGGTCATGAAACTCAGCAACGAGGAAAACATCATCCACGTACCTACGCCAAAATTTAATTAAACAACCAGTAATATGAAAAATCTTTGTTTCTATATATTGCATAACGATTTCAGCAAGAATAACAGATAATGGTGACCCCATTGGAGTACCATTTATTTGCCTATAATACTTTTCATTAAAAATAAAGCAATTCGATGACATACAAAACTGAAAAAGTGTCAAAAATGATCTTTTATCAATAACAGAATTCAAATTTACATTGTCAACAGGCCAGATTTCATCAATAACTGTATAAGCATACTCAATAGGAATTGAAGTAAAAAGACTAACGACATCAAAAGAGGCCATCACACAAACGAGAGGGAACTCAAAATTTTTAAGGTCGTTAAGAAAAGTGAGGGGGGAATTCAAACTGTATGGAGAATTTAAAGATAATGGCTTTAAAAGGGACGAAAGATATTTTGAAAGATTATAGGCGGACGAACGCGTAAAATCAATAATCGTACGTAAAAGAATACCCTCTTTGTGAAATTTCGGTAGCCCATAAAAATTAGTGACAGTACCTGTATAACAACGAAGATATTTAGCAGTGGGTTCAGACAGTTTATTGGACTTGGATAACTCAGAAATCAAATTGTTAAGGTTTCTCTGTATTGCAGGCGTTTAGTCTTTATTAACAGGTAAATAAGTAAGAGTATTATTCAAAAGTTCCATTGATTTATCAATATAATCCACCTTATAATGTGGATTATATCATTCTTAATTTCTCATCAGTTGTAAGATAGTGATGATGGTTTGTAGAAGTTGTTGATAAGGTCATTCTTAATTTGTCATCAGAGTTAAATTAATTGCCTAAAAAGGCACAAAAGGTCTTAAACACTTAAAAGTTACCGGTATAAAAAAATTCTCAACTTAGTTTAGAAGCTTGATGAATAATGCGCTCTCCGCAATTATTTTTCTAATAAAACCGTCTTCAAGCGACCAGGAAAAAAACGGAATTTGTTTCGTTTTCTTCAAAGAAATGGGTCGCTCGTGGAGGGATCTCAACTGGGATGGTCTCTGAATGGAGGTAAAATTAGTATTCAGCCTATGGGAATGAATTTCTTTCCATGAAAAAATGGTCGTTCGGGGAGGTTGTCGCACAGAGAGGTTTCACTGTATTTGTCCATTTCCTAATTCTATAAAATACTAAAAAATTTCGAAAAAAAAAATGCAATTTAACAAATTACAACGACCATTTGGAAAATGATTTTTTCAAAGACTAAAATTTAAGACATAAAAAATCGCACGTAGTTGATCATACATTACGTACGCCATGAATTAAACATTAATAGTGTTATTAAACAAAAACATTATTTGCAGAACAAATTAAAAAAGAAAACAATTTATTTCCTACATTGTTCAAGCCCGAGAAGGGACATATATTAGGATGTTTCATTCAGTTAGCTCTACGTTTAATGTTACATTTTTGTAACAAATAAGTTAAACCAATTGAACATTAAAAGAAAAAATAAAATTCAAACAATATGATACATTAAACACCCTAAAAACTTGAGTTCCGCTCAAATGAAAGCGAAATAAATCTTAAGCTTTTTTTAAAGGTTTGTATTTTAGACGTGCCTTATGATTTAAGTACAATCATCATAAACATAATACAAAATCTGCAATACAAATATTTACAACTAATAAATGGAAAAAATCTAAGATTTATTTCTCTTTCATTTGAACGGAACTCAAGTTTTTAGGGTGTTTAATGTATCATATTGTTTGAATTTTATTTTTATTTTTTAATGTTCAATTGGTTTAACTTATTTGTTACAAAAATTTAACATTAAACGTAGAGCTAACTGAAGGAAACATCCTAATATATGTCCCTTCTCGGGCTTAAACAATGTAGGAAATAAATTGTTTTCTTTTTTAATTTGTTCTGCAAATTATGTTTTTGTTTAATATGTGAAGTTTTTTTAATAACTACTGCATTCAGGCAAACTCTCAGATGAACTCATTTCAAAATTAATGGAATGTACCATTATTAAGGTTTGATTATCGCATCACAATTTGTGGTATAATTTTCCAATGATTAATCCAAAATGGTTCATGAAAACAATAATACAGGTTGTCGTTGTTTGGACAAAAACTTCCAATCTGAGCATAAAAAATCAATATTTACTTAAATTTAGATACCCCCAATTTTTAACTTGGGAACGCTATGAATGCAAAAATAGTGTTATATCTTTAATATTAATATTTAACAACAGTATAGCTGTTATACACAAAGACATAAAAAAACCCGTCAGTTTTACTGAATTTTTTTTTACTGTTTTTTCTCGCAGGAAACGATGTAAGCGTAAAAGGAAATTGTTACCTAAGTTAAACTTCGGTATTTATTTTGCGGCAACACCAGTCGTTTCTGTGCCAGGCAAAAAAAAAATGACAAAAGACCTTGAGGGAAAATTTTAGATAAAAAATGCCATAGACATAACATTAAAAGTCCCCATCTTTTTAAAATTTACAAATAATGAATCCCATCAGTGGTGACGTCAAAGGCAACTCAATTCCGTGTATCAACCATAATTTGGATCCAAATAAACCACAGAGTTCAGAGACAGATAGGGAGGACACGTGATGGTTCAGCACGAAGCTAAAAATGAAATCTTGAAATCAATTAAAACCTGTCACAATTCGGTCAAAACAGTTGCGGGCAGTTTTGAAAACCTCTCTCATTCCAAATAATTCAGTCCTGGTTCCACGTCCTCGTCTTGTTTGGGCCGAATGATTTGAGCGATATCTGGCATCATATTGCAAGTTGTTTTGACGCATAGTGCATCTCTTATACACTCTGAACTTTCTGGGCTTGTTTGGATCCAATTTGCGGTTCATACGCGGATTAAGTTGCCTGTGACGTCACACTGATGGGGTCCGTTATTTTTTATTTCTTGTTGATACAAAACGAAATTGCCTTTAAACAATAAATATATTACGCATCGAAAATGTCCATGTGTAACACTGACATCATATTGACGATGTAACCGGCAAAATAAATTTCCCTTATTTGAAAATTTATTAACTTCAAAACGTCGGAAAAATTCAATTTTTACGCGGTCTTAAAATAATAGAAACAGTTCAGTAACTTATAGTCCCGCTTAAAAATCAGTATTGGTAAAATTTATTTACATTTTTTGACGTCATATTCACCTACTTTCTGTATTTACTCATATTATTGTTTCTTGTATTACTTTTATTTCCACTCTGACGCCATATTCATCTTATTTTTAATTCTTTAAAAAAATTATTTTAATTCCCTTTTTCACGTGGAAATTTTCAACTGAAAATTAATTGCTGGAGACAAAAATTTATCATGGCTTTTGAATTTCTTGCAACAATAAGAAATAATGTTAAATTTTATGGGAAAATGTCCCTTGATTCTCAATGAAAATAGCGAAATTTGTAATTATTAAGGGGACACGGTACCTTTTAAACTACTTTTTCGATTTTAAATAATACTGTAATATACTTAAATATAATGTCACTACAGATATGAGGTACTATAAAGCAAATATAATTTCATATAATTTTTTAAAAAAATCTTGTAGAACAGCATATTTAACTAAAATTTAAATTTAAAAAAAATTAAAAAAAAAATTTAAATCCCTACTACTTTTTTAAATATGAATATTTTTGCTTCAATTTTTTTTCCATATTCCTTAGATTATACTACATCAAACTGTGCATGGATTTTTAGATGTATGGGATATTACATTTAATATCAATCTTTTTCTCTTTTGTATAGTAAAAAATCAAGGAAAAATAATTGAAATTCTTAAAAAAAATAACTCTAACCTTGAATGTTAAATCCATGCACAATTTTATGTAGTATGTTTTTAGAATTATGGAAAAAAATTTTGAAGCAAAAATATTCATATTGAAAAAAGTAGTAGGGATTTAAAAACATTTTTTTAATTTTTTTAAAATTTAAATTTTAGTTAAATAGGTTAAATAGGCTGTTCTACAAGATTTTTTTTTTTTTGGAATTATATGAAATTATATTTCTTTATTGTACCTAATATCTGTATTGACATTATATTTAAGTATATTACAGTATTATTCAAAACTGAAAAAGTAGTTTAAAAGGTACTGTGTCCCCTGAAGAAAAATATTTGAATAATTTAAATAAAACATAGCCTGTGCTACTTTCTGAGTTATAATCCACCCATATGCAAAGGCATTTTATCATCCGTTTTCTGTCTGATATCAGGCAAATGTTTTTAAACTTTAAATTTATAATATTATTAAAATTAACAAAGAATAAAAAATGAGTGGCATCAGGGACAAAAAGGTGGGAAGAAAAAATGAAAAAGTTATGATCTCCATAGGTTTTAATTTGTTAAATTAACATTGAGAAGTGACACAGGAAATAAATAAGTATTGCGCTGCCGCGCAATACTTAAATTACACGTAAAAATTCCAAGCGACAGAAATCGCCTGCAACTCGTACGTAATATCCACCTGAAACTTATGTATTATCCAAGCATTTCATTGGCTGTTCGGGAAAAGGCTTTTCCATCGTCAGATTTCCAAGAAATCTAACGGCCAATTTTAAATGAAATTTATTTCTTAAACTTCTAAACATCTCACACTATTACTTTTTACACCGTCGTATAGAGAAAAAAATGTACTTTTAAATGCAACTTGTTTGAAAGCTGTAACTCAATTTCTTTCTGAGTTATTAATTTTTTTGTAGTTTTTATTACATTTTTGTCATAGTGGCAACAGAAGTAATCATCTCTGTTGAAAGTAAAGGGAAATAAATATTACTGTATAGACCAATCAGAACACGAATAAAATGCGCATTAAACCAATAAAAACCTTCAGATATGCTTTTGATTTCCTACCCTGACGAGAACAATAACCATTTTTCCAAATGGTTAATAAAAGATTTGAGTAGGAGTTATAAATATTGCAGAAAATCCCTACAAATTCCAAATTAATTAATTAATTGTAACTGACAAGATTGTTCTAAAATTTATTAAATGGTTGGGTAAATCTTCTAATGTAGTTTCGAAAATTCATGAAAAATGCTTTAGAAGATGAAATTTTCATGAATTCAGAATTTGGGACATAAGGATTTAACGATGTGCGGATCGTCCATGTATAGAATACTTTATATTAACAAAAATCTTAATAGAGATTTTTAAACAGAGAAATAAATAAATTAAATAGAGAATTTTTTAGTTATATTTTATTTATTATTCATTATATTAAATTTCCATTAGCAGAAGCTGAACTAGGTGTATTCAACCTTTCACGCTCGAGGATAACAGCAATACATTCCTAAAATTCTACGAGCTATGGGGCATTCTCGCAATCTTTTGACTTTTATGTCCCTGAATAATAAATTTTATTTTAATACATTTTTTTTGTGTGTGTTTTTTTTAAATTCCTATACCGGGAAGCATCTCATTGTATGATTGGTTAACAATATTAACGAGACAAATAAGTTTTGTACGATGTTGGGGTTCCAAATATCAGGAAAACTCTTATACCGTCCCGTGTCCCTGAAGTTGATTTTTAAGTTTGGAGCTGTCTGTATAAAATTGATTCAATACAGGTAATTCGATGTAATTTTTTTTTTCCAAAATGGGACAATTTTTTTATATAAATATGTACCAAAAAATTAACCTGCACACATTTTTGCGCTTGATATTATTTTTTAAACTCTGTCCCTGGGTTTTTAATCCTTACCGTCCCTCTTGCTAAACTTACACAGCAAATCGCTTCAGATGCAGCCACAGAATTTTTTTCAGATTTTTTCTCATGCAGAAGTATGCTAGAGAAAGAAAGTCTAAAATTCTTTGACAGAAAATTTACTGCAGAATTTAAATATCAATTTCAAGATTGTGGCTTTATTGGTAGTCTTACCGTCCCCAAGGGTTATTCTTGCACTTTTCGAGATAATTTTAAAAAAAAATTAATTTAATGCAATGTCAACAACTGTTTCTAAAAATCAATGAACAGTGCGGCTATCACTTAGTCTTAACATGATTTTCCTAAAAATAGGTGGTAATTTTCCTCACCGTCTCTTTTTTCCTATACCGTCTCCTTTTTTAACCTTACTGTTCCTTCTTTAACACCTCTTTAAGACAATGTTATACAAAAATTCTGTATTAAAAGTACTACATTGTTATTATTTCTTATTTTAATGTCCTGTGTGTACTATGCATATTCATTATAAGTAAAAATTTAGGAGAAAATAAAAAGTTGTAGTGCTAAAATGGTAAGAAAAATTAAACTCACAAGTTTAACTTAAACCTCAGTTAAATAAAAAAAAATTTCGCTACTAACCATTTTTTCTTTATGTTGAATCATTAAGGCATTCGTCTATCAGATTTAAATATTATTTTAGCAACTTTAATTTCACCAGATTTTTATTCCCGAAAGTCCAAGATTGTGAGAATGCCCCCTATACTCACAAGTCATTTAAATAATGTAGGCAAGAAATGTATACACGCATGTGCTACAAGACCAGCAGCCGATTCTATATAGTCGCTGCCGAATTACAGATCTCTCACATTTTCCCTGATTCATAAAAGTCATTTTATATTTATTTATATTTAAATGTAATATTCAATCACATCATAAGAATTTCTATCAAATTAAATGTTTTATTATTATTAGTAGTAGTAGTACATAAAAATAAAATTAATCCGTCGTGTAGCCTGCAACAGAGCGAAGGTCAATACGTTTGAAAGTCCTACATCATATATAGGCTGGCGCGTCAGCCATTTTCGTTACTACTAGACCAGCTGGCGTACTGTGTTTAAATAGTGTTGAATTAGTCTTTGTCTATTTTTAACTTTAAAGACTTATTTATTGGTAGTTCATATGCTATTAATTGTATAAATCGGTCATGAAAGAGTCGTTCCATGCTTCAAGTTACTCATAATCATGAAAAAAGGTTAAATTTAAATAGTATATTTTCTTCCTTCTTACATTTTTTGTCCGTCAATTTTGGCGATAAGGCAGATTTGAAGAGTACAGCACGATTTTGGTACATTTCGACAAAACAGTGTTGATTTGTAACTGTTTTTTTCTTTTCATGTAATGTATGCATGAGATTCTGGAGCTTTTGAAAGGAAATAGTCTGAAATCTTACGGGAAAATAGTTTAATCGTTTCCGACAACGAATAACAAAGACTCCGGAATATTAACCTGTAATTAAATTTATAATATTTCTGAAAAAAAAAATCAAGAACTAATATGAAAATATTTTTTTTAATATATTTTACTTTGAAAAGTAGTGTCTTTGTTTTTTTATATTAATTTTTTCCAAAAGAATGAGTTATATTTCTGATTCTGTACACTGTAAAAAAAAAAAAAAAACGACCAGTTTTCCTGTAGGAATCGGAAAATTAGTTGCCCTTATCGTACTGGAAAAATTTCCGACACAGCTCGGAATAAAACCCGTAAAATCGGAATACAATCCGTAAAATACCGTTTTATTGACTATTTCCTTTTTTTCACGGATTTTATTCCGAGCTGGGTTGGAAAATTTTCCGGTACAAAAAGGGCAACTATTTTTCGATTCCTAGAGGAAAACTGGTCGGATTTTTTTTACAGTGTAAACAATTCTCTAAATTTGCTTAAAGATAATTTTATTACAAATATTTAATTTTAATATAGTAGCAAAAAAAAATGAATAGCAAGCAAAAAATGAAACTTTTTAGAAAAATTTGTAATTAAATATTATAAAGAAATGAAGTATATCTTTACTGCATGTTTCAGATACAAAATTGTTTAAGAAAAGAAAGGTTACCTTTCGACATGACACCACGAATTACAACAAAATTCAGATTGTAATAAGTTCTTTAAAGATTTTTCTGAGAATACATATTTGAAAAATTATCTCTGAAAAAAGTTTTACTTAACAGACCAGTGGAAAACTTTATCTGAATTCTTACATGATTTCTTTATTTCTTTGGTGCAATTAATAAAAATAAATGTCTGTGAAGATGCGTTAAAAATTAGTCAATATATTACCAGTGAGAAAAGTTTTCGTTTCTTTAATAATATATAAGTTCAGTCGTAGATGAATCAGAAAGACATGACTACGATAACTTTTTGAACTAATTTTTTTAAAGCCTTTACGCGCATTAATCGTGAAAAAATGATTCATTTATATAGACCCCTTTCCACGCAAAATAAATAAATAAATAAGTAAAATAAATTAATTAAAAAATTGAATGACAGAAACATACATGCTTCAAAATAAAATAAAATAAAAACATTAATTTCCTTCGGAACGCTCTTTTTTATTGTAACTTTTGCAATATTGTACTTTTTTATCGTACTTATTCATACTGGACCATCAAGACGATAAAGGCGCCAAACACGTCGATCTCGAAACCATTTGGGAATGAAGATGGGGCTGTTACGTCAGGCTTAGCTAAGAACCCTTTTTATGGATATCAAGTTAGCACACATATATGTCATTGAGGTACATTAGCATAACGCAATAATTAATGTCCGCCTTGTAAAATTCCAGCTTTTTACTATATGGAAATGGAGGCAATTCACATCATCGTCGATACTTGTGTTGGTATAGAGGAAAATTGCGTATTTGGAGTGTTTTTTCCCTTGTTTTCTTCCTCTTATTGTTTTTTTAAGCACTTTCTAACATACTTGAACAAGGTTTGACACTTCGGTCTGTCTGTCAGTCTATATGTTTGTCCGTGCTCTAACTCGAGCAAATATACTCAGATTTCCATGTAACTGATATCTGTTATTGATGTTTACCGTGGCATGTTCTGCATTGAAAATGAAGAGTGCAGCACTTATCGTTCCTTTATAGATTCACACAAAAGAATTCGGTTACGGTCTACAGTGAAAAGTCGTTTAAAATGCATTTTAATATTGTTACACTATTTCAAACAAAATGACATCCATAATGAAGAGAATGAATATTTTTTCCGACAGGATTAAATCATATTTAGGGCTGGGGTAGCACAGTTGAAGTTTATTCCAACAGAGCGAAAAATGTCCAGACCAGGAATCGAACCTGGATACCTGGCGTGGAGGAATAAACTTCAACTGTGCTACTCCAGCCTTGAATATGATTTAATCCAATTGGATAAAATATTCATTCTCTTCAATTATGACCTAGTTATATGGTGTATACAGGAGTTTTCGTGTTAAAACACACTTTCATCATATAAATGCTATAGTTATAGCTTGGATGAATGAAACTAGTGCTGCAGTTCGCAGCCTTGTAAAAAAAAAATAAGAGTGGATTATGTGAGCCAGATATCGTCCGGAAAGCTTAACAGGTATTTTGCAGGTTGTGAAACAGGTAAAAAGCATTGGCGCGGCACGCCATGTATCCAAGTTCGATTCCTGGTCTGGACAATTTTCTCGCTGTTGGAATAAACTTAAACTATGCTACTCCAGCCTTGAATATAAAATGACATCTGTGTGCATTTTTGAGGCGCACTAAAAGATGCTTACTGTAAAATAAGACGTTCATAATAGCTAAAGTTCATTTACAGGGACAGACAAAAGAGTTCAATTACATTATTGTTTATGTGCAATACATTCTGGAAATGCGTTTTAAGTTCCAAATGTTACTGATAGTGATGACAAAATTTTTCTAAATATCGTTATATCGATTTTTCGGTATATCGATATAGGACATCAAAATCTGCAAAATATCGGACGGAAGATGTTGATATATTGGAATATTTTCATTGTTACCTAATTTTTAATATTCAAAATGCTTATTTCTGTTTTTGTTAAATAATGTTATATTTTTTAAAAAATGGCTTTTAAAGTTTTTACTATATATTTTTAACATTGACGTTTATAATCTGAATGAAATTTTTTTAAATAATTTTGAGGCAATTCAATTAAAAATAATAATATTGATAATAGAGGCCACTGACGACGATTTACTTTTTTTTTTTTTTCGTAATTGTATTTTTGATCTTAGAAGCAGACTCTCGTCTTAGACAAGAGTTGCAACAACACTTGTCTTGATGAAATATAAAATTATTCGAATATAGGTTTATATCTTCTGAGATTTCTAAGTATTTATTTATGATGCCTAGTTGCGGGTAGCAGTAATTACAAAGGTATCTCGAAAAAAGACGCTGAAACACAGCCGCATAACGTTTTCAAATGTATTTTATTGTCTGATATACTTTTGATATTGAGGGCTGGAAAACTATCATGTCTTTTAATGTTGCATTTATTTTTTCTTTCCATAATGATCTTTAACATCAGTACTTCTATAACATCTGTAAAGTTAGCTGATCAGTAATAATAATTTCATTATACAAAAAAAAAAAAAAAAAAAAATCCAATATACAAACAGAACTATCATATTTACGGATTCGTAAAAAACGCAACAAATTATCTATCAGATAAAATTCACAAATAATTTAAGATAAGGCACAGAGCACGCTTAAATATCTTCTTAGCGAGCAGAAACGTCTTTTTCATAGTTTCTGATTTCTCTAATGATGTTTATTTAAAAATCACATAAACTACGATTGAGTGCCTTTAGACTGCGAAAAGAATATATCACGTTATCTAAAATTCTTAGCTATATTAAATTACAAAGCCAATAAAAAGAGATATTTTAATTTACTTATTTATTTACTTTCTTAAAAATAAAAAAAAATTAGTTAAAATTTAAATATACGCAAAAAAATAAAGTTTATTTTCCCCCACAAATTATAAGTATCGATGCACCGGAAGTAAAAAAAGATATCGATATATATAGTCCAACATCGATGTCAAAAATCTATATTGGTGACCTGATATATCGGTATTTTCGATAAATGGCAATTTTGCTGCCATCAATAGACACAGTGTCTCGGTGGGCCAACCATGGCCCGTGAAACGCTGGTTAAAGGCCTCTAATGTAAACTACATACTATTGCACTATGTGAATTATATATTTTATCTTATATTTTACACTTCTCCGATTTTACTTTATTTATTATTACTTAGTCGAGCCTCTTGCATCATCATTTTAAAAAATTATTAAATCAATTTTAAGAATCTCAGTGTATTCACAGATTAACAACAATTCTTGTTACAGACTTATTCAGAATCTATTCTCACTTTAAATGTAATATTCTGGGTCAATGTTCGTTATTGCTCTACAGGGAATAAACAAACACAGAAGGTGAAAATAAGAGCAACAATATTTTCTTTTGGGTATTCGTATTTTATTCGCCTAAAAGATCGTCGGAATTTCTGTTTATTTGTACTAAGCAGGAAAGAATAATATGTTGCAGTATATGTCTTCTAAATGGCTTTCTTCTATCTCGAGGAAGTAACGGGACTATAATGAATTACTAAATTGTTAATGGAAAGAAGAATCTAATGTACCTTTTTCAATATTAATAAAAAATATATATTGACGTACTTTTCCCAACTTATTCTGAAAAAATATATTTTTCATGAATTTTCTGTACTAGAAAATGGTGGTTTCACTACCTGCACATTAGTGAAGATTACGAAACTAAATAATTTCAAAATGATTTGTCAAATGTTTGTCAAATGTATGAAGCATGAAAAAATGTAAAGTAAACAATTAAACATTTTAGAACAAAGTATTAAAATATATAGTGGCAAATAATTGAATATAACTGGATGTTTGAATTTTAATTAATATATTTTATTATATATATATATTTTTTAATTGATAAAAAAATATAACGACATAGTTATAATTTTATTTCCAGATAATTTTTTTCAAGCGAAGAAATGATTAATATAATGTATCTTAAATTTACACAAAGGAAAAAATTCAAATATGTTATAGGTGTTTTTTTCTGGACACATTAAGTGAATGTTGCTTACAAATACTTTCTTGTTAAAACCTGAATATGAATATGTGCATAAAAATAAACAATTTATAAAACATTGCTCACACAAATTAGTTCATTAAAAAGGGGCGGATTATTACGCGCAGTCATACAGCCAAAGAAGAGAATACAAATGGTTATAAGCTATAGAAACTCACAAAATTTTTCTTTTTTACAAATAATCAATTTAACTACTCTCCGTTACTCTATAAATGTCTTTTTTGCAATTAATATCTTCCCTTTTGCTTTTGTGCATGACCACGTCCATCAAGTAAAATGGTATTGAATCATGATTTCAATTGAGGATCGGAACCCATGACCTTATTTATCATGGAATAACAGCTTCTTTCCCAATCTAAACTCGTATTTAAGTGCTGAAGTATAACCGCAAAAGAAGCGAAAAAAATTAATTTTTTAAAATCAAAAACGGGTAGGTGCCAAAAGTTGCCTTTATACTAGTACATCATCTGCGTGCAATATTACCGCTGAAAAAAATGGCTTGAGTCTGCGCTTTTGGCCCAAAAGTCGAAATTTTGACATTTTTTCAAAAAAATTAAAAAAATTCTATAGAGATGGTTATTAGTTAAAAGTGTTATTTAAACCTTTATTATTAATGACTTAACATATTTAAAGGATAAAACGATATCTTTGTTCTGTATAACTGGAACAAAACTGACAACTTTTGGTGAAAAAAAGGTGTTGCCACTCTGTTGTGTTATACAACTAATTGTTGTTTAGAATATAGCTCTTACCTAGTTGCTTTCAAAACTACCCAGGAGGTACCACGTGGAGGTGACTGCATTTCATGTCACAACAGTGCATAGCTCGATCACCCTACCATCTGAACTCAATGTTTTATTTATACATTGAATTGTGATTTTTTTTTATCAAAGACTGGCATGAGTTTTCTATGTATCAACCTAGTACATCTCTTCTTTGGATCCACAGACTTTGGATGCTGCTGCTGTGATCTCCTTTGCGTATTTTTCTACTGCTTGTGTAAGAGAAGACAAACAGTGTAATGCTGTGCGGATGATATTAATGTAATCTATTCAGCCATTTATTATCTTCACCAAGATTGCACCCGATAAATGCATATTGATTAGAGGTTCTGTTACCACAACACTTTTTCAATGAATTAGATTTATATAATTATCCGCTTCAAAGTTGATTGTCGATATTTCAGATTTGCGTATGCCATCATTTACTCTCATTTTTCAACTATTATGTGCTGAGCAGCTAGCTGTTTAATATGATGCCAATTATCAGAGAGCATTGAAATAAGAATTTCCTCTGAGTATGCAAAGCGACCATTGTCCTAAATAACCCTTTTTTAGTATTTGTTTTATTCCGTTTTGTGTGTTGTTTAGTAGCCGAGTAATTTCCCATGAGTTTTTAGATCCCTTCTTTAGCTATGGATTACATTTGATTGTAAACTATCCTGGGGCCAAACTTGGATAACATAGTACTTTTTGAGTGAACGTAGAGACTCTGATGGGTGGTGTGTGCCCATCGAAGGTGGATAAATATGTTAGACGTTGTCATCCATTCTGCAAGCGATATGCTTAAAATGAACCGTTACAATATATCATATGCCACATCCAAGTCTAGTGAATTTCCTCTCCATCATTTATTAGACAAGATCGTTGGCAAAAATTAGATTCTAATCCACAGGAATTCGCCTGATCAATAGGAAAGCCTTTGTCCACCTGCTTATTCCCTTCTTATTTCAATTTTTGAAGCCATAGACAGTAATTTTCAAACATTATTTCCTGAATTCGAGAAGAGGGTACTCAGCACATACCAGAAATACCTGCTAAACATTTGCAAAGCTATTTCATCAAGATGTTGCTCAGAAGAACCAGTGGAAAGGAACCCAAGAAACTTGTCCCTACGCAAGATGGCTCAGAAAGGCGCATAAAATTATTCCCCTTCATATAAGCACTGATTGATCATCAGAGTCTGGTTCACTCACAAAGTATGTAATCCAAGTTTATGCCACAGGATGGTTTACACCAAATATAACCCACATCTAAAAACATTGATCTAAAAACTTATGGGAAATTACTCAGCTACTAAACATCACATAAAACGGCAAAAAAAAACAAATGTTAAAAAAATTTATTTAGGACAATGGTAGCTTTTCACATCGAGAACAAATTCTTATTGCAATTTTGATGACGATCGCCATCACATTAAACAACAAGCTTATCAGCATATAAAAAATTGCAAGAAGTAGAGTAAATGTTGTCATACTCAAAGATGAAACACCTAAATGTTGTAAAATGTTGTAGGAACAGAACTCCCAATCACTATGCAGTAACTGCATGCAATTTTGGTGAAGATACTAGAGTGCTGATAGATTCCATTAATTACAGTGCATTATTCTGCTTACCTTATCATACACAAGCAGTAGAAATATACGTGAAAGAGTGTCACAGCAGCATCACCCAACGTCTGTGGATACAGAGAAGAGATGGACTAGGTTCATACATAAAAAAACTTATGCCAGTCTTTGATAAAAAATCACAATTCTATATATAAATAAAACACTGTGCTCAGATGGAAGAGTGGTCGAGCTATACACTGTTGTGTTATGAAATGCAGCCACCTCCACGTGATACCTCCTGGGTAGATCTGAAAGCAACTACGTATTCCAAACAACAATTGGTTTTATGACACAACAGAGTGGAAACGTCTTTTTTACCAAAAGTTGTCAGTTTTGCTCCCGTTATACACAACAAAGATATCGTTTTATCGTTTAAATATGTTATGTCATTAATAATAAAGGTTTAAATAATACTTTTAAATAACAGCCAGCTCTATAGGAAAATTTTAATTTTTTTGAAAAAATGTCAAATTTTACCCAAAATTTCGACTTTTGGACCAAAAGCGCAGACTCAAGCCATTTTTTTTCAGCGGTAATATTGCACGCAGATGATGTACTTGCATAAAGGCAATTTTTGGCACCTACCCGTTTTTGATTTTAAAAAATTCATTTTTTTCGCTCCACCCTACTAGTGATAATACCTGTCATTGAACTGATACTTTACAATTAATCTTTTGCAAATCATTTCGTTATGAAATTGACCAATTAATTTGTGTTTATCATACATACAGTAATTCAATTACTAATTGTTTCCGCGAGATTCATGAGAATTTTCCAGTCTAGTAAGAGACACAATTTTGCCAGAGAGATTGTGAAAATATATTCTGATTTTTATAATATTATCTTTAATGGGTCCTAGATGTTTATTAATAGATGTAAATGTTTGAAGAATTCAGAAAAAAAATGAGTTGACGTCACAAAAATTTTAAATATTGCTTGCTTATTGTTGAGAAAAAAGTGTTAGATCATCAAGGTCAAATAATCTTTTAGCTTGATCAGTTTTCCATAATAACCAAATAACCTTAAAAATTGTAGCTTTATAAGAATGTTCACTATGTATTTTTCATTCGATGTAGTTCACAGGAGGTGGCAGTTTTTTGTCAAATTTAATCACTAAAAAAAATTAATAAATTTTTAAATTGTGTTGCTTTTATTTAAACCTTTTTTATTGTAAAATTATCGTGCTGAAAAATATTTTTCATAAATATAACTTATTTGACTCAGAGACCGAGTGAGAATTTAAATTTGCAACTTTTGCAAAATAAGTATTTATAGTTGCAAATGCCTTCTACTATGACAAAGTACAACACTTGACTTTTTTTTTTTTTTTTTTTTTTTTTTTTCCCAATTTGAACTATGCTTCTAAAATGTATGATTTTGGTATTAGCTATTGATCAGAGATAAGAGGCGACACCCTAAATACAGTTCTTTACAGCAAAATTCAAATCAGTAGTAGCTCTCTCTGTTACGTACCGTGATTATTTAATGAACTGTCAAAAAAGCTATTAAATGAAATATTTTAAATGTAATTGCTTCAGAAGGAGCGTGATATCAAGTCCAAGAGCTACTAAGTATTGAATGCGATAGAAAAACTAATGGAGGCGGGTCATAGAGGTTGGACTGATGTGCTTTGGTGCTTTCCTGAGAATGTTTCCCACATGCAGGGGCTAGAAACACTTTCAGCGGTTATCGGGTAAAGAGACGCCTCAATTAGCTCGCAACAGGAAAATGGGGAAGAAAATGTATAAGGCATGCTCTCCCGGAGACCTGCTGTCTCCCGATAATATGCTCTGGGTAACACTTGAGTAAGCTCCACTCGCAAAAGAAAAGCGCTACTATTTGAAGCTGATAATTAGATTAGCTGAGAACCTATACACCTAGTTTGTTAAATTTTATAGTTACTGCACATAAGTGCGTTCTTTGAGCTTCACGAGTAGTGTGAGGCTAGAAAGTATAGATAATTTTTTTAGAGGTATACAGATTTAAAATGAAATAAAACACATAAAAAATGTTAGCGTTGTTCTGGTGTAAGTCTATTCGTGGTGAAATGGCGAACATACTGAGAACAAATCATCTGTCAGTTGTCAAACTGACTGTGACTAGAAACGGAGTTGCCAATTACAAAATCACACCTCTATAAAAACGTCCGTTATGTACTGCAGTCATCCCTTAGCTATTAAGAATTGAAAAGTATTGAATGTAATTTTTAACGGCACGTTTCAGTGGTCTTCAAAGACTGTGTCGCGACATACAGATGTGCCTTGAGAGGGTCTTACGTTTGTTGCCAAAATATTAAATGCCATTAATTATATTCTATCACTGTTATTTTTTCAAAGTGAATTTTCAAACATTTCAAAAACGTATTGATAAAGATTCCATTATCAGAATTAAATTTGTGTGGAACATGCTTTTATGCAATAGACTGTTGAAAAAATTCACTCATGGATAAAATGCCTGGAAGAAAATTCTAGTCTATGTCTGCCTTATATACAACACCATCTTAAGGAAATGAAAGTTAATTATTGGTATCCTACGCTCAGCTTGTTCTTTTTAATGCTAATATAAACAATAAGATTTTATGACTACTAATTGTTATTTTGTATTAAAATTTATAATAAATTGCGTTTTTTTACAATGATCACTCTCGATTTTTTAATTAATATATACGACTACATAAATTTATATATGTTATTTATGTATATATACTTCTTTTTTATTAGTTTTATGAGAATTTAGATGTGTCACTGACAAATTTAGGTATAAGTATGCCATGTAATAAAATATTTTAAGAAGCATTATACCACTTAATATGAAAGGAAATAAAAAATAAATAAATAAAATATAAGCTTTAATATGCACTGCAATAATCTAGAGATAAAACAAACTCTAAACAAAAACAGAAATACTCAACTAACAACCTAGTAAAGATGCTGACACGCACTAATCCAAAATAAAGATCAAGGAAAAGGATGAAATACGACTGCATTCAGCAATAATAGCATCCTGCACAATGCAAAAATGTAAGCACTCAAAATATCATTAGTAAATCAATATTCCATCCAGGGCATGTAGTAAATTGAAAAATATTTAAATTTTATGTAGCTCAGCAATATAATATCAAATGCGGTATGCAAAAATACTGCTTTTTATCCAAAACAGTTTCATTTCTGCAGTTCTTGTAACAGTATTTCTTATGCTTTAGCGGAAACATTATTTTTTTATGAACATGTTTCTGCAGTATGTTTTATTGTAGACAAAATTTTTATATATTTTATCTTTATATATATATATATAAACTGGAAAGCAAAATTTGATTTGCAAATATGCCATGTCGTGAATTTAACATAGCTAAGTTTTTTTGGGGGGTATAAATAGGGAATTCTAAAAGTCAGGACGATAAAGAAATCTTTATATGAACGTATACAGGGTATCCAGATACACATCCGACAAACTCAGAGGGTTGTTAGTGGGGCGAAAAAAGATTGTAATGGAGCATGTGGTCGCGAACCATGTTTACCAGGTAAAAATCGCGAAAATACGTATTCAGGTTGTGGCGTGTCCCAGGTGAATGAGAAAAAGAACAATAATAAGATAAAGACGAGAAAACAGAAATTCTTCTTTCTCAGAATTTAGTGTCGCCCCCGATCAAAAAAAAATATGTGTACATAAATGTAGACAGTATAAAACATATTTCAGTTTTAACACTTAAAACACACGCTTTTATTTTATATAAAATGACATCATTCGCATCCGGATGAAGAATTCTTCATTTACGATCTAGTTTTGAACAACATCTACAGTAAAATATGTATATAATGGCACTATCGCTAAATAATTCACAAATCCAAGAAAAAGATGTCGTCATTCAAGAAACTCGACAAAAAAAATCGGCTGTCTAATGATTCCTCTGTCTTCATTTGTTTGTAATATTAATATACACTGCTCAAAACAATTAAAGGATATTGCAGTTTTAGGTGGATTTTGTATCTGGTAAACTGTTTAGCTGATTGATACATGGTCGACAGACATAGTAGGTTATATGAGAATAAATTACACATGTTTGGCAGAAAAAAATGCATTTTATTGCGCATTTGTGTACTAAAGGAAAAAAACACAATTTGTGCATATGAGAAAAAAAGAATAAGAAAAGGTGTTTTCTTCAAAGAAAATCATTTTCAGTAGGGGGTATGGTTTCCACGGGCGGCCAGCAACGTTGAACACCTTTGAGGCATGGACTCAATGAGGGTATTAATGACGAGTTGGGGTATTCTGCCCCACTCTTCCAGAAGAGCTCTTTCCAATTCTTGGAGAGTTTGTGGGGGTTGTTGGCGGCCAGAAACTCGTCTTCCTAGAGCGTCCCAAACGTGCTCGATTGGATTCATGTCTGGAGAACATGCTGGCCATTCCATTCGAACGATTCCTTCCTCGAAAAGGAAATCCTCCACCAGGTTTGCACGATGTGGCCTGCAGTTATCGTCCATTAAAATGAAGTTATCTCCGATTTCTGCAGCGTAAGGGACTACAATAGGTCTGAGGATCTCATCCCTATATCGGCGACCAGTCAGAGCTCCATCTCGAATGATGTAGAGGTCAGTGCGCCCGTCAATGGAGATGCTACCATACACCAACACTCCTCCACCGCCAAATCTGACACTTTCGTGCACGAACGCAGGATTATTCCTACTGCCACGGTCCCTCCAGATGAAAATACGCCTATTATCCGGATGCACAGAAAAACGGGACTCGTCAGAAAACAGAATATTGCTCCATTCATTTCTCCTCCAGTTGACATGCTCGGTTGCCCACTCCCTGCGGTCGCGACGATGCTTTGATGTTAATCTAACACATACCATCGGTCGGCGAGCATACAGACCTACAGCATGGAGCCGGTTTCGGACAGTCTGAGTTGAAATCGTGGTGCCTGTAGCCGAGCGAAGGTGTTGTTGGAGAAGAGTAGCGTTCATGGTTCGGTGTCTCCGAGCTGTTAACGCTAAATATCGATCTTCATTGGACGTTGTTGCCCGTCTACGACCTTGCCCTGGTCTTCGGCCTGCACATCCACTCTCCAAAAAACGGTTCCAGATCCTGGAAATGACACTTTGTGACACTCCAATGGCTTGCGCTACTTCGGCTTGAGTTTGGCCCCCTTCTAACCTACCAACAATTCTCAAAGCTTCTGAATCTGTCAAATGACTTCGCTGAGACATCGTACTCATCGAAACAAAGCAATCACTGAATGCCGATCATCCTTGTCTTCATTCTCTTTTATCCAGTTGAAAGTCAAATTTCATTCGCTGCCGCTGAAGCGACGTTTTTGACGTCGAACTCAAAATTTGCATACTCCACAGTTTGAAAACCAGAAAAATTTGCATTTGTGATTCTCTTCTTCTATTTTCGGCAAAAAAAATTTCGTTTATATCTTTATTTTATATAAAACTTCAAATATCCTTTAATTGTTTTGAGCAGTGTAGATGCTTAAAATTTAATATAGTTTATAATAGCTCCATGTTTTATCAGAAATCATTCATTTATATTTATTTCAAAATAGTACGTATTTTAATTACAGTTTTTTTTTCAGTTGTTATGGGAAACAAAAAGGTATAATTACTATTTTCCAACTATTTTTCTTTACTTTCTAAGAAATGGAGCACTTGCGTTTGCCAAAATTAAACAAAATGCGCTAAAAACTGCAAAAAAAAAAAAAAAAAAAAAAAAAAAAAAAAAAAAAAATGAGATGCAGTTTTCAAAAAAATTGCATTTAAAAGTACTTTTTTTCCCCAAGATGACGGTATAAAATTTGAAAATGTCAATTGCTTAGAAGTTAAAAAAAATTACAGTAGCGTATCACTACAATGATACATCTGATTTGTTTTACGGCTGGCTTATACAACTGAAAGTAATTTTTTGGACACGATACTTTAATAGCTGGGAGAAAGAAATAACATACCGGGGGCAAAAAAAAAGATTTATGTCTCATCAATTAAGTTTAAAATGCGTTATCCTTTTCAGAATACTTACAGTTCTTCAAACAAATGTGTTGCTATTTTACGATATTTTAAACGTAATCCATTCTCTTAAAAGAAAATACAGATAGGTGAAATTATTTTGCAGCTGGTACTATTACGTGCATGTTAGAATTCTTTAATTTTTGAGTACTACAATCAGCATTACACATAAAAAGTAAATATTTGGGGACCTCTCGCTTAACTTTAGGACGAAGGCCCTGGTGCAAATTTTACGACAAATCGATTTTTAAAAACTTTGTTTCCACATATTGCACCAAAATTAAAATCTAGATTTCACAAGTAACATGTATCATTATTCTTCTAAAATGTCTCTTCTTACTGTTATAAAATATCTTGCATTTGTAATAACGCAACTAGTGTACGCAAAAATTACGTTACGCACCTCCTAGTACACCCGCTGAAAGGTTCAAAGGTATTTATGTCACACCAAATATGTAAACCCACACCACATTTTGAAGCCGTCATATTTTAACAGGTATACTACTCACTAGATAAGCAATTAGATTAGACTATTTAATAAAAACTACAGATTAGTACCATGGCAATTTTAAAATTTATTTTATTTCAAAGAAGAAAAATGATTCAAGATTTAAAAAAATATTAGAAATAACGAAAAAAGGTATATTTTAGGCTTTAATTATTATTAATTTTATCTCGTATTGTATATCAAATCTCTCTCCTAACTACGTATTGTAAAAATTTAAGCTAAATAGAAATACTAAAACACCATTCTTTGTGACTTTAGATAGTGTCCAACAGAACAATTTTAATTTTGAGGTAAACAATTTTGAGAGTAGGTCACCAAAAACATGTGCGGTGTAATGCGAAGTTATTTTTAACTCATTTATTTATATAGAAAAACAAAAGAAAGAAAAAATTCTTCCAACAAAGCAACAAAAGTTAAAAAGAGAATCACGTACATCTTTATTAACATCATAATCTAAAACTTTAATTGCAGTTAAAACAACATTTCCCATAATCAATTTCTGAAAAATATTTATCATTTGTAAAAATGCATGTTTTGTTATAAGATTATTTGGCTGTATTAAAACCTCCTTCAAAGGGTATTAAAAATTATTTGCCTTAAATTACAGACAAATCAGTATATTGGAGTTCTTACTGCCTGTACAAGTTATTTCCGAAAGTCACGCTAGGGTACAAGTGAATTAAAACAGGTGTAGTGAAATAAAATAAAAGAATATACGGATTCTTTTAATGATCACATTAATTTATTACTTCTTTAAATCATAAATTAGCGCTATAAATGTAAATAATTATCGCAATAAAACAAAGTACAGAAATTTCCATTTAATGTATAAAGATAACAGTATTATTTTAGATTTACGTATTGTTGGAGTTTAAGTGGCCTATCAAGCCAAAAGCACTCCATTCTCGATAGCAGGAATTCGCTGTCTCATATTTAAACAATTAGAAAAAATCTCTTGTGGCTATGCTGCTTTTGAAATGGAAATAGGTAAAATTCGCTTACCTGGGATTCATCAATATCGCGATGACATATAACTTCATCGGTGTGGTGTGGCCAGGGATTATCCAAAAGCTTCTTGAAGAAATTATTTTTATTTTATTTTGTGAAGCATTATTTATCCTTTAAGGATCCTTTGAGAGCTTAATATAAATCCGCTAAATCCATGGGAAGATATAATGTAATATGAATTAGTATTGTGTGTTTTTACGATAAAGAAAGATTCAAATTTTAGCTTTAAATACTTATAATTAAACATATTACTGGAGTATAAGAAACTCCGTGTTAACAGAGAAGCTACATGATTAAGAGTGAGAATACATAAAGCTGCTAAAAAAACATATTCGCAGCGTAGAAAAAATATATAATAATTAAAGGTGTCTGGCAAAAGTCAAAATGTTCAGATGTTCCTTTTAGTTACATATCAGTGGTGAAATCTTAGTTATTAGAACATATGCTTTAGAGAGTTACTCAAGTGGGCTGTAATAGCACTCATTATCAAATGCGGAAGTAAAAAGAAGTAGTTCGTAAATTGGCTTGTTTAAAATGATCTGTGTTTAGTAACAAGTTCTTTCTTTTCTTTTTTTTTAAATCACTTTTAGCAGTTGCCGAAGAACATCTGGGGAATTAAATTTAACACCCCTCCTTAATCTCCTCAGATGGATAAGGTAACAAGTTCATAGTCTTGATGTCACACAAAAGTTGAGGTTTGGGTGTGGGCTTTGTCAAGCAGTCAGCAATCATGTATTGCGTGGGACAATATTTTAATTCGATAATTTTATCTTCCTTTAATTGTCTTATGGCGTGAAAGCGGATATCAATGTGTTTTGTCCGCTTCGAAAATTTTTCATTTTCTATCATCTTTATACTGCTTTGGTTGTCATGGTAAAGTAAAATAGGTTTTACTTGATACAAGTTAAGATCTTCTAGCAGTTTTAATAGCCATAAAATTTCTTGTCCTGCCGTTGCTGCAGCAACATATTCCGCTTCAGCGGAAGAATATGCAATGCTTGACTGTAATTTTGTAGTCCATTGAATGGGATTATCACCCAGAAAAAAAATATTGCCGGTGGTTGATTTTCTATTTTTAGTGTCCCCAGCCCAATCAGCATCAGCATACGCGATGAGTATTGGTGGTTTATTTTTACTTATTGTTAGGCATAGGTTTTTTGTGCAATTGAGGTAAATAATAATTCTTTTTGCCGCTTTCCAATCCTTCTCGCGTGGCGTTGCACTTCTCCTACTAAGTATATTTACTGGTGCCATAATGTCGGGTCGAGTGACTGTGGCAATATACAAGAGCGAACCGATCGCTTGCCTAAACTTTGTATTGTTCGGAAGTAAATTGTCGCTATCTTCTAATTTATAGAAACCTACTTCCATCGGTGTACCAATAGGTCTTGCATCTGTTAAATTTAACTTTCTAACCAAATCTTCTATTTTTGACCTTTGGTTTAATTTGTAACCATCATTCGTTTTGATTATGTTGGTTCCTAGATACTGACTTATTTCGCCTAAGTCTTTTACTCCGTACTCATTTTGCAATTGTTTTATTACATCTTTAATTATTTCACTTTTACTTGCGATTAAAATATCGTCAACGTAGACGATGATATAAGTGAAATTTTCCTTTTCTTTTCTAGTAAACAAACATGAGTCAGCAGTGCTTTGCACAAAATTCATGTTTTTTAATGATTCTGCGATCTTTTTGTGCCAGGCTCTAGCTGCCTGCTTTAAGCCGTAGCTTGTTTTATTCAGTTTACACACTTTGTTTTCACAATTTTTTTCTATAAAACCTTCTGGTTGTTTCATGAAAATTTCTTCATCTATTTCGCCGTGAAGAAATGCAGTGTCGATGTCAATGTGTTGAACAGAAAGATTTTTGTATGCCGCTGAGGCTAAAAACGTGCGGATTGTTGTGTATGAAACTACGGGTGCGAAGGTTTCATCATAATCTTCGCCGTACTTCTGATTATATCCTTTCGCTACTAAACGGGCCTTGTATTTTTGTACATTTCCTAAATTATCTAACTTTCTCTTAAAAATCCACTTACAATCAATAATTTTCTTATTTGGTGGGGGATCCACTAAGTCCCAAGTTTTATTTTTCTTTAATGAGTTGATTTCTTGCTGAGCGGCTTTGAGCCAATTTTCTTTTTCTACTGGGTTGCTCATGTTTGCTATGTCATAAAAATCGGTTGGTTCGAATGTGTCATTTGTTTTTACGTGACATACGTATCTGTCGGGTGGTACTCCTCTATTTGACCTCTGAGACCTTCTCGGTTCTACGTCGGGTTGTTTGGACGCGGTTGGTTCTTCGTCCGAATTACTTAACTCTGTTTGAATGCAATTGTTGTCATTGTCTGAGTTTTCTACCTCTTCGCTTTCTTTTAAGTTGTTTTCACTATTTTCTATAAATTTAACTGTTCTCGCTATTATTATTTTGTTTTCTTTTGTGAATATACGGTAACCTTTTGATTTGTTGTCATAACCCACAAGTATTCCTTCCTGCGCTCTATCATCTAATTTGTTTCGCTGATATGTTTCTGTATATAGGCATAAGCTTTACAGCCGAATGTACGCAGGTAGTGTAAGGTGGGTTTTCGGTTGAACCAAATTTCGAACGGTGTTTTGTTTGTTATTTTGGTTGGTAGCCTATTCTGCAGGTGATTGGCTGTATTTATGGCTTCTCCCCAGAATTTTTGAGGTAAGCCTGCTTCGGAGAGTAGACTCCTAGTCATATCTAATAATGATCTATTCTTTCTTTCCGCTACGCCGTTTTGGCTCGGACAAAATGGTACAGTAAACTGGTGTTGGATACCTCTTGCCCTTAGGTATTCTTCCGTTTGTTTACCTAAATATTCCCCTCCATTGTCGGATCTAATAGCTTTAGGGAATCTGCCGAATTGGGTTTTCACCATGGCTACATAATCTTTTAACTTTTCGTGAACTTCATTTTTATGCGAAAGTAAGTAAATTACTGTGAACCTTGAATAGTCGTCTATAAAAGTGACGAACATTGTTTTTCCCCCGATAGTAGGTGTACCGATAGATGTGCACACGTCCGTGTGTATCAGATCGAGCACTTTGCCTGTTTTGGGACAGTTTGTTGATTTCGGATATGGGGCATCACTTATTTTTGTTTGGATACATATTTCACACAATGCATTATGATTACAGTTATTTATTTTTATACCGTCTGCTAAGTTTTTATTTATTAATTCTTTTATCGCATTATAGTTACGATGGCCAAGCCGTTTGTGCCAAACTTCTATGCAATTTTTATTTTTACATTCATGTGCAATGTTTACTTTATTAGTCTCAGCGCTTTCTAATAATTCGACTTGATATAAATTATTTTTCATTCTTGCTTCAAGATAAATATTCCCGTTTCGTGATAACGTGCATTTTTCTTTATCGAAAATTAATTTATAGCCATTCTGTGTTGCTTTGCTTACCGATATGAGGTTCGATTCTAATTCTGGTACGTATAATACTTCTTTTAATGTGATTGTGTTTATCCCTCCATCGGATGTTTTTGTTTTAAATGTCGTTTCACCTGCACCGTGTGAATTCAGCGTTTTTCCATTGGCAATGATGACTGTCGTCTTTTTCAGTGTCGTTAAACTTAGTGAATGCATCTTTACTGTTTAGAATGTGTGTCGATGAACCTGAGTCGATTATCCAGGTTTGTTTTCCTGGTTTCTGGACTAAAAAAGCTGCGTCGCTGCCTTTTCCTGAATTGCCCTGTGTTTTGTTAATCCGAATTGGTTCTGTTTCACGGTTTTTGTTTTCTCTATAATAGTTTGCGTCTTCATAACATAACGATGATGTGTAATACTTGGATTTGTGCGGCTGTTGTTTTTGTGACGGTGAGTAAGTGTTTCTGTTCTTAAGATGCCAGCACTCTCTGTATGTATGGTTTTTTAATTTACAGTATGTGCACTGTTTGTCCTTTTTATTATAGTGTTCAGCCGGAAACTTTTTATGCGTTTTAAACGCTTTTGAGGAATTCTCGCTCTGATCTGTGTTTTCTAAACGTCTTGTATATTCATCAGTGAGTTTTCCTTTTATAAACTCTGAATTAAGTTCATTTTCTGGACGGGCCTCGAGGGCTATAATTAAGGTGTTGTAGCTAGGTGGTAATGAACAAAGTAACAGACCTGAAATGTGCGAGTCATTAATAGTTTCGCCTATGGCTGAAAGTTTATCAACAAGTTCTAAAATATGTGTAATGTGTTTTATTAGATTGCCGTTTTCTGGGAGTTTTGCTCCGTATAATTTTCTCAGCAAATATAACTTGCTTGAGAGATTGGTCCTTTCATGAATTGTTTTTAAAGCTTGCCAGGTTTCTCTGGCAGTGTTTAAGTGCTTTACATGCACGATTTGTGAGTCTTCAATACTCAAGTTGATAATTGCACGTGCTTTACGGTCCCTCTTCGTCCAGTCCGTGTTAATTGGATCTGGGGGATTTTGTGTTATTACATCAAACAATTCTTCTTTTATTAAAATCATTTCTGCGCGAAATTTCCAATTTGCATAGTTATGCGAATTTAATTTTTCGACAATTTGGACGTCTTTGATCAATGCCATGTTTACTCTTATTTATATATGCGACGAACCTATTTCCTTTTTATTTATTTATTTACTGTAAAATGAACGATTTCTTTTTTTATATTTTTATTATTACTCACAACCAACAAATTGTTCATTCACTAATTATTTAAATGTTCATTACATAAAACATAAATATATAAATGTTTCTTTTTCATTCACCTTTATATTTCTGGTACAATAACATTCATTATTTTATTCAATGCAGCATCTTTTTATTATTTTTTTTTTATTCAGAACATGAATATTTTTAATATTTATAATCTAAGCCACTATATAAAATTTTTCTTCTTTTTCGCTAAACATGAGCACTTTATCTGTCTCATTAATCTTTTTGTTGGAGTTTAAGTGGCCTATCAAGCCAAAAGCACTCCATTCTCGATAGCAGGAATTCGCTGTCTCATATTTAAACAATTAGAAAAAATCTCTTGTGGCTATGCTGCTTTTGAAATGGAAATAGGTAAAATTCGCTTACCTGGGATTCATCAATATCGCGATGACATATAACTTCATCGGTGTGGTGTGGCCAGGGATTATCCAAAAGCTTCTTGAAGAAATTATTTTTATTTTATTTTGTGAAGCATTATTTATCCTTTAAGGATCCTTTGAGAGCTTAATATAAATCCGCTAAATCCATGGGAAGATATAATGTAATATGAATTAGTATTGTGTGTTTTTACGATAAAGAAAGATTCAAATTTTAGCTTTAAATACTTATAATTAAACATATTACTGGAGTATAAGAAACTCCGTGTTAACAGAGAAGCTACATGATTAAGAGTGAGAATACATAAAGCTGCTAAAAAAACATATTCGCAGCGTAGAAAAAATATATAATAATTAAAGGTGTCTGGCAAAAGTCAAAATGTTCAGATGTTCCTTTTAGTTACATATCAGTGGTGAAATCTTAGTTATTAGAACATATGCTTTAGAGAGTTACTCAAGTGGGCTGTAATAGCACTCATTATCAAATGCGGAAGTAAAAAGAAGTAGTTCGTAAATTGGCTTGTTTAAAATGGTCTGTGTTTAGTAACAAGTTCTTTCTTTTCTTTTTTTTTTAAATCACTTTTAGCAGTTGCCGAAGAACATCTGGGGAATTAAATTTAACACGTATTTCCTAAATTTTAAAAATACAGGGTTAATTGAAGACATGTTAAAACTCAAAGGGTTGGGTTGGGTTGATTTTTGACGGCCAATTATCTACACGAGGGATATAGGCCCGGGGGGAGTGCCCTTCGTGGGGGTCTTTCTAAGGGAACCTAATCCGTATTAACGCATGGAAGATCCACGGCTCTAAGAAAACCACGAAAACTCCGAACGATTAGGCCGACGGGCGCGATTGGGATCGAACCCTGCACCTCCCGTCTACCAGCTTCGAGAGCAGAACCTCTCGGCCACTGGTGGGGCCGTTAAAACTCAAAGGAGAAAACATTTTTTGAACATAAGTTCTCAATATATTGATAATTGTTACTCACTACGTACAGTCGTGGAAAAAAAATAAACATCCCCACTAACTCTGCAACAAATTATCGTAGAAAAAAGTTACTGGTATCAAGCGACTGGAAATAAAGTGTACTTTTAACTTGGGCATATAAAGTTTGCTTAGGGGGCCATCTACAAGTAAAAGCGAACCCAAACTTCTTTGTTTTAAATAGAAATACCTAAGTTTGAGACCATAAATAAATTCTACGCCGTTGAATTAGCCTAAAAAAATTTTTCATTAAATTCGTA
Organism: Maratus speciosus; assembly: GCA_963932465.1. NCBI lineage: Eukaryota > Metazoa > Arthropoda > Arachnida > Araneae > Salticidae > Maratus > Maratus speciosus. The sequence goes on from OZ010789.1 coordinate 382,877,656, forward strand.
CGATTAGTTTCTGAGAAATTATTTATTTTAAATGGAGCATATTTTAGGGGCTATATCCAAATTGAAGTTCAGTACTCCATTGCTGAAATGCTACAGAATGACTGTGTCACTTCTTTTAATGTATTATTTCTTAGAATATGACCATTTCACTCACTTAATATGCTTTGACTATTGCCAGCTCAAATATTTCAATAAATTAAGTAAAGCATATTTTTTTCAAATTGTGCTTTTCTGCGTTTCATAGACGGACCCTTAAGCCATCATTTTGACGTTTTTTAATCATAACTCAAATATTACTTGGAAGAAAAATTTGAAATTGAGAATTCTCATAAAGCAGGACATAATAAATATAAATCTATAAAAAAATTGTAGGCTGCAATTCTTATTTTTTTCGAATATTAATTTCATAATACATAATTCATATTGTAAAATTTTTAAAATTACAAATTCAATGTATTTATGTTTGGTTTTTTTTACTATTATAATTACACAAAAAATTATCACATTAGGATTATAATTTCAGGAGATAAATAAAAATATGAAAATGTAATTTAACATTAGAAGCTCTAAATTTTAAATGTTTATAATTCAAACACTTATCCTCCAAATGATTTAAAATTTCATTTTTAAGCATAGTTTGAACCGAAGATTTAAAATATATTGCCAAAATTGGGTGTTGCCATTCAAAAAATTAAAGTTTGGCTTGATTTTTATTTGTAGATGGCCCTCAAAGCAAATTTTATATACTTCATTATAAGTAGACTTTATTTCCAATCGTTTGGTACCAGTAACTTTCTTCTATTATAATCAGTTGCATATTTAGTAGTGGGTGCTTACTTTTTTTCCACGACTGTACAATTATGTGTATTTTTATATTATACGTAAATAAATGTAAAGATATATTTCACAAACATGTACGAGGGCTGTTCAATAAAGAAGGATCATAATTTTTTATTGCCATACTTTATTGCACCCAAATTTACTTTTATGTTCCTTTGTTAGCTTAATGTGATTGTTTTGTTCATTTATTTCCACTAGTACGTCAGTGGCAGCCATGAAAGTTCAGATACTTTCAGTTTCGCCTACGGCACCACGACACAGGCAACACGAATAAGCAAGTAAGTTCTTGCCTGCTGAAAATTTTGCTTTAGCAGAAAAATCGCCAGTAGAAGATCATGCTATAGGAGACTTATGGAGAGAGTTTTCTTCCATGTAGCACAGTTAGATAATGGTTTGAAATGTTTAAGAAAGAGAATGGTGTGACAGCGTTTCTGTCCCATACTTTTTTTTAATTCAAAATTTAATTTAAAACATAACTTTCTTACTTTTAGATCATATTATCCTCCCCCCCCCCCCTCTTTCCTATAACGAAATATGTGATTAAATTCATTTCTCAAAACCATCCAGAGTTTGCTAAAGCGATTTCTTTCATCTGTCTAAAATTATCTTTAATTCAAAGCGCTCGAATAATCATTTCCTTTTTTCTTTTCTTATTTTAAGCTGTAACTACCCGTTTTTGCTGCGTGTGCAAAGAAATAAATAAGAATTAAATAGCACAGCTGCTAGTCTCATTTCATGTTCTTGCATTGGATATTTTTCCCCGCCGCAGTGATAAGAAATTTTTATCGCTACTAATACGTGAACCTTGAATATATATATTAACAGTAAAAAGTAAAAATGAACAGATCTTATGGGAAGCATGTATTTATCGTGCTTTGTGGTCGAGCTAAAAGCCAGATGCCTCTGATTTCCAGCATTCTTCTCTGGCGGCGGTCTACTTTGTGGATGCTGTTGGATAAACAATTTCGGTTTGTCTGTTACTTTTCTCATCCTAATTAGAAGCGCTTACTTGCAATCCACATTTTTGCGCCAAAAGCCTTTGTACACTTTCGCGCGCACACCAAAAGTTGTAAATTGGCGATGCTGTGCCACGCCAAGATTTCTTGATTTTGTGCAAAAAAACTTCACTTCTGTTTTCAGCTCTCGAGATGTAAAATTGTCTAATAAGAAGAGGCGCTTCGGCGTCCGATGTATTGTGGGGTCTCTCTCTCCCATTTTGGCTCCTGAACCACCTTTCTTTTATAAGATTTTTAATAAAGAAATAGTTCCTGTAATATGGTTGGAGTTTTTGCATTTTAAACGAACCATCCCACTGAACACCCTTACAAATGGCAATCATCTTTAAAGGACGATGGACATGGTGTGCCTGTAACTGAGCTTACAGAAGTCAACATAATACCGTCGCTATTACTGTCATAGAAGATCGTTAGATATTAGAAATGTGAAAAATAATACACAGATATAATAGCGTGCCACCCACTCATTGGTAATAGAAAAGTGAACATGAGATGTGTTTATGCGCCTTGAATTCCGAGACTCCTCATACCGGAACAACAGGACGTTCGTGTGGAGGTTGTTTGAAATTGAAGGTGATGTTACATGGTCATGAATTTAATCCCCTAATGTAATAATAAGCTTCTATTGGCGATTTCTTCAGGCGAAAGTAAAATTTCCAGCAAGCAAGAGCATGCTTGCTCATTGCGTGTTCCCTCCATCGTTCCCATAGGCGATACTAAAAGTATTTGAACTTTCATGGTTGCCACTGACGTACTTCTCGAAATAAATGAACAAAAAAAATACCTGGTAATCATTCCTCCCTAAGATAACAATAGAAAATAAAAGTAAATTTGTGTGCAATAAAGTATGCTAATAAAAAAACATGATAATTCTTTATTGAACTGTGCTCGTATATAAATTTGAAAACCAAAATGAAAAAAAAATGTGTATCAGAATTCTAAAAAAAACTAAGCTAGACAAGTGGCCTTATGATCCGTTAAGGTTCAGAGCCTATAGTGCAGAGCCATGTTTTCTTAACCCTGAACCTGGAGCTGCTATGTCCCGGTCAGGTGACCAACCTAACTTGTTTAGTTCCCAAACAAGCTTGCTACTCATTTATTATTATTATTATTATTTTACCCTGAGAAGATGAAAGACTGGGCGAACCCGGAGACAAAGACTGGCCCAACCCGGAGCCGAAGTCTGGACCTATTGTGTGGTAGCAAGACACGCTCACTACTAAGCAAGTGGGCTCCGTGTTGTAATTTTACATTTTATTAATTGAATTTGCATTCAAGTAGAAGTGCGAAGAAAAGCAATCTGTCGGCTTCTTTCACATTATGAGATTCATAAAATATCATCCGCTGAAAACATTTTTTAAAGTACATTTTCCAATATACATATATCCATATCGCCTTAAGCCACCCAGATACATTTATGCTCAGTATTACATTATAACACAAAATTACATCATTTGAAGAGAATTTTCGAAAGTAGAAGTATTTTAGATAATCCGATCCATTCCGATTGAGTTAACGAGCTTTATTTCATATGAAGCAGCATAAGCAGATTTTTCTTAGCAGTCCAATGATAGGATCTTTTATAATTATACCTCCGGGAAACGAAGAAGTAGTGTGCATAAGTGTCTTTCAAACCGCTTTGTATTAAAGGATAAGTGGAAATCGGCTTTTACACTGAGAAAAATGACGCTTTCAAATCTGAGTAAATCGATGTTTTCATTTTATTTTGAAACTTTTTGTTTCAAATATGAAAACCCAATGCTTTCAATTTTGAAATACCAGCCATACTCAGTTTCAAACAAAATTACTTTTTATTCGTTAAATGGGGTAAATTTCACCAAGGTAGTTCAATTTATTAACATTAATCACTATTTCTTATGATTTCGAATGAAGCGCTCCTGTCAGTAATATTTTATTACATGAAACGTGGCGAACTACATTTTTATTGTGTCCGCGGAAGAACATTTAAAAACCGTCGTAAGGTGAGATCGCAGAAGCGGAAGCGTAGAGGTTTTTTTGTTGTTGTTGTTGCTGCTCTACTCAAGGTTGCAAATGGACGATCACGTTAACGAAAGACTTCGGCAGTGGAATTTGGAAGAATTCGTCGACAATTTTGAAAGTAAGTTCATTCATTTTGTTGTTGTCGAAATTTTTTCCCATATTTTTATTGTTTTCACAATTTCTGTAAGTTGTCTTAAGATTAGGGTTAGCTATACACGATGTTTCACTTTCGGCATTTTGATGATTGTAACATTAATGTTTTTGTCTTCATTTGTTCTTTCTGTTATTTTGACTACTAATTTTGATATATAATGCTTTATTTTTCATATAAAAATGATAATTTCAATCGTTAGACTATGAAACCCACGTAATCAACTTAATGTTTATTTGGCGCTTAAATTTTCACTTCGTTTATGAAATCCAATTTTTATTTAGATTCCCCGCCCCCTTCCCTCTTAAAGTTAGTTGCAACATTTGTTAAAAGCAGTAAATGAAACAAACAAGATTTTCCCTTTATGATTTGAAATTCAGTATTCTGTTTTTATATTGATAGCATATTATGAAGTTTAAAATAATGTGCATTACGATTTTTATATAAATACGTTTAATAGAATGAAAATAAGAGAATTTTTTTCTCATATTTAGTTATTCTCCGAAAATAACCGTACCCATAGAGTTTAATCTCACAAATATTCTGTATTCTTTTGTATTTATCTCAGCCAAATAATGAATTATTCTAGTTCTTAATCTTCCTTATTAATGAATTAAAATAAATATTAATGTTATAAATAGAGATGCACCGAATATTCGGTATCTATTCGGTATTCGGCCATGTTACCGAATATTCGGTTTGGCCGATTATCAAGCTATTCGGTATGCCGAATATCGAAGTATTCGGCTAAAAAAACTTTTTAAACATTTTATTAAAAACCGTATACAACTTCTAAGTTTAAGAGTCAACTTAAAAAGATATTCAGAATAATTAGAAACAGAATCATATTTAAATAAAAGAGAATGATTTTACATTATTTATTTGCTGTTTGTTAAGTATTATTTAAGAAAATTAACCAATCACAAGGATTTTCATAGGAATTAATTATGTACAGATGCAAGTTTCTGAATATTTTCCCGTAAATAATCTGTTTCTTTCTAAGATTTTCAGAACAACGTTTACAATCTCTGAAAAGGATTTCCCACTCCAGACACTGATGTAGAATGCATTAAAAAACTTCCTTGCTTAATCAAAGGGAGTAGAACAGTTATTCTTGTTAAGTTGCCACCATATAAAATTTGAATACATTGTATTATTTATTTACTTTTACTTTAGTCTCTTCCTGACCAACAAATAATATATGATCCTGCACAATATTTTCACAATTTCTCTTTGATTTTAAAATGTTTCTTTTAGAATTTAAGAAAATTTTATTCATCTGTTTTAATTCTCAGAAGAAGCCGTGAAATTTAAAATTTTACTAATTAAAAAAGGTTTATAACTATCCTCTTCTTGAATAACTCAAAACAGATTTTTTTCAGCATAAAGTTTACGGTACTTTTCGGTTAGCTGGGCGCCAGTGTTATATATATATATATATATACATACATACATGTATATATACATTATATATCTATGCATATGTTTTATATATACACACACATAGTATATATGTATATAAATATGTATGTATACATATTTATGTATACATAATACTGCCGGCCAGCTAACCGAAAAGTACCAAGTTTACTTGAAAAAAGCTCTTTATTAAAATAAAAGTTTCTGTTTTAAATATTATCTAAAATTGTTTTAAAATTTAACATTTTAATGGCTATAAACTTTGAAATATAAAAGTATTCGATGAGCCAAATATTCGGTATTCACTTCACATGTAGGCCGAATATTCGGTGCATCCCTAGGCACCAAAAAAAAAATTGCTGATAAAAAGCTTCGAAATTGATTTGATTCTGTACTGTTGCACATGTTTTCATACGTACTGGAAATTATTAAGTGTATAAATGTATGCATGTTGTTTCTGTAAGATATTTTAATACCATATAACATTTGACTTTAGCATTTGTCATGTATTTAATTTCTTCCTGATTGAATAATATGTAGGGTAGATGTGCCAGTAGTAGACACGCTTTAATGTTTTTGGTTTATAAAAAAAATAACCAATAAACTTTTAGCATTATTTTGTTTTTTCAAAACTCCCTCTTGCATGTTTTATAATCTGGATTATTATTGACACCCTTAATCAAATCAATCATTAAACAGAAAATAATGTTTCAAAGTTTATGCAGTTTTTCAGTGAAAATCTTAATGAAGATTCTATGAGCCGGCTTCATTTAATAAATTTATATATTCTTCAATTTTTTTGAAATATTTGAATATTTTTAATGGAGTAGTAAGTAATAGAAAATAGATAAGCTAAAACCTTTTAAAATCTCCAAATGCACAAACACAGCGGTAGAAATGATTAAAAAAAGTCACTGGTCCCAAGGACCAGTAAACATCAGAGTTTACTGGTCCGCAGACATCATCACTGGCCCTCTACATAAAATTATATTAAGTACCTTTAACACTTTGAGTGACCCCCCCCCCCCTCTCCTCCTCCGAGAATATAAACCAAACTTCCTTTCAGTTACCCAAAATTTTCGGCATAATAAATTGTAAAATTATAATTTGCTAAAATTTAAATAAGTAGTACATTAACAAAAACTGAAATTATTAATTATGTATTTTATTTCCGTTTATTTATTTTAACTGGCTAAGTTTTTATGCTTATTGTAATGTTTGGTTGCGGTTTTTGTCAGGGATGGGAAAATTTAAGTTTACCTGTCAGAGAGGGAAAAAAGTTACTTGCTTCATCGGAATGTTAAAAGACATATTGAATAGATTTTTTTTTTTTTTTTAACCGAAATTTTTCTAATTTACCAATGTTTTTGAAGACAAAATAATATTTTGTATTTATCGCTAATGCTGCTTGGGGACAAGCATTAACAAATGTTATTAAATACAAGAATATTGTTTTGAATTTTTGCTTTATGGGCATGCAGTGCTCATACATGCAGTATTTTTTACTTACTGCCACATGCATGCACAATTTTTTTTTTATTTTTTTCAGGGTTGTAATTTTAACCGGTCAAAATTGATTTTGACCAGGACACTGGATAAAAGTGGTTTTAACCGTCCAAAATTGGTCAAAAGTGGTCAGAAATGGTCAAAACTGTTAAAAATGGTCTTAATTTTAATAATTATTTTTTCTTTGCAATTAAAAGTAACTTAATAAGTAATAAAAGTAACAGGCAGTTAAAAAAATAATACACTGATAAGTTAAGGAGGCTCATTAGTAAAATATGCTTATGCAATACAATAAGAAAGCTAGATCCATAATTGCCCTATCATTGTTAATAGTGTATCAACAGGGAAAAAAAATCGTTCTTCCTTTCAGCTGTTGATACAGGAGCATCTAAGAAATCTGCCCAGTATTGTTTAAAACTAGCAGCTGATGCTAAAGAAGAGGTAGAAACAGGGTTGGCACGGTTTAAACCAAGTAGTTTTAACCATGGTTTAAACCAATTGGTTTTTTTGTCAAAAAAACCATTTGGTTTTTTTAGAAAAAGTCTAATATAATATTTTCTCTTGTTTGTAATTTAATTGTTTTAAATTATAGATAGAAGTAATTTCTACTTTTAACACTTCATCTCAGCAGTCAACATGAGACATAATGAGCCTAGGTCATGTTTCTATGCATGTAGAAGGAAAATTAGCATGTGCTGATGAACATATCTGGTACTCTAAAGATTTTCCTTAAAACATGTGAAATTAGAAAAGATAAAATAGATAAATATTATTCAATATTTAGCATAAAATATTTTCATTTAAAAAATGCAGATTATTTACAGCAGTTAATAACAAAATACAATGATCTTTAAGATTTTGGTTAAGGCTGTTCTTAACTGCTCTGCTCAACAAGCGCAAAACGTTTTGACATATTTACAAATTCATTTTTTAACGGAAAGGTATAAAATTGGAAAGCCTGGCCACAGAAGCGATTTGGAATTGAACTGTTTTTTCCATCTTTTGATCAATCGATTACCTATTGAGTTATCAGCAAATTCGATCACGTGACAAACCCGTTTTTCGCCTGCTCTTGAGAGCTTTTTCTCCCTTTGCGAGGAAATTCAGTTCAAAACGCCCACTTTGACTATTTTTTGAAAGATCTATTGAGTTAGCAAAAAAATGGAAAAAACAGCTCAATTACATAGTTTCTGAACAACAACACCAGCTAGTTTCGATCATTTTCGCACAAAAATAAATTAAAACTTATGTCAGGAAGTTGCCTTTTTGGATTTGAGAACAGCCTTGTAAAAGAAAATTTTCTGGATTGGGATTGGGGAAGATTATCCTTAAAGAATTTAAAAGAGTAGCTTAAGATATCAAATTGAACAACACAGCTTGCAAAAATTGAATGCTATTTATAGCATTTCAGTAATACCAATCAATCTTTTCTGTTAGTTGCTGAATCTAATGGCCAAAAATGTTGACTTGGACACTGGGAGTTATCACTCAGAAAACAAAATAACCAGAAGTATTTGGATATTAAAAAAAAATAATAATAATAACAACCACAGAATAATATATTATATTCATGAAATTGCATCAAATGTTTATTGATTGATTATTATATTATTAATCAAAGGATTCTTCATACGATTTGCAAGGTATCAATGTTTCACTGCGTAGAGCAGTTTACTTTGAACATAAGACATAGGTGTTACTAATAATGTTTAAATTAGAAATGATTTCAATTTTCTATATAATTGATTGTAATTATTTAATTTAAATATTTTCTGAAGTTATATTACTTACATAATAGCCAAAAATGTTTATTTTATCAACAGATATGCATCTGTATACAATAGGAAATTATATTTAAAAAAACCCGGTTTAAACCAAAAAAACCTGGTTTAAACCAAATAAACCGGTTTTTTTGGTTTTTTACAAAAAAACCCGGTTTTTTTCCAACCCTGGGTAGGAAACAAGTTTAGTTTGCTTGTAAAGTAAGAAGTTTTGTAAGTGACAATGAAAACAAGATGAAACGCATGAGAGGATTTTCAAAATGCATATAGAGACGAACTGTTTATTTCTTATGGATGTGCTGCACAGAGTCAGATAATATAGACGAACACGAGAACGCTGTTCGCAGAAAATTTTCAAAGTTTGCAGACAGTTCTGATGGTTTCTTTTACAAATTTCTTCATTAAAAAAAATTATCAAGACCCCGGGGGAGAATCAGTGCGAGGCCCGTCGCAGACTCTTGAGAAGGTCTGCAGACTATTTTTCAACTGGAGGAAAAAAAAGTTATCTAGAAATTATTTGCCATGTACCATGGTACAGTATTTTTTAGAAGAAGTGCCGCGGCATATATATTTATAAAACTTAAAAATATTGTAAGTATGGCGCTTATGCCGGAACGGCAGGTATGATGCTTTTTTTTTCTCCTGCTAGGGCCGGTAGCAGAAACAGTGTAGCACTGAAGCAGGTGCTGTAGATTATTTTAGGCTTTGCACATTAATTTAACAGATTAAAAATAAATTTTGTGTTAAAAAGTAAATGTTAAATGTTGATCTCTTTTAAATAAAGTTTATTTGGTTGGAAAGTTTTGCGATTGTTTATGCGCTTGTTTAGCGTTTCTCTGCGATTTGCGGCAATTTTTTTTACATTCGAAAGGGCAATTCAGTTTTAATATCTTAGTAAATATTATCCTCTTTTCAATAAAGTTTAATTCAGAACCCCCCAGTTGAGTGCATGTAATGTAATGCGAGGGATTGGAAAGAGGACTTTTTCATTTTTGCTGTTAGCAGTGATGTAGGACTCAGGAGGGGCGTGGTGTTTTTTTGCAGAAAATTTTTAAGAAATTATTTGAGTTCGCAGACAGTTTTGCATTTTATCTAAGTCTGGTGCTGCACATTACTTGAATCTTGTAGGACAAGATATTACAAACACAAACAAAGTTAATTCAATAATGAAGCATGTTATTGAAATGAAAAATTGCAGATGAGCATGAAGATAATATTGATAACATTGTTAAAATCATTAACAACGTATACAAAGAAGTAAAACATTTATAAAATCAACTTAAGCCTATTTCCCTTGCTTTAGATAAACTTAAAAAAGAAGATGCTACTATATCTGATGCATGCGACCAGGGTTCGTTGATATATATCAATGGATATATATCTTGATATATATCATGATATATATCCGATATTTATTTTCAAAATATCAAGATTTTTGATATTTTCGATATTTTCATTTTCATACATTTGATGTTTATTTTTTAAATGTCGTATTTTTTGATATTTTCATATATCTGATATTTATTTTCAAAATATTTTCAGTCAAAAGAAGTGCAAATGAATTCTTCAACTGTTATTAAAAATTAGCCCATCTGTAAATAAATAACTAAAAAGAATAGCTCCCAAAATATTCCCCACACTCCAAAAACTAGTTTTGGACTGTACCTGCAGCTTTCCCATTACCATCATAAGAAATCTGTCTTTGAACAATACCTCCCTACCCTGTCTCAATTCTTTATGTAGACTGCACCTTCTAGAATGAGATAAAGAGGTTAATTGGTGATTGGATTTTAGCAAAAAAATCTCATATAAGGTTTATGTTTGAAACTGAATATTTAAATGTTGAACCAAAAATTTGGTGGGATAATATTAAATTAGAACAGCCCATGAAAGATAATTTAACTTATCATTTGTTTACAGATTCTCCTTCAATATATGCATTAGAATCTTTTCTAATTTTGATTTACTTCAGTCTAAATTGTGCAGAAGGCTAGGGAATGAAAAACCAGACAAACTTACATTCATGTTCAGATTCTTCAACAGAAAAATTTTGTATTTTAGAATTTGTTGTGTAATTTTATTTATTTTTTAAACTGAATCCTGCATTTTGTGTTTTGATGAGTGAAAAAGCAACTTTTGCAGAAGATAGTTTTTTCAATTATTTGATCATAAATTTTATAAGAAAAATATAAAAAATGACATTTAGAATATTGTTTTATTATGTTTTCATGTTAAATGTAATACGTTTTAGATTCTAATTTATATTAAGTCTAAAAATCTTTATAATCAGCAGTAAGCTGACAATTGTGAAAATATCGGATATATATCGAAAATATCGGATATATATCAAAATATCGGATATTTTTGATATTTTCGAAAATATCACGATATTTACGAACCCTGCATGCGACGAATGGTTAAGATTGCTAAAAGAAAAAGATCTTGAAACTTATTCTAAAATGATACAGTCTCGATAAAAGAGCTTGTGTATAAAAAATAATTAAAACATTTGTGTTGTATCTTGGTGTTGTAATTTATGTTATGGCTTTTTTAAATTTGGTATTTGCTGGTGTTATGTTACTTATATTATGACATTTTTAACAAATGTTAACTTTGTTTTTAACATATGCTAGTAAAATATATTTGATTAGTAGTAAATAAATTGAATAGTCAATTTCAGTGGTCAAAATGGTCAAAATTGATTTTGACCAGGACGGTTAAAACCGGTTTAAACCGCTGGTTAAAATCACCATGGTTAAAACCGAGACAACCCTGATTTTTTTACTATTTGCTTTTTACAAATTCCCTTTCCCCTCTCTTTTTTTAGAAATAACGTTTGGAAAATGTTGGTATTTTGTTTTGAAAATATCATTGTTTTTGATTGGACTTAGATCAATTTTAATATTTATATGAATCTCAGAATCATTATCATTACAAAATTTTATACTATTTGCTTTTTACAAATTTCTCTTCCCCCTCCCCCATCTCTCTCGCTCTCTCTTTTTTCATAAAATAACATTTGGAGAACTTTGGTATTTTGTTTGTAAAAGCATGTTAAAAGATAGATTGAATAGATCTTTATTTTTTTATTTTATTTTATTTTTTTAACCAAAATTTTTCTAATTTACCGATGTTTTTGAAGACAAAATAATATTTTGTATTTATCGCTAATGCTGCTTGGGGACAAGTATTATAACAAATGTTATTAAATACAAGAATATTGTTTTGAATTTTTAATATTATCTGTTAACCTTATATTAATTTTTATAATGAAATTGAATGAGTTTTTGAATATCCCTTGCATATTCTCCCTTGATCGTCTGTCATCTTTTTTGTTATGACCGACATTTTTTTTAGCGATTTTGCAACCCTGACTATTTTCAGCGGTAGAATTGATTTAAAAAAATCACTGATCCCAAGGACCAGTAAACATCAGAGTTTACTGGTCTGCAGACATCGTTACTGGACTGCTACATAAAATTATATAAGTACCTTAACCAGGGTTGCTGGCTTTTAGCCAGGCCAAAAAAAGCCGGCCGGCTTTTTTTGGTTTTAACCACTTAAAAAAAGCCGGCTTTTATTAAAAAAAGCCAGTTTTTATTTTTTAAAGTTGGTTTACAGTAAATTCGTTTTAAATTTGGATCAATTAATTTTTAATACACTTATAAATATTTTCTATTAAAACAAATTATAGATTTCTATTAAATTTTATCAAATAAATAAGTCTTTATAACTTCTAGAAGGCAACTGTGAACGCATTATGTCTGAAAAAAAAAAATATATATATATATATATATATAAACATTGAAAAGAATATAAGTTAGGCTTTAAACTGGTGTTTTGAAATTCTATATTATATATAGTGTTGACTCTAAGCCGCTTTAGCAAAGTGCAGTGCCCGGCGGCCCTTTTTATTTCCTTTTTGCACCCGGCGGCTCTTTTAAACCCTTCAGATGTGCCCGGCTGCCCTTTTTAACACTTCCTATGTACCCCATGGTAATTCAATTGATACCGGAAAAATATTGCAAATTCTAGGGACTCCAAACAAACCAGTTCAAAATATGCTTTATGAACAAGGTACAAGTGTGCCCTTTTCGAAAAAAATGTGCCCTTATTTTATAATAGTGTTCCCTTTTTGAAAAAAATGCACCCTTTTTTAGAACAGCATTTCCTTTTTGAAAAATGTACCCTTTTTTTGGAATAGTGTTCCCTTTTTGAAAAATTCATGCCCGGCGGTCCTTTTATTCTAGTGTCAACACTAATATATCTCCACATGTACTACACATTTTAAAGATTATATTTAATTAAAACTGTTCTTAACTGCTCTGCTCAACAAGCGCAAAATGTTGACACATTTAAAAATTCATATTTTAACGGAAAGATGTAAAATTCGAAAGCCTGACCATGGAAGCGATTTGGAATCAAACTGTGTTTTCCATTTTTTGATCCATCAATTACCTATTGAGTTATAAGAGATTTTGATCACATGACAAACATGTTTTTTCACCCTTTTCTGAGTGGTTTCTTCTTTCGTGCGGAAATTCGATTTAAAACGCTCACTTTGACACTATTTTCTGAAAAATCTATTGCATTTGCAAAAAAACAGCACAATTACATAGTTTCTGAACAACAACATCTGCTAGTTTCATGCATTTCTGAACAAAAATAAATTAAAACTTATATCAGAAAGTTGCCCTTTTGGATTTAAAAGCCTTAATGACAAAATGTAGAACATCAAAATGGAAACATTCTTATGTGTCCATATGGAGAGATTAAGTTAAATGTTAAGAGAAATTAGAAAAGATGTTTTGTTTGAGGAGAGTGGTACATAAGTGTATAAAAAATAGAGCATTTAAAACAAGAAAAAAAAAAATTCTCCAAATAAAATTTTGAAAAGCTTGTTGCTAAGCATATTCATGCATATGCTATTCATAATGTTTTTTAAAAGTGAGAAATGGTGGTGTTTTTATTAATATGCCTATGTATAATTTCAAATGTTTGCTAGAAATAAAATAAGACTTGTATATTAATAGCTCCTAAAATTAAGTAATAAAACATATAACTAAGTAACCATTGTCCTCTTTAATTTTATAAAGCAGTAAAAATGAAAAAATTGGCAGTTGGTATAACCCTTTTAAAATTTAGCTGACATATGTGCAATTCAGAATACAAATCACAAGCAAAATCATCTAAGTTTTATTCCAGTATTAATGTCCTCATTATTGAGAAATTGGGTTACTTATTAAACTGTAAATCAATTAAATGTCATTAAAACTAATTAAAAACACTTTAAAATGTGTAGTTTATAATTACAATGCTTTATTGTATAAAAGCCAATTATGGCCAAAAAAAGCCAATTTTGGCCAAAAAAAGCCGGTTAAAACCAATAAAAGCCACCGGCCTGGCTTTTTTTAATTTTAGCCGGCTTTTTTGCAACCCTGACCTTAACCCTTTGAGTGACACCCCCCACCCCTCTCCTCCGCCGAGAATATAAACCAAACTTCCTTTCAGTTACCCAAAATTTTCGGCATAATAAAATGTAAAATTATAATTTGCTAAAAATTAAATAAATAGTACATAAACAAAAACTGAAATTATTATGTTTTTTATTTCCGTCTATTTATTTTAACTGACTAAGTATTTATGCAAATTTTATGCTTATTGTAATGTTTGGTTGCAGTTTTCTCAGGGATGGGAAAATTTACGTTTACCTGTCAAAGAGGGGGAAAAGTTACTGTTAGTTACTGGTCCTTCGGACCACTAAATTTTTTAAATTAGTGGTCCGATTGAATTTTTAGTGATCTCGGACCAGCGGACCACCAAGGATTTCGAACGCTGAAACACATACAGTACCATGACACAAAAAACTACATACGGCCGTTCCAAGGATTCTTGGATCTCCTTCTTCAGTGCGAGGGGCGCGGGGGTGAATCACAAAAATAGCCAGGGTCTATAACCGAGGGATTCTTTGACCTCATTTTAATCTTTTAATATTTTTTTTTATCACACTGAGAAAGGGGATTCAAGAATACTCTTTGAAACGGCCGTATGTGGTTTTTTGTGTCATGGTATTGTACGTATTTGTGCATTTGAACATTGTAAAAGGTTTTAGCTTATGCATTAAAACTCGCACAAGATGGTTGATTTATAGTAATAGATAACTTATAGTAATAGAAAACTTTAAATTTTATGAATATACTAATGGCCATTTACAAAATTTCATTTATTTTTTAGGTTCATTATCATTTATTTTTTAGGTCCATTACTGGAACACTTAATTAGTCAATTTCCAGTAATGGACACCCCATGTAGACATTGCTAAAAAATGCAATTTCAGTAATGTTCATACAGTATCTGTTATCTTATTAACTTAAACATATAAACGGATCATTGTATATACCCTGTATTATAAGATGCAAACATTACACGACACTTTATTGTACAGTAAGTAAATTAGTAGTGATAGGGATGCACCGAATATTCGGTATTCGGACATCTCACCGAATATTGGCGCACCGAATACTGAAAAAAACCTTGCACAACTTCTAATTTTAACTGTCGACTTATAATGATATCCAGAACAATTAAATAAATAGAATTATATTTAAATAAAAAAAATAATAATTTTACATTATTTGCTGTTTGTAAAATTAAAGTTAAGAAAATTAGTAAATTAATGTTTAAAAAAAAAAGATTTTCTTGACCACATTATCTTTATTAAAAGTTTGTTGAAAGATTTAGGATCGCAAATTTCAGAGACTAATCTAGGATGCCATTTAAAATTTTCCTTGCTGAGTTGCCATCATTTGTATAGATTGTATTATTTATTTTTACTTTAGTCGCTTCCGGACAAATAAAGAGTATATATGACCCTGTGAAGTTTTTCTTCCAATTTTTTTCACAATTTCTCTTTGATTTTAAAATGTTTGTTTCAGAATTTAAGAAAATATTCATTTGCTTTAATTCACAGATGAAGTCATGAAATTTAAAATTTTATTAATTAAAAAAGTTTATAACTATCCTATTCTTAAGTAACTCAAAGTAGATTTTTGTTTCAGTATAAAGTTTACTTATAAAAAGCTCCTGTTTATCCAAATGTTATTTTCTGTATTAAGTATTATGTATTTTTTTAAATTAATATTTTAATGCCTTTGAAATAAAAAATTATTTGTCCAGCCGAATATTCGGTAATTCGGTTCGCCTGTAGGCCGAATATTCGACATTCGGCCAAAATCACTATTCGGTGCATCCCTATAAATTAGCAAAATAAAATAAATAAATAAAAATAAAAACATACAATCACGGGTGATTCTGTTCTAAATTTTTCGAAAATTTAAATCTTCGGTTATGAAAGTTTTAAAATATCGGCCATCCGTCTGAAAATTCAGACATAAAAAAATCCTAAATTTTGACAAATGGGAACCAAAAAAATCCATTTTATCAATACATCATGGGGAAAGTGCGAATTTTGTCAAAGCATTGCAGTGAAAAATGAAAATTCCGTCAAAGGATCACAGGGGAAAACGTGAATTTCGTCAAAGTATCGCGTGGAAAAAACGTGCTTTTCATCAAGAGATCGCTGAAAAAGAACTCAAATTTTGTAAAAGGATCACACAAAAATGCTAATATCATCAAAGGATTACAAAAAAACACTAATTTTGTCAAAGGACTGTATAAAATACCTGAATTTCATCAGAGGATGATGGATAAAAGCCTGAAGTTCATCAAATGATGATGGAAAAAAGCTTGAATTTCATCAATGGATGATGGAAGAAAGCCTGAATTTCATCAAAGCGTGACAAAAAAAAAGCCTGAATTTAGTCAAAGGATTGCAAAAAAAATCGAATTTAAGCAAAAGATTGCCGGAGAAAATACGAATTTTATCAAAAAATCGCATGTAAAATGCAAATTTTGTCAAAGAATTGCATATAACATGCGATTTTCGTCAATGGATCGCATAATTAGCCCCAGAGTAGGATCCCCCGCCCTCTATTGTAACCATTGAGATAATTTGCTGTGAATTTCAAAAGATTTATTTTTACTCAGAATCACCCCTGCATACAAGTTACAGTTTACCTAGATCTCTCAAGGTTAACATCAGTTTTGCACAAGTTAGCAATTCATAAAGGTAGGATGCTTTTTAAGTTCCTAACATTTTGAAAATGCTTTGAAATTCAGGAGATTTGGTTTATCCTTACATGTAGTGTGACAATCATAATGAAAAGCTTAAAATTTTTGCTTTATCTTTTTATTGTCATAGCTATTAATATAATTGTATTTAATATTATAATTCCATCTCTTATTGTATATTAATTTTTTTATAGATTGATTCTGAATTCAAATTAATTTTTGATGAAAGGAAAGGCGACAGCTTTTGTTCAGAATTTGGAATAGTTTCAAATTCCATTATCTTACAAGGTAGGCATTGCGGAAGGTCCGCAGCTAAGGAATTTGCAAATTGGCTTGAATTAGATATGAGTACAGCTGAACCCTGCAATGAAAGTATGCAGTAAATATTTATGTGCATGTATAGTAAATTTCTAAATGTATATTCTATAGTAAATTCATTACTTTTACTAAAATAAATTTAACTGTTCTATTAACATTTTTGACAGGGTGTTTTTGTGAAATTTTGCGATTTTTTGTCCCCTAATACTTGTGAAAATAAAAGTAGCATAATAAAAAAATGATCCTTTTTTTGGGGGGGGGGGGGAGGGGGTGCATTTTCTACCTACAGACTCATTTACATTTCTATATATGAATCTTCCACAAAAAGTATGAATGTCTTGTTCAACATACACAGTTAAAAATTTAAATACATGTGAAAGGGCCGTTTTAATAGAATAGAAAATAAAGCAAATTTTATGATGTTGTCCTTGTGTAAAAAATACAATTCTGTGAATGGTTCTTTTTGTGAAATATAATTCTGTGAAGGATTCATTTTAGGAAATGGAATTCTGTGAAGGGTCCTAAAATCAGGGGTGGCAAAAAACTGTTTTGTAAAAAACCCAGATTTATATATAATTTGCTATTGCATACAACTACATATCTGTTGATAAAATAAACATTGTTGGATATTGTATCTATAAGAAATATAACTTCACTTGAAAATATTAAAAGTAAATAGTAGTCAATTAAGTAGAAAATTGAAATAAATTTCTAATTTAAACATTATCTATTAGTAACGCTATGTTGTATATTCAAAGAGTAAACTGTTCTACATAGTGAAACATTGATACCTTGAAAATCGCATGAAGAATCTTTTGATTAATAATATAATAATCCATAAATATTTGATGCCTTTTCATGAAAATATAATGTTCTGTAGTTATTATTATTTGTTTTAAATATACAAATACTTCTGGTTATTTTGTTTTCTGATGATACTCCAAGTGTCCAAGTTAAAAAATTTTACCGTTAGATTCAGCAAGTAACAAAAAAGATTGGTTGGCATTATTGAAATACTGTAACTAGCACTCAATTTTTGCAATCTGTATTATTCAACTTCATATCTTAAGTTAGTTTTTAAAATTCTTTAAGAATAATCTCCCCCAATCAAGAAAATGTTCTTTCACAACTTGACAAAATCTTAAAGATCATTGTATTTTGTTATTAACAGCTCTTAATAATCTGCATTTTTTAAATGAAAATATTTTATGCTAAATATTGAAAATTATTTATCTATTTTATCTTTTCTAATTTTGTATGTTTTAAGATACTAGGGGGCTCTGCCCCCTATGAGCTACGCCCGGCAACCCCCCCTTCCCAAATTTTGGTAAAATGCCCCTCAAAAAAGGTTTTTATTAAAAAAATTGTTTTAGGGAAAAAGTATCTAGAAATTCAGAAAGTAGACAAAATTTGCAACAAATTAGATATATGACATTATGACTTAGGATGAAGGGGAAGGGGGGATCTGCCTCGGAACATACGCGCGGTGTTGCGTGGACTATGTTGCGCAATTCCACTTAACCACTCACACGTTTACATTTGCCCTCCCATCTCCCCTCCGAACTTTCTCTAAAAGGTTTACTTAAAAATAAGTTTTTTGGGTTGTTGAATCCGAATTTTTAACTTCCACCCCAAATCCCCCCCCCCCCCCCCAAATAGTTGTTTTTAACTTAAATTTCTTATTGTTTTAGGTGAAAAGCATAACGAAATTCAGAAACTAGACAAAATTTGCAACAAAAAGGATATATGACATTATGACGTAGGATGAACGGGGAGAAGGAGTGCTGCCTCTGAACATGCACTGCGGCGCTACATGCACTAAGTTATTACGTCCAGGCAATAGGGATTTTACCTGGCAAAATTAATACTAGTTATGGATTTCGACTCAACTTATGGTTTTTGGGTCGCTGAATCCGAATTTGTAACTTTCCACCAAAATTTCACCCGGCAACCCCCCAAAAAATTGTTTTTTTTGAAAAAATTTGGTTTTTGAGAAAAGCGCGCGGGGAATGTTCCGAGGCAGCCCCCTCTCTCCCTGTTTATCCTACGTCATAATGTCATATATCCTATTTGTTGCAAATTTTGTCTAGTTTCTGAATTTCGTAATGCTTTTCCACTAAAAAAATAAGAAATTAAAGTTAAAAACAACTATTTTGGGGGGTTTTCGGTGGGGGATTTTGGGGGTAAGTTAAAAATTCGGATTCAGCGACCCAACAAACTTAAAGTAAACCTTATAGAGAAAGTTCGTAGGGGACATGGGAGGGCGAATGTAAACGTGTGAGTGGTTAAGTGGAATTGTGCAACTTAGTCCACGCAGCACCGCGGCGCATGTTCCGAGGTAGATCCCCCCTTCCCCTTCATCCTAAGTCATAATGTCATATATCTAATTTGTTGCAAATTTTGTCTACTTTCTGAATTTCTAGATACTTTTTCCCTAAAACAATAAAAAAATTGATTTTTTAATAAACTTTTTTGGGGGGCTTTTTACCAAAATTTGGGGGTGTTGCCGGGGGAAATTTTGGTGGGTAGTTACAAATTCGGATTCAGCGACCCAAAAAACATAAGTAAGCCTATTTCCAGAACTACCATTAGTTTTGCTAGGTAAAATTCCCTATTGCCTGGACTATTATCTATTTTATCTTTTCTAATTTTGTATGTTTTAAGATAAACTTTTAGAGTACCAGACAAGACATGTTCATCAGCACATGCTATTTTTCCTTTCACATGCATGGAAACATGATCTAGACTCGTTATGTCTCATGTTGTCTGCTGAAATGAAGTGTTAAAAGTAGAAATTACTTCTATTAATAATTAAAAGCACTTAAATTACAAAAAAGAAAAAATGTTATATTAAATTTGTTCTAAAAATACCAAATGATTTTTTTGACCAAAAAAAAAAAAAAAAAAAAAAAAAAAGAAAGAAACGGTTTCAACCGTGCCAACCCCTCCTAAAATGAACCATTTTTTTTCTTATTGACCCATATCTTATTCTAATGAAACAAAGTTTTGCTCTGTGCGCTATGACTAGAAAAAAATTACGAACTGTACATCAAGGCTGAAAATTTGAGTGAGGGTAGTCCAAGGCTCATGGGTGCAAGTCTTCCGTGGGCTGTCACCAGGACATGACATATTTGTCTTTTAAAAATTCCCTAGAGCAGTATCAAGATGAATTTTTTTTAATATTACGTATTTGCACACATTCTTAAATTTTATATACTTTAGCCTTTCAACTTCAGCTGGGGGAAAGGGGGAATCAAAAATATTTTCAGTCCTGGCACATTTTGTAACTTGGAACCATGCCAAGACCTTTTCTGATGCACCAGAGAATTTTCAATTTTTTGTTAATTAGTCAAGATATTAATTAAAAATGATAATGAACTCTCATCAAAACCTCATCTCTTATTCTGCGTCAACCAGTAATGCATGCCTAGTATCAGATTGTGCATTAGGATGAAAGGAAGATCCAAACATGCATTTTACTTTGTGTTTTTTCACAGTTTTGTACGGATGGAGCTGATGTGAAAAAAAAACACACATTTCTTTATCAACTAGATATCAGTATTTTTGTTTTCGAATTTTTGTTATGGGATCTATAACTCTCATATTTATATTATAACTACAGAATATCTTAAACAATTCAGACAAGAACTAGTGAAATAAACCAAGTGAAAAAATGTCTTCTTAAAAGTAGTTTTATCACTAAAAATAAATATTTTTTCAAGAATTTTTTCATTTAAAAATATAAATTCAGACAAAATAGAGTCAAATATATAAAATCATAATTTTGAGGTTTATTTAATGTTATCATATGCCTGGGCAATGGCAGTTCAGCTAGTAGGTGTTATTTTTAAGATTATGATTTCAAGAGAAATCTAAAGTTTGGTATTTACAAAGTTTTTTCCTCTTTCAGAAATTTTTTGTGCATTAATTTTACTCCCAATGTTACTTTACCAAGGAGTATTTAGAAAATCTGGTTCCAAAAATTCTAAGCACATAATAATAAAACCCACTGGGACCCAGTCTCTTGATCATTTCATCCAATTTCTGTCTGTATGTATCCTTCTATTGTATAATTTACATAATCACATAGCCAGAGAGATGGCTGAAGCACCCCCGAAAGTTTAAAAAATCTTTCTCTAATTATGATAGATATAATGATGATAGATCTCTATTGATAATAAAATATCCGCTGGTAACTAATTTTTAATTCTGTCTTGCACCACTTTCTCAAACCAAAATATTTTCACATATACACTACCTGACATTGAAAATGCAACACCAGGAAAGAGTGGCCAGAAAATGATGAAACTCGACAAACAGAGAGAGACAGCAACGGACAGTAGTTGAATTGAACAATATTTCGAAAATATAGCCATAATACAAAGCGAGAATAGCATCAGCTCAGTAGGATGTAGGACCACCGTGGATAACGATACACGAAGCAACACGTCTAGGTACAGAGTCAATGAGAGTACTACAATGGTTCTGGTCGATATGGGAACATTCAGGGTGTCTTGAACACACTGCAAAGTGGAGGTAGAGGTGGCTTGCGGGTTCACTACTGCTTTTCGGGGGAAGCGTCTATCCACATGTGCTGACGTCACTCTGGCTGCACTAGCACCCTTCAAACTTTCCACATTTCCTCGTTCCAACCACCTTCGCCACAGCGGTGCACTGTGGATGCATACAGATGTGTCTCAGCTGCGAATATGACATATGGACTAGAGATGCAACGAATATTCGGCCGAAGCCGAATATTCGGCCTGTCTGCCGAATATTCGGCTTCGGCCGAATATCAAGTCCATTATTCGGCCTTGGCCGAATAATACACTGTAATGAATGTTTTTATATTTACACAGTATAACTTTTTAATTTGACAATTTATATTCATCATATATAATGAAAATTTTATTCGAAATTAACTAACAATTTTTTTTCCATTAACTTTCATACTCCGAATTGGTTTTATCTACCCATTTTTATATGAGGCTAAATTAGGAATCATGTTAAAAAAAAAATTATGCTGTATCAGTAAGTACAAAAAGTATCTGTAATAAGCTAACATAATCTGTTAAATTTAAAATTAATCTATTCAAAATTGTTTTAATACAGCTGTAACAAGCTATTTTTTTTTTTTTTTATCATAATGGGAAGTTTAACATTTATCCCTAGTTACATAAAAAAATATTTCTTTCAATAACATTTTGAATTATACCTATAAAGAACATAAATATATGATTGATTAGATATAGATGTATTATATGTATAAGATATTTAAGTCGTATATGTTACAATAGTTAAGGGTTTTTTTTTTTTTTTTTTTTTTTTTTTTTTTTTTTTTTTTTTTAAGCCTGTTACTATTTCTTATTAAATAATGAAAGAAATGTAAATACTAAATTCTTTTAATTAGTATGCATTTACGTTTTAGATATTTTTTTCAAGAATAGCATTGTAATGCCTTAAAAAACAGTTAAAATGTTTTCAATAAACGTAGATTGTGATGCAGAAATAATAATAATCAGCATTCTCAGATGATAGTCTTTCTTTTTTTTTCGTAAATGTTACCTGCTTCTGAAAATAACCTCTCCCTATATATGGTACTTCCTGGTGCAGAAAGATACTTTTTGGCTAATTGTGAAACGTTTAGAAAGTCTTCTGAATTTTTCGCCCACCACCCCAAAGGACGCTGTTGTCTTTCTAATAGTGGCTGGGAAAGAAAATTACTAATTTCTTTTACTCTTCACATTGAGGCGCACTTTCTAAAGAGGCTTCACTTCTGACAGCAAAAAAAAAAAAAAAAAATAATAATAATAATAATAATAAAGATAAATAAAAATTTTGTTAATTGTGAGCTTTATAAAATCTACAGTGATTTCTTTCCACCATTTTAGAGGATATTCCTTTCACCCTTTCTATCAGTGGTTTTTCTTAAGATATTAAGATTTCTTATTTTTTATTTTATTTCATCTGAGAGCTGAAACTTATGTTTCCTAGTACTTTTAAAATTTTGTCATTATTTTAAAATGTAACAACAACACATATAATATCTATTAAAATGTAACTAGACAGTACCTGATGAGGAACTTCTGCTAAGATTTTTTTTTTTTTTGGGGGGGGGGGGGGGCGTCTGAATTATATTATTGAGGCAATTTTTAGGCCGAACATGGCCGAATATTTTTTCAGAGTAAAATAATGCTTTAAAAAATTAAAAATTTATATATAAATAATTTTTTAAAAGAAAACAATACATTTTAAATGTGAAATATACAAGAATTGTGCATATAGTGCATACCATATTTTGTTTTTAGGCAAAAATAAGTTCATTATTCGGCGGCCGAATAGGCCGAATATTCGGCTGCAACTTGGCCGAATATTCGGTATTCGGTTATTCGGCCAAACCACTATTCGTTGCATCACTAATATGGACCAACCTGTCCGTCTCAGTCCAATCACCATGCCCTTCGTAAAATCGTCTGTCTGCTGTAAATGTCTCCGTTGACAGTGGCCTGGCATTCTCTGCTATTACACGCGTCCTGGGACACAAGAACAAAATTTCTACGATGCTTTCCCTAGCAGAAGTAAAGCTACGAATACTGCCCATTTTGCAGGTTCCTTCCGTTATATCTTATTCAACATGCACTGGAGAGCTGCGCATTTCATATCGTTTAAATAACTCTATCACATGCATCTATCCTGAAATTTGAATAAATATCTGTCCTCTCCTACTTCTTGGTGTTGCATGTTCAATGTCACATAGTGTACTTTGACAATGTGTGCAAGTGAAATGTACTAAAAAGTTTTATCTTTTAAAATAGTGATACGAATAGAATATAAAAATAGTCACCAGTACGTTTTCTGTCTTTTTGATCATAAAATAAAATTTCACTTAAAAAAAAAAAAAAATAGAATTTTTGACATGGGTATCAAGTATACTATAAGGAGGAATACACCTTAGTTTAAGCCTTGTTTATTTTTTTATTCACACTTTAAAGTGTGCAAATTATTGCTATCATATCAGAAAAAATTCCAAGATTGAGCCCCCTCCGAAGGAAAATCCTGGTTATGGGTCTGCCAATAACTCTTGTGATTGTTGATTTACATTAAAATATTAGTTGTATTATTATAAATATCAAGTATTGTATTTTTGTGAGGTTTATATGATAACAACAGTAGGATAATTATCACGTTTTTGTTTTTAAAACTATTCAATTAAAAAAATATTTTGTAATGAATTCTAAAATTACTACATAAATGTTACCCCACAAAAATGTAACACTTCTCATTATTTATTTATTTTTGAATTTAGTTTGTAAGTGCTGATAATTCTGTATTTACATCCAAATCTTGTGAAAGATATATGCTATTGGATTATTGCAGCAAGATTGCTATTGAAAATTAAGTGTGTAGTATTTATGCATGGGATACAGTACTTACAGGAGCTCACAAAAAGAGTTCATTACACGACACAAAGTTCTTACAATCTGTATATATTTCTGAAGTGCCCTAAATCATGCTGCTTTTGTAAATTGTTCACAGGGTGACAACAATCAAGAAATTATTGCACTTATTTTTAAAATGTTTTTCTTTTGTTTATAGGTAGTGCCAAGGCATCGAAAAGTTTATGAAAGAAGACAGACTATTGGGTGGAGACTGTAAACAACCGCTTGTATTAGCTATTGGGAAGTTAAACCCTGTACAAACATTAATTTTTGAAAACCATTGTATAAAAACAAGTAGTATGTTAAAAGCAGTTGATTTATGCTTTAAGATAACATATTTTAAACTTGGAATTTTCTCCTTACTGTAGTAATGTATGGAATTTTCTAAATGTCTGTTTTTATAAATGTGATGCACAAAATGAAATGGCATCTTGTATCAGAGAACTGAAAGAACGGATTTTTTTAAGTGTGTAAATATCATATTTTTACTTTGCATTGTACCAGTATGAAACTTTTCATCCTAGTTATCCTTTTTTTATTATTATAGATATCAACTGAATGTCATAATATTTTAATCTAATGTAAATTTTATTTCATTTGAGATAGTCATTTGTTTGGGGCTGGTGTAGGAAAGCCTTTCATCTCCTTACTGTAGTAATGTATGAAACTTTCTCAATGCCTGTTTTATACTAAATGTGATGCACAAAAAACAAAATGAAGTGACATCCTATATCAGTGAACTAAAAAGGACTATTAATATAATATTTTAATCTTAATGTAAATTGTCATTTGAGAAATAAATATTCTCATAGGGAGTTGGGAGAGGGACTTTAATATTTCTGCACTTGTTTTTAGACTGAATTAAAAGAACATTTAAATTCTGTTTTTTTCTTATATTTTATCAGCTACAATTTGTATTTAAAAATTTGCAGCCATGTTTTGCTCACTTTGCAAAAAAAAATTTCAAAATCCACATGATCTTTGCCGTCACATTCGAAATTATCATAAGACATGTATACTTAAGCGGTATGTGTGTTATGATGAAAGCTGTAGACAAGCATTTATGAAGTTGTTTAACTATGAGAGACATCTGAAAAGATTTCATGCTAGTGACGTAGAAATAGACATTTCAGAAAGTCGTAATTTTTCAAATCAGCCGATAAATAGTAAAGATGGTGATTTGTCTTCTGATGATTTACCCTCAAATTGATATTTTCAAATCAATTTTTTGGGTGATTCAGAAATATGTAAACATGAACAATTTCAAAAGGATATTTTGCAATATTGCAGTGAAACATGTAGCAAAAGCAGTGTACTACTGTTCTAGTATTATCTCATCTATCAATAGTACTTCATCTTTTCTGTACAATACTGTAAATTATTTAAAATCAGAAACAGTGAATTTTTTAACTGAAAATGGAATGAAATGTGAAAAAAACACAAAATCACTGATGGCAACATTTGATTTTGCTGCTTCTTCATTGTCTACATTTTATTCAAAACATAAAATAGTCAATGCCATTAAAGCAAGTGGTCGCTATGTTGAGCCAAAGGAGATTGCTTTAGGTACACGATATGAACAAAAGTTTATAGATGGCTACCTCACCAAATTCTTAAAAATGACACATGCCAATACATAAGTATAGTAGACACAATGAAAAAAATTATTTCTATTGATGGATTTTTGCATATTTTCAAAACATACAAACAAAAC
Source organism: Maratus speciosus (assembly GCA_963932465.1). Classification (NCBI taxonomy): domain Eukaryota; kingdom Metazoa; phylum Arthropoda; class Arachnida; order Araneae; family Salticidae; genus Maratus; species Maratus speciosus. The sequence continues at coordinate 382,903,971 of OZ010789.1, forward strand.
AAAAGTCTTAGAAATGCAACCCTTTGTAGTATCCAAGATGGATTTTATTATTATTCCAATGCAATTTTAAGCTCTGTGGATACAATAGTAATCGAGTTGTATATAGATGATGTGGAGCTTACAAAATCCATTGGGGTCACATACCGGTGTACATAAATTGGGATTCGTATATTTTAAAATTAAAGATTTGCATGTGCACCTTCAATCTTTGTTAGATTCAATATTTATAACTAACATACACTATTCTCTTGATGTCGAAAAATATGGTTATCGGACAATACTAGATAGACTTGTTCATGATTTGAAAAAGCTTTCAGATGAAGGTATAGAATTTCAGGGAAATATATACAAAGTTGTAATTTGGCAAGTGGTAGGTGATAATTTAGGGTTGAATAAACTGCTGGGGTTTGTTGAGAGCTTTACTGCTATTTTTTGTTGTAGATTTTGTCTAGCAAAAAAATATATTTTGTATAAAAATATAAAGGAAGATATTAGTTTACTACGTAATAAAACTGAGCATGACATGCATGTTAATAAAGTGTCTTCTGGTGACATAACAGTATCAGAATGTGGTGTTAAAACTCCTTGCTGCCTAAATGATTTAAGTTATTGGCATGTGACAAATAATTTGATTGTAGATGTAATGCACGATCTTTTTGAAGGTTGGTGTGCTAGTGAAACCTTCTTAATAGTACATCAGTTTGTTTTTAAAGCCAAAATTTTCACTTAGTCTTTTAAATGATAGGATAATAAATTTTAATTATGGTAAATATGAATCAAGTTCTAAACCAGTGTCAATAAACAGAGAAAAACTTTTAAATCTTGATGGTTCTAATGGGCAAAGTGCATCTCAAATGTGGACCTTGATTCGAAACATACCCTTATTAATTGGTGACAAAATTTCTGAAGATAACGAATTTTGGCAGTTATTTAATCTTATGTTGAAATTAATTGATACTATTATGGCTCCAGACATTACCTGAAACTTTTAAATTAGCAGAAAATATAGCAGATCATCACAAACTTTTTTTAGAGCTTTTTCCAGATAAACATTTATCACCAAAAATGCATTTTGCAGTACACTATCCTAGGATCATAAGGCAGCTAGGGCCTCCAGTTATGTATTGGAGCATGCAATATGTAAGCAAACATTATCCTTCAAAAAGATGTGCATCAGCTAGCAAAAATTTTGTAAATGTTGCTAAAACAGTAGCCATACGCCATCAGTTATAAATTGCACATACTTTACATGAGAAATATTTTAAATGCAATGCAATATCAAATGTGTTGGAAACAACATATGGAAAAATGCATAGTTAAAAGGAACATAATTTGAAACTTGAAGTAAACGGTTTGAGTGACAATTCGGAAGTAATGCAGTGTAATGGTTTTCGTTATAATGGCACAACATATTAAAAAAATATGGTTGTGTTTGTTTCTTGCATTGATGAGTTACCTATTTTTGGTAAAATAAAAAAAAAATGTTTGTCCTTAATAATAATGCATTTTTAATTTGTGATTTGTTTGAGTTTTTAGGTTTTGACAGCCATTTTCACTGATATGTTGTAAGTTCTACTGGTGCTGTTAATCTAATAAACATAAAAGATTTATTTAACTATGTTCCATTGCATATAAGAAACTCATATGATTTAAATGACAAATCAGTGTATGTTACACTGCGGTATAATCCATGCTGTACAAATGAAAAATTTGAAATAATTTAAAAGATTGCTTGTTTTTTAAATAAATTTATATTTAGTTTTCTTTTGTTTTGTTCTTTTTGTTAAAATTATGAATATCAGGAAACTATTGTTGTAAATCTTCAGTATTTAATTGAAATAGTTTTATGGATCAGTGGTGAGGTAAAATTTAGTACTAATTGTTTTCTTTATATTTGTAGTACAGTCAGTTTTATGTTTCTAGTTGGCCAAAAATTTGTTAATTTGTATGGGGTTGTATCATATGTTTTGTGGTAAGGGATTTTTTATATTGTACAATACAAAGCAGCAGTAAAACACCTATTTTAATAGCTGATTGGCTTTCATTATTTTTCATAATTTGAAATAATAACCATAGAATGTATTGTCCAAAGTTGTTAAATTTGGCAAAAAAATCTAACTTAAACTGTTGTGTAATTAAAATATAACATTTAAAAGGAAAATTTTGAAAAGACTTTTGCATTTTATGTAAATATTATTATGGTTGCATCCAGCTGTTTTTTCTATGGGCAGCAAACTCTAATCTTGTCCATTTTATTTATCTATTTGCCATACTTCATATACTTTTCTTAATGTCTCTGCTTTCACAGTCTTTTCTCAACTCTCTTGCATCAATGCACTTTTTTAGGTAAAGGAATCAACAAAGAAAGTTTTACATTGTTGAAAGGTTCAACAATAGCAATAACATTATAATAAAATTCCAGCATCTTTTCGTTTCAATGACCATCTTGGTCTATTTGAAAATTTTCTGGTTTAGACATAAATTTTGACACCATTTCAAATCCCAAAAGCGTTCTTTCCGGTTTGGAAATAGAAACATGTGATGTTTTACCATAGCTAATAATGTATCTGATATTATACCTGTCCAGATAATGCTGAATGTGTCTGCTCTTTTACTGCAAATACATCTGAACCACTTCCTTCACTTAGGTGTTCTGCTTATCTCTCTACGTATAACTTTATAAAAAAGATTTATATTAAGGAGATTAGGTTAAGAAGTTAGCAGGCATTTATCTAAAACTAATTGAAGGGGATCCAGCTATATATTAGGTAAATACAAAGTTTTGGCAGCTTTGTAACAGTTTCGTATTCAAAAGTATGATTGTATGGCAATGTGCATGTATATTTGTCTGAATTTTTACCTGCATCTGTGTTTTAATAGGTTATTATTGAACAAAAGATCCATATAAAAAAGGACTAGCTGGCTTCGCTGGCTAGTGGGGCCCCATAACCTCTAGCGAAAAACTAACCTCAAACCAAACAAAACTGTCTCGTCTCCCTGCTGTGGTAAGCCCCTCATTACATAAAAAAATTTCCTAAAATCTGACCTGGGGCCGAATGAATCTCTGACTCGTTTCCCTTTTGCCGATGGAACCATATTTAATCATAAATTGTTTATGATAATTAACGGTTTTAATTTCCACACGAGTTTATGCATATATAATCATATTACATTGCCTGTAAGCCAGATTTTTATGTTGATGGATCTCCCTCCCAACTCCAAAGTCAAGTTTAATGTTTTTTTAATTAAGATTCTTTAATTTACTTTCAAAATTTTGAATGTTATCTTGCAACTTTTATCTCCTGAAACAATTTAGTAGCTTTTTGCTAGAATCCACATTAGTCAGAGATAATGGTAGCATATGAGACTAATACAAAACTACTCTGCAATAAATTGTTTACTTTTTATGTTTATCATTTTATTTAAACTTGAATTGTTATTCAGCCTCAAACTTTCAATCACTATTCCCACTCTTCTTGAGGGCTGATATATCTCTCACCGGGATGAATGTATCTTCTTTCCCTCATTTCTGGCTTATGTGCTTCTCTCTCTAGTGGACATACAGTACCGCCTTCCGTTCCACTGTAATTTTGGAAATACAGTAAATGAAACCGAACATTACAGATTGGACGGAAGGTGGTACTGCATGCTTACCGGACAGAGAAGCCCACAAACGAGAAAGGGGGGAAAGCAGACATACGCCACGCCTGCAAGGAATATAACAGCCCCCAAGAAGACAGGGAATAGCCATCGAAAGCACCTGACTGAATAAGAACAAAAGTAAAAAATCAAATAATAATAGATTTGAATTTGACCTGTAATGAATAAATGTCATAACAAATAATTTGGTTTCAATAACTTTCTGCTATATTTTGAGTTTTGTAGTATTTAAAGCACTTGGCAATTTTGTACTAACTGTTTTACATATATATAGAGAGAGAGATTAAGTTTCTATTTTTGTACTGATGCTTTGTGTTTTATCGATTGTAAAAATACTTGTTAGATTTAAAATAAACAATTTTGATATTACTTTAGTTTTATTTTTATGTTTATTAATTATAATGGGCATAATGAGTTTCTAGTAACTTTAAGGTATAGCAGAAGAACGTGTAGTAATCTTTTTGAAAAAAGAAAGGCTCTTTTCATGTATAAAAGTTAGAGCCTCGTGTAATTTTGTTTACAATTGAGTGATTTTTAAGCAAATATCATAAACTGCTCAATTAGAAAATTTATAAAAAATATGTATAGTCAGTAGCAGAAGCTTTGCTTAAAAATTATTTAAGACTGTTCTCAAATCCAAAGGGCCAACTTTCTGACATAAGTTTTAATTCATTTTTGTTCGCAAACGCATGAAACTAGCAGGTGTTGTTATTCAGAAACTATGTGATCAAACTGTTTTTTTCCGTTTTCTTGTAAACGCAATAGATCTTTCAGAAAATACTGTCAAAGTTGGCATTTAGAACTGAACTTCCGAACGAAAGAAGAAAATCCAGTCAGTAAATGGAGAAAAATGCCGTATCACGTGATCAAAATCTCTAACTCAATAGGTAACTGGTTGATCAAAAAATGGAAAACACAGTTCGATTCCAAATCGCTTCCATGGTGAGGCTTTCCAATTTTATATCTTTCCGTTAAAAAATGAATTTGTAAATGTGTCAAAACGTTTTGTGCTCGTTGAGCAGAGCAGTTGAGAATAGCCTTAACTTCCCATTGCTTTTAGCTGTGACTATTTATTAAAAAAACACAGAAGCAATAAACAAGAATTGGCTTTGGCACATACCATAAAAATGTTTGAAATCAAACATATTACAAAAGAAAGCAATGATTTCATAGTACAGTAGACTCATTCAAATTCGCACATAATCGCAGATGTACACAATAAAACTTTTTCAGATGGAGGGTCAAAATGACAAAAAATTTTAGTTTTATATCATTCCGTATGTATTTTAATATGTAATTCTCGATATGACTGAACTCATGGTTTTTCATGAAGGAAGCATAAATTTATTTCTGAAAAAAAAAATCAAGATTTTGCTTATATCAATGGTAATCACAATCTTTTTAGCAAATATGTTTATGTAATAATCGAGCTTTTCTGTTATTAAGTCTGGCTAAACCTGAAGCAAAACTTCCTTTTTTCATGATTTTGATATAAATTAATTGGGTACCTTTAAGAGGAAAGTTTCTTTGAATAATTCAAGGAAAATGTACCTCATCTTGATTATGGATATTTAATTGTACATCATTTACTTGACCTTTACTTTTAATAATTTAATCATTTTAAAAATTATCTTGATTTTTATTATTTTAGTTTATTACTTTGCTTAATTATTTTACTATATTGCAAGCATTCATTATAATTTTGATTGCATTATTACATTCAAATTACATTTTAAAAAAAGTAAACAAATCAATGACCAGAAATCCACACAACCTCTGGTGCCAAGCTGTGCGGATTTGAGAGAGTCTACTGTATTTGGTTTCTTTTTTTTTCAGTTTAGTAATTTAGAAGTGTCAATTCAAAAGGATTGATGATTGTATTTGAGGAAATATTCACTTTGAATTTTTCTGACAAGTTATAATAATGGGTGCTGGTCCATTTTCAGTCAATATATGTAAAATGCAGAAGTGCATTTTCAAATTAATCTCTAGGGTGAAAGTGATATTAAAGACAATTATGATATAATTTAATGAGGACATTTTTTCTGAAATATAAAATTTTGAACATGTTACATGAAATCATTAGCGGATTTGGATAAATCCTACATTATATGAAAGACTGTCAAAATGAATAGACTGCAAGGACAGTGATGTGAATGGACTCTTTGAATGTCCCAGGGACCCAACCATTTTTTAAATGTGGGTGTAATTTCAAATAAAAACTAAATATTTATTTATATAAATATAATAAACATTTCTAAAATTAAGATTCAGACTTCTTTGACTTCAGGACTTCTTTGAAACTTAAATGATTTGAATTTACAACTGGTTTTTAAATTATTTTTCAAAAGCATTTTTGTTATGCAAATCAGTCATATACAAAAAAAAAAAAAAAAAAAAAAAAAATTCAACATTAGATTTTAGAAATCTGCAAAATAAATATATTTTAATAAAAATTTTCAGAGCATATTTTTTTTTTTTGGAGAAAAAAGATGAGATTGCTCTTATGAAAACTTTTAAAATTAACACATCCCGTCAGATGCGTTTTTGTGTTCTGTTTGTGCTCCATCATCAACTTATAAGTGTTTGATTTAGTGTAGTGTATTTCTGACATCTGCACTGATGAAGTAAACCACAAATGAAAGAAACCATAGTACTAAAGATTTACATAATTGATAAAACTCATTACTAAATTATTCTTGCTGGACCAATAAAACTGTATCACACATCACATTTTTTTCAACTTTCACATATAAACTGATGGACGACCAATGTGTATGCTGAGGTATAGAGAAATTGCTAATTTTCTAAACAACTTGCTATAGAAAAACTGGCGCTTTTATTAAAACAAGCATGCATTTGAAGCTTTATGTACAGTTGGTCAAAAAAAAAAAAAAAAATCTAATTTGAATAAAAAATATCATAGAGAAATGAAACTGGTATCAATCAACATGGATTGTCTATTTCAATTTAACCTATTAAAACTTTCCTTAGGGTTTCATCTACATGATAAGGTGAACACAAATTTTTAATTTTTTCAATGTAAACCTCCAAATTTGACCACAAATTTTTAATTTTTTCAATGTAAACCTCCAAATTTGACAATGCAGTTAGAAAGAACACACTCAACTACCCGAAGTACTATTTTAAGAGACGTTTCTACAATTGAAGATTTATTAGAGGTAGGAATTATAAGTAACACGAATTTTATAAACACTTTTTTAAGAGAAAAATCTTTCACTCTGAGAACTCATTAGTCCTATGTCTACTAACTCTTGGACTAATTGTGAAATGTCTTAAAAATTTGTAATTGGGCTAAATTGAGTTGTTTTCTTTCCGATTGTTATCAAATTGGGGGGGGTTTATATTAAAAATATAAAGTTACTGTTCATTTTAATATGTAGATGACCCCTTGATTAAAAATTTTAAAGTCTTAAAATTGAAGTAGACAGCAATTTTATTTCACTTCTATAATTTGTATTAGAGTTAATACGGTTTATTTATTTATTTTTTTTGACCGACTGATACATTTTTTATAAAATAGTTTCAATATATTTACAGGCTTCAAATATATGCTCATTTTATTAAGTGAACCAGTTTTCTCTTAGGAGGCGTGCAGGATTGGTAATTATTTTATATCTCGCCAATGCACCTTAAACCTAAAAATACATGTAAATTTTGAGTATTTTCATGCTCAAAAATGAGCATATAGAGGTCAGTTCATACTCATTTTTGAAACATAGACATGCTCAAAAATGAGCACATAGAGGTCAGTTCGTACTCATTTTTGAAACATGGGCGTGCTCAAAAATGAGCACATACAGATCAGTTCATACTCATTTTTGAAACATGGACGTACTCAAAAATGAGCACATGGAGGTCAGTTCATACTCATTTTTGAAACATAGACATGCTCAAAAATGAGCACATACAGATCAGTTCATACTCATTTTTGAAACATGGACGTACTCAAAAATGAGCACATGGAGGTCAGTTCATACTCATTTTTGAAACATGGACGTACTCAAAAATGAGCACATGGAGGTCAGTTCATACTCATTTTTGAAACATGGACGTACTCAAAAATGAGCACATACAGATCAGTTCATACTCATTTTTGAAACATGGACATACTCAAAAATGAGCACATACAGATCAGTTCATACTCATTTTTGAAACATGGACATACTCAAAAATGAGCACATAGAGGTCAGTTCATACTCATTTTTGAAACATGGACATACTCAAAAATGAGCACATAGAGGTCAGTTCATACTCATTTTTGAAACATGGACATACTCAAAAATGAGCACATAGTGGTCAGTTCATACTCATTTTTGAAACATTGGCATACTCAAAAATGAGCACATGATGTTTCATTATTAAGTGTGTGCATGTTTTCAGAAATGAGTATATACATGTTTCAAACTTGAGTAATTTTGTTTCGGAGCCATTTTGACGATGCGGCATACTCAGATTTGAGTATTTTTTACTCATTTTTGAAAACGTCGTTTTTAGAGTGTATCATTACAAGGAGTTCCGATCCGTGATCCCCGGGTTACAGAATATAAGTGAAAACCATACATACTTTTTAAAAATTAATATATATTTTTTAGATTTTTCACTAACAATACCAACAATAATTTTTATATGAGAAATAGCAATTATGTATTCAAATAAAGTTTTGATATATACAGTGGAACCCGGTTAAGACGCGTTTCAAGGGAGTGGACAAAAGTCGCGTATTAAGCGGGATCGCGTATTAAACGTGATTTGTATCATGTTGCAGAAACTGGGCTTATTTATACATTTAATCGTCTAAATGAACTTTTGAGCTTTCGTTTATACGTTTACGGTCAAAAATTGTGTCTTTTACATACGTTTAGTTTAAAATTAAATTGTATTCAACTATAACTCCTTGTTTCTTTTTATATGACTGAATGGAATAAAAAAGGAAAATAAATGTGGATTCCAACCTGGTTTTGTTGTCGATTTGTACTTTGCAAGCAAAAATAAAACAACAAAAATAATTTTCCTACTAGACTAAAAATGTTTTAACAAAAAGAATAAAACATTAAAACTTTGAAGCACAACCCATTTTTAAAAATCAAATTTAGTACTTGTATTAATAAGTACCATTATAATTGACCCTTCTTTTTAATATAAGAAGAAACTATTTTTATTAATCTTCGTGTACATAATATTGTTAGCATAACAAAAAGTAAAGAAAACATAAAAGAATTATCCAATCGCAGTCGTATTTATTTAATCGTTACGAGTTTCATTTTTTGTTGCCTATAACATGCATTATAAAACATAGTAGTGATATACCGTACATTTAAAAGCTCACTAAAAACAGGCATAATTATCTCTAACCATAATAATTTTTATGATGTATCTGAGTAACCTGAATTCGTCTGTATCTCTCTTACTACTGTAAAAACATACACGAAGCGAGAGGCAAAAAATGTTAGAAGGCGGAATCAAAGAAGAATTGCAGTTTTACTAATTTAGCGGAGCTTTGTTTTATTCAAATATCTACCACTATTTCTGTTTAGTAATTTTTGCATTAATTACTCTGTTATTAATTAAAGTAAATAATACTATTCGAAAACAGTGTTTTTTATCTGAATAAAAATAATCCGCAAAATTGCCAACACTTGAGAAGAGAGACGGAATTCGCATCTTGATCAATGAATCCGCGTCTTAAGCGAGATTATTTTCCCTCAAAGGACCAAAAATTTATCGCGTATTAAGCGGGATCGCGTAATAACCATTCGCGTATTAAACGTGATATTTTTACATTAGTCTTATGAGCGATATTCAAGGGATCGGAAAAAATCCGCGTATTAATCGGGATCGCGTATTAACCGTGAGCGTCTTAACCGGGTTCGACTGTAGTAAAAGCGAAACTTGTGTATTGGCTTCGTGTCAGGATTTAAGTGTCAAAGAAATTGCCATATATGGCTAAGCCTTGTTATTCTGATAATTTCAGTGGCTTAAGCGTATTTCGATTACATGTTATAAATTTGAGTTTTATTTATATTTATTATTTTATTTATTGATTTATAAAGTTTTAATTTCGTTATGGAATATAAGTCGGAATCAAACTAATTTTATTTTTAATAATTTAAGCGTAAAAAGATTTATCTTTTGTAATCGTCTGCCTGCACGCAACAAAAATAGATTCACGGAGGAACAAAGATTATTCCTTTTTAGATATAGTCAGTTCTCCGTGGATAGATTTTAAAAAATGGTTGAGAATTATTTTAAAATCAATAAAAAATTAGTATATTGTGATAGAGTTTTCAAAAAATTGCATTTGAAAATAGATTTTTTTCCTCTTCGACGATGTAAAATGTGAAAATGTGCGACGGTAATTATAAAAAGCTGCAGTAAAAGCGAAATTTAATCGTCTGCTGTTGCCACCGTCAAAATGACATCGGCGTTTCTTACGGACACGTTTGTCCTTTATAATATAGATAGTGCTAGATTATATACTCAAGTAGTAAAAAAAATTCTTTGCTCCATGTTATTAAGTTTCATTATATTTTATTCTGAGCTTTAAAAATATTTCACAATTTAAATGCCTACCAAATTTTAAAAACTTTAATACTGTGAAATATCATACGTTTAGCTGCGTGGCAAGCCGATGTGTTTCACTTAAACTGCATTATTTTTTTTAATTTCTTGAGACAAAAAAGAAATCCAATATTATTGAATATTTAGATAATATATATATATATATATATATATATATATATATATATATCATTAATTTTATTAAATATTAAATTTCAAATAAGAAATCTTTTTTTATGTAAACTATTTATATTGTTGAAAATTTTATTTATTTATATAAGACGTGTTTCATATATGACAAATGTATTACAAAAAATGTTTTCGAGTTGCTATTGACAGGAAATTTTAAATGCAGAACAGAAATAATTAATGACTTCTGCTTGTTATGCACATTTGCTTGACTTCTATTTTATTTCATGTTATATCGATAAAACTTCAAAATGTTATTCAGTTTGATAAATTATGTTTGCTCATTTATTTTCTCATTTTATGGGCATACTCAAGGCTTTGCTTTTATTCATTTTTTATGCAATGTCTGTTTTTAACATGATATAAAACATAAAGAGGTGTTTGTAGGAACAAATACAATAAATGTACGGTTTTATTTTTATTTTTATTTATTTATTTTTTTTTTACACAAATTACTTAATTTTTTTTCTTTTTAGCAAGATTAGAACATTTATTTTTATTGACTACTCGCAGACCCTCAAGGTGTTATCCGGAATGCTTTATCTTTTAAAGCAATCAATTTTTATATTTGAATCATAAAAGAATCAATATTTATTTTTAAATCATAAACATTAATTCTTGAATATAATTAAGTTAATATTTACCGGGTTTTTTTCTAGCATTTTCTTTTAACTATAGAGAAATAATTGGTGCTTATTTTAAATACGTGAATGCAGATTTCTTCAATTGTTTTGCTTTTTAATTTTTTTATAGAAAGAAACTGAATTATATAATATTTTTGATATAAGTGAAAGATGCAAGTTCCGGTTATGTACTAAATAATGACGTTGAGAAAGCATTATGTAAATCAAGCCGTATAAGGGTTTTTTTTTTTTTTTTTATCCAATTTGTTCAATTCAAACAATTTAAGAAAATCAAATTAAAAATTTAAATAAAATATTTGTTAATATTGATTTTATAAAATATTTTGAATATCATTTTCTTTTCAAATAACTTCATTAGCAATTACGCATTGTACAAATCTTATTGTAACTAAAAAGTGCAAGTAATGACAAATTATTTAAGTATGTTTCATATTTAGTCATTATATTTTAATTAGAAGAAAGTTATACTGACATAAAGACAAAAGAGACAATAAATATAAATATCACGTATAAAAAAAGCAATAAAAAACATTTACATATAAGAGGAAGGTCGGGTATTATGAAATGGCCGGAAAATGTGGAATCCTTCAATATCTGGCGCATACGTCGTTACAGCCAAGCATAAATCTGCCATACGACTTCCTCGTACTTGCATGATGAGTCACTGTACTCAGTCCTGTTTGGATACCTGTTGTTGGAGCGACACGGTGAAGTAAAATCTTATTCTCAATTTTTGCAGTTAAATTTTATAAAATTCGAATTAGTTATAAAATCGTATTGTCCGTAATGTTAACCAAGGTCAGTATAAAGTTGAACAGTTATATTTATTGCTGTGTTAGTCAGTTTTCCTCTATGTTAACTTGTTGGCGAGTTAAGAGGTTATGTTTTTCAAGATGGCGTGTCGAGTAGTATTGAATATCAGCTAGACATCTGTTTCAAGACGAGTCTAATAATTAAAACAATTTTTCAAAGAATCTGATGATTTATAGATGATGTACTAAGGTTTTACTCATTAATTAATTTTGGTTATTCTTTAAAATCGCGTTATTTCTTGCAATTTTAATATTCCGTATTACCCGACTGGTTGCCATTACCAAAAAAGTGTAATTTTTTTAAATAATAAAATATTCATATGTAATTTCTTTCTCTCATTTTAAACGCATTAGAAATGTGTTAAGGCATAGTCAAAGTATGTTCTTTCCTAAATTTTAATGTATCTTAAAATTTTTTATGTTGACTTACAAATAAAAATGTAAACGGTATTCCATTATACCCGAAATTCCTCTACTTTTTACCAGACTGAAAAGAACGGTTATATGTTTCACGCGTATCTGTGTATGTGGATTTCTTTATACCCTCGAAACACCCCAACGGCTGGATGGATTTTAATGAATGAGGTCTCTATCAATTTGTCTTAATGGCCCGATGGTTATAGGCTAGGTTTTGTTTTTATAAATTCAAAATGGCGGCCGTAAAATATAAAATGGCGGTAAAGACGAAAAAAGAAATTACGCACCCTATTGAGTGGCATATCATTAGACAGGACTTTCAAAATGAAGAAGATGTTTCATTGACTACTTTACAGTCAGAAGCTCCGTTAAAATATTATACAACCTGGAAGTTGTGTATCTAGGATCTCTAGCTTTACTGCAATTCTCACCATCATAGACATCTATAGACCTCATCAAATCAGTGTTTATAGATAGGAACTAACAATTAAACACAACTTAAAAGTCATCAATACAATTAAATAAAAAAAATGGCAAGTAATATAAACAAGTAATATAAAAAAATATTTTAAATCAATTCCTACTTAGGTCAATAAGAGAATTTTTTTTCTCCCATTCGTCTTTCGTCTTGAGTGGCGCTTAAAATGCCTTGATCAAGAAGAGAGCTCTCTCGGTCTTAAAATACTTTGATCAAGAAGAAGGCTCTCTCGATCATTGAAAATTAATTAATTTAATTTAATTAATGAATTAATATTTGAAAAATAACTGGATTAACATCAAGTGTCATCCACCATAAGTTTAAAAAAATTATTTGAGCTTGATTGGATGAATAATAAGTATTTTATTAACGATTCATAATTTGAACAAGATATATATAGCGAGAGTGTGAGCTAATAGTAGGAATTGAAAAAAATAGTTTCACATTGATGAGAAATAATTAATTAGTTCGCTTTTTACGCAGTCGGGTTTTTTGATTTTTTAAATTTAATTGTTTACTTATAATCTCAAATTTAAAATTTGATGCATTTCTTTTTTTATCACAAAAGCCACAGCGCAAATACTCCTTAATCGAGTCCATGGTTAAAGTCAACGTTAAAAATGAGCTATTTTGGCAGCAAGGTGTTTAAAAATGTACGTAAATGTAGTAAAAAGAAATACAGTTAAGTGTACGTAAGTGTCGTAAAAAGAAGTGTAGTTAAAAGTGTAGTAAAAAGAATTGAGTTAATTTAATGGCATGCCATGCTTGCTAAATTGTGAACCTGATTAGAAATCTTTGCCCTAAGCATAGGATAACCATGTCTCCTGTTTTGTGATCAAATATATAATTGAATCAGCATTGATTTTCAGAAAAGGCATTTTATATATAAAATGTTCTGCAATTCCATCCAAAAAATTGCGAGATTCAATAGGAAATTGAACTAATAAGGATACTAATTGAATAGGAAGTTTGATGAAGCTCCGTGTATTAGTCCTTGAGATATAGTAACTTTCAAGGTAATCATGCACAACAGAGCCAGCAGCTGACGATACACACCAAAATGTTATAAGCACTAATTACTGTCAAGATATAATAGAATATGAAGTTTGATAAATTTATAAGCATTAGTTCTTGAGATAATGCTGTCACATAAATCGTGAAAAATTCACTAGGGGAGACTAGGGACGATTGACCATACGGAAGGCTTGACCCACCCATCAATTTCATATTTAAAAGAATTTCAGAGTTTTATCAATGGGTGTCAACCAAAGCTACTGGAATGCTCAAACAACAGTCTTTGTTTCATAGAGATAATCGAAATAGGAGTGGAAAAAATCACTTGTGAGGCATTTTCAACCTAAAAGTTGTGTTTTATAGAAATATTTTGTAAGCTGTCTTCAGATAAATTATATCATAGAAATTTAAGTAAGTAGGTTTAAAGTAATGCAAAAATATCGAGCTTTCATTCCAGGCATAAAGATTGTACAGAAAGTTAGGCTTAACATAACAATGTGCTAGTATTTAGAGAAGGTCTATATCGGGAGACTTGACCCAGTCAATGTGAGGGAGGGTTGACCAGATGCTCAAGGCTCCTTTAATTAAGTGCTTTGGAAATCTTTTTATTATATACTGTGCATAATGAAAAATTAATGGTTATATATATAAAGGAATGTACATTTATTCTGTAAAGCTAGAGTAAAATGGTGTGATGGAAAAGAAAATGTTTAAAACTGACTAAAGAAAGATGGGGAAAATTGCTAGAAAATGGGAAAGCTGATAGGAACTTTTTCCATTTAAATATTACTTACAATAGGTAAATAAAAACAATGAAAAAGACTAATAGTCCAGGGGAAATGTACAAAAAAAGGGGGGTTACCTTACAAAAAATCGGGTAGAAGATTTTTTTTCTGAATTGTTTATAATGATGCCAACATGGAAAAACCAAGTTTTCCAACAAAATTTCTTAAGGCTAAATTTTCTGTGGCCAAAAAACAACAAAAGTTTGGGACTTTTTTCGATTTGTTTTTAAATATCTCAATAGCCGTTGCAGTAACATAATTTTTGTCAATTACAATATTGAAGAGGACAAAATTCTCTACAACTTTCATACTTACAATTTTTTTATACACCCAATAGCAAGCGCAGTACGCCATTTCAAAAGTAAGACAATTTTTTCAATTTTCTTAAAAACCGTGAAAAACGTAGTTCTCCCCCGATTATTCATGTTTCCCAGGGATTTAATCATGTATGTCAACTTCTATATATTGGTAGCAGTAAATTATGTGTTTGAGGGCCAAAACTAGCCTTTCGGGGGGGGGGGGGGAAATTCATGCATATTTTGCCCCACTCCTCGTTAATTATTTTAATAAATCTCTAATAGAAAGATTTTGAAAATTTTAAGTGTGTAATCATTAAATACGTAATCAGATTTTTCAAATATGGATTCATTAAAACCTTGAAAACCGAACCGAAATATATTCCGCTTTAAACAGGTTACCATCTTAGGAGGTATAACTGGTCATATTCTTTCTCTTAAAAATATATAATTTTTTCTTTAAGGACCGGGGACCGGATTCCGTATATGAAGATTTTATTTTCAAAAATTTTATGATAGTTGTAGTAATGAGTCGTTTAATGTCATAGTTATATGAATTATGAGACTAAATTAGTCATACAAAGACATCGTTAGATATCGACCTCGGTATCATATGAAAAAATAAATAAATACTAAAATTCAAGCAAGAATTCTTAAAAGAACACTTTTGTAGGTTTAACATGAGCGTGCAAATGTTTTCGCGTGAGACTTCACTACTCACGCGAAGAAACTGGAATGCTAAGGTTAAACCTATGGAAGCGTTCCTTTTACAATTTCTCGTTTGCAATTTAATAGTTTTAAATGATTTTTTTTTTTTTTTTTGAGGGGCTTAGAAGTGCTGACGTTGAATTCCAACCGTATAAGTGTTTACTTTTTCTATTTTGATTACAGTTTTTATTATTTTTTATTTTTGGTCAGTTTTCCGGCTGCGAGACTTTTTTATCCAAATTTTTTATCCAAAATAAAAATGTTTATGTGGTCTGCAATCATAAGTAAATTGACATTTCATTTGATAAATGCTATCACTGAGATCATTAAACAGACATAGTTTCAAACCAGTGCATAATACAGAAAATTAGAATATTCCACAAAGTGTATTTTTCAACAATCGAAGTAAGTTTTTCTGTTTAAGCTTTAAAGCAATTAATAGATAATCTTAAAGTTTTATATATTTTTGCATGCTAAAGTGATATAATCTCTTGTTCTATTTATTGATATAAGTAGGGAAAAACTGACAGTATTTATTAAAACTAATCTTTTAAATATTTTTATAGTGATCTCAAATATGTTATTGACAAAATTTTTAAATTTTACAGGAGATAAATATATAACATCAGTTAGTGAAATAACCTGTTGTCATTTTTATTGTAGCTATATATAAGGTAAAAGCATTTCTTGCATAAAATATATTTATTTTCTGAGTGCCTCCCATCCCTCATTTTATATGGAAGTATAATCCAATGTTTACTATCTTTAAAAAATAAAGCATTAAAATATGTGTTATCAAAAATTGGTAAATAAAATATACCATTGTATGTTAAGTGTGTAATATGTGGAATAAAGTATGTTTTTCGCAAATTTTCATATCTATCCCATTGTTTCCTGGAAAAATATGCATGCATTATAAAAATTATTACAATTACGAAATTATTAAAATTAAACAAAAATTCTTTCTTAATTGAAACTATAGTACCAATAAGTTATTAAATACTAAAGTATGCTTTTAAACAATGCTTTGAAATTAACATTATACACACTTAAACTTACTGTCGATACGAAAATTGTTTTATTCATCTACACACTATCCTATTTTTAAAATTATATAATTTTATTGAATATAAAATGTATGTTGTGATGAAAATAAAGACGTGGGTGTGCAAATAATATTTAATTTACTGCTACCAATTTTTAGAAGTTGACATACGTGATTAAATCCGTGGGAAACATATGAATAACCGGGGGAGAACTATGTTTTCACGGTTTTTAAGAAAATTGAAAAAATTGTCTTATTTTTGAAACGGCGTATTGCGCTTGCTGTTGAGTGTATAAAAAAGTTGTAAATATAAAAGTTGTAGAGAATTTTGTCCTCTTTAATATTGTAATTGACAAAAAGCATGCTACGGCAACAGGTATCTAGATATTTAAAAAAAATCAAAAAAAGTCCCAAACTTTTGTTGTTTTTTGGCCACAGAAAATTTAGCCTTAAGAAATTTTGTTGGAAAACTTGGTTTTTCCGTGTTGGCATCATTATAAAAAGGTCGGAAAAAAAATCTTCTACCCGATTTTTTGCAAGGTAAAATGTACATTTCCTCTAGACTATAAAAGGACTAGAAAGTATAAAATCAGCGGTCTTAACCCTTTCTGCGGCAGTGGTATGTTTAAAAAACTACTTAATTTTAATTCCGAAACGTCACAATGGCACCAGAATTTTGCTAAAATCTTTTCTATTTAATATGTATGTAAAATATAGCCTTTTTCTTATTTCCAAATAAATTTGTTCGTAAATTCCGGTGTCAGCCATTTATTTCAGCATTTTAGTACTGAAAGTACTTTGCCCCTTAAAGCTTTAAATCGTGTTAATGATAAGTTAAGTGCTCATGCGGCTGCAAAAGAACATAACATCGATCGAAAAACTTTAGGAAGGTATGTAGATAAATTTCACCAGGGTGAATACAGTGAGATGAATCCAAACTATGTGACAACTAGAGTTGACATGTCGAGTGTCACAAAAAATAGGACAAGGAGATAAACATAAAAAGGGGGACAGTGGCTCCTAAATCCGGACATAATATCATGAAACACAATGAAAACGGAACCTATCTCTAACAGAATATTGACTTAAATGTTAAAATTTCTTTTTGCCTGCTGTACAATTATACATGCTCAGACGAAATCCTATTTAAAACAAAATTTTTCTCCTCTGACTTGCGATTGCGTTTCAACAGGTTTGTTTAAGCCTCATATTTAAAAAAATATATTTTTTATAATAATTAAAGCATGTAGAATAAAGTTATTTTGCTTTTTTTAAACTGATTTTATTCCTCTTCACAAATATTGCAATGTAAAACAAAGTGGGTCATCCCTCCCATATGTGGATGACCTTGACCTATTATTTTTTCATGATTAAAATCAATCATTTTTCAAATTTCTTATATGTTACACTTATGTTGCAATTTTATTTTGATAACTGATTGTATAACGAATAAAAGGATATATAAAAGTTTATTGTACGTTCAATATTTAAAAAATAAAAAAAATCATTTTGTAAAAAGTGGGTCAACCCTCCTTAGTCTCCCCTATAGCAGCGCCACATACCAAAACCTAATCAGCACTTGTTTATGTCACTCATTTATGTTCTGATAGCATATTCAGTTTGGTGAACTTTCTTGCATCAGTTCATGAGATAAAACTAACACGTAACCCGAAAAATTCAGCATAGAAGAGCCACCTGTTGGACGATGTACACCCTAACTTTGTCAGCGTTAATTTATGTCAATGTGTAATGGACTATAAAGTTTGGTGAAAGTCTGTGCATTTCTTGAGATAGAGGGGTAAAAAAAGTTGCCTCAAAAGCAGACACTTAGAAAGACAAAATGACAGACAAACATTTTTCAAATATACTCAAATCGTGTTCACGACACCTTACGTATAAATCCATGAAAAAACGGAAGTAGAAAATTTTCATGATTACATTACTTTCTGTTTATCTTTGTAGAAGAAAGTACAAATTGTTTAGCTCTTATAAACTATCTCAAATAATGCAATTATTTTCTGCCTCAATAATATCTTTATTTTTTTTCAGTGATTTCGGCCATGTAACTGTTTTGTATTTCCATATAAATTTTTAAAAAATTGAAATTGTTTCTTGATGTGAATTTTATAAGATAGTTGCTGCAATATAATAGGAAGCAGTTCAAATTTACTTTGTATCTTACTAAAAATTGCATAGGAATTTTGAGCATCTGTGATTTTACTATGGTTATTCCTAAATATTCATTGTTAGCTTTGTTTTTGTTAGAAAAGTTATGTTAATACCGCACTTGACATCCTACTTTTGCGTAGGATTTTTATAGATAAATGTTGTAAATATTGTTGAGTTTGTTTGTTTTCCAATGTTATGGTGTATTTGCATTTTTATTTATTGATGATATATATATATATGTGTGTGTGTGTGTGTGTGTGTGTGTGTGTAAATTTTACTTACAATATTCATTTAAATTATTCTAAATTTCCGTCATATTCATGATTTCCGTATTTCCTAATAATCTCTATTATTTATTCCTAGTTAATTTCCTTCAAACTTAAAATGCGTTTATTAATAATTATCTTAATCAAAATCTTACTTTAAAACTTTTAATCCCTTCATAAATTTTTATTGGCTACCAAAACTATAATATTCTTAGAGGAACAACTTCTTATATTCGAATGTTTTTAAAAGCCATTTTTATTATTTTCATTTCTAATTTTATTATACGAAGCAACTTCCCGCGCATTTGCTGACGTGAGACGTTTTACACCAAAATCCTTCCGTGAGCAGATAGGAAACTCCTTTCATATTACGCTTCGCTCTCTCTCGCCATTGACTTTATTATGGTGCGCGTTTCGCTGAGTGGCTCCTCCTTGAAGTTTACATTCCAACCTGTCTTCCTTCCCAAGTGCTAACAAAATAGGCGTGCATGAGCTCAGAGACCAGGATTCTGTGCTGTTCGATTGTTATTACAACTATGTTACCAGGTGTCTTACGGTCTCACAGATAGTCTAAATTTGTTGATTTAAGATCTTTTTAGCAGGAAGTGGTAATTCGTTCTCTAGTCTGAGGGCTCTACGAAAACTCTCGTAATGTGGGAGTTGTTTACTTTTTTATGTCTGGCTGAATAACTTTTTTAAAGCGACATTGGGCGAAACCACTGGATTTCTTAATCTTTCGCCTTATTACTCGAATGACCTGACCATCGAAATGTAATTTGACTGTATAATGAATCCTGGAGTTTCGATTGGACGTAGCCAATCTCAACTATTACCAACAAACCAATGTAGTTGATTAGAACTGTCAACTGCAAAGGAACACAGTCTGTCCACAGCTGCCAATAATCTAAAATTTTGATGCATCCAGCTACAATGTTTCACTAGTGTGGTACGGATTTTATGCAACCTAACATATCGCTCACCCGCAAGAAAAGTGACACATCTCGCAAAAATTCATTTTGTGTTTTATTCCATAAATAGGTGTGTCATAGGTTCGTCTTTCTACAGGCAAATCATTATTCGTGTCGTTATACAGAAAACCTCTATATTACACTATGTGACACTTTTCCATTATAGAAAATGCGCAGTGATGAAACAAGAAAAACGACACATCTCACAAAAAGTTTTCCATAACCTCATACTCGATCAATTTATAAAACTCTTTATTGCCTTAGTAATACAAATATGAAAATGTTCTTATTTGGCAAAATATCGCTCTGATTAATATATTGCCAATTGATTAATATTTCGGTCATACATTAATAGTTACAACTTTACAATTTGTCAGGTAGGTAGTGATGTTGTCGAATGTTATTTTTGAAATGAATATGACGGTCAACATGGAGCAAATAAAATAGGTACTTATTTGTGGATGTATTTACAATAGATTGCTTCATGTGTTGACGGTGAAAATGTGGAATTAGCTTTTTATTGTGATAACTGCGATTGGCAAAATAACAATAAATATTTTATTATTCATGCATCCTGTTAAGGCAATAAAAATCTATAAAATTAAAATAAAATTCTTGATCTGTGGACACACGTAAAATGAAGACGATGCTATTCATTCAGTAATAGAGAAACAATTAAAAAATAAAAAAAACGACCAAATTTACATCCCTCAACATTACGTAACATTGATTAGAAAGCCAAAAAGACGGGGCGTCATTTTTCTGTGAATGAGTTAGTTCATTCTGATTTTTTTTAGACTTAAAAGGATTGAGTTGCGAAATGGAGTTTGCTTAGAAATTATTTGAATAAAAAGGAAGGTAACATTCTTCAGTTTTTCAGAATCAAAATTTTAAGATTCGATAAATCCATACCTTTTTCATTCAACGTAAAATATTCTTAAGACCAAGGCGATTTTTTTTAGTTTGAAATTAAAGCTAGAGATAAAAGAGAACTTACCTTTACATAAACCGTATTCTAAACCCTTTCCTTTGAGTAAACGGAAGAAACAAGGTTGCTTGTCCTGTAATTGCTTCCAAGCATACTGCTCAAAGTTATTCCCCTTTTTTCTATATTATAACAATCACAATGAAGATAAAGGTCTGTGTAGCATACATACAGAACTTTTTAAAATAATGTTCCAGTTTAAGAAAAACCTATAAAATGCTGATATGTTTATTTTTATAAGAATAACAAATTAAAAACTGAAAAGTTAAAACCACTTATCTAGTTTTTCAGTTTAAATTAATTATTTTTAAAAAATATGTTATTATTTTCTGTTATATTTTTTATTTGAATAATTATTTTTCCTTTTCAAAAGTTTGAAGAAACTACAAAATAAACGCAGTAATCCGTTGATGCTTTCGGAGAAAATAACTCTGAAACTGATAAAACATATTTGTTTTTGAATTATTACTAAACAACAACGAATGTTTTTTGTATTTTTTGTTTTCCTAAGTAAGGCTCATTTTTATAATAATGTAGTTTATAAATATATAGAAATGTTTTGAACTAATAAATAGTTATTACTATAGAAACATGAAAAATAACGTACCTACTTCTTCTGTTTTACAATTGTTATAGAAAATATTATAATGACGTAATTGTCTACGTGATTTATTAATTTTATGATCAGTTCTTGTATACTTATTTTGTAGTAACTATAATTTTGATTCGCTGAAATGCAATTGTAAGATAATAGTTTTATAATAATTATAAAAATGTTTTGAAATATGCTTTTTCTTTTTTAATTTAACTTCTAGAAACCTTGTTATGGATCCGTGGTTGATTCTTATATTGATGGAAACTAGTATTTTTAATAATTAATGATAATATATTAAAGAACATAGTGATTTAAAACAAGAACGAAAAATATGCGTTTAGCTTAGATTATGTAATACTTTCCAACACAATCAGTATACTGTAACAAAACATCACAGTTTATTAAAGTGAAATGTCATGTCTAAATAAGCAATTTGAAAAACTCATACCACATTTGAAAACCCAATTTCTGCTATTACAATAAAGTCGGGAAAATATCAGTTATTTTTTTGTGTGTAGCTTTGTATATGATCTATGGATTTGTATGTATACTACATAGTATGTTAAAAGTTAGTTCAGTGAAACGCATTTCACAGTTGAAAATTTCCATTCAGCCATTTCCGTGAATAAACGGAATGTACTTGAGAACTTGTGTGCAGCCCTGTATAGGATCTATAGAATTTATCTACGCCAAGTAATATTTTGAAATATAGTGCAATGTAAAAACGCGTACCACAACTGCAAACGCATTTGCAGCAATTATTGTTCATAGACTTCAATAGTTAATTGTCTTCTTCATTCAAATTCTTTTGTGTGTCCCTGTAAAAGAACGATAAATTCTATGCACATCATATTCTACAGTAAATTCCGTAGTACACATCAATGATATATAAAAATTTCACTATGTTTAAAATAGTGTGATGCCATTAAAATATACCGCAAACGATTTTTACCCCATACACCGTAATGTAACGAAATTCTTTTGAATGTCTCTGTAAATGAATCGTAAATGCTATAGACTACATTTACAATTATTACATCATTATTATATCATTATCAATTATTATATCATTATATTATTATCAATTATTATATCATTACATTCATTTTTAACCCTCTATTTGCAGCCACTATATTTTGTAAGTCTTATCATGTTTCTCCAACTAAACAGAGCTTTTTAGAGTTTATTCATAAATGAATTAGTGCTCAAAAAAGGATATTCCTTTTTTTATTTGTAGAGCTTTCCTTTGACTTTCAGTAAATTATAAAATGGGCAGGGTTGTTTTGCTTAAATTTTTCTGAATCTTTCTTTTAATTGTGTGATAAATTGTTAATAAGAGCCAATTTTGAATATATAGATCCACGGTTTTTTTTGTTATTATTCCTTCTTGTTGCTTATTACTAACGCGCTATGTATCACAATTATGTAATTGAAAGGAATATAAACTTATTATTTTTTTATATTTTATTTAAATTTTCTATATTAAAAAAAAAAAAAAAAAAAAAAAAAAAAAAAAACGCGAGAAAATTGGATAAGATGTTTTGTGAAAATAATTAATTATTCAGAGTGAATATACAGTTACTGACACCTAAACGGTAACTGACACTTAGCAAAAATCTAACTCAAATAAGTATTTTCCTGTAAAATTTATCAAATTGATCTCATCTAGCAGTAACTTAGACACTTACTTTTATTTTGGAGTCATCTATTCACCACTAGTAGGCTAAGAACATATTCAATAAGGAAGAAAATTTTGAGAACACAAAAACGACCATTTTGAGGAATCAATCTTATTTCTAAAATTAATGTAGTGTTTTTTAGTCTATAGTTAATGCAACCATCCTAAACTTTTTCTTAAAGTTGTACTTGTAGAAATTAGTTAAAAGATGCCTATGATACATTAGGACCGTGATTTCTAGTTTATAGTTATTTAATTTATCTTGATGGGGGTGCCAGTTATTCGTTCCAGTCATTTCATTTCACAAGTCTCCGACAGACGTATTAATTTGTAATATTAAAGAAATTTTAAATCTATTATTTGAACTGTTTAAAAATAATAATAATAAATTAAATTTATCTTGTAGTGTACACCATTTAAATATAAGTTGTTCTACCACAGCTTGACACCATTTGTCAGTTACTGGTTCAAAAATGTCAGTTATTGGATACCCACATTACTAATAATTTAAAACATGAAAAAAGGGAACATGCATCTGTAGTATGATATCATATATAAACAAGGTTTAAGTATTTTGTGTTTATAATAAAGTTGAAATTATTTTTAAGCATAAATTCCTTAAAATATAAAATAACTTTTTTTTATATTTGCAAGTAAATTGTCAGAAACTGGTTTACTTTTTGTCAGTTATTGGTTTTTCAGAATAGGGTTGGTGTCAGTTACTGCAGTTTTTGATCATATTTATTTTTAAAAATAATTTTTAATAGTACAATGTATATATTTTTAGAACTTTGTCAACAGTAATTTTGTAATATATATCTTCTATCCTTTCAGAAAGAAAGATAAGTATAAAATGGACTTACAATTAATTTTGTAATAATAATTTCAACAAGAAAGATTCCTTAAGGCGTCAGTTACTGGGAGGTTTCACTTGTGAATTATATTTAAAATAACATAAAATGTAACATTATACGTTTTGTAAATATTTCTGTTGCAAAAACGCAAATAAAAAAGTATATGAATCTGTAAAAATTGCAAGTAAGTTATTTGCGTATGGCTAAAAATCTGTGTGTGGATTTTCATTAAAAGGGATTTACATTCGTAACCGGTTGATGATAAATGAAAATGTCACGTATAAAGAAACCACCAGCAAAAAAAAAAAAAAAAAAAAAAAAAATAGAGAACAGGAATTCTGCTTTTTTCAGAATTTAGTGTCACCCACGACATTTCCATTATTTCATTTTCTTTTGATGGACTGATGGCTTTTATTATTATGAAACAGCCATTATAAATGAAGTGTTAGGTGAAGATGAAAGAACAGTCGTAAAAAGTTAGACCTCTGATTTTCTGGACAGAATGGGAAAAAAATGGCCATAATTTTTTTGAGACCTCTGATTTTCTGGTCAGAATGGGAAAAAAATGGCCATAATTTTTTTTTCAAAAAAAAATTTTGGCCATTTTTTTTCCCATTCTGACCAGAAAATCATAGGTCTAACTTTTTACGGTTGCTCTTTCATCTTCACCTAACACTTCCTTTATAATGGCTGTTTCATAATAATAAAAGCCATCAGCCCATCAAATGAAAATAACTCGGTGAAAGCGGACATTCGGTTAAGGGGAACTCGGATGATCGGGACTCTACTGTAGCTCAATTTTAAGACTTAAAACACGCGATTTTATTTTATATAAAACGACGTCATCCGAATCCGCTGAAGAATTCCTCATTTACGATCCAATCATAAACATCTACAATAAAGTATGGAAAGGACGTCACTATCTCAGAATAATACACAAATACAGCAAAAAGAAAGCAATTCATTAATATTTTTTCAAAATAGCACGTATTTTAATTACTTTTTTCTCAGTTTTTATGAGAAAGTGGCAACAAAAAGATATAATTGCTATTTTTCAACAATTTTTTCTTTACTTTCTACAAAAATGGAGTACTTGAGTTACCAAAATGAAACAAATGTCGTTAAAAACTACAAAAAAAAATTAATATCTCAAAAATAAATGGAAATACAGTTTTCAAACAAATTGCATTTAAAAGAACTTTTTTTACCAATACGACGGTATAAAAGTTGAAAGTGTGCGATGTTTAGAAGTTTAAAAAACTGCTAAAAAGAGTATTTAATCGTAATGCTTTGTTTTACGGCTAGCGTCTGTAAGGCAACGTTATTTTTGGGAAACAAAATAAGCTTGGAGAAAGAAATAGCATACCGTACCGGGGGCTAAAAAAAATCAAAACTTTATGAAAGTGCATACTTTCCGTTCTTTTCTTTTATATTTTAATCACAATCAAAGACAAAATAAATTTCTCCACTTTAGGCCACGCATGACTGAAATCGAATAACATCGTTATAGGGTTGTTTGAAGATAAATGTTCATTGAATGCATTTTAAAACTTAAAGGAAAATATAAAATGTTTATGGATCAGAAAGTAATGACTCGTATATACATAAGCCGTGTTCATTTAGCATTTTTTTTTCTTTCATTCTACAAATATGTAAATGCATTCTCGTTTGTCGATTTGCTAAAAAATTGCAATCTATTTTCTTTCAAAAGCCTCTTTTATAAACATTATCTTTTGTAAGGTCTTTATCGTGTTTTTGTATAAACAGTTTCATATGTTAATTCATAAAAGAAATATTGCTCACTAAAGAAATTTCCTTTGTCTTTTAGAAACAGAATTATATTAACTTTTAATTGGGTGATATTAAATTTTTATCCAATTAAAATAAAAATAAGTATTTTTATCAAAATACATACTTTCTGGTCTTTTCTTTGTATTTTAAATATCATCAAAGATACAATTAATTTAACTTCTCTAAAACATTAAGAATGAAATCGAATAACATCGTTATGGCTACCATATGAAAAACATTTATTAAACTTATTTCAAAGCGTAAAGGAAATTGAAAAATGCTTATAGATTAGAAATAAATTACTTTTACATATCAGACGTTCGTTTATTTAGACTTTCTTTTCTTTTGTGCTTCAAATATGTAAATACCTTCTCGTTTTTGAGTGGCTAAGAATTTACAATCTATTTATTTTTAATTTCCTCTTTTCTATCCATTACTCTTTTCTACATCATTATTATGTTTCCGGAAATATACATATTTTAATTTGTTTCTTCAAATAGAATAGTGCTTGCAAAAGAATTAATTTTTTATTTAGAAAAAATATTTCTTTAATTTTTAATTGGATAACATTAAAATTTTCAGAATTATACTCTGCTGGATTTTTTTCTTCAACTGCATAATAGGATAAATAAAGTGTCACATTCAAACACAATGGATGCTCCTTACTTTTATCATATTTCTTTCTTGTTCTTTATTCCAAAAAATTAATTGGATTTCTAAAGGATGAAATACATGGAAAAAAATACGTTTTAAAATTTTCTACATTGTCAGAAAAATTCGTCTTTATACACTAAATTATTTGTCATAAACAAATACTTTACGTTCTCCTAAAAAACATGCTTTTTCCGTTCATTCTTCACGAAAGTCTGAAAAAGAAGGATAAATTCCGTTTATTCCTTGCATGGATTTTGGCTGTATTCATACCAATATTCGAATTTGTTTTTTAAACGAAAAACCGAAAATTCAATAACTTAAAATTTCTAATTTATTTTAAAACAAACAAACAAAATTAGAGCTTTCGAAGTTTAATACAGTAGCAATTTTTACATTCATTTAAACTTATTCGCAATTTATTTTATAAAGTATTAAAAATTATTCACATGTAAAATATATTCTAAACAAACACATTAAAAAAATATATAGTAATCCAATCAAGTAGAAAAAATCGATTTTATTCAAAAAAGCAAACATTTCTTTATGTCTTATTAAAAATATGTCTAATATGTAATAATTTTTATCCTTTATTATTCTAACAGTGTTGAAAAATTATTATACAACGGAAAGTGTCCTGCAATTAAGTTTAAATTTCCGAGCTTTCTGAACAAGAAATTTAACAATGCTTATCAATCCCTCATTTGAAGAAACCCGTATCTTCATTTCCATGCACTCGCTGGCTGAGTGATCAGGATGCTCGATTCGAAACACGCGGTCCTAGGTTCAAATCCAGATCGGTCCAAAGAAGAGGTAATTTTTAAAAAACTCATTTTTTTCAGGTTACGGAGATTTTACAACATGAAGTTCTACAACAGGGAAAAAAACGGACATTTCTTCAACCCTCGGATATATACCGGTTACAGTGCAGCCAGAAATATTTTCGTGAATTGAAGAAAGTATTTCTGAGAGTGTAAATAATGCGTAAGTATTATTCAATCTCTCTTCACCATATCTATTTTCTTTGAAATATTGACAATTGTGTGCTCTTGAAGACAATTCCTTCTCATATCAGAGATTTTTTTAAACTCTTACACACTTAAAATTAATAAATATTCATACGAAAGATATTTTTAAACGAATTCTTGAAAAATATCCATAAGCACTGAATAGAAAGTCATTTTTAATGCATAGTTTTTAGTCTTAAATAGAAAGTAAATTACTCTGTCTCGTGTTACTTGGTGCGAAGCTACTTTTAAAACGTCACGTCGTTAATTTTTTTCATTTTTTTTCCTTAGACTTTTAGTAGATTATATTAATCTTTTTTATCAGCGGCGAAGTATCCCCGAGGGAAGAACATGATCATCTTCCCTCACTTAACAATAGCTTTGTTTTCCTTATCCTAAGTGTAATTTAGCTATCACAAGAAGAAGATAAATGAAAATAGCAAATGTATTTTGTGATAATATCTGCATTAATTTTTCATTATTATTTTTAAATTTTACCTACGATGGTTTAAATTTAAAAAGAAATACAAACTCGAGAAGCTTAAAAGATGTTTTCTCTTTTTATTTTTCTCTGATGAAAGGGTCTTTTTTTTTTTTTTTTTTTTTTTTTTTGTGAAATAAACGATTAATTGCGAAGTAGATTAAACTGTAAATTGAAAATTTAAAAACATTTTCGTTACCAAATTAGTAAAATCTATCAAAAGAAAACTGTATATAACAAAATCGTGCTTTTGTCTTGTGATTTCACATTAGGACGAGAACTTATTTCTAGATATGTTGAAAAATGGTTGTTTTTCTTTTATAAATTTGAACATGATTCCTAAAAACTATTTAAAGTTTTGTCCTTATGTTTCTAAAATACTATTTATCTTGAAATATTCAAAATTTTAGTTAATTTCCGCCATACTCTGATCAACTTCTAAAAGGCTGATAATCCAGTATTTCAAAGATTCTTTAAAAAGGCACTTCAGCCTATAAATAAACTGTGAAGTGTATAAATAAACTGTGAAGAGTACTACTTGCGCACAGAGGATTCCGTACAATATGTATATTAATTAGTAACTGCATTATTACAAAAAAAAAAAATCTAAAAGAATAATAAGGCTTTGTAAAAAACTATGCAATATAGAGTAGGCATAGCTGTATACATTAGAAAGTATAAATGGCTATACCATGAAAGTTCAGAGAGATATGAAGCCTAATAGTATCAAATATTGCTATTCTGTATGACTCTTTTTTTAATCTTATCCTAATTTATTTATGATTAACTTAATTCCGTGCTGACAATATAAGTAGTGCATATTTAAACTTCATTTGGCTTTTCATAAACCCAAATTCAACGTAGTAATAATCTGTTCTTTTTACAGTTACCTAAATCAAAACAATTTGTTCAAAGTTTAAAATTGACATTGTGCTAAGTGCGCTTCGAAAGGAGGTCGCAAAGTTGCAACGCTGCCTTGGTCCAAGCCGCATTTTTCCAGATAGGTTCCACTAAATACAAACTAGTCGCAAATCTCATAGTAATTATGCTATTAATTCTAATTAGACTGTTTCTAAGAGTTTGACATTTGTTGCTTTTAAACTACTATGGGCATTGCACTACACAAATATGTCATTAATAGCTGTTATCTAGGCTTTAAACGCCCAGTGGCGCATAGAGCACGCAGCCCTCATTTTTACATGTGTCCAAACCGTCCGTTCGTTTAAGGGTTAGGCAGCCTAAGAGAGACTGCTCAGGCCCGGCTAGGCCTACCCCTTAAAGCTTAACGTATCTCCTGGTATATTCCCTGGCACGTTGGGACTCGTTAGGTGAGTCCAACCGTGTCCGACCGAATGCAGACGTACATACACAAGAGGCGCACAGGGCGACACCCACCCGCCAAGGGCGACCACGCACCACCGAGCACAGAACCCAGAATTTATTTGAAAACACATAGTGAGTTTACAAAAAAGGCGAATTCTTGCCCGCCAGGAAAACTCCTACTCGCAACAGAGGACGGGGGTATAAGAACATTTTAAATAAAAAAATATTTACATCACTGCTCCTGGCCGCCAAGGGAAGAACCCCTTTTGCGACAGGGGGCGGCAGGAAGGGGAAAGAATGATTTGCGTGGCACAAGTAAGATGGCTCGAGCAGACACTCAAGCGTCCATTTGGAAAGTAGATAGGATGGCACGAGCAAATACTCAAACGTCCATTGGAAATGTATCACAAGATGGAATGGTGAGAATCACGAGCAGAAGCTCTTGCGTTCGTAGACCACACACTTGATGGATAGGCGAATTTACTCAAGCCTACAAAGAGGATTGGATGCTGGTGCTGTTTGAAGCTTGATGTGGTGGCAGTGAGACTGGGTAAGCAGAGCGAGGACTTACGTTAAGTCTGTTAGGTAAGTAAGGAAATCGTGAATGTGTTTTAATTTGTTGAGTAGGAGGGTGCGTGAAAGGACATTTTGGAGCCAATT
Organism: Maratus speciosus; assembly: GCA_963932465.1. Classification (NCBI taxonomy): domain Eukaryota; kingdom Metazoa; phylum Arthropoda; class Arachnida; order Araneae; family Salticidae; genus Maratus; species Maratus speciosus. The sequence goes on from OZ010789.1 coordinate 382,934,029, forward strand.
CACTGGAAGTATGTCAGGACCCCTCAAGTGCCAGCGTTGCGTGATAGTAGAACTGTTGTACGGGTGACTTGCAGTGCCACGTTCACCGTATTCGCAAATGGCAGTGGATCTTATCTTGAAGCGGTCCAGATAAGCCATGAAAGGACCATGCCCTGTTAAGAAGCTGGTGGTGTAGGGTATTAGGTTATATAATGTGAGAGAAACTGTAGGAATTAGCTTATATGGGTGTATGTCCTTGGCTGAGGTATCCCAGTGCTCCTGCCATCGCGTCAGTATCCTTGCTCTAAGGACACTTTTGACGTATTACTGGGGCACTGGGAGGTGTGGGTCTATTGTTTCTTTCTGTGTGGCCTTCTTAGCTAGGTCGTCTGCTAGTTCATTGCCAAAGATAACTTTGTGAGCCAAAACGTGGCCTGGCGAGATGCGATATAGGAGATTCTTTAGTTTTAGTTTGATTTGCTGTATAGATGATGTTTTGTCCTGCGTGCATGTATTGCCTGCAGGCCAGAGGGGCTTTAAGGGTTAATATCTCGGCTAATAATTTTTTTCGAAAATCATTATCAACAATCCTTTTATACATCTGTGACGATAGATACTTCCAGCGCTCCTCAAATCCTTTGTTGAACGCCCGCAAATAGAAATTTATGTCTAACGGAAAAATGCGATTTTCTCAAAAACTGTGTGACCTACGGTAATGGCTATAGTTTTCCTGCAAGGTTTAAATTATCGTCTACGACCTCGAATGTTTTCATAATTTAAGTTTCAGTAGATACGGAAATAGAGCGGGAGGGGGCATATTTTTGCATTTCATTTTCGATGATATCTCTGAAAATATAATATATAAAATTTAAAGAAATGCATTTTTGTGTTTGGCTTTACAGAAGCTTTCACACGATACCCCACACGACATACAAAGAAAATATTTTTTTTTTTTTTTTTTTTTTTTAAGTAACTTAATTTACTTTTCTACATTTTTCCTAATTTATGAATGCTTAATAATTTATAAATATGTGAGTCAATAGCCTTTATTACTTCAGCCAGTTTAAACGTTCCACGTTCCATAGTTAACGAGGACAATGGCTGTGACAGACGGACGGACAGACAAACACAGGAGTTATTTTACATGGTTCCGTTTTTGCTTTTTAAGTGCGGAACCATAAAAATCACCAATACTCATTCTGCATTGACAGCGCGTCGTATTTTGCGGGTATTTAGCAAATCGGGTGGACGCCCAGGGCCACCAACAATTTAGGATGATAAAATTTTATAAAGTATATTCCGAAAATAATCATGCATCTGTTTCCAAACTTTTAATCACTCCGATAGAACAAAACCAACAAAAAAATCGTTTCCCTGAATGTTTCCGTTGGTTTTCTATTCCATTTTTGTATTTCATCAAAATTATTGTTTGACTAAAATGACTCTTTTCCCTCCTTTTTCTTAGCGTATGTGCATCATCCTCTTATAAACACTCCTTCTCTTCCCTTGAAAAGAATCAGGTAAAATGTAAATGAGTGACAACAGAAATATCTTTCAGAAGTGACAAGTTTTCAGTTTTGATTGTATTATTACATAAAAACGTCGCGTTTTAGGCTTAAAATCGGCTACTCTGTACAACCTTTTCATTAGGTGATATTTGACTTCCTTTGAACGAAATTTGGAAGATGATCTAGGGCTGCTAAAATCTTTCGCCGAAACTGTAAAAGCTTAAGAACGTAATTATACACAGAGAAATCAAATACAGAATACCTCAGAATTCAGAATTACTCAGAAATGCAGTTCGCGCAAGTTATTTGCTGTGAACGATGTAGTACTTTGGTTTTCATGTATTGCCATTTTCATTTCACTAAATGCTTCCAACATTTTGATTAGATAATGCTAATTCGATATATCTTTAGATAATTTTATCTAAAAGTTTGAAATCACACTTATGTATTTCAGAAGATTTTTTTAACGTGTAAGGTTTAATGTTGAACATCAGTGTTACTTGTTTTTGTACTACTATGTTTTTTATAAACTGCTAAAAGAAGAAAAGCTATAAAAAAAAGCCAACTCAACTATATATTTACGGAAATAACTTATTTTTTGTTTTAACGTAAAAAACAGCATAAAATTAAAGTCGGATAATTTTTTTCAGGATTCAGATAGCATTAGGGGAAAAGACGCAATTTGTATTAAAGCAGATTAGTCCTATCGATTGAAGCCGTCATTTTCCGGGGAAACTTTTTATGTGATCTTTTAATTTCTACTCCTATTATTTTAAAAGCTTTTTACAATGGCTAAACCTATTATACAATAATGTTTAATGCTGAGAAACACAAAGAATTTTTGTTAATTGTAAAACTGAATTTATAAACATACGGATTCGGACAATTATTTCGGAAGAAGAGAATTTTAACATTTTCATCCTCGCATTTTTGCTGCTCATAATCGCAGTTATTTCATCGGAGTATCTTTTTTTTTAATAATGGAGCTTAAATGATACAAGATCTCAAGAATAAATTTGTCTAAAAATAATTTGTGATATTAACATTTATTATTCCTTTCGTATTTCTTTATATATTTTTTAAACAGTAAAAAGGACATCTTCGATAAAAGTTTTTTAACACACGATGAAACTTTTCTAACAATTTTGCTTATTTGAAAGTTTACGTTTAAATCTAGTTTCTTAATGTAAAAATCAATTATTATTTTCATAAATTCATGTCTTATGCGGCTTGTGATGGTATAATTTTGCACTTATGATATCTCAATTCACTTTCAAATCTTTCAAATTTTTAGTTAAGAAATTTTACTCCTTAAAGTTTTTAAACTGATTTAACAAACTTTATGAAAATGCACTTTAACTTTTAAAAGCGAATTTGATTTTTGGATCACAGTGATATTGTTATTTAGGAAATTGAGTGAATAGTCAAAGAGAGTACATTATACAAACAAGAACAAAAAGTCATGCGTACAGCATACATTATGAAATATTTTTCAACACATTCTGAGTGCTATTACAAAAACTCACAGATTACTAAGGTGAAAGATGATTTCTAAATGAAAGATTTGGAAAACGCATAAGACATTTAAAAACCCGATTTCTGCTATTACCACGAATAAGCGTTAAATAATATGACTTTTTTGTGCAGCCCTGTGTGTGATCTACAGATATGTATGCATATTACATAGTATGCTAAAAGTTAGTTCAGTTACGCGCATAGCACAGCTGGAAATTTCCGCCAATAAACGGATGTTGTTGAGAACTTTTGTGCCGCGCAGTATATGATCTATATAATGTATACAAACCAAGTAATATTTAAAAAATAGTTAAATTTAAAAACGCGTTTCCAAAAATTATTGTTTGTATACTTCAGGGATTCAATTATTGCTCATTTTCGTCTATAGCCAAATTCTTTTGTGCGTCGTTGTAAATGAACGATAAATTCTATGCACACCATAGTCTATAGCAAGAACCCTGTAATACACCTGAAGGATGCATGTATATAAATTTAAATATTTTTTTAATACTGTAATATCATTAAAATACACTGCAAACGGTTTTTTCCAACAGACCGTAATGTAACGGAATTCTTTTGAGCGACCCTGTAAATGAACCGAAAATGCCACACACTTCATTTTCAATACCGAACATGCCCCAATAATTTATATGCATTTTATGGAAATCGGACTATATTTACGCGAGTTAGAACACGGACAGACGGACAGATAGACAGACGGAAAAACGGACAGACAAACCGAATTCATAAACATTTTTCAACTATGTTGGAAAGTGTTAAAAAGAGCTATATTTTGCTTTGTAAAGAGTGAATTTTTACAATAGGAGGAATAGTCTCTCTCATGAAATTATTGAAAATCATGTTTAAGCATATAAAATAATAAAATATATTTTTAAAAGCAAGAAGTACTATTTTTTCGCAGTTAAACGACAAGAGTTTATAAGCTTGTTGAATAAGTTTCTAGCGTAATTAAATCAAGCAACCACAACTTATTGAGTAATACCAATGAAGAACACTCATGCCTCCAGACATTCCCCATTAATTCAGTGGTATTGAAAAAGACAATCTATTAAAGAGGTGTAAATTCGGTTAGGCACACAAAAAATATATTTGTCGAGCCTTGAGATTAATAATGACGAATTCAGATGTTTTTGCATTTTCTAATTTTCCTGTCACGGAATCTTAATTAGATAAAAATTCTAACGCATCGGATGGTTGTCAGCCTTCGAGGCTTTTGTTCCGTTTATACATTCTTTAAGGTTTCTAGTAAAGAACTTTTCTGAATACGTTTGTAGCAGGACTGTTTAGAAAAACTTTATTAATTTGTTTGATAAGTGTTTAAAATTTGTCGGGATAAATTTTTATCAAAGCTTGTTACTTTGTAATTAAAAATTAAAATACTTTTATTAATAAAATATTTATTAAATTCGTACGACACTTAAAATTTTATTTCATGTTTCGATAAAATTGTATTTAGAGTTCATTTTTTGTGACAGCTGTGGAACCCTCTGTTACTCTCTCTATATTAATTTATTAAATTTAAGAAAAAGTAATTTTAAACACTCTATATATTAATTTATAAAATTTATTAAAAAAGTATTTAAGACATTTTACATATGAATTTATTAAATTTAAGAAAAAAGTTATTTTAAACACTTTATATATTAATTTATTAATTTAAAAAGAAAACAAGTTTTAAACACAATATATATTGATTTATTAAATTTAAGAAAAAAGTAATTTTAAACACTCTATATATTAATTTATAAAATTTAATAAAAAGTAATTTATGACACTTTATATATTAATTTATTAAATTTAAGTAAGAAGTTATTTTAAACACTCAATACATTTAGTGAATTTAAGATATAAGTAATTTTAAACACCCTATATATAAATTTATTAAGTTAAAAGAAAAGAAATTTTAAACACTCTGTATTAACTATCTATCTTTATGACTTTTTCTCATAAACAAAGTTATAAATGAATAAGTTTCCAGCTGCTAAAGAATGTTTAGGAGCGATAAAAAGAACAATAAAAGAAAATATCTGTAGCTGTTTTCCAAGAAATTTCTAATTTTCAGGAATAAGCATTTTCTAACAGTAAATAGAAAAATAAACTGGTCGCCCCATTTTGCATTCTCTAAGTATACAATAATGCACGACATGGAAAAATGTTTCTTAAAATTACTATTCAATGTTTAGGTACTTCGTCTAATCATACATAATATTCTTATGTTTACCGATTTGATTTATGCGTTCATTACATTAAAGAGTTTATTTCTTTACTCGCAATCATATAATTTATTTTCTTTTATGTTATATTCTTTAAATTTTATTTGTAGCTTTACTGGATATTTTAAAACAAGTCCGCTTTATCAATTTTCTCGTGACATTGCGATGAGAAAATTGTAATCATTTTTAAAACAGTCATCTCTCTATCCTTAAAATTATTGTTGTAGTGTTTGGTAGGACAAAAAATGTTAGTAACTATTTTATATATAAAACCTCAATAAAGGGGTCTGGGAGGGACCATCTATGCTCTACAGACTCACTTTCTAGTCTGAGCAGTCTCTCTCGGGCAGTAAAAGTAAAAGCCTAAAAAAAACTAATATTTGTTTGAGCTTCATCTGACACAACAATTTTAATCTTTAAAAAATATATATGCATATTATTATTTTAAGTTGTTCCTAAATCAAATACAGGAGGGTCAAAATTCCTTGAAACATTTAAAAAAATTAGTTGTCGTACAAGAGTGCAGTGTGGACCGAAACCCTTCTCAGTTTTACTTAAGCCAATTTTTAAAATATATATATATATATATTTCAAAAATTGCCCGTAGAAGGCGCTATACTTTCATTGGTACAAGAAAGTATAAAAAACTCAAGGTTAGCAGTTACAGGCGATTTAGTTTGTATAATCTACGAATATTTCAACGTGTCTGCTCTTAACCATAATTTAAACCGTACTAAATATTATTCCAAGTAGATTAATAAGTAGTAGATTGTATACGGTAAATTATCTCTAATTACATATATTGAGTTTTTGATGCATTGTGCGAAGCTTTTCAAGAGAAAATCGTCATTTATAGGCATATTTTTAAAATAATGTTTTTATTTGCATAAAAATATTTGAATCATGATAAGCATTTTTGTCCGAACTGCACTCTCATACGTCAAATACAGAGGCTGTTCACATATTTTTTAGACGATGTATATTGTATTCACAAAACTAAATTACATAAAATTCTTGTGTTTTAAATGTTCTGTTTGGCGGTACTTATTCTGAACTATCTTTCAAAACCGCAATTTCCAGGATAATATGCCTTTTGAAGTGTCAGAAGAGGTATTCTATCCCATTCCTCCTGAACAGCTTTCCAGAGTCCTGTAAGGGTTGTGGGACTACGTTTGGATATAAATCCGAAAGCACAAAAATCCATAGGTGATACATCAGGAGAATTAGTAGGGATATCAGTTTAAGGGTATGGCCTGGATACTGGTTTTTTGTTCCATTTATTTTAAGAAATTTACAGTGGATTTTGATGTGTGACTGCTAGCTTTGTCGTGATGGAGTTTCACAGATTGATGGCACTGTGGGTAAAGCGATGGTATTTCGTTCAGAAAAATTGGCGATAAAATATATTCCTGATAGTATTTGGAGTTAATCTTGACATTTTTTCCACTTTATTTATTTTTAACTTGCCATTATATGAAAAACCAGCAACAATCAGGAATCCCTTAGAAAAACTTTCTTTCAATTCTTTGAACCACGTACTTAAATTTTTTTCTCCCCATTTTATGATATTCAATGGCTCTTTTTTTGTTGCAATCATTTAAATACACCTATAATTCATCTATTGTGACAATTGTTTTCAATTTTTGTTCATTATCATAATTTTTGGATAACGGAATATGAATATTTCTCTTTGGAAAGAGCGTAAATATCGCTTTCGAACCACTACTTCGTTAAAAACGCCATTTTGAATAAAAACAAAAATCTCAAGCCGCAGACGATAATTTTGACTTTTAAAAACACAAGGTGGAACCCGTCGAATTTCGACGAAAGAAAATGTTTACAAAGGAACTGTAACATCAAATTTATAATACATCGACAACAATAATTACAATAAAATATCCATCTTACACTTGTTAGTTTAACTCTCCAAAGACATATTTTAACCTAAGATTAACAAAATACTTTTTTCATAAACTTCAACTGTTAAAATTATTGAAAAATTAAACTTTATTCATATACGTAATCAGTAAGTAATATATAATCAAGATAAGTAATTTTGATTAAGTTATCAATTGATGCTTGGTATTACGGAATGAAAAATCAGCAAAAATGATTTCACCTTGACATAATCATAGAATTTTTCCCCTTTAAATCTAAACCGAATCAGTCATTTTCCACCTTTCACATCCATATTAACCATTTAAAATTTTTTTTAACGCGAAATAGGTTATTCATAAATATATTTTCAAGCTTGAAGTCACGTTTGTCAACTATGTCAACACGTTTGTTAAAATTCCCACTCGTGATTTGAGGTCTTAGTATAATCTCTGTACCTGCGCGTAAAAATTCCAGAAATTTATAACTTTTAGACGTATTCAAGGGGAAATATCTCATTTTATCAAATAAAATTATCGTTTTCTTTTAAACATGACGTCATTTTCAGTCACTGAAATATTTAGCCTATTGTCTCAAACTCAATATCAGCGGAATGAAAAAAATAGGGAAATATAACAGCATCATCAGGGAAATTGTGTCTTTTTTAAAGTGTAACGTCATTTTCTGTACAAATTTAAAAAAAAAAATGATATTTTTAATTTTAATGAGAAAATGGCATCAGTAAGATTATAATCAATATAGATAACTAAACCACTTTTAAAAGAAATGAAGTATTTCAGTTGCCACGATTAGAAAATTGGTATTAAAAACTATAAAAAAATTAATATCTCCAAAATAAATTGCGATACAGCTTTCAAACAAATTGCATTTAAAAGTGCATTTTTTTCTGCATACGACGGTGTAAACCTTTAAAATGTGGGATGTTTAGAAGTTTAAAAATTTGCAGTAGCGAAAATTGCAAAACCGAAATTTCATTTCAAATTTCAAAGTGTTGCCATTAGCAGAATGACGTATGCGTTACGGACAGATATGTTTGTCCTTTATAATATAGATAGATAGTACAATTGCAATTATTTCTTGCAGCAAACGATTTTTTATTACCGCTAACAAAAATCATCTAAAAAATGTGCGAACAGCCTCTTTACTAGACTTTTATTGCATTTTAAGATTCGTCAAAGACTTTTGGCCTACCCTCTACATTCATTAAATTCGAGTTTGTTAAATTAAATCTAATCTGAAATATACTTAAAATACTCTTTTCAGCATGCATCTATAAAGCGCTCAATATACATAAAGAATATACATTTCTGTGTTTCCAGTGTTTAGTAACAGATGCATTTTTTTCTTTCTGAATTTCAGAAGACCGATAAACTTTTTTAGTAATTTACAGAACATCATTAAAATGGTGTTCTGTAATTTCAAATGATGTCATTTGCAAATCAATAATCAATACATCTATGTAATTTCAACAACTAGACGAACATTTGGAATATTGCCGAGAATGTATTTAATAATATTGTACCATCAGCATAAATCAAAATACTATTCGACGTTAGGCATAGGCCGTTTGAATATTGGGAAGATTATATTATAAAGATTGACATTGCTATGTGCACTATTGATTACTGTAAAATATTTAAGAAAGCATGGTTGTTATTTACTTTTATTAACCATCTTTTTTTGCGCAGCGAGAACATATGAGGCATTCTCACAAAATTTTAACTTTCAGGAATAAAAATCTGGTGAAATTACATTTAATAAAATGACATCTTAAACTTATAGACGAATGCCTTAATGATTCAAAATAAAGAAAAAATGGTCAGTAGCGAAGATTTTTTTTTTAATTTAACTGACGTTTAAATTAAACTTGCGAGTTTAATTTTATTTACCGTTTTATCTCTCTAAAATTTTATTTTCTTCAAATTTTTTACTTATAATGAATTTGCTTAGCACCCACAGAACATTCAAATAAGAAATAATAACAATGTAGTATTTTTAGTACAAAATTTTGGTATAACTTTATCTTAAAGGTGTGTTAAAGAAGGGACTGTAAGGGAAAAAAGGGATGGTAAGGAACAAAAAAGGGATGGTAAGGAACAAAAAAGGAATGGTAAGGATGGGACGGTAAGGAAAATTACCTCCTATTTTTAGGCAAATCCTGTTAAGACTAAGTGATAACCACAATGTTCATTGATTTTTAGAAACAGTTATTTACATTGGATTAAATAAAAATAAAAATTATTTACCTCGAAAACTGCAGGTATAAACCTTGCCAATAAGACTACCAATAAAGCCACGATGCTTGAAATTGATATTACAGTAAATTTCCTATCAAAGAATTTTAGACATTATTTCTCTAGCATACTTCTGCATGAGAAAAAAGCTGAAAAAAATTCTGTGACTGCATCTGAAGTGACTTTCTGTATAATTTTAGCAAGAGGAACGGTTAAGAATCTAAAACGCAGGGACAGAGTTAAAAAAAATTATAACAACCGTAAAAATGTGTGCAGGTTAATTTTTTGCTACATATTTATATAAAACAATAGTCCCAGTTTCGAAAAAAATACATCGAATTACTTTTATTGAAACAATTTTATACGGATGGCTCCAAACTTAAAAATCAGCACCTGGGACACGGGACGGTATAGGAATTTCGTGGTATATTCGGACCCCCAACATCGTTCAAAAAGTTATTTATCTCGTTAATATTGTTGTGCAGTCATTCAATGGGATGTTTTCCAGTATAAGAAATAAAAATACACAAGAATATGTACTAAAATAAAAATTAATATTCAGGGACTTAAAAGTAAAAAATATATTAGAATACATCATATGCAATGACTCAGCCTCCTTTGAGTCATCTAGAATTTGCAACGAGATGCTTTACAAAATAAAAATATAGGATAAAATAATTCACAATCACAGATGACCCTTTTTATTAGAGCACCTGCTTTTATCATACATGGGATGGGATGTCGTGATTTTTGTTTATCAATTTAATTTTTAGGTGCGTTCGTAATTATATAAATATGTAGCATCTCTAGTCGTCGTCTGGTCCAACCGTCTGTCTGCCCGCATATAACAGCGCAAAAACAAACCTGCTGAAGGTTTTTAATTTTAATATATATAGTCATTGTAGAATTTTGTCGAGTCATTTGAAATTTCATGAAAATCGAATCAAAACTTAAAAATATATTAATAACGATTTTCTACATTATATTAAATCCTATCATACGTAATTAATTCAATGATATCCCTTGATAGGTAATGATTCTAGGTTACCACGGTGATTATTCTATTAAATCCTATCATACGTAATGAATTCAATGATATCGCATCGTAGGTAATGATTCTAGGTTGCCATGGTGATTACATCCTATTTAAGAAGAGTCTTATTATTTCCGTAATTCTGAATTAAATATATATATTTGTAATAAATTTTGTATTAATACATTGTTGAATAAGAGTGCAACAGATATTGCATCAAGATCTGAATATTTATAAAACTGGTTATAGTACGAACGCACCTCATTTGCCACGTTTGATGTACAATTTCCGATTTGGTTTTTGTTGCAAAAGTATTTGCTTAAGATAGCCTCGCGGATATGAAGAAAAATTATGTAGGTTTATTCATCTGTTTTCATTTAAAATTAAATGTTATAAAAAAAAAACGGTACCCAGTTACAATACCAAGATATAATCCAATGGCCAAAAATTGAACAAAAAAATTGTAATCGAACACGATCATAAATATGACTGCGAAATTTTAATATGATGTTGCTACATTATGTTTTTTAAATAGTTATAATATCGTGTATAATTTTTTTTATAAGGTCACTCGGTTAGAAATTGTAATATAGGACCATCTAAGGCATGTCAAAATAAGCGATATTGATAAAAAAAAAAAAAAAAAAAAAAAAAAAAGAAATACCACAAAACGTTTACAAATTACTCTCACTAAAAGAAGCTAACTGTATAAATAAATATCAGTGTAATAAATAAGGAACTTCAAACTTAAGAAACAAAGATTTCATTTTTGCATTCTTTCATTAACTTGGCGAAATTTCGTAATCGTTTATTTACTCATTTCACCCTTGATATGCTAGAATTATAATAATCATGTACATAGGTGGTTTTCAATGCGACAATAAAACGTTTTAATATTTTTAGAACTTGATTATAAATTAAGGCATTTTTCTATGAGCCGGGTGCAAATGATAGATCGCCAGATATTCTTTAAAGCTGCAACTATATACAACAACAATGAAAGTTACGAGTCAAAATACTCTCGTTAAAATATGCCGACTAACTGTAAAATTGCAACAATAAAGTATTTTAAACACTATACAGCAGAAAATAAAATATAAATAACAAATAAAGAGTATAGTAATTTTTTAGCCGCCTTTATTTTTCTTTAAAAATACTTGTCGCTTTATTTAATAAAAGTTTACTTCAACATTCCTAAATAAATAAAATTATTACATTTAATCCTTTTTATTTATTAACGAAACAATTTTATTCGTTATTTGCTATTTAAATCTCTTAAAATCCACCCACTCGCATTCCTCCGGCTGCTTGCAAACAAGCAAACTAGAATCAATGCGTTCTCTTGATTGATTCTCAAAATCAATGTTTGGACAAAACGTTTTACAAATAGATGCTTTTTGAATTGAAACTTTTTTAGAATTTATTCAGAGATACTATATTAAACAAATATAATAAGCGATAATATTAGAATATTATTAGGATAATGATATACAGATTTATGGGTCAATATCTGAAAAACAGACATTTTCATTCCAAAATTTTTATTTTTTTAAATTGATGTAACAACTACCACATACAATTATATACTATGATAAATTTTTTGTCAATAAAATGCTGAAGTGGTTTGAGATCAAAGATGTATATTTCATGCGTAGGATAAACTTTTATGAAAGAAAGTGTCTGTTAACATCATAATCATCTAATAATTGGGTGTCTGATAATTGGGACGGAGGTGATGTTTTTGTCTTAAAAGCTGCACAGCTATTTTGTTGAATCATTTTGCGCACATGTAAATTATTAAATATGCTATGTTACACTTGTATGTTAAATAAATAAAGTTGCAATAAGCTTTTTGTTTATGAATAAAAGGTTAAACATGGGGACATGAATGATGCTATAAAAAATACTCATCCCTATTCAGAACAAAAACTAAATATTTCTAAATATGAAACAAAGAGAAAAACAATTTACCTCCATCCATGGTAGCTAGTTGAACTTTAGTTGTTGTTGAAATGGCAATCATTCTGCCAGCGCCACCTACTATCTGTTAACCTAAATGTGTGTTTAGAGAGACTGAGATGATGGTCAACCTCAGGGACAAATATATTTACTACAATATTTTGCAATAAAATCTGTACTAATAAAGGAGAATTATATTTTCCCATTCTGTATAAATATAGAAATAAATATATTATAGCAAAAGTTAATAATATTTATAGAAATTTTTACATCATACATTTAATATTGGATATTTGTACTTGGGACAAGGACTGAAATGACGATTTACTTTGTTTAAAGCTTAAAATTAATTATTTATACATCATTATATGTCCATTTATTATTGGTAATTGTTATAACAAATGCTATAGTACATAAAAATTTTCATTTTTTGGTTTTAATGTAATTAATGAAATATTATTGTCAGTGGACGCAAATTGTCCAATTTTCAGCTATTGACCCTTATATACAATGTAATACAGTGTACTCTCGTTGAAGCGTCTCTGCTTAAGACATATTTCTGACTAATGAGGATGATTTTGTTTTCCCCATCATTTTTTATTTCAAATTAATGTTATAGAAATCGCTTAAAGTGTATTGGATAATAGGGATTTTTTTTTTCTCAAACTGGGCGATCCGAATCAGAACTGCTTTTGTACATTATTTTTGTAAACAACTTTGATTTAACTTTAAATATTAAGAGATCAATAACTTGTAAGTAACAATAAAGTACACTCTCAAAAAAGTTTTCGTTAAAATACATAAAAAGTACTGGCAGCGCAGTTGCTGGACCACCCCCGTGATTTGAAGAATTTTTTATGTTATTTGATGATATTTTGATTGGGGGATTTCAGGATATTTTGAGCTTAAATTCGCGAAATTTCAGTGTAATGAAAAAAAAGGGGCATACACAAAAATTCCATTTCTGAAACGAAAAAGTGCTGGCAGCACAGTTGTCGGAACACCCTAGTGTGTTGACGAAAATGCAACTTAAATTGGACGATTTCACTTAATTTTTACGTTAGATCGGTGAAGTTTCAGTATTTTGAGCAAAGGTAGGTAAATTCCTGCGGAAATTTTTGTATTTGAACAAAAAAAACAAAAAAAAAACGGAGAAAAAACTTGGATTCACGAATTTTTTTCAGAGTGTAGAAAAGCTACCACCAAAAAAGTGGAACTTTCAAAAATTACTAATGGCTGTGAATATTACCAATCAAAAAGTGATATGATAAATTAAACTTTCGAGTGAATTGCAAAACTGGAAAATGATGCTGTATAAAGTTACATTTGTCCGAATAACGCAAAGAAATATAAGAGATTAATAAAAATAAAATAATAAAAGCACGGCAATTTCTTTGCATGTTTTGTTTGTCGACAGTAATTTATTCTTTTGTATTAACACATTGTCTTTAACTTGTTTCGTAATTAAAATGCTTAAATATTTTTAATTAAATATATATTTTTTTAATTTTAGCATTAAGTTGGTAGCCTATTTAATTTCTCTCAAAAATAGAATTTATTTTATTCAATGAAAGAGATTATTTAAAAAAATTCTAAATGTTTACATCGTTTATGCGGACTTCGGGTAGTGCGGACAAAAACATGGCCTCCCTTTGCAGTTGCAGATGTTAGTGATGGGCGATTCTGGAAAAACAGAGTATCGATAAATACCGACATCGCATAAAACAGCATCGATCACAATAAGAATCCATTCTTTAAATTCTGGTTTGGGCTGTACTAGAATCGATTTTTTGATACACGCACAAATAAGTTTAAAAGCGGTAATTCCAAACCTTAGCGATTATTTCGCAGAAAATTTGGTCTTAAATAGGGATAACGGATAGATCGAGACCTCTGGCACTAATTTCACAGCAATAGTATATGAATTTCAGAGCGATTAAGGAATGTGGGAACAATAAGCTTTCCAACTACATATGCCATGATGGGGTCAGAAAAAAAATGCGAAAGCTTCTACTTCCCTTAAGCTTTTTGGGTTCCCTATAATAAATATATTAATTAGTAACTGTATTATTACAAAAAAAAATCGTTGCTAAAAGAATAATAAGACTTTGTAAAAAAAAGGGGGGTGGGGGTGGGGGTGGTGGTGTATATACTAGAAAAGTATACATGGATTTACCATGAAAGTTCGGAGAGATATGAAGCCTAAGCAGTATCAAATATTGATATTCTGTATAACTGTTATTTTTCATATCCTAATCTGTTTATGATGAATTTAATTCGGTGCTCACAATAATGAAGTGCATATTTAAACTTCATTTGGCTTTTCATAAACCCAAATTCAGCGTAGTAATAATCTTTTATTTTTACAATGTACCTAACACTTGTTCAAACCCTTGTTCAAAGTCTTGTATAAGTCATAGTGCTAAGCGCGCTTCGAAAGGAGGTCGCAAAGATGCGTGACGTGTTTCTCCAGATAGGTTTACATTAACCTTTAAAGACACGGGTGGCGTATTGAGAGAGCTACTCAATGCAAACTAGTCACGAATCCCATAGTAATTATGTGATTAATTCTAATTGAATTAATCACATATCACGCTCGCAAATCGAAATTTGTGTGTAACGGAAAAATGCGATTTTCTCAAAAACTATGTGACCCAGGGTCATCGCTTTAGTTTTCCTTCAACGCTTAAATTAACTTCTACTATCCCTAATTTTTTTCATAATTTTAGTTTCAGTAGATTCGAAAATAGAGGGTGGGGGCATATTTTTGCATTCTATTTTCAACGATATCTCTGAAAATATAATACCTAAAATTAAAATAAATGTATTTTTCAATTCGTCGTTACGAAAGCTTTCGCACGATACCCCACATGATATACTAATCCAGGCAATAGAGACCGTATAGGGACTCTACCTAGCAAAATTCATGGTAGTTCTGGAAAAAGGCTTATTATATGTTTTTTGGGTCGCTGAATCCGTATTTTCAACTTCCCACCAAAATTTCCCCCGGCAACCCTCCTAAATTTTCGTAAAATGCCCTCCAAAAAGGTTTTTATAAAAAAAGTCAATTTTTTATTGTTTTAGGGAAAAAATATCTAGAAATTCAGACAGTAGACAAAATTTGCAATAAATAAGATAGATGACATTATGACGTAGGATGAATGGGGAGGGGGGGGATCAGCCTCGGAACATGCGCCGCGGTGCTGCGTGGACTAAGTTGCGCAATTTCACTTAACCACTCAATTCGTTTACATTCGCCCTCCCGTCACCTCTCCGAAATTTCCCTATAAGGTTTACTTTAAGTTTTTTGGGTTTCTGAATCCGAATTTTTAACTTCCCCCCCCAAAATCCCTCCCCCCCGCAACCTCACCAAAAAAGTTGTTTTTAAATTAAATTTTTTATTGTTTTAGGGGAAAAGTATGTAGAAATTAAGAAAGTAGACAAAATTTGCAACAAATAGGATACATGACATTATGACGTAGGATGAACGGGGAGGGGGAGGGCTGCCTTTGAACATGCACTGCGGCGGTACGTGCACTAAGTTATGCAAGTCCAGGCAATAGGGGATTTTACCTAGCAAAATTAATACTACTTATGGATTTCGACTCACTTTATGTTTTTTGGGTCGCTGAATCCGAATTTGTAACTTCCCGCTAAAATTCCACCCGGCAACCCCTCCCCCCCCAAAAAAAAAAAATAAAAAATATTTTTTGAGAACAGCGCGCGGGGAATGTTCCGAGGCAGCCCCTCCTCCCCCCGTTTATCCTACGTGATAATGTAATGTATCCTATTTGTTACAAATTTTGTCTACTTTCTGAATGTTTACATACTTTTCTTTTAAAACAATAAAAAATTTAATTTAAAAACAACTATTTTAGGGGAAAGTTAAATATTCGGAATCAGCGACCCAAAAAACTTAAAGTAAACCTTTATAGGGAAAGTTCGGAGGGGAGACGGGAGGACGAATGTAAACAATGAGAGGGGGTTAAGTGAAATTGAGCAACTTAGTCCACGCAGCACCACGGTGCATGTTCCGAGGCAGCCCCCCCCATCCCCATTCATCCTACGTCATAATGCCATATATCTTATTTGTTGCAATTTTTGTCTAACTTCTCAATTTCTAGATACTTTTCCCTTAAACAATGAAAAAATTGATTTTTTTAATAAAAAACCTTTTTTGGGAGCATTTTACCAAAATTTGGGGGGGGGGGGTTGCCGGGGGAAATTTTGGTGGGAAGTTACAAATTCGGATTCAGCGACCCAAAAAACATAAAGTAAGCCAATTTCCAGAACTACCATTAATTTTACCAGGTAAAATGCCCTATTGCCTGGACTATACAAAGAAAAAATTTTTCTAATCAAGTAACTTAATTAGCCCCTCTATATTTCTTCTAAACGTATTTGTGAATGGTTAATACTCTATGAATATTAAGTCAATAACCTTTATTACTTCAGCCGATTTGAACTTTCCACGTTCCATAGTTTACGAGTAAAATGGCTGTGACAGATAGACACAGGAGTGGTCTTATAATGGTTACGTTTTTACTTTTTAAGTCCGGAACTTTAATAAATTGATTTGTTTTTGTTAATCTGTACTCATTTTTATAATTGCAGAATCGTGTTAAAATAAAAGGTATAGAAATACCGCAAATGTTGGTTGTTAAAGTGAAAATATTTAAATGTCGTTTATAAAAATACCACTGGATTAATTAAAAAACAAAGTTGTGTTAATACTGTTTAAACCACTGGGTTTGTAACTCTTAGTTATCACGGACCCTTTTTCGAATTTCGTCATCTCCGTAGACCTCCAGCATTCAAGCTTGAAATTACTGCTATTCTTTAGAATATAAAATATAGGGTATATAAACTAATAGAGATATATAAAGTAACGATACCGTTGTTTTAAACAGATATTCTTAATTTTTCCTTTGATTTTACTCGCAAACTTTTCTCTGGGCTATAAATCAAAAAATAGTTACAATGAACAGCATCTTCGCATATTTCCGTAAAGAACGTCTTGTGGACTCCTTGGTGTCCGCGGACAAGAGTTTTATTGTCTTTTATGACTGACTTTTCCGTCTCAGAAATGTGTGAAACATCTTTCACGGCTCACATAAAACCAGTTGCAATTTTTATCGCTTAAACATAACTTTTAAATATCTCTAACATTCAATTTTCCTGTCGCTGATTAGGAAACAAATTATCCTTTCGAATCCAGTTTGTTACAAAACTGTTGCCCCAGTTAGTGGCATTTTATGAAATTTTTAATACAGTAGAACCTTGATTATCCGAAGTAATTGGGACCAACCATCTTTCGGAAAATCGAAATTTTCGGATAGTCAAGAATGCGTCAATTTTAAGATTAAGGAGAAATATATGCAATATTTCTTATTTGAGTAACAAGTGCTTAATAAAAAATAAAGCAATAGCAAAATAGAAACAAGACTAAATTACCTGAATTTTAATTTTGAAATTAAGTACCTTTTACATACATTAAAAGCGTTTGAAAAAATATTTTGTTAGTCGCAGTTTCGATTGCCTTTGCTTTGAAGCTCTATCTCGGAGTTTTTTAATGTTATTAGTTCACCAGTAGCACAGTCTTTCTGCTGCTCCAGCCATGGCAAACCTCTTGCAAAACATTTAAAAGCTTCAGATTTGCTAATTTGTTCGTTTTCTTCTTTCCACTCCGCACGAGTGCTCAAGTTAAATTCAAAGGAACTCTAAGAAAGGGGATAGAAAATATTTATATGTACTCGTAGTTCGGAAAGGACCGCTTACACACAACGAATATGAGAGTTTAAAAAAAAAATCAAAATGTATTTTGCACACAGGGAATGTAATAGTAAAAAAAAAAATAAATAAATAAATAAAATTAAATTAAAAAAATAGGCTTTAAAAATTGATTTCGGTTAAAAGAGTTTCGGATAAAGAGGTTATACTATAGTTTTAAAGAAGGAATTTTTTAAAAATCTGTCTGAATAATGAGCATTTGTTTACTACAATAATGAGAAGTAACTGATAGCAGGTTACCACAACTGACATTTACTCAGAGCAAATTAAAACAAAAGTTTGCAGATTAAACGTAAGATCAAACAAATTAGCCATATGATATCGGATTTCAGAGCGCTAAACTAAAATATGTAAACTAAAAACGATTCAGTCTATGTTGAATATAAAGTTAATATCAAGGCAAGTTAAATACAATAAAAGATACGTTGCAGCAACATATGTTCAATAGAGTAGCTATTATTTTTACTTTCTTCAATGTTTACAAGAATAAAGTACCTGATTCGTGAAAAATTTCGACTTTCGGTTTTCGACGGATTTATACGATTTTATACGTGAAGGTCAGGCGTACTCGATTTGGCTAACACGATTTCGCTGTTTTAAGAAAACGTCTACCTGTCTGTCTGTATGTGACAAAAAATTTGTGGAGCGCTCTGTCTCATGAACTAATGCGCGGAATTTAATAAAACTTTAAATTCAGTTAGACTTTGATGTAAATTCATGCTGGTTACTTGTTGGTGTAAATCGCCTTACACGTGGTGCTGCTACGTTGTATTTTTCTCGATTTTCATAATAGCTCTTTCTCAAAAACTAAAATACGGATTTTCATCAAACTTCATATTCAGTTAGACGTTGACATAAGTTGTCGCCGATTAGGATTTGGTGTAAGTCGCCCAACAAGTGGTGCTGCTATGTTGCACTTTCAGGATTTACATGATTTTAGCGATAGTCATATCTCAAGAACTAATGCACGGAATTTTACCAAACTTCACATTCTGTTTGACCTTATTAGTTGATTAAATCGTTGGTGCTGATTAGTTTTCCATGTAAATCATATAACAGGTGACGCTACTGTGCTACATTTTTTCAAGATTTTTGCGATACCTGTATCTCAAATGCTAATGCACGGAATTGAATTAAACTTCATATTTTGTTTCACTTTCAAATAAATAGATCCTTATATGAGGCTTTGGTGTATACTGCTCAATAGGTGACGCTTTTATGCTCTTTGGGTTGGGAATTTTATTTGCAGACATCTAATAGGGTGTGTGACGAAATTCAATGATTTGTTTGAAAAATTCGATACTTATCTATCCTTTTTAAATGCACACAATTCAATGAACCGATGCCTTTATAATCCTCAGGATGTGCATACATTGACATAACATGTCATAACATGTATGGGATAGCATAAATTTTGGGGATTGGCACCATTGACTAGTTTATTGTTTGTTGAGAAATATAATTAAAAATATATTTCATGATATAACTAGCATTTACATAAAAAAAAATACGTTTGGCCCGGTGGATTTTTTACTATCAAGTTTTAAACACCTTTACTTTAATTATGGCCACCTTGTGCTTAAGAATAACTGGTGATTATGTCATTTTTTATGTCTGAGAGAAGAGCTATTGATAAGTCCTTAAGCTTGACGATTATAAGAGAACAAAAGAATTTAATTTAACATTTAGTAGCGCAGTAATTTTTTAAAGTAAATATGCCGAAAAGGAAAAAAAAAATACAGATTAGACTTGCGTAAAAATTCAAACAATGAAAGATTAATAAAATTGTGCAAATAAACGTTGAACGAATATAATGGTTGAAAAAAAAAAGAGAAGTTATTAACGCAGGGTCCTTTTTGGCATCAGTTAAACAGAATCTCTTAGTTGCTAGGCAACACTGTCCTTGATTCTTTATCTATCAGTATTTTTTGTTACAGTAATGATTCTAACGTGGTGGAGTACATAAAGTTATGTTCATTGAAATCTTTTATATGTTCTTCCAGGCAATAAAATAATTAATTACATCTACGGAACAGAATAAAATTTGATAATAAATAAGAATAGGTTATAATTAATAATAAGAAATAAAATTATACATTTTCTAATATTTTAATTACTATATTTATTTTTCAATGTGAGTGTAGAACACAGATTTAATCTTAATCTATTTCTAACTTTTCAAAAACATGAAATATAAAAAATAAAAACTACTTATTTATCCCCTATAGCATTTCCTATACCAATTTCTGTTTTGTTTTTTAAGTTACGTTAACATTAATGATAAAGTCTTTATAAAAAAATTGTATCATTCTTCACTAGCATGAAAATTTAGAAAAATCTCAATCTTTTTCGGTTTCATTTTTAAGATATTATCATTTCAAAATGGAAGAACACTTTAGAAATTTCTACTTGCCAAAAAATGAGAGCATCAACACAATTTGGGATGACAAAAGCAATTTAAATGTAATAATCCCCCTCCTGTGTCTGACACAAAGCCTGGAAAAATTACACTGCCTTATGATTGTACATTGCTTGACATATTTGTCCGCTAAATCTGACGCCACAGATTTCAAACATAGTCTAAGGTTACTTCCTAACATAATGTAATTTTATAAAGATCAACTGTTCTCAAGATAAATCATATAATATGTGTGTCCTGTACTTTTGTTCTCAATCTCCGGTGTGCAGACTGTGCTTGTTTTTTTTTTATTTTATTTGACTGACGCTTTAGGGTGGTTTTTTTTGTTGTTGTTGTTGTTCAAATTTTCATCTTTTCAGGATACATTTTTTTTTTTTTTCATTTTTAGAAAAAGTCAATTTTTTATGTTGACGCCAATTTGTAAAATAGCGAAAAAATTATATTTCCTCTCAAACAAAAAATATAGTTGGGGGTGACTATTAAAAATATAAATGAAACTTTAAAATAATATTAACATACGCAGGACAATTGCACCATAAAGTATAACAAATAAGATTTATACGTAAAAAAACATAATCTTGCTCAATGGTACAAGAAATAAACAAGAACTTTTATATGAACTTGTACAAGTACAATTAATGATAAAGCATAATATCGATGTTTTGAATTGCTTCTGCAGTCGTCTTCAGGATAAATATGATGTTGAAATGTTTAAAAGTCTAGAGACGAAAGATTCTTGTCGGTTCTCGATCAATTATATGAATGGAAAACATCAGAAATTTTTAAAATGAAGTAAGTTGAGGTGAATCGAAAGTTCACTCGAAGACCATGGAGTGTCACCAGCTATGAAGGGGAACGGATTTCATTCAAACTAGGTCATGGTAAAAGATGAAAAATTGAACTATCTCAAACAGGTAATTGATTAATACCCTTTTATGATATTAAGCCAGATTTTTGGTGTATTATACGATAAATTATCATTACAGGCATTATGACCGCGTGTAATGATTTCGGCTGCTTTTCTGATCATGCTTTCAAATGATTTATTACCTGGAACGTGACTTTCGCCTTCTTAAAATTAATATCATAGCCTTCGTTATCCAAATAGAAACGAGAAAGAGTTGTATTCTGTTTAAATTGTTTAATGTCCCTACGATGCTCCGTAATTCTTTCAGATAACTTGCGTTTTGTCATGCCAATATAGACTCTTCCATCATTAATTAATAAAGTAATGGGTATTTTATACATTCCATATTTTCAGTCAAATTAGATTTTGTCAATTTTATCTCTAAGGATATCAGTAATGTAAGGAAATGTAACTGCGACTAATTTTGTACTATACTTCTATAGGATCACGTTTAATTTCTCAAATACTATAGGAATATAGTGAAATATCCTGTACATCAGAAGTTGTTCTGACGCTGATGACCCGAACGAGAGGGAGTGCTGTACTGTTGAATTCTCTTATCAATATATTTTGCTGCAAAACCATGATCAAACCATGATTCTCTTGATAAATTTGATTTCTTTTTACAATTGGTTATCCGAAAAAATCATGAAGGCTCTTTAAATGAATGACTGGAAGGTGGAGATTTTATACTGAAGAGGTACGTTTGCTGAAAAGGGGATAACAGTGTTTTCTTTCATTAGTGTTTTCATTACTGTTACTTAATTTATTGACATCTTGAAGAAACCTTGATAAATTTGATAGGCTGTAGTTCAGTCGGACGGAAATATCATCACCATAACGTAGTCAAAATTGGAGTTTCAGATTAAGTCTATCAAACATAAACATTAAAAGTTTTCCAGGGGCCTTAAAGCGAACTCAATAAACCGGAAACTGGTGATCCTAACGGTGCATCATGTTGCTGTCTGTAAGTAAGCTATAATCTAAGCTGTCCCATTTGAAAGCATGATCTGAGAATCAGTCGAAATCATTGCACGTTATCACAATGCCTGTAACGATAATATATCGTACAAATTAAGCTATTACGGGTGAAAAACTTTTAATGTGAAAAGTAGGTCATATTTGAAAAAAAACCCGCAAATAATAATTTTCCAAAACACTTTTAAATTGAATAATATATTTAAACGTGAATCTTAAAAGAGAAAAACCTTAAAATAATTAAATTACTATACTTGAAACGCATTTAATGGTGAAAATTGCGTCATATATTAAAAATATACATTTTAAACGATTTTCTTACGTACAATATTTATCTGACGTCCCATTAAAAACCACATGGTGTAAATGAAGAGCAGCTAGCAAATTCGTTTATATATTTCATCAGTTGATGCAGCATAAATATAGATACATTCATGCTCAAAATACTTTCAATTTATTTTGTACGAATTACTATTCGATAAATATATATTAGAAAATTCGTATATACATATTAATTAAAGTAAATAATTTACAATTTCAAAATGCCAAAACAAATGTATGATGGTGTATTAAAATAGAGAAAAGAATTCATGAATAACTGTTCATGCCTGTTCCTGAAAATATTTAATGCTCGCTGAAAACATAAAATAAAACCGTAAATTTTCAAAAGACAGTTCTTTCCAATATCGACTCTCTGAATGTTATTCCCAAGCAGACAAACCTCGAACCCAACGGAAGAATAGTTTCCATAGCGTCGCTATAACAGTCCGAGAAGCACCGGCATTTTTCACAATCGTTTTATACAAGAGGATTTTCAAATATGTAATTAATCTTACCAATCGCAAAAACTGCCGTCAGCTCTCGCGACAGCGGTTCATGAGACCGTGATAACAGAAAAATCCCAATTCAAGTGGAAAAGCATGGCAACCGTATTATAGAAGATAGTCGCGTAGGTGATAATACTATTCAACCTGCTATAACCTGATTATATTTTTAAAACAGAGCACATTTCCAAGTTTTTAGAGGCTGTGAAGTCTGAACAGAGGTTGGTGGGCGTAGCTCGCAGGAGCAGAGTCTCCTAGTATGATATATAGATTTATATGACTGTATAGTATGTAGCATGCAAAAAATTAGTTCAGTTAAATGCATAGCACAGTTGAAAGTTCTCCTTCAGAAATGTCCGTCAATAAATGAAAATGTAAATGAGAACTTTTTTAAAGCGTGTATATGATCGATAGAATTTATACACAGCAAGAAATATGTAAAAAAAAAAAAAAAATAGTTCAATTTATAAACGCATACATAACTAAAAACCCACCTCCAACAATTATTGTTCATATGCAGTACTGTCGCCAAATTCTTTCGTGTGACCCTGTAAATAAATGACAAATTCTATGCATACCATATTCTAGAGTTAGCACATTATAGTACACGTCAGTGATATATACAAATTTTAATGCGTTTAAAACAGTGTAATATCATTAAAATATACCACAAACAATATTTCCCCACAGACCGTTATATATAAACATTCTTTTGAATGTCCCTGTAAAAGGAACCATAAATACTACACATTTCATTGTCAATATCAAACATGCCATTGTAAACCCTAATAACATATAAAAATTTCATGCCAATCTGACTGTATTTACGTGAATTAGAGCGTGGACAAACGGTAGACAGACAAACAGACAGGAGGACAGACAAACCGAATTCATAAAAACTTTTCAACTGGGATGGAAAGTGTTAATAAAATTATACATATTATGAAAATTAAATAAGTTTTTGAAGCTATAAACCTGTTTAAACTGACAATTTAAAAGAACATGGCGCTTGTTTGAAAATTGCCCTACGAATTCCGACATTTCTTTATTTAAAATTTAAAAAAAAAAAAACATTTAACAGTTTTTTTTAAATAGATTCATGGACTCTGAATACGATTATCTTTCAAATCTGACCAAGTTTCTGATAACTGGTTCATCGCTTCGAAAGCTATCCTCCACCGCGTGTTGAAAAAACATCTTTCTGAGAAAAAACGCGTGCAGAAAACAACCTGCTCTTCTGCAGTTGCACACTCCATTCAAAGGAATGTAACGCTGTAAATAATTTCAATAACACCAAATCGTTTCAGTTACAGTCGTAGAAAAAAACAGTAAATACCCCCTACTAACTCTGCAACTAATTAAAACAAAAGAAAACTACTAGCGTCAAACGATTGGAAACAAAGTCTACTTTTAAATGATGTTTATAAAATTTGCATAGGTGGCATTTACAAATCAAAACTAGACCAAACTTTGCTTTTTTCAATGGCAATACCCAATTTTGACAGTATATCTTAAATCTTCGGTTTAAATTATCCCTAGAAACGAAATTTCAAGTCATATGCTGATTAGTTTTTGAATTATAAACATTCAAAGTTTAGAGCTTCTAATGCTAAATTACATTTTTATATTTTTATTAATATATCCTGAAAATATAACCCTAATGTGATAATTTTTTTGTTTGATTATAATACTAAAAACACCAAACGTAAATACATTGGATTTGTAATTTAAAAAATCTTACAATACGAATTATGAAATTAATATTAATTATAGTATATAAAAATGTAAAAATTAAACACTTTTTTATAGTTTTGTATTTATTATGTCCTGCTTTTTGTGACTTCTCAATTTCAAATTTTTCTCCTGAGTAGTTTTCAAATTATTAGTAAAAAGGTCAAAATGATGGTTTAAGGCGCAGTCCTTGATGTCCTGAAATCTTAATTTGAAAAAAATATATTTTACTCATTTTATTGAAACATTTGGGCTGGTAATAGTCGAGACATATTAAGCGAGTGAGATGCTCATATTGACAAGAAATAATACATTAATTGAAATAACGTAGTCACATAGTATTTCAAAAATCGAAATTCGGCAATTGAGCATCGAAATTCAATTTGGATACAGCCCCTGAAATGTGATCTTTTTAAAATAATTAATTTCTCGAAAACTAATCATACGCATTTCATAAAAATTTGGATTTAGGCAAATTGAAGTGTGAAGAATTTATTTATGTTGGCAAACTTGAGCATTGCTATTTAAAAAATCAAAGTTTGTTTTCGTTTTGATATGTAGATTCCCCCCCCCCCCTAAGCAAATTATACATACATCATTTAAAAGGAGACTATTTCCAATCATTTGGTACCAGTAACTTTCTTCTACAATCATTTGTTGCAGAATTAGTAGGGTGTGTTTATTTTTTTTCCCACGACTGTGCATATCCTATAAACTTCAGAGATTCCAAAAATGTAGAAAAAGAAAAATTTATTTTTTTATCCTAACAAAGTGGAATCTCTCTTTAAACGTAATAATATATTCGTGAGGTGAATAACTTTTCTTTTTTGTAGATCTACTTTTCTATTTAAAAAACGACCGCGATCTTCCTATAAAATTATTAATAATGATATCAAGATTCTTAAAAGTCTATATAAAGTCAATTGTAGATATAAAGTTTAAATAAAACACTATTGCGATTTTAATAATTATTGAACATACAGAAGTTCAAATATAAAATGAAAGAATTTAAAGTTAGGCCTTTCAAATCTTCTATCAAGCATGCATTAGACAGGTGTACAATAAAGTTCCAAAACGTCCTTTCGTTCGTTTAAAATCGCCCTCTTTATTAACATTTGCAAGCGTTACCACAATTAGCAACTGATTGCATACGTTTAGAAAGAGCACATTCTTCTTTCTCACGTAACCCACAACTTTTTTTTTTCTTCATTTAAATGAAAAAAAAAAAAAAAGAGAGACTAATTTGTTTGATAATTTTTATATAGATAGATTATAAAGCAGATTAGAACACAGGCTGTTCTTTTTTATATAAACATATAGTTTTTAATAATTTTCAAACTTTTATTATTTGAGTACATAATTGTTATCTTTTACATAAAAATGCTTTTTTTTTTGTTGAATTGGGGGAAATCTAAACAAATATATTAAATATAAGATTCTCTATTAGGGATGTTAGTTATACAACAACTTTCAGCTATACTCTCTTACCTGGTTAGCCAGACTGGGTTCCAAAAAGCGACAATTTTCATTAGATATTTATTACGATTATTTTCCTATACACACCTCTCTGTACAATGATAAATGCCTTCTTAGCAAGCTGAAAAATAAGGAGGAGCCAGAAATGATGTCGTTTTCCTCAAATGTGAAAAACTTTGTCCAGGTACAGGAAGTGAACTGCAAGAAGATCGCTGGCTGTAGAAAATCACGGCCGTCATCCACAGAAAATTTCCAAACTCATTGATTTTTCTTGGGGGATCGTGAGCAGCAAAGGCAACCAAATGTCTTCACATGTCTTTCTTCAAGGTGCAGTGTCAACGTCGTTGTTTATATCCAGGTATTAAAGCTCTGCATTACCTCTATTACACGTGAGAGGCCGTATACTTTCCAACAAGACTCTGTAGCATCGCATACAGCCCATAAAAACACAATAATTGTGGTCAGAAACTTTTATGAACATGTCATCCTCAACTTGTAGCCCCCAAGTTCCCCAGGTACTAACCCAACGGGCTATTACGTATATGGCGTGGTTAAGAGGTAACCCCAATATGCATCCGCATAATACTGTTTCGGAACTCAGAGTAGCTATTTCTATTCAGTGGGAAATGCTCCCAACACATCTGATTATTGCCTGCAGTTGGTTTCGACAACATTTAGAGACTTTTATTTTGTCTGACGATGATTTGAGTGCTTAATGCCAGAGTAAAGATAGAAGGAAAACTTTCCGTTTATTCCGAGAAAATGTGCGTTTTTCATTCAAAATAAAAAGACACTGTTAGCAGACAGAAATTGTACATAAATCACCCGTTTAAATACGGAATTATTTCACACTGTACAGTGTTACCTCGGCTAACTAATAAAATTCGTTCCATAGTTGCATTCATTAGCCGAAATCTTCGAAAATGGAAACGTTGTTTCTGGTCCAATCATAATGCAATTTAGCTGTTTATTGTTAGATTGCGCATCCTATAAAACATTTGTTAGTTGAATTCTTAATCAGAAAAAAATAAATCATGTCTGATGTCTGAACTGATTAAAAGAATCTTTGTTACTCTATATGAATTTTAACCTAACTATTCTAATTTGTAAGTAAATCATACGAGTTGTAATTTTCCAATTGACTAAAAGTGTCCAGGACAGAATTCGATCTAAGAACCTATGGCGTAAGGGGCCAGTGGTCTACCAATTGAGCTATCCTGCCAGGACACGATTTCACTCAATTAGAAAATTACAAATCATATTATTTATTTACAGTTAGAATATTTGTGTTAAAATTTATATAGTGTAATCAAGTATCCAACATTTCTTCCAGTTCCATTACCTGCGATTTATTCTGTTGATCTGATTCAGATATCAGATCAGATGTCACAATCAACAGTCCTCTGTGTGAGAAAGTTTCGCTAGATTCGTTCATCATAGGTTAACTAGTAGAGCACTGGTAGCTTACGTCAAAGGTTTCTGGTTCGAATCCTGGCCAGGACACCTTTTCACTCAGTTGGAAAATCACAACTCATAGAATCTTCCTTAGTCGAAGCATATGTTACTAGAAGCATTCGTAAGCCGAAGCATCAATGTATTTAAATTATTAAGCAACTTAGGTGATGTAATGAAACAACACAAGAATGTACATAGATGATGAGTAAATATTACCTTATATATCAACTCAAACAGCGGAGATTAAAAAATATCTTAATAATAATAATAATAATAATAACAATAATAATAATAACAATAATAATAATAAACTTTCATAATTAATACATCATTGTTATTTTAAGATAGAGGAAGAAAATTTCATAATACATTTTTCATTTATTCTATGATTCCGTGCAAAGAACGCGAATTTTAAATTATAGTTAGCTAATAAACCTCTGAGTTATCAGCATGATGAAAAATATAAATGAAAATCTTAAAAGTAATTAAATACTTAAATAAGTTTCCTGCAAAACTTTATGGATAATGAGCTTTTTAAAGTATAGTTTTGATTTCGTTAATTTTCAACCTTCACTAATTCAGATTTTACATGGAAAAAATTAAAATGATTTTTATTTAGTAATGTATTTATTTATGAAAAGTCTGTAGATTGGACTGATTTCTGATTCCCAGTTATTTGTGTTACATTTTGTAAAAGTCTTTAGATAAAATTATTTTCAATGACATGGTGTCTATAATTAAACTTCTAATTTGTGTTATGCTATTCGCTGGTTTAAAAGTTTAATTAAGTTTAGATAAATATGGATGAATATATTTTATTATTGGTATTATTTTTTCTATTCCTGTTGTGTTATTGCTATCATCATTACCATCTTTAGACACCAGTGTTGAATTCAGGGGGTGGCCCGGTGGTGACATTCTCCCGTAGCAATAAGACCCTCCCCAAGGAAGATATTTGAGATTTTGTGTTTTCAGTGGTTAAAAAGTGCAATTTTCTCCCGGAATTCTACAATGTCCCCCACGGAGCTACAGAAATCCCTCCCTGAGAAAAGTGTATGTTTTACGTACACATCAGTTCTGGCACTTTATAAGCAGAAGTCAACGGTCTACTCTAGACACGGAAAATATGACGTTGTTCATGTTCCAACAGCAAGCGAAGAATCTACTTTTCATCGACACACAGTAGAATGAAAAAGTGATTACACTGTAAAATTAAACGGTCAATTCACACAAATTAATTTTCGTTAATACTCTTTGGACGTTTCCTGTTTGTATTTGTTGAGTTTACCTCAATTAATGTATAGTTTCGAAATCCAAGCTAAAATTAAAATAAATTTCACAAATGTCAAGAATATTTCCGTGAAATATACGAAGAACTGACAACAAGTTTGCCGTCAGTAGTTTTTCTATTTTTTGACGTAATTTTCAATTTTTTCATTTTTGCTCAATTCATTGAACACCCTTCAATCGAAGCTAAAAGCATACCAGATTTCTCCATTCTAAGCTAAAATTAACCAAAATTTCACCAATATAATCATGTAGGTTTTGTGAAATCGCGCAGCAATTTATATAAATCTGTTAATAGAATTTTTCCGCATTTTGGCGAAAACTTTTTTACAGTGTAGGAATTCTGAGATAACGCATCTATAAAAAGAAGTAGTAACACTTCCTTACGAACTAACTTATCATACATAGGCAGAATAAAGTTGTCCTATTTATAAGACGCTGAGCATTACCAGGTTAAAATGTAATATTAAAACATCTGAAAATTTCTTATCAGACCGAAAAACTGCAAGCGCGTGCACTACATACACAAACTGTTCTGGAAATTGTTTAAATTTAATGTAAACTGCATGATTCTGTTTTATTCACTTCGATAATTATAAAGAGAATATTATTTAACCAAGAAATTACATGTAAAATATTGAGCTTAAAAATAGGGAAAAAGGGTGTTTGAATCGATAAACAGTATCCCCTATTTGCTACTACTCAGTAGCAGTAGTATATACGAGTTAATTGAGCAAAAACAAGAGGATTGATTTAATTTTGACACTTCTAGTTTAACTAATTTCACACCAATTTTCACACAAAGCTGGTGAGTATATTTTTCAAGCACGGGCGTTATATGAATTCACTTAGAAAGTAAGATTCCAACTAAAGTACCTATTAAAATTTTAGACAAGGTGAAAGCTTTATTTAATTATGTAGAACAGTGTATCTTAACCTTTTTATATTACTACATAAACAGATTTTAATCTGAATTTCGGTTACACATTTCAAGAATTAAATTTATTTAAATTTTTCGTATTTTAATTTATTAAAGAAGAAAAAATATTAAAGAAATCCTCAAATATAGCGTAATTATAATAAAGAAATACTAAAGAAACTGTTCAATAAATCTGTAAGTGAAAGCAAAAAGCTATTGAATAATTACATTTGAAAGTTATATACTGAAACATTTTCCCCATAATAGTTCTTTTATGTTAGTTACACAAGTGCGTTTATTATGTTAAACTTTACTAATATTTAAACTAAATTCCATAATAAAAGATCAATTCTAAATAGATTATTTTGTTTAAATATGTTACAATGTATTTCTCAAATCTAATTTTGTCATATAATTAATCGCATGTTCAATTGCACATCTGAACCTCACGAATTAGATCTAGTAATCATGCAGATTAAATCAGGATTCCACCGTTCAAGATGTTTATCTGACTCTTAGGAGAACTGAATATATTAAGGAAAGATTAATGCGAAATTGTGTATTAGGATAAACCTCCTCTGCATCATCTCTTAGAACCAAATAACGTAAGAACAAGATTCTTTTAAAACTCTTCATTATTAATTTAATTTAGTTATATAACTCAATTATTTACATAAATTGCTAGTATTAAGAAAACTCTACATGAGAATTAAAAGAAAAAAATTAAAGTAAAATTGTTTCTTTATTAGTTTTCTTACATGAGCTACCAGAAATACTTAAAATAATAGTATCGTTTATTTATTTTGGAGCGTTCTTCAGGTGAAACACATTTCCGAGAAACG
Organism: Maratus speciosus; assembly: GCA_963932465.1. Classification (NCBI taxonomy): domain Eukaryota; kingdom Metazoa; phylum Arthropoda; class Arachnida; order Araneae; family Salticidae; genus Maratus; species Maratus speciosus. The sequence goes on from OZ010789.1 coordinate 382,965,015, forward strand.
TAAAAGATTCTTTTCAATCAACTTCCATTTATGATGTTTATATCACTCTACCTTACTTCTACAAATCCTGTCTCCACATTTCTAAAATTCTTAAGTATTATCATTAGAAAATGATTTTCACCCTTCATCAATAAACTCAATTTTTTTATGTTGAAATCAATTTTTAATTTCTGCCATTATCTCTCCTTATGGCCCCATTTTTAAATCGCCCAAACTAAAGATATTTTTTAATGCAAAATAAATAATATGTATACACACTTTCATAATTCAGGTAGATTTTTTAGAAGCTTATGACATCAACGAAAGTTCATAAAATCAACTTTTTCTTAATTTCTACCAGCTAAATTTGTACTGGATGTCGTTTGTTGTTCTTACAAACTATGTTATCTGGTTATTGATTTTTATGTACTACTATTGGTCTATAAAACTCTGTTTTAAATCCGCTCTTACCCCATTTATGTAAAGAGGAAATTCTCATCTTATTTTTACAGTGATTTTCTTAAGCTAAAAGTTAACAAAAGCTATCCGCATTTTTAGTAGACCTTTGATGCTCTAAACGTTACTTTCAGTAAATTAATCAGGATAATTTAGGGAGAGGGGATGTTAACAAGTACCACCTTATGTAAAATTATAAACATAGTCCGATTGTGAATGTAATTAAATAAAAAGTACTGATATAGAATAGTATGAAGCCATTGGTATGGACAAAAATTCACCTCATTTTCAAAATACTATGTATTTTAATGAATAATGGAAAAAATAAATTATCTTTTATAATGTACCAAAATTAAAAATACAATGGAATTTTTTTAGTTTTAATATTAAATTGTAAGATTCGTCGTTTTTTTCTTCTTCTTTTTCTACCATACGTTTATCGTGTTAAATGATTAGATAATATCTAATCGCGATTTTCATTTATGTTTTTACCTGACTTAAAAGGAAAAAAATGTAAAATTGTTAACAGTTTTAGAAATCGTTTTTATAGTTCAGCAAAAAATTTCCACTTCGTTACGTAATTAAGTAATTCTAGTCGGCATTCAAACAATTTGAAACACCATTATCCTGAAAAAAGAACTAATAATAGATCGTTGCTTAGCAACATTTGCATTCCTGTTTGTTTCAAAATTGCTAATGGGTAATTACTTTGGACTCAAGAATTTATCTTTTTGTTCTGGAATGGGAATTTTTGCGCTGAAAGTATGATTGATGTGTAGCTATAAAAAATAAATGTATATTAAAATTAAATTCAGTTAGTTTTTCATTATTTTATTTATACATTTATTGTTTTAGAACTTAATCTAATCATGACCGTTATTTATATTTTTAACTCACTTTAAAAGGATAAAAGTGTAACATCATTAGGAATTTCAGAAATTGTTTTATATGCTTCTGTAAAATGTTCTCACAACATCTCATAACTACGTAAATTGCCGCATTTCAGGTATGGTGTATTAAATTACCAGACTTAAATACAATACATGATCTAAACTTAGTGGTGATTAAAAATAAAATATTGCTAACGTTAAAGGCCAGAACTCCAAGATTCTCCTCATGTGAAAACGCATGAAACAAATTCAGGTGACAGAAATTATCCATGGTGAAATCAAATTTATTATTGCAAAGAAAAACAAGCCGAAAAACTTCAAAGCAAAGAGAAAGCAAAGAAAAGCAAAGAAAAACTCCTTTTACAAGCCGAAAGTGCAACTTTTCCCTTTTGGAATCAGTAGAGAAGTGACATCTTAAAGCTCTCGCTCAGACACGCGAAGACACTCGCGAGCTAATGTGAAACCTATGGAAAGTTTCTTTTCAAATATCTCATTTTCATCTTGTTATTTTTAAAGGCTCTTTCTATCGGTTAGCTTATGTTGATCTTTACAAAGGCCGTTTTTCACTTTTCGATTTTAGTTGCAGTTATTTATTTATTTATGAGGACACTTTCACTTTTAGAAATGATTCCGAAAGTGAAAGTAACTTTACAGAAAAAATCTGCAACCAAAATCGAAAAAGTGAAAAAGGCCAAATGCAGAGGTCAACCTCAGCTATCCAATGGCAAACGAGATATTTGAAAAGAAAATTCCCATAGGTTTAACATTAGCTGGTGAGTGTCTTCGCGTAACTGAACGGGACGGAATGGTTTATTTTGCAACTTTAGAAGGTTTAATTTTAATTTAGAAATTTCAAAACAACTAAATATTATAGGGGAAAACTGCACTTATATTTTGGCAAAGGGATATGGGAAATAGGTGTAGAAAAATTAATCTAACAGTACAGTATGACAGTTTGCAACACTTTTGGATCCCAAGAAGGAAAACACATTCTATTTTTAGAGTGTATGCATTTGTCACAAGTACAAAAATAAAATTCCATTATGAGAAAACAGAAGGTTAACAAAACAGACTAAGACTAAGACCTAAAGAAAGTTTTAAAAAGGAAGAAATCGTTAGTCAGAAATTTGTTTTTGGGTGTGGGTTAAGGGATGATGCAATAACTTTGATCCGAAAAATGTACGTACTTTCATTAGGAAAAAAATTCCCGATATGTTTATATATATATATATATATATATATATATTAACATCCTTATTCATTTTGTAACGAGTCATAGCGCTTAGAGATGAATGCGTTAGCCTCATAATATATCAAATTTTGAAAATGAAATGAGCCAAGCGAATTACCAGATTTGGCAGTCATATAAATTCATAAATTAACTGATAACCTAAAGGGAGCTGATCACTCAGTTTTGGAATTCTCCTCCGTAATGTTATGGACTTTTGGTGCATTCGTATATTTAAAATATCTTCTCGGGAAATTCATGTTTTTTTCAAAATATTTTTAAAATCCATGTTGAATTTAATACTTTATTTGTTAAAAGCAGGCAAACTGTGAATAAGATTTTAACACTTCATATAAAATTAAGCCTGTACTTTAGAAATATTTTGAGAACTAAGAAAAAAAGAGACACCTTTTAGGAAGTGTACACAAAAAGTAGAAGTTAAAAATATTAATTATAGGAGATATTTTAAATATACGAATACATCAAATGTCTATAGACTTTACATTAGTGAGGGGAAATGGGAAGTTGAGTGACCAGCCCCCTTGAACAAGCAGATTTGGCAAAGTGCCCTACAGGCACAGATGGTCGACAAGTTTGAAAAATAAGAAATTTTATGCTGCTTTGGTTTATGGAAAACGGTTTGAAGTAGGATATAGTGACGATATGAAACACAAATGCTTCATTTAGTTATTGAAACCACAGAAAACTAAAAGATTGATGATCACGAAAAGAAACAATTAAATTACATTTGATTAAATAAAAGCTTTTTAGCAGGGATAAAAAAAAATCAGAAATAGTACTAAATTTAGTTTAGAAATGAATTTATATTATGTATTGTAGCATTATTAAAATTCGTAGAAATAGGTCAAATCTCAAGCACTCACATAAAAAAACATATTTTTCTTTAAGTTTATTTAATTCTAATATTTTATCTTTTTTTCTAATATTTTTTTTCTTTTCATTCAATGCAACTATTCAATTTAAGGTTGTAACCACTAAAAATATAATAGAAAAAATTTCGTTAAATTAATTTGTAAAGTGTAGGTTGGCATTTTTTTATATAGTTATTATATTATTAAACTTAATCAAATCTTGAAACTTTTTTTTTTCACTGACTTTAAAGGGAAAAATGTAAAATTGTTTGGAATTTCAGAAATCGCTTTATGCTCCTGCAAAAAGTTTCCACTTCGTTACATAATTACTAAGTAACATTAGGGCGGCCTTAAAATAGAATTCTCATAAAAAAAAAGAAAAGATCGTTGCCTAGCAACATTTGCTTTCTTGTTTGTTTCGAAAATGCTAATGGATAAATTATTTTGAACTCAGGAATGTATCTTTATGTGCTGAAATTCGAATTATTTCACAGAACGAAATAAAAATGTTTTTGTGATATATATATATATATATATTAAGAATATGAGAGAAAAAAATTATTAAAATTATATTCTAAGGTTTTAGGTTTAGTTATTTTATTTATATAGTTATAGTTTCCTATTTAATCTAATATACATTACACAAACTTGAATACATTTAAAAAAGCAATTAAATTTAAAGTATATACATAAAAAGATTCAATTAAAATCAAAATCGTACAAAGTACACATTTCGCTATGTCATCGAATAGCCTCATCAACCACAACAACAAAACATCGAATTCACACTGGACTCAGTCAAAGTTAAAGTTTTTCTTTTAGAAACAAGAAATATTCCTTATAGGAATCGAACCTGATTCGTTGAAGGTATATGGGTATAGCTTATAGTGAACCATCCCTCCATGAAAAGTCTGTAATTGTAATCTTTGCAGTTATCTTTTCAAAATTAACTATTCTGCGCAGGATGGGGTATGGTCCGTGTCAAAAGCATGTTGGACTAATCTCGAATTTAATTTGCCATTTTTAAAATGCACCGATATGTTCCTTAACCCTTTAACTGTCGCATTAAATTACAGTTTAAAAATTCAAATTCCTTATCGCACCACTTTTTTGAAAAAGAAACATTCACCTTATTGAATGATAGGTAAAATAATACCATAATAAAGTCAATTACACTATTTTATAAAACTGGTCTGGGAATAAAACAATCTGAATAAATGTCGCAGCCCGTGAATACCTTGGGAGCGATAATTAAGGGGGTAAGTCGTATGTCCATAGATCTTCCACTCTCATTTAAGGAGCATATCGGCGCATTTAAAAATGGCAAATTAAATTCCAGATTAGCCCAAAATGCTTTTGATATGGACCATACTTCATCATTCGTAGATTCGTTCATTTTGAAAAAATAGCTGCAAAGATTACCATTACAGACTTTTCATGGAGGGATGGTTCACTATAAGCTATATTCATATACCTTGAACGTTTCAGGTTCTATTCGAATGAATATTTCTTGTTTCTAATAGAAACACTTTAACTTTGACTGAGTCTAGTGTGTATTCGTTTTTTTTTTTTTTTTGTCTTTAGTGTTAGTACTGATGAGGCTATGCGATCACAGGGAAACGTATACTTTGTATGATTTTGATTTTAATTAAATGGTTTTATGTATATATTTTAAATTTAATTGTTTTTTAAATGTATTCAAGTCTGTCTAATGTTTCATATTTAGTTAAAATAGTATTTTCATAAAGAGGTTAAATGACGCACGTGTATTTTAAGAACTAAAGTTATTTGTCATTCCTAATTCGACATGACTATAAATTGATTAAAAAAAAAAAAAAAAAAAAAGGCAATCGTTCAGAAATAAACAAATCATTTTATGTTTCTGCAAAATGTTTCCCCTACTTTATAGAACTGAGTAATTTCAAACGGCTAGAGAAGCTCCTTGAATACCATTATCTTTAAAAAAAAAGACACTAATATTAGATTGTTGCTGCTAAGAAATATTTGCATTCCAGTTTGATGGAAAAGTGGAGGTATATAATTTTGTCAGACTCAATAATTTATCTTTTTGCACTGCATTTTTCAAAATATTTCTTCAAATAGCTAAAGGCTAGAGTTTAACCTAAAAATTATATAAATAGTAATAATATGTGTAACTCAAATCTCTTTCATTTTCATTTAATATCAGTCATTGTCATCTTTTATTTTGTGATATGTATTATTTCACGTAGCACAGACTGGTGGTCCATTCTTGGCAGCAGGTGTGTAATAACTAAACACCACTGAGCCGACTGTCACCACTAAATTGTATTAGTATTCTTTGCCAAATAAGGATGCTAATAAAATTTAGGTGAAGAACACTATTAAAATTTAGGCGAATAGCTAAACGCCACTGAGCCGATTGTTAAAACTAAATTTTATTAGTATTCTTTGACTAATCAGAATACAAATAAAAATTAGGGGGAGAATACTAATAAAATATAGGCGAAGAATACTAATAAAATTTAGTGTTGACAATAGGCCCACTGGTGCTTAGGTCTTGCACCCCTGTTTGGCAATTTGTAGAAAGTGAATCCCTTGAGGCATTGTAGGGTTGAGAATGGTAGAGTTGGGAAAGGGTAGGGAGATGGTAGAGTTGCGAAAGGGTTGGGAAATGGTAGGATACAGAAGCCCCACTAGTTTGGAACAGCAGAATTCTGAGAAGTAAGCGATTTGAATAGGACCGTGCGAAGAGAAAACTAAATAAGAAACAGCTAATTTCGGTTTTGTGGTAGAGTGAAAGTTAAAATTTGTTGTTTAAGAGGACTCTTCACTCACTTGAAAACACCCGCTCCGTAATGTTAAGCCTATGGGCAGGTTGTTTTCGAATTTCTCTTTTATATTTGAATACTTTTTAACGGTTTTTTGCATAGGTTAGCTTAGGTTGATCTCTAATATGGCTATTTTTTACTTTTTTCATTTCGGTGTCAGATTTTTTTTAATAAAAGGTACTTTCACTTTCAGAACCGGTTTCGAAAGCGAAAGTATCCTTATTAAAAAAAAAATCTGCAACCAAAATCCTAAAAGTACGAAATAGCGATATTAGAGAACGACCTCAGCTATCATATGCAAAAAAAAACGTTAAAAATTATTCAAATTTAAACGAGAAATTCGAAAACAACCAACCCATAGATTTAACATTACGCAGCTGTTGTTTTCACGTGAGTGAAGAGTCCCCTTAAGTGTTATTAGTTGCTTCTTAAAGCAGGATTTTCTTACAGTAGTTAATATAAGTTTGTGTAAATACTCTGCACTTATCTATGTACAAAAATACCAATACCATTATAAATATGCATATGATTTTTTAACCACATTTTTAATTTTAAATGCTTTTTTACAAAATGTCAAACATCCGATCATATTTAACCACTGTGCTATAACCGCACAGACATTTTTAAATTACAGGAGATAAAAGAGGACTTTCTTTTGAAAAAGAACAAAATTTCTTATGTTGCAACTTAAATTAAGATACTTATAATTTTACAAAATAATCCTAATGATTTCTTATTTAAATACAAATTTATACTCATTTTCCTATTATTTATACTCATCTCCTATTCGAGTAATTATAGAAAATGAGTTTTCCTTTATTTCAGCTTTAGAATTGTCATAACCATTCTTGTCTATTTATATTTGGTTGTCTTTTCCTCTGGCATTGTTTCTCAGTATCTAGTTTTAATCCAAGTAGGATATCCAGTATTTCACTAAGAGAATGAGGATCGGAAAGGAGGTCATAAAAAGTGCACCTATAATAGTTTCAATGTAGAAGGTAAATTTCCATTCGATGTGCTACACACAAAAATGTAAAAAGTTTCAGTAATTTTAAATGTGCTCATATTTTAGAAATTTGAAACCTCGCAATCATTAATATGCATTCCCACAGAGATGCAAGTAACAACATACCGTAATATTTTATGATTTGTTTCATTTTGTGATAAGAACCTATTGAAAACAAGGTAATAATATTTTCAGTGAAAATAAATTTTAAATTATTTTTTGCCGGATGTTTTTTTTAAAGGCATTTATCGTATTAGGATATTAGGTTTAATCTAAGAATGATCCCCATTTATATTTTTAACAGTCTTTAAAAGGAAAAAAAGTAAATGGAAATTTAAGAAATCATTTTATGCTTCCAAAAAAAAATTCCAACTTCGTTACGTAATTAAGTAATTCAAAGTGCAATTCATTAGTTGCTTGCAAGATCTTTGAAATAGCATTATCCTTAAAAAGGAGCTAATAATAGACTGTTGCTTAGCAACGTTTTGATTCCTGTTTGTTTGAAAATTGGGCATAGGTAATTACTCCGGACTCAAGATTTTATATTTTGTGAGGCTGCATTATTTCTGATAATATTTGTAGAAATAACTGACTCATCTAGTGTTTAAACTAAAAATATCGTTAAATACTGTAAATTTTAATATCTTTCATTTTTATTTAATGTCAATCATTGTAATAATTTGTTTGATGATATGAAGCTTTTGAAAATACTGTAGAAATTTTTTTTTTGGTTAAAATTAAATTTTTAAATAGACTTTTTTTAAAAACACATTCATTATATTAAGGCATTATATTTAATCTAATAATGATCCCAGTTTTATTTTAACTGACATTTAAGATGTGGGGGGAGGGATGCTAAATTGCTAGAAATATATTACGCTTATATAATAATTTAAGGAATAGTTTTATACTTCTGTAAAACTGACATTTAAGATGTGAGGGAGGGGTGCTAAATTGCTATAAATATATTACGCTTATATAATAATTTGGGAAATAGTTTTATACTTCTGTAAAAAAATTCTACATCGTTATAGATCATATTTAGTCGCGTATTTTGCGCACATTGTTAACCTTTCTCCAAACTAATTAATATAAAGAAAGTAATAAATTACAGTTACAACAATTATTTAAATGACATTTTTAAACAGAGTGAACACGGCCCTTCTTTAATTTTTAGACGTATTCTAGGATAATCATAATTTTAAAAAACTGGAACAGCGAATGAGCATTAGTAAAATTTTAATGCTCTATCGCCATATTTTCCCGCTAAATGGACCGATCTAAATTTAAAGTCTGCAGTGAAATTAATTTTTTTAGCCATTATAATTTAACAAGGCGAGAAATATAATCTAAACTACTTACACTCTCTAATTTTTAAAATATGACACATCTGTCGAAGCAGTATCATTGGTCATAAAATCACCTGCATTCTTGAAGCAGGTGAAAACAGAAAATAGCGGGATACCAGTGGCGTAGCGTCAGGGACTGCTGGATTATTTAACTACTAGTATTATTATGTACTAAATTTGGACTTATTTAATATTTAAATGTTACATGATTAAACAAGGCCAAATTTAGCATAGAATAATACCGGTAGTGAAATGTTCCAGATCCCCCCTGACGCTACGCCACTGCTGCCTGGAAACACATAAAACTGAATATGCTTCTTCGGATACGCAGAACTAATCTCATAACTTACTTTAAATCAATTTATGAAATCAAAATTGCACGGATATATGCGGTTAGATTAATTTGAAAGATCTTTATCCATAGATACTTCATCTAAAAATTACACCTTTTTTAAGATGAATTTTCTTTTAAAAATATGGTGTGCGAAAATTATGCTAATCTTCGTCTTTTGCCAAAACTATTTTTTCACAATTACAGGGTGCGTAAATTACGCTGGGGTGCAAATAATGCGCGTAAATATGGTTGCTAAGTAAATCCAGCCGGCTTTCAAGCTCTTTGAAATACCATTATGCTAAAAAGACAGCTAATAATATATTATTGAATTGTTTGGGTTTCTGTTTTTTTCAAACTTGGGTATAAGTAATTACTTCGAATTGAAGAATTTATCTTTTGTGCTGTATTATTTTCAATAATTCTAGAAATTTTCACTACAAAAAATTATTTTTTCAAATATGTTAAATGTTATCTTTTTTCAAATTCATTTAACATTAATCAATCATTGTAATGTCTTATTTGATGATATGTAACTAGTGAAATACAAAATTAATAATTTTAATTAAAATTAAACTATAAAATTTTAGCTGTTTTTATTATTAAGAAATTAGATGAAATCTCTTTATATAAAATCCAAGTCTCTGTGTGTCCCTCACAATTCCGGTTGGACCTCCTCACTGTAATGAGTAATTGTTGAAAAATACTTATGACAGGATTGCCACAATAGCAACAAATTTTGACCGACTTTTCGAAATATCGCCAATTTTCTGAAATACCGCCAAATTTGGCGACAAATATAATTTGTCATATATTAAGTAAACTTGGCGATAGCTGGTTAATTTGGTGAAATTCCTATTTAAAGCCATTAATCTTCCAAAGTCGAACTCACCGCAATTTAATTTAAACTCAGGGCATTTCAAAGTTTTTTTTTTCTTTTTCAAAATCTATGGATCTGAATTTAAAGAGTAATATACAAAGAGCTACTAACTGCCCGTTTTTAACTTGTTTTACATAGCTGTATACAGAAATTAAATCCTCGATACTTTTCCAGTATAGAAGCCTTGGCGAAATAGAGAAAACTGCCTTGGCGAAGAGGAAATTCGGCAGCATATTTCTACCAACCTATTCACTTTTTCATTTCATACACACGCATTGCTTTCTATATTTATATAATTTATTTAACATAAAGTCCCATTCGTATAATTTTATTAACAAGCAAGAAAACTCAAGTTCTTCCACATGTGTTGTATATATCTTTATATCTCATTTTCTGTCAATTTTGACGAGGTATGTTTCTATGAAATCTATTTATATTTTTAAATGATTTAAAAATTATATTAAATAGAAAGAATTTTCGCTACAAAAAAAAATTATTTTTTCAAATATGCTAAATGTAATCTTTTTTCAAATTCATTTAACATTAAACAGTCATTCTAATGTTTTATTTGATCATATGTAACTAGTGAAATACAAAAGTAATAATTTTAATAAAAATTGTGTAAAATTTAAGTTGTTTTTTATTATTAAGATATTTGATTAAATCTATTTATATTTTTAAATGACTTGAAAAATATATTTAAAAAAAAGAATTTAAGAAATCGCTTTTTTGCTTCTGTAAAACATTTCTCACTTCGTTATATCATTAAGTATTTCTAAACGGCTTTCAAGCTCTTTGAAATACCATTATTCAGAAGGAGACTAGGAATAGATCGATTTTTATCAACTTTCGGATTTCCGTGTCTTTGCAAATTGGGTGTAGGTAATTACTTCAGACTCAAGAATTTTTTTTTCTGCTGCATTTAAAATATATATGTATTTCTACAAATAGCTAAAATCGTTAGTACAAGGCTATCCAACCGGCGGCTCGTCAGTGAATCGAAAATTTCTTTAATATATCGAGATTTTAATGTAACTTTTTAGATGTGATTGTTTCATAATTCATTTATTACAAATATTGATTCAAAACGTTCCAAATATAAATTTATTGTTGAAAGAAGGCGTTCAGTGCATTTTCTGTCTTACAAGAGTGCTTAATTTGCGCCGGAGCGTTGAGCTCCGGTACTTGTTTGCTTTTAGTGAATATTTAAATACTGGTCGGAATTCACCGGATTTCATATATACTGTGCACCAGAGCCCAGTGAAACAGAGCTTCCAAAAAAAACGATGCCTAAGTTATATTTTTATTTCCTTCCCATCTCCGATCCTTTGCGTTCTTTCCTACAAAAGCACATACGTACGTGACGTAGAGTAACGCACACATAGAAGCTAAGGCTTCTATAATCTAATAGTAATATAATATATATGCATTACAGTTGTCCTAACAATAATATATATGTATTATAGTAGCCCTAGCAGAAGCACATATTTATCTACCGCTCGCGTGTGTAAACTGAATTCTTTGCTGTCTCAATGGCTTCGAATGCCGACAAGAAATGCGAAAATTAACCTCAACGTATCTGCCGTTTGTACTGTATTCTGTCTATACTCGTGATCGTGTTATGTTTAATCGCTGCTTTTTGTTCGTGTATGTAAAATATTCTTATTTGTCAACATTTTGCCTCCACGCGGTGAGTCGGAACAGATAGGACCATATAAATACTGAGCATCGACGCCATCAAGCATCGAGAATGATGCTCAGTCACGTAACAGTCCTGTTTTGCTAGTTGATACAAAGTGATTAGGTTTTCCTGAAAATCCCCTCTCGTTATTTTAATGTTTTTTTTTTTTTTGGCTATTTACTGGATTTTTTTTGTAAATGAACAGACATAATTATATCTAATATATATATATATATGTTGCTGAAGATGAAATTGCTTTAAACTTCGCAAATAATGTATGAAATGTAAATATGCAGGTGGACGGTATGAGGGGATACATTATGCAGTTGTTATTACTGTAGAAAATTAAATGCTCCAATATTTTTTCGGTTAGGAATCAATTCCCGTCTTACAATACAATGATTTCATAAAACTATATGATAACTCGTGTGAGTGCAGATGAGTTCATCTGCCATAGATATAATTAACCGTGGAAGTACTTAAGTTTTGGTAAGATTAAGAGATACTTGGGGTCTTTTTATCGAATACATGTAGATCTACATGTGGAAGTCTTTTGATTTTAAAGCTTTTACAAAGGGAAGTTTTTTATTGTATTGGCTAATTGGTTGTAATATTCTGACTGAGATAGCTGCAAACCTTCCTGTCTTTTTTTTTTTTTTTTCCAAATCAATCATCATATTTGAAAGAGATATTTTATTCACTAAATGAAATCAGTTTTAAATCAGGTGGCACAAGATGGAATGTGCTGCAGTTGCAGCCTTACCAACATATGTGAGTAAGAAATGCTAAGCTGGGAATCGTCTTCGTAGCTTAAATGGTAGAACACTTGGAGCGCTATTCCAAGGGTTCCGGGTTTGATTCCCGATTTGGGCATTTTTCACTCTGTCCGTTTTACGCTTCGTTAGCAATTTGATAAGTCACGTATTAAATATTCTTTTAAAATGTTCCATATATTGACAGTGAAGTGTATATTTCCGCAAAATTTCATATCTCTATGATGAAAAAAAAAAAAAAAAAATGTTAACGTCGAAAGTCCCCTTAATTTGAAACAATGTGTGTTCCGTGTCATCTGCTCAATCTATATTATAAAGCAAAAACATATCCTTGAATAATAATGACTTCATATTGATGTTGACCGCTGCTAACGAAAAAGACAGGCTACCGCGGTGCATCCCAAGTGTCTCTTTTTACAGACCGGTAGAGTGACGTTTTGCTCTTTTCGTACACTTGCATTGGTGCATTCGAGAATCACGTGACTCAAGCGGTCTGTAAAAAAAGATACGTAGAATGCACCGCGGTAGCCTGTCTTTTTCGTTAGCTTCGGATGTTGACACACCTGATCAATAAAATTTGTTTTTACTGATTTTTACTATTATTATTATTATTATTCTAAATATCGCAGACTTTCAAATTTTACACCACTGAATAGTAAATAAATATTCCTTCAGATGCAATTTGTTTAAAAACTTAATCTGAATTTTCTGATTTTTCAAATGGTTTTACAATAATTTTTAAGCATTATTTAAAAAAAAAAAATTCTATCGCGTGCAGCTGGCATAGAAAAGATTAACTTGTTTGCACTAAAACACTATAAATAGTTCAGAATTTGTTTCCAGCTAATATTCCATAACGAAATTAAAACTTCACTAATAAATATATAAAATAATAAAAATAAAACTCAAATTTAACAGACATGCAATCGAACTACGTGCTATAAGACACTGAAATTATCAGGATAAAAAAAAACTGCTGTAAGTAACAAAATCTTTGGCGATTTCTTCAGTTATTCGCCCGATGAATTTTCAAAATTTTATTTGAATACTTTGTAGATATGTTTCAGAAAAAAATGCTTCTTGTTAGTGGTCAATTAAAAAAAAAATTAAATGTAAAAAAATCTGTTAAAGTTTCCAATTAAAAAATTTGTTTTTCACTTGTGTTCTGTAATTCGTGAAGCAAAGGTTAGATTTCTTAGTAATTTTAAAAGAATTTCTGTTATAAAAGAACTTAAAGATCGCAAAACATTTTTGTTTAACAACTATATCGTCAACATTAGTGTAATGTATGCGGTAGCTTGAGACCATTTTCCCTTGTGAAGAAATGGCAGTGGTGCAGAGATGAAGGTGTTGGTGTTGTTTATGACGGCCGATTATCTACATGTGTTATATAGGCCCGAAGGTGGATGTCCTCCGTGGGGGTCTTTCTAAGGGAACCTAACCCGTATTTACACAAGGAAAACCAAGGTTCGAAGAAAACACCGGAAAACTGCGAACGATTAGGCCGACGAGCGCGATTAGTTTCGAACCCAGCACCTCCCGTCTACCAGCTTCGAGAACAGATCCTCTCGGTCACTGGTGGGGTGCAAAAGTGAAAGAGTGACACTAAAATGACAAAAGGTTCGAAACACCTGTTCTAAGCGTTTAGAATATATAAAAATAGACTTCTTTTAAATACTTTTAACTGAAAAGTTTTTCCATTTATATTAATACTAGCAGCCTTCGCACGCTTCGCTGGTCTGTTTTTCTAAACAAACCATGAATCAAACGAAATATATCTGGGAATTTGATGATTCGTTTGAAAGCAATGTGGACATTAACCTGGCATACCCCTCTGAATTGCTACAAATGATATGGACGTCATTATACTATTGTATTTTCTATTGAGACACACAAAATTTGAGCTGCTAAGGACCAACTACTTTAGTTGATCCTTTACTGTAGGAATTGGTAAAGTACGATAGAACAATATGTAATATACTTATACCCTTCCTCTGAAAATTTATCAATGCAATTCTCACCAGATTCCGTCCAATAGAACCTATGAAAAGGCTAATCTTTCATAATTGGGTTCACCTCATTCTAGAACTTTCATCCAAAATCCTACAACCAAGCAACCTAGAACGATATGTGTTTTATACTAAAATATTCCCTGAAAAATTAACTAACTGAGCAAGTTCCACCAAAATCCACTTAGCAGAATCTTTTAAACTGGTAAATGTACCAAAACGTTCCCTAAAAATTATCTAATTAACAGTTTGTATTACAAAATCCACCCAGTAGAAACTTTAAAAAAGCCAATCTTTCATAATCGTTTTCTTCTGATTTTGAATTTTCCCCCATAATTATTTAACTAAGTAACGTAGAACGATATAATGTACTAAATTTTTTTTTTCTGAAAAATTATCTAACAATGTAAGTCCCATCACAAATCTATTCAGCAGAACTCAGGTTGTAAGCGGCCCAAACGAAATTTCTCTTTGTATTTCATACATATTATAGATAGTTAAATTTAAATATATCTTCTATAATCGCGTTAACCAGATTATAGAACTTTCAGGGATGTAGGGGTAGGTCTACTTTATATACCCACTGTATTTTTTAAGAAACCCTGCACACTTTTATAGAATACATATTCTCTAGTATATACACATTGCATATAGCAAGAAAAAAAGATATAGCAATAAAGAGAATTTTCCGTCATAGCATCAAAATCCATTTAGTGGAACTTTACATTAAAGTTAATCTTTCATAATCGGGTTCACCTAATTTTAAAAGTCCCGTACTTATCACTAATTCAAAGTAGAACTAATTTTTTACATTAAAACACTTCTAAAGCAAATTACCTAACTAACAGTGCACGTTCTAAAAAATTATTTTCAGTAGAACCTGAGTTTTAGTCAATCAGAATGAAATAAGAATTTGCATTTTGTAAATATAGTAGATATGATGAGTAAAATTGCAAGTATTGGTATTTGCAATTTATAAAATGCTATTTGTGAGATTTATGCACGGTTAACATAAGAGTATCCATTTTTTCTTTTTATCCATAGGAGCAAATGACAAATTGCAAAATATTTTTCTATTTAAACCTTTGACTATGAACATTTTTTTAAACAGTACAAACATTGTTTTCATACTTAAATTAAATATTTCCGTTTTATAATATTTATTTCTTATTAAACCCTTTTTCTTTGTATTATAAATAAAATCAGGAACTGTTTTGGTATTTTTCCCGTTATACCAACACCGTTGTCGCCAAGCATAATAATTAGTGCAAAATGAAATGAAACATTTGAAAAAAAAATAATTTTGTTGATACAAAAATGAGCATTTAAAATGTATAACATTTGAAAATTACAGACTTTCACTAACTATTTTTTTAAATCAATACAAATCAATACTTAAAATAAAAAAAAAATAAATATTTTACAATAAAATAATAAAATAAAGTGAATTTAATCTGCAGGTCTCGAATTGTAAATGTCTTTCAGGTTATCATTGTAGCGTGGCGTACGTAAAAAGCATATCTGTCATTACAGTAAACATTTTATTAGCCCCAGTACGGTATGCTATTTCTTTCTCCCAGCTTATTTTGTGTTCAAAAAATAACGTTAGCTTACAGAAGCTAGCAATAAATAAAGTAGATGTATCATTGTACAATTAAATGCTCTATAGCATTTTTTTTTAAATTTCTAAACATCGCACATTTCCAGTTTTTATACCATCGTATTGGGAAAAAAAGTACTTTTTAATGCAATTTGTTTGAAAACTGCATCTCCATTTGTTTTTGAAATATTCATTTTTTTGTAGATTTGTTTCATTTTGGCAACTCAAGTACGTCATTTCTGTAAAAAGTAAAGAAAAAATTGCTGAAAAATAGCAATTATATCTTTTTGTTGCCATTTTCTCATAAAATGGAAAAAAAATAATTAAAAAAATTAAATTGAAAAAAAAATTAATTAAAATACGTGCTACTTTGAGAAAAATATAAATGGAGGATTTATGATAAAACAGGGAGCTATTATAAACTATATTTAATTTTAAGTTTCTATATTAATGCAAATGACGTCATTTTACATAAAATAAAAGCGTGTGCTTTAAGTCTTAAAACTGAAATATGTTTTGCAGTAGAGTCCCGATTATCCGAGTCACGCTTAACCGAGTTATTTTCTTCTGATGGACTGGTGGCTTTTATTATTATGAAACAGCCATTATAAATGAAGCGTTAGGTGAAGATGAAAGAGCTGCCGTAAAAAGTTAGAACTCTGATTTTCTGGTCAGAATGGAAAATAAAATGGCCATAATTTTTTTAACGCTTCATTTATAATGGCTGTTTCATAATAATAGAAGCCACCAGTCCACCAGAAGAAAATGAAGTAATGGAAATGCCGGGGCGACACTAAATTCTGAAGAAGCAGAATTCCTGTTCTCTAGTCATCGTTTTATTTTTTAAATGAAGACGTTCAACGTTTTTTAAGAAAACATTTTTATAGGTATAATTCCTAAGTTCTGAAATAATTTTATTACACCTTCCTCGTCATCAAGTAACTGCCAAATCGTAAAATCCATGTCAGTGTCAGTAATAAATGTAAGTTATAATTTAAAAATAAATATTTTCTATTCAAACAATAACAAAAATTTTTACGAGATTTCGATGGAATAATACTCATAAAAAATATTCACGTTCAATAAATAGCAAATGTTAATGTTTGGCACGGTTTGCAATAAAAATCGTTTGCACGCTAAGGGTAGAAATAAATGGCGCGATACCATACATTTTGGCATAGTGTTGATAGAACGAAAAAGTAGAACAGTTATTATTATTATTATTATTATTTAGTTTTAGTTTTTGAGACGTTTATAATTTTTTTCCAAACTGACATAGTTATTTTAAATATTTAAGCAAAAGAATAGATTAAAAAATTATTCAATTTGAATTTCTTCCCTTGCTATAGTAACAGAATGAAGAGAATGAGTTTTTAGAAATTATCACTTGAAAATTTGAGGTTTTGGCGCCAAAGATAGCGCCAAATTAGAAAAATATGAAATATCTCATGAACTGTTAGACTTAAAATAATTTGGTTAGTACCATTCGATTCAGCATACAAAAATACACTAAAATATGTTGTCAGTTGAAAAATAACTATAAAATCAGATTTTTAAGGAATTTTTTTAAAGTTCGTTCTATTTTTTACCCCCCTTAGGAGTGGAATTTTAGAAAATGCTTTCTTAGCGGCACTCAATGTCATAAGAAGTATTTTAACCCCAAATTTCAAGATTTTAAGTTCAGTAGTTTGGGCTGCGCGTTGATTAATACAAAATCCAGACTTTCTTTTATATAGATAGATAGGTTATTTCAAACGTATGGTATATAACTATAAAAATACAATCGAAATTTTTTATTTTTTTTTTTAATTTATGTTTTTTATGCCTTTATTGTATTATTAGTCTTAAACTACTCATGATCTTTATTTTTCATTTTTATGTTTTTTGTTTTTTTGTTTTTTTGTTTTTTTTTTTTTTTTTTTTTTTTTTTTTTTTTTAACGGATTTTTATAAATGTAAAAATCTTTGGAATTCAAGAATTGTTTTATTCTTCTGCAAAAAGTTTTTACTTACCATATAATTAAGTTTGGCGGCTTTCAAATCCTAACAAAAAAAGGAACAAATAATAAATCGTAGATTAGAAACTCTTGAATTCCTGTTTGTTTGAAAATTGATTATAGATAATTACTCCAGATTAAAGAATTTATCTTTTTGCGCTGCGTTATTTTGAATAATATTAGGAATGGCTAGCACTTTGAAATGGAATTCTTAGCACTTGAAATAAAAAAATAAGCGTTTTAAAAAAAAGTTTATTCAAATCTTTTTCATATATCAGTTATTGTAATCTTTCATTTTGTACATATTTAATGAAACTGCGATGGAAAAAGTTTAGTTAAATTTAAAATATAAACTTCTGTTTTATACATTTATCCTAATAAAATATTAATTTTGATCTAATGATGATCCATATTTATATTTTTAACTGACCTTAACACTAATTTCTACCAAGAAATGTGAAAAAACATCTTTCGGATTTTAACTTAAAATTATTCTCTAGTGTTTAATCCACTATTAATTTTTTTGCTTTTCGTGCAATAGTTGTTAAATCAATTCAGCGATATCATTTTCCTCCTGCTCACACTGGATCTAAAAATGTGCATATTCTATACCCATTTCTTCCATGAGGTGTCTTTCGACACCTTCAGGATTTCATAATTTCTAAGGATTTCATAATTTACAACTTTAAACAATTTTACATATAAATATCAACACCATTTTACAGCATCATATCAATTATAATCAGGTTAGATAATCCCGATTTCAGTTGTAACAGAAAATACAGCAGTTGCGCTGTATAACTTTGATATTCGTTTGTTTTTCGCCATGTTGTATTTGTGTGTAGATCATTTCAGTGACTAGTTCTAAAAATTAAATAACGCGTTTTGTTCCCGAATTATGTTAGTGAGTTGAATACACATGAATTTTGTTTTGATTCGTGTAAAAAATGTGGTATTGAATATGGAAAGAATTTTTTTTCACTGCTGTTTTTATTATTACTGTTGTTAACAACTATTGTTGTAATAAAAATTGATTTTTTATACATGAGACTGGAAATTTATTAAGTTAATAATATTAAAATGTTTGATTTTATAATAAAAGTTAAAAAAAATGAAGATAATATTTTTTAATTGTTGTTCCTGTTGACATAAAACATGTTTGATCACATTTATGTACATTTATATTTTGTAAATTATTGAATTAAGCTAGAATTTATAACCTGATTAAATAATCTGTAATAAATACGCATCAATGTATTAATAAATATATTTCTCAAATTATCTATATTTAACTGAGAATTTGAAATGCCAACAGTTTTCGCAATTATTTGCATTGAAACGCAAATGTGTCAAAAGACACACCTTTTGGTAGAAATAGGTATACACAAAATCGCGCTAGAAATAAAGAAAGAATATAATGATAAATGGCTAATATTTTAAGAAACTGTTTTCTACCTCTGCGAAAGGTTTTCACTTCGTTACATAATCGTTAAGTAATTGCAGACGAATTTCAAGCCCTTTGAAATACCATTATACATTATCCTAAAAAAAGAAACTAATAATAGATCGTTGCTTAGCAACATTTGGAATCCTGTTTGTTTGAAAAATGGGTATAGGTAATTAATCTGGATTTAAAAATTTATCTTCTGTGCTGTATTATTTTGAATATTTTGTTTAAAAAAAATCTAAAATATCTAGTATTTTAACTGAAAAATGTCTTTTTTTTTTAAGTGAAAAATGTCTTTTTTCTAATTAATGCTAAATTTTTAAAGTTTTTTCATGTACATTTTTCATTGAAACCATTTCTTCTCTTTTTTTTTTCAAATTTTCCTTAAATGCATTGTTATTTTACATTCTATTATAGATGATGAACTTTTTCTAATATTCTATCAGGTTTAAAGACGCAGATCATGGACAACGTAGCATTTGCAATCGAGCATGTAAAGCCTTAAATTAATTAATTGAGTGATTATTATTTTTTTGTAGTGCATCATTTTGATTAATTCTCAAAAATGTTAAAAGCACTGCTATTTGAACTGAACAATATCGATATTTTTTAAATAGTCATAATTAATTCTAAGTTTGTTTCATTTTCATTCAATATCAGTCATGGTAACAATTTGTTTTAAATGTATCTTGATACAGTGTTATTTTATTTTCTGTGAAATGGAGCTTGCGCACTTTTTAAATATTCTATGAGTATCAACTTTAATGATATACTTCATAGGCAATGCGATATTTATAAACAGCTTAAAATGAATTTATTTTTTCACGACACCGCCATCAAAGACAACAGAATTTCACCAAACTTGACATTTTTGTTAGAACGTAATAATAGATACAGATTAGATTTGTGTGTACGTTGCAAAACGCGTATTTAATATCCTGTGTTTTTCCCAATTTCCGTGATAGCTGTATCTGAAGAACTAGTGCACGGAATTTGATCAAACTGCATACTCTTTTAGACTTTGACATAACTAGATACTGATGTAATTTTCACATTCATTATTCAACAGCAGTCGCTGTTACACTAAGCTTGTGGAAAAAATCCTAATCGATAGCACAGCAGTAGAATTATAAGCAGAATTGTATAGACGTAATGGAGTAGGTCCCATTCTTTCATGCACTTTTAACCATATTGTTACCAGGATCACTCATTTTTGTCGCCAAATTTTGACTGTGGGCCTGATTACAGATTACTAGCGTTGTGCTTTTTGCGACGAACATTGCAGCTATATCTTACTTTCTATTGGGTAGACATGCACCAAATTTTATATTTGAGTTCATAGATTTAAAATGTATATGCTGATATAATTTTAAATTTTAATACCCAACTTTTGTTCCGTTCTACTTTTAATTCACTGATCGCTGTAACTGCGTGTTAAATTGGAAAAAATGCACTGCGATTTGTATTCGTAATCATTTATACTATTATAAATTAATATATTTGAATTGTATAGATGAAGGTTTTTGTGCTGGCTGCAGCATGCTATTTAATATATTTTGCTTTATTTTCACACAATAACATATGTGAAAATTGAAATTCTATTAACAGATCTTTCTATTAAAAAAAATTTCATTGAAATACATAAAACATTTCTAAATAATTGATGTTTCTTATTATCTGTAATACATTTAAACAGTCTTCCAACAAAACTCAATCTGACAAGCAGCAAATATAGACGCGAAATTAAATTAAAACAATTAAAACATCTTAGAATAAATAAAATAAACTTGACCGTATCAGAGGATCGGAAATCAAAGATTATTTAGGCTCTCCGATATCTTTTACAATCTTTTTACAGGATTCGTTCAAAGAAAAAACATATCGACAGCGTTGTATTACTCGCACATACATTCAAATACAGTCATAAAAGGATATTGTGCATTATCATTGCGAATTCAACTAATCAGAACATCTAAATGTATCTTTATCTGATATGGAGAGATATCAAATACTTTTGACATTTCATATAGGTACAAGGTATTACAAGGTATACAAGGTATTATTAATTTGCCATTGAATATGCTCTTCATGTATAATGCACTTTATGTATAATGTTTCTATTTTGCGAAGTATAAAACTAACATGTTTGAATTTTTATGTAGTAGGCTTATACAAATAACCAACATGATAAGTTTATTATCTTTTAGAAAATAAAGCTATTCATTTAACATTTACGATGCAAAAGTTTTGAACAATTCTAAAATTTTTTTTCCAAATGGTTTTTAATTTTATGTTTAGACATAACTTTAAAAGTGGGATAAAAATATTTTGTCAAAATAGAGTGTTCTCATAGAACATTTTGACTCTGTTCGAATTTTAATCTATTCTAAATTTCGAATTTTAGATCAGCCACTAAAGCGTAATAGTTGCATTACATCTGATAGAAGACGTTATTCTCAATGAATGAGTATCAGAATCATTTTTATGTGATGATTGCATCAAAATTATTGGAAGATGCATATACTGTGGAACTCCACTTATACGCTACCTGTGTTGTACGTTTCCCTCAGTTATACGTTTCAACTCAGCAGTCCCGCTTTTTTGCCATTAAAAATGAGCTGAGTTATACATTTTTACGTTGTGCGTTTCTCTCAGTTATACGTTACGTTTTTGCGCTTCTGGACGAAATTTTGGCTCACTTATACGTTTTGCTAAAAATAATTTTATTCTGAAACTTTGCTACTACTGGCTTTCTATCTTTGCTAACCACCACTCTGATGTTTCCAAAAACGAAACTAAGAACGTGCGAAAACGGAGCATAGGAGAAAGGTTAAGAAGGCGGTCGTAGCAGCGAATGTCACTCTGCCTTTCCGGGGTTTTTTTCCAGCATAGCGATGCGGAATGAAACAGCTTCATTCTTTGTTCTAACCATTTTTTCTCCTATATCGCACTTCATTTCCTCCCTGTCGACTCAGTGTGTGACCTGCATTAGGCGGATCACACATTGAGCAGACAAGCAGACAAAAACATAAGACAGGCGATAAGTTATAGCGTTCAAACCGGTTTCTTTTTTGTTTTCAGGATGAAACGCTTTTTTGTCGCTTGTCTGTTGAATGTGTGATATGTCTTAGGCAGATCACACAATGAACAGACAAGCTACAAAAAAGCATGAGTCAAGAGAAATTTCACCTTATTAACAAAGAAAGAAACCGTTTTGAACGCTACAATTTCTTTCATGTTGCAATCTTTTGTCTGCTTGTCTGTTCAGTGTGTGATCTACTTTTGGCTTCTAGTCTGTCTTCGCAGTGCGCTGTGATGTTTCATATTGCAGCTTAACAATATGAGTCGAAAGTTGACAACGCTTTCTGTAGAGAAAAAGCTCAAAATTATTCGGATGGCGGAGACCGATCAACATGACAATCGAAAGACTTTGTCACAACGCATTGGACTACCATACTCTTCCCTCAACACAAATTTAAGCAAGAAAGACAAAAAAATTAGTGCAGCAGGACCAAGTTCTTCCAAATGAACACGCCTACAAGAAGGAAAATTTTCCGAATTGGTAAAAGCTATAAAAATGTGGTTTCAGTCTAAGCGTTCAACTGGCATTCCCATAAACGGAAATTTATTGCAAGAAAATACCCTTTAGTTAGCTCCTAAGATGAACGTAACAGCAGAATGCAAAACTTCTCAGTGTTGACATAGAGGATTCAAGAACCGCCACGTTATTACTGGTTGCACGATATGTGGTGAGTCGAATCAAGTGCATAATTGTACAGTTGATAACTTTAAAGATCAGAAACTCCGAAATTAATTCCAGGGTTTTGTGCGAAATATATGTGCAATATAGATGAGACCGGCCTCTTCTTCGATTTGCTTCCTACTAAAAATTTGTACGAAAAAGGCAAACCATGTCAAGGAGGAAAGTAGAGTAAACAACGCTTAACTATATTGTTGGGACAAATTCTGACGGCATCGATCGGCCACCGATCGTAAGTTATCGATAAGCTACGACCTTTAGTCAGTGCAGAATACAAAAAACCCTGCTGCTTTAAAAAAATAATCATATTCCCCACGGATTATGAGGCAAATGCAAAAGCATGGTTTGCACATTCAGTCATGGTCAGTTGGCTCTAAAAAGATGCGTATATAGGAAGAGAGAAACGCAAAATTATTTTATTTATGGACCGCTGTGCTGCCCACCTTCCCTCAGGACATCTCAAGAACACCCGGGTGGGGTTTTTTCCGGCTAAATGCACTAGTAAATTGCAGGCATTTATCTGTACATAATTGCAAATTGTAGAGTGCACCATCGGAAGATGCTACTTCAGTACATTGTGTCATGTCTTAATGCAGAAGAAGAGCCCCCCAAAATAAGTGTCCTTAAAGTAAGAAGCAGATATCATCATATGTTTTACTGAAATCACTTTTTTAACCTTCTTGCCAGTCTCGTTAAGTAGCTACGAGACTTAATGTTAAGTAGCTACTTAATGTTAATCCTACGGGAGAATTTCTTTTAAATATATCGCTTTCATTTCCGTATTTTTAAATGATACTTTTGCAATGGGTAACTGATGTCGATTTCTGCAAAGACCGTTTTTTACACTTTGATTTTCTTTAAAAGTTTTTATTAATTATGATACTTTCACTTTTGGAATCGATTTCGAAGTTGAAAGCATCCACATGAAAGAAAACTGCAAACAAAATTGAAAAAGTAAAAACTGCCTTTGTAATGTTAAACCTATGGGAGAAGCATTTTCAGATTTCTTGCTTTCATTTTAATATTTTTAAATGTTTGGGGGGTTTTTTTTTTGGGGGGGGGGGTTGGCATAGAATACTTGATTGATGTCGATATCGGATGTTGTACGTTTGTACTTTTTCAATTTTTGTTACAGTTTTTTATATGAAGCTAACTCCAACCAGTTTCAAAAGTTGAAGTTTTCGCATATTAAGAAACTGTTACCAAAATCGAAAAAATTACAAACGCGCGCAACAATGGATATCGATCTCAGGTATCCTTTGGAAAAAACTTTAAAAATATTAAAATACAAGCGAGAAATATGTGAAGATTTCTCCTGTAGGTTTAAGATAGGCATTCGAGTTTCTTCGTATGACTATTGTAGACTCTTAAAATCCTGCATTGCCGCTGCTTGGAAGAGAGTGGCTCCTTCAACAATAGCTAGTGTTTTCACAATGCAGGGTTTGGCGTTTGACATTTAACTCCACTTTTTTAAGAAGGTGAGGAACGTGAACATCGTAACGGTAGTGATTTGGACGAACCTGAATGGGGTGATTACGTGCATTACGATGACGACGTTGCTGTTTGTAGAGAAATTGGTAAGCGGCTTTACCCAATCAATTTCGGAAAAAAATTACATTAAAAAGCGATAATTAATGGAAAAGTGCGGTTATTAGCCTACTCTATACGCGGTTTAAATAGCATTTTTAGATGATGACGATATTACAGCGGAGGTAACCGGTAGGGCTGAAGACGGGTCTGATTGTGATGATCGCCCTCAGAACGATCAACCGATGACAAACTTCGTAGCTGCTCCGGGGGCGTTTGACATGGTAAAACAGTTCATCAGGAGGAAAAGCAGTAACGATAAAACGACCGCATTATTAACAGAAAAGCAAAGTTTACTGTTCAGTGTCAGCTCTGCAGAAAAGAAACAATCCAAGATTAGTGATTACTTTAATAAAATTCAGGAAACTACTGAAATGTCTTTTCATAAAATTTTTACATGCCAAAGCGATTCTAATGATTTCTTTTAAGTATTCTATATGTGTAAAAAACATTTTAATAAAGCTTTTATAATGACCTAATATGTACTTTTCTTGTGTACCTTTGTCATGTACTCAATTCCATTTCCGCGAATTTATATCATGAGTACAGTAATACTTAGGAAACTTCCGTTTTCGATATAAAAGGAAACATAAACGTCTCAGCGAAAGAAAATTTTCAAGATATATTTTTAACAATGGTTTCTGCAGGCCTTTAATTGAGTTGTACGTATTACTGAGTTCTACGTTTTGCTGTCCGGTCCCAAGCAAAACTTATAACTGGAGTTCAACTGTACATATTTTTTTCTACGGTTATATGCTTGTTTTTAATTCATGGCAAACTTAAATTACATTAGATCTCATCTGCGAACTTTTATAAATGTAATTTAAAACTGTTAGAAATCAGTTCTGAATATTTGTTCTTCTCGTATGACGATATGACCACAGAAAGAAATTAAAAAGAGGAAAAAGATTTGAGAACTCATGCGGAATGTATTCCGCAGCCCAAACCGCATTTTAAAAAAATGGAGAATATAATCATGAGAAATATGAATCTAAAAACTATTTTTCAGGGGGTATTGTGTAAGACAATTTTTAAACACATCAAAATAAAAAACGGTAGAGAACACTTTAGAAAAAAGTAATATTTAAATTTAATTTGTTTAACAGAATTTAAAAAAATTAAAATTGAAACTATTCATTCCTTTTATCGTAAGAGAGCTTTTTCCACCTTACCACCTCATTTCAGAAAAATTTGCAACGCATGAACATAAAAAGAAAGAATTAAAACTTGCTTCTACTGGTTAGTTCCAATGGGTCAGGGCCTGGCAAAAAAATTTTCTTTCATATTTCGCTTACTCTACTGTTTAATTATTACATTTCATTTGCGAAGAATACATTTCATTTTGTTTCATAATTATGAGAAATAACAGAAATGTATTTAAATTTCAAAATGCAATGACCCTCTCTGGAATGACGTAATTATTGACGTAATGATAATTCTTACTGAAGGTAAAACTCCTGAATTACTTAATCAATGATCTTTGGAAGATAATGAATTCCCGGTTAATTTTATTTCAAGTCTCTTTTTTTTTCTCAAATTCAATCAGCATTCATAATTAATCAGGGGTTTCAATCTCTTAAAAGTCAACACGAGGTAATTATGTAATAATGTAGTCAGTTGTATTAAATTAATCTGATGAAAACGGGAAATGAAGAATAGATTTCTATGTTCTAATTATTGAAGTTACAATAAAATTTCGTTAGTTTAACATGCAAAATAGATCACGATATAAAACAGAATTTCTTGTAAGAATTACATTACGGAGTATCAAAATATAATTTACAAGCATATGATTTACATTTAAAAGAATAATTAATATTTCTATACTAATACAAAATGCTACAAAAAATAAAGCTAGTTCTTACAGATTATTTCATTATCGTGTCTATTGAACATTTAAGACATTTTCTTGGATAATGATGAACGCTCCTCTGAAAGTCAATCAATGATATCACCCTGAAAACGTAAATCAAGATTTTATCGTGCATGTTCCATCTGCAATACTCACATAATTTCTAAGATTTGTAATAATATTAATGTTTTTATTTTCTATTTGCGCCATAAACGCAAATTTTAAATATTAAAATTCAGAGTGATTAAAAAAATATATTTGCTGATATATGAGCTTCTAGCTACCATACTATTCAAGAAAACCGGATGCCATTTGGGATGTGGTTAGATTATGGCATGGGCTCAAGAACGAGGTAAAGCAGAATGATCTAGCTCTCAGAATTACGGTTGCAGTGTCAAAATTTTGAAACTTTCATAATTGTTTTCACCCCAAAATAATTTTTGCGGTGAAAAAACATAAATTGCATTAATAAAGAAACATTAACAATGGGAATAGTGAAAAAAACCCGACAGAAGAATAAATGCGTCTACACGGGCAACAAAAAAAAAAATATTTTACTAGAAATGCAAAAATTTTAAGAGCTTACCTTCGAAAATAATTATACTTTTCTTGTGGGAGAGTATGGGTAATAATAAATAATGGCATGAAGAGAATGCAGAATCTTACATTTCATG
Organism: Maratus speciosus; assembly: GCA_963932465.1. Lineage (NCBI taxonomy): Eukaryota > Metazoa > Arthropoda > Arachnida > Araneae > Salticidae > Maratus > Maratus speciosus. The sequence continues at coordinate 382,992,195 of OZ010789.1, forward strand.
GCGTTTTTCAATTCAGTCTCACTTAGCGGATTTGACGAGTATACGTAGAATTTTAAATAAGACAAGAGACAGAAATCGAATGATGCGTATTCAGATTCAATAACGACCACAAAAACATGAAATGACGTTAGATGGCGTTAATCTCTTCTTACAGAAAACATGGAACAGAGGATGATCTTCTTTTTGCGTTTATTTTATGTCGCCATTTTTACAGCTAAAATTAGTTTTTTTAACACTAGTTATTGTTTTTACCTTGAAAATTCTTTTGCGGTGAAAATCATTGGGTCTTCAAAATTCGTTTAGATTTCGAAATTTTGCCACTGTAACTGTAATTGTGAGAACACAATTCTTGTTTTTTTTCCTCGTTCTTGAGTCCATGCCATAAAATAACCAGCTCCAAAATGCCATCCTGTTTCCTTGATCAGTAGGATCGGGAGGAGCTAAAATTTCGGCAAAGGGTTTTTTTAATAATTACTCTGATTATAAAACTATATGAAAATCACTTGAATACATCAAACTAAATTAATATTTACTTAAAGTGATAAAATATTTTTAACAAAGCAAAATATTACCTTTCTTTATTCATATTCACCTGTATATATGTAATCTGCTAGACTGTATAATAAAGAGCCTTTACAGATTAATTTTAAAAATAGTAGAATAATTTATCCATCAAGATTTTACTTGCCATCCATTATCCGTGAATCAATAGAAATCTTCTTAAGCAATGAGAATATATAAAATGATTCAGCCTCCATGGAATTTCCTAAAATTTGGAAAAATATGCTCTACAGAAAAATGAAACACTAGTATTAAATAATTCAGTTCACAGATATCCATTTTTAATATTACAATTTATTTCCTTAAGCTTAAGTTCGCATAATTTTTGTTTACCTGTTTTAAATTAAAATAATTTTTGCGAAAATATTTGTATCATATTTATTATTGAGAATGTTGAGCAATGACGCATACGTCTAGTATGAATAAAGAAAGGTAATTTTTTGCCTTGTTAAAAGTACTTTATCACTTTAAGTAAATATTAATTTAGTTTGATTACTCTGATTATTAATTTTTTATGTGTTTAACCTTATTAGATGTAAACCAATGTAAACCACCTTATTAGATGTTTACCAATTAGAATAATTGTGTCAAAATTATTCTAGTGTTCAACCTTATTATCTTATCTATTATTTTATATAATTATTAATATTAATTTCTTTAATTTTAATCGGTTTGCAGGAAATTTAATAAATAATAATGCATTTTTATAAAGTATTTTTATAAAGTAGGCATTTTTATAAATAATGCATTTTTATAAAGTAGGTGCTTTTGGAATATGCTCGAGTTATTGATGAATAACAACATGATATTTATATTATCCGATGCGATTATAGTTTTTTAATTATTGCGGATACCTTGGTTAAAACACGCGTTCTTGAATGATGCGAAATTTTTCTGCCATACGAAAACATTGATACATAGAGAAGAGTGACGTAAGGATGTTTATTTTCCAAACCACTAACTATAAAAGGATAAATATTGACTGTATCTAAATTACTTGGATTTGTTATTAAACTTTAATAATAAAGTAACAAATTACCTCAAACATGTAAGAATAACAATAAATCTATTAAGAATAATTAAGAAATGAATCACAAGGAGGTAAACCCACATTCTTAGAATATGAAAGAGTGCACATACTTTTATATATTTTTAATTTTGTGCAAAATTTGAGTTGTTATCACGTCTTTTAACACACTAAGGAACTTTCACTTTCGTTCTGAGCACTTTCATAATTTTTCATTCGAAGAAAATTGCAAAATTATTTCAAGTGTGTAAAATTTTTAAACACTAGCAAGTTCAAATTTTAAAAAAATGATAGATGTAAAGCAAAACTTTGAACTAATCTATTTTGACTGTTTACAATCACAATTATTTTTCAGGAGCACAAACCACGCTTGGGCGCATTCAAAACACAATTTAAATACAGCTACTTCCTCCAAATCAGTATATTGTTTTATAAATCTATTTAGAATAATTAACAAACAAATCACAAGGAGGCAAACGTACATTCTTACAAAATGTAAAAGTGCGCATGCACTGTTAAAAATAATCTACTTAAAAATGGGAACTTCTACGTACTCGTTTTATTTTAAGTAGAATTCCTTCAAAACCGAGTACATGATGTTTTCAAATATAAATGGTAATCCAGATTGAAAAGTAAGCTTGTGAATAAATATTGATATGATCTCTTCTCAAAACTTCTGAATATTTTTTCATGAAATTTCCAAAACATATGTTTCATGTTAGTCTGTATAAACTAAACCTAAAATTTCATTTTTATTGTTCAAAAAAAAATATTTCTTTTAGGTGATTATACTGTTGAAATTTCCTAAGTTTTGCATTAGCTAAATACAACTTTGTATTAAAACTATGAAAATGCTTTAAATAGAAATTTATTTAGGTTTAGGTTGATAATTGTAATCTTAAGTATAAGTAGGCACAAAAAATTTTCATACAAGTTTCAAAATTTATTTTGTAATCCTGCACGTAAACTGTCATACCAATGTTCTGCTCGTCGAATGTCTGCAGTTTGGAGCCCTCAGTAAATTCTAATTCTGCATCTTGCATTTTTTTTTCAAATGCATGATATGAAAGGACATACTTATATCTTTCATCCCAATAAAAATTGTATTTTAAAATGAAATACATTTTAAGTTATTAAATATTGAAAATGGTCCTTTTTTTCCTTTTTTCAATTCTAATAGTCCTCAGACCCCTTAAATAAACATAAAGGCTTTGTGCGAATTTTTATTTTTTTCCTTTATTTTTTATTTTTTTATTTTTTTATTTTTTATTTATTTTTTTTTTTGAAAAAAATATTTTTTGTGAGCAGAAAATATAAATAGAAGTATTCACGAATTTTTCCGAGTAGACATGCATCCCAGCCATTTAAATGTATTTGAAACGATTAGTAATAGACAGACGCTTCTATCTACGATTGAATGCATGTTAGAAATCTTCAACTGCGAAACACATAAATCAAAATCCAATTTATTTTTCAAGATTAAGAAAACATATTTCAGTGCGTTGGTCCGCAAAAAATTAGTATGTGTAATGTATGATCTGAAAATCATTATTCAATAGTGCTTTATTTTATATAAAACAGTATAAATAAACAATTTACAGATGTTTATGAGACATTCACACCTATACCTACCAAAAGTATATTCTTATAGGTAGAATGTTTAAAGCATTTTTATAGATTAACCTATACGAGGAAATTGATCTATAACTCATTATTTATGAATGTGAATTATTTTGCCTTTAAGCTGCACTTTTCCACGTTACATTGTTCAAACAAAAAGCCTAAAATATACCATAGTTGTTAAACTTTTATTGTAAACTAACTGCACATATATTGCAGAAACAGCGTCATAAAATTGTTATAAAAATTATATTAACGCCATATTTAATTATTGCTATTATTATCATTACTTTACATTTCTTTAAAGGCACTGTGAGGTATTAAACAAGAAAAAAACTGCCGATCTAATAAATTGAAAAAGAATAAATTGGTATGTTAGGTATGTTATCATAGAACTTGTTTTTCAAATAGTAATTTGTTTTCCAAATTTTGAAAACATTTATGTTAGTGTATCTCTCCTTGAATTTAAATAACCCATATTTAAGAATACGGATATTTTGAAGGATTGCAAGATTATTTAGACTTATTCATCAATTTCAAAATAACCTTTTTAAATAATTTATTTCATATTTTTTAATTAATTTAAGTAATGAAACTATTTTTTTCAATTAGTTTTTAAAAACATTTGTGGTATAACCCAGAAAAATCAAGTTAAAATAAAATAAACTAATATGGATTATGCATATTATGCACTAACAATAGGGTATATGTAGAATAGTGCATAAATATTTTTTTATTACTAAACACGGAATTACAGTGATCAATTTTTGAATTAAAAAAACGCACCCTTTTCTATGTTGAAAGCATAAATTGGATCAACCTACATATTTATGTTAACAATCGGAAAAATAAATTTGGTACATTTCTATCCAATAGAAACTGAGAAACGGTTATAACATTCATCAGAAAACAGTAGCATACCAGAGTGATCAAAGCAAAAATCAAATCAGTATAGATTTTAATAACAAGCACTTGTAATGTAAAATTTCTGAAATTCCGCCCCATAGGTGTCGAGATACAAGTAATAGCGTCAACTGTGATGTTAAAATGCCTGCCTACCTTTAAAATGCAATTTTCGGTCAAAAATCAGATTTTCTATATTTGGTTTAACCCGTAACTGGAGATATGAATTTCCCTACGTTGTCAGGGACATAGAGTCAAAATGACTCCAATGTTATTTTTCTTTTTTATCTTTTGTAAACAGCATTGGAATTTATTTTGGAAACGCAATATAGTCAGGAAATCATGTAATTACCAAAATATTAAAAATAATTATATTAAAACTGTTAAATGTTATAATATTAATTGATGGAAAGATAATATAAGAAAAACCTAAACAACCTTATAATGAGTACTTACTTCGTTTAGATATCATGGGATGACACTAATATTAATAACTGCTAGAATTAAACAAGCAAAAAGCAAGAATACAATATTTTAAAATATTACCTTAAGAATATTTCTTTAATCTTTTTGCTTTTTACATCATTCAAATGCAGCTGGGGCATACGGCTACGGAACATTGTCCACATACTGGGTGTTTACAAGAATGACATAGAGTAGATATTTTCTTTTTAACCTTTTTTGGGCAAATGGTACAGTATTTTCTAGTAGGTAATTTTAAACTGCTATCTGCATCTACTTTTTCCTCTTCTTTACTTGGCTCTTTTGTATAGTCTCGTGTGGCTTGGTAAATAAGAAATGCATTAACTGCACTTATATATATAAGGCGAAAAAATATAGCTATTGGCCACCTTCTGGTTTTCGACCAGTACAATATATGACACATTTTTCATCCAAGGCATCAACAACAGATTTGGTATTATTATAAAAAGCGATAAGTTCCGGCGTATTGATGTCTGTATATTGGGATATTGATGAGTGCATAGACGACACTAGCAATACAGCTTTGCCTTTTTAGGAAAATATGATACCAAGGTTAAATCCTCCGAAAAGCCATAAATTGAACTCTCGACTATTCTGCTTCTGTTTGGAAGGAATTCTGTAGATATTTCTGTTTTATTTATTTATTTATTTATTTATTTATTTAATGTTCCAACATAGGCTGAATTTTTTTTTCTTCAAAACTTTTATAAGCTCAACCGATAAAAACCAATTGTCTGCTATTATATTCCTGTTTTTGCCTGCAATACAAGCAGACAAGCGCACAACTGCCTGCGTCGGTTTTTGCAACATTTTATCTTCTTCTGAACGTGTCATAAAATAATAAATAATAATATGTCTAATATGTGAGTTATCTTCCGTAATTTCGCATTCTTCAAACCATTGCATTACAGTTTTTTCAAAATCTGGATCACATGGCCGAATTTTTTTCCTGGAAGGTCCTGGTTGAGTATTATCCATTTTCTTTTAAACAACAATATATTATTCTAGACAAAGGAAGCGGATTGAGGTGCTAAATACGTAGAAATTAACTGGTGCGTTATATATTTTTTCAGTCACAGTGTTAGAGACGTGGAGTCAATCTGACTCCATAAATAGTAACGAAAACTTTGAAAAAGAATAACTCGGATATAGGCGCGTGTTCAAATTTGGACTTCTGCCAACATACTGGTAAAAGATCAACTTGAAGGTACTGAGGAGATGATTGCATTCAAGGACAAAAAACCACGTGATAATTAGAGCCAATGAACAACGCTGAGTCACCTTGACTCCCGTCTCCAGTTACGTGTTAATATTAAAACTTGACATTTTAGCTTTCTAAATCAGTTTGAATTTTGTTTCTATCTTGCTTAGAACTTGAGTTACAGACATTTTAATATTAGTCAGTCGCAAGATTTTTAAAACTAACTAGGGGGCTCGGCCCCCTACGAGCTACGCTCGCCAACCCCCGTCCAGACACCGCAGGCTCTAAATGCACGCTAATTTGATCGGCTTTAAAAAGATTTCGAAAGATTGAATTATAATTTAAAAAACAGTGGCGATCTCCCTATAAACGAATTTCTATTCATTTCTCTTTGATTGGGGAATTTTAACGCCAAATCCGCTGCGGTACTACTTGATTATCCCGTCGACCCATTTCGCCAAATTATATAAATCGCCAAACCACTCGCCAAATTATAGAAATTGACATAATTTTTATTTTAAATAACGAAAGAACAAATAAATTCGTACAACATTAATAAAAATACAAATAAAACGTCGAAATAAAAATAACTTGATGACGTAGACACGTGTAACAACATTTCAAAATAAGCTAATATAAAAGGAATTAAGTAAACAGAGTCTTTGTCTCCTGGTATTTTTTAACAAAGCGAAAAGAAAGTTCTTTTAAATGAGACATTTTAAATTAATCGTTTTTAATCTGACGTAATTTTTACCAAGCTATTCTTTCTCTTTTAAATAATCGCGTGAAAGTACTTTTGTTAGCAATGAAATATTATTTGCGCTTTCCTAACAAAAATAGTTGAAAATATCCTCTCAAAATATTAAATAAATGTCTAGCGCAATTTCTAAATTTAAACTTTTTTGCAATATTATTTTGTGTTCATTTTATGTAATAACTATAATGTGACGTAAATATGACGTAATTTCTCCTAAGACTTCTAACGCATGTTAATGAATTTATTATTTTACAATATCCTTTCTCTTTTAAAATTCACTTGTCGTGTATACTTTTTATGACGTAATTTTTAATAAGTTCCTGCTTTTTATACATAATTATTTAATTCTAATTTGAAAGTTTTTTCCTGTTTATAATAGTCACGTGTAAATAAATTTTTAATTTGAAGCAAACATTATTGCTTGCGCTTTTTATACAGTTGGCAACAGTTTAAATTAGTACAATTTTCTGAAATCTGTAAAAAATATCTCTAGAAATGCTGAAAATTACAATTTAAAATAGAAATAAAACCTGAAAAAACGAGTCAAAATAAAAAAATTAATGCAATCTGCACTCCGGCAAATTCTAACGCATAAAATGATCTAAAAATGTTTAAATTCCTATGAACAGTTTTTGCTCCTATAAAACTTTTTTAGTGGAACGATTTTGTCCAACTTTAGCATTAAATATCTCTTTAAATAATTCTTCGATCTCAAATCTGTCTGCATCAGCGTGTTTATCAAACATTTGTGTATAATACTACCGATTTTCATATTTTTGTATGCATTATTTTTCTTAATGTTAACGAAGAAAGACCTCCGGTCACAAAAGATTCAAAACCGGCGGCGGCGGTGACAGCGGTAGTTACTTTTTTTTAGAATAGAGAGAAATTAGCCCTCCCCTAGCGAAGAGACCGTAAATATTTGCACATAAACAAAGAAAATTTTTAAAAACCATCAAGAAAAAAAGAATAACTAATGTAAATAACATAGATCGTTAGCTTTATAAATCAGGATCATTATAAATTAGATTTTTCATTTAATATGTAAAATTTGGTTTTAATTACATTTTCTGCTTTTTCTCAAAATTAGATTTTAACATTTTTCTTTATCGCAAAACATCATAACTCGAAAAATACTAATTGAAACTTTGCAAAAATGCTCTATTTAGGTAACAAGCTGCTATTATGATTACATTTAGTTATTTTTTTCATATTTTAGTTGATACAAGTTATGAATTGTCATATATTTTCTTGATTTTTCTGTGTGCAATAACGTTAACTTCTATATTTTTATTAATAACATAGTTATAGTTATAAAAATAGTTAAGTACCTCAAGAAAGTTTCATTAATCATAATAAATTTTCCTGAATAAAAATATCTTCATTTAAGTTTGAGTTTTGATGTTTTGCAAAAGTGCCATTTTATAGCATTTTTTATGTATGTTTTGAGCTTTAAAATCAAAATATTTAAAGAATATACATATTTGTACATATTATTCACAACTCTTAGCTATATTCTATAATATAATGCACATCAGTAGGAAAATTTTCAAATATTAAAAAAAAAAAATCACTTCCGAAGGTAGGCATTTTTTTTTTCAATATTTGAGGTGCATTTTAATATTTGACATTTTTTGAGGTACATCTTAAGCGATGTACCTCAAAATCTAATCAACAGTAAATTATTTCATAGCCAAACTAAATTTTAAGTTAGGGTCACTACGCGCCTAAAATATTACATTACCCCTACTCTCTTTTTTTCTTCATATTAACTGCATAGTTAATATGATATAGTTCCCATATATCAAAGGCAATATCAGAAATATTTATATGTGTATAACTATATTACATGATAGCATAGATATATAAATTCATTTATACAGTATATTTGTATTACGTAATACATATAATATAGTCATTCTGGTGAGCATGACAAATCACTAGAAATAAAATCACCATCGTTATTACAGTTTATTGATAAAAGCTGTCAGTTTTATGTTATGTATTTAATAAATGTGTACTAAATTGCTGTTTTGCATTGTTTCACTTTCCTTTTATATTATTTATCATTTTCAATGATGGTTTGTATTTATTAAATGTACATTACGAGTTGTTTACGAGTACCTTACAATTGACAACAATACACAAAATTGGCGATTGAGAACAATTTTTGGCCTTCTATCTACCTGGATAATACGTAACTACCTAAGTTAGATTTGTTATAACAGACAGGTCCTAAAATAGCAAAAATGTTTACAAAACTTCACAAAACGTGAAAATGATCAAAACCCCTTAATCGAAAAATTTCATGAATTTCATAATATTTTATTTAAATATAAAAGACTTGATAAATTTAGTGAAATGGGGGGGGGGGGGTATAGTATTGATAAAAATCTTACTTTTATATCCCTCTGTGAGTTTTTGTTAAAAGTTTACATGTTTCGAAACTTTCAATATAAATGCTAGTTACTAGGTCATGCAAAATAATTGTTTCACTTTGAGGTCAATAAAAGGGATACTGATGTTTAATATCAAGGTAATTATCAGAAATGAATGTCTGTTCATGTGTTTTTTTTACGCCTAGTTACATAATAGAATGATACTTTCCTTGATGACATCTGGAGAATAGCAAAGAGCAGCAGTGCGTTCCTGTAAAATCGATGCTCGCTTTTGGACGCTACCATGGCAACGCCATATTGCTACATGCATTCCTTTGAGCGCAACAGTTGCAAAAGAAAGTTTCATTTCGGTGGCAGGTACGTTCCTCCGAAACTCTTATCCCAAGAAAGTGAGAAATCTGGAACTGTGATTTTTCGAGTGTAAAATTCAAGTTTTGGCATACGAGATTGCGTTTTCGTCCAGACAGTCGAAAACATTTCTCGTAAGTGAAGACTGTATATTCGCCTAATATTTAATATATATTAAAATATATTGGGAGTTTAAAATATAATTAAAGAAAAGTCTCTGGACTATTTATTTTTAAAGGAAAGTAAAATTCTAGATATAGAAAGATTCAAGTTGATACTAAAATCTATTTCATAGTAAAATTCACAATAAGAATGTGAGGTGTTATAATAAAAATAATCTTTGGTAAAGGAGTTTTTAACATCAATGGAAATTAAATGTTTTCCAAAGATCACTGATTTTTAAAAATAAATATTAAGTATAATAATATTAACAAAAATGTAATGCACATCCTCTATTTCATTTATTAGATAACAAAGATAGCTAATAAAAAATTAAAATTAATAGTTACTTAACTGGTTAAATAATAAACTAGTGAAATGAGGAAAAAAATTTTTGAAATAAAATTTTTTGAATCGTTCTCAAATAAAATAATTTTTTAAGTTTTTTTGTTCACGAGTAAATGGAAAAATCAAAACAAATAATGATAACCGATAACTCAGACCTTAAAGGGAAAATGGACATTACAATTTTTTTTACTTTTCATCATATAGCGATATGAAATTTAGTGGAAATATACGCTTCACCACAAGTATATAGAACACCTTAAAAAAATTCCAATATCTTATTATAATTTTAAGATTTTTTTAAATTAAAATTTTGACCGAATTTTAACCGAATAAACCGAATTTTTGAAATGCTCCCCGCGTCTTAAATTTTTAGATATTTCCTCCATTTTGCATCTTAAGCACTTACAACTCTATTACGAACAAATCTGTGAATCGATTTTTTAATTCTTTGAATAGTTAATGTTTTAGAGATTTTTTTCTCAATTCGATATCGATTTTCAACAAAGTTATGCCTTTTAATAAGTCTAATAACATAAAATTTAACTATTTCATTGAAGTCGAATTTTAAAATGCATGCGCAGCTTCTTTGTAAGCAATATCAGAATTCTTTCATATTAATTACATGAATTTTGATAAAAAATTATGACGCATGGAGCATTTCAAAAATCTAAAAATGTTGAAAAATCAGTTTTGAGAGAAGCAGATTTAAAATAAAAAATGGCCGAAAAAGTGTTTGTGTACAAAATTCAAACGCTTGTAACTTTGCGAAAAATAATCGTATTTGCATGCGATTTTTTACAAATGGTTCAGAAGAAACTGGAGAATAATAATATGTACAAAAATAATTTTCGATTTTTTATATCGATTTCTACTCAACTAAAGGTCCACGATCCCCTTAAACAGTACAGAATAACAAATACCTTGTTGTGACGGAGTTGCCTACGTTACTCTTAGTGAGGATAACCTATAGTGCTCGACGGAGATTTGTTTCGCCCTTTTGTCTCACAAAGTGAGGAAAATGAAAGAAATAGGAGTATTTTCAGCATTTTTATTATAATTTTTTGCCGACTTATGATAATTAGATGATTCTGATCGACTGTTAACTATAAATCGTGAAGTTTTGCGGAGAGAAGTGGGTTTTCGATGGATTCTTCCTTGTGCTTCTGAAGTCAAGATGTTTAAACGGCCAGTTTCGTGGATCAGATTTCTTCATGATGATATTAACCCCCTCACTGACAAGCCCGTGTTAATACGTTCACTAAGCTGCAGGTTTCACTGCAATACAAGCAAAATTTAAAGTAATATAATTCTATTGATTTAATGTATTTTTAATACATTGACCAATGATTAATATTTCCAAGGATTGCATTCACATTCGTTATTAAGTTATTTTATAAAATGTTCAAAGAATCATTTTTTTTTAACATTTAAAACTTAATGCAGAGAAAACAACATTACAATTTTGCCCTTTTCCAAGACAGTCGGAGGGTTAAAGAAGTAGTAAATGCAACAGGCGTCATCTTGTTTACAATATTGCAACAAATTTAGTTCTTCAAGTACAGTTTAGTAAAGCCTTCTAGATATTCCAACCAATTAAAGTTCAATATTACATTATGATTGTGTTTTATTTTATTTTATTTTATTTTTTCTTTTCTTTTTTTTTTCTTTTCTTTTTTGTACATGTGATTTTGTATACAATTCCCTTAAACATGCTTAGAGATGTGGTGTTTTCTCTTTAGCCTAAGTTTATTATTCTGCTAAAATTGAGAGATGGTGAGTTTCCTTTTTTTCCCTTGCATTAACGTAATGTAAAAGATGAAGGTGAATTGAAATCGTTATTGTAATCTAGCTGCTTCTCTACGACTACTCGTTGGCTATTTTAATAAACTTTATTGCTGTATTTAACTAATTTTGTCGTCCTGACTGACTTGCAGAATTGCACCGTGACCGAGAGACATGACAGAACGTTTAAACACAAATATTTTAATAGTCATTCTCTTGTAATGAATTTTTACTTATTTAATTAGTAAAACATGATAGAGTTATTCAAACTAATGTATTTAAGAACACATATTAACGCTTGGGCCGCTTTCTGCGTTTTCTATTACGAAATTTTTATTTGTTAAGTATTTGGTTATTTAAAATCCTCTACACTACACTGTAAAAAAATTCCGAAACGTTCCTGGGAAAAAATGGACAGCTGAGTTACCCATTATTTCCAAGAAACATTTCTTGAAAATGACTGGAACTTTACTGTATAACTTTAAAACTTTCCACAGAAAGGCCAGTAAGCTTCCTGCGAAATACCAGGAATGTTTTTGTTAAAAACAAAACATTACTGATATTTCCCAAAAAGCTTACCTTATTTTCTATGGAACGTTTCAGAAGTGTTCAATAAAGTCTGTTCAATATTGTCAGAAGTGACAATAAAATCAATATTTATGGCTGTTACAATAGTAAAAATTTTAGTTTAAAAAATGAAACCATTATTTATTTCTCACAAAATATAAATGAATTAATATTATTAAAGTTTATTTTTTATAACCAAATAAACTGTGTAAAAAAGAAGAGCTTACTGAGTAACACAAATCAAACTGTACAACTGCATGTTATATAGATAGGGTGAAAATGAAAAAACAAAAAAACAAAAAAACAACAAAAAACAATAGCGTAAATATAGATTAATTGTAATTTTAAATCGTAGACATAAATGTAAAATCCTTAAATGAAAACTCATTAAAACATAAATAATATTAATACACATATTTGTTAAAACAAAATTTGTCCTAAAAATAATATAGCATATTAAAAATATCAGCGGAACAAGATAAAATATTGCATTTATAGCCACTTATTCTTGTGCGGTTATCCTTTTATTTTAATTTATACTCCTTTAAAGGGGGTGGGGGACTTCTTATGTCCAACAAGGATTTTCTAGATAACTGATTAATTTCTTTTTTCATTTAAATTGACCAAGATATCATAGAATCCCCAGTTAGATTGAAGTTTTAGAATGAATATGCAGTCTTAATGGAAATCCAAATACTAGGCGTATTTTTCTACTTGTGCTGCTGCTAAACATCCCACAGACAGGTACGGTGGATCATGGAAGACGGAAATATTCCGAGTGACGCAGCCTTAAGCCTAAAATCGTATCGTAGAATTTGTAGATGGCGGAACTCATATATACGGCTAACTCGACATCAAAGAAAACGCAAAAAGCCGCCTTTTAATAACTCAGCAGGTATAGGTCCCATTGTTCTGATTTTTCTAGGACAGTCTTATATCTGCAGCCTAATCGTGTACTGATATTTTTACATTTCTACGTGCAGTATATTTTGAGATCTAAATAGCCATTTTTAAAGCGAAAGCGTTGGTACGGAATGTAAGAAGTTCCTAATATCAAAATCTCGAAAAAGGTACGGGCGATTTTCTTTAAATTGATATATAATATGAATCTAAGTAAGATGGGGTGAATAAGACTTTTATCTGGGAAAACTCGTTTTATTTTTAAAAATCGCTTTTTTTACTTTTCTCGTCTGTGATTGGTGAATAGGTTTGACGTCACTTCGTATGTAGGAGGAGTCTTAATTCCATCTGCTGTGGGTATAATCAAAGAATCCATGGGTATAATCCGAAACAAAATGTGCAAAGTCATTTTCGGTATTCTAAGTTGAGCTAACAATCTGAATGTAGGCAGTAAATCTTTTTTTTTTTAATATTAAAATTTTAAATGTTAATTATTATGTGTTTTAAAATATTAAATATATTAAATGAAATTTCGATTGATATTATCTTTCTCTTTTGTTATGAAGAAATTATTATTTCATATTACTGCTTTTTGTCGAAAAAATATTTAGATTCATTTTTAAAAAAGGGGAATTTTTTTTAATTATTTGTATTCAATATAATTGTTATTTATAATTTTTTTCAATTTTCAAAAAAAAAATATTTTTAATTTCTTGTTTATGATCATAGCTTGCGTTTTCTATCGTTTAAAAAATAAAAATAAAATTCATACAATATGATACTTAAAACACCCTAAAAAATTAGATTCCGTTCAAATGAAATCGAAATAAATCTTAGACTTCTTCCATTTTTAATTGAAAATATTTGTATTGCAGATTTTGTATTATGTTTATGAGAATTGTGCATAAAATGATAAGATGCATGCAAAATACAAAACTTAAAAAAAAGTCTAAGATTTATTTCGATTTCATTTGAACGGAATCTAATTTTTTCGGGTGTTTTAAGTATCATATTTGTATGAATTTTATTTTTATTTTTTAATCTTCAATTGCCTTAACTAATTTGTTACAAAAATTTAACATTAAATGTAGAACTAATTGATGAAATAACTTAATATCTGTCCCTTCTCGGGCTTAAACAATGTAGGAAATAAATTTTGTTTTTTTAGTTTCTTCTTCAAATTATGTTTTTGCTTAATATGTCAAGTTTTTTAATAACTACTGCACTCAGACGAATGCATTTCAAAATTAATAGAGAGTATCATCATCAGGCTTTGATGTATGCGGTATTGCATCACAATGTGGGATGCAGTTTACCCATGTGTAATTCAAAATGTTTCACCACTGTAGTAATGCAGGTTGCGGTAGTTTGGACAAAAATTTCTAATCTGAACGTAAAAAATCTATAATCGCAACATAAAATATTAACTTCACTTAAATTTAGATAACCTATTTCCCACTCAGGAACGCTATGAATGTAAATGTAAATTGCGTTGAATCCTTACTACTAATATTTAACAATATTATAGCTGTGATACAGTAAAAAATAAAAGTTTTACTTAAATTTTTAAACCTTATTCTCTCCCTAGGGGTGATGTAAACACATCAGAAAATTATTACCAAAGTTCAACTTGGGGTATAAATAGTTCTCATCTCGGAAAAAAAATACATTTTAAAATTTAAGTTATTTTATTCCCCCACTAAGTTCGCTACCTGCGTAAAAATAGCTATCTAGTAGAAAGTTTTTACTAAAATAAAGCAAAAACTTATTCTGAAAATATCCATTTTATTTCCACTATGACGCCCATACTCATCTTTTTAATTTTTGAAATAAAAAATTAGCTCAATTTAATATTTCACGTGAAAATCTTTCAACTAAATAGAAATAAATTATTATTACGGCTTTTGAAATTTTTGCAACAATGAAGTAAAAATGTTACATTTTCTATGAAAAATGTCCGTTGATTTTCAATGAAAAAAGCGAAAATTGGAATTATTAAGAAAAATATTTGAATGATGTAAAAAAAAGAATTTGCCCATGTTTTTCTCTGGGTTATAATTCACCCATATGCAAAGGCATTTTACCATTCGTTTTGCCCTGACGTCAGGCGAACTTTTTTACACTTTAAATTTATAATACCATTAGAATTAGTAAAGATTAAAAAATGAGTGGCATTATATTTATATTTAATTATATTTAAGTACTTTAAGTACTTATTATTTAAGTACTTATACTTATTAATATTATATTATTTAAGTACTTATTATTAT
This sequence comes from Maratus speciosus, assembly GCA_963932465.1. Taxonomy (NCBI): domain Eukaryota; kingdom Metazoa; phylum Arthropoda; class Arachnida; order Araneae; family Salticidae; genus Maratus; species Maratus speciosus. Next base: position 383,007,520 of record OZ010789.1, read on the forward strand.
ATTTAAGTATTAAGTACTATTATATTTAAGTATTGCGCTGCCGCGCAATACTTAAATATAATAGCTTTTTTTGCAAAGGTAAGATACTTGTTTTTATTTAATTCTAAAGTTAATATTCCTAAAAGAAAGCTTTAAATAATTTTCTTTTGATTTTTTTTTCATATCCTGCTTCAAAGTTCGTTTTTTACAATCATGTTGACAAAATGTATTTTCACTCTGAGAAAAAAAAAAAAAAAAAAAAAAAGAGCTTGATATGTTTGTTTTATATAAAAACTAAAATGTTGATATTGTCTTGCCAACCTAATTGGGTATGTTGATTTAATTGTGAAGTGGATGAGGGGGGGGGAGGTAATCTAAGGGCTAAAAAAACGCCTTCCCTTCAAAACCAGTTATTTTTTTAGGCGATTATAGGCCACAGATTATCTTCCTACTTTGTAATGGAAGTTTGCTTACGTTACTCGCTGACTTTTAACTAGCCAAACGTGTATCAAGGCCAAAACTAGCTTTTTGTGCACCAGGGGCGATATTGATTTTGGCACCCCCACCTTCCTTGCACGCAATTAAAATTTTCGACCACAAGGTACCCTATGCAAAAAGAAAAAAAAAAAAAGAAAAAAAAATCCTTAAAAGATAAAAATTATTTTAATAATAATTAAAATGCTAGTTAGGAATACGTAAACAACGCTCTCATAGGCTTAACATTAACTTGAAGGTTAGGAATCTGCACTAGTCATGAGAAGAAACTGGAATTGCTGACGTTAAACCTATGGAAGCGTACATTTAAAAATTTCTCCCTTGCTTATTAATAGTTTTAAATGATTATTTTTCTTGCTTAGAATAGCTGAGATTGAATTCTAACTGGGTTAGTGCTTACTTTTTTGATTTTTTTTTTTTTTTTTTTTTTTTAAAGTTACTTTCAATTTCACAAATTTGAAAAGAACGCTCCCATAAGTTTAACATGAGCTTACGAGTATCTTGTTACTTCATATATACATACATTTTTGTATGAAACTATAAACAATCAATATCTTCATTTGGCACCCCCCCCCCCCCCTTGATGTATGTGCTGGGTAGCATTGTTTTGTTTAATGGGCATGTTTTATTCACTTTTACATAATAATATAAATTTTCCTTGAAATTTCATGAACATTCTATTTTTGGGTGTAATTCTACTTCTGGGCTGGTCTGTCAAGCTTGTCGATAATATGTATAAGTAATTTGGCAAACATATATAATTTTCAGACATGCTACTTTTCAGCGAAAACGCGGAATTCCGCTTTTTTCGGCAGTGAATTTTATTATCTCTGGGATCGATGCACATATGCATTAAAATTTTTTAAAATTTTTAATGGGGGAGGGAGGATTAGCGGGAGCGGATGTAATACAACAAAAACGCGAGTACGAACCGCGCCAAATTGAGCAAATTTCTTCTACCGATCTCGGGAAAACGCAAATTTCTTCAAAGAATCGCAGGAAAAGCGCAAATTTCGTCAAAGGATCGCGGGAAAAAAATGCGACTTCCGCCAAAACATCACTGGAAAAACGCGATTTTCGTCAAAGGATTGTAGAAAAAAACGTATTTTGTCAAAGAATCGTGTAAAATATGCGAATTTCGGCGAAAGATCGTGCAAAATACGCGAATTTTGGCGAAAGATCGTGTAATAGCGAATTTCTTTGAAAGGTCGCGGAAAAAACGTGAAATTCGTCGAAAGATCGTAAAAAAAGAATGTGAATTTCGTCAAAGAATCGCGAAAAAATGCGATTTTTGTCGGATGAAAAAAAACGTGAATTTTGTTAAAATATCGTGGAAAATGCGTGAATTTTTGCGAAAGATCGTGGAAAATGCACGAATTTTGGCGAAAGATCGTGGAAAATGCGCGATTTTTGCCGAAAGATGGTGGTAAATGCGTGAATTTCTTCGAAAGATTGCGGAAAAAACACGATTGTGGCGAAAGATCGCCGGAAAAAAACACGAATTTCTTCGAAAGGTTGCAGAAAAACGCGATTTTCGTCAAGTGGTCGGGGAAAAACGCTAATTCCGTCAATGTATCGCAGAAAAAGCGCAAATTTCATCTGAACACTGCGGAAAAACGTGAATTTCGTCAAAATTCCATGAGGCCGTGAAAGTTCAGCCTTTTTTTTGCTGAGCCTGTACCATGTCTGAATTTTGGATTGACAGCCTTGGCGTAGAAAGTGATTGCATGCCAAATCGGCACCGACTGGCTTAGATACAGAAGACGAGTTCTATTTTTTTTTCATTATTTACCTGTAAAATTACATAATATTGGATTATACATGAAATTAAAAAGTATTGAATAAACCATAAACAATCCAATTCTCTTAAAACTGAAGAACATTGTGTTTTCGATAACGGTTACATCGATGAGAAACGTCATAGTAGGAGAGCTGTTGAACATTTTTGAGTAGGTATTTGAGGCACCCTGAAAATTTGTGCAACACTTCTTTTGTAATGCCTGAATACAAAATCGAATGTCTGGCTGAAGGATCGTGGCCCCAAAACTGTGCCAGACATGTGTCAAGTGCCATTTTTTGACTACCCAAAAAGGTATTTAAGGCACGCTGAGATTGAGATAGAATAATATTTATACTTAGAAAAAAATATTTTGAAAATGACAGACACTTTAGTCGGCCCAAAAACTGTGCCAGGCACGTGTCAAGTGCCATTTTTTGACTACCAAAAAAAGGTATTTGATAGTGCCATTTTTGGCAAAATGGCACTTGACACGTGTCTGGCACAGTTTTTGAGCCGACTAAAGTGTCTGTCATTTTCAAAATATTTTTTTCTAAGTATAAATATTATTCTGTCTCAATCTCAGCGTGTCTCAAATACCTTTTTTGGGTAGTCAAAAAATGGCACTTGACACGTGTCTGGCACAGTTTTTGGACCGACTAAAGTGTCTGTCGTTTTCAAAATACTTTTTTCTAAGTATAAATATTATTCTGTCTCAATCTCAGCGCGCCTCAAATACCTTTTTTTGGGTAGTCAAAAAATGGCACTTGACACGTGTCTGGCTCAGTTTTTGGACCGACTAAAGTGTCTGTCGTTTTCAAAATATTTTTTTCTAAGTATAAATATTATTCTGTCTCAATCTCAGCGTGCCTCAAATACCTTTTTGGGGGTAGTCAAAAAATGGCACTTGACACGTGTCTGGCTCAGTTTTTGGGCCACGATCTTTCAGCCAGACATTCAATTTTGTATTCAGCCATTACAAAAGAAGTGTTGCACAAATTTTCAGGGTGCCTCAAATATCTTCCCTAAAATGTTTAACAGCTCTTGGACTATCATCTTCTGCTTTGTTGAAGAACCCGGGGGGGGGGGGGGGGGGGTATATGGCCTTCTAAAGATAAAGAAAGGGTCAGTACTTAAAAAAAAATGAGTATGACTTGTAGAAACAGTGAAGTAGAAACAGTGTAGAAACAGTAGAAAATTGTATAATATTGAATTATACATGAAATTAAAAGGTATTGAATAAGCCACAAACAATCCAAGTCACTTAAAACTGAAGAATATGGTATTTGTGATAACGGTCGCATCTTTGATGTGAAATGTCATGCTTTGCTTTGTTAAAAAACTTGGAGGTTGGGGGGGGGGGGGGGGCAAAATATGACCTTCTAGAGATTAAAAAAGGATCCGTACTTTTAAAGAAATGAGTGACTTATAAAAACAGTGAAGTTTAGATGTATAATTACTGAAACTCTTGTAGTAAAACAAAAATCTAAACTTTAAATGCATTTTTTTGATAATGTAATTTTCGGTGAAAATTCCATACGCAAAACATTATTCCTCAGAAAATTATTGGAATATCACTATGAAATTTAAAATATTATGTTGTTTACACTATTGTGAAGGCAGTGAACTAAAGATTTAAATTTAAAATAAATATTTTTTGTTTTATGGATGTTTTTGTGGAATGACATTGATGAATTTTATGAAAATTAACATGTAAACAAGTGCAATATGCTATAAGTTTTGAAACATTTAAAACATTTCTTAGATTTTAGTTCAATGACTTCACCAATGTCATAAATATGAAATGTACAAAGGAAACTAAAATACAGTAAAATTTTCGGTACTTTTCAGTTAGCCGGGCGCCAATGTTATAAATACATGGATATACACACATATATATGTATATATACATATATTGTATATATACACATATATGCATGTGTATGCACATATTTGTATATGTATATAGATGTATATATATATATACATCTGTATATACATATCCATGTATATATAACACTGGCGCCCGGCTAACCGAAAAGTACCAAATTTTCTTTAGAGCATTTTGGGCCAAATTTCACTAAATTTTACTATAAATGCCTCCATTAACCAAAATTTTATCAATGAAGAAAATATTTTTTGCTTTTATTCACATTTTCTAGTCATAATCTTAATAAAAATACGTTTAAAAAATAATTAAATCGTTCAATTGCTCTGTACATAGTCAGACACCTGAAATGTTGGATAAAAAAGTGTCTGTTAGATAAGTTATTTCTATTATGTTTATGACCAGGGATGGAGAATTTCTAGAAAATCTTACCAGCCAAGGATTTATTTCAACAGCCAGTAAAATGCAATATACAGTTAAAAAATTTTATGACAAAATTACGCAACTCAAAATAGTTGGTTACTATTACTGTCAGAGACCTGGTGCTGGAACCGTAGCCCGGAGTCGGAGCGCTCCGGAGCTGTATTTTCCCTGGAGCTAGAGCTCTAAAATTTACTCTGCTCCAGGGCTCCTTTAGTTTTTTATTATTTTTTTTAAATCTTTTTTTTCAGTCTTTTAAATGTCCAGGTTTAAAATATTTTAATTACATCATTATTCAGTATTTTAATTATATCATTTTTTAAGGTTTTTTTAAAATTAAAGATGTAAAACGTCTCACAAAATTATGGTAACACTATTTCACTTCTATTTGAGCTAAGTGGCAACACTATTTGAAAGCAAATATGACTGTCTGTTGTTTACACGTGTAGTTGTACAATTTTGGTTGTTTGAAAAGCGTAGAAGAAATTTAAGATTTTTGTGTTTAAAATTCCACCAAACTTTCTATTTTAAAAGCAAAAGCTAAAATATGTCATATTTTCTGAACAAGCATTTCAAGTTTGTTGAGAAGAAAAATGCATTTTGTCAGATCTTTAATGAAGGTAAAGAAAGAAAGTATTTGTAAGCAAAAAATTAAATGTGTAAATTAAAATCTGCAACTCAGAAGTGCGAAGTCGGCGCCGAGTTGGATCAGTTCCCGGAGCCCGAGCCACAGTATTTTATCTCGGAGCGGAGCTGGAGCTGGAGCATAAAAAATTTTCCGGTTCCAGGTCACTGATTACTGTAATGCATTTTCATATATTTCTTTCCTATAAAATTGAGAAATATAAACAAGAGATGAAAGTTTAATATAAAATAGAATTTTGTACCATCGCAGTAATTAGGAAAGTTGAAAAATATAGCTAACTACTTATTAAGAAAACGTTTTCGGCATACCTGTATAGTTTGCAGTTTTCCTAAAAATTCACTCATCCTGTCAGAAAATTCACTCCCCAGTGGCTAGTAAAATGATGCATTTTCCTACCCCTGAGCATGATATTGTTATTTTATTTTGATGTTATAAACACACTTCTCAGACATATGGCAAATTATTTCACAAGATAATCCACTGATGATCTAGCAACCAATTTTTTGATCATTTGTACCTTTTGAACAATGTAAAACCACTACATGAATCGTGATTCTTGTTAGTCCAGACATAATGCCTTAGAATAATCACATATTCTAAAAGTAGGTATAAATACATTAGCAGACATTTTACTAAAGGAAATATTCATGTGTATTTTAAAAGAAACTAGAACTTTGTTGAAATATAATCAGTTATTGTTAAAGTTTCATCGGAGCTTGAGCAAAGCATAGGTTTGCATTAAGCCTAACCAAAGAAACAAAGGTCAAGCTCAAATTGTTATTTTCGAGTGCTGGGTACAAAATGTATGAATTTTCTTAAATCACAGTTTATTTCAAGGAAAAATTGTTATTTAGTGAAAATTAACACATCATTTAAATTCATCTATTAACTTAAATGTTAAAATGAGTTTCATTACTCACGTTCCACGTAGTGCAGATAATAGATGTTTGCAGATTATGCATTTTGCGGAGTTCACGGAGTTTACCGTATTTCACTTTATTATAAGCATTCATTATGATTCCTAGTCCATTATTACATTGTTGCTCAAGAAAATTTAAACATTTGTATCCCATTTATGTTTATTTCTGCATTTGAATTCCTTTCAGCATGATATTGAAATATTTTATTTTCATGTCATAAACACACTGCTCAGATTTATGTCAAATTATTTCACAAGAAAATTTACTGGCTATCTAGTATCCAATTTTTTTTATCATTTTTACCATTTGAACAGTTGAAAGCGCTACATGGATCATGATTTTTGTTATTCCAGACATAATTTCTTGGAATAATCACATATAGCATGCAAAAGTAGGTATAAATACATTAGCAAATAATTTTACTGAAGGAAATATTCCTGTGTATTGTAAAATAAACAAAAACTTTATTGAGATAAAATAAGTTATTGTTAAAGTTTCATTGGTGCTTGAGCAAAGCATAGGTTTGCATTAAGCATAACCAAACAAACGTCAATGCTTAGCTCAAATTATTATTTTCAAATGCACGGTACAAAACTCATCAATTTCAATATATTTCATACAATGTTGAAAAAATTTAAGACTTTTTGTGTATTGCAATGCAAGAGTTCAAGCAATTAACAATATAAAGCAGAAATGAAATATCTTTATAATAACTCTGTGCTTTTCATAGAAACATGTAAAAAGGAAACGTAAAATCTTAAAAACATGGAACGCTTAAATTTACAAATATAGCTTGTTTTACACTTACTGATTGAAATTTTGGCTAAAATGGTTTCAGTTAGATAAATTATTTTTCCATTTTCACGGTTTAAAAAGTTCAAATTTTAAAAGATTTCTTTAACTCGATTTTAGTTAATGAAATCTTGGAATATGCACACACAAATTGTTTTCATAAATTCTTGTGACACTTTGATTTGTTTTATTTATTTATGGTTGTTTAATAAACCAAAGGTGGATCTTAATGTGAAAACGTTTTTACATGTATTTATAAAAAAATAAGAATTTTTCATATCAATTTCAACATATTTCATACAATTTTGAAAAATTTTAAGGTGCATTACAACGCAAGAGTTCAAAACATTAAGAATATAAAGCAAAAATGAAATATCTTTATAAAAACTGTCTGCTTTTTCATAGAAACATATAAAAAGGAAATGTAAATTCTTAAAAATATGGAGCGCTTAAATTTCCAAATATTGATTGTTTTTCACTATATTTTTGAAATGTTGGCTAAAACAGTTTTAGTTAGATAACTTATTTCTATTTGAATCATGTTTATGAGTAACCTATAGTGTTAAATAGTTCAAATTTTAAAAGATTTCTTTAACTTGATTTTAGTTAATGAAATCTTGGAAAAATGCACACACATTGTTTTCATAAATTCTTGGACAATTTGATTCGTTTTATTTATTTATAGCTGTATAATAAACCTAAGCTGGATCATAATGGGAAAAAAGTTTATTTTACATGTACACAAAAATATATATATGTGTCGTGAATTTTAGCATATTTCATACCATGTTGAAAAATTTCAGACTTTTGGTGTATTACAGTGCAAGAGTTCAAAACATTGAAAATATAAAGTAAACATGAAATTCTTTTATAATAACTGTCTGCGTTTTCATAGAAACATGTGAAAAGGAAACGTAAAATCTTAACAACATGGAACGCTTAAATTTCCAAATATCGCTTATTTTACACTTGATAATTGAAATGTTGCCAGTTAGATAAATTATTTCTATTTGTATCATATTTATGAGTAACCTATAGTGTTAAAAAGTTCAAATTTTAAAAGATTTCTTTAACTCGATTTTAGTTAATGAAATCTTGGAATATGCACACACAAATTGTTTTCATAAATTCTTGTGACACTTTGATTCGTTTTAGATGGAGGATTGTAAAGGTCAATGGAAATCAAGACTATGAATTTATTGCATTGGTCTTTAATTTTTTTTGTGGTTTTATCTTTTTATCACTAACCTAAAAAAAGTAATGATATCAATACAAAAACCCTTAACGGGTTAAAAGTTTGTGACGCAGCACTTTATCTTTAGCTCTAAGAATTTTAAATTTGGAACTTAAAAATAATGATATCAAATTTTGAGTGACGCAATGCTATTAATTTACCTATACATGTATATATCAAAATTTATTCATTGATGCTTTATCAATTACATCTCATAAATTCGAATTATGAATTTTAAAAGATATGATATGAAAATTTAAGTGACGCCTTGATGTTGCTTAAAACGATTAGTTTTAAAATTCAATTTAAATTTTCTTTTGGCTAAATACATTTACACATCTAAACAATATTTTTCATTTTCCAATGCACTGTTGAATATATTACTTTCACTGAATCTATATAATGCACTGAATTGTATTCATTTGAATAAATTGATTTATCTTTTGTCCACGCTATCCAAAAATCAAAAGTAAAATTTATGTAAATAGTTTTTTTGTCATATTATCCATTTTCATACATTTAACTTAGTTTGGATACAATGATGCAAAAAACTATTTACATAAATTTTACTTTTGATTTTTGGATAGCGTGGCACAAAAGATAAATCAATTTATTCAAATGAATACAATTCAGTGCATTATATAGATTCAGTGAAAGTAATATATTCAACAGTGCATTGGAAAATGAAAAGTATTGTTTGGATGTGTAAATGTATTTAGCCAAAAGAAAATTTAAATTGAATTTTAAAACTAATCGTTTTAAGCAACATCAAGGCGTCACTTAAATTTTCATATCATATCTTTTAAAATTCATAATTCGAATTTATGAGATGTAAATGATAAAGCATCAATGAATAAATTTTGATATATATATGTATAGGTAAATTAATAGCATTGCGTCACTCAAAATTTGATATCATTATTTTTAAGTTCCAAATTTAAAATTCTTAGAGCTAAAGATAAAGTGCTGCGTCACAAACTTTTAACCCGTTAAGGGTTTTTGTATTGATAAAATCTTACAAGGAGAGGGTCCGAGATTGGTCTCACCGAATACGATGAACATTTGTGTTTCGATAGAGTATAGTTAGTATATGAATATATGACTGTCATAAAGCGTAGCCCCCAGGGGATCTTGAGAAAATAAATCACAAAGATTAAGCTATAGCTTTTATAATCGGTTAAATTTCCTTCGTTTGCAAGCAGCTCCGTGGCATGTTCGGTAGCATGCTGGATTTGAGTTTTTTCTACCCGGGATCAAACCCGGCTCGGACTTGTTTTTCGGAACGAAACTTTTTATCAATCATTTTCGAACCGCAATTGAAAAAGTGTGTATAATAATTGAAATTTACAAAAAATATGAATGAATTGTATGTTTTATAGCATATAAGGGCTTTTAAACTACGATATTTCGCATGCTTAAATGTATAATGAAAAAAAACCCGCATATTTAATGCCTATAAACCAGAAAATTTTTGTTGTTATTTAAAATTATTTACTGTTATTTCAATAAATAATCTACTATTTTTCATAGAGAAATAAATTCAAACCCGTGATATAAATGCGTGAATAATTATATTACTTTAATTTTGTTTTTATATGAAAGTATTTCGAATATTTCATGATTTCTATAATACCCTTTTTAAAACTCTTAATTTGACTTTTTTATTTCGGATATTTGGTTTTGTAATTATTACCTACGTAATAACAATTTTCAGCAGCTCAATATCATTTTAGAACTTATTTTTAAGCAAAAACACAGTTATTCTAACTATAATCATAAGAATACAAGATTTAAAAAAATCAAAAGTTAAAAAGCTAGTTGGTAAAAAATGATACATTTATTTCACTGTGAAAAGTAGTAGCTTATTTATGTAAATAACAGTAAATAAATTTTAAAATTAGCTTAATTTTATGGTCTATAAAAGCTCTAATTGTCTTATTTTTAGCTTGTTATTATTATTATTTATTTGTGTTATCATTACTTTTCATTACATATATAAACAGGCAAAGATTCACACTTAAAATTGTATTTATATAATTAAACTGTATTACATAAAAAATATTAAACAAGAAAAAAAAAGATTTCCGAAAGAACGTAGACACTTATTCTAATTAAAAAATAAAGAATCCCAGACTTTAAAAAATCATATCAAAAGAAATTAAAGCATATTTTTCAAACCATGAAATATTTGAAGTATTTGAATGAGGAAACAAAATGAAAATAATATACTTGTTCACTTATTTTAATTTATTTCTCTGTTAAAAATTGTAGATATTCATTGAAATAACTGTAAATAATTTTAAATAACAACAAAAATATTCTGGTCTATAGACATTAAATATGCGGGTTTTTTTTTTCATTATATATTTAAACATGCAAAATTTCGTAGTTAAAAAAGCACTTATATGCTACAAAAGATACATTTAATTCGTATTTTTCGTAAGTTTCAATTATTATACACATTTTTTTAATTGCGGTTCGAAAATGATTGATAAAAATTTTCGTTTCGAAAAACAAGTCCGAGCCGGGTTTGATCCCGTGTAGAAAAAACTCAAATCCAGCATGCTGCCAAACATGCCACGGAGCCGGTTGCGAAAGACTGAAATTTATCCAGTTATAAACTATAGTTTAAATTTGCTATTTATTTTCTCAAGACCACCTGTGGGCTGCGCTTTATGGCAGTCATATATTTATATATTAACTATACTCTATCGAAATACAAATGTTCATCGCATTCAGTGAGACCAACCTCGGGCAGTTCCTTGTTAGCGATGTCACAGAGGTATTGCATTTTCATCTGAAAGACCTTGACAATAGACACGGAAATGATTATGTCCTCTATTCATTTATTTGCATTCCACAATGATTTTTTGACATTAGTATAAGGAATTCGTTTTCGATTGTCGAGCGCGAGCGGCGGACAACAACAAAATATTATAAAATGGCGGCCGCAGCGTTTTGCTGTTGACAAATTTTGTTCAGGAACGTTTCAGATATGAAAACCAGAATTTCAGAGGAAAGAGCTAAATTATTATGAAAACCTGAGAAAAGGCGAAACGTTCCTGGAATTTACGTGGAAAGTTACCACTTTTTCTTACAGTGTGAAAAAAAAAAAAAAAAAAAAAAAAAAAAATCTGTAGTTCTACAGATGTAAAGTTACATGCTTACTAAACTTCCATATGTTCCCGCACAAAAAAAGCTGTAAGTCTGCAAATTTAGTTTTTGTAAAGCTACAGAAATCTGTAGCTTTACAAAGAAGCTGCTAAAATTGCAGTAGTATTACCAAAATTTTATCTGTAACCTTGATTGCAGTTACATGAAAAGTTATAGGCATCCCAGTTTCCTAAAAAATTCTTAGTAACCTTACAGATTTTTTGATTTTCGATGCAAAAGTGTATCTGTTACAAGAATTTTTGTTGTTGCCGTTACATAAATTGTTCTAGGAATAACAGTTTCCTAGGAAAACTTTAGTAACTTTATAGATTTTTTTTACAGTGTACTCGATTTTCTGAACACTTTACAAAATACTGTGCATCGAAATAAATAATAGTATAACTATAAATAAAAATTTCAAACCAAATTTTACAAAGGTGACATGTTTCCTCTGGTGAAAATGACCGCATTTTTAAAAGAAAACGTGAACTTGCATTAATTTAGCCTAAAGGTTTTTACTAGTGACAAAAGTTTAAATATATTTTCGTTCCGCCCATAATGAAATTAGGACCTATAAATTAAAACTATAACGAAAAAAAAACCGCTCAAACTGACACCAAGTCGCTTGGGCCAACCTTCACCGATTGCGGGGTAAGTTAGCCCACGTCACTTTTTAATGTTCTGATAGTATAGAAGTTTAAGAAATGTTTAACATTTTACCAAATCTTAATTTTTATTTCGTGCGAACGAAAACATAATATAGCCTAAAAAAATTCTACTATACAACGTTCCTTAATGAAGCCATAAAATTATAAAAATGTAAAATTATTAATTCGAAAAAAAGGACTAAAGTTTTAAAAAAATCAATTAATAGATAAAAATAGAATTAATTTATTATAAATACTCTTAATATTATCTACAAATTTCGTATTGACAAGCTTTTGATAGGAGCATTTCTTACAGCAAAAAAAGCTCGGTCTGACCGGGGTAACTGTGCAAGGTTTCAGAGTTTTCGTTGTACGAGAATGTTAATTCGGGTCATTTTCTCTTCAAATATCCTCCCTGAAACCATAACATCATAATACAATGTGACCAAAAATAGCCGATTCTTATAAATAACACATCCCATATTTATCAAAATATATTTTGCGGTTATTGTCTCAGAAGCATAAATTTTCAGAAATATTTTTTTTATAAAAATAATTTTAAAAATAAGTGTAAAAATATTTTTTATTGCACCAAGCCAGTACTACTTATGTAGCTAGTGGAAAAATATTTACTAAAATTTCTTCCATGTTGATAAACATTATCTGACATAATTTATTTATTACACATTAAATTTCAGACTGAACAGGTGTGCCACTGAAAAATTTGTGCAATTAATTTTACATGATATATGAGGGTTGCAAAAGTAATGGAAACGTAGTCCAGAAAGTAGCAGAAGGTTTGCCATTCGCAAACAGGATATGGTGGCACTGAGGTGGAGATTTTGTCGATGTATTGAGTACATAAAACAGTCGTTCCAGTTGGAAGGGGTAGTTGTTGTGTGATGTTGAAGTGGACAATGTCGTTTTTACCGCTCTAAAGCATGTTGACAAAAAAAAAATCAGTGTTCGTGTATTAAAATCGAGGTTGCCCGTGGCAAAAATGCATCAGAATTTTATCAAGGATTATGTGAAACCTGTGGACATAATGCGTTACCGCATAGGATGGTTCTACGATGGGTCAAATAGTTTCGTACAGGTCAGATTGAACTGTGAATTTACACCACGCAGGTTGGCCGTCCATTACTCACGATCAGATTGAAATCGTGTTAGGTCCTCTTTTCATGGATCGCCGATGGACTGTCCAAGAATTATTTGTAGAAGTTGGTCACAGTCATCAAACAGTGATATAATGAAACATAATGTAAACATAATGAAAAAATGTCTTAGCATGCGAAACATTTTGTTCCGCTGGGTTCCACATCAACTCACCGTCGTACAAAAATGGCACCAGTACGCACTGGTTGTTATCCATCTTGACAGATGCCACAATGACGGAGACGCATTTCTGCAGCGTATTGTCGCTTTTGATGAGAGGTGAGAATGAGCCTACGAGTCTGAATTAAAGCATCAATCAATTGAATAAATTCGCTCAGATTCGCCACGTCGGTCGCCAGAAACTTCCACAGTAATCCATTCGGGTGAAGCTTATGCTGATTGTGACATACGACTGTGATGGTGCTATTCTTACGCATGTTGTGTCTACAGGACAAACTGACAACGCAGACCAATATTTCCGATTTCTACAGCACCACCTGCGTGCGACTATGCTGCGCAAACGTTCACGTTTATTGCGAGGCAATCTCCCTATTTTATCACATGACAACGCTCCTTGTTATGACGCACGCGAATAAACCAATCTATTGCGAAAACAGCACTGGGTTGTCTTGGAAACCCTGCGTACTCACCTGACATGAATCCTTGTGACTTCGACCTGTTTCTTAAGTTGAAGGAACCCCTCCAAGGTATCCGATTTCCTGATCTGGCATCTGTTCTCCGACCAGTAGGGTGCTCCGTCACTGTCATCAACAATCTCGCCATAAGATGTAAGAAATCCCTATCTATTTTCGAATTTAGGTAGATACTAAATGAATCTGAAACATTGGGTATGAAGATTTAGGATTTTAAATAACAATTTAAAACATTATTAGTAATAAAAAAAATCTTTCAAAAGTTTCACCTCTTAAATTAAAAACTGTAATATGTATAAGGACATTTTCTCAGTACTATTTTTCAATCTGAATCCTTTTCTTATTATCTTAATCACTGAGTATCATGTCTTACTCCAAAATATTAATAATTATAAATACTAATTCATTTACTGTTAGTGTTTATAATCAGGAAATAGTAAAGAACAAAAAAAAAATCCAGTATAAAGGAATAGAATCTCCAACCACTGCAAATTAATATTTACATCTACTACTATGAATGCAGCCGCGAATCAACATATCTCGGTGTCAGCATTTTAAAACTAAGATAGTACTTGACGTTTTGTTTTTGCTTTCGAGCTGCGACAAATTAAAATACTTTCCATCTTAACATTGGATAAGAAGAACGAAATACTTACTCTCATTTTTTTTTATTCAAAAAGACAAAACGAATGAAACATGATTAATTTTTGCTAAGAACTGTTTCTTATTTAATTTTTAAAACAATTATATTTCAAACCGTTGCATAAAGAACGAATATAATACAATCGCTCGTGAAATCAGGAAAACTAAATCAATCTTTTTTTATAAAACATGAAAACTATTTAACTCTTACTTATAAAATACAAAATCTACAGGAATGAAATATTACTATTAAATAAGACTTACATTTATGTTCCAAGAATAATCCTTTTAATATCCCTTTCGTTTAAACTTTAAATGGCGGACGAAATGCAACAGCTTCATTTATCTTATAATAGCGTCATAGACAAATACATGCTGTTCTGATTGGCTGGTAAGCAGTTCAAAAACTTGGTTCAACTTCCTACCAAAATGTGGTTCAATTCAGCTTAACTTCCAAGGTTACATCATGAAATGGAGTTTTTGAAAATTATGAATACCATATTTTGGTAATCCTCCTTATTTTACTCCATATTTTGGTTCGACGTTAAGCAGAAATTTTTAACAGTGTAATGAGTGGAGAAGTGCCAACGGTTCTTATGTGTCAGTCGCATTTGTGCAGGATAGCTCGAGGTGCTATATAGCATATGTCCCGGCCAGGTGATTAGCCTAACGCGGGACCCTCGGTAAATGATAATTAAGTTTGCATAATATTTTGTATTCTTTTTATGAAGCCAATCATGTGGATAGTACATTTTGGGCAAAATTCTCGTGAAATGATGTACGTTTTATTATAAGAAAACAACAGTCATTGATGGAAGCATAAATGGAAAAATAACAATAAGAAAGAAGATGAAGATGAAAAAGGATAACAATAACAAAAGCAATAGTAAAATAATTTACTGATGTGTTTTTGAAAACGAAATTTCTTTTAATTCCTTTTTTCAATTTCATAATTAAAAAATATATATATGTGGGCGAAAAATCCCCTTTCATTGTCTGAAGTTTTTCACTTGCTTACTCCAGCCATAGAATTATGCTTCGTTTAAACTCTCAAAGAAATGCTTCAAGGGATAAAAAAGCTCAAGCAAACTAATGTTTCAAACAAGAATACGGAAAGGGCTTTTTTATTTCTTAGGCAACTCTTCGAAGCATTTTTCATTCGGCAGGGCAAAAAAACGCCTTCGCCGGAAAAAATGTTTCATAAAAAATATAAGATTTTCTTTTCCACTGTTTTATTTATTTTCATTGGACAAAAATTAATGTAGGTAAATAAACATTTTTTTTATTACAAGTAAAATATTAAATCGATTTGGGAAATAAAATAAGTATGAAAATTGTCTATCGCTTTTGAAATTTTAATTTTGTTTTGAACGTAAATAAAAGTAGCAAACTGTTTCTTTAGCTGAAAAATATTAAAATTTTGTTAAAAAGATTTTTTTTTATTTCAAACAAATATTAACACTACTTGATTATATTTTTAACTCATAGAAACATTTATACTAATATTATTATTAAAATATTTTTTATTTAATTAAAAAACCAAGAAAACTTCAAAAGATTTTTGAAAAAAAGGAAATTGTAATTAAACGTAGCTAGATGATAATCGTTTTGCAACTTTTATACTACAGTTATCTGTACAATGAAATTGTATGTATAACTAACAAAAAACTTCGTTTATAACATCAAATTACGTACTTTCGGCCAATTTTCTGTAGCCACTAATGTATAAAAAGTCTATGAAGAATGAGGTAGCGTTGTTCTGAATTTAAAATTAGAAACTGAAAGGGGTCAATAAAAGCGCCTAATGGTACTAGGAGGGTTAAAAAGGGAACAATTATTGTAATTAAAAAAAAAATCTTAAATAAACTGAACACAAAAGCCACATGAAAAATATATTCAGATTACAAAAGTATTGCATTTCAATAAATGATTGTTTTCTCAAAAAGTGCAAACGATAAGAAAACTGTATGCAAACTTGGAATAATTATGATTTTTTCCCTTTTTCTTTTACCAATCAAATCAGCAATTCCAGAGGGGTTAGACGGCAAAACCATGAATTGCAAAGTAGTTGAATTGTGAGAAAGGATGAGTCTTTCAATTTGCTGTTGTTTCAAGTGAAGATTTCGGTCATTTTTGTTGATGATTAGTTAATTACTTACCAAATGGATGAATTTACTGTTGGTTGTGTTATCCATGTGATGGAGGCATGATGGCCGGTGTCCGGCCGTTGTTGGCGAATATGTTGCTATCGACCAATCTACTGTTTCGAGACTATAGCACCACTACATTTAAACGGCAAATGCCAGTAGGAGTCTTGTAGAAGGTCGTCCGCGTATAACACGATCAGATGACCTATCTGTGGGATTAACGGCTCTAAACCACGCTTGCCCAAAAAATGCTAAACTGGTTGTAAAGCTGCAATAACACAATATATTATACACTATAAATTAGAAAAACAAAATAAATAAAGAGTGCAGTATATTTTTTAAAAATACGCTTTAATCAATTAATAGTTTCATATTAATTAAATTATGGTTATACTTTGAGAAATCAATTTAGATATCTTAAAAGATTGTTTAAGTAATGTTTTTTCTTCAGTTGTTATGTCTTAAAAGAAAAACAGAGCAAAAGTTATATATATATTTTAAATAAATATACTATATATAAGTATATATATTTTTTATAAGTGTATATATTTTTAAAATAAATTCACTATATCGCGCTTTCTGCCACAAGGGCTAAAAAAACAGTGCTGAATTATATATAATAACATCCGGTGCCAACGCAAATTAATGAATTGTATTTTAAATTTTTTGCAAAAATCGCAGTCATGAAATTAGGCATGATTTTCAAGATAAACATTCGGTACTTATAAAAAAGTATTTTAAGAAAAAACTATTTATACTTCTATACGTATTATCTTTTAAAACTAAAAAATATATAGTGCAACTTTAATTGATTTTAAATATTTCTTTACTATTGGCGTAAATTAAAATATATACTACGCAAATGGGAATAAATGTAAAAAACAGGAAGTTATACCATAATTTTAAATTTTTTATAAATATCAAAGCAGATTTTCTATTACCATAAAAAAATATAAAACGATGATGAAAGTCAAAAACCCCTTCTATTATCATCTCAAGTTTAAACTGAGGATTGGTGATTGTGTGTCTCTTTCAGGTTGAGTATAGCTGATTTAGACAATGCAAAATTAGAGTGAGTCATACCAACACACACTTTGTGATTTATATTTGTAGGGCTACCTAAAATCAAGTATTTATAGGGGAAAACTCTAATTTTTACAAGCAGGAAAATCGACATTACGGCAAGGGGTTCTGCTAGGATCCATTCCCGTTTATGAGCAGCTTTATTCCGCATCATGCGTAACACCGCAATTTTACTCAATGCTAGAATGCGGTGGTGAACTCATTGAGCTTATTACAACTGTAAAATACGCCAAAATATCTACGAGGAATACATTTACTCATTTTTCGATGTAGTCACCAACGTTGTTGAGGCATTTGTTGTATCTTGAAACCAGTTTGTTTATGCTTTTCTTATAAACATCTACCGCGAAAATAGCCAGACAATGTTATACCCTTCTTTTAAGTCATAATCACTTTCCAAACGTTCTCTTGACAAGAACTCCTTGCGTTTAGTGAATAAATGATAGTCACTTGGAGCCATGTCCGGGTTATAAGGAGGGTGATCAAAAACCTCTCACTTAAACTTCCGAAGAAAGTCCCTTTCCTCTTTGAAATTTCGAACCCAGCGCCTTACAGATGACTCATCCATCGTTCCCGTATCTTACATTTCATTACTCCTACGATGAATTTCGCTTGGATGGACGTTTTCTGCATTCGAAAAACGGATCGCACTTCGCATTTGGCGAGATTTTCTATCTTATGCGCCAGTGTAAACCATCACAAAACTTACACCATGCATCGAAAAACTCGAACTTTTTTAAAACGGAAAGCTACGATGTTAATCTAGATACCTGCGCCATTATACTTTTACTGGTATCAGTAGCGCCATCCGTATGAGTAAACTGGTAATATTTTCTGGAAAGTCCGCGTATTATTTTCCAAACAATAATTCACATTATTATTATTATTTTTTTTTTTTTTACAGTAACGCCCTTTACAGTCGACATCAGGAATTCTGATTTTACTTTCAAGCATATAAAGCCCCCTATAATGTGGCGAATGTTATTATTCAAGTTGCAAATCTAGCCGAGCCATAGATATATTTTTTACTTTTGTTCTAGACCGTTGTACCCGGTCTATTTTAATACATTTTTAAAAATAATATTGGCAGTAGTTAAACTATAAATTGATCGTTTGGCAAAATCATGAAGATCAGGGTAAAAAATAAAAAATGAAAAGTGTCCAGTTAAACTGGACACTTTTCCGCCTAAACCGCCGTGGTGAGCGGCCTCTCTTCGTCCGCAGCCCCTTATTCTTCTGCTCTATCCCGACTCTTTTGCGGAAGCAAGGTTCATAGGTCCCCAGCCAGGTCCCGAGTGAAAGACACTCTAGCGAAAGCCAGGTTGAAAAAAAAAAGAAATCAAAAATTGAAACCGGATAAATTTAAAGGGGAAATTACACAAATTAAACACACCAAAAAGCGGGAAGGGTGGGCTCGGTCGTTGAGTTCACAGGCTATTCACACTAATTGTATATTATACTATTGTTTCAAAGAATAATGCCCTCGAAAACTAAAGAAATCGTCAAAAAAACCATTTTTCTAAATTAAGGGGGGGGGTAGCTCCCCCATTTCCCCCCTTTATATTTAACCAATGAAACTCCAAGTCTAATGAGGGAAGCTCCCTATCAAAATAAACCGTTATACCACATTAGAAGCAAATCTGATAATTCTGCATGAAAAACCCATTTATCTAAAGTAAGGGGGGATTATTCCCCGCCCCCCGTCTTATACTTAACTAATGAATCCCTAAAACTAATCAGGGAAGCGCCTTATCAGAATGAACCTAAATCCAAAATTTGAAGCAAATCGGATATTTCTATCAAGAGTTACGTACATAGATGCGTATATACATACATACGTACATACAGAACCTGTGGGCACATTACCTCTCAGGCTTTGATAGCCTGTGAGCTAAAATAACAAGAATTGCCGCAGTTACACGATTTCGCAAACAAAAACAATCACGTAAAAAACCCATGACATTAATGTACCTTTTTTCTCGACGACTATTGAAGCGAATTTAACATTTTTTTAACAGTGTTGGCAGTGGAAAAAACTAAAGATCGATATTTCGGCAATAAATAAATAAATAAATAAATAATGCATTAGTTATGTTATTTTTTATAACATAGTTTAATTTGTTTGTGAAATGGCATAATGCTTTCATTTTCTTACCTCTATTTCTTGTCGAACGATCAATTTATATTTTAATTACTTTCAAAACTATTAAAAAATATATTAAAATCACTCCAGTAGTTCCCGAAAAAAAAATTGGTTCGTGACAGCATCCATATTTACTATTTTTGAAAATGTATTATATATTTAAGCAAACTTCGAGGCAATTTCTGAAAGAATTATAAAACAACATCTACAGTTCAAGCGAAAACTTCCATATAAATCACCGATTACTGCTGTTGGAGCTGAAAATAAAAAGACCTGTTAAATGCACATGTTTATTTCCCTCAAGTATTTTGTGGGCCGGAAACATGCTGTCAAGTCTTCGCTTTTACGCTTGAAATATTTTAGACCATATATTGCCAAGTAAATGCATAAAAGAAATCTTTCTAAATACTGGAGATGGAAAATTTATTGTAACAAAATGGGCCAGTATCATTTACAAAATCCTATGAAAACAACTTTCATCGATGTATATTTTTCTTGTGAACTACTGCACAGATTTCATTTTTTATTAGCTATATTTTAATTGTTTTGTTTTTGTGGAAAATCAGCTGTTTTTTAACAACAATAATTTTAAAGAATACCTAGAAATATACACGTGTGTAACTATTGCATTTTGTATTCTTATTTCTTGCCAAGCCATCAATTTAAAGTTTAGCTACTGCCAAAACAAATAAAAAAAATTATAGAAATCGCTTCAGTATTTCCTGAAAAATAGGTACTTCGATATTAGCTGTTTTCCGCAACATTTTAAAAATCGTTGTTGTCGCCTTAAGTTAAACAACTTAAATAATAGTTTACTCCATTATATTATATTAAAAGAAAAACTTGGAAAATATGATATAACAATAAAGAAATTATTGTGAAAAAGCCCAACATTCTAATTATTCATTAATTTCTTTTCAAATACAGTATTTCTTTGTTAAGGCAGCCCCCCCCCCCCCCACACACACACACAATTACGATTATGCCAAGCTTGCAGTTACAATTTCGCCATAGTCATCGGCAAGCTTACAAATGCATCATATTCAACCGCCCATAATAAAAACGCCCATGCACAATATTTACCAATATATACATATATAATATATTTTCGTCTTGTATGTCATATAATGCCTTACGTCATATGTCATATCTCATATATATGCGCCATATATGACCGCCGTGCTTTTACATAGAACGTTATGGAATGTATATATATTACTCAGGGGTTTTTTTTTTATGTGTATTTACATGCACTATTCTTCTGATAGTAAAAATTTTCAAAAAAAATTTATATAACAAAAAGAAACTCTAATTTTTATCTTTATTTAAAATTTGATAAATCATCTGTAAAAATAATTCTTCTGAAGAACTTTTTTTATATCATATTTGAATATAGAAAAAAAATAATCAATTATTTTTCCTCAGAATTTACAAAAAAATATTTATTTAAAAAAATATTTTTAAGAGTTCGTTTATTACCAGACTCACATTTTAAAAAATTTCCTTAAAAAAAACATCCTTAAATAATTTTAAAAATATATAGCAAAAATTGTAAAGCAATGTACCAATGTCTAATAGCTTTATCTCTCACACAAACTTAGATATATCAGAATCAAAATCTAATGAATGCAAAACAGAAAAACTTTTTAATAGTAACATAAAAATAAGAAATGCGCAAGGATTTTTCAAAAGACTTTGTTGATTTCTTTTTTATGGCATTATTAAGAAGTTTTTGCTTTTATTTTTGTAACATAACAGTTTTCCAACGTTTTATTGTGATAGCAATCTACTTTTGAGAAATCTTGAAAAATATAATTTGAGACTCTTGGATTAAAATCCTAAAAGAAGCCATTGGATCCAGCCAGCAGTTGAGCATAAAAAACACATATTTAGGAAGTCTGATTTGACCTTAACATTTTTCCTTACGGCTATTCTCTAATCCTAACCAGCTACTTTCTGACGAATACTTTAATTCAGTTTTGTTCGCAAATGCACAGAATTGGCAGGTGTTCTTATTCAGAAAGTTCTAATCGAACAGTCTTTCCCATTTTTTTTTTTTTTTTTTGGTAAAGGAAGAAGATCTTTCAGAAAATGCTCGTAAAATTGGTCTTTTGAACCGAAATTATGTATGTGACAATGCCGGAGAGGAAAATACTGATATCGTGAGATAATAATCGCTTATAACTCAAGATGTGGACTTGAAAAAAACTGTTCGTGAAAAATGTCTTACTTTTCCGTTTAAAATTGAATTTTTTCGTAAAGGAAGAGGATCTTTCAGAAAATGCTGTTAAAATTTACCGTTTGAACTGAATTTATGGATGCGATAGCGCCGGAAAGAAAAAATGCTGATATAGTGAGGTAATAATCGCTTATAACTCAATATGTGATTCATTTATCGAAAAATGAAAAACAAAACTATTCGATTACACATCACTTCAATGATAATCCCTATAAAGTGTCTTGCTTTTGCGTTTAAAATTGAATCAGGAAGCATGACAGAAAGTTTCCACGTTGTTGTGCGGGGAAAAAATGTATTTTTGAGAACTGCCTTAACACCTTGAAAGACGGTGGTTCAGTTTTGGATCACATAATTTTAATCCTTAAATGCCACATTGGCGCCGGAATTTTGAATGAAAATTTTCCTTTTATCAAATATGTAAAGAAAAGCTTTTACATATTTTCAAATAAATTCGTTTGTAAATTCTGGTGTGAATAAATATTTTCAGTATTTAATGAACAAAAGTACTTTGCTCCTGAAAGTGTTAAGGTATAATTACGGCCTGCATTAAAATGTCCGTTTTGGTGAAAATTTTCGAAATTTTTTATCGTTTTATTTGAAGGAGCAATCATTTACAATTCCAAATCTGTTTTAGTTTATTTCTATGATTATTAGATGAGGAGTTTTCGTCAATTAAATAAACAGAAAGTAATAAGTCAAATAGTAGAAGTGGGCATAGGAAGGCCAGAAGAAATGTAAACAATGTTTCTATGCACCCTTTCCTCACATTGTTTACATATAAACACTATTAAACCTTAATTGACACTTCTAGATTAATTTTGTATGTATCTGAAATGCATAAAAAAAAATCTTCTAATGCCATTTCTGAAAAAATCAAATTTTCCGTTAACTCCATGTTCGATAAACTTCATTACATAAAATGTTTTAAGCAAATTTCAGTGAAATTTTCTCAGAGTGCTTTCCACATTACTCACTATGTTCTGATTAGAATTTAAGATTTGTGATATAATGTAATTATTTTATAGGTACTCGAATTAAAAAAAGAATGTTAACCGTTAATATTTTTTATTTTATTTTTAGGGTTCCGTACTTAAAAAGTAAAAACGGAACCATTATAAAATCACTCCTGTGTCTGTCTGTCTGTCACAGCCCTTTTACTCGCAAACTATGCAACGTGGAAAGTTCAAATTGGGGGAAGTAATAAATATTATTGACCCACATATTTACAGATTAATAAATATTCATAAATATATTTAGGAAAAATGTGGAGGGGCTAATTAAGCTACTTGAAAAAAAAATCTTTTCTTTGTATATCGTGTGGGGTATCGTGTGAAAGCATTCGTAACGCTCAAATCAAAAATATATTTCATTTAATTTTAGGTATTATATTTTCAAAGTTATGGTGGAAAATGTAGTGCAAAAATATGTTCCCCCCTATCTAATTCCTAATCTATTGAAACTAAAATTATGAAAAAATTAGAGGTAGTAGACATTAATTTAAACCTTGCTGGAAAATTATAGTGATTACCCTAGGTCACATAGTTTTTGAGAAAATTGCATTTTTCCGTTATACTCAAATTTCGATTTACGGGGTTCAGCAAAAATGTTGAGCAGAGCTGGAGGTACCTATCGTAGCAGAAGTATAAAAGCATTGTTGTTCATAAATTTCGAAAAAAATCGTCGGTAATTAGCCGAGATATTAACCTTTAAATATACGGACGGTTTTGACATACATAATGACAAGGACGGCGTACTCTATGCTCCTTCGATAACAAATTTTAAGGATATATTTATGTAACGCAATGCCCAGTAGAAGTATAAAAGCACTAAACGTCAAATTGTTAAAAACAGACTAATTCAGTGAGAATTAATCACATAAATACATCGGGATTCGCGACTAGTTTCCATTGAGTGGCTCTCTCAATGCACCTACTATGTCTTTAAAGGTTAACTAAAAACCTATATGGAATAACAAATATACAGAATAGCTATATTTTCTATTATTTATGTTCCATATAGCTTTGAACTTTCATGGTATATCCATTTATACTTTTCTAGTATACAGGGTGCAAAGGAAAGTCCCTTTAACCAGAAAATACTTGTGAACGGAGAGAGCTACAGCTATGCAAGTGAGGGAACGGTATAGTAAAGCGACTACGCCCAATTTAATGAAAAGGACAGCAGCGCCCCCTAATGGCGAAGTTTGGAAAATAGCCACTGCAAATCGAAAGCGAAAAGATATAGAGCAAAATTTCCAGATAGAAAGTTTTAGAGCATCAGTTAATTAATAGAATACGACATTTGGTTTACATGGATAAGATAAATCTTCGCCTGTTTACCCAAAAATATCCGAAATCAATGCACTACATTTTGTGTAAAGGTGTGAATGGAATAGTCAGAAGTATGAAGAAATACGCACAATTTATAAAATAAATACGTACTTATCTCAATACATTTTGATAACATCACACACACACACACAAAAAAAAAAAAAAAAAAAGAAAAACTGTTTCAGAGTGATAAAAAGTTAATATTTAGTATGTTCAAAAAGTTCGCCATTGCTCACGATACACGTTTGTATTCGTGAGAGTAATTCTGCATGCACATTTCTCAGCATGGAACGTTTATTGCTAGCCTCTTCAATACGACGACATGGATTTAACCCTTTCAAGGGAGGTGACTAGACGGTCTAGTCACCTAATTTTAATTCCAAAATTGACAAATGCACCAAGAATATTTTAATAAAATTTTGCTTTTGTAATGAAAGTGCAAATTAGCGAGGTTTTGTTTTCTGAAAAATTCGTTTGAAAGTTCTGGTGTGAGTCAATTATTTCATAAGTTTACGAACAGAATTCTTCTGGTCCTGAAAGGGTTATTCTAAATTTTTAAATGCATTGGAAATTAAATCTTTACAGACATTACAGCACGGTACAACGCCACAATCTGCGATTTTGCCCTTCTACATTTCCGGAATGTGAATAGGCAAAGTAGAATCGTCGCTCATCGATTTCGGACATTTTTGTGTATGCAGGCGACGATTTATCTTATCCGTGTGAACCAAATGTCATTTCGTACTAATTAATTGATGCTCTAAAACTTCTTAATTGGAAAATTTGCTCTACCTCTTTTCGTTTTCGATTTGCAATGGCTATCTTCCAAATTTCGCCACTAGTGGTGCTGCTGTCGTTTGCATTAGGTCGGGCGTAGTCGCTTTACTGTACCGTTACCTCACTTGTATAGCTGTACCTCTGTCCGTCCGCAAGTATTTTCAGGTTAAAGGGACTTTCCTTTGCATACAGCTATACCCAACCCTACGTTTTATAGTTTTTTCAAAGTCTTATTATTCTTTTAGCAACGGTATTTTTTTAATAATACACTTACTAATTCATATATTATTGTACTGTGCGCGAGTAATACTCACACTTGACCGTTTATTTTGACATTATTTTGAAATATTTCATTTAATTTTGAAGAAATTATAAAACTCCTAGTTCAGTGCATAGATAAATGTAATAGTAATCTGTAGAGTGTATTGAAATAACTTTAGTTGGATTGAGAGTACGCTATCTGGCGTAAACATGAAATTTTGTAAAATAATGGCAAAAAAAAATCCAATTTTTTTGAAACGTTATGAAGATATTGCAAGGATTTTATGTTTTTTTCATCATTCTGTATAATAATTGAAGTAAAAGTACGTATCTGTATTCAATATCGTACATTTTTTAAAAAGCGCTCCGAACGTAGATATAATTAATAAATAAACAATCAAATTTAAAAAATAAAAAAAAACCGACTGCGTAAAAAGCGAACTAATTAATTATTTCTCATCAATGTGAAACTATTTTTTTTTTCAATTCCTACTATTAGCTCACACTCTCGCTATACATATCCTGTTCAAATTTTCAATCGTTAATAAAATACTTATTATTCAACCAATCAAGCACAAACAATTTTTTTTAACTTGTAGTGGATGACACTTGATGTTAATCCAGATTTTTTCAAATATTAATTGATTAATTAAATTAAATTAATTAATTTTCAATAATCGAGAGTGCCCTCTTTTTGATAAAGGTGTTTTAAGACCGAGAGAGACCTCTTCTTGATCAAGGCGTTTTAAGCGCGATTCAACAGGAAAGAAGAATGGGAGAAAAAAATTCTCTTATTGACCTAAGTAGGAATTGACTTAAAATATTTTTTTATATTACTTGTTTATATTACTTACCTATTTTTTTTATTTACTTGTATTGATGACTTTTAAGTTGTGTTTAATTGTTAGTTCCTATCTAGAAACACTGTTTTCATGAGGTCTATAGATGTCTATGATGGTTAGAGTTGTAGTAAAGCTAGAGATCCTACCTACACAACTTCCAGGTTGTATAATATTTTAACGGAGCTTCTGACTGTAAAATAGTCAATGAAACATCGTCTTCATTTTGAAAGACCTATCCAATTATATGCCACTCAATAGGGTGAGTAATTTTTTTCCCGTCTCTACCGCCATTTTGTATTTTACGGTCGCCATTTTGAATTTATAAAAACAAAACCTAGTCTATAATCCTCGGGCAGTTAAGACGAATTGACAGAGGCCTCATTCATTAAAATCCATCCAGTCGTTGGGATATTTCGAGGTTATAAAGAAATCCATATACACAGATACGTGTGAAACACATAATCCTTATTTTCAGTCAGGTAAAAATATGTATTTTTTATTAAAAAATATGTATTTTTTATTAAAAAGTTTGTATTTGTATGTCGTTAATAAGAAATATTTATTTTTTGACACATTTTAAAGTATTTTATTTAATTTTGAAGAAATTGTAACACTTTTAGTTGAGGGCATAGGTAATTGTAATAGTAGTATGTAGTAGAAAGCAAATTTAAATAACTTTAGTTGAATTGAGTGAGTCTCCCTCTCTCCTACCTACCGACCTTCCAGCGAAAGGATTCTCCACTCACCTAATTTTAAGTGCAGTTGTGTGGTATTGTAAGCGTAGCATTTTGCTCCCAACAAATCACCCTTTCTATTTTTGATCATGTTCAAAGCTGCATCACACCAGTATTCGGGTAGGAAACGTCGCTTTTTAGTTGGTTCGCCATTGGTCCTACAAATAAAAAAAAAACCTCCAAAAAATAGATAGAATTGCGAGTACATACTCGTGATTACTCTAAAAAAATCATTTTAGGTAGGTTTCGTATGAAATACTACATATTGGGATCTCTCCTATGTTGGAATTTCGGAAAACTTTTTGTAGATTTGCACCGATCATGGCCTCTAGAGCCCCAAATCCACCCCCCAGTAAAAAACTTTATATATATATATATATATATATATATATATATATATCAATTTTTTATGAACACGATAACTTCCATAATTCTGCACAAATCATTTCCAAACTGATACATAAAATCAAAGGGCATAAAATCTCGGTCAAGCTCGTTAATTATAATACATATTGTCTCAGTTTAAAGTTATTATTACTTCTAAAAAATGGGCAAAAAATTTATATATGACAGATTTTTGATAAAACTAAAAATGAGCTCAAGGGACGAAAAAAAATAGGGTTTGGGTAAGAAGAAAATTCAGAACTTCGTCAATTCTCAAGATCTCAAATCCAATTAAATTTATAATAATTTTTTTTAATATTATCTATAACTTTTATATTGACTAGTTTTTGATAGGACCAATTCGTACCGCAAAATTTTTTTAAACGAAAACGTAAAGGGGAAGGGGGTGAAGAAAAAAATCCATAACTTCATCAATTCACAAGATATAAATCCGCATAAATTTATTATATATCTTCTTAATATCATCTACAACATTTATACTGTCAGGTTTTTGATGGGACCAATGATTACAGCAAAAACAAATTAAAAATACATAACGGTTGAAGAAAAAAATTATCGCATTAATGGCGTATTCAAATCCAAAATGCTCATTTTCTGACTCATTTTTTTCTCAAAAACGCATCCAATTGGTAGATTCTCTTATTCAGAAAGTGTATAATGTACCGTAATGGTCCATTTTTTGATAGAAGCAGAATATATTCCAAAAAATGATGTCAAAGTGGGCATTTTGAACAGAATTTCCCGAAGCGATTATGTTGCAAACGAAAAATATTGTCCTACTGAGAAAATAATTATTTATAAATCAAGTTTTAATTAATTGAACGAAAAATAAAAACATAGATCACTTATAAATCTGCTTAAAAATCACGTCAGAAAGTTTCATGTTTTTCCTTTTAAAAATTAATCTGAAAATGTGTCAGAAAATTTCGAGTTGTTAAGCATGGAAAAATATTTTTTGAACACCGCCTTAATATGATTATGATAACACCAGTTTTTACAGAAAAATGAAATCAAAAACTCGTCAAAAGCGGGCAGATAAAATTGTTAAAGTGGTTTTATCTCTAACCATGATTTAGTTTTTGTTGGTGAAATTAGTACTTAACTTCGAAATCTACCTGCGCCTGTAGGCCGAGTCGACGGGGATTTTTTTTCTTTTTAACATAATATCAGACAAAATACATATGTATGCGTGTGGCATGAAAAAATTGAAATTAAAACCAGCGTACAATCAGAATATATTCAGATGCAGCTTAACTTTTAATCTATTTAAATTAACTTGATGTTAACTTTATGTCGAACATAAAATGGAAATTTGTTTTTCCTAAGACAGATTTTAATTTTGCACCAAAGTGTGTATCGTATTATTCTTAATTTTTTTTCTTTATTTTTAAATTGGAGATTAATTGTGGTATATCCTGTTCCTGGTCACTCTACTTTACCGTAGCAAACAAATTCTCATTGTTGAACGAGGTTTCTAAAAAATTGATGCTTAAAAATTGTTTAAAAAGGCATAAAAGTAATTCCTTTGCGCTACAGTTTTCAAACCAATTTCCTTTAAAAGTACATTTTTTCTCTATCCTATAATGTAAAAATTAAAGTTGTGCGGCATTTAGAAGTGATGTAAATAAAAATAGGAATGAGATTTTTGGCAGGTGGTGAAAAATGGCCTTCAAATTTTTGACAGTGACAGAAAAAACCTTAGTTAAATAAAAATGAGAAGTAATGAGTGAGCTCGTAGCAGTCGTAGTCTATTAACTCTCTCGTTGCGTAATTTTTTTTTCTTTTATCGAAATAGGTTCGAAATTTTTGCATTTTTTTATTACATATTTCAAATTTACATATATGTTAGAGTTAAAAATAAATGTAAAACATTTTTGTAAAAGCGAATTTTATCAAATATAGAATTAGATGATAAAAAAGTTTGTCAGAAAACTGAATTTGAAGAATAATCATATAAAAGCGAAATTCTTAAAGTTAATTTTGGTTAAATTATGATTTATTTTATGAAATACAAAGATAAAACATATATACTAATGAAAATATGCAAAATACGTACAAAAATTGTACTAGAAATGAAGTTTAGTATGATAAATTTCGAAATAATTTTCGAGGCAAAGCCCTTGCAATCTTTGCACCAAATTTGCGTTTCTTTGCGAATTCTTTTGCTAGTTTCAGTTTTTTTTTTTTACAACAAACAACACACTGTCTACTAGGGTCTTTCTTGTTGGGATTGGGTGGTTGGGGGGGGGGGCTACATGGCTAGCAAAATTTCGAACGGTTAGCTTTTCTTTGAGCTTTCAAAAGAGCGCACGGATGCAAAAAAAGCTTGTGAACTTTAGAGAAATATGGACAACTAATGCTGTCGGTTAACCCAGACCCGAATCAACAATTGTACGCCCCCTGAAAGCCGAAATGAACCGTTGAACGGGAAAAGAGCGGGTTGTGCTTTTAAATACAGTAGCTTCCCGCTTAACCGGCCTAAACGGGACAGAGGTCTAGCCGGTTACGAGAAAACAGGTTAAAACGGAGAAGTAAAAAAAAAAAATTAAATACGTATCTGCGTAATTTATTTAGCCCGTACGATGCTTTTAGCTTTTCAATTTGTGCAGTTTTAAAAAAGCACATATTTTCTATATTTTCTTAAATGAATACTATTTATAATTTATTAAATTGAAAGAAAAATTGTCACTGATAACAAATAATGAAAAATATTTAACATATATTATATTGTTGAAAATCGTGTCACACACCTTTATAAGAAATTGAAATTGTTCTACATTATGTATATTTAAGTTAATCAACCATAAAAAAGTCAGTGACATTCTTCTCTTGAAGGCAAGATGCCTGACATTTTGCAGCATAATCTATCTCTCCATCTCTTTAACATCATGTTTAACCGAGGAAGTTGTTAGCCGCTGTTCAACATAGCGTAGTGCCAATTCTATTGCTTTTACCCCTTCCGTATGAAGAATTTAAGCAGTGTCAACTAAAACTGGATCGTCATCAGGATCGTCTTCGTATTGAATAACATCAGTTACAGTCCTAATTGTATCCTCAACAAATAACGTTTCATGCTTGAGATCTTTATCAGACTCAAACAACTCTTATACATCTTCTACGGTTGATCTGTTGGCATCCCTGGAGGTTTTTAAATCTATACTAATAAAAGAATAAATCGCTCTGTCTGTCTGTCTGTGTGCGATGGCTAGCAAAATCTACGGCACGTACGAGATTCAAAAATTTTTTTAAAGGAGTCCAAGGCCTCTTCTAATGCACCATATCCTCAGAATTTTAATATTCTAATTATTAGCTGAGTAATTAATTAATATTCGGACATCACTCTCATCAAAAGTACGTCTTTTCTCCCTCAGATTACTTTCGGTTGGTTGGTTCATAAAGCATTGCTCATCAAAAATACGTTTCTTTGTTTCCGCTTGCTTTCGGTTGGTTGGTTGTTTAAAGCTTTCGCAGAAATAATTATGTAAACAGGGATACAATTAAATAAACCAATTTGAGTGCTTAATGTTTCAAGGGTGACTGTTTTTTCAACTAAACATTAAATTTTAGTATGAAGGTGAAACACATGCTTTGAAAACATATTTAATAATAACGAGCGTTTAAGAGAAGGGATTAGTTTCAAATGACGTCACAACCTAGCAACCAACTTGACAACCTGGCAGGCTTTTTGTTTGCCACACTGTTTTCTGTTTTTTTTTCTACTTTGATTGGTTGAGCGATAATATCCATGGAGGAATGAGATAGATGGAGATGCAGTAAGGTGGTTGGAGGTGACGCCAAAAAAGTAACCCTAAAATCCGCTACAGAAAGCCCAAACAAAACCACGTGCTTTGACACGCCTATCAATTCAAACCGGTTTAAACCTGTATTTCTTTGCTTTCATTTTTTACCGTCGGAAATTGTTACTCAAGATATGATTAAAATTTCGATAAAAAATGACTTATGCGCTGTTATAGGATGTAATACTAGATCAGAATGTATCAAAGATACTAATATATCACTTCAAAGAATTATTTGATTATTTGATTATATGTATTTCAAATATAAATATCAGAAGAGTCTTTTAAGATTTTACTTGAAAGGGTAACATTCTTTCGTTATTGTCCTAAAATCGTGTGCACTCGAAAATCTAGATTTACGTTTAGTATTTGTAATTTAAGTTTTCATATATAATTTTAAAAGAATGCTTTCATCATTATATGTTATCTATTTACATGCAAATATTAATATGCTGTTAAAAACAAATAAAGACGTTTAATTAAATTAGTAGCGATTGATACAGTCAAAAATGGTGGCCTATTTGAAGCGCAATTATAAAATTCCATTCCATCAAAGAAACTCCATTAATTAGTTGAATTACTTCAGTTTTGAAACATTATTATTTGCAAAAAAAAAAGTTCACCTGATAGGAAAACTTTAGCTGTAAGAATGAAGTTATTATCAATAAATGCATAACTCGCATTTGAGCAATTGGACTTGACTTTTCGATACAAAGTTTTATTTTTCACAAAATTGTTATGCATTTCTCAAGAATAACTTTTCTTTTCAGAAAATTGACACACACACACAAAAAAAAAACTTCCATCTATACCAATCCCAAAACTTTCTTCTATCTCTTTCATTTTAATACTTCAAAATTCGCTAGCACACTGCCAAAATTAAATGGCAATCTATATCCATCATGAGGATTCTAAAGATACGAAATTCCGTGCATTAGTTCTTGAGATATGACTATCGCTGAAATCGTGTAAATCCAGCAAACTGCAGCCTAGCAGCACCACCTATTTGGTGCTTTACACCAAAACCACCAAACAACAACATATGTCAACGTTAAACTGAATCTGAAGTTTGGGGAGAATCCGTGCATTAGTTTTTGAGATAGAGCCATTGCGAAAATCATGAAAATTCTAGCGTAGCAGCGCCACCTATTGGACGATGAACACCAAAATCTAGTCAGCAACAACTTGTGTTAACATCTAACTCTGAAGTTAGAGGAAAATTGGTGCATTAGTTCTTGATAGAGCTATTGCGGAAATCGTGAAAAATGCAGCACAGCAACGCCACCTGATGGGCGATTTATACCAACACGCAATCAGCACCGTCATATCAAGGATTAACTGAATCTGAAGTTTGAAGAAAATCCGCACATCAGTTCTTGAAATAGAGCTATTGTGAAAATCGTGTAAATCCCAGAAAATGCAGCATAGCAGCGCCACCTTTTGGGCGATTTACACCAAATCGTAATCAGCACCAACTCATATTAAGGACCAATTGAAACTGAAGTTTGATGAAAATCCGTGTATTAGTTCTTGAGATACAACTACTGCTGAAATCGCGAAAAATGCAGCATAGCAGCGCCACCTGTTGGGTGAGTTACACCAAAAAATAATCAGCACCAATTTATATTAGGGACTACATGAATATAAATTTTTATTAAATTCCGTGCAATAGTTCTTGTGATAGAGCGCCCACAAAATTTGTGTGACATACTGACAAGTACTTTAGATACAGTGGTGCATCCGAATCTTTTGTGTGTCCTTGTAAATGAACGATAAATGCTATGCACATCATATTTCACCGCAAGTACATTGTAGTAAATCTGAGTAATTTATGTCTATTCCATTATATTTCAGTAACATAATATCGCTGTAAACAGTCCCCCCCCCCCATACATCATTATATAACGGAATTCTTTTGTGTGCCCTGTTAATGAATAATAAATGCTTTGCAAACCCCATATTCTACGAAATGCATGTTTTACTGCACTTTATAAATGCATATCAATTTCTTTATGTTTTAAATTGTCTAGCATCATTAAAATGCACTTGAAACGATTTTTCCATTGAGCGTAATGTAACAAAATACTTTTAACCGCCCATGCAAATGAACTATAAGTGCCACACTTTTTTTTTTTCAATAGCGATCACGCTATAATAAACGTCAATAACATATAAAAAATGTAGGGTAATCCCAGTATATTTACAAGAGTTAGAGCTCGGCCAGAAGGCCATACAAACCGAAGGCAAACATTTTTCATCTATGTTGGAAAGGGTTAAGGAAAGAAAACTTTTGATAATACAATTTTTAGTTTTTATCAGATGTTTTCAATATTTTATTTAATTTTATTTTGAGATTTATTTATTGCTAATTTTCCAATTCCAATTATTTTAAAAGCAAGCATTTATTTTAATAAATAACAACACAACAAAGGCCCTTTAAAAAATGTACCATTTTTTCTTAAAATATACTTCAGCTGTGATTCATCTCTTTGAAGTCGTCTTATTAATACAAAATCCCTTCCACGTGCTTGTTTTGTTTGGGCTTTCTTGGACGTTTAAATTTGAGCGATAAATGGTTTCATATTGCAAACCTTTCTTAAGGCATACTGCAACTCCATCTATCTCTTTCCTCCATGGATAATATCTGCTAAAAAATCGGCGATTTTGGTTGATTTACGGAAAATTGGAGGTGCCTGTTTGATGCTGATTTATTTAGATAGCAACAAATGTGTTTTTTAAACGTTAAATAAAAGATTAGAATACTCCTTACTGCCTCTTTTACTACTAGAAATTAGAAATTGGCAGCAATAAGTCCTTGCATTCTAATGCTTTCTGCTGCTGTAGCGGGTAGCAACAGTTTAAATAGAATTTAAATTCTCATTTTTGATACTGATTATGATTTTTTTTTTCAGAAGTGTTTTTTTAAAGACATTTTTAAGCGCATTTTTTAATTGCTCTCTTTTATGTTTTAAATACAGAAAAATGTTCCGAATTTATCGCCCGCCTATTATACAGTGCCGCAAGCAGTGGGAACTCATGTCTGATGTTCGTACAGAACTTTTTGCACCCTTAATTTATGAGTGGGGGCGCTAATTTCACTAATTGGTTTATTTCTTTTATATATGCTTATTTTAAACGGTAGTCACGTTACGTTTTATTCTAGTATTCTTCAGAACGGCGTGCGATTTGTAAAAATACAGCATAAATGTTACTTATTCGAGATAAAAATGTAAGAAATCTTGATACCACTATTTTCGAAAAGTAATTTCAGCAAATATCTTAAATTCTTGGTTAAGAACGCCCCCCCCCCCCCCAATCGATGTATCTACGGGTAGGTTGCGTGAAGAGGTTTCGTTCATATACGCTTTTGCTAAGAATAGAGTGCGCTCCCTGCTGATGGAATGTAGAACTAACAGACCGCGATTTCATTTAAAGTAGGGAATCTAACAAGGCGATCTGTTTGAAACTTCAAGTTAGTTTATAACACATTGGGAAAAGTTTATATAAGAATGGCGCGTGAAATTTCGGGAAGGTGGGGAGAGGAGGAGGAGCAATAGATTTCTTTTTTTTTTTTTAACTTTTGCGTTTCTTACCATTTCCGGTGCGGTTTTTTGACGGAGTCCTGAGATAAATGAATCTTATTAAATATAAAAATGTCAAAAGTTTGTTACCACTATTTCCGAATAGTAATTTCAAAAATATCTTAATTTCTTGCTTAAGACCTCCACCCCCTCGAGTAACATATCTACTGATAGATTGTGTAACGCAGTTACGTTCAGATACAATTTTGTTAAAAATATAGTGCGTTTTCCCTGGTGGTGGAAGGTGGAACTAAGAAACCGCGATTTCATTTAAAGTAGGACATCTGACAAAACGATCTGCTTGAAACTTTAAGATAGTTTATAACACATTAGAAAAAATTTATAAAAAATGACGCGTGGAATTTCGGGCAGGTGGGTGGGGAGAGGGGAGGGGCGAAATGTTTCTTTTTTTTTACCTTTGCGTTCCATACCGTTTCAGGTGCGGTTTTTTGACGGAGTCCTCAGATACATGCTACTTAGTACATATAAATGTGACAAAAGTTAAGTTACCACTATTTCCGAATAGTAATTTCAACAAATATCTTAAATTCTTGCTGAAGACCCCCACCTCTTCGAGTAACATATCTACTGATAGGTTGTGTAAAGGAGCTTTTGTTAAGAATAGAGTGCGCTCCCTGGTGGTGGAATGTGGAACTAACATAACGCGATTTTGTTAAAATTAGGAAATCTAGCAAGGCGATCTGTTTGAAACTTTAAGAACGTTTATAACACAAAAGATAAAGTGTAAAAAAGAGTGGCGCGTGAAATTCCAAGGTGGGAGGGAGGGGCTCAAGATTTCTTTTAAAAAATTAGCGTTTCTGACTTTTTATATGCCGTTTTTTGAGGGAGTCATGAGATATATGCTACTTATTAAAAGTTACAGACATTATCTCTGCTTTGAAAAACACCTACTTTTATTTTGGAGAGTAGATAGGGTAAAATTTTAATGGGAGTTCAAATTTAAACCGAAATTTTAAAAATGCAGCATTTACAGATTTTAAACTTTAGCTTCTCGGCCTATATTTGTAGACTAATTAAGCGTATGTAAATTTAAAAAAATTGATTCAGAACTTTTTGTTCGAAATGGAAAAAAATTGACTTTTAAAAAGAAAAAGAAACGCTTTTTTAAATAGAGAATGAACGCGAATTCGTTAAAACTTGGAAAACGAACTAACCGGATCGACTTGAAATTTTCACGTACGTTATAACAGCCCTTTGACCGCTGTTTCTTAGAGAAATATTTGTATAGAACATATTGCGCTCCCTGTCGGTGGAAGATTGCACTACCCACTATTTTCGAATAGTAAATTAAGCAAATTTCTTAATTTATAATTTTAGTCAACGTCCTTATTTTAACACAATCTTTATCACAGCATCTAAATAGACCAGATTTTCATCTCCTATAAATTTTTTGAAGCTTTCGTAGAAATAGAATAAATAGAATAGGTAGAAATAGTTTTTTCAAAACGAAATGTCTGAAGATATCCACAAAACCTGTAAAAACCTGAGTGTTTTGTCGCAGTTCCGCTCGCTTTCGGTACGCATAGACTCCCAAAATCAACTTACGCAAAATAGTACGTATCTTTAATTTAATATTTTTCTTGAGATTTTTTACATTTAAAAATATAAATTCAGACAAAAGGGAATTAAAGGTACAAAATCATACAAATTTGAGGTTCATTCATCACGGGCCCGGGCAACGCCGGGTGGGTCTGTTAGCGTTTGTATAAAACAGTTTGCAGATAGGTCAGACATTATAGAGTTCCGAGTAGGGGGAGATTGCACTTTTGACCATTTTAAAACGCAAAATCTCAAATCTTCCGGTGGGGGGGGGGGGGGGCATCTCATTGTTCTAGGGGGATCCTCCCCCGGGCCACAATCTGAAATCAACACTGGTGAAGGTCAACGCGTATCCCTTTAGAATTGACATTCTCCTTTCTGAATTTTGCCTCCTTCATCTCGGGATTGCACTTCAACTCGAAAGCATAAACTGAGTTCCCGAGGCCGTTATCACTGAATTTTGCCTGATATTGGGAAAAAAAGTCGGCCGGTTAAAGCGGAGTACGGGTTAAGAGGAGGCCGGTTAAGAGGGAGGCTACTGTAGACGGAAAAAATGCATACTCGCGAAAATCGCGAGTTGCGCAAATTTTGCTACTTTTACATTGCTTGTGGAAATCGTGAGATGCGCAGCGAGAGTGTTAAAAGCTTCTATACATCTACACCAGTGATTCCCAACGTGGCGCGCACGCCCCACCGGGGGACATTTGATTCTTTAGGGGGGCAATTTCAAATATTTTACTCAGCCTTCGCTCACCTTTTTTTTTTTTTTTTTTAAGAAAAGTTAGGTTTTAGACTAAAAATAAAAGTAAAACATGCAAAATTAAAATATAAATAAGTATTTCTGCTGAACGTTAAAAAAGCTTAAAATCAAAATGTTAAAATGGAATCAATACCAGAATAATTATATGAGCAAATTTTTTTTTTACTATGTTCGCATCACCTTCTCCCCTTTTGTTATATTTAAAAATTTCTATAACTTTTCTGGTTACTAATGTATTTTATAATTTTTCAAAATTATTTATCGATTGATCTAATTTTATCTATTCATTCTTCTGTATGTAACATAAAGAAACTTCTACACTTGAAATTACTTAAGAGTATACTTAAATCTTATTGTCTTTAACATATTTAACATAAAAAATATTTGAAATAACTAAATGTGGTACGAACAACTTTATAAAATTTTTAAATTTTTAATAGCATTAAATAAGAAAATGGATAAATTGTAAATAACTATGGCTGTAGTGCAGGCCTTCTACACGGTAAATGAATGTATAACATGTACAATTTGAATTTGAAAATGTCATATTACATGGCAGTTAATTAACGATAATTGGGGAATGAAAAATATAAATATGTTTTGATGGGGAATAATGTCTACTTAAACTTGATAAAGGTCAGAACCTTGAAATGCTTCTTGTGTACTTTGTTATCCATAGAAAGGAAATTTGGTGTCCAAAGATTTTCCAACAACTTTGAATAAGTTACTAAAATTCAGTATAAAATGTGTCATTGTTTTCAATTTTAATACTAAATATGAGAGTCTCTTTTGTCACTTTGGGACAGTAAAAATATGGGCATATAACAATTTTGTTAAACATTCAGGTAAGTTGGGAAGGTACAACAAATCTATTTTGGTATAAAAGTGAAGATTTATAGCCTTAATTCCATTTATAAAATTATACTAAAAACACATTTGTGGAAGAAAATTCAGCTCTATGGTATGTTAAGAACTGTGAAATGAATAGTTATCGTTAAAACACTGTTAGGCTTCCTTCAGGTGAATACAATTCGATTTTCGAATAATAAGAGATATAGGTTACAGAATATTTGTGTGAGGAGTGTGTGTGTGGGGGGGGGGGGGGCATCGTGATTTTTCAGATGCTTCGGCGGGGCTTGGTCAATAAAAGGTTGGGAAACACTGATCTACACCCTCTAATCGACGTCTTTAATTTTACTAAAATCGCTTTTAACTTTTTCTGGCATGATCTCCGATAGGCAAAATCACGGTCCCTTCAATAGCCCTTACTGAGACTAGTGGGAAGAAGGTAGCAATGAACACGGGAGATCTCACCGGGAAATTTTAAATTCGATTTTTGTTCATTGACGTACGAAATAAAAGGTAATATTGCGGATAATTTAAGATTTGAAAAAATTCCAAATTCGAATCGTAATAAGGAAAGTTTGGTAAGCAATCATCATTAAAATGATTTTGCTTTAGATTTTCAATGTTTTCATTTTTTACACATTATGATTGTTTAAAGAAGATAACAAAGATATGTCAATTTAATATAAGGATTTTCATTAGCAGACCCTTTTTTAAAAAAGTAGAGCAAATAGGCATTTTTTCCTTCTGTATTTAACACTTTGCTGTCCAATCTCGAACTTGACTCGGGAAGATCTTTCTTTGCAAAATTTGCTTTTGTCAACAGTAATAAAGGAAAATAAAGTGTGCCTTATTTAATTAGAGCATTTTCGAAATTGTGAAATTGAAGGTAACTTCTTTTAAAAAAGTGGTGACAACCGAATAAAATTTGTGCAACAGTCAGCAGGCCGGAAAGGGTTAATACAGTATTTATGACAACAAGAAATATTCAGTTTTTAAGAGAGGACGCGTTTAAATAATAAATGTCCTATTTGATGACCAATGTCAACGTCAAATGCTTCGGTAACCAAAAATGTCATTAAGTGAGGCTGAAGGGAAACAAACACACATAATTCGGTTACGGATAACTCAGCTGTTACTTAGGGGAATAAATAACATCTTATCGAATTAATGTCATGTTTAAGAGAAGTAGTCGAAAAATATCGGACTATCTCAAAAAGGTTAGTGGAGTAATTTGATTACGTACGATAAGATGACAGGAATACACGTGATTCTATGAAAGTTTCTACGTAAAAAAAAATAAACAAACTTTGAGAAATTAGAGAATCTATTATATTTTTTTTTTTTTTTTTTTTTTTTAGATTGTTAAAGTTTTCTTGTAAAGTCTGTTGAAATGAAAGCAGCAGGAAAAAAATGATAAAGAAAAAATATTATTTCAAAGGTTAAAAAGGTTTAGCCCTTAAAAATATTCATTCATTATTGTTAATATTATTATTATTATTATTATTATTATTATTATTATTATTATTATTATTATTAAAAGTATTTCCATTGAGTTTATTACTTTTGTCTTCATATGTATTGTATTTGTTCACGATCGTTATTTCAAATTAATTTTTTTTATCTTAGACAATGTATATCTAATTGCATTTCTTAAGTTTGTTAAATTGTTAAAATTTTTAAAATGAAGAAAAATCGTTCAAAATTTCATGTCATAAAAATATTCGCTATTTTCAAAGATACTAACTATCACAACACTAAAAATTTAGCTGTACGAGTATATTCAGAGATGACTGACAAGCATTTATCGAGTAATTCAGATATGATGAAATATTTTTCTGTTTGTAACCTAACTTAAAGTGTAGTAATTTTTTTTCTTTTCGTACCGAAATACGCATAGTGTGAAGCCCTCAGTAACAGACGCTTGAAGGATTCTTTGTTGTTCAAATCACTATTACAAAATATTGAAACCCATTTTATACTTATCTTTCTTTCTGAAAGGATAACGGAGATAGATTAAAAAATGATTGTTGACAAGAATTTTTTAAATTATACATTATATTATTAAAAATTAAACTTTTTTCATAAATACCGTCAATAACGCCAGTAACTGACACTAACCCTATTTTGAAAAAACAATAACTAACACAAAGCGAACTAGTGTCTCACACTTTACTTGAAAATATTTTTTTAAAGATATTTTATATTTCAAGGAACTTATGCTTTAAAAATACTTTAATTTTTATTATGAAAACAAAATACTTTTCACTTATATATGACATCATACTACAGATGCATGAGTCCTTTTTTTCACATTTTAAATTATTAGTAATGCAGATATTCAATAACTGACATTTATGAAACAATAACTGAGAAGTGGTGTTATGAACTGGTAGAATAACTTAAATTTTAATGGTGCGTACTACTTTATTATTACTTTTTTTAAACAATCCAAATAATATGTTTCATTTTCCTTTAATATGACCAATAATTAACACCTCTGTCGTAGGCTGGTGAAATGAAATTCTTGGAATTAATAAACAGTACCCCCATAAGGGGACGGTATGGACGTTTAAAAAAAATTCTTTCAATTTTCATAATAAAGATTTGAAATTTTATGCAAGTATGCATTTCATCAT
The DNA here is from genome assembly GCA_963932465.1 of Maratus speciosus. Classification (NCBI taxonomy): domain Eukaryota; kingdom Metazoa; phylum Arthropoda; class Arachnida; order Araneae; family Salticidae; genus Maratus; species Maratus speciosus. The sequence continues at coordinate 383,048,065 of OZ010789.1, forward strand.
AACTATACAGAACACGTAAGTCCACATTAAAAGAAATTTCCAATCTTATTATAATTTTAAGATCTTTTAAAAAATTAAAAAAATTTAAATGCTCCTTGCGTCGTAATGTTTTAGATATTTCCTCGATTTTGTATTTTAATCACGTAAAACTCTATTACAAACAAATTTGTGTATCGATTTTTTAATCTCTTAAATAGTTAATTTTTTAGAGATATTTTTCTGAATTCCATATCGATTTTCATCAAAATTCTGCCTTATAATAAGTTAATAATCAAATTTAATGAAGTCTTAATGAAGTCGATTTTTAAATGCATACACAGTTTCTTTTTAAGCAATATCAGAATTCTTCCTTATCAGTTGCATGAATTTTGATAAAAAATTAAGTAGCAAGGAGTATTTCCAAAATTAAAATAAAGCTGAAACATCAGTATTGAGAAAAACAAATTTAAAGTATATTAAAAGGCCAAAAAACTGTTTGTGAGCAAAATTAAATCACATGTAATTTTGCGTAAAATAATCGCATCTGCATGCGGTTTTCAGCGAATGACGCAGTACAAATTAGAGATAATACACACAAAAAGAAATGTCGATTTTGGGTCTATTCTTGCTCAAATAAAGTTCCACGGTCCCCTTAAGCTAAATCAAATAACTATAAATAATAAATCACCCGCCCTAATGTATCATAGGTATCTTTCAACTAATTTCTACAAGTATAACGTTGAAAAAAATTTAGGAGTGTAGAAAATTCTTTTGTAAATTTCTATAATTTATGATATTTTCTTTTTCCTTTTTTCTATTTAACCCTTTGAACTCCGTTATCGCCGCTGCGGCGGCATTGTAAGGTAAGTGAAAAACTCCGTTGTTGCCGCCGGGGCGACACGGTATTGTAAGTGAAAAACTGCGTTGTCGTCGCTGCGGCGACATCATCTTGCCTTGAAAATTTTGTTTTTGGCACCAGTAATAAAAGAAAATAAAATTTGCTTTATTTAATTGGAGCATTTTTTAAATTATGCACTTTTTCTTCTTTTAAATAAGTGGTACCGATCGAATAAAATATTTGTGTGACGACGCGGAGTTGCTGGTAGTCCATACTCAAAATAACGCGGAGTGCAAAGGGTTAACTTTGAAACTAGAAATAAGGAAAACTTTATTTGCCGTTTATTTTTCGTAATAATAATCACTTAAATATTTGTAATCGTTTTAAATTAGCATTTAGCCAAGGATAGGTACATCCACAGTCAAAATGACGCGGAGTTGCTGGTAGCCCATACTCAAAATAACGCGGTGTGCAAAGGGTTAATTTTGAAACTAGAAATAAGGGAAACTTTATTTGTCGTTTATTTTTCGTAATAATAATCACTTAAACATGTGTAATCGTTTTAAATTAGCATTTAGCCAAGGATAGGACATTTTTTTTAATGTAAGTAAATACATAAACATTTTTCTTCAATACCGAAAACCAATACATAAAACACATTTTTATTCAATTCTTGAAGAAAATAACATACTTTTAACATAAAATTATGACTAGTTATAATATTTAGTTTCTTTTCCAAGAAAGATCGTTCTAAGATTTTTTTCAAGATCTAAGATATGTAATTTTTTTCCAAAGGTATAAAACACCAGCAAAGATATTTTATCTGAAAATACCAAGATTCCTCTTTCACCAGAAAAGAAAATGAAATATTCATCTTCTATCATCTCGAAATTATTGTGCTAAGAGCATTGTCCGCTTTAATAGCTCGCTGCATGTAATAAAATAATAAATGCTGTCATAAATGCAAAAGTTATTGTTGTCGTCAAATGTGCTACTGCATTTTCTTCAGAAGAGGGACATGGCGTTTTTGTATAGACTTCTAGCTATGGCTTATTTCTTCGAATGACGTTATCTATGGAATGCCGTTAAGTCACTGTGACTTCGTTTAGGCAGTGGCGCTCACTACGAGGCCGGGTGCTGCATACTTTATTATTCCCTTTTGCTTAGATTAATTAGGTTCATGCATGTAAAGATGGAACTTTGTAATCGATTTATATATATATATATATATATATATATATATATTATATATTTATATATATTTTTATATATTTATATATACAGGGTGCAATATGTTATCTATCGCCGACCTTTAATTTCTCAACCGTTGGTTGTAGACATATAGTTCCAATTACAAAAACGTTTCAAATGAGGTAAATATTCATATTGAAGCATTATTTAAAGCAAAAAATCAATTTTATAAAAATTACGAAATCTAACTTTTTATACGGCCCCCCAGTCCCTATAGTTATATTTAGTAAAAGTTTACACATATCACAACCCATATAGCACAAAAAGTCTGACACCTGTACTACAAAAATTGACAGAGTTATTAAATTTCAAATTTTGAGATTTTTGCACATGATTTTGTCTTTCATTCAGGGATCAGTTAAAAGATGAAGTAATGTAATTCTAGATCAAAATCAGGATGCTATGTTCTTTTTACGGCAAAACCACCTTTACCCGGTATCGCCAAATCGGGGTATCACCAAAGACAATTATTTCATCTAAAAATTTTAGCTGATTTTTAGTCGTTGTATACAAAGTGAAGAATGATACATTGAAATTAAACAGAAAAGTAAACATCAATTGCTTATAATATCGAAAACGGTCTACTATAAAAAATGAATACATAAAACGCCGGAAACTATTAGAGATACTGCTCAAAATGTTCTCCATTCGTGGCAATGCACAATAGAATGCGTGACAGTACTGAGTCCTGGACACGGTAGAGCATAGCAGGTGTGCAAACTGTGCGACAATCAAGGAAGATGCGCTACTTCAGATAAACCAATAGAAGTTTGCACACCTGCTATGCCCTAACGTGTCCAGGACTCAGTACTGTCACGCATTCCATTGTGCATTGCCACCAATGGAGAAAACTTTGAGCAGTATCTCTAGTACTTTTCGTCGCTTTATGTATTCATTTTTTATAGTAGACCGTTTTCGATATTATAATAAATTGATATTTATTTTTCTGTTTAATTTCAATATTTCATTCTTCACTTTCTTTACGACCCCTAAATGTCAGCTCAAATTTTTAGATGAAATAACTCTCTTTGGTGATACCCCGATTTGGCGATACCGGCTAAAGGTCGTTTCGTCGTAAAAAGGACATAGCATCCTGATTTTGATCTCGAATTACTTTAATTCATCTTTTAAATGATCCCCCAATAAAAAACAAAATCATGTGCAAAAATCTTAGAATTTGAAATTTAATAACTCTAAGTTTTTGTGTTATATGTGTTATGATATGTGTCAACTTTTACTAAGTATAACTATAGGGACTGGGGGACCGTATAAAAAGTTAGATTTCGTAGTTTTTATAAAATTGATTTTTTACTTTAAATAAGGCCACAGCATGAATACTTACTTCATTTGAAACATTTTTGTAATTGGAACTATATATCTACGACCAATGATTGAGAAATTAAAGGTCGGCGATAGATAACATATTGCACCCTGTATATATATATATATATATATATATATATATACATAACCATTAATTAAACATAACCTACCACCATCAAAAACCGTAATATTGTGAATTAAAGCTGTAAGTATAAAATAAAGTGCCAAATAATTTATTATAAGAATTATTATGGAAGAAAAAAGAAGAAAGTGGACACCGACAAATAATGGAAAGGCTTATATATTGAATTACGTTTTCAAGGTAACAGAGTTCAATGATATAAGCAATATGGTTATTTTCTGTGAGAAAAAAAAAAGCTAAAGCTAATTTTTTTTTTCTCTGTGCCCGAACAACCATTATAATCAAGTGAATAGATTCAAAATGAAAACAGAATAGAATCAAATAATATGAAATGGAAAAATCAATAAAACCAATTTAAATATTTATACCACATAAAATAGAAATATTACACAACATACCGAATAATATTTGTTTTTTTTTTCAATATATCCACTCGCACATGGCTACCATAATAACGTAAAAGACGGGTTGCCATCCCCCGGTCCCAGGCCCTCAGAAGGCCCATTTGTCTACGCAGGGAACCACCCCAAGCAGAGACAAGCCCGCAGAGACAAGCCCCGCGGCGCGTCCCGAAGTTCGCCGCCAGACAACCCCGACAGAGCGGAACCCCACGCAAACTCCGGTCAAGATCGACGCGCTGCCCAGCGCACGCCACGTCGGCTATTCCCAATTTTGACGAACGATTGTTACGACAGTCCTCACCACCCAGCTAGAAAAACCAAGTGGTCCCTAAACTTGGTTGCTCGAGCCGATAGACCCCGCAAGCCCTGCGGGAACAAGACGCCTATAAAGACGCTGGGCCCACGAACTGAACCGAGGCTTCCGGACCCGAATTTGATTTACGGAAGGCCCCCAAGATCAAATACCATTTTCCGCCAAAGACATTTATGTGGGCCAGCCGACAAGAAAGTTATGAAGGGCCCCTAGCTTGAAAACCCGGGAGGACGGGGAAAGTCCCTCCGGCCGTAAAGCGACCCAGCTCCGGGCTTTTCGCCCAGACCACCCGGCTCAGCCGACGGAACCCCTTGCGGATCACGCCGGGAACCAGTTGACCCAGACTAGGTGCCGTTAGCGACCCCAGGCGGGCACGAAAAGCTCCACCTAGACGGAATAGACTCTGCCTCGCTAGGGGGTTGGATGGAACGGAGTCCCGCCAGCCCTCACCGACTCGACCCCGTCCGAAGGCATAGAAGCCAGCGGAGGCCGACAGAAGCCCGCCCACCACTACCTTACCTCACGGCCGTCGAGGGTACCCAGGCCCGAAGGCCCCTGACCCCGTGCAGTGACCGACCGCTACCTTTGTTAGTTGGGTTCGAAAATTAGGTGTAGACACCTCTAGGTCCTCATCACTGGGCGAGGAAAACTCCAGTATCGCATAGACACGAAGGACCTGGATCGGACCAAGAGTTCCTCTGAGGCACGATGAGCCTCCGCGTTACCGGCGAGCCTCCGGCCCGATTCCCCGCGGGGACAGCGTTCGATGGTGGACCTGCCGGCCGACTCCTCCCAAGGGTCACGGCACGGCATGGAGCAACCAGAGCCATACTGGCCTCCCCACGCGACCGCTCCTTGGTCAAGGGGGGGGGGGGGCACCGCCAAACCCTACCACCCTAACGGTCGGCTCACAACTGATTCAGCTGAGGTCCTTGGAGGGATGAGCCACCCAAGTCAAAAAGTAACCTGGGCGCTGTCCGAAACCCTCGCCCTTCGGTTGCTCCGGGAGTCCCTGCATGGCGTTCCCGCGATCCCCGTCGTCACTAGCGAGCACCAAGGACTTTCCACTACAAAGCCCTCACTCACACCTCAGGCTCCCTCTTAATCAATAGGTGGATGTGGTCCTATCACCTTAGCTAGTCTTACCCGGCGACATCGTCCGACCCTTAGACCGGCACCGGGATCGACCTATGGAACGTCGCTGTCCGGCTTGGTCAGAGAACCTGGCTGCCGAGGGTGCGCTACTTGTTGCAGGCCCGAGGGCCCAACGCCCCATGCACAACGTCCGTTAACCGTGGCCACCGGACTCTTGGCCTGTTGACCGCAAGTCTCTCGAGGAGGTTGCGATTCGTCCCCATCCGGCCCCCTCGCATTCGTACACAACGAACTCTGCCGGACTTCCGGTCACCTCCCCCACTCAAGGGGTCGGGTCGGAACCGCCCGGAGGGGCGGCCACACCATAATAACGTAAAGATTAAGGTGAATAAAACAGTTAAAAAATCACAGTAATTTATACCAAAGGATGCAGTTAATACATTTTGAAATACCGTGATAAATACAATTAATATAATATAAAATAAAATAAATAGAAAGTAAGTACTATATTTAAAATAACTAACATACACTTTTAAATTACTTAATTACTATTTAACGATATCGTCAAAATTTAGTGAAAAAAAACTACCTGGTGTAGGAAATTACTACTGAAAAGAAGCTGCAAAAGACAAAATTTATAACTTATCATCAAAAGACAATTCTAGCCGATACAGATACGATATTTTAATATTTTAGAATTTAATTATAAATTAATAAATTATTTTTAAGGAATTTTTACGTTAGCCGGATGCATGTGGTAAATCGTCAAATATTCTTAATGGTTCCAAGAATACAGGAGTTAATTTTGCGCCAATAAAATATATGTTTATTTAATAAAATGCCAATTGTACCCTAAATACGATAAAACTATGACGAATCGCGTCTCATTTAGACACAGTGACCTTAAAAGATTATACAAGTACCTGAGTTTTTTGTTTTTTTTCTAACAATTAAATAAGAATCAAACGCCAGAGTAAAATCATTGAAAAAAATGTGATTACAAGATGCCTAATAGTTTAAGACGTTTACGCCGGCGCCGAGATTCATGTTTTTCGCTTTGAGACGGCTTTGAATTCATATTTCGCTTCATCTGGCAGCGCGGTACTTTCGCTAATTGAGACACTGTATGTAATGACCCGCTTCTCTCGTATTTATTGAAGCTCCTCTCTGTTCTGAAAGTCTTTAGTAAATTGGCGTTCTATATGGGTTTCCCAAATTTATGCATGGGTAAATACTTTTCAATGAACGAATTTAATATAAAATGTCTTACAATCTAAAAAAGTATGGTAGAAATGCTTTTTCTGTAAGGTAGAAACCACGCACTTATTCAATGATGTTTTTGAATGACAACGAGAATTCTCGTTTCCCGTCGTGAATGTGTTAAGTTTAAGATATTGAATTGTTTTTTTCTATAGAATTTTTGAATATTCAAGTGTGACCCACCTGTAGTGCACGCCTTCTATGAAACAGTCCAGTGTGACCCATCGGTGATGCACTCCGCCTGATGGGAGAGTCGAGCGTGTATATGATGTGCACGCCGGTGCTGGTGATGCACGCCGACATGAACGTGTTAAGGACACTCTTTAAAGCGATTCGCATGATTTAAGCTAATAATAGACAGTGAATCGTCAGGGGGGGGGGACACAGATTATATATACAAAAAATATTCAGTTATACAGACTATTATTCGCAGTTATGAAGCCAAACATGAGATTAGAAATATATATTATAAATCAAAACCACGTCCATGAGTAACGCTGACGCCCTATTGACGGTGCCAACTCCTGAAATATAAAATTCGCTTGTACTGGAATTTTTTAACTTCTAAACATTGCACATTTTTAATTATTACACCTTACAATAAAAGCATAAAATACACTTTCAAATGCAGTTCGTTTGAAAACTATCTCCATTTACTGATTTTTTATGACTTTTTTAAAAAGTAATTTTCTAGCACGATTATTTCAAAAATCTGTTTTATCTCGTGCAGAGCAATTACAAAAGATTAGCCCATTTAATACAACATAAATATTTTAGCATTAGTTTCCGCTTAATATATTCCATAACGAAATTAAAACTTCAGTAATAAATAAATAAAAAACAAAATAATATAAGTAAAACAAAAATTTAACCGATATATCTTCGAACTACGCGCTCAAACTACTAATATAAGAATCCAAAAGGCTACTATAAGTATCGAAATCTTTAACAATTTCTTCGGCTATTAACTCCTGCCATCCGGCTAATAGTAAAATATCGATTTTCATACATTTTAAAAATTATACTTGAGTGCATAATTGATATTTTTCACATAAAACTGCTTTTTGATGTTGTTAGTGAGCTGTCTAAACAAATATAACAAGTCGAAAATTGTACGTTAAACGTGGCAAATGAGGGGCGTTCGTGCTATAACTAGTTTTTAAAAATATTCAGATCTTGGTGCAACGGCGCATGAATACAAAATTTTTACGAATATATACATTAAATTCAGCAATACGGAAATAATATGATTCCATCTTAAATAGAATGTAATCAACATTACTACCTATAATCATTACCTATCATGGGATATCATTGATTTAATTACGTACGATAGGACTTAATTTGAATGAAGAAAACTTTTATTAATATATTTTTAAGTTTTGATTCGATTTTCATAAAATTTGAAATGATTCGACAAAATTCTGCAATTATTAGAGTGTAACTTCAAAAATCCGGCATTCAGAAATCCGGCAACGTGAAAAATCGGGCATCAAAACCCTTCTTTTTTCTTCCTTTTTCTTTTACACTTTCAAGTTATGGGAGAAGAAATATAGTAATTGTTTATAAATTAAAAACTTCAACTGAAAATAAAAATGCAATAAAAGAATATTTGACTTTTTTTTTGCCCGAGAAGAAATAATTTCACTCTTTATTAGATTTTTTTTTTTGTAACATAGAAAAAATCATTTAAAGTAAGTGTTTTTATATTTAATTATCTCTTTTAATTACATATTTTTTACATCATAATGAATTAAATTATGTCTAAAGGAACCATTAAGAATATAGTACTCCTTTTAATATTCCTAGTTACTACTTTTGATATTTCTTCAAAAATCCAGCATATTCTTGGTCTCAATGAAGCAGGATTTTCGAAGTTATACTGTTATATTAAATTTTAAATCATTCGGTTGAGTAGTATTAGCGCTGTTGTATGCGGACAGACGGACGGACCAGACGACATTTATAGGTGCTACGTGTTTATATAATTACGAACGCACCTAATAATTGTAAAAATCTATTAGAATTTTCAATTAAAATATGGTATTCACCTATAGTCTGTAACCCAGGAAGCCAGGGTTGGATTCTCTAGCGATTATAAAAAAGAGAAACTCGCAAATGTTTGATTTAGCTGTTATTCGTTACTCTGCAGATTTTGTAAACGTATTTTTTCCTTTTGTTTGTCAGCACGAATATCAGCACTTTTGTCAGCACGTCCATCAAAGTAAGCGTCGTAGTGATTCCTAATTTCCATCCAGGAATCGATTTCAGAAGCGACGAATTTCATCAAAAACTTAGTAAAACGTTGACTGAACTTTCGAGAGAAATTAGTTAGCGGTTTTTTCTTCAGGTGTTAGGCTATAAGTGACAGCTTCACTTCTGCGCAACACTGCGTCGAAGAGTAATTACGATAGGAAAGATAATAGCTATTACTTAAGCAAATTTTTAGTTCATTAGGGGCAAATCGGAAGGCAAAAGACTTGTATTCATAATCCCCGCGCATTTATTATTATTATTATTAAACTTTGAGACCATGTATACAGGGGAGAATTAAGTGGCAACTCCTTTTCAAATGTAGCAGAGATGAATTAGAGTGTAAAACAAAAACATGCTTTTCTTAATGTAGGAAAATATAATAGAACCAGGAACAAAATGTACAATAACCTCTTCCGAGTTACTTCGATTTCGAAAAGAGTTCATTATCTTTAAAAGCCTGCTTGCTACAAAACGATATTTTGATTTGAGAAAACGGATTAGAACACAATAAAAACTACTCAGAACTGTTTCGAAAAGTCAGTTGCAGCAGAAGAACCTTTGTTTATTTATACAATTCTTTAAATTTCGAAGATATAGTGGTTTATGAGGTTTCTAATGACAAAGAACGCTTTTCAGACTTATGGATAACCTCGGAATTGCTTTACCGTAAATTTTCGTTCGTGGCTATATCAGTGTTGAACTCATACATTTTTCTCTGGGAGGGATTTCTGTGGCTCCGGAGAGGGGACATTATGGAGTTCCGGGGGAAAATTTCACTTTTTGACCATTGAAAACACAAAATCTCAAATCTTCTTTTGGAGTACATCTCATTATTCCAGGGATGGATACTGTTTTCACCGGGAGGGATTTCTGTGGCTGCGGGGGGGGGGGGAATTGTAGAGTTCCGGGGGGAAATCGCACTTTTTGACCATCTGAAACACAAAATCTCAGATCATCCGGGGGGACATCTCATTGCTCCGGGGAGGAGGGAACTTACCCCCACCCACCCGGGCCAAACCTCTTAATTCAACACTGGGTTATATTATATTTTAGTAGATTAAGAAACTTTAGGCTTTTTGTACTCCTAAGAATAGTAAAAGCCATCCAGTAGACATATTTTCAATTCATTGAACAAAAAAAAACTAATAATAATAAAGACGAAAATTATATATTCATTTTAACTAAGCATTTTCCACCTAAAGTTAGGAACTTAATACACAGATGAGTAATTAATCAGTGGAATCTTTTTTCCCCAGTATAGCCGACAGTAATTATCTCGAGAAGGATATCTGAAGTAAATAATAAATGAGAAAGGCTGAACACTTATATTCATGTTAAACAATCTTTTTTGTCTCCAGATTTTGGCACAAATACACAGACTAGCATGAAAAACAAAATCTTATCAGAAAATTAAATTTCAATCAATGATTTACCAATTAATCTTAATTTAAAAAGTGTTATATAAATTTTCATGGTACTTAATAAGATAAATTATAATCATAAACAGTCGTCTGTAGAGTTTTAGTGTGATGACGGATTTATAAAAGTTTTCCGATAGAGTTAACAAAATGTGAAAAGAGAAATTTATTTTTATTTGAAAGTCAGCGTATATAAAACTTAGTCAAAGTAATTGATTTAAAAGCTTCTCTACTATAGTTTAAATATAATTTTAGAATCTAAACTAAAATTTAATATTCTCATCATGCTTTTTATTGATTATTGACGTATATATTTTGGGATATTTATATCTTTAAACGTTATGTTGCGCCAAGCAGATTATCTACAATCATCCTATTAAATATAATGATTAATGATCATAACAATTTGATTATGGGGCTATTAAAGATAACCATGGTGATTAATGATCTGGTTTTATAAAATATCATAGAAGATAAGAAAATGCTATCTTAGAAGGATTAGTGATCTGTTGTCAGTAAACATGATCGAAGATAACAAAATATATCTTATCATTTGCACATAATGTCTTACGTTCAGTCAACCTCAAAATCAATGTATTTATTTTAAAAAAGTAATTTAATAATATTTAGAAATAAATCAGTATTTAGTGTCTGTTTTTTAAACAGTTTTTTCTAAAATTACGAATAGCCCTAAAATATGTTTTTTCTAAAGTTATGCATAAACAGTCGAATAGTCATTGCTACAGTGTATATCGAGCTGTCATACAGAATCGAACAGTTACATTTTTTTATCAAAATAATGTATTTCATCAGATTTGTGGAGATTTTCGTGGTCTCGCATATGAATTTTTCCTTTTGTAATCCAACTGCGTCGCTTAAGCTATTAGTATTTTGAATGATAAAATTGTTTCTTTTTTTTTAAACATGTTGAAATCTCGTTTTCAATTTATTTAACGTAAAAGTAATGAGGAAATTAAATGGCATCTCTTTATTCCAAAATATTAAATTAATGGTATTTGATCTTTTGACATGAATAAAATGTAAGGAAGTATATCCCTGATATCTGGAATTGTGCGATCGTTGTGTACCTCATGTCTTTTCTCTGCTGGTGTTCCGAGATCAGGATTAGCATAGAACATCTTTTTCACTTTGTAACCCGTACGTAAAAGAATGTTGTAGAAATCCTCAATTTTTTTGCAATTGTCCCTGCACACAATTCAGGAATTTACAGTTCTGCTTATTTCACGCTTCTTCAAAATGAAAATTACTGCCAACTTTTAACAGTTACATTTTAGTTAAAAAAGTTTAATCATAACTCTAGGAAACACTTACTTTTTTTTAAATTAAAAAGAGAGACATGAAAGGAAACTTGCATTATCGAAAAATATGCATTTGCAAAATATGCATTGTCGTAAAGCAGGTCGTAAAAAATCGCCTATAAATATTAGCAACAATGACATTTTAGGAAATAAATCCATATTAAATATGTTTCACGCAATACTACAAAAATATTCAGTAACTTTAAATGTGTTTCATATTTAGGAATTTTGAAAGGTAACAAAAACTAAAACATAAAACTAATAAAATAAACTTTGCAACACTGAAATTGCAAAATTACAAGTATGGCCGATTCTTTTACTTCCTTAGAGGTGATTATTTTAATCATTTTAATCATTTCTCTCTAGAGGGCTGCTTAAATGAGGCGAAAATGAGATGTCCGATTTCATCTTACTATGTGATTTTACCCTACTTTCTTCCATCCAATGAATATACAAATAAACAAAATTCAACGTTTTCTGAGAAATTTAACAATCTTCGATACTTTTAATAAACAGCACTGTTAAAAATTTTGCAGCATTCTGGCAGGTCATTCGACCGTTTTTTGAAAAAACGGTTTCATAACCATAATTTAACTATATTCTGACCATAAAATGGCCAATAATATGGTCAGAATAGTGTTAAAATTACGGTTGTGTAACCGTTTTCGGAAAAAAACGGTCAAATGACCTGCCACAATGCTGTAAATTTTTAACAGTGAGGTAAAACTATACATTTCTACATAAATAGTTTCCTTGTTTTTTTTTTTAATTCACAATTTTAACAGCAATTTAAAAATTAATTAATTATTTTTCAATTTTTAATTTATTTTTAATCGATTAATATGTATAATAATAAATTATTCCCGTGTATAATGAGTTTCTTTAAACCTATAATATAATTTATATATTCGAATTAATTCAAAGAATGCAGCGATATTTTAAATATCGGAAATGCTATATATATAATGTATATATATATATATATATATATATTCTTCTTTCCGCCTTCTTTATATTAACATTCACTTATTGAAAATCAAGTAGGGAAATGTAAAACTGCATAGTCAGGGGAGCCGTATATCTCAGTTTGACTTGATTTCAGCAGCCTTGTAGCGGGTAATTGTAGAATCACTTGGTTCTGGGCAAAAATAATAAATGGTCATTACAGTATCTCCTTACTGGCATTTCAGCAATTTCTGTATTGAAAAGTTAAGTTTTCTTTGTCATTTTTTCTGTTAATGGTTGCTACGATTTAAAAATTTTAAATATGAACGTAATAAAAAATATTTAAACTTTTATATTAGTATGTGTACCCTATTTAAGAAGAATTTATTTCCCGAAAATAAACTGTTGCTAGTATTTATACGTACATTTTCACTGCCTGCTTACGCCCTTATTATCTTGGAGTGAGACCGGATATCCTATGTGGAATGAAACCGGGTAGCATGGAGTTATGTTTGAAGAGGCCGTAAACAATATTTGAAGAAACTACAATCAAAATTACATGGATAAGAAAGATTATTACTTTCCTAAACTGTTAAAGAAGTGAAATAACTTTTTGGAACTTCTCAATTGTTAAGAAGATTTTTTTTTTTTTTTTTTTACCTTTAAATATTAAATTATTGGACAATTGAATTAGTGTTATGTAACTTCTTTACTCCCTGCTAGAGGGTTAAGACTGAATGACTGGAATTCCTAGATCAGCTTCTATTACTGTCAATATGATAAACAAATCTGGGAAGACTATTTATGCAAAATTTCTTTAAATACCGTTGGAAATTATTGCTTTAAGAAGCAACTAATGATAAGGTATTCGATTTTAACCTGATTTTCCCTATACACAAAAAGCATCCAATAATTATATATTTTTAAATAACATTCAACATTTTCTGCCCAATTAAGAAACTTTCGTTACCTTAAATGAACAAGTAAAGCTACACTTTTCTACCTAAAATATTTCTCTTTCTTTACTTTTCGTCGTTTACACAAAGGTTTCAAAATTTGACGATCTTTATATTTTTTAAAACTTTTACGCATTATTCTTTTTCGCTTTCTGAGGGCATTGTTTGTTCGTGAACCACATAGCAAACTTCCGATCTAATTAAGCGAAGAATTCTTTCACAATAAATTCCCCTGAAATGTTTCCTTTAATTAATTAGAGCGTTGTGGAATCAAATACTGATAAACTGTCTAGCACCTGATGCATCTTTCCTTTTATTTATAGATAACAAATGTTTTAAATCAAAAATTTAATTTATGAATATAACATGAGAAATCATGTAAACCATAAATATAATTACTTATATTTATTACACTGTATTTAAATGAATAAAGTATGATTGCAGCCAATCCGTGTGTGATATATATTTTAAAATTCAAAAATAAAATCACATAAATTACTTACAGTAATATAATACAATTGAGGACGTGAGTTTCAAACTTGCCTTATCCAAAATTGAAAAAAGTCGAGTTTTCACTATCAATCTATACCATTGATGAAACTGCATCGAAAAAACAATACAATTTGCAGAAAAAAAAACTAGTTTTGTCGTGTATTTCTGGCATTGTAAAATCTTGGTTTACAATGAAAACCAATGGATGGAGTCAGAAGTTTTTCGCGATTTCCCAAAATTTGATTTTCTGGATAAGGCGAGTTTTGAAACTCACGTCTTTAATTACATTCCTACAATTTCGGAAACTTGTCCATCCTCAGGAATAGCATTACGGAGAAATTAACACAGTCTTATCCGTATGGTACCTACATTCCACGTAGATCTCTACAGTATTTACATATATAGATACTGTACAGATAAGAGCGCGTTAGTTTCTTCTCCGTAATGCTATCCCTGTGGATGAACAAGTTTTTAATTGACCGAAACTGTAGGAATGTAATTGTATTATATTATGTTAAGTAATTTATGTGATTTTATTTATGAATTTTTAAATATATTACATATGACGATTGGCTGTAGTCATACTTTACTCAAAAATATAATGATGAACAAGTTTTTAATTGACCGAAACTGTAGGAATGTAATTGTATTATTTTATGTTAAGTAATTTATGTTATTTTATTTGTGAATTTTTAAATATATTACATATGTCGATTGGCTGTAGTCATACTTTACTCATAAGTATAATGTTAAACAAGTTTTTAATTGACCGAAACTGTAGGAATGAAATTGTGTTATATTATGTTAAGTAATTTATGTGATTTTATTTATGAATTTTTAAATATATCACATATGCCGATTGGCTGTAGTCATACTTTACTCATAAATATAATGCTATTTACTAAATATAAATATTATTTGCTAATAAAAATGTTATTTGTTTACTACATAGCTAATGTGGATAAAAGTAAATGAAAAGAGATTTAGATGATAGCGAGAAATAAAAGGGGAGTCGAGATGAAAATTTGCTTTTTAAAAATTTAACATGAAATTGCCCTGAACATGAAAAATTTGTATCAGACGTTTTACCATACCATATTTTTGTAATTATAAGCTCAAAGCTTTGTTTTTAAATAAATTTGAAGAATAACAAAGTTCCTTCTGCTATGTAAAATTATATTTATATCATGTAAAACAGAAGTGATGACCAAAAATTTTAAATTTTAATCTCACATTTATTGCAATCTCTGTTATTAAACAGCTCCGCACACATGCAGTAAACACTCTTACAAAATGTCACAATTTGATTCCAAGTATTATTACTAACGTTGCACAGTGGGGCAAAATCCCAAAAAGCTGACCAAAAGTGGAAAAATAAAGTAACTATTTAGGAAATTTTGACTATGCAGATGGCTAGAATAATGTTTGGAGTGTCAGAATCTATATTTATAAACAGGTTTTCGTTTTCCGTTGGCAATCTGTATCATTTCAAAAGGGACGCTTGGAGGATTATCATTTGAGGCGAACAAAAAGAGCAAAACAATAGTTCTTCTAAACACGTGCTACATTTTTCCATATCATTCGATTTTAATGCTTTAAAATGGATTCACACGATAATAGTGTGTACTTTTTTTGCGCATGTTACAAAAATTATATTAAGTACATAAAAATTAATAATTTCATGACTATTTTTGATAAAAAAAATTATTTATTTTTTATTTTTTTGTTTTCAATCATCAAAAAGTTTATAAGTTCCACGGTGTTCCGCAACGACATATAATGGAAACAATAGCCTGAACTATTGTCTAATGAATCATGAAAAAACCAGCTGCCATAAACTGTCATTCTTCATTTCGGGCTGGTTTTTGCAAACACAAGTAAAATATCACTTTTTTAGTCGCTTCAAAAGCTATGACATTTATTATTTTTCACAGCTGTCAAACATTTTTGAAATTTTTAGATTATTCAGTTTTGTGATAGATTATTATGTTTTCGAAGAATCGTAGGTTGGTGATTGTCGACTGTGTGATTGTGTGGTGATTGTGTTGGAAATTGTCGATTCTTTGTTCGTAGGGGGCTCTGCCCCCTACGAACTACGCTCGTCAACCCCCGTTCAGACACCGCAGACTCTAACAGCACGATAATTTGATCGTCTTTAAAAAGATTTCGGAAGATTGAATTATAATTTGAATCTGAGAAATATAATCTGACGTAATTTTCACCAAACTTTTCTTTTTCTTTTTAATATTCACGTAAAAATACTTTTGCCAGAAATGAAATATTATGATCATCTTAAAATATTAAATAAATGTCTCGAGCAATTTTTAAATTTAAACTGTTTAGCAATATTATTTTTTGTTCATTTTATATAATAAGTGTAATGTGACGTAAATGTGGCGTAAATTCTCCTATTTAAGACTTCTAATGCATGTTTATGAATTTATTATTTTACAATATTCTGTCTCTTTTAAAATTCACGTGTAATTATAACTTTTATGACGTAATTTTCAATGAGTTCCTGCTTTTTATATTTTCTGTTTATAATAGTCACGTAAAATAAATTTTTAATTTGAAGTAAACATTATTGTTTGCGCTGTTTATACAACTGGCAACAGTTTAAATTAATAACATTTTCCAAAATTTGTAAAAAATATCTCTCGAAATGCTGAAAATTGGAATTTAAAATTGAAATAAAACCTCAAAAAATGAGTCAAATAAGAAAAATAAATACAATCTGCACACCGGGAACTTATAACGTATAAAATGATCTAAAGATGATTAAAATCTCATGTATAGTTTTTGCTCCAATAAAACTTTTTAATGGAACGATTTTGTCTTAACTTTATCATTAAATATCTCTTAAAATAATTCTTCGATTTGAAAACTGTCTGCATCAGCGTGTTTATCAAACATTTCTCTATAATACCACCGATTTTCATATTTTTGTATGCAACAGTTTTTTTAATATTAACGATGAAAGGCCATGCTTAAGCATTCAAATTGGATGTGGATCTACCCGAAATATCTACGCAGATTGTCATTGGTCCATTTCCAAATCAAAACTTTTTTATATATATAGAAGGATTACAAATAAGTGTTATAATAAGCATAAATGAATTTGATAAGCAAGATTAGTAACAAAAAACAGAAAAGAATTCTCTATCAATCATACAATAGAAATACATTTTCTTACCTTTATAGACAATGATTTTGTATATTCTATCGTAATTAGAAGAATTATCTTGTCAATTGCAATCTTTGCTAGATCATACTGGTGAACGTATTTTATTAATGCAAACGGAAATTATTAAGAATCTGACTTCCGAGAACATTAGCAATCTAAATTTGGTTTTCAAGTGGGGATGTGATAGTACATATGGCCAAAGTACTTTTAAACAAAAATTTAGCGTTGAGGATGGTAGAAATTAGGTTCAAATAGCTTTTTCACTTGTCTAGTGCCATTAGAACTTGAGTGTTGCGAAAATTTCAGAAATCGTTATCTGGAAAAATTCGAGATCTTCATCTCCTCGATTTTTTAGGCCCATTATAATCCATTTTTTGCACGAAAATACGGAAGCTACTCTCAGTGAAATGGATTATATTGCAGATCAGGAGAGTAAACTTATTCCTTTTAAAACAATTATAGATATAAAATAAGTAGACGTTAATTACAAACTAGCTTTAACGATGATTGATTGTAAATTTTTTAATGTCATTACTAGTAATTTGTCAACTCAACGTTGGTACTTATATCACGCAACTAATACCTATATCAGTCAAACTATTTTCAAACTAAAAGTGAATGAAAATCATTTACAATTCGGGATGTCCACGTCGCATACCTGTATAAGAGCTTTTGAGTGTACCTTGCATTTGGCATACAAACGGGATATAAAGGAATGGCTAGTGTGTCTCCTGACAAGAAGAAAAAAAAATTAAATTTGCAAAACAAAATTTACAAAAACGATTTCGTTTACAATTAGGACTTCTCGTCGATAAATCAAAGCTCGGATTTGGAAGTACAAATGCTTACAATACAGCTCGTCGATTCTTTGAAAACGCAACTATTTCTGCTTCCATAACGAGCGTAGACGAAGATTTGACCAAACTATTCCACGTCATATTATAAGTAATTTCTTAACATTCATTCGATCAATTTCGTGGATTATTGCTCACAAACAGCTTGTAAATTTGTCGAATTGTATTCCTAGTTCTATATGCCAACTTCAGTGCACAAACTACTTATTCATAGCACAGAAATAATAGCTTCCTCATTATTGCCTGATGGGCAAATTTCGGGAGACGCTCAAGAATCGTGCAACAAATTGATCAAAAGGTATCGAGACGATTTCTTTCTAAAATGCAGTAGGACGTAAACAATGGAAGATTTCGTTGCGGCTTTTAATGTTATTAGATCCCTTCATTTCAAGCTTACGTAAATTACCATTGAAGAAACTAATATCCTTGCCAAAGGCACAAAAACTTCTGTAAAATATTTCGACACCTCCCCTTCTGAAGAGTCTACTTAGTATACTACAGATTATTCAGAAGATGAATTTTAGAATATCCTTTCGTTTTATTTTAATAATATACAAAAATTAAACCTTGTAGTATTTTATTTTTCATTAATGTACTTAATTCCATTTCATAAATAAAGATTCATTGTTTAATTTCGATTAAAAACATCTTAGTTCCTTGAAAACACCTTGTAACGTTTAGCCTCGAAACTTTTTAATTTCGAAACTCGAAATATTTTAATTAAATCTAATTATTTTTATTTTTAATTCGCCATTTTTAAAATTTAATTTTTGAATCATAATTAGTATCCTCAAAAGTACCTGCATACGAAATTTCATAGAAGTTGAATAACTTTCAGAGCATTTTAATTTTAAGTCCGCTATATTGGATCCGCCATTTTGTATTTTGGAATTTTAATTTTAGAATCGAGATCAGAATCCTGAAAAACACCTGTGTACGAAATTTCGTGGCATTTAAATAACATTTTCATATTTTGGCCAGCTTTTCGGGATTTTGCCCCACTGTGCGTTGTTAGAAAATCAATTTAAACCGATTTATGCCTAGAGTTCCATATTTAGGACGCTTCGAATTCTAATATTTCTTTTCCCTGCAATATAAAAACTGCATGTAATAATTATCTATAAATTCCTTTATTAATTACTGATAGGTGACGGCACAAGATGGCTATTTATTTGCTTAAATGAAGACATTATTTCGATGTTCATAGATCTTTCATTGTTCAATATGGCGTAATGTAAAATGTAAGTTTATTTGTATTTTTTCTATGATATGTTATAATCTTAGCTTTTAGACTTCTTTGAAATACGTATTTTATAAAATTCTCAATTTATGTGTTCTAGCTTATTTTTTATGGATGTTTGCAACGTTCTAAATATAGGACGGCAGGCATGAATTGGTGCATGTTTTATTAGGGGAAGTTTTTTTTATGAAAAGTTCTTTTCGAGGTAATTATGAAACAAAATGTTTTAAGCCTTAAATATGGTTATTCTTAATTTTTTATTAATAACAATTATAATCTTATTAATTTCTGTAAATAAACTTTTTTTTTGCAGTGCATAAAAATACTACAGTAGACGCTCGATTTTACGAACTCGAGTGGACTCATATAATGTGTTCGCAAAATCGAAAGTTCGTAAATGGGAATAACATTAGTTCAATGGGATGCTGGTCGAGACCAGTGCATCAGTTTGAAAAATCGAGCGTCTACTGTAATTATAATATGCAATGTACAATTTAAATTCCTATTTTATATAAATCTAAACAAAACATATAGTTATGCATAGTATAAATATTATAAATATTATACATATCACCATATTTGAGACGCTTACATTTTATCAAATAAATACAAAAAATAATTAGCAGAATTTTTTTTAGCATTTTTAAAATTTATTTTGAAACATTTTAAAGTGACGTTTCAAACAAATTTGAGAAAAAAAAATGTCGGTCGTAAAATGGTAAAGCTTTTTCTCGGTTAGACCCTTGTTAGTTGCGTTATTATGTCATATTTTTGAAAAAGACCTTAGAAAATGTGAAGATATTCTTCATTACTTACATTACTTTAAGCTTACATTTTTTTATGTCAAATCTTTCTAAGAAACATACACGAATTTGAAGATACATTAATAAGTGAAGCCGAAATAGTGAGAACATTTCATTTAATAGAAGACTACTCCTTGCCCAGTTCAATTTGTTCGTAGCATGATGTCATTGCAGGTTCTGATTTGAGTCCCCGCAACATTTGCTATTCTACTTATTGCATTGTATATAGATGGTAACAGTTGTAGTTTTACATAAAAAGAAAAGCTATTATATTTTAAATATATTTCAGGAACAAATTTATTTTGAAAACGTTTTTATTTCTTTAACATCGAATGCTCGAACCAAAACTATAAAATGCATCTAATATTAACTTTAAAGATCAATTATGTTATATTTCCATTCAGAAATAGTTTTCACATGCAACAACACACTTTTATATTATTTTTCTTTTTTTTTTTTTTTTTTTTTTTTTTAAGAGCATAGATTGTTAACTTATAGGAAAACGATAGAAATCAAAGCAAATTACAAAACAGTTACAGATATGAAGTCTAACTCTAGTTCCTAATAACATTTGCTTTTTACAAATTTTTCACTTTTCTAATGGAAATACGACAAAATACGAAGATAAAATTTTATTTAATTTGTATCACATTTAATTAAGTAATTTCATAACGAAAATGTACTAGAATCTTATTATCTTTTAAATTGTGCTTTTAATAGTTTTAGAAAATAATTAACATGTTTGAGTGAGATACTTTTGCACTTCTATTACATAATGTTCCCCTTATTAAACTCCACTGGTTTCACTTTCTTTACAGCAAATAGTTTCATCAGAGAGCTATGAAACTTTCAAAATGTTTTAATGAGGCACTAGAAAAATAAATTAGCACATATTTAAAACGTCTAATATCTTTCTTAAAGTGTCTTTTGAATGCTATTTTAAGTAAATTTCATCATCTTTATAGCTATATTTATTCTCATCTTTTAAGAGTCTTATACAGACCACTAAATTATTACAAAATATTACAGGAAGTCCCACCAAACAAATTGTAGTTGACGCACTAAAACAATTTACCGTATTTCTTCAAATTTGATATGTGCGATGTGCATATTATAATATATATATATGATTAATTATAGTTATTATATATCTTTCTCTATATATAATGAGAGGAAATTCCGGTATTTCGAATTTTTTTTTTTTTTTTTTTTTTTTTTTTTTTTTTTTTTTGACAGCCGACGTGGAATATAGGTCCGATGGGGAATGTCCTGCGGGGGGATCTTTCTAAGGGAACCTAACCCGTAATTACGCAAGGATATCCAAGTTTTGAAGAAAATCACGAAAAACACCGAACGATTAGGCCGACGGGTGCGATTGGATTCGAACCCAGCACCTCCCGTCTACCAGCTTTGAGAGCAGAACCTCTCGGCCGGTATTTTGGAATACTAGGGTTTGAATATTTCAATTTTCATGTGTAAAACTGCCAAGCGACTTCCTAGTATTCCAGTAACGCATTATGGTTAGTTCTGTTTGGATATCTGTGGTTGGGGTGACGCTTCGAAATCAAAACTTATTCTCAGTTATTGTACTTTTTTGCAGGTAAATTTTATGAAATCCGTATTAATTAAAATACCTATTCGTCAATAATGTTAACCAAGTTCAGTATTAAGTTGAACTGTTATATTTATTACTGAGTTAGTCACTTTACTTCTGTGCTAACTTGTTAACGAGTGAATAGGTTATTTTTTTCCAAGATGGCGCGCCGTGTAACATGGAATGCACTCTAGACCAGTGGTTCCCAACCTATGAGTCGTGATCCAATGGTGGGCAGCAGCGAGTGTTTGGATGGATCGCGGAAATTTCGAAGTTTATCACAAAAGTATATCTTTTGTTTCATCTGTTTAAAAGATATAACAATTTCAACAGCAAATAATATTTCAAAGGGAAATCCTTAACTTCCTTCTGGATGAATCGAGCAGAATATCCAGAAATATCTAAATCAGCTTTGATTTCCTTGATGGGAACTGGGTGGTTCCACGGCATACACTTTTGTGAACATGCTTTTTCTGCTTTGCTGTTTAATATGTGATACATTAAAAATAAGTACTGAAACAAACTGTGTTCAGAAAGGAACTTAAGGATAAAAATAACAAGTTTTAACCCTGATATAAACACTATATAGCCATTAATCACCGGACACTTTCAATTTTAGACATTTTGTCGAATATTTAAAAATATACTTGTCGCATTCTTCTGGAACTTCACGGTGATAAAGAATATGTTTGACCTCATATTTATCAACTTCGATTTGATAAGGAGGACAATTAGGAGGCCAACAAAAAATTAAGAAAAATAATAATATTTAGGATCACCCTGTAAATTAAAATGCACGGAAAGATTTATTAATTACAGATAATAATATACTAGTTAAGCTTTGTGATAAACGGGATATTTTTTTTATTTTAATACCCAATCAATGCCGCACTGGTTTTCAAATTTAAGTAAGAGGGTTTTCATCAACATTATTTTGGGCAAGTTAACAGATTTTATAGAATTTGTATCAGAAAAGGGTTTTAGAGTTCGCAGATTTTTAGATTTACTGCTAATATTTTTTATAACAATTTATTTCCATATCATTTTTTTTTTTCATTTTGTAAATCAGCTTTAAAAAAAGTTTTTTGAAGTGGCAACAGCTCAGCGGCCAAACACTGTGATGGAAGCCAAAGCGACAGGTTGAATATATGAAGAGTTCAGATTAAAGTCTTATTGAACGTCTACATTTTGATGAATTTCAAGTTGAACCAAAGGTAAAACTGGAATGGAACTGATGAATTTGGATAACGGAAAGAAAAATCTCATGGATACTGGCTTATCTGGAATTTTAGGCCTTGCAGCTCTTGCTGTTCGATTGATGGTCTTCCCGGGTCAAAGTGAG
Source organism: Maratus speciosus (assembly GCA_963932465.1). Classification (NCBI taxonomy): domain Eukaryota; kingdom Metazoa; phylum Arthropoda; class Arachnida; order Araneae; family Salticidae; genus Maratus; species Maratus speciosus. The sequence continues at coordinate 383,071,070 of OZ010789.1, forward strand.
GATATGACCTTCTCACATGTTCAACATTCATTTAATTTTGAGCTATTTAATGATATTTTAATATGATATTATAAATTATTATAATGATATTATAATAATTTATTTAATTGAATATTATTTAAATGTTAAATTCAGTTTCACAGTTTTGGTTATGGTCATAAATTTGTTGATTGTTTATGTTTTTACAGCAGTTTAGTTTTGTTAAGTTATATTACATACTTTTCAAGTATTAAGATGTTTAAGTTTTCTAATTGATTTTGTTACACTAATGGAATTTGGAGGTTGGCCATATCTTGCAAAACCTCTGATGATTCAATTTTTGTTTGGTACCTGCTTTTTGACTCCTCCCACCCTCCGACGAGCAAGGAGTTGTGTTTATTTATTGTTTCTTCTTGCAATTGTTCATTAGTTTTATTGTTACGTTTTGCACCTTCTTTTCATAATTTTCGTGATTCTCATACTTTTTGATAAAACTGCATATATATATATATATATATATATAATAAGTAGGGCAAAAACAAAAACTGAGAATAAAGATTGCTTCATTAAAAACTGTTTAATATTTATTAATATAAAAAATAATATAAATTATTAAAAAATTCTATATTTATTAGACAGTTATACATATTATTACAATCTTTGCAATCTCCGTAGTTCTTAGAAATAAAATTCTAAGTAATGTTTCTAAAAACAGATTTGTGCAAAGTATTGTCCCAATTCGAAATGTTTATGACTAAAAATTTACATGTCGCTAAATCATAAACCATCACTTTTAGTGGCATGTTTCCAATCGTAAGCTTATTTCAAATGCTGTTCTTTACTATGTCAAAATTAATTTACATCAAGTAGTTATTATGCATTCTGTGTAAAAAGTACCCAGAATTGTTAAATAAAACACAAAAGAATTAATTTATTCCCAAAATTTATTTTGTCGCCTTCAAAGAAGGCCCTATAGAGTCTAATACAAATACATTGCATTTGACCCAATCTTCCATACATTTTTAGTAGGCTGATTGAGATACGGGCTCCAGCTCCCTCAGCAAATTTTCTTGTATGGCCTCAACTGACTCACAACGCCGTCCTCGAAATGGTAGTTTTAACTTCGGGTACAAGGGGGGGAAGTCATCAGGCGAGTACGATGCTTGATTGATGATATTCGTTGCATTTTTGGCCAAAAACTCTTGCACAACGATATTTTTGTGCGATGGTGCAAAATCCACGAAATTTCATTTGAAATGCAAAATTTAAGCAAAGTCTTTATTTATAGTCTTTTTCAGCAAGAGAGGTGTTTGCCTTTCTTTGACCGTGACGACTTGGGAGAGTGTTTCTATGATAACGCGAAGTAAATTTTTCAGTTGCTGATTTTTTTTCACACTGAATCTGAGGGTTGTTTCAGCTCTCGGTCCATAAGAGATAAATTAGAAAGCGGAAATGAAGTGGAAAAAGTGAGATAAGACGGTAGCATATTTGATTTCCATGTCAACAAGCGAGGGTGACTATGAAGGTCGAGTGTCACTAAAGCAAAAATGGAGTATAACTATGTTTCCTATTGTCAAAAATCGCAGATCACTCAACAGTAATAACTAAAAAACAGCTGCTATCAACATGCTAAGTCACAAATGGCACTCAAAATCCGCTTAATAACTCGGTACAGCGGTATCCGCTTACAGAAAAAAATTGTCGTGATATTTTGTACGGGCGTCTTTTAAATGATAAATTCCTGGTACTTTTTTAAGTTGGGATATTGAAATTTGTATACGGTCCCTGTGATATATTACACTTAGAAAATTTTTCTCTGCGTTCTAAAAAGTAAAACAATGAAAATTCCATACAGAAATATCTTTCTTTGAATTTTATGAGTTTTGAGCATTTTCTGAACTAAAAACGGAAAACACGTTCATTTTACACCACGTATTTGTCACAAAGCTTTTAATTTTAAAGTTAAATAAACTTAAATAAAAAAACACATAATATCTTCATAAATTATCAACTTGGTGCTTCGTTCTTAATTTCTTCTTCAGTACAACCAATAAGCAAATTCAGTTTTCAGGGAATACATAAGCTTTCATTTACCTCTTACTTACTCAATAAAAATCGATTTCAAAGGATCCCCAAACGACATCTGTCGTAATTTTGAATTCGGTACGACAAGCCCTCGGTTAAAGGCAATATTTTCGCGTCTGGTGTTGTCATATCCCTATGATGTTCTTCTCAATCGAATTCTCGCATCTGTTCACTTTAATTGCATTACGGAGATTTGCCTCATAGTATAAGTTATTGAAAGAACTTAAACAGAAATTTTTGATTTTGACTGTAATTAAGACAATTTCCGTGCCCCGATGTTCCTGCATTCGAATTCTCGCATCTGTTTATCTTAATTGAATTATGAAAGGTTATTTCACAGAATACGTATTTAAAAGATCTCACTAGAAAATTGTTCTGATTTCTTCCGTAATTAATTTAAATTTTGCTAATTTATGCTTTAATAAAATAATCATGGAATTATTTTAATTTAGTTAAATCAAACAAAATTATAGTCGAAATCTTTAATCCTCGTTTATTTTCAGAGATAACTATTTTTTCAGTACATTGTGAAATATAAAGTTTTGAATAAAAAAATTAAATAAGGTTAAACTGTAAAAAACGAAAGAAAAATATGAATCCCATATCCTTACTAAATTGTTTTTAAATGGCTTAGGGATTTGCTTCTTTATACGTATCTTGTGTTTAATCAATAAATAAATTCAGTATCTAGTGGATATTTTAACTTTAATTTACCTTTTTCATAATCAATAAAAATCAAAAAATTTCCAAACAGTACATGGCATAATTTTTAATTCGATACTACCAGCCTGTAATTAAAGACAATCTTCGTGCCCGGATCTTGTCATAATCCTGTGATGACTTCCTGGGTTCTCATTCTCATTCTGTTCACCTTTTGTATTATAAAGAGTTACTTAACAGAATACTTTATTCAAGTAGCTCACGGGAAAGTTTTTTCATTTCTTCAGTAATTAATTTGAATTTTGGTAATTCATACTTTAATGAAATAATTATGGAAATATTTTAAATTAATAAACTCGGACGCCATTATCGTTAAAATCTTTTTATCCTTGATTATTTTCGCTTATCACTATTTTTACAGAGCATTGTAAAACGTAATAGTTTCAAATTTAAAAATTAAATAAAGTTAAGCCGTAAAAAACGAAAAAAAATACAGGGTGTCTACAAATTAGTTGGGCAAAAGGAATGATTTATTGAATGGAATTGACAGGGAAAAAATTAAAGTACATATTGTTGTACGATAGAAAAATAGTTGAAATTTACCATTTTCACAATAGTTTGATGAGACTTCCTTTAGTGACTCTGCAAATGTCCTATCAGTAAATAGTTTTTGCCACAGATTTGTCAGCATGTTTCCGTCGATCAAATTAATTGCACTGCAGATTCTTGATTTTAATTCAAGAATGGATGCAGCAAGTGGCGAATCCTTTAAAAGGCCCCATACACCGAAATCAAGAGGTGAAAGATCTTGTGATCGTTGTGGCCATTGAATAACACCTCCGCTCGCTAAGCGGTAGCGTCATTTATGACACCTAACGCCATCTATGAATAAATTGGTGCAATATTACTACTAGTCTGACTTTCAACTAGTTAATTTCATTTCAGATTTCGGAATTTCTTAACTTACGAAATTGCCCAACTAATTTGTAGACAACCTGCACATGAATAAAATATTCTTACTAAATACTTTTTAATATCTTTGGTATTTGCTGCTTAATTTTTTTTAGTGTAATAGTCAATAAGTAAGTAAAGTTTCCAATGAATATTTCAACATTCATTTACCTCTTCCATATTCAATAAAAAACGGTCCTAAAGTATTCTCAAACAGCATATGGCGTAATTTTGAATTCGGTACCAGGATCCTGGAGTTAAAGGCAATCTTCATGCCCCGATGTTGTCATAATCATGTGATGACTTCCTGCTTTCGAATCCTCGCATCTGTTCATCTTAATTGAATTGTAAGGTGTTACTTCACAGAATAAGTTGTTAAAAGAGCTCACGGGAAAGGTTTATTTTATTTCTTCAGTAATTAATTCAAATTTTGCTAATTCATGCGTTAATTAAGTAATTATGGAATTCATTTAAATTAGTAAAATCGAACGCCATTACCGTTAAAATATTTTATCCTTGTTTATTTTCACTGATCACAATTTTTGCAGAGCACTGTGAAACGTAAAATTTTAAAATAAAAAAGTTAAATAAGGTAAGCTGTGAAAAACGAAAAAATAAATTATAAATCACATATCCTTAGTAAATATTTTTAATATATTTGGCATTTGATTCTTTATTTGTTCTTAGTGTACTTAGTGGCAATAAATAAATTCAGTTTTCATTGAATATTTTAACTCTCATTTACCTCTTCCATAATATTAAAAATCGATATTAAAGAGTTCCCAAAGAGTATCTGGATTAAATTTGAATTTAATACCACTAGCATCACAATTTCCTTTCCCAATGTTTTCATAAGTCTGATATCTTCCACAATCGAATTCTCACATCTATTCATCTTAATTGAACTGTGGCATGTTACCTCACATAATAAGTTATCAAAGGAATTTAAGTGAATATATTTATTTCTTCAGAATTAATTCAAATTTTGTTTACTTATGTTTTATTGAAATTATTAATGACTTATTTAAAATATATTTAGAGAGTAACTTAATGCTATGCAGAATACTAAATTTAATATGAAATAATTTTCATGTAGTGAGAAATTTTAAACTTTTTCTTTTTCTTCTAAAAATATCTCAATCTTCTTGAAATACATTCTAAAATTTAGCACTCAATTAGCATTTTAACGTCACGTTTATATGCTAATTTTCTAAATACAGACTATCAAGATTTGTAATAATTTATGCATATGTTCTATTTCATTAATTTTACAATAAATTCTTTACAGAATTAATTAAAAAAGTAATATAAATGATTTTTTTCATTTTAATAAGGTATAATTCTTTTATCATTATTATCATTGCGTAATTTAAAGGCTAAATAGCAATTAGAAAATTTACATCGGAGGAGAAATAACTATAAAGTTATTGTTATAATGTAATTTATAAAAATAGTAATTAAAAAATTTACGTAAGAGAAGAAATAATTATAAAGTTATTTTTGGCCATATTCTGTTTTTTTTTCTTTTTTTTTCTAAGGGTGTTAAGTTTTAGAGAATAAATCGGGTCTCTGGTTTAGTGTCTGTCATATAGGGGAGATAGAGGAATTTGTTCGTGGGTGTTCGGTTAGATGTGCAGTGTACTTGTTTTCTATTACGTATGGAGGTTGAACGGATTGGATTTCTAGATTTGCGAAGTTATCTGAAGTAGCCTTTGGCTCCCAAGGCAATAAAATCGAGAGATGAGATTAAGATTTGACATAGACATCCCTGCCTGATGTTCTGTGACGCAATACATTTGGAAACGATTGTGTAGTATAATCCCAGGGATTATAAGAGGTTACGGATGTCAGTGTTACTTAAATACTCAGTTTGTATCATTGCGTCATGGGACGTGGTTGCATTTTAACCAAATAGCCCTTAGGCAATCTGTGGTTGGTGTAAGCTCTCCCTCTGCCCATCCCGAAATTTGGACAATAAAAATATTAAAAATTGAGAGAGTTCAGTTTGAAATATATCGAAAAACATGCAGTCGCTCTCCTGAATCTAACTCAAGTCTTGTTCTTACACTTGTGCAGCGGCTGATTCTCAGAGATAAACAGTATGCCTGAAAATGTGGGAGACCATCCTACCGAAGATATAGAAGAGATATCATAGAATAATTGGAGATCCCTCTCGTTCTCTCTCTTTTATTGTGATGCGGATGCGGATTTGCCGCAGAGTGCAGTCGCGTAATAGGGATTATTGGAGGATGATCCCGAAGCCTGTCACCCGATGACGGGGTTACCGGATGCTGACACCTTGAAATGCAGTTTGTTTGATGCTGTTCTCATGTAACTCAGATTCGAGAGAAGGTAGTGCTTAAGAAATTTCGTTTTGTTTCATCCGTTGTGAAAATGATGAAAAGGGAAGAGGGAAATATTTGGACGCACCTGTTAAGCGAAAGCACATGGCAAGGATTTGAAAGATATGATGCTGATGCGGTTTTGCATAACGGAGTTGATGTGGATGAAAAGTGTCTCAAGTGGATTACTAGAACCTGAGTTTCCTGGAGGTGCTGTCGAGGTGCGGAAATCTGTTGGTGATAGTTATTGTGCGCAGAGATCGCGAGGTTCGACACATGGGGATCTCAAATGTGTTAAAAGATTATAAAATTGGTGACTGCCCGCTTAAGCAAGTTTTGGTGACTGTGCGTGTGCGGTGTTAAGGGATTATAAAATGGTGACTATCGGCATGAGAGTTTGAGTGGGCAAAGAACAGTGTTAAATGGACATAATGTGTGACTCTGTATGTATGTGATTTTATGTTGGATATGTTCATTTTCTTAGAAGAAAGTTGCTTAACTCCGGGTAAGTCACATGTTCAAAATTGGTGTATTTAAAAATCATATAAAAGTCAAAAGTATAAATTAGCATTTAATTTAAATTAAGCCCATGAAGATTTGAGCTAATTGCTAATATTGAATTTCTTAATTATATTAACAGTGCTGTACGAATTTTATATTTGTTGAATGGGAAATGTTATCGAATGCAAAAAAATCATTTAAATAGGTTTAATTATAAATATTTTAAAATAAAGTCTTTTAATGCTATGAATAGCTGAGTTGAAGTGTATTTGAATTTTAAGCAATTGTTTCTTATTCTTTTAAAGAAATTACAAATACTTAATTTAATTGAAACAGGAATATTTAATTATTTAACTTTTAACTTTTAAATATATCATTGTTATTTGATTTGACTGACTTAAGAGCCCCATGTAAAACACAACGCAATCTTAACTTAACTTTAAAATTTTAATACCCAAGTACAGTTATTTGAGTTCTAAAAAGATAAATTAAATTACTTGACTATTTTAAATAATAATAATAACAGTATTCAAGGAATTAGTCTTTATTTATGCAAAGTGTATTTACGTATATAAGATATATTATAAGTGTATTTAGCAGAGATAAATAAAAATAACAAATATAATAAAACATAACGTTATTAAATTTATCTTTAAAAAGGTATCTTTTTTAGAAAATCGTTCCTATAAAAAACAATAAAATTAGTTAAATTTCTTGCTTTACATTGATTGAAAACACGTCTTTTATTATATTTTCTTAAAATGTTTCAAATTAACGAAGTGCACTTTTCTTCATTTCTATTTTTATTCAAGCAAAAGGTGCACTGTAAAAAAAAAAAAAAAAAAAAAAAAAAAAAAAAAAAAAAAAAAGATGTTTCTTAATCTAGGAAAATATGATGTATGGACGAAAGTATACAATGAAATTTCTGGATCCTTTTATCCCTTTTTCCGACACACTGACTGACCATTTTTCATTGTAATATACTATTTGATTCGGGAATTTCATTAGACAGCTAAAAGGGAACCTACAAATCAACAACAAAATTTGATCTGTAGGTGGTTTCCACCAAGATCCATTTTAATTGGTTCATTTTTCAACAGTTTATACTTCCAAAATTATAATCCAATATCCATTAAAATTATGTTTTAGGTGTCTTAGCACTTCACATTTATGTGTCATAAAATTCTGTTGCCAATATTAAACTTTTTAATACTTTCTAAGATAGTTGAAAGTGTTTATGAATTCGATCTGTCCTTCCATCTGTCTGTTCGTCAGTCCGCGCACGATTTCGTGTAAATATACTCTGATTGTCATACAACTGATGTATGTTGTTGATATTTACAACGGTATGTTTGGCATTGAAAGTATGTAACATTTTATTTTGTTAACAGGACAGTCAAAAAAATTCCTTTACATGATGGTCTATGCAAAAAAGTCTTTTGCATTGTATTTTAATGGTATTACACTATTTTAAACATAATGAAATCAATATATATCACTTGGAAGTATTATATAATATTTTCTATCAAACAGGGTGTGATTAGCATTTATTGTTAATTTACAGGGTTACACAGAAAAATCAGTTATAGTACTGTTTATAAGAGATAATTGCTAGAAGTGCAGTTTCAATAGTGATATACGTTTTTAAGTATCACTAATTTTTTTAATATTACTTGATGTGTATAAATTCTACAGATCATATACAGGGTGGCGAAAGATAATTCGCGTACATTTCCGCTTACTTACGCAGCTTGCTGAATAGGAATTTTCAACTGTGTTATGAGTTATCTAATTGAACAAAATCATGTATACTATGTAGAATATGTACAAATGTATAGATCATATACAGGGCTGCTCAGCAGAATTAGGATATTTTCTGACTATAGATGATCATTGCTGAAAATGCCTTTTAAAATGTGTTGTGCTTTTTCCAAATTGTTTACTTAGACATCATATTTCACATTATTAAGCGAAGAAATTTTGTTACGGTATTTTGACTATATTGGAAAGTGTTTCATGATGTATGATTCATAGGTGAATTTTTTCTCTCTTTAAAATTAGTTTTCATTTTAAAATATAGATGACCCTTTATCACAAAATAAACCACTTATAAAGAGTTTTCTACGAATTGAAACGCTGGATCCTTTGTTTCCAGTCTTAGAAATTGCCTTCGCCCCCGAATCTGAAATTTCATATCATTAAATTTCTCTTTTCATTTCCAACTCACACACTCGTAATTGACATGACTTCTCAACTAGTCTTTTTGATGGCAGCCATAACTTCCTTCCATAAACATGTCACATCTTGTACAAATACGAATAATCTGGATTCGATACTCTGTCAATAGTTTTATCAATACACTTTTAATCAATTTGACTGAAAAATAAATTATTATCATAATTAAAATTGCCTAGTTAATCTAAGTAGCTTTACTAGTCCTTTTAAACTAGTTTTATAGTCCGTATTCTTTATTTCAGACATTTTTAGGGTTCCGTACTTAACGTAAAAACGGAACCATTATAACATCACTCCTGTATCTGTCTGTCACAGCCCTTTTACTCGTAAACTATGGAACGTGGAAAGTAAAAATTGCGGAAGTACTAGAGACTATTAATCCACATATTTACAGATTAATAAATATACATAAATATATTTAGGAAAAATGTAAAGGGCTAATTAAGTTACTAAAAAAAAAAAAATATTTTATTTGTATATCGTGTGGGGTATCGTGTGAAAACTCTCGAAACGCTGAACTTAAAAATACGTTTCTTTTAATTTTATGTATTATATTCTCAAAGTTCGGGTCGAAAATGTAGTGCAAAAATATGTTCCCCCCATCTACTTCCGAATCTATTGAAACTAAAATTTTGGAAAAATTAGAGGTAGTAGACGTTAATTTAAACCTTGCAGGAAAATTATAGCGATTACCATAGGTCACATTAGTTCAGGCAATAGAGACCGTATAGGGGCTCTACCTAGCAAAATTCATGGTAGTTCTGGAAAAAGGCTTGCTATATGTTTTTTGGGCCGCGGAATCCGAATTTTTAACTTCCCACCAAAATTTCCCCCGGCAACCCTCCCAAATTTTGGTAAAATGTCCCCAAAAAAAGGTTTTTATTAAAAAAATCAATTTTCTAGTATTTTAAAAGTATTTTAAAAGTATCTGGAAATTCAGAAAGTAGACAAAATTTGCAACAAATTAGATATATGACATTATGACTGAGGATGAAGGGGAAGGGGGGATCTTCCTCGAAACATGCGCGCGGAGTTGCGTGAACTAAGTTGGATAATTCCACTTAACCACTCACACGTTTACATTCACCCTCCCATCTCCCCTCGGAAATTTCTCTATAAGGTTTACTTTAATTTTTTTGGGTCGCTGAATCCGAATTTTTAACTTCCCGCAAAATCCCCAACCCCCCCCCCCCCCGAAAACCCCTCCAAATAGTTGTTTTTAACTTAAATTTCTTATTGTTTTAGGGGAAAGCATAACGAAATTCAGAAACTAGACAAAATTTGCAACAAATACGATATATGACATTATGACGTAGGATGAACGGGGAGGGAGGGCTGCCTCTGAACATGCACTGCGGCGCTACGTGCACTAAGTTATGAAGTCCCGGCAATGTGGGATTTTACCTGGCAAAATTAATACTAGTTCTGGATTTCGACTCACTGTATGTTTTTGGGTCGCTGAATCTAAATTTGTAACTTCCCACCAAAATTTCACCCAGGAACCCCCAAAGAAATTGATTTTTTGAAAAAATTTAGTTTTTGAGAAAAGCGCGCGGGGAATGATTCGAGGCAGCCCCCTCTCTCCCCGTTTATCCTACGTCATAATGTCATATATCCTATTTGTTGCAAATTTTGTCTAGTTTCTGAATTTCGTAATGCTTTTCCCCAAAATTATAAGAAATTTAAGTTAATAACAACTATTTTGAGGGGTTTCGGGGGGGGGGGGGGGGGGGAATTTTGGGGGTAAGTTAAAAATTCGGATTCAGCGACCCAAAAGACTTAAAGTAAACCTTATAAGGAAAGTTCGGAGGGGAGATGGGAGGTGTGAGTGGTTAAGTTGAATTGTGCAGCTTAGTCCACGCAGCACAGCGCGCATGTTCCCAGGCAAATCACCCCTTCCCCTTCATCCTAAGTCATAATGTCATATATCTAATTTGTTGCAAATTTTGTCTACTTTCTGAATTTCTAGATACTTTTCCCTTAAAAAAAAAAAAAAAAAAAAAAAAAAAATTGATTTTTTAAATAAAAACTCTTTTTGGGGGCTTTTTCCCAAAATTTGGGGGGTTGCCGGGGAAATTTTGGTGGGAAGTTACAAATTCGGATTCAGCTACCCAAAAAACATAAAGTAAGCCGATTTCCAGAACTACCATTAATTTTGCTAGGTAAAATTCCCTATTGCCTGGACTACATAGTTTTTGAGAAAATCGCATTTTTCCGTTACACACATATTTCGATTTACGGGCATTCAGCAAAAGTGTTGAGCAGTTCTGAAGGTACCTATCGCAGCAGAAGTATAAAAGCATTGCTGAACACGAATTTCATAAGAAATTGTCGGTAGCCGAGATATTAACCCTTAAAGACACGAACGGTTTGGACATACATAATGGCAGGGGCGGTGTATTCTATGCTCCATCAGCTTTTAAAGGCTAGATAACAATTTTTAAGAATATATTTGTGTAATACAATGCCCAGTAGCAGTATAAAATCAATAAACGTCAAACTGTTAAAAACAGACTAATTTATTGAGAATTAATCACATAAATACTATGGGATTTGCGACGTGTTTGGCTGAGTGGCTCTTTCAATACACCTACCGTGTCTTTAAAGGTTCACTAAAAACCTATATGGAAAAACGCGGCACGGACCAAAGCGGCGTTACAACTTTGCAACGTCCTTTCGAAGCGCGCTTAGCACAATGCTAAGTTGAAATTTTGAACAAGGGTTTTGCTTTATGTACACTGTAAAATGAAAAGATAATTACTACGCTGAATTTAGTTTTATGAAATGACAAATGAAGTTTAAATAGGCACTACTTTTATTGTCAGCACCAAATTAAGTTCATTTTAAACAGATTAGGATAAGATTTAAAAAAGAGTTATACAGAATAGCTATATTTGATATTATTTAAGTTCCATATCTCTTTGAACTTTTAAGGTATATCCTTTTATACTTTTCTAGCATATACAGCTATACCCAACCCTAAGTTGTATCGTTTTTACAAATCTTAGTATTCTTTTAGCAACGGTTTTTTTAATAATACACTTACTAATTCATATATTATTGTACGGAACCCTCTGGGCGCGAGAAAAATACTCGCACTTGACCGCTTATTTTTTTTTTAATTATAGTACATATATTAAAAAAAAAAAAAACAATTATCTAAAAATTCCATTTTTTAAAAGCCATCATATTTACCAGAATTTTAACCATATCTTTCCACCGTTCTATATATAGGACAACATTCATTTTTAGCTGATACTCATACAATATTTGTGCTACTGCTTTTGTTTCAGTATTACATTACAAAAATCATTTATTAAAACTGGATTAATCTTAAATTTTTAATTTTTAATAATTCATTTATAACGAATTTTCAAACTATGCCAATTTTGGGATAACGGAAGACAACGCCGTTGTCAACTACATAATTACGTACAAAACACCACATACGTACAAAAAAAGAAAAAAAAAGAAAAAAAAACTATCAGGAAATTTGAGTACGAAAATAGAAAGAAAGAAATGTTATAGCAGTGGTATTTGGCTATTTTTCTAATATATATAGGACAGCTCGTAAATGTGAAGGTAATAAAATTTTTATAAGTTTTTCAATTTTATGTCTTTTATTGTGTCTTTAAGAAAATAACACACAATTTTTGAAAAAAAAAATAATAATTTGTAAAATATGGGTTAAGTATATTATTCTTTTACAAATCTATCTGAATGTGATTTATTTCAATGGAAAATATATCTCCTTTAACAACAAAAAAAAAATAAATAAAAAAAATTAAAAATAAAATCACGTTTATAATTCACAATATTTTATATAAGGTGCATCATTCTCCTTTTTCAGTCTTCTAAAAACCCTTCCCCTCAGAAATCTGAGATTTTACACCATCAAATTTCTCTTTTCCTTTCCGTTTTCTACTCTCCAAGAGTTCCCATGACATCCCCGCTCATCTTTTTGATGGCAGCCGTAAACATATCTTTTTGTGAACATGTCACTTCTTGTAAAAGTCCGAAGAATTTATAACCGAGACACCTTTGTTAATATTTTTCCAGAAACACTTTAATTCTGTCTGACTGTAAAAATTGTATTTTATTACACTTTTTCTTATATTAATGTATTTTGTGTTGTTAGAAAAAAAAAAAAAAAAAAAAAAAAAGAGGTTTACGTCTTAGAAATCCTTTCAGGCCGTATAAAATTGATTAGACATATAGGTAAGTCTATGTATTGTCCATTTAGATATACTGCAGATTAGTCTTAACATATATACTAGTTACAAAAGTGCTCAGAGATGTGCTATATAATATTGCATCAGTTAGGAAAAATATTCTTAGGTAAGTATGAACTCTTAAATAATATGAATGATAAAATTATGGAACATACAAAGGGTGTTAACACATTTTTGTAATAAGTAACAAAGATAAAAATTTATTTTATAATATGTTCGATGTAATAGCTCTTTTGTTGAACTATGATATTACATTTTACTTTACAAGATAGAAGAGCCTTTCTGAAAATATCAAGTGTACTGGTGTCCCACTCCTTGACCACAATCTTCCAGAGTCTATCTCATTCTTTGAGATGCCAAGCCGATAAAGAAGCAGAGAATGGATTTATTTATTTTCACTTATGACAACCACACGCTAAGTTAAAATTGGATAGGACAGATCCAACTCAACTTTCATTCCTCCCCTAGCCAGAAAAAGATTAACCAAATTTAAATATTATATTTTTATTATTATTATTTAATATTTATTTATATTATTATATAATAATTATATTTATCTTTTATGGATCACTGTATGACAGCAATAAAATAAAAATATGAATAAAAATAGGTAGTACAAGTTAAACACAATTTTATTTTGTGTTTAGAGCGGCCCGGGTGAGAAATAGACTATCTATGTTTAAATATATATTTTTTTATGATTTACTGTATGAAGACATTTACGGTTTCTTCGATACTACAAACAAAATTTTTAATTTTGAATAGGGCAATAACTACAAAATAGGAATTCATTACTGATGCTAAATTGTAAACTAAACTGTTACATAAACGAAAGATATATGCAAGGTAATCTGTCTGCGGGTCTATCCATTCATGCATAATTACATTTTTTTTTAAGTTCTTAAATTCAAGAGTTTTACATTTATTATTGGAGTAGATTACGGTGTGTTTCCAGTAGTGGATGAATTTTGAACAAGTTTGCAACGCGAGAGTCTGCTGAGAGTCAGGGAGTTTCTGCAGGAGGCAGAGACCCATAGTAAAGATATAATGTTAATTCATTAAACATATATATTTTTTTTATTAGCATAAAGTTGGAGAGAATAATACAGGGAAATACATATACAGCAGCTTCATGTCTTATATTCAGATTCGTAATCAAACTTATATTTATGCTGCCATTCCCTGAAAGTGTGATTATACTAAATAGATTTTGTGGAGGAAACAATTTCCTTGCCTCCAATGAGTTAAAATAATTAAGATTATTTCTAATACCTACTTTACGTTTTGTAGTTAAATAAATACTGAAATCTTACAAATAATAATAATAATCAAACTACAAATTTTTAGCATTAGTGATTCAAACTAATTTATTTTGTAAAATAAATAGAACTTACTATGGTAGGTCTCGGATAATACATTAATTAAAATAGCATTGCCAAAAAATATAAATACAGTAGAACCCGGTTAAGACGCGTTTCAAGGGAGTGAACAAAAGTCGCGTATTATGCGGGATCGCGTATTAAACCTGATTTACAGAAAGTTGCAGGAACCGCGCTTATTTGCACACATTTATCGTCTAAAATTATCTTTAGAGACTTTCATTATGTTTACGGTCTTAAATCGTGTCTTATATTTATACTTAAATTTAATTATATTCAATTTTACCCAGTGTACCTTTTTATAGGATCGGCTGGAATAATAACTGAAAATAAATATGGATTCAAACATGGTTTTATTGTCGATTTATTGGTTAATTACTACCAAAGGTAAGACAACAAAAAATAATTTTATTTCTAGTCCCAATTTTTTTTAAACACAAAAATAAATAAATAAATAAATAAATAAATCTTTGAATCACAATCGAAATGTTAAAATCATATTTAGTACTTGTGATAATAAGTACCATTATAACATGCCTTCCTTTTCAATATAAAAAAAAAAAAATTCTTTATTTGTGTGCAAAATGTGTGCAAAAGTCGTTATTGTGTGCAAAAAATATTGTTAGTATAGCAAAAAGTAACAACAAATATAGAAAACATAAAAGAATCATACAGCCGCAATCGTATTTGTTTCATCTTTTATTGATTTAGTCTATAATATGCATTATAAAACATAGTAGTGATATAAAGTACATTTAAAACTTCACTACCAACAGGCATAATCATCTGTAATCATAATAATTTTTATGACGTATCTGAGTATCCTGAATTCGTCTATCTCTCTCTACTACAGCAAAAACATACATGAAGCGAGAAACAATGAATATTAGGATGAGGGATAAAAGAAGAATTGCAATGTTGCTAATTTAGCGGGCATTTTTTTATTTAAATTTCTACCACTATTCCCAATTAGTAACGTTCGTTTGATTAATCTGTTATTAAATAAAGTAAATATTACTATTCAAAAACAGTGCGACAACGCTGGAGAAGGAATTCGCATCTTCATCAATGAATTCGCGTCTTAAACGTGATTTTTTTCGTTATAGGACCAAAAATCTATCGCGTATTAAGCGGGATCGCGTAATAACCGTTCGCGTATTAAACGTGATATTTTTGTATTAAACTTATGGGTGATGTTCATGGGATCGGAAAAAATACGCGTATTAAGCGGGATCGCGTATTAACCGTAAGCGTCATAAACGGGTTCGACTGTACGTGTAGCGTACAGTGATATCTCGACTTACGTCAGCAATTCGTTCCACGACTAGCGACGTAAGTCGAGG
This sequence comes from Maratus speciosus, assembly GCA_963932465.1. Taxonomy (NCBI): domain Eukaryota; kingdom Metazoa; phylum Arthropoda; class Arachnida; order Araneae; family Salticidae; genus Maratus; species Maratus speciosus. Next base: position 383,086,777 of record OZ010789.1, read on the forward strand.
TACATTTAGATGAGCAAAAAAGGATGTGTAATAACAATTTACCAAAATCTAATGAACATATTCTATTGTATTTAGGGATTGTGTTACATACATTTATATTAGCAAACAAATACATTTTCAATACAAGAATTTGAAATAAATCATTAAGGCTATTTTCAATTGCTCTGCTCAACAAGCGCAAAACGTTTTGACACATTTACAAATTCATTTTTTAACGGAAAGATGTAAAATTGAATGGTCTGACTATGGAAGCGATTTGGAATCGAACTGTGTTTTCCATTTTTTGATAAATAAATTACCTATTGAGTTATAAACGATTTTGATCATGTGACAAAGACGTTTTTCACCTTTCCTTGAGTGGTTATTATTCTTTCGCGTGTATTCATTCGCGTGTGTGTTCAAAACGTCCACTTTGACAATATTTTCTGAAAAATCTATTGCGTGTGCAAAAAACGAAAATAAAAACAGTTCGATTACATAGCTTCTGAACAACAACACCTGCTCGTTTTATACATTTCCGAACAAAAATAAATTAAAATTTATGTCATAAAATTGACCTTTTGGATTAAAGAACAGCCTTAAGTTGTTAACTTACAATCTATTTTTCTTCTAGTTTTCCCGTTCGAGTCTTTGAGCATGTAAAAAAATCTTGCAATGAAGTTTGAACAGACATTTTTATTTTCTCTTAGAAGCTCTTTGTAACAGAATAGTGAGTTTATTAAGCTTTTTCTTAGTCATTGCTACACTTTGCTCACCTGAATCAATGTTTTCAAGAACTGACATTCCAACTTCAACAAGGTTTAATTCTTCGGTTAAATTTTCAACCGTCTCAATCTTCCCCTGGGCTCAAAATCTTCATATATTTCTTCTACGTACTTTGTTTGTTTAATCCGATAAGTTCGCCGATGGTTAATTCTGGATCAGGGGAATTTATGAATTCAACATCCATCTCTAAATTGAGTTCTCTTCAATTTTTGACGATTTCATCAATTAAGAGAAATACAGAATCACGATTTTCAGATGTTTTCTTAGTTTCTGCGAAGGAAGAGGCACACAATCTTTTACAAGCATCTCTTATTGTTTTTTGCTGAACTTCAGCCCGTGAGTCTCCTATGACTGATATTCATCTGACAAGGGAACCACTTTTGGTGTTGCTCGCACCTAGCATCGAGACCTGGTGCGTTTTGTAGCCCTATACATAAAAGATACAGAACCGATAAAATTTCTCTGTTAAAATCATATTTTATATACTTTTTTATACTTTTAATTTTTTATTATTACATTTTTATTTGTTTATTTCATGCCAAAAGTGAGTTAAGTCGCCAAATAGGGCGCTACAATTTTTCCGCCCGTTTTATCCAAAGAGTAAATATACAGAACATATTACTAGTATATCAGATTGCGATTTTTTTTTTTTTTATAATTGATAGCATAAGAAACAAATATTAGGTTTTTAATTTTGTTTTCTATGCAGACGATAAATATGTAAGCAATAAATATAATTCTATAAAAGCTTTGAAGATCATTGAAAACAATTTTTTAGTGAAATACAAAATAAGTAAATTATTTTCTTTTGAAATCGAATGAAATAAAGTTTCGAATGTTTAAAATGAAATGTTGCTGTATTAAATGGTCATTTGGTAAAAGTAATCATAAAGTAAATTAATATTTTTACACAATTTAGAAAAATTACTGTTGCTAAGTATATCGGACTTTCTAGCCAATTTCTAGCCATTACAAATTCAGCTATGACATTTGGCTACGGTTGCCGGAAAACTTTACTTTTGAAAATAAACGCTGTTTCCCCGCCAAAAATATGAATATAATGTTGCAATTTTTCAAAATCAAATTCGTGGGTTTTTGAAGGAATTTTCGGACTTTTTTTAATATTTTATACTTATTATTAACTAATTTTTATTTTTAAATGCTTTTCTTTAAAAAAATTCAATGTTAATAGTCCGATAAGTGGTCTCGAAAATTGCATTTTCCGAAAGTTATGCTGCTGTAAAATCAAGAAATATTGTTTTAACAGAAAAATTTTATCGATTCTCAAACTTCATAATATAGGACTTTAAAATGCACCAGGTCTCAATGCTAGGTGCGAGCAACACCAAAAGTGGTTCTGTTGTGAGATGATAATTTTCTTCCAAAAGTCTCCAAAAAAGATCAAAGTGCGTCTTAGTCAAGGAATTTTTTTTCCAGGCCAGACGAAATAAATGCGGAGTAGCGCAAGTCAAGGGGCTGTGCGTCGGAGTACTACTGTATATTTATCTCCAGTAGCAAAACATTAATGGTCCAATAGTGAACCAATGTTAAAAATAAACATTCCGTCACAAATATTTACCTCGTAAAGCAATATTTAACCAAGATGGGTATTTCATTATAAGAATTTCAAATAAATGAAATATTGGAACTCAAATATATATAATGTTGTGCGCCAAATTACGAATCAAGATATAGTTCTACCTCAATAATTACCTCTTAAATGTCAGAAGATATATCAGAAACTTTACATGAACACAATATGACATTTAGACAAGTTCTTTCATTAAAACTTATTTAAAATATTGATAGTTATAGCTCTTTTTGTAAAATATTCACAAGAATAATTAGATTAATTAACAAAAAATACTGTTTTGGAGATCTCGAAATTCTTATAAAAACAATGTACGTAAATGTAGTGTGCTTTCATTTGTAAATGAAAAGTTGTTTTTATAGATCCAAATTTATCCTATAACATTTTTAATAAGAGAAAATCAAGTAATAGGTTCAGGAAAGAACCGCTTATTAACTCTTAAAAAATTTAGTTTTGACCGTACTTTCTAAATGTAGTCGATCAAAGTATTTTGCATGAACAGCATCATCTTCGTTTATTAATAGGCGGATTAAATAAATTTTATATTAGATTATTTAATAGTACTTAAACGTACCGTGTTAATATATTTTTCTTCTATGATATATTTGAAAAATAACGAAAAGAATCCAGATTATTATTATGAAAATTACGGTTCTATTTATGAAAAAGGATATTGAATTAAAGAGGCATCTGTGAAAGCGGGAAGAGAAAATTCAAACTGTTAAAAATGAATTGCTATTATCTACAACAAATTATACAAAGAGTCCCACATTAAATTGCAAATTTTGGTGAAGGCTAATGCAAAAACTATTTATCAGAAAGTTACGATACTTATAGAGAAATTTTTTTAAAGCAAAAAAGTTAATTTCAAAATCCAACAATAAAGGGAATATAATATGCTTATACATAATATATAACATGGACTGTAATACAATTTATCCATCTAATGAGGAAAAGCATTTTCAATATAATGATCTCCGTTATCTGCTACTCTCTGGAATGTTAACATAGAGTTTTCAGAGGGTGAATGCAGTACATGCAACAGAATATTATGTATCGCATGAGACATAACATGTGATGCTGCCCTTAACCCTTTCAGGGGTGAGGTACTTGCATTCGTAAAATGTTCAAATAATTTAATGACACCAGTATTAACAAGAGATTTTATTTGTAAACAAGTAAAAGTAAATTTTTGCGTACTTAATAAAGCTGACATCATCGCTCTTCAAGGGGTTAAGATTGCATTGAGATCATATGGAATTATGAACGATTCATTGAGAACATTTTTTTTCTTCTAAAAAAACTAGGGTATCCAACTCGGGCTTGATAGATTGCATAACACAAATGAAAACTACTTTTTTTAATTGAAAATTCTAATACATTTTGTACATTTATTTATTTATTTATTTAGGTTGCCCGGTAAAAACACCAAAAAGCATTTTTAAATTTTTAAACTATGTATTCATGTAAACTATGTATTATGTAAACTATGTATTTTTTTTTTTTTATTAAAAAGAGTATTCTTGTATTAATGGAATGACAGCGGTTAATAGTCAAAGATGCCCCATAGATTTAGCTATTTACAAAAGCATTTTTAACTTTGATAACGTCAATGATTTAAGCGAAAAATTCGATTACATCTTTTAAATTTATGTTTTATTTATATTAATTTACTATATTATTTATTGATTGAGGAAGTTTTAATTACGTTATGGAATATTAGCCGGAAACTAATGCTGGATTATTTATATTGTTTTAAATGCAAACGGATTAATCTTTGGTAATCAAACTGCTAGCGATAGAGATAGATTTAAGAAAAACGTGCTTGAAAATTATTTTAATATTTAAAACAATCAGTAAATTGAGATAGAGTTTCAAACAAATTGCATTTAAAAGTGCATATTTTTTTCTTATTGGACTGTGTAAAAATGGAAATTATGCTGTTTTCAGAAGATTAAAAATATATAATAAAAGCGAAATTTATTGATCAGGTGCGGCCACCATCGAAATGACGTCAACGTTACCTCCGGGAAAGTTTTTGCTTTATAATATAAATTCTCATCATAACCTTGCGACACTCTCCAGATTTCATAACTATCTGATGAACAGTTTTCTCTAGAATGTATAGTTTAATTTGGGACATCTTGTATCTAGGAATAAAGAAATAACAAACATTAATATTATATATATATATATATTAATACATATACTTTTAAAAGAGGTTTAAAAATATTACCTATCTGTTTGTTTTATTTTTTATTTTTTTATTTTATTTCATTTTGCATTTTCAGTACATATTAATAGATAATTAATTTTTCAGAAAAAAAAATCCCAGCTGTAAAAAACAGCTATTTGAAAAGTACAATATTTGTTTTTTAACTAAATATTGAAATATCTTAAGACATTTAGTACGAAATTTCGACAGTTTAGATTAAGAAAGTGCAATATAAAGATAATTGAGTAGAGAACTACTTATTCAAATACAAACAACAGACATCTGGTATTGACAGCAGGATAGAAGACGACGATAAGTGGAATATTTCCCGGAAGTATTTGCATCTAGAAATGGATGTCATAATTAAATGGTCTTGCACTCACAGAAGAAAACAAACAGCAGAATAAATAAAAAAAAAATATTAAAAAGTTGCACTTCTGTAAATTATAAATGGCCGTTATTTGGTAAGCTTCAGTTTTACAAATCATTATAAAGATAATTTATGTATTTTACGCATTCAAAAAGCATGCGCTTTTGTATTATTTTTTTTTCTAATTTTTCTCATTTTGTATAATTTTAACTATCTCTGTCGCTTTTTTAAAAAATAAGAATTACAGCATGCAAACTAGAAAGAAAAATCATGCTTTAAGCATAGATTATGAAATACTTTCCAACACCTTCAGGATACTTCAAACAAAATTTCGTTATTTAGATAAATATGTTAATAAGATACTCCAGTAAACATTTTAGAAAACGCATAGAACGTTTGAAAAACTGACTTCAGCAATTACTGCCCATAGCAGTTCTATTCTTTTGTGCAGCACTGTATTTGATTTATAGGTTGTTATATATTCTATATAGTATGCGTAAATTTAGATTAGCATGAAAATGCATAATAGGGTGAAATTTCATTGCAGCAATTTATACCAATAAACCGAAAGTAATACTTTCGTACAGCCCTATATTTTACTTACTACCTTTATATACACGCCACTATTTAGCTAAAATTTAATTCAGCCTAAAACACGCTTAAAACTTCTGAAATCACACTTCTAGAAATTATCATCCAAAGACAGTCATATATCCAATTCTTTGCGTGGCCCTTTATATCATTTTATCTATAATATACAAACATTTCTTATTATACTAAATGTAGTTCAGCGTAAAAATGCAGATCTCAAATAAAAACCACCTTTATGCAATTTACGCTCATACTCAGTAACCCTCACAAATTCTTTTGTGTAGCCCTGTATACGATCTATAAAATTTATACACACCACATAGTATGCAAAATTTAGTTAAACTTAAAAACCCACAGCATAACTAAAAATGCATTTTCAGCAACCATCGCTAATAAACAGTACTTCAGATACAGTATAGCATCCGGAATGTTTTGTGTGCACCTGTAAATACTATGTACTTCATATTATACTGGAAGTAATTTGTAGTAAACATTAGCAATATATACCAATTTCATTATATATGAAATAGTTTAACATAATTAAAATACGCCGCAAACAATCGCCCCCCCCCCCTATATCATTATGCAACGGAGTTCTTTTGTGTGGCCCTTTACATGAATAATAAAAGTTCTTTGCACCGTATATTCTACAGAATGCATATTTTAGTGCACTTTATAAACGCATATCAATTTCATTATGTTTGAGAGGGTGCAACATCATTAAAATGCGTGTTTGAAACATTTTTTCCCATTGGCTGTAATGTAACGGAACCCTTTTGATTGTCCCTGTAAATGAACTATGCATGCTACAAACTTTATTTTCAATAGAGATCGTGCTATAGTAAACTTAAATAAGATATAAAAATTTCAGAGCAATCCGAGTATATTTACGAGAGTTAAAGATCGGACAGAGGTACAGCCAAACCGAATTCATAAACACGTTTCAATTATGTTGGAAAGTGTTAATAAAAGTACTCACAAAGAAATGCAAATCACAAAAAATAAATTCACAATGCATAAAAAATAAAATAAATTTCACACATATATACGTTGCAGAAAATAAAAGAAAATTTTTATCTAGACATGAAAATATTTAAGATTTTATGGAATGCACCAATTTAATTACCGTCTGGAAGCATCCCAAAATATTTTTCCATTTTTAATTATTGTTCCTTTCCGAGTTCTTGCTACTTACCATGACATCTAGAGGATTTTTTTCCATTAAAATTCGTCTACGAAATCTTTCATATTCACAATTCGTCGAAAAGGTATTTTAGATATTATTCTGAAACACGAAATTTAACTCGAAATTTTCTTTAACATTCATATATTCTGCTGAATTAATACAAAAATGTATTAAAAATCTGGATTTCAAAGTTTGCTTCTAGAAATATTTTTTCCATGCTTTAACGAAAATTGAATGCATGAAAAAAGCATCAACTTACAAATTGCTAAATTGATTACTTTTTAAATTACACACAATTCCTTAAAATACTATTATAATACAAAGCACTTGGATTATTTTATTAATCTTGGTTATTTGTTAATTGTGCTTATTTTGAACATATAGTTTAATTCCTCTAATTTGCCCTCCAATATCAAAAACTATCATTTTTATTTTAAACTATTACATGATTCAGAACACTATCTTTCGAATAATGATTACACTGGTCAACAAATTTGAACTTTTGCTATTTCACAAAACCGAAATTGGTTGTTTCTTATGCAGATTTTTAGGCTGAATCCGAATCTAATTTTTAATTTTAATTCCAGCTTGTCTTGTTTTGAGATATTTGCATATTTCAATACTAGCCGCCTCTGGCGACCAGTTTGGTCGTCCTTAAATGTATGCTAAGGATTGCAGCATGTTACTTTTATGAGTAATTTAATTTATTTACTTAATCTGTCGCCAAAACGAATGATTCTGACAGAGAAATGAAAGATTCTTTAAGATCATGGCTGCATTTCGTATATTTCTTGTCAAAAACCGCTTAACTAACTTAGGCATTTTGTGTCATGTCCGTCTGTATATCAATTGTAATACGTTCACTAAAGCAGAGATTTTAACATTTTAAGTAATCTACCGTAATTGGGTCCTCTGCCTAGTGACGCTTTTCAGCTAATACGACACCAAAACGATCCAGCGTCAGGGTCAACAAAATTACTGCGAATTTATCATTTAAATTGCAAAAATCTACTGAGAAATGTTTGTAACCTGCATCTCAAAGAAAATACTTATGTATAATTCCATGTTACAATTTTGATGCAGCTCTTTCATCATCAAATAAGTACTAAATTGTAATATCCACCTCAGAATCAACGGATAATGTAAGTTATCCCTCTCTCTATATAAAAAAAGTAACGATTTGGAAAGGGACCAATGAAAATCTGCGTAGATACCGCGAAACGCATCTGATTGGTCAGAGCTTTCTGACGGTATAAGGGGGTTACCAAGGGGGGATGCTCTGTCGCCAAACATCGCCGCGTTTGTCGCCAACATGGCGATATATCGCCAAAAGTTACGCCAACTTGGCGCTAATTCCAGTATTTCGCCAAATTTCCCTAGACTCCTATCGAAATCCAATAGAGTTTACTTGCTTACAGAAAATCAACAAATTGACATTATTCAATGTAACAAAAACTAATATTAGTTTATGAATAGAGTTTTACCTTTAACTGATGTCACGCGGTCTCCCAGACCCCGCTACTCCCAGCTGTAAACACTTTTACAGCTTTTTACTTTTCTGTACTGAAGTTAAATGATATGAATAAAATACTTTTTTCATGCAATTTAATTCACATGCTCCTAAGAGAAGTACAACGATATTGTTAGGACAAAATTTAAGTAAATTCAACCATTTGAATTATTTTTTTTATTCATTTTATTCGAGGGGTCTGAGAGACCGGATCACATCAGTTGTGTGACAAATTTTAGTCCCATCAGTTAAAGGTTAATTGAACTATTTACATTATTTTTAACCACAAACACTAACTATTTACAATATTCGTAACGCTATATATATATAATTTTATATTTAATAATCCTTATAATTATGAAACACTGTAAACCCTTGGATATAAGGAAATAAAATTGTCAGAAGTTGGGGAGGAGCGCGTTTTTACCAAGTGGAATCTAAAAATTGAATGCATAGAAAATAAGGGATCGAGAAGTGATCCAGAATAGAAACGCGAGACAATTACGTCTGGGGTTGGCTAGAAAATAGAGGTTGCTTCGCGATGCTGAATGGAATCACGAAGCGATTACGCGGGGGGGGGGGGGGGGGGGGGCAGAGGAACCCCCCTAGTAGTGTAAGCAAATAGTGTATTTTCGAAATATAGCAAATAAGTTTTTTTGATACGATTAAATAATAATAATAATAACAATAAATGATTCAGGTTCAATGAATAGAGAGCTCAATTTTAAATCTAAAATTTAGTTAGTTGGTTCATAGGCTAATGACGTCACGAACAAAGCTGCATTCTGCCTCATGATTTGATAGCTATAAAAATCACAATCAGGCAGTGTTGCCAGATTGGGGACTATTTTAACCCAGATTGTTTGACTATCACCACTTTTCTAAAATAGTATAATTCACATATTTTTCAAAATTTTTAATCTATTTTTAAATAGAGCGAATATTTCTATTTCTAAAAAGCGAGGACAATCAACAATCTGAAAACAAAAAAGTCCCCAATCTGGCAACACTGAAATCAGGTTAATTATTTTAAATTCCTCTCTGGAGAACTCGCTTTACGAATGATTACCTTCAGGGCTTAATATTTTTAATCGCCAAAATGAACGAATCGCTATTGTTTGTTTACTTTGATGGAATGCGATATTGAGTTGTCAGCTTAATTTCAACAGAAGTTGTCTCAGAATATATCCATATTTGAATGTAATTTTTCGCTTAAACATCAATTATTTTTTAACGTTCTTTCGAAAAATTTTATTTTTGTGCAGTTTTATTGAAAAAAAAAAAATTTTGATTAAAAATGGTTGCTTATCATATGGAAAGCGAAGCTGTCAGCTCGTATTTGGTTATAACAGTCACATGAGTTAAGCTTCTGTTATTAGAGATGAAAGAGGTGTATTTTAAATTGGTTTGATTCATGTATTTTAAATGAAAGTATTTTGAATTTAAATGAAATGAGTGATAAGTTTATATTTTAAATGAAATGATGGCGATGGAACAATATTGTGCGATTTATCACCCGGGCCCTGTTAACATCAAAGTGCTTCAACTAGTTAGGATAGATTCTACTTCTTTTCCCATTTTTTTTAGATTACATAAATTGTTGTTTATGTTGCTGATAGGAATCTGACACTATTCACACTTTTGACAGTGAGGTACACACCTCTAAAATGCATCTTATATCGAAAGTAGAAATCCATTTTACTCAAAAACTAGTTTTGGCATCTACTTTAAAGTTGATAGTAATTGATTACAATTCCTGTTTTCAGAATTATATCTTCCGCATATATAAATTGCTTTTGTTAGGGAATAGAGGTAGTAACAATTCTAAAATTAAATTTCTTATACGAATATGATATGTTAAAAGTAACTTACTTTATAATTTTAATTTAACATTTAAAGTTAAGTGCTTGTACAAATAATTGTAACTACTAGATAAATCATTTCTTTATGGGTGCCTTAATTATGCGCCATTAAACCTTGTGTGGCGCCCTTTTACTTGACCATAATTGTGAACCGTTTTAATCCCCTCCAGTCACTTCCACGTCTTTTCACTTTCTTTTTACTACCAACGGTGACAAACAACTACTGAGATAAGAAGGAAATAATTATATTTATAAGAATCGAATTACACTTACTGTCCCGCAATTCATTGCAATTACTGTTTTCAGAATTTTCTCTTCTGCATGCGTAAATTGTTTTTGTAGGGGAATAGATGTAGTGATTTAAACCCTTTCTTTTGAGGATGCCTGGCAGCGCACTTAAACCTATGGCACCCTACTACTTGAATATATTGGAAAACTGTTCTCATCCCCTACAGACGCCTGCAGTTGTTTCCACACTTTCTTTCTACTGCTAAGATTGACCAATCTAGATGAGAAAGAAATAATTGTGTTTTTAAGGATCAAATTCTAGCACCTTGGGGCCCAGGGTCAAGTAAGCAGAGTTGGGCACTGTAGGCCCTGATCCTTCATGAATTGTACAGCCACAGGTTTAGTTTTTATTTTTAAGGATCAAATTACATTTACTGTTCAGCAGTTGATTACAATTCCTGTTTTCGAAATTTTTTCTTCCGCATATATATAACTTGTTTTTATTAGGAAATAGATGCAGTAATCTAAATCCCTTTTTTGTGGGTGCCTGACGGCGTCCTTAAACCTTCTGTGGCACCCTAGACCCTACTAAACTAAACTAATCTCTGTGACTATACAATCCATGAAGGATCTTGGTCGACACTGCCCATCCCTGTTCTCTTGACCCTGGGCCCCGAGGTGCTATGCAGTATTCGTCCAAATCAGGTGGTCAGCCAAACGCGGAACCCTTGGTGTTTAATTACCAAATAAGCTTGGTACTCATTTCATCGACCCCGAAGGGATGAAAGGCTGAGTGAACCCTGTCCAGTCAGGAGTCAAACTCTCGACCTGCAGCGCGGCTGACAGATGCTCTGGCCACTATGCCACTGGGCTTCGTGGCGCCGTACTATTGAACATATTTGCGAACTTTTCTAATCCCTCCAGGTACTTCTTTTCACTTTCTTTCTACTGCCAAGGGTGACCAACAACTACCGAGATAAGAAGGAAATAATTGTACTTCTATCCTGCAATTGATTACAATTCCTGCCTTCATTTTTTTTTTTCATTCCGGATGTAAAAAAAATTTTCGGAATAGAGGGGGGGGGGGGGGGGGGGTAGAGGAAGTAACAGGTCTAAAATTCAATGCCTTATACAAGTTTTGTATGCATAAAATAACTCACTTTGTAATTTTAAATTTAAAATAAAATAATTTTATAATTACTTTTTACTACTGATAAACCCTTTTTTACGGGCGACTGACGGCCCCCATAAACCTTCTATGGCGCCCTAATACTTGAACATATTAGGGGGGGGGAGGCTCCCCCCCCCCACTAAAGCTACGTCCCTGATTTCAAAGCACAAAAAGCTTTTATATGGTATGGTATAGCTTTGTATGGTACATTTCAAAGCTCTTTGTGCTTTGAAATGTACCATAAGGTTCATAATAAGTTCGAATTAAGCTCTGATTCTAGATATTTCCATGTACTTACCTCTGTTTAGTGCTGCCAAGTATTATTTTTTTTTCAAAATAAAAGGTACGTATATAATGTATAAGAAACAACGAACATATATAGTTGGTATTTTTATAGCTCAGAGAGTTAAAAGTTGACCTCGAGGGAGTCTCGGGCTTAGTTCGCTTCACCGAAAACAACAACCCGCGTGACACTCGGGCTTAGACCTCAAAGTGTTAATCAGTTTGGCTTTTATCATTAAAACAGAAAGAAAAACAATTCATGTAAAGTTTAAGTTAAAAGAATTGCCTTGAATTTGAATGGGGAGAACATTTACTTTAATTTATTCCTTTATTTATTGTAGATAGAAAATGATCTACCATGTACACTGTTGATCTATCTGAAAGTAAGAGTGATGATTAATGATCTGATGTCATCGAGAGTTTAACAAGATAAGAAGTCTTAATCTCACTGAGACATTTCTTTTCGTTTTGGGAGGTTAATGATATTCTGTCATGAAAGATGCTTGCAAATAGCGTAAGATAGAGTGATTATCTAATGGAATCAATGTCTCCCTTGCGATCAAGTCTTTTTAATTATATAACGTATTCTCTATAAAACGAAATAAATTTAATGTTACAAAGATTGATGACACAGTTTCAATAGAGTGGACTTAAGTGAAAAAAAAATGAAACATAATTGGAGAGCTTAGTGAAAGAACCACTAATTGCAGAACGAAGCAGTAGTATATTTCTATTATGTTCCAAAAATTAAATTTCGAGAAGTCTTTCTGAGTGAACGATTTTTCTTGTAAATTTTATTGATTTGTCTTCATTTTGGTACCATCCGTTTAATCAGCAGGGAAGATCACTATGCTCGGTTAAAATTAGTTTTGTATTCAACTCTATATAACAATAAATTCTCGCTGCATTATTGCAATAAAAATTTTTATTTTATAACATTTTTATTTACAGAAATTATCAATATTAATACTATGTACCCATTTCAAAATTTTAGATTATTTACATATTTGCAACGAAAGGGCATCCTTCCAAACTACGTTTTTAGCGACTTTTAGACACGAACCCCTTTTTACAAGTGAGAAAGCAGCATACAGCATTCCCTACATAAATACGAAGTACTCTTAAATCCATGCCTACGAAGTCAAATGTTTGTTGAAATAGGATTAATTACGAGAATGTTCTATGTACCCTGATTAGTTGAATTCTATTTTCGAGAACATTCTATGGACTCTGATTCGTTGATTCATATATCTCGGCTCCTATTGGGAATTTCAAAAAAACTCCTCCAGACTCTGAAAGCCAATTTCTTCGTAAAATGTCACCACCCAAATTTTGCGACATTTTTTCATTTTGTCCAAGCATGTGTTTTGGCATTGATAGCCTTGAAAGTTGATGTCCCAACACAATTTTCCCCAATGTCGCCAATATTCTGCTAAATATCGCCAAATTGGGCGAAGTGTTGCCAACTTTATGACTTCGTTTACTACTAACTGTTCAACAACTTAATAACTGTTTCAACCTTCACTCCCATTGAAATACATTGGCCAGTAGTGACCCCAAATCAGAGTTGGGCAAATTTGTAACCTCAATTAACCACATTAAAATTACAAGTTAATTGCATGTAATTGATTATAGTTAGACACTAGAGATGGGCAACATCGTTCCTTTTAAGGAATCGTTCCAGCCGGAATCGTTCACCGAAAGGTACGAGTTATTTGGAGTCGTTTGGAGAAAAAAAGGAACGATTCCGAGAAAAAATGAACGATTCCGAGAAAAAAAGAACGATTTTCAAAAATAAAGGATTCCAAGGGGGAAAAAACACTTCCGAGATAAAGAGAACCACATGCAACCCATAATATTTTTTTACTAATTTATTTTCTTATGTACCCATCCATTTTCTTACACATCCAGTCGCCTTAATTTTGTAATGTTTTGGACAAATGATTTTGTTTTTAAGAGTTCATTTCATTGATCAGTGTGTGCAATTAATTTCAGTTATTTCTAACTTTATGATTTATGGTAGCATAATTCCTCTTGGAAATTTAAGGGCGGCGCAAGGTCTATTCGATTATCAGTGTAATCATTTGTTTCTCTTGAAAATATGTCGTCAAATGACCGTCCATTTATATTATTATTTTATACAGTGTGTCTTTACTCTCAACGATGTTCAATGGCTAATTCCTAAACCGTTAGTCATAGACCTATAGTTCCAATTACAAAAATGTTTTAAATAAGGTAAAAAATTATTCTGAAAGTCGTTTGGATCAATAAAAATATTTCTAAAAAAGTTACGAAATTTAATTTTTTGTACGGTCCCCCGGCCCTATAAGTGATATTTAGTAAAAATTTCCTGTTCTCTTAAAGGAAAGACAAAAAAAGTCCCATTCATCTAACACTAAAATTCATGAAGTTATACGAAACTTTAAAATGCAAGACTTATGCCACTTTTCTGCATCCGAATACACATGAGTTTAGCCATGCTTCTAGGGGTCGTAAACAAAGTGCTTAAAGTATTTGAAGGATTTATTTCATGTGTAGCTGTGCTTTGAAAGAAATCGTATTACGACAGATTTTTGTAAGGATTTGAAGCTGTTTCTTTTCATGATTTATTTTAACAAAAATTATGCTATTTTTATAAGATTTTATTTAACCTATTAACCGCCAAAACTATAAAGTAGGAATTTTCAAATTTCTTGTTGAAAGTCGCTTGTCACCACAAATTCAGAAAGGTAACTTTCGCTTCATAAAAATGTCAAAGTTTCTGCCAATAAATAAGGCAATTTTTTTAACTGTAAAATAGTGGTGACAAAGTAATTAATTTAAGCATGAGCGATTATTTTGACCGTTGCGTGAACGCAACACCAGCGGGTAATGGGTTAACTTGAAACGATCGTATGTATTTCTTTCCAGTTCAAAATTTGTACTCGAAATTCAACTCACTTTAAAATATGCGATTAAATTTTACATATTGACGTAAATCAGATGACAATGTAATATTATTATCATTTTCAGTGCTTACCATATGTACTTATTTTACAGGGTAACACAAAAAATTTCGGATAGATTTCTGCCAACAAGTTTACTAAAAAGTTTTAGATTAGATAACACAAGACTGCGATGGTTGTGTTTTTTTTTTTTTTTTTTAATTGTGTATTTTTAAAATTATGATTTTTATGTATTTTTTAGCGCTGAATCCGAAAATTATTTTCATTTTTAACCATCATGTCAGGATTTTTCCCAAATAGTAAATTTCAAAATTGAATAAATAGCTAATACTATAAAATAGAGTCGATGGTTGTATTTTTTAACTTTTACGATTGATTTGCATGTGCTTTATAGCACTGAATGTAAAAATTACCTTCATATTTAACCGTCATGTTAGACTTTTTTGCAAATGGTAAATTTCAAAGTTAAAAAATATCGAAAATCTGATACTATAAAATGGATGTAAAACTTCTTTTATTCAATTTAATTTTATTTAATTCAAGAATTTATTCAATTTTTGGCTTATACTGGGATTCTTACAGCTAAACAGGTCGGGGATCCGATGATGTGAGAAGGGAAGATGTTCAATTAAAACTTTGAAATTTTAAACTTTGAAATTTACAATTTGCGAAATATCCTGAGGTGATGGTTAAAAATGAAGGCCATTTTCGGATTCAATAGTAAAAAATACATAAAAATCAATTATCAAAAGTTAAAGAAATGACAATCACGTCTATTTTATACTATGAGATTTGCGCAAATTTTTCACTTTTTAGCTTTCAAATTTACGATTTGCAAAAAATCTGTACTTTGTGATAAAAAATGAAGGCTATTTTTGGATTCAGTGTTACAAAATACGTAAGAACTAATTATCAAAATCTTAAACACATGACACAACACAAATTTGCATCCTAGTGTAATCTAATAACATTTCAAAATATGTGTCATTTTGTAAAGAATCGAGGCTGTTGTTTTTCAACATTTTATTTAACGAAAATTCTGTTATTTGTTTCATGTTATATGTTTAGTGCAAGCTGTATATTTTGCATTAATATTTCAGAATGATTATAGATTTCAAATTTATAATGCAATGTTAATTTTACAATCAACTATTTTTTTATATATATCTGAAGGTTATTTATATTTCTAGTAAATTTGTAAATGACCCCTATTTCGCAGCAAAAAATATGCTCCAACTTTAAACAGCCATTATTTCTGTCAGTTTTAATCGTAGAATAATAGGTCTTTTATTTGTCTTACTTGCAAGTGTAATAGGAAAGTTTTACTAACTATAACTTGAAGGACCGGGACCGTATAAAAAATTAAATTTCGTAATTTTTCAAGAAATGAATATATTGACCCAAATCACTTTTAATACTTCTTTACCCTTATTTAAAACATTTTTGTAATTGGAACTACATGGCTATGACTAACGGTTTAGGAATTAGCCATTGGACATCGTTGAGAGTGGACATCCTGTATAGGAAATTTTATTATTGCTCTGACATTTGTCACCAGGGTCTAGGAATTTTTAGTCTCATAGATTCCTCTTCAAAATCTACCTCTAGGTAATCTTAATTTCATTTTTCATTCCGAATCTCATTTTTCATTTGGGTGGCCCTACTGGTTTGGATATGTAACTTGTTAAAGTAGATTACATTTTTGTCCGTTTTGTTCCAGTGTCCGTACTTTCAATAACTTTATCCCCTTATCGTCTTTCTCCTCAGTTCCCTAACTTTACGCACACAGGATATTTTGCATAATTCATCAACATTATTATCGCTGCCTTCAGGATCTGGTTCAGAAATAGAACACCCTATTCTATAGCAATCATCTTGTAGTGCAATTCAGTGATATATATCAGTTTTAATGCATTTGAAATAGCTTAATGTCATTAAAATGCACTGCAAACGATTTTTCCCGTTGACCATAATGTAACGAAATACTTTTGAGTGCCCCTGTAAATGAACTATTAATGCTACACTCTTCATACTGAATACCAAACATCCCATGGTAAACATTATTAACATATGTCAATTGCTTGGGAATCCGAGTATATTTACGGTAGTTAGGTATGTCACACACTGAGACGGCAGAAAGACATAAAGCGCAACATGAAGTGCAAAAACAGGTCGAAACAAAGAACGAAGTTGTTACAAACTTGTTTTAAACCAGTTGCCTTAGAGCGTGAACAGACGGTCTGACGGACAGACAAACCGTATTCATAAACACTAACTTTATTGGAAAGGGTTAAAAAGTAAAGCACGTTTTTGCACACTGTCTTTCCTGAGTGACTGATGTATGTCTTGTCTTATACCCTAACATCGCTATTTGTGAACTGCTGTTAACTACGTAGAATTTCAATAAACTTACAACTCTTTTTGAATCTCCAATTTCACAAGAACCTACAATAGTTTCTCTAATTTCACACCCTCATCCGCCGTCACCCTCTCTCCACTTATATCATACTGAACCTCAGTTCGGTGTGAGGGAATTACGATGCTAATATGTTTGCTTGGATTGGGGTCTTTGGAATGTCATAACTCATGAAGTCATGGAAAACTTGTGTTACACGAATGGGTAAAAGTTCCTTCAGGTGATTTGTAAACAGATTCATTAGCAGCATGGCTATGGCTAGTGATATTTATAAGATAACATTATATATATTAATATTATAATATGTATATATAGTAATATATATGATTTTATACATATACAGTACATATTATCTCCGACAAAAGATATAGTGATTCACTAAACTTCAAAGTTCTATTTCTTTAAATTTGAAATTTGGTAACATTTTAAGTGAAAAACGGTTTATTGGTTTAATTAAATTAAACAAATTAAAAGTATGTCCATTATTATTACAGAGTATAGTACTTTTTAAAGAACTATCCTTTTGACGGTGTTTCGGCCGTTGAATGAAAGACATCTGTTGTAAACGTGTTATAGATAATACCAACCTTAATATTTTGAGAATTTGACTATTTTTTATTCGGAGTTAAACTTTTTATTGTCAAAACTATTTAAAATAGATAAAACATTTTGTTAAATTCGAACTTTTCAGAAAACTTTATGTAATTAAAAAAAAAATGAAAATAAATAAATAAATCTTCTAAGTGAAAAGAATAACAATAAGATAGAAAAATACATAAAATTTAGTATCGTATTTGCAGTAAGTTTTACCTCAATAAAAACGGAAATTTGGTTTGGAAGCTTGAAACATTAAATTTAGTTTGGCATAAAGGGAGCCTTGCTTTGATCGAAATTAAACTCAGATATGTATTATCCATCACCACAGTAACAGGCATTAATCGTGGCATTGATTTCGGGATTTGCGAGTATCAATAACGATCAAGAAATCTGAATTATTATAAGAAATTATTACGATAAACGATTTTTTTTTTTTTTGCTTTTATTTTACCTTGAATTAAAACAAAGTCACAGTTATTTAAATTCAATTATTTAGCAAGAAATAGAAATAAAATAACAAATGAAAAAACTGTACAAAATCACAACGTGCATTCTTTGGAAACCAATAATTAAATTCGTATATTGTAAAACTTTTTAAATGCAATATTAACCTTCCGCATACCAGACCGGTGCAACAGACCCGATAAGTACATTCAAATTGATTTTTCACATTTAAAAAAATGAAAATTTTGTAAATATGTGACTTTTTTTGGAATGTTCTACTCAAAAGAATAGAACATCCCAGAAAAAAAAAACCCATATTTACAGAAATTTCAGTTTTTAAAATAAATTAGAAATATCATTATAAATGTTCCTGTCGGGGCCATTGAACCCCTCTGGTAGGCGGAGGGTTAACATAAATCTATTAAACCGAAACAAGCGTAAAATATGCAGCTTTACATATATGTCGCAGTGTTGGAGAAAGTCGGATAATCTATATGTAGCACGTGATTTTTCTTTCCCGTTTTTATACTCAAAACGGCCATTAAGAGAGCGAATCGCGGTTAAATTATTTCAATCCCAACCACCACTCTTACTGTTATCTTATTATTATTATTAGACATTATGCTTTTTGAAATATTCATTATCTTAAGAAAGAAAGAAACGTTTTACAAAAATTCCTTGTTCTAACAGATTTTACTCTATGTAATAAACCTCAATGTAAGTTGGTTAAAACAACAATCTTCGAGAGTTTCGAGATTTTTTTAATCATCTTCTTCAGGAGAGAAAAACATGACGCCAAACTGTGGAAATAAAGTGGTACTCGAGCGCTCGTAGTTGGTCATATATTTCTTTTGACAAAGAGGATTCTCAAATTGAAATTATGTTTGAGGAAAAAACATGAAATAGTGAAATATGCATGAAAGTGCGTAACTCTACAATTAGTAAAATAATTGAAAATCAGTTATTATTATCCTATTAAAATGCAATTTTTATGGCCTAGTGATATATTTCTTATATTATTCAAAACTGTTTCTAATCACATTAAAAAAATATTTTTCACTATTAATTAAACAAGCATTTTCTTTGTTTTTCTTAAGGCTGTTCTTAAGTGATCTGCTCAACAAGCGTAAAACGTTTTGACACATTTACAAATTCATTTTTTAACGGAAAGATATAAAATTGGAAAGTTTGACCATGGAAGTGATTTGGAATCGAACTGTGTTTTCCATCTTTTGATCAGTAAATTACCTATTGAGTTATAATCGATTTTGATCACGTGACAAACATGTTTTTTACCCAGTTTTGAGCGATTAAGCCTTTTTCGCGCGGAAATTCGGTTCAAAACGTACACTTTGACACTATGTTTTGAAAGATCTATTGCGTTTGAAAAAAAAAAACGGAAAAAACAGCTCGATTACATAGTTTCTGAACAACAACACCTGCTCGTTTCATGCACTTCCGAATAAAAATAAATTAAAACTTTTGTCACAAAGTTATCCTTTTGGATTTGAGAACAGCCTTAAGAATTCATCTAGAAAAAATTCATTTCGTATGATACATTTACCAATTAGAAAAGTATTAGCGTATTAAAGTACACATGGTGTTCCATTACCTTCGGGGTCCAGGTACTCAATCGGTAAAGCACGTAAAGTTTCTGGGTTCGAATCCCATCTCGGGCACTTTTACACTCAGGTGGAAAAAATCCAATTCGTATAAAAATTTTTTTAATTATTTCTTTCAGATTAATTTAGCACAAGAAGATCAAATAGTAATGTTTATTAAACTCCTACCCCGCCCCGCACTTCAATTTCTTTTTTTTTTTTTTTTTTTTTTTTTTTGAGGAAGGGGGGGGGGGCACACATTAGAAGTATATTTTGGCAATAAAGTCAGCTTTACTAGAATCAAAATCTGTTATTTTGAAATAAAATAGCGTATTTTAATTTATTAAAACTCGCCAGTCTACAAGAAAAGAACCGATTCCCAAGGAATCGTTCCTTTTCGGAGTCGGTGCATTTCGGACCGACTCCGAGGAATCGGTCCTTTTCGGAGTCGGTACATTTCGGAACGACTCCGAGGAATCGGTCCTTTTCGAAGTCGGTACATTTCGGAACGACTCCGAGGAATCGGTCCTTTTCGGAGTCGGTACATTTTGGACCGATTCCGAGGAATCGTTCCGAAAAGGACCGATTCCGAGGAGTCGTTCCTTTTCGGAATCGTTCCAAAAAGGACCGATTCCGAGGAACCGTTCCGAAAAGGACCGATTCCGAGGAGTCGTTCCTTTTCGGAATCGTTCCGAAAAGGACCGATTCCTTTTTACAGAATGGAATCGTTCCTTTAGTTTCACTGCCGGAATCGTTCCTTTGGAGTCGTCCTCAACAAATGACACATCTCTATTAGACACATTCAAACGCAGAAATTTTGCACACATAATGGAATGGGGGCAGTTCCGATAACAGTGCTGAAGAATTTTTTACGGCATGTAATTTTAACTATAATTAATAACGCGCAATTAAATTGTAATTACATTGAAGATAATTGCAATTACGAATTTGTCTAACTCTGCCCCAAAGTACCCACTAATCGAATTATCTTGAACATGTGGCTTAGCCCAATGGTCTTCTCGTTCCCCAAAACGGTAGAATACAAAGTTTAATCAAAATCGTTAGAGCTGTTTCTTAGATAAAATTTACGTACACATACACATAGACAAATAGACACACACAAGATTTTCTCGTGTTATAATATATTATATGTGGTATTAAGGGATCTCAGAACTCTTAAAGCTTCAAAATTTTCGAAATTTTATTTTTTTTAGATGTTAAACTCCTATCTTTTCTGAAAATTTTGATATAATTGTTTCCTTGAAATTACCATTAGAACATGGCTTTTAGAATTACACCCGCGCAATAGCTGAAACGCCGATTTCGATACTTTGAAGCCATTTTTCTCCAACTGACGTTTTTGGGCATAATACGCAGGATATCTCCAAAACTTTTGCATATTTTTTCATGAAATTTTCAAAACATATGTTTTATGTTAGTATGTATAAACTGAACTTAAATTTTCATTTTTATTGTTCAAAAAAATATTTCTTTAGGTGATTATACTGTTGAAATTTTCCAAATTTTGTATTAGTTAAATACAACTTTGTATTGAAAAAACAAATACAAATTAAATACAAACTTATTTAGGTTCAGGGTAATTATTAAATATGAAGTATAAATAGGCACAAAAAATTTCATTCTAGTTGCAAAATGTATTTTGTAATCCTGCACGTAAGGTGTCATACGAATTTTCTGCTTGACAAATGTCTGACAGTTTGCAGCCCCCTATAAACACTAATTCTGCATCTTGCAATTTTTTAAATACATGAAATGAAAGAACATACTTATATCTTTCATTCCTATTAAAATTGTGTTTTTAAATCATATACATTTTAAGATATTAAATGTTAAAAATTGTCCTTTTTTTCATTTTTTCCAATTTTAAGTGTCCTGAGACCCCTTAAACTCTCGTAAAAAAAGTATTGACATTAATGATCAAACATTAGATGTTACTAAAATTATTAAATATTAAAATATTAAACATTAAAAAATATTGTCTCAGATCCGTAAAATTAGTTAAAAAATTAATTAACAACTTTACAATACTACAGAATATGAAATAAAAGCATTTTCGTGAAAATGTCACATAACATGTTTTTCCAATGAGCTCCTCAATTATTTATTTTCCAAACTTCAAATTATTTGCATTTTTTATGTTTATATATGGGTCAATCCATTACAAGTGGTCCAGAAAACCATTTATTCGTTGTTCGACCATTTTTATAAAATCTGAAATTTTTTGTACAACAACCCTAACATGATAGACGTTCAAAATGACAATTATTTTAATTTTATTAATTTTTGCTTGTGCATGGCGGCCATCTTTGTTCCATACTCTGCAGCAATTTTCTCACAAGAAAAGGGTTTACGAAATTGTAAATAATGCATCGTTTATTTCTCCAATTCAAGTGCGAATTAAAGCAATTTGTACATAATACATTGGGCTAAAAATTTGGTAATAGAGTAGTTTCCGAAACTAACTGCTTATTTGTCAAATTTAAGCATAAAGTTTCAGTTTTTTTCCAAAATTTGTCCGTTTACAAGAGGAAATTTTTCTATCAAGGAAAACTGTCAACATGACATAATTTGTTTTACAAATAGGCCGAAAGTACTGGTACTCACACGCCGAGTTCCAAATCTGGGACTTGCTTTCTCTTCGCTAAAAAAAATCCCAAATTTTTCAAAAATGTCAAAAATCGCACTTTTGAGGCTTTGATATGTCTGGTGGGGCACGAGATAAAAATCTGAAGTTCTGGTTTCTGAGAGTATTGTATGGCAGTGTAATGCGCAAGAAATTTCAGGATGGAGATTTGACTACAAGTTGAGATATGGCAAGGGGAACATATCAAAACAATGCTGCCAAACTATTGTTTTGTTGTAGTCACAGCTAAGTATTTATCTCAGAGTGCAATTTAAATTTTTTTTTTTTTTGATTATCTTTAAATAATAGTAACAGAAAATAAAGCCTTTTTCAAAGCTTAGCAATTAATTAAAAGAGTAATTATGCCTAAGATCTACATTTTGTATGGTTTCAGTAATTTTTGTTGTAAGTAATTTTAGTAACTAAAAGAAACCTCAGCAGTTTTACATAAAGAAAAAAGATATTTTTATGCAAGACCTGAGACAAAAACAGAATAGGGAAAGGGAAAAGCTGTTAATGTTGTCATAAAGTTGAGACATGATCAAACGTGTCAAAACACATTCTTGCTTGTTGGTTTAAAAACCACAATTTTGATCTTTCTCAAAATTTTATTTGTAGGAAACAAGTCTTGTCATCTCTTGATAACTTGATTGAAGATCTTGGCCCTGCTGGCTCATAGAAATGAGCTTTGAAATTACTATTTGCAAGTCTCAATTCATTAATAATTCCTAGCTTACTTCTTACGCAAAAATGTCATTTTTCTGCAGTATAAATTTTGAAAGGGCTTTGGATATCTTTACTTTCTGAAAATCACTTGAGGCTGATGCATGGTAACGTCGTATAATGTTTCATTTACAGAAACATACTAATGGTAGGAACAAGTTTCAGGGATTGGCAAGCAGCATTAAAATTGTGGTTTTTAAAGCGACAAGCAGGAATGTGTTTTGACACCTTTGATCATGTCTCAACAAGTATGGCAACATTAACAGCTTTTCTCTTTCCCTATTATGTTTTTGTCTCAGGTCTTGTATAAAATTATTTTTCTTCTTTATGTAAAAGTGCTTAGGTTTCTTTTAGTTACTAAAATTACAACAAGAATTACTGAAACCATACAAAATGTAGGCCTTAGGCATAATTATTTTTTTTAATTAATTGCTAAGCTTTGAAAAAGGCTTTATTTTCTGTTACTATTATTTAAATATAATCAAAAAAATAAATTTAAATGACACTCTGAGATAAATACTTAGCTGTGACTAAAACAAAACAGTAGTTTGGCAGCATTGTTTTGACATGTTCCCCTTGCCATATCTCAGCATGTAGTCAAATCTCCATTCTGAAATTTCTTGTGCATTACACTACCATACAATACTCTCAGAAACTAGAACTTCAGATTTTTATCTCGTGCCTCACAAGATATATCAAAGCCTCAAAAGTGCGATTTTTGACATTTTTGAAAAATTTGGGATTTTTTTAGCGAAGAGAAAGCAAGTGCGAGATCTGGAACTCGGCGTGTGAGTACAAATACTTTCGGCCTATTTGTAAAAGAAATTATGTCATGTTGACAGTTTTCCTTGATAGAAAAAATTCCTCTTGTAAAAGGACAAATTTTGGAAAAAAACTGAAACTTTATGCCTAAATTTCACCAAAAAGCAGTTAGTTTCGGAAACTACTCTATTACCAAATTTTTAGCCCAATTTATTCTGTATAAATTGCTTTAATCCGCACTTGAATTGGAGAAATAAACGATTAATTATTTACAATTCCGTAAACCCTTCATGTGAGAAAATTGCTGCAGACGATGAAACAAAGATTGCCGCCATGCACAAAAAAAAATTAATAAAATTAAAATAATTGTCATTTTGAACTTCTATCATGTTAGGGTTTTTGTACAAAAAATTTCAGATTTTTAAAAAATGGTCGAGCAACCAGTGCTGGACCACTTGAAATGGATTGACCCATATATATTGCTTAATGAAATAAAATAAAAATGATAATTATAAGTACCTTAAAAAGTTTATTTCTATTTTTGAAATAATAATTTGAAACGTTCTCCATTGTAGTTTATTTTGTTTTCGCAAGTGTTTGCGTAACCATTTTTCAAATATTTTTATTAAATTTATTTGCAAATTTCAGTTTATCTAACAAAAAACCTGATTATTAAATATTATTCATCATTAAATCTTAACCTTTAGGCCCTAAATTATCCTAAAACATACAATATTTTATTGCAGTTTAAACGTTTACTTCAAAACTAGAAGCGGAAATAAGAAATTTTTAAAAATTGAAACAGAATTCTTATAATTTTGTTTAATATTACTCTCTACAGTAGAATGACATAAACTAATGAAAATAGCCATTAGGGGACACATAAATTTTTATATTAAATAAAATCTTCCATATAGTCTAATGTTTTACGTGTTCGTTGTTCACTAGATAGCAAAAGATATTCAGGTCTAAAGAATCCTTAGAAGTATAAAATACTAGCAGACTCCCCCGATGATTCCCGTGTTAATCAAAGGAAGAAAAAAACAATCTAATTTCTTAAAAATATGGCTCTGTGCATTCAAGCCCATAAACCTTTAGAACGACAATATGAAAAAAAGATATTTCTCTAACTATACAGAACAAAAATGCAAAAGGTGAATCCAAATGCGAAGCATTTACAAAAATTTAATTACGTATAACTTAAATGTAAAGCCTTAACTGTATAAGATTACGGACGCTAATTTCTAAGCAGCGAGATGCCACTACTGATAAAAAAGCATATTTTTTAGATGGAAACATCTTTTCATTTCACAAAATTAAATTTACGAGGATTATACACAAAACTGACGTCATTTGCTTTTTATTTTTGCTATTTAGTGCAGATCCTGTTAATATGCATTTGTTTCTACTTTCGAACGTGAGTCATATTTAGGAGATTCGTGTATTTACCCCCGAATTGAAATGTGTGTATTATATATGTTTTATTTTCAAATACATTTAAAGTACTAAGTTCATTTTAACGCCACACTTAAAGTAAAATGTTTTAATGTTATATACGAAAAATGGGCATTACCTGCTCATAATAATGTCAATTTTTGACACGAAAATATAGCAATTTGTCCTGAATTTTTACTGGCTTATAAAAATATTGCCGAAACATACTTTCTCTTTGTGGCAACATGAAAGAAAAAATGTTTATTAAAATTTAAAAAGGCAGGTTTCTATAAAAATAAATAATGGCGGATGGTTGAACAAAGGAGTGAATACTAATCTCAGAAATTTATAAAATTTGTACTTTTATCCCGGTTGTAAAATATATATGTATCAAGTTTCGTTGAAATCAGTCAAAAATTGTAGATTTATATCAGGAAAAATCACGCGCATTTTGACTTTTTTATATACAGTATTTATGTGTATAAATAACTTATTTTCAATAATTAACCTATCTTAAATTTATTCTAATTTCCCCATTTAATTTTAATACATTTCTTTTTAAATCCTATTATTCTTTTATATATGATATAAATTCCTAATAATTTATACGCGTCATTCCTTTATTTTCATTTTCATATTGCGCCAGTAATATTTATCTTTCGATGTTCTACGAATTCGGAATATCTTATTCTGATGCAAAACTTTCTAAAAGATTTGTTCGCGCGTTTTTAGGAAACTTCAGTGCACCGAAATTACGCTTCCGCAGACACCTTTATCGACGCTTTTGTCTAGATGAATCCTCTATGAGTGCGTATTCCTGTGTTCGTCCGCTACAGTTTGTAACCAGTTGAGCGAGATCGGAAAGGAATATTGTGTGTGTTTTTATTTGCTAGTGAAAAATGCTGCGTCCCGGAGAAGTTTTTTGTCTTATAATCCTAATGGAAAAATTAAAAAAAAAAAAGATTACACTAAAACAGACGCGTTTTTACAAAGCTGCTAGTTTGTTGAAGTTTTTATTAAGTATTAAAATAGTATGAAAGTGAAAGAAAGTGCTCTCCGACTATGTGCAAAGTGCCTGGAAGAATAAACTATCTCCTTTCAAAATACGTGTGCTGCCAATTATTTATA
The DNA here is from genome assembly GCA_963932465.1 of Maratus speciosus. NCBI lineage: Eukaryota > Metazoa > Arthropoda > Arachnida > Araneae > Salticidae > Maratus > Maratus speciosus. The sequence continues at coordinate 383,113,242 of OZ010789.1, forward strand.
GAAGTACCTCGGATATAGAGTCAACTGACTGTTTAGAGTTTTTCTCGAAAATCCTCAGCATTTTGTGTCATGAAAGCAAAAATCTGCTCATGCGGCTAGTTTCCTGCTTGTTTTTAGGTGCGTTCGTAATTATATAAATACGTAGCACCTATAGCCGTCGTTCAGTCCGTCTGTCTGTCCGTCCGTCCGCATATAACAGAGCAAAAACTACCCAACCGAATGGTCTGAAATTTTGAATATATGATTTTTGCAAAATTTTGTCGAGCCATTTTAAATTTTATGAAAATCAAATGTATAGTTTAATTACAGGGACAGTCAAAAGTTTTCCCTTACATTAAGGCCAATGGGAAAAAATTATTTCAAGTGCATTTTAATGATGTTACAGTCTTTCGAACAGAATTAAATTGATATGCACTTATGAAGTTCATTAAAATATACATTCAATACAATATGCGGTGCAAAAAATATAAAACTAGTTATAGTACGAACGCACCTCATTTGCCACGTTTGACGAGCAATTTCCAACTTGTTAAAATGTGTGAGCGTTTTCTTTTAAATATCTGAATGAACTTGGTCGATTTATTCAACTGTCTTAGTAGTAATTTACTTAATAATAATATAAAGTTAACATTACCCAAAATGCGGAAATTTTTTGTCATAACATACAAAGAAAGTAAATCACTTTTATTTAAACAAAAATATAATGAAGAATAATTTTTTTATGTATTTATTTATTTATTTTGAAAATTGCTCCTTCCGACCAGTTTTGTAAAGAGAAATTACAAATCCCAATGACAGTTCCTTTTACAGGACTCTAACTAAATCTATTAAAACACAGGGAGACCAGAAATAGACTTTCTGTCCATGACAACTTCCTAAACACCAGGTCCTACAGATAGGATATTTTATAGAGATTAATTTTGATTCTGAATTTGACATACATTTGAATTTGATTTCGAAGAAATGAGGATGTCGAAAATCATTTGATAATTTAAATACAATATTGTATATAGGTTATGAGTTATAATAAGAATTTGCACTTTCAGTTTTTTATATACATAATGATCGTTCTACAGAAAATTTCTTTTCCGGATATAAAAGATTCAGTAAAACATATTTAGACTAAAAAAATCTGTATTAATATTAACAAATTTTTTTTATTAATGTTATATAGCTTAAAACTATATATAGCCAAACCCTATATAAAATTTTAACTACCATAAAACTAAGAAGTTAAACCCTTTCTCCACAATGGCCCATAAATAAGAAAATTCATAGTGCAGAAATCTAAAAAAAAATCATGCCTCATTTACTCCTACTATTTTACTTCGAATTAAAGATTCGTGTATTTAATATATAATACATTCAAGGAATACATAAAAATGAGTTTGGATAATTAATAAGTTATTTTCAATTTTTTAAACATAATAGTCTTAATAGACTATAAAAAATTGGCAATGCACATAAATATTTTCATTATTTTTCTTTTATTTCTTATTCAGGGTGTCGTTTCTCTCACGAACATCGTGGAAAAATCTGGATTTAATTAAGGGAAACCTTCTCTCATAATTAATTCCCGTGAAATGCTTGTATTAATTAATTAGAATGCTCTTGGTAATCAAATTATTGATCAATGTTCGGATCTCACGCATCCGCTCCTTTATTTATAGGTATGAAATGTAAAGAAAACTTAATTCTTAAAGAATAGAAATGCAAGTTTATGAAAGCATAGTGTTAATCAAAATAATTTTTAACGCTTTGTGCCTCTACAATACATTAAAGTGTCATAAAAAAAGTTATAAAATTCATAAGCATATCGTCTGTCAATAATATTATTTAGGATAAGTTCTACACTGTAAGTAAAAGATAAATGTTTCAGAAGATGTTACGAAAATAAAATATATAACTGTTTTCGATCTCTTTACTTAAGAAAATAATACTAAATTTAATATTAATGTTAATTTAAATGTTAATGTTAATGTTACTGCTGTTAATTTGTCAAGTTAGTCTGTAAACCATGTTTATTTAACATGAAAAAGTTTACTTGCGAATAAATAGCATCCTAAAACAAGAAATAAAATCTTGCGCCAAGCATAGATTATGTAACACTTTCCAACGCTTCCAGAATACTTTCAAAAAACTTAAAAAGAAAAACTTTTAAAAAGGTAAAAAGACACATAAGTTAAAAACTTAGAAAATGCATAGCACATTTCAAAACCAGATTTCAACAATTACCGCTCATAGCGGAAAAAGATACTCCAATTCTTTTGTGCAGCTCAGTATATGATCTATAGATTTGTACAGATTCTACATTGTATGCTAAAATTAGTATGGTTAGAAAACGCATAATACCGTTGAAAATTTACCATCAGTAATTTCTACCAATTAACGCAAACGTACTTGATTTTTTTTTTTCGTGCAGCTCTATATATTAACAACATATTTTTATACACGCAACATATTAAGATGAAATTTACTTCAGGGGGAAAGATGCTTAAAACTACTGAAATTGCATCTCCAGAAATTATCATCCATAGAAATCCATGTATCCAGTTCTTTGCATAGTCTTGTATATTATTTTATTTATATTTTACAAGCATCTACTCCTAAACATAGTTGAGCTTGAAAATTCATAACTCAGTTTAAAGAAAAAACCTTTAAGCAAATCTCTCTCATTTTCTAATTCCGACGAATTCTTTTGTGTAGCCCTGTATACGGTCTATGGAATTTATACACACCAGGTAGTATGCAAAATTTAGAACTTAAAATGGCGTACCATAACTGAAAACGCACTTTTAGCAATCATCCCTAACAGACAATACTCTGTAAAGAGTATTGTATGCGAAATCTTCTTCTATGTGTCCCTTTAAATGAATGTTAAATGCGATACACATAATATTTTACTGCATCATACTGCAGTTTACATCATATTATAGTAAACCTCACTAATGTATATCAACTTCAACATTTCTGAAATAGTGCAACATAATTAAAATACGCTGCGAACTGTTTTTTCCCATAGACCAATGTGTAACCGAACTGTTTTGTGGTACCCTGTAAATAAATAGTAAATGCTTTGAACCCTCATATTCTAAAGAAGGCATTTTTTAGTGCGTCTCATGAATTAATATCCATTTCCTTATGTTTATAGCAGAGTAGCATCATTAAAGTACGTCCCAAACAATTTTTGTTCAGAGACCATATAACGGAATACTTTTGGGTTCCCTTGACACGTACTGTAATTGCTACGCATAATACATTCTTTAGAAATCATTTTCTAATGCACCTCTATAAGATATATAAATTCCATTATGTTTAAAATAGTGTAACATCATTAAAATACGTCAACAAAACATATAAAAATTTATCTGAATACAACCATAAACCGTAATAAAGTATTTTTTGAACTTGTTTCATTTTTCTTCTCTAAAAGTTATTTTGAATTCATAGAAACTTTTCAAAGAAATGAAATGGGTGGCTGCTTGATAAAAATTATGTTATGTTTTGGTGTTTTACGTTTTTTATATATAGACTTTACTTCACTTTTCAATAACAAAACTTGTATAAATAATTTTATTAATCAAAGGTAGTTTCAAATAAACAAATTATTTTTGAACAAAAAGTAAACTTTTTTTTCGACTTTCATAAATATATGCATAGATATATTTTTAATTTATAATTTTATTCTTGATCCTTTGACCTAAGACACAAGTAAAATCAAACGTTATTAATTTTTAAATCTTTCATCTTTGTGTACCTTCATTGAACATTGTTGCGAACCACAATATTTTAAATTTTGAAAGTAAGTAAGTTTATTTTGTGGAGAATGGAAAGATACAACAATTACATATATTCATTGAATCAAGAGTTAATTGGGATTCGCTATTTTCTATACTTTCATTGAAACTTATCCGTATCCGATAAATGAACTATTGAAATAAATAATGAACTTGTTAGATAATTAACTCAGTTTTAAGTAAATATTTTAGTATTCATTTATCTCTTTCGAAATCAATTAAAATCGATTTTAAAGAGTTCTCAAACAGCGTCAAAAGTAATTTTGTAATCAGTATTGCAAGTCCATTCAATGCCAATTTCCGTGACCGAAGCATTCTTATTCTTTTGACGTCTCTGCAGGCGAATACTTGCATTTGAATTATCTTATCTGAATTAGTAAGACAGGGAATAAATTATTAAAGAATGCATACACAAATTCTTGATTTTTTCAATAATTTGAAAATTTGCTTGCTGAAATTTTATAAGAAGTTAAATTTACTAACTTAATTCAGCTAATCATTTAAAAATATATTTTTTTATTATGAAAATGTGACCCCTGTTTAACATATTATATCCTATACATAAAAACATACAAAGTTACACAACAATAGCATTGTAATTCACATCTCTGAATGTTAATACAGTAAAACCTCGAATCTCGAATGCGACAATTCGGGAACAATTCTGTTCTCGACCAAGAAATTCGAGCGAAATTTAATTCGGTTCTGGAATAGTGAGAAAATCGTCAGGGAAATAACCATGTAGCAAAACGTAGCAAAGCGAATGAATTGTTTTTTCTTTCTTTGCGGTGAAGGCACATACATCAAGTACAATAATAGAGTGTTAAACTAGTCGGAAGTGCCAATCCCAAAACTTTCTTCTTTCTCGTTCATGTTAATGCTTCGAAATTTGCTATCACAGGCCAAAAATTAAATGACAATCTATGCTCATCATGAAGATTCTAAAGGATCTATTTATGTGAAAGTGCAACAGAATATGAAGTTTGATTCAATTCCGTGCAGTAGTATTTCAGATATAACTATCGCGAAAATCGTGAAAAATGCAGCACTGTGGCGTCACCTTTTATATGATTTACACGAAAACCTAATGAGCAGCAACTTATGTCAATGTCTAACAGAATATGAAGATTGGTGAAATTCTATGCGTTGGTTCATGAGATATGACTATCATTAAAATAGTGTAAATCCTGAAAAATGCAACAGAGTAGCGCCATATGCTGGACGACTTACACCAAAATATAATCTGCAAGAACCTATTTCAACGTCTAACGTAATCTGAAGTTTGATTAAAATCCGTGCATTAGTTCTTCCAATAGAGCTATTGCGGAAATCGTGAAAAATGCTCGCAGTAGCGTCACCTGTTGGACGATTTACTCGAAAACCTAATAAGCACCAATTTATATCAAGGAATAACAGAATCCGCATCAACTTATGTCAATATCTAACTGAATCTGAAGTTTGATAAAAATCCGTAGATAGGGCTGTTGCAGAAATCATAAAAAATGTAGCATAGCAGCGCAACCTGCTGTGCGATTTACACCCAAAACTAAACAGCACCAATTTATATCAAGGTCTAACTGAATCTAAAGTTTTATTAAAAATCGCATTAGTTCTTGAGATAAAGCGACCACAAAATTTTTGTCACATACAGACAGACATTTTCTAAAAACAGTCAAATCATGTTCAGGACCTTCTGAAACATATAAATCCGTCGTAAATCAGAAGTCGAATTTTCTTTATGAATCCAATACTTTCTTCTTGTAAAGACAGAAGAATGTAAAAATTAGGAATTTTTATATTCCTGTACAGCAAGGTTACTGACTGTACTGATTGTTAGTCTTTCTTTCCTTATTTTTATTCTTATTTTTTCAGCGACACGAACGGCATAAGACATTCAACATAGTGATCCAGGCGTTAACAAATTTCATGCATTTTGCGAAAAAAAAAATAGTAGTATTTCAATGTTCCTAATGATCTAAAAAAATAAGGACAGAAACTCCCTTCCTTTTCCTTACTCTAAAGTCATCCAAAGTTTCTCCAATAGAGGTATTTGTATGGTTCTTAGAAACCCTTTACTTTTTTAGAAACATTATAAACTTATCATTAACTTGTCAGTAAGGTAAAATGTTTTCTATTTTCAAGTATTGCAACATAAATTGTAATGTAAAATAAGGGAATAACTTGTGAGATGGGAACCAATCAGTCATATGGTAAAATTTTATTACGTTCTTGAACAATTAAGTACTCGAACAATTCTTTGCAACAAATTGTTTCCAAGATCAGTGGTACCACTATTTTAAAGTAAAAACTGTCCACTTTTTACAGTAAACACAATTGGCAATAATGCCTTAATCCCCTTCCTTCCCCGCTATGTTTTGATATTTTTTTTTTTTAAGTTTTATGACACGCTGCTTTGATATGTCTAGGAAATTATTTAAAGTTACTCGTCGGGTAATACCTACTTTCATCTCAGCTGTTCATTTTTGTCCTACCTGCATATGTGATACTACATAAATTGACATCTCCCTTCCCACTAATGTCTTTGTCAAGTAGATATTTTGTAAAGAAAAGTCTGTTAAGCCTGCAAAATTTTATGTATGTATTTATGAATAATAAAACTTTCAGTTTGCAGTTCTTTTTTATCTATTTATTTATCGCAACACTCATATAAAAAAGAAGTTTAATGAAAAATAGTAAAATAAAATCTAGTCTTAAGAAACCTAAACGAAATTTTTGTATTGTACGTATTTAAAACGTATTCAATAAAGAATAAAATCTTATTAGAACTTCAGCATAATGAATTGTAAACTACTATATATTTGATTTCTTACATCCTTAGTCATATTTATAAGGACACTAGTAAAGAATCATAAATATTATACAGTTATCAATATTAATAAATATTATAAAATATGTGTTTACATTCCAAAGAGAACCCTCTTGTTAATTTATAGTAAGAACTGTAATAATGTTTTTTAACAAATGCGAAATATTTCAGTAGTGGTGAAAATCAAGGATACTGCTTATAAGTTCAACCAGATAAAAGTTTGATTATATATATATATAACCACCTTCGTTTTGGTGACACTCAACCATGTAATTCGAGATCCTTGGAACAAGTTTTGAAAATTATGATGCGGATATATCGTACCAGGGATTTTACACAGCTTTCTCAAGATCTATCCTGCTTGTCATTTACATAAGAAAAGTTTACCATTGCAATAGCACGACGAATATTCTTAATGGGAAATTATTTTTTTTTCCTCTTAAAATCAAATATATTCCAATCTTTTGAAGTACGTGTGTATACTTTTAAGTCTATTTTCTTAGAATCAAGAACTTGATTATTCTTATATAGAAGCTGACACAGCCCAGATAGCATGTAAGGTTTCCGAAAACGGTCGTTTTTGCTTTACATTCTAATTATCCTGCAAAAGTTTTCGTGATAATCGTGTAGCCAACCCATGTTCAGAAATCATTATGATCCGTACAGTTTTTGCGCATGCGCAACTTATTTCTTTTCATAGCCATAGCGTAGCCAAAGAACATGGCGTCTGCTTTGAAAGCTTTCGTTGTGTCAAGTTTCTAACATTTGCAGAAAATTCGGTAAGTTTGCCATTACTTTTTACTTAATAGTATATATCATTATTATTTAAATCGTTCTTACTGTAGTCTTTTTTTCTTCTGTACTGTCTTATATTTAAGATTTCTGTATAAGTTACCCATGGGGAAAAGATGATATTTGATTCAACGCTATTTTGTTTAATTATGTTATACAGCATGCTACATTTTTAAATTAAACTAACTTCTATAAACATGATTTACTTAAAACATGTTATAACGTATCGTTTCACGTTTCGTAACCATCGCGAATTTTCAAATGTATTTATTTTGATAACATAACTGCAGTTCAGTTATATATAGTACTTTTAACACATAGGATTGACGTAATGGTAATGTAAATGAACCATAAAACACGAAATCGAGAACAGTGTAAGGAGTCTTTTGTAGGAATAAGTGTTTAGGAACATATTTTATTATAATAAAACATTTTTAATTATGATCGAGGCTATACTAGTGTTTTTATAATTAAAAACACTTGTCTTAAACACAATTTTGTTTTTATGTTTAGTTATTTTAAGCTTGTAAAAATAAATTTTATCTTTTTTTCTTAAAGCCTTCAAAAAATAAGGGATGTATACTTAAAGTTTTAAAATCACCACCACCCCCTTGCTGTGGACTGATTTACAAATCAAATCAGACTTTGACCTTCAACAAATTACATTCATTTGAAAAAATATATGGTGTGCGTAACGTATAAAACATGTAGATCATTTCATTAAAATGTATTTATAAAAATGTAGGTATATTGTTTGTTATTCCTTTTAGCGTCTACTATATATATTTTCAGATGATTTTCTGTTGTAATTAAATAACATTCAAACAGAAATCTTTTTTTTTTTCAATTATATTAGAATTGTTAAAAGTCTATTTAAAAAAGCTTTATATTCAAAAGGTGTTTCTTTAATATATTCCTAAAAAATTGCATTTTAAGTAAAAAAAAAATACATTCAACCTTCGCTCTTATTTTAAGGAGAAAAAAAATGTTTTATCATATGTTAAATAATATTCATATTTAAACAATTATAATTGGGCACAGATGTCATATTCGCCCCATATTGGCGCGATTTTTTTCTAACGCCAATGTCATATACGCAACGGGTACTTAACTGGCGCCAAAGTGCCGTTATTTTGCTTGATGTGGTAACCCGGATTATGTTGTTTATGCTGTTGATGTTTTCACCAAATTGGCAACCAAAAAAAAATTGCACCAATATGGGGCGAATATGACATCTGTGCCAATAATTGTATAATTATAATATCCTTCATTAAATTTATTTGAGAATATCTTATCTGTATTGCACAAACTCCCTTTTCGCTATTCCTATATTTATAGTAGCTATATGTAACATTTAAAAACTGTCTTCAAACACAAGTAATTATTTAAAAAATTTTCTGCAAAAAAAACCCACTAAATCATGTGCATGTATACATCTCAAAAATAAATTTGCTATGTGTAGTGAAGAATAAAAAAATTACTTATTAAAAATAAACATACATTTACAGTAGAAATTAATTTTCGTATGTCATTTTGCCAGCTGATTGAGAATCGGCAAAGCTTTTAATATTAAGAGGCTGTACATATATAACGTTACCAACTTTATAGTAATTTTGTAATCTTTCCGGCCTTTACAATATCTTACATTATCATTCCTGGATTATGTCTCACCCTTCCATCACTAATCATATTGTTATCAGTGTCTCAAAGCTCTTGTTAATTTTTTTCCCTTTCATTTTCTTTTTACATATTTTCAGTTATATGCAAATATATTGTTATACATCTGTTATTTATAAAATTTTCTAATAAAGAATAAAGAGACAGTAAAATATCACTATATTAAATATGAAATAAGTTTATATCAATAAAAATTTTAAAAAGTATTTAATAATAGCTCTTTGTTGCATAATGTATTCAACAGATATATTGTTTCTTGCCGCTCTTATCAACAAAACAGATAGACAACATTCTTCCTCTTTATTTTACTAATAAGCACAAGTATCATTTCAAACGTACTATCTGGTTTCTCCAACAGCGGGTTATATGCAAATATATATAAAAAAAATAGGGAAGCCAAACGTTGAGGTATTCCACATTTCAGAATGAAATAATTGTATATAATCATTTAATGATTTTAATAATAATTTAGTATTTTCATAAAAATAGATAACTGAATATTTTGATGTAAAGAAACAGTTACAAATAGAAAAATGAATATTTTGGTTGGATCAAAAATGGTAACAGTATCGAAAATGAATCTTTTCCCTCTCCCTAGAGATATCTTAAGATATCAAGTGCCAAACTCCACCCCCCTGAAGTGATACCGTTATATTAAGCACAGCCTATAAAATCATGAGCCGTAAATGCTTATCAGTTAGCTTGTTAATTTTAAAATTGCCCATCAATACTTTTAGTTATTAATAGTAAACAGGAAAAAATGAAATCAAAATAAGAATTATTTAAAAATTAAATGTTTTGTAAATTCATACAAATTAAAACTTGTTTTATTATTATTGTTGTTTAATTAATAAATATGAAATTACCTTACCATTCTTGTCCCTTCCCCCCATAATTTTATCTGTACTGGCATCAGATCCGTATGAAAATTGACAGGGCATGGAATTCATACTACTACTTCTTTTTGTACTACTTGATTATCCCGTCAACCAATTTCACCAAATAAAGTTAGTACATACTTTTAATAAGTGTACTTTTAGTAGTTGACCCAATAGCAGAAAATCCTCCAAGTGTCTGCAACAGATACTTCAGGGGCAGAAAATAATCCGCAGGTAAAACATTTTTGACAGGTTGCAAGTTTTACAATCGAAGTGTTAATCAAACGATCACTTTTTTTAAAAATGTTATTATGCATTTTATTAATTTTACTAATAATAATCTTAAGTTTTTGTATTAAGTAAGAAAGAGCCAAACATAATATAAAACGAAATAAGGGTTCAATAGAAAAATAACCTGCAAACGAAAAAAGAAAATCTGCGACTCCCATCTCGAACTTTCTGCTACCGGTGTAGTTGATAATAAATATAAATTGGTACAAAAATACATTACAAAATGTTTTGTAATGTTAAGCCCTTCATGACAACATATGTGTGATATAAAGTGTGTACACAGTCCTTGTATACTGTATCGGAATGGTAATTTTTACGGTACTTTTCGGTTATCTAGATGCCAGTGTTGTATATACATGTATACATAACACTGGCGCTCGGCTAACTAAAAAGTACCATTTTTACCTTATTTAATATAAATTTATTAAATAAGGAAAAAGTCACTATTTGAAAATAGTGGTACAAGGGAGACTTGTCATGAAGGGTTTAAATGTTTTTTCTTTATTGCTATTATTTTATGTTTTATTTTTTAGTTTCAAGAACTAATGACATCATCTGGTAAAGATGCTGAAGTCGTGGTTGCTAGCATGCCGAGAAAATTACAGATGATGTTGGAAGAAAGTCCTAACAGGGTACAAAAGCTAAAATTGCCCAGCAAGAAGTGGAAAAGACAATAGTGTCTAAATTAACAGGTTGGTTATTTTATATATTTTAACAAAACTTCTGTACAGTGAGTTCATGCACAATGATACGAATGATGTTTTCTTTTTCCTATGAAAGTTTGTACTTTTCTGTAACTGTACGCCAGTGTTAAATATATACATATATTTATACACACACATATATATATAGTGAAACCTCCCTGTGCGACCACCTCCTTGACCGATCATTTTTTCATGGAACGAAATTTATTCCCATAGGCTCAATTATAATTTTACCTCCAGAGATTATCCCAGTTTAACTCCCTTCATGAGCAACCCATTTTTTTTTTTTTTTTTTTTTGAAGAACATGAAACAAATTCTGTCTTTTCCTGGTCGCTTGAAGGTTTTATTAGAAAAGTAATTCCAGACGATGCATTATTCATCAAACTTCTAAACTAAGTTTAGATTTTTTTTTTTTTATTCTTGTAACTTTTAAGTGTTTAAAAAGCCCTTTGTGCCTTTTTAGGCAATGAATTTAACTCTGATGACAAAATAAGAATGGCGGTCAATAAACTCCTCTGCCCTATTCTGTCAGGAAACTCTCGAAATTTTTTTTTTAATTCTTGTAACTTTTAAGTGTTTAAAAACCCCTTTGTGCCTTTTTAGGCAATGAATTTAACTCTGATGACAAAATAAGAATGGCGGTCAATAAACTCCTCTGCCCTATTCTGTCAGGAAACTCTCGAAAATTTTTTTTTAATTCTTGTAACTTTTAAGTGTTTAAAAACCCCTTTGTGCCTTTTTAGGCAATGAATTTAACTCTGATGACAAAATAAGAATGGCGGTCAATAAACTCCTCTGCCCTATTCTGTCAGGAAACTCTCGAATTTTTTTTTTTTAATTCTTGTAACTTTTAAGTGTTTAAAAACCCCTTTGTGCCTTTTTAGGCAATGAATTTAACTCTGATGACAAAATAAGAATGGCGGTCAATAAAAACCTCTGCCCTATTCTGTCAGGAAACTCTCGAAATTTTTTTTTTAATTCTTGTAACTTTTAAGTGTTTAAAAACCCCTTTGTGCCTTTTTAGGCAATGAATTTAACTCTGATGACAAAATAAGAATGGCGGTCAATAAACTCCTCTGCCCTATTCTGTCAGGAAACTCTCGAAATTTTTTTTTTAATTCTTGTAACTTTTAAGTGTTTAAAAACCCCTTTGTGCCTTTTTAGGCAATGAATTTAACTCTGATGACAAAATAAGAATGGCGGTCAATAAACTCCTCTGCCCTATTCTGTCAGGAAACTCTCGAAATTTTTTTTTTAATTCTTGTAACTTTTAAGTGTTTAAAAACCCCTTTGTGCCTTTTTAGGCAATGAATTTAACTCTGATGACAAAATAAGAATGGCGGTCAATAAACTCCTCTGCCCTATTCTGTCAGGAAACTCTCGAATTTTTTTTTTTTTTAATTCTTGTAACTTTTAAGTGTTTAAAAACCCCTTTGTGCCTTTTTAGGCAATGAATTTAACTCTGATGACAAAATAAGAATGGCGGTCAATAAAAACCTCTGCCCTATTCTGTCAGGAAACTCTCGAATTTTTTTTTTTTAATTCTTGTAACTTTTAAGTGTTTAAAACCCCCTTTGTGCCTTTTTAGGCAATGAATTTAACTCTGATGACAAAATAAGAATGGCGGTCAATAAACTCCTCTGCCCTATTCCGTCAGGAAACTCTCGAAATTTTTTTTTTTAATTCTTGTAACTTTTAAGTGTTTAGAAACCCCTTTGTGCCTTTTTAGGCAATGAATTTAACTCTGATGACAAAATAAGAATGGCGGTCAATAAACTCCTCTGCCCTATTCTGTCAGGAAACACTCGAAGAAATAGATAAATCAATGCAATTGTCATTATTTGTTCCCGTCCCTCCAAAAATTGCATTTATTTACTGAACTTCGAAAGGACTGGAAACTCCCTCAAATCCACACATTATCACAGAAGTAAACAATGAAACTTTCAGTTCAGATATAAGGGTAAAATTACAGAATTTTTTAGTTTTATATGATTCTGTATATATTTTAATACGTAATTCTTGATAGAATGCCTTAACTCGTGGGTTTTCATGAAGAAAGTATAAATTTATTTATGGATAAAATCAAGGTATTTAGTGTTGACTCTAGAAAAAAAGAGCTGCTGGGCGGGAATTTTTCATAAAGGGGATACTATTCTAAAAAAGAACACATTTTTTCAAAAGGGGAAAACTATTCTAAAAAAAGGGGCACTTTTTTTTTCAAAAAGAGCACATTTGTACCTTGTTCACAAAAAATATTTTGAACTGGTTTGAAGCGACTTAGATTCAACACTAGTATTGCTGATATCACTGGTAATCGCAATCTTTTTACCAAATATATCTATGTATTAAACAAGCTTTTTGGTTATTAAGATTGGCTAAACTTTTAAAAGTAAAACTTTTTTACTTTATGATTTTGATTTGAATCAATAGGTTACCTTTATGAGTAAAATTTCATTGACTAATTCAAGGAAAATGCATCTTACCTTTATTATGCATATTTAATTATGCATTATTGATCATTTACTTGACCTTTACTTTCAATATTTTAATCATTTTCAAAATTATCTTACTTTTTATCAATTTAGTTTATTACTTTACTTAATTATTTTAATATTTTACCTTATTGCAAATTGCAAGCATTCTGTATAATTTTGAACGCATTATTACATTCAAATTACTGTTTTAAAAATGTAAACAAAGTAATGACCAGAAATGTGCAAAATTCTAAATTCCACGCAACCACTGGTCCCAAGCTGTGTGGATTTGAGGGAGTCTACTGTATATAATCCTCGATATATCACTGAACTCATTGTTTTTTCGGGAAGAAAGTATAAATTTATTTCTGAAAAAAAAATCAAGATATTGCTGATAATTGGTAATCACAATCTTTTTATCAAATATATTTATGTATTAATCAAGTTTTTATTATTATTAAGACTGGCTAAACCTGAAATAAAAATCCCTTACTTTACGACTTTGATGTGAATTAATATGATACTTTTATGAGGAAAGTTCCATTGAAGAATTCCTGGAAAATGTATCTCATCTTTATTATGCATATTTAATTATACATTAATTATTATTTACTTGACCTTGAGGGGAGAGTGGAGCGGAATATTATGCTTTTTACAAAAATAAGAAAATCAACTTTATTTGACACATAAACAAAATTTTGATATATAGAATACAAAATGAAGCACTCTCTAATGGCCTTGAACAATATAGAAACATAATTTGCAGAAACAATTTTATGAAAAAATTATAAATTTCAAAATGTGTCCCATACCTTCCCACTAACAGGGATGTATGGAACAGCTATAAAACAATGTATGATAAGGGACAAATAGTCTATTTTTGTCTATATATACAGTCTAACAAAGATTGTAGGTTGATGTCTGTGCTACAATAACAAATTTCAGTACCTTCATCACTGGAAGGAAAATTCAGAATTGTCAATCAGAGATAGCATTAAAAAATCATCAGCTCAATTTATTTATGTTTTGAAGTAAATGAATATATTTATAATGTTATAATTAATATATTACCATCTAAAAATATTTGCATATTAGCAATTTACATTCATCTTATTAAAAAGAAAGAATTAAACATGTCCCATTCCTCCCTCTACCTTCTTTTATGATAAACTTCTTGTATAAACAAAAGTTCTACTTTTAGGCATAGTTTAAATTATGAATAATATACAATATAATGTTCAATAAATAGAGAAACTATTACATCTACGCATAAACAAGCCTATACTACTATATTTTACTAATATACAGAAAGCATAAAAAGTATATGAAGCAAATTTACTTCTGATTCTTGAAATAATGCTTTGCTTAAGTTAAAGTAAATCGGCATGTCAGACGATGATTAAAAATTAGTTTAATTAAAATCTGTTTGTATGTCCAATAATGAGGAAATAAATTTAATTCAAGGTATGCAACTGATATAAAAGGTTTGATAATTCTCACTTTTATTTTTCAATTTTAGAAATTATTTAATTATTTTTTTTAATATTTTAACCCTTTGCACTCAAAGTTTTTTTTCATTCATATTACTAGCAACTCAAAGTGATTTTAGTTATATCTTATTATTTTTTTTTTTTAATTCTTTATGAATACAAATGTTATGATATAAAAAAAAAACTAAAAATTATAAAATTATTACATTTTGTAATTGTAAAGTGTGATACCTCTTGAAGCAATTGCCAATATGTAATCTTGGCTTTTCTAGACAGGTATCACAAAATTATTTGCATTGTCTCCGTAGCGGAGCCCTCGAGTTTGAAGACAAATTTTAAATGGCTCCGCTCCGGAGTCCTCGAGTGCAAAGGGCTAACTTTTTTTCAATATATAGTGGATTTAAAACAATCAAAATTCAATTTGTGCGATTGCAGCATTGTATTTCTACAGTCAAAGATTTTGCACCTTAGCCGACTAAAATTTCGATTATACGCCTTTCTCAGTTATGCATCGTTTTAGAAAGGTTTCCTGAAAGACGTATAATTGGTACTTTACTGGGTTGTTTTTTTTTTTTTTTTTGGGGGGGGGGGGGCTAAAATTGTCATATTGCCAGAGCAAAAGTTCTTTATCTACAGAACGACAAAGTCGAAAAATCCATTTACTCTTGCTCGACTGAAAATATACACAATATTTTGAAAATAAATATCAAACTTCATGATATTTTGAAAATAAATATCGGATATGTATCCATTTATATATATCACTGAACCATGCTGTTTGTAGCTATAGTGTTTACTCTGTGTGTACCCTCTGCTGATAGAATATAATCTTTTTTTTTTTTTTTTTCACCTATTTCACTAATTATTACTCTTTCTCACTCTTCTTTTTTTTTTTTTTTTTTTTTTTTTTTTTTTTTCCATCATCTGAAGATATAAGAAAATGCTCTTTTATGAAACCTTTGAACACATAAAGGCTAGATTTATTATGGTTATTTGTGCTTTTCATTATGTAGGGATTTTTTTTTTTTGTGTGTGTGTGTGTGTGTGTGTCACAAAATCAAAACGTTCATTTTATGAGTAACAATCCCAGATGAAGATTCTGGCTGTGTTACTCTCTATTGTGTACAGTATAACCTCGAAAATCCGGCATTGTCAGGACCATGACGATGCCGAATTTCTGACTTCAGAAATACTATTAATAGTCTTAATGGTGCCGTTATTCGTAATTTAATTTATACCCAAGTAATAGTTATGTGAGAAAAATAGAAAATTAAATATTTTAAAAAATATTAAAATTAAAAGTTTCTATTCATATTTTCTATGTTACAAAAAAAAATCTAATGTATATCATTTCTTCTCATGTAATTTCCTAAACATCGATGTCAATTTTATTTGCTTCAATTCTTTGAACAGTTTTTTAACAAGTTTTTTTTTTTTAATTTTACACAAATGTAGAACATCAATTTTGAAAATACAGTCTTATTTATATCTAAAGCAGATGTTAGTTTTCCAGTCAAATTTAAGCATTTTTCCACTGATACCTTTCTTCTGTACTCAGAAGGGATTCAATTTAGCATAGCATCTGCGATCTCACTGTCAGCTAATCCATCGCTTTCAATCTCGAAATTTTTAATTCTTTAACGATTTATTATTTTTCTTTCTCCTATAAGGTGGAAGTGTAAAAAAAAAAAAAAAAAAAAAAAGGCAAGATGACTTTGATGCCGGATTTTCGAGGTCACACTGTACTTTATTTATTTTTACTATACGTATGTAATTTGTATGTTTATAATTTTATTTTTTTCTAGAGAGAAAAGGATGAATCAAGAAGAAAGTAAAATTTAATGAAGTTCCTGTTAATTAATTATATCAATTCTTTATATGTAAATAAATAGAATTTTATAAACTGAATGATGTTTCATTTGTTTTCGAGACTATTTCCTTGATACTGAGAAAAATGTTTCATTGCTTCAGTCTTAAGTTATTAAAAATAGTTACAATCAGAAAAAGAACAATTTAAGTGAGTTAAATTACACTTTAAAAAAACTAAAAAAAATAATGTTAGTTTAGTATTTGCTCTGTTGTACATAGGATAATATTTCTCTGGTAAAAGAAAAACATTGGAAAAGGGAGGAAGGCAGATGATTTTTAAAATTTGTCTTATTGTAATATGTAATTTACATTGTTAAACAAGCAAGAAATTACTATTTTTATGTAAAAATGCTGGAAAGATCATTGAATTTGTAAAAAAAAATTCTTTTGCATTTTGCATCATTAAATAATTTTCAGAGAAAAGACTAAATATATTCCTGCGGTCATCAATCAGAATCCTATGGAGGATTTTTTATAAATCTGACAATATTCTCTACATAATAATTGAAAATTCTAAGAAATAAGTCTAATAAATGACAGAATTAAAAAATTTAATGAAGTAGTAATATAAAAGATATACAATCTTCTACAGTCATTAAATGTACACTATATTGGAGTTCCACATATTTGATGTGCTATTTATTGTAGGTAAACACAAATTTCATTATATATGTATACAATAAAAAATTATCTGATCCTGAATAGTGAACTGGATTCAAAAGGTAAGTGACTGAAAGTATAGTTAAATTTACTATGTATAAGCATAGACATAGAGTTGTATGTTCTCAAGTCCTACCAGTAACATTTAAAATACTTTTCTTACCCTTTAATATAAAAAGGCTTTTAGTTTTTTTATTTTATTGAATTTCTCCTTTTTCTTTTGTTAAAGGATAAATGGCAAAAAAAAAAAAAAAATCCCTTTGCTTTTTTTAATTTCAAGTTCACCAATAATTTTCAAGACTCTATGCCTATGTGTATAAGAATGATTTTTGAATATTAAATACATGAAATTTTTCAAGTTGCTAACTAAGCGTAAATAAACAGTGAAAAATGTCGAACCCGGATCCTTGAAATAGTGCTCCAATGCACTGTTGATTTGCGCCGAGTTATCAATGTAAAAAATTTCATGTATTTAATCTTCAATAATTTCACTGCTGATAATTAATTAAAATTTTACTTGGAATGGTTTTTATTCAAATGAAAGTGTTTTTCCTTAAGAAAATTTTCTTTAATGGGATTACACATCCCTCATGCGTAGACACTTGCATGCTAATGTTAATCCTATGGGAGAATTTTTCTAAATATCTCGTTTGCATTTCTATATTGTAAATTTTATTATTTGTTACATGTGGTCAATCTGTACAAAGACCTTTTTTTTAAAAGTTTTCAGTTTTGTCTGCAATGTGTTTGTTTTTTTTTTTCATTAGAGTATTTTCGCTTTCGAAAGCAGTTCTGAAAATATCCTAATAAGCAAAAAAACCTTGTAAAACAAAGTCGAAAAAATGGCCTTTGTATCAAAACTGCAGGTATGCAATGCAAAAAAAAAAAAAAAAAAAAAAAAAAAAAAAAATACAAACGCAAGCGAGATATTAAAAAAAAAAATCTCCCAGCGGATTAGCATTAGCAATCAGGTGTTTCTGTGTGAGTGAAGTATCCTCTTAATATTATTAAGCTTTTATTATTATTAAAATAGGATCTAATAATGTAGCGAATTGATAAAAATTAAACACATATTTTATACATACATAGTAAAAGACAGGGATGCTATCATTCCCTCTAAGGAATTTTGCAATATAATTTTTTTAAATCGCAAATTGCAAAAAAATAAAATAACATCTTAAAAACATAATAATTCTTCATAATTTAAAAAATAAAGTATATTCAAATTTTAAGAATTTCTTTCAGGGTAAAACATAAAAAATGAACATATTAATTAAAATAAGCAATTTGATAAACAAGTGGACTAATAAAAACCAGTGTTTTTTCAATGTATAGATAATATTTGACTAAAATTTAATTTTCCACAGGAACAAAAAAAAAAATGCTTAGTTCAGAAAAATTCTAAGTTGAGTTATTTATCTCATTTTTCTATCAAATAAGATTTTATGATTTATAAAAACCTCATTTTCATTTTCTTATGCATGCTTGTAATAAAAGCCTTTCATCAATCTTTGATTGTAACTCCTGTAACTTCCCTTTCGTTTCTTCCTTTTCACATGCTTATCATGAAACACAAACTCCCTCAGATAGCGTCAACTAGGAACCTTTTTCGATCCTTTACAAAACATTTACAAACTTTTCATGCAAAGCCTTTAAAAAGCATTCAAACATTTACGTAGCATGGTTGAAAAAAGGCTTTATAAAGCAAAAAATGCTATCTGGGAGCGTATGTAACCCTTACTAACCCTTCCTTATTTCGATGGCTCTGTCAGACGTTTCTATTCTTCTATGAACTACTAATATATAAAATTATGTTACTAATATATGACATGAGGCATGAGAAACAGTCCAATAGGGACAGATCTAAACTTATACATTACGTAATAATGTCAAAAATTATATTCAGATTCCTCATAAGAATTCTCTAATTACTTATGTGGATAAGCCATCTAATAGTATTGCACTTCTGTGAAAAAGGCTTTTCATTAAAAACCTTAAAAGTTACATTAACCACAATGTTCAGTAGAAATAGTATAATCTTGATATGAGATAAATTGAAAATGAGACAAATGTTCTATAAAATAGAATTCATATGTATAATATTAGGTTTCCTTACGTTTTCTTAGTACCTAAATTCCACAAAACACCTGTTGTCTTTCGTACTGTTATTTGTGGTTACAATTCTTATATTGTAAATGCTGATAAAATTTCGCATTACAAGATTATATCAATTAAATAAAAGATTCCTTTATTATAAATAACAGTTTAGAAATTACAAAAGACTTCAAAAGTACACAAGTTCACTTTATTCATACTTAAAATGTTAAGTACTCTTTTTAATTCAGTCGATATTTTTGATCTTCATAGATTGTTGGCTGAGTTTTATGATATGGGGAAATTTCATAGTCACTTTAAAAGGGGTATTTTTATATACCTAGCTATTAAAGAAAATTATATTCAGTTTGAAACTCAGTTATATCGCAAAACCCATGGTTTCCAATAAAGCTGCTAGTCGCTCAGCTTCCGAATTTCCATCAGTCATGTTAAGTCTGCATGTATAGTAAGTATGCATTCCTATATTTAAAATATCTCCACAGGAAATTAATATTTTCAACTTCTTTTTTCTTTGTACTCTCCTTAAAGAATGTCTCTTTTTTTATTTCTCCAAATACTTCTAAAATATAGACTTAATATTATGTGAAATGTTAAAATCTTACTCGCAATTCGTCAGCTTTTAACACATAAAATATTAAATTAAGCATAGATTTTAGAAATATTTTGAGAACTATGAAAACAAAAAGGATCTTTTAATAAGAGTACAAATAAAATAGAAATTAAAAACATTAATTTTCTTAGAACATATTTTAGATAAACGAATGCATTCTACACCCTTAGACTTAGCATTAGTGAGGGGAATTTGGAAGGTAAGTGATTAGCAGCCTTAAGAAGGATTTAGCAGTTGCACTGGAAAATATATATTTCTATTTCTAAAAATTAAAAATTGACAGTGAAAAGATTACACATTTCAGATATATCGATAATCTGGCTATTTTCGGTATTGATTGCAGCTATAAGCCTGTTATTGATTTTTATCCAGAATTTTTTAGAATCAGTCTTACTAACTATTCAAGTGTTAAGGTGAGTTTTCTTGATGCTGACAATAATATTGTTGGTAATAAATTATTAATAAATATATCTGATAAAAGAAATTATTTTAATGTTATGTAATAATAAACGGTCAAGTGCGACTATTACTAGCGTACAAAGGGTTCCGTAGAATAAATATATGAATTTGTAATTGTATTATAAAAAAAACCGTTGCTAAGACTTTGTAAAAAACTATACAACGTAGGTTTTGGTATAACTGTATATATTAGAAAAGTGTAAATGGACATATCATGAAAGTTCAAAGACATATGGAACCTAAATAATATCAAATATAGCTATTCTGTATAACTCATTTTTTAATATATTCCTAATCTGTTTATAATGAACTTAATTCGGTACTGACAATAAAAGCAGTGCATACTTAAACTTCCTTTGGCATTTCATAAAACTAAATTCAGCCTAGAAATAACCTATATTTCTACAGTGTAGTTAAAACAAAATCTTTGTTCAAAGTTTAAATTTGGAATTGTGCTAAGCACGCTTCGAAAGAAGGTCGCAAAGTTGCAACGCGGCCTTGGTCAGTACCGCGTTTTTTCATATAGGTTTTTAATTAACTTTTAAAGTCACTCGAGGCGTATTGAGAAATACACTCAATGTAATCTAGTCCCGAATCCCACAATATTTATGTGATTCATTCTAATTAAACCTTTCGAGGGCAGTGTCCTTAAAAAAAGCACACCTAATTTTAATTCCAAAACAGACAAACGGCACCAAGAATATTTAATTAAAATCTTCCTTTTATCATGTACTTGAAAATAAGCGAGTTCGTATTTTCTAATAAATTCGTTTATAAATTCCGGTGTCAGTCCATTATTTCATAAGTTTATAAACAGAATTACTCCGCGCCGGAAAGGGTTAAGTGGTCGCAGGACTCTTAAAGCTTCAAAATTTTAGAAATTTTAATTTATTTAGATGTTAAACTCCTATCTTTTCTGAACATTTTGATATAATTGTTTCCTTGAAATTTCCATTAGAACAGAAAATATGGCCTTTAGAATTATACTCGCTCAACAGCTGAAGCGGCGCTTCCAAAACTTTGAAGTCATTTTTCTCCAAATGTCGTTTTTTGGGCATAACGCGCAGGATACCTCAAAAACTTCTGAATATTTTTTCATGAAATTTTCAAAACATATATTTCATGTTAGTCTGTATAAACTGAACCGAAAATTTCCTTTTTATTGTTCAAAAATATATTTTTTTATGTGATTATACTGTTGAAATTTTCAAAATTTTGTATTAGCTGAATGCAACCTTGCATTAAAAATATAAATATGCTTTAAATACAAATTTACTTAAGTTCAGAGGGTAATTATTACAATCTGAAGTATAAGTAAGCACTAAAATGTTTATTCTATTTGCAATATTTATTTTGTAATCCGTCGCGTAAGATGTAATGCCAATTTTCTGCTCGAGAAATGTCTAACAGTTTCGAGCCTCCTATAAATACTAATTCTGCATCTTGCATTATTTTAAATACATGAAATGAAAGAACATACTTTTATCTATCATCCGAATTAAAATTGTGTTGTAAAGTCATATACATTTTAAGACAATAAATGTTGAAAATGGTCCTTTTTTCCAATTTTTTCTGTCCTGTGAACCCTGTTTTTAACAATTTGACATTTATTGCTTTTATACTGTTTCTGGACATTACATTACACATATATATCATTAAAACTTGTTCACTAGGCATAGAGTACGCCTCCCCAGTCATTGTGTATTTCCAAACTGGCCGTATCTTTAAGGGTTAATATCTCGGCTAATTACCGATGATTTTTTTTCGAAATTCAATATCAACAATGCTTTTGTACTTCTGCTACGATATGTACATCCAGCGATGCTCAACAATTTTTCTGAATGCCCGTAAATCGAAATTTGTGTGTAACAGAAAAAAAGCGATTTTCTCAAAAACTATGTGACCTATGGTGATCGCTATAATTTTCCGGCAAGGTTTAAATTAACGTCTACTACCTCTAATTTTTTCATAATTTTAGTTTCAGTAGATTCGGAATTACATGGGGGGAAACATATTTTTGCGCTACATTTTCGACGATATTTTTGAAAATATAGTACCTTAAATTAAAAGAAATGTATTTTTGAGTTCAGCGTTATGAAAGCTTTCACACGATATACAAAGAAAAGATTTTTTTTTCAAGTACCATAATTAGTCCCTCTACTTCTTTACTAAATATATTTATGAATGTTTATTAATCTGAAAATATGTGGGTCAGTGGTCTTTATTACTTCCGCGAATTTGAACTTTCCACGTTCCATAGTTTACGAGCAAAATGTCTGTGACAGACAGACAGACGCAGGAGTGATCTTATAATGGTTCCGTTTTTACTTTTTAAGTACAGAACCCTAAAAATGGCAGATTCGGTATTTAATTTACACAAATCTGTTTTTAAAAAATATTCGTTTTAATTTCATTTATAAGAAACATAGATTTTGCAGTGATCATAATAATAGACTAAACAGTTTTTCAATTAATCCATGTTTTCCAATTATTCTAAAATGTTTTGCTCACATATTTTAAAAATAAAGTAAATGTTTTATTTTTGCCTCTTAACCTCGTGTAATATTTTTAGTTATTTATTTTTCCTTGTCTCATTTTATTTATATATTTTTTTCTAGTTTAATTTTAAAAAAAAATCCATCTATTTTTCTATGTTTTTATTTCTATTAATGCATAACTGATCCTGCTTCTGTTCTTCTAGATTTTATTATTTATAACAGTACTAATTCTGATAAAGTTGTTTTGAAGTGTAAGATGTTCCTATATGTATTTTAAATATCTCCTACCTTTACGGAATTATTTGTTTTATAGATAACAGTTTTTTTATATTTAGTGTTATGCTTAGTTTTCTCTGTATATCAGGGTTCGTACGCCTCCTGGAATTTTGCAAACCAGAAAATTCTTCCGCACGAGTATTTTCTTATAGAAAATCTTAACTTAAAAGGAGGCAAAATTTTGACCATTTAACCTGGATTTCTTTTTCTATAAATAAATACTGGCTGTTCTGGAAAAACTCACTGACTCGCACGAAGCGTGATATATGATTGACAAGGAGGGTTGTACACATTCAAAAGTTTGAATTCCACTCTGATGTCCCAAGCCATCAGCAGCCATTTTCATACATAGTATGATAGTACTCCTCTTATATATTACTCTCATAGTACTCTTATACTACTCTTTTTTGTTTTATAATAATCTGTTTTGTTTTGTTTTTTGGACTTTTGGTTTATCAATTTTAGACTATTCTTCATATATAAATAATCATGCTTAACCGTGAGCCATGCTCCATAGCTATTTATTTGTTCCAAGTGTTTCTTTTTTATTTTTAATCTTCAGTTTTCATTTAAGTTACAGTCTTTCTAGATATGAGGTAGATGTTCTTTCGGTTTTATTTAAGTTTGTTAGTTTACTGTGTTTAATTTTTTTAAGTTTTAGTTTTCTTTCAAATTTTACATAGTTGTTAAATGTATATATATATATATATCACTATCTATGATTATCTGCTTCTGTAGACAGCGCTGTCAGTCTCTCCTTTTCTTTTCCCTCTGATTACGTAATGGTTTTAATTGACGTTCCAATGTAAAATGTGTTCGGCGAACATTGCTTTTGCCGTTTAATAATGCTAACTGAAATTCTGCATGTAAATATTTTGTATATATATTGTAATTAAACTGTTATGCATTAAAACTGAAGCATTAATTGAAATTAAATATTCATGAGCTGATGTGAAATAGAATTTGTCAAAATATTTCGGACTCCATTTGAGATATTTAGATATAAGAAAGAACAACAGAACGATCAAAATTTCGTCATACATACACACACTACATATATATATATATATATATATATATATATATATATACCGGGTGAGCAAAATGTCCGTATAAACTTTAAAAATTCATAAACACCGAAAAAATAATCCAAATGAAAAACTGTTTGCAGGATTGGCATCTATAGGTCATGGGAATTTTTTAAAGACAGAAATAAAAAATACCTCTAAAAACAGTCGACAGATGGCGCTGCTTCGTGCGATTTCGGTGGAAATATGCAAATGAAACGGTTATAAGAACTTTCGCTCTTAATCCAGAACTAATTCACCGTTGTGAGCCGTGTACTTGATCAAGGATGCCGAGTATGAAGAAAAGCTTTGCTGGTGAAGTTTTTTTACGCGAACTAGTTCCGGATTAGGAGCGCAAGTTCTTTTAGCCGTTTAATTTGCATATTTCCACCAAAATAGCACGAACCAGCGCCATCTGTCGACTGTTTTTGAGTTATTTTTTATTTCAGTCTTAAAAAAATTCCCGTGACCTATAGATGCTAATCCTGCAAACAGTTTTTCATTTCGGTTATTTTTTCGGTTTTTATAAATTTTGGAAGTTTATACGGACTTTTTGCTCACCCGGTATATCTATTATATATATATAATCCAAACGGAAATTTCGTTCCGAACGCCGAGATTTCGAGTTCTACCGCATGGATTTTGACGGAACTTATACCGTTAGATAGGTATCGTTTCAGGGAAGGTTTTAAGCTATAACACATCATTCTACCTAGATTAGTTATAGAATTATTACGGAAAATTCTTTTATATTGAACTTTGTAACTTCATATTTCCTTAAATATCTGGGCTCCTATTGGTCGTAGAGCTTAGATCTCGCGCCAAAAGTAGCTCCGAAGCACCCAAGCAAACTTTTCCCCGCGATTATTTTGCCGTCTTCCGATTTCCTCTAACTCTATTAGGGGCCCGCGTAGGGCCCCTTTAACATATTTTTCGTAGTAATTTCAGCAATTATCTTACATTATTCGTTAAGACCGCCACCCTCCCGATTCATGTATCTACGGAAAGGTTGCACGAAGGAGTTTCGTTCGGATACGCTTTCGTTAAGAATAGAGTGCGCTCCCTGGTGGTGGAATGTGGAACTAACATAACGCGATATTGTTAAAATTGGGAAATCTAACAATGCGATCTGTTTTAAACTTTGAGATAGTTCATAACACATAATCTATTATCTATTCTATTATATATATATATAAAATCTGTTATCTATTCTATTATCTATTATATATATAAAATCCAAACGGAAATTTCGTTCCGAACGCCTAGATTTCGAGTTCTACTGCATGGATTTTTACGGAACTTATACCGTTAGATAGGTATTGTTTCAGGGAAGGTTTTAAGCTATAACACATTATTCTACCTATATTAGTTTTAGAATTATGACGGAAAATTCTGTTATTTTGGGCGATAAGGTTACCATTTTATTTCTTGGCGAAATTCATCGTTGATAAAAAAAAATTGAAAGGGCTATTAAACCTCGAAAAATAAAAGAAAAACTGTTACTAATTTTATTTAAATGAAAAAAAAGGAAAAAAAAGAAAAAGAAAATCCGTTTCAACGAGTGATAATATTAAAAAACGGAAACATTTAATCAAAACCTGAAAGAAATATTTGTAATGCTTAAAAATTAATTTAATAAGAAATATTACACTTGATACGCAATATTTGGCTCTTTATCGCTTGCGTTAGATATGGAAACGAATCAGAAAATTTGATTAGATGAAATTTTAACGACATTTTCTTTCTGTTCTGCTCTTTTCTTTTTTCTTTTATATCTAATTGTCCCATCACGTGACTTAAAGAAGAAACAAGCAGATGTAATTGTGAGTCACATGTGTAATTACTATTTGTTTCTTTACAATTTTTTATTTTTCTTTTGTCGCCAAACGATGTGATTTTAAGCCAAAAATGCATAAGCGTGACATTAGCTTGAGGATGTTCTCACAAATGGTGTTTTTTTAGGTGAAAGAGATCATTTTTTGGGTACGTTTTCATATTCAATTGTAACTTATATAGATATCAGTTCTTATTTAAAAAATGGAATCGAATGCTTAAATTTCAGTGTGAATCTCTGCCACACATACATATTGTAAAATAATTTCATACTTTTTAAAATGTTTTTCGCCGTAATTCCGAAAGCATGTGATATTTATAAACTCGAACTCAGATCAACGAATATTACCCATTTTATATAAGCAAATATTATTTATTGTTTATTTCATTTTTTCTCAAGTCATATCGCCAATTTCATTTATAGGAAAATTCACAGATTCGAAATCTAGGAAATAAAGATAATTTTTAAGGAAATTTATGTTTTAATACGTTATTACTATCGAAAAATTCAACATTTTGAAAAAAAAAAAAATACAAGTCTTTTGTAATTCGTCATTTCTTCTTCGTCTTTCTTCGTACTTTCTCCTCTGTTATGTAATATTTCAAATGATATTGGACTAATTTTCGATCATCGATTCACCGCAAAATGGAATATCTAATATAGTATATAAAATAAAGTCTGGATTAGGTGACTAATTAACGCACATCGCAAACTACTGAACCTAAAATCTTGAAAATCGTGGTAAAAATACTTCTTATGACATAGACTTCTGCTAAGAAAGGACTTTCTAAAGTGTCACCCCTAATGGTTTTTGCACGTGGAGGGGGAAAAAATCGAATATCAAAATTATGCGTCAAATGATAGCATATTTTAATGTAGTTTTGTATGCTGAATCGAATGCTACCAAATAAATTTTTATAAGCCAACAGTTCATGGCACATTTCATATTTTTCTAATTTGGCGGTGTCTTTGGCATCTAAACCTCAAAATATCTATCATTACATCCGTTACTCTAGCAACGGAAAAAATTCAAATCAACCCTTTTGGCTAAAAAATAAAAACGGCTCTATGAGTTTGAAATAAAAATGCAAGCATCTTAATTTTTTTAAAAAAATAGTGATTTTATGTAAAATAAAAGGAAAAAAATTACTGAGAATTTAGCGTTATAAAACAAAAATGGAAAATGTACTACTTAGATATTCCGTCGACCAAAAATTTATCGTCAAACTATAAGATTAAATGCCAATAATGGTTGATCGTAAATATCAAATTCACTTGAATTTAAACAAGCTACACGTGTTTACGTCATCAGGTGATTTTAATTTCGACGTTTTATTTGTATTTTTATTAATGTTATACTAATTTATTTGTTATTTCGTTATTTAAAATAAAGATTATGTCAATTTATATAATTTGGCGAATGGTTTGGCGATTTATATAATTTGGCGAAATTGGTCGACGGGATAATAAGTAGTACCAATGAAAATATTTAAGTATGAAAGCAATGTTTGTAACGACTTAAAAATTATTTTCATATATATAAACTCGGTTTATGGCGTCAGATGCCGTCATCCGAAGAATCTACAAAAGTCTTTTTCCATTTTTTCCGGTCATAGGTTCCTCAATGAAAGAAATTGGAATTGGAATAATATTGTGCGATTTATAAATTGCTCCTCGATAAGAAGAAAAAATGGTTACATTTATAACAACCGTGCGCACATTTCGCTGATAGCATTTTTAAAATTCCCAGTAGCAGTAGTTACATTTTGCGTATGTAAATTAAAAATATTTTTTTGTTTTTAATTATGGCATTATTTCCTGCTATTGTTTATCTTTTCAGTTTTTTAAATGAAATTAGTATAAGGCATGCATTTTAAATGAAATGAGTGAAAGGTTTGTGTTTTAAATGAAAATAATAAAATAAGAATATGCTATGAAAACAATCTTTATTGATTTATTATCTGCGCCCGGCTGACATAAAAATATCACAAAAGCCACATATTCATTTTTCTTTGAGTAGTTGCTCATGAGAATTTAAGTTAACCTTCCGTATTCGGATACTTAACATATTGGTGTATTAGCTTTAATGTTGAAAGCATCGTTTATGTTTGAAGCGAAAACTTTACTATTACACAAAATCGCATCATCATCATCTACTATATATTTACAACGGAAATTTGTATTTCATTCCGATTGTTTATAATACTATCGTAGGATATACCACAATTAGTTAGGTAATAATTTTGGAAAGGTTTTAGTGTATACATATTGTTCAAGGGTACTTAGTTATAGAGCAACAGTAAAAGTTCAAAAATTAAGTGAACCTGATTATGAAAGTTTAGCCTTTTTAAAAAAATCTACAGACCATATTTTGTTACAAGTGGCCCTGTTGCATGACTTTTAGGAATGGTGTTAGTATATACGATTTCATTATATGTTGATTAGTTACAGAGGTATTAATTCCTGTTGTCATAACGGTCTCATTACCCGACCATAAGTGCGCTGTTTATAATCAACTAAAACAATTACTTCTTAATTGCTAAATTTTGTCCAACGCTTAAGATAACATTATATCGCAATGGCGTTCGCATCGTTTTCAGTAATATGCAAGGTCAAGCTGAAGATCCATATTGTTTAAAATACAAGTTGAAATTCACCGTTTAGTTTAATCCAAGGTTCATTTGGAAATATTGACCAGCGCAGCGGGCATAGCCTGCTAGTATATATATATATGCGGGGTGTTTCCGAATTCGACAGACAAATTCAGAGGAGTGGTAGTGGGCATCAAGAGGAGGAAGAATTGCCATAGAACATGGGGTCACGAATCACGTATTTAGTCACAAATACAGGGTGTTTCATCTTAAAGGAACTTGGGTTGACGGTAATAATTTTGAGTTAATAAAAAACATCGCTAAGAAAATGCAGCGATGTGTAATTTGTTTTGTGTGACATGTGGTAACATCACGAAAAGTTTTTGAAAAATAGGGTGCTCCAGCCATCGATGATACCGTATGAGTGGATAATCGCTGTCCAAAATGGGGAGCGTCAAGTGCATACTGCTAGCTCGTGTAATGGAAACTTCTACCACTTTTATGTATATTATCACATTTACAATAAAGGTGAGAAAGTCTATTAAACAGGGCCGAAACTAGCCTTTTTTTCGCCCGGGGCAAACATGAATTTTGGCGCCCCCCCGCCCTTTCTTCCTCAAAGTATATTTACAAAGAGAATTTTACTAATTTTCTAATGGCCGACTTTTTTTTAAATTTTAAATATGTAATTATAAAATATATAATACTGAACTACGTAAATTGAATGTGACGTTTGTTGCAATTATAGTTCGTTCACATAAAAGAATTCGCATCTATTACCGACTATTTACAGTGTTTGCTTATACAGTAGAGTTCCGATTATCCGAGTCCCGCTTAACCGAGTTCCCGCTTTAACCGAGTTATTTTCTTTTGATGGACTGATGGCTGTCTTATTATGAAACAGCCATTATAAATGAAGTGTTAGGTGAAGATGAAAGAGCAGTCGTAAAAAGTTTGAACTCTGATTTTCTGGTCAGAGTGGGGGAAAAAATGGCCATAGCTTTTTTTTTTTTTTTTTTTTTTTTTTTTTGCAAAAAAAATTATGGCCATTTTTTTTTCTCCCATTCTGACTAGAAAATCAGACTTCAAACCTTTTACGGCTGCTCTTTCATCTTCACCTAACACTTCATTTATAATAGCTGTTTCATAATGATGAAGGCCATCAGTCCATCAGAAGAAAATGATCGGTTCCGAAGGTATAATCTTTTATTTGGCACCCTTTAGCCCTGGCGCAAGGGGCACATGCCCCCTCTGCCCCACCCCCTTAGTTTCGGCCCTGCTATTAAAAGTGTTATTATAATATAATTTAGTTTTCTGAAAGTTATTACAGTCAACCCAAATTGAGTTAGGGTAGAATACCCTGTATTTTTGTTTAAGCACGTGGTTTACGACTGCATGTTCTATGGTAACTTTTCTTCCTCTTGATATCTACTAACACCCCTCTAAATTTTTCAGTCGAATTCGGCAGCACCCTATATTTATCTTATGTAACTCCATTTCGCATAATAGTTCCAATCTGATCCAATCCTTATACATGTGCATTTTTGCTCAAACTCTGTAAAAAAGTAAAGCGTAGAACTTTGTTACTCTTTATTATAGATGGACACCTTATTTTGAAAGTTTATTCATTGAAAATTAAATTTTGTTTAACGCAAGTTGCATCGATTGAATTTTTTCTTCTTTGGAGAATCTCTTTTCTAGCGTATCTCAGACTTCCTGCCATGAAATTTCTTTTTCATCTCCGCTTGAAATCCCCATGACATCTCTACTCATCTTTTTGATGGCACCCGTAAACACATCCTTTTATGAACATGTCACTGGTTTGTAAAAGCTTGAAGGATTTAGATTCCAGGCGCATTGATCAATAGTTTCGGTGTTCTAGTTTTTTTAAGAAACTGATCGATTCGAAATAAGAAAACGGTACTTCACCGAGATTCCTTTTAAACTGCAATAGTAAATGTGGTGTCACTCTGTTTGATTTCAATAGCCTAAAAAAAACACTTTTAATACACAACACTATGTTAGTGGCTATAGCTTATGTGTACGAAATTGCTAAGCTTATTTCGTTGTGCATACAACGAATGACACTGCCAGTAAAATAACATATTTTTGTCATTCTAGTAACGTGAAATAATGAATGATGTTTATTTTATTGTATACGAGGCAAGAAAGTATCCCATTGAGTTTTTAAAGAAGTTTTAAAAATTGGGGAAATCTTTCTGGGATCAAATTAACATGTTGATATATTTCTGCCAAACGATAATTTTTTTTCCATTTATTTTAATGTAAATTTAAAGCTGCAATCATTTCAAACAATTACCTTTAGTTAGCAAAAACAAGCACAAATTTATGCATGGATATTACGCATTGAGTGTTAATTCAGTAAATTAAAAATTTAATTTATATTTATTGTAAAACGTGAAATTATTATTTTACTACTATTTTTTTATTATTTGTAACGCTTTTTCTCTGACAGCTATTTGTCAACTCTTGCGTTTTCATAAAGATTTCATATTTTCTATAGGTTGAAAAATTCTGAAATGTTCCATTAGCAATGAACATAGCTATAATTATCTAGAAGCCGGCCCTCCTGGATCCACTGGTCGATGTCTTAAACTTATTGAATTCAGCTTTTAAATTTCTCCAGTGGGATCATGATCGGTACTAATAAATACTCACTGACTCTACTACCATTCCAGTCAGTGTTCAGATAAAGAGAACGATCGCGTGCCGCCTGCTCCTTAAATAGCGGCACATAGTATTCTTCTTCTTTTATTTTCGGTTTTAATTACATTTTTTACAGATATAATCTTATATATTGTATACTACAGAAATAACAAAACAAAATCTGCCATGGTCAGCGTTTCAGCATGTTTTAGGTTGATTTCTTAAATTGACCAGTTACAATCACTTCGTTTTCATATATACTACATATATGAGGACGTGAGTTTCAAAACTCGCTTTATCCAAAAATAAATAAAATCGTGTTTTCTTTATCAATATATTTTTTGGTAAATGTTCTCAAAAAAAAAAAAAAAAAAAAAAAAAAAAAAACTACAATTTTCAAATACACTTTATCCTGTATTTTTGGCATTTTAAAATCTTGGTTTACGAAGAAAACCAATGGACGCAGGTTTTTCGCGATTTCCCAAAACTTGATTTTCTGGATAAGGCGAGTTTTGAAACTCACGTCCTCATATATAAATATATATAGTATAAATATCTATTATATATAAATAAAGAAATTAACAAATCATCATATATCATTAATTATTATTGGAAATAACTATATTAATTATAACCAAGATACATAAAATTCTCTAAAAACATCTAATTACAATAAATGTTTGAGGTAAGAAGCATTTTTTTTTTCAAAAATAACCTTGATATTAAAGCATGATTAAAATATTTTATGTTTGACTTACTCATAAAATATTTTAACAACACGATGCATATACTTTACTATCGTATATCCTTAAAGTGCAAAAACAAATAAATATAAAATCTGCATTAATGCAAAAAATCTGACAACGTTCAATCTACAGCATGTGTCCATAAAGGAATAATAAGCAAAAATGATAGTAATTAAAAGGACTTAGTAAAATATTTAGTACATATTAAATTAAAGCTAAAAATGGACTTTCGAATCTTTAGAAAAATTTGCAAACTGTAACTGTAATAATTTAGGGAAATTATGAAAATACTATAACGTACCCTCAAGATTTGACGGTAAATAACTTGAAAGTTGAATTTTAAAAATGTTTGAATTTTCTTTTTAACTAGTTGCTTTAAAATTAAGTATTAAAAATGGGATGAGGCGCCATATAGTAATCGTAATTCCAATAGATTTAAGGCGATAGATGGCGCTATCAGCATACCCTACTCGCTAAATGAAGTGAAAGAATTTTAAATTTGTAATTTATAACCAATTATACTTACTTCTTAGTAGAAATAAAACTAAAAATATTAATTGAATGGGTATTTTTTTTTTTTTTTTTTACTAACTACAGTCTCAATTTTTGGAAAAATATAACAATATTTAGTATTTTCTAATTTGTACTACGCAAACATTACAAGTTTTCATAAATTTTATTGAAAATTGAAAAAATGGAAAACGAATGCTCTGAAAATAACCCAGGTCCATCACATAACGAAGCCTTTGAATGCTTGAAAACAGCTAAAAAATGGCTCGAACGACAGAAGAACGTCGATCCTATTGAAATAACGTATTTAAGAAAAAATAGAGATATGGCAACATTGAAAAGAATTGTCTTTGTTGAAGCAAGCAATAATCAAAAGCTTTTTTGCTTAAATTGTAATTTCTAGAGATCAGAAAATGATAAAATGAGAGGAAAAAATTTAAACATGCCAGCACTAACTGGTGCTGCCAGTCCTAAGCTTAGCTAACGTCTGACAGTTTTAGTATAGTCAGAAACATCCCTTAAATTGTCTGTCTATTTATCAGAACTTTTGATTATCGGAACGAGGGTCGTTCCCGACTTGTTCGAACAATCGGCGCTCTACTCTATTTGAAATGAATTGCTTTTAATATTATTGTTTGTGTTTACACGTGCGATTGATTTACATAGCAAGATAAAATTACTAGCTATAAATTGCACTTTTCAAAATTTCAAAATTCTATTTCTTCTCATTCAAAATTCTACCGACCGCTGCTAAAAGAAGTTAGCCCTATCTATGAGCAACTACTATGTACGTGTGTGCATATGAAATTTTGGTATGAACGGATCATACAAGTAATCATCACAAAATTTACTTTTCGATTAGTTTCAATCTTTGCTTACAATTACTATTACTACCAATAAATTGTATTTTTGGAAGTACACATTTAAAACCTATTTTCTTTTGTATATTTAAATTACACCTTACACATTACAGGGCAATATGATACAATTTTTAAGAAGCATATATTAAAAATATATATGTTGTTTGCACACCATGTAAGAATGCCAAATAAAACAAAGAAATGCTTTGTCTAAAATTGAAACTATTTAAATTTGTATGAGATGCAGCAGGTTAATATTATATTCAGAACATAAAAATATTCTTTCATATAAAGTAGTTTCCTTCCTGAAGCTCTTGAAACCTTATTTACATGCTATCTGAAGGATATAATCTTTTTTCAATAAAAGATTTCTAGAAAGATTTCATATTCGGGATGTACCAAAGATGCCTTTTGGATATATTATGCCTTGGAATATTTCTGATATTCAGATATTTTCCTGAGTGGATATACAAACCTCCAAAAATCCCAATTATTAAATTCTTTTTCTGAAAGTAACAAAAAATAAAAATATGTTTTTATTATTTAAATTCACCTATAAGAACATTTTGCACAGTGTGGAGCTTACGTATGTATACATAATAATTAATTTCTAGCATTCAGCTTATTTAAAAGAGTGACGTTTAATTATTTTTGCATTAAGCATGAAAGATTATTGCAGCGATCAACTAAAGAAGGCGTACATGCAGACTCTCCATTATAATCAAGATGCATTTACTGTTTAATTATCGAACTTGTTACGCAAGTGAGCAATCATGAGAAACCTCGTACAAACTGATTTAATGCTGGCATACTCCACTGATAAGACATTTACTGATTCTAGAAAGGATTTATAAAATCATATTCTATAAATATTTAAAATAGCAGCGTACCATCATTTAAAACATCGGTCAATCAAAAAAGGAGAGCAGTCATTTCTATCCATGTTCCGAGCAAATTAAATAATCACAGCAAATGTAGAAATCCTGGTGTTTCCCTGATAAAGAAAATGACAAAATTACAACTCAACTTGTTTATTACAAAATTATTACTTAAAATAATATAGTACTCTCCAGTCACTTTGTAGGAACATTTTATATGATGTTAGGGGCAAAATTCTATAAATCGAACGTCATTCTTCTTCCGATGTCGTAGTTACGTTTTAACAGGCGAAAAGTTTGTCTGAGGTATAGCAGCAAAGCTTTATAGTCAATGCGTATGAATATAAATATCTGCATTAAGTCAAAGCAAATAACCAATGATAAACACGGAAATCGCAGATTGAACAAATCGTTGTGATACTATTTCTTTTTTGCGCGATGAACATTACAGAACAAAACCAGGGAGAGAAAAATTAGAAGGAAAGTTCGAAAGGGGGAATTTTGAAAAGGAAGTTTTTTACTCACCCAATGACAAAATGAAAATAAAGATGCGTAAATTCGACTATATTATTAAAAAGAGAACGACAATAATGATATTTGATGGGAAAAATTGTAAAATTAAAAGTGAAAAAAATTAGAATATTCTTCAGTTAGGTTAACAATTCAAATACTATACGTTACCCCCTCCCCCCTCCAAGAAAAAAAGATACCGATGAGACTTGGAAATCCATAGACCTACAACCTCATAGAAACCTGCCAGGGCTCAGAATTGCAAAAGTTGGTAAAGCACCAGAAGAAGATTTGCTAAAACTAAATGCTTATGTTATAATATAAAATAAATTTTCATAAATGAGTGAAAAGACAAAAAGTAGAAGGGAGTATATCATAATCAAACACAAAAGATATACTTACAGTTTGTAAGTATGATATAAGATACATAAATAATAAATAATAATAACATAATAAACAAGATCTTGTTTTTCAATTTACAAAGAAACGTCCTTTAATGTCACTGTAAAGATCAGACAATAATCAACAAAATAATTTTTTGTAAATAACACAACTCATTGATATAACGTCAGCTTTACTCACTTACATTGTTGCTTCACTCAATTTTTAAAGAATTTTGAAAATCTGAATTCCATTCCCAAAGAGTATTTTTATTTAGTAATCTAATGAGAGGTTGTCTAATTTCTACATATTTATCTATGAATTTATGGTAAATATTACAGAAAAATGGGAATATTTGGAGTTCATTTACATTAGAAGAAGCTTTCACTTTTTTTATAACTTCAATGTTAGCATTAGCGGGTATATAGTTCCATTTTGAATCTCATAACCTAGGAAGTTAATTTTATTTTGGGCAAAATGCCGTTTTGAGAAATTTAATTTAATATTTTCCTGTCTACATAATTCAAAAATCCGTGCTAAGTGTTGATTATAGTCTTCTTCTTCTGAAGAAAAAATAATGACGTCATCAAAATAATGTCAGGCAAAGTCTGTTTTATTATTTTGTAAGGATTCTCCTATGGGTTCTATTAAAAATTGATGGATCGACATTGACTCCAAATGGTAAAAAATTCCACTCAAATAACCATGAATTAGTATCAAAAGCTTATTTTTCAATATCTAAAGGATGTGTTGGTATATGCCAGTACCTAGAGCGTGCGCGAATACATGGAAGCATCCTTCAAAAAAAAAATAATAATCAAGGAAAAGAATATTCTGAAATCGAATGATTTCGGGTCGGAAAAAAATATTGGTATGCATCTGACAAATTTTGAATAAGGAAATTCAAAAAAGAATAAATGTATGATAGAATTGTAAATGGAAACTAATAAAGGTAAAAGAAATAAATTGAATTAAATGGGATAAGAATTTAGTACAGATTTAAGATAATTTAAACATTTAAAATATATAACATGCATATATTATTACCATTTAGTTTTCAGTACTGATTTTAAAATTGTTTACTTTTAATAAAGTTTTTTTATATCATACTTTCGTACTCTTTTCTTTTCAATTAATTTTTTAATTTGCTATGCTACCAATCATTCTTCCTTTTTTCTATATTGGTTTTATTTTGAGTTATTTCTAACAGCTATTTCTTTTTTCATTGTGTCTCCCATATTCTCTTGTTTTCCTGTTAGTTTCTATTTATATTCTGTCTCTCTAATTCATTTTAGTCTTGCTTTTTAACCTGAAGAAGGACGATATATTAAGTTAAAGGCATTGCTTATCTTATCACTCTATCGTGAACTTAATATTACTGCTCTGTGCAACTATTTTTACTCCAGATATTTTCTAGTTGTATTAGTACAAATTTGTTGTATTTTTGTGAATGCATAGTACAAAAACTTAAATCTAATAATATTATTTTTATTATTTTTTCAATCAATAATTTTATACGATGCTTATTCGTATTTCTATCACTATCTAAAAAAGTATTCTAGTTAAGAATTCGATCTATAAGTTTAATTAAAATAAGAATGGGTATATTTTTATTAATAATAAATTTCATTTTGTCATTTGCAATTAATTAGAAGAATTTTTGTAAGTTTTTAATAAGCAACGCAACAAACTTCTTATTTAATGAACGCTTAAGTTTGTTGATCTCTATAAAAGAATGCATGATTCAACTTTTTAAAATACTGTGTTACTTGCTTTAAAACATGAAATACCATCCACTATTTTATAAAAATTCAAATTTTTCCGCATATTGCTGAACTACTCGCAAAGTATCGCTTCTCTCAATCATAATTAAAATTACCTTTACAGAAATATCTTCCATAATTTATTAAATCTAACTTTATATATACTATTTACCTTCTAGCTAATAAATCTCCAATTAATGCCTTGAGCAATATAGAAATATGAAATGCATGCAAAATCCTAAATTAACTAATTTACCGAGATAGTTATATGCGAGAATAATTTTATATGACGAAGGCAGGCTTAGATACGACAGAATTAGCAAAACCATAGTGTAATTTGGTTATAGACTTACAATATATAAATATTTCCGTGAATATTGGTTGGGTATATGGCAGTGTAACATTGAGTAATATATATAATGAGTGTTTTGTAATTTAAAATCAGTTATTTGTTGTTTTCACAACTACACTTGAAAGAATGTTTTTTCTTTAATCATTTGTTACATTTAAATATACTATTTAAATCTGATATTTAATAATTTTAATTTAATTTTAATATGAAGAGGATAGCATTAGTTTAATTCAACCTTAATTTTAACGTACAGTACCTGAAATAAAAATACCAACCGTATGCCTTTTTATAACCAAAGGAAGCACAGAGAGACGAGGGATATCTACCATTCGACTGGAAATTGTGACTAACATTTCGAATACGAGTGATATTTTAAAAATAGGTTCATAAACATATAAAAAATTCACCACTTTTCACTTTTCAATAAGCAGCATTCTACTTTGGCAATTTATGTGAGTTATTTGAATCAAAGCAGCCTGAAAAAAAATATTTTATAGAAGTTTTATTAAATCTACATAAAATAATACGAGAAAATGGGTTGCTTTTATTCGTAAATTTCGAAAAGCAAAATAAAAATCTTAATTTGAAAAGTACCTAAAGACACAATTAGTTAACAAATACGTTATACAGAATTTGTTAATATATAATAAACTCAATTCACGTAAAAGAAAATTTCGAATAAAGTCTAAAATGTAGTTATTATTATTTTCAAATTCAACGTTGATGATAATATTATTAAATAGACAACCCCTATTCCAAAAATTGCATTTATATATTCGTAAAGTAAGACGCAATTCACAGTCGAATGATAACTTTCGCATCTCTGTGGGACAATAGGGTTTTAAAAAAGCATAGAAGGGTGTGTGTTTTTTTTCCTTTCAATACTGTGCAATTTTGGAAAAAAAATTAATATGCCTTGTTCTTTGATACTGACATGAATAGTGATACCACAGGTTGATACGATGAACGCAGAAAGTAGCGATTTTGAAGAATTAAAGTTACGACCTGCGAAGCCTGATATCGCGCAAAATGCTAAATGCCGTGATTTTTCGCAGTGCACAGTCTTTTAAAGAAAGTTGCATGTATCATTCTGTTTTTAAGCGATTTCAAAAAATGAAACTTCTGTGTTTGGTTGTTAAGGATGAATGCATGTCTCCAAAATCACGGAACAAAATTGGAAATATCTTTTACTGTACAAGTCTGGTAAATCGTTGTAAGTTTTAAGCTAAAAGAATTATTCGTCTTGTGTATACTTCGTTTTTATAGGGAAAAGTGAAATATTTTTTGTTTACTGCGTTTCAAACTTGTGCGACAAAAATACATTGTTTCTATAAATGTAAGAGAGGTGGAATTCCAAGAAATAAAATTTGGTGAGTATAAAGGAGTTTTGACAAATCTTAAACGATGAGCAAGTGCAGCACCTTTATAAATAAGAAACTAGTTACTTACGAGCAATGAAATTTAAATCATAAAGAGGATTTTGGACGAAATCGTGAGGGATATGCATCCAGAATGTCGCCGGAATGGAAAAATCTCACACGGCGCAAACGTACAATCATCTGGTTCTTTCCGGTTCCCAAAAGAAAGAGAAACCTCCCGCACGGCAAAAACGTGGGATCATCGACCTCGTCTCGGCTCCTCACCAGAAAAGAATTCTGACGTACGGCGCGAACGGGTGATCATAGCGTTCCCCGCCGCTCCCTACCGTAAAAGATACCTCCCACACTGTACGAACGAGGAATCATTAATTTTTTCTTGGCTCCCCATCGGAAAAGAAAATCTACCGAACTGCTCGAACGTAGGATCACCACTTTCTTCCCGTCCTTCTACAGAAAAAAAACTCCTACACGGCCAGAACTTACAATCATCAGCTTCCTCTCAGCTACTCCCTACAAAAGAAACGTCCCACACTGTGCGAACGTGGGATCATAGATTTCTTCCGGCTCAACACTAGAAAGGAAAGCCTGCAGTAAGTCGAGAACGTGTGATAACCGACTTCCTCACGGCTCCCGATCGGAAAACAAAACCGCCCGCAAGACGCGTGCGTGTGATAATCGAATTCTTGCAGGCTCCCTGCAAAAAAGACTCACACACGCACGAATGTG
Organism: Maratus speciosus; assembly: GCA_963932465.1. Classification (NCBI taxonomy): domain Eukaryota; kingdom Metazoa; phylum Arthropoda; class Arachnida; order Araneae; family Salticidae; genus Maratus; species Maratus speciosus. Next base: position 383,152,924 of record OZ010789.1, read on the forward strand.
AAATCCTCGTCTTCCTCTCGCCACCCCGGCGGAAAAGAAATTTCTCACACGGTGCGAACATGCGATCATCGGTTTCCCTCCCGGCTCCCACCGGAAAAGAAACCCCTACACAGTGCGGAAGTGCGGTTATCTGCTTCCCTGCTTTCTGTCCACTGCCAAAGAAGCTTCCCGTATGGAAAGGATGTGCGATCATCGGTTTCTATCCCGGTCGCCGTCAGAAAAGAAACCTCCCGCTCGGCTCGGACTTGCGATCATCGACTTCTCTTCTGGCTCCCCACAGAAAAGGAAGGACCCCGTACGGCTCGAACTTGCGATCATCGGCTTTCTTCTCGGCTCCCCGTCAAAATGAAATCTCCCGCATTTCGTGGACGTGTGATCCTTGACTTTTCCTCAGTTCCCCGCCGGAAAAAAACCTCCCGCGCAATGCGACCGTGCGATCAACGGCTTCCTTCCTGGCTCTCTATCGAAAGTGCATCTTCCTGCACGGTGCGGGCGTGCGGTCTTTGGTTCCATGCTCGCTCCCCGCCGGAAAAGAAACCACCCGCATGGCAGGAACGTGTGACCATCGGTTTCCCACCCGGCTTCCACTGGGAAAAAAACCATGCACGGAACAGAAGTGTGATCAACCCATGGATGGAGCAGAAGTGCGATACACCCATGGACGGAGCAGAACTGCGATCACCCGCTTTCCTTCTTCACGCCACCGTATAAGAATCATGCGCAATCATCGGCTTCGCTCCCGGCTCTCCGCCAGAAATGAAGATGGTGCGTTTAATGCTAAAACCAGCAGCGTAGAAATAGTCGGTCGTGTGATATTAGTCTTATAGATGCATTCATTGGATTCACTGTAATATAATTTCTATCTAGAATGAGTGGGGCACTAATGAAATTAAAGGAATAAATACAACCTAATGACCAAAAAATAAACTGGCCGAAAAATAAAAACACTCACATCAGACAACGGCGGAGAGTACACAAAGTGGAGCAGAGAAGATGAGAAATTCCTAGCAGAAATGGATGTACAACACCAATTGTCTGTCCCAAGTTGTCTAAAATTATAATTGAACCAAACCCTTTACTGTTTAAAATCCTTCCATCATGGACGGCGAATTTATGGTGGCACACGGCAGAATACTTTCGCTACGATACTGATTGAGGTTCTAAATCAAACTAAAGTAAAACTAAACAAATATTCGGTCGATCGGAATGTCGTGTCGTATTGAGAAAATCAATTCGTACCGGTAAATTCTGCCCGGTAATTATTAGACAGTAGGTATCGGAATCAATGTTTAATAATTAAATGACAAGCGGGGATGACCGAGCTTAGCTCGTTCAAAATTAGCTTTGTGTTCAACACGATATAATGTTTTCATTGTATCATTCTCTATATATTATTGCTATAACGCATGCTATTTTTTAACAGTAATATTTACAAAAGCAATCAACAGGAAAACTATGTACGTACGTGTTTGTAAATTTTACACATTTACAACGAAAGAACATTAATCCAAATTACATTTTGACCTCAAATCTGATTGGTTTAAACATGTATCTCGAGTCCTATTAAGAATTTCTAAAAAAATACTTCACATTCTAAAAGACTATTTTTTCGCCAAATATAGTCAAATTTGGCGTCATTCTTTCATTTGGCCCAGGTATGTGTTTTGGAAGTCGATTTGTTTACCAAATGTCGCCAATATTTCGCCAAATATTACCAAATTCGCAGCTTCGTTAGCCTGACCCATAGTGATCTACTGTTCCTGCTCTAACATGTGACTTAGCTTAATGGATTTCTGGTAATTCAGAAGGGTAAGATACAAAATTTAGTCAAAAACATTTAAGCCGTTTTATAGATAAGATTAACTTGACCCGCAATGACCCCCAAAGACCCACTAATCAAATTTTTTCCAACGTATGACCCAGCCCAGTGATCTTCTCAAGACCAAAAACGGTAGAATACAAAATTTTGTCAATATCGATTGAGATTTTTAGATACAATTAGCTGAACCCGGTCACATAGTGACCCAAAATGGATCACTAATCGAATTTTCTCGTACATGCCACCAGTGTTGGGTACGCTCACAAAAAAAACGAACTAAATCAAACTCAAACTCAATTTCTCAAAAATGAGTCAAGTTCACGTTCAAATTCAAAATTTTTCAAACGAACTCGTTCAACTCAAACTCACCTATGAAAGTGAGCGAAGTTCACTAAAAACTCGTTTTTAAAAAAATATATATATTCGAACTTTATCGTCCAAATTTACAAAATTTTGTGAACTAATCTTTTGGTTATTCGATGTAAGGGTCTTCATGGGCACGGCTCAATATTCCTTCCCGACGCTTCGGTCCGAGCTTGGTTTAGAGATTACTTTTTTCAAGAGGTTCGGACCGAGATGGGCCGGGACTGGATTTATTGTCCGGCCCAACTGGTGCTGGACTGCATTCATCTTTAGGTCTAAACAGGCAGAAATTTCCTGCCCCAGATCCAACCCAGCTCATATGAAGATCATTGGACCGGCACGGCTCTTGCCTATCTAGTAGAAATATGAGTAAAATTTGGCCCAGCCCAATTTTTCTAATAACTGTTGATTTCTTTTCACAATTGCATTAAAACATAATTTACTTTCCTTTCATTTCGGATTCGGGTCGGGTTGCTGGTCGCCGAAAATTATTTTGGTGCGTTCGGGTCGAGTTGCGTGTTGCGGATTGATTTCAAATATAATTTTCGGGTTCGAGTCTAGCAGCACTCGACCCACGCAAGGCTTTATTTCTGATGATCTGGAAAAAAAAAAGTAAAATTTACTCGTCGTAATGGCGCAAAAGATTAAAAAAATTAAATAAACACCAAGAAAGAGAAATTTGCGCCCTGAACACCCCGTGGAAGACAATTTTTAATTATGTCTTTCTTTTTACGTTTAACCGTTTAAAATGTATCTTAAACAGGTACTTCAGGAGGGCAATAACAGTTTTGAGCGGGTCGGGTTGTATACTCGACCCGAACCTGAAATTTTCATTTGCAGTCAAGTCAAACATCAACCCGACCCGAAACCATCCCCAAAAAAATTTCGACTCGCAATCCGACAAAAAAAAAAAAAAAAAAAAAAAAAAAAAAATTCGATGACCCGCAACCGCACATCCGCACCTGATCCGAACGCGATATTCTTCAACTGGCAACCCGAACCGAACCCAAAATGAAAAGGGAGTAAATCTTGTTTTACTGCAATCATTGAAAATAATCTATAATTACATGTTTAATAAAAATTTTATATTTTATATAAACAAATGTACATATCTATATTTTTTAATTGTCAAAAAACCTATGAATAAGCAAACACCTCAGGATCGTTGAATAGAGTCCTGCATCGGATCGGGTTATACTTTTTTTTTTTCGGGACGGGGTTACTCGAATTTTCTTTCTGTGGGTTGGGTTCCCTCTAGAATAATTCTTATGAGACAGATTTAAGTTTTTTGCTAATCGGGTTGTTGGGATTTCCTCTAAATGTTTAGAAGAATTATTTCCCAGAGGAAAATACAGATGTATATCAATATGAATGAGTATATATTCAATTACTGCCTAAGAAATAAAATGTAGATGAGAAATGCAATGGTAGATTATTCTTCCTTTGCGATACAGTTAAGAACTATTTTGTCTTATCTCGTAATATCGAAAATATTAAAATTCGTTTTTTACATACACAAAACACATATATAGTGTTTGTGATAGTTTATGCACACGTTTATATATTACATGTGTATAGATTGTAAGATGTCCAGTATCAAGCGGTAAAACCGTTACAATACAAATATGTAATTGTGTTAAAAGTTGAAAAATTTGCTAAATAGAGATGTATGCTTTTTGTATGTAGGGACGCTATTATTCGCTATGTAGGTCTTATTGCATATAGATTTTTAAACTTTATTTTCGACATTCCTTTGAAAAATCCGGTCTACCCGAACCCGACATGTAATTATGAAAACCCAATCTGAAACCGACCCGAACCAGAAGTCAACCTCTAAGGCCAAAGCCTGCAGAGCCTTCTTAACATTATACAGGTCATAAACAGTATTGCTAAATCTGACGGATTTTTTATTCAGAAATTTCGAGTTCAAACCGTAAAATTTTAATACTAAATTTCCTTCATTTTATTCACGAAATATTTATACTTATAATAATAAAAAATAACTAACTATTCAAACTTTTTGGGAAGAATTTAGAATTTCTTAATAATAGGTTTTATAAATGACGCATAAATACATCAGCAGCCTGTGTATAGATATTTATTTTTACGTCGACATGTTTAAAATTTTGTCTTCTGGGAGTTCTGATAAATATATAATTACTATTACAGTCTCTTTTTCCTGTTTATGATCTTCATTTAAAAAAAAAAGTTCCATAGGCTTACATAGTCTAAGCACGCATCCGTTTCAAAATACTAATTCTCCTATATTTCTTTCAATATATCCTATTGTAAACAATATTGATTTTTTAATGAATTTCTATTTGTATGTAAATATCTGAATTATTATTAATATCATTAACCCGCATTTACACTGCTTGAAGACTTAAAAATATGAAAAACTCTATACAGGAAAACTTTCTAAGACGGAATCACATACAAGAGAAAAAAAATCGTTATACTTAGGTTTCTTTTTTAGCAAGTCCGTCGTCTCTTGCAAATGTATTATGCTTTTTCAAACAGATTATTACATCCATTAGTACATATTTTGCCGCCAATCAAGAAATTTTCCAGTTTAATTTCAGTTCTTTTTTTTTCTTTTTTAATATACATTTTAATTTGTAATTTAAGTTATACCAAGTAATTTTAGGACTGCGAAACTGGCTTCAGAAAAAGACCCATTCTTACAAATCCGTTGATCAATGGATACACAAACTCCCCCAATGAAATTTACTTGATCAAAGGCTAATTTAGGTCATAGCATCATTGTGTATTATGAGAAACAATAAGGATTAAACTGGGGTAATTAATATTGAATCTAACGAAGGATAACTATATTACTTAACAGTAGAAAAAGAGTATATTCTTTATAATTTTATGGAAATAATTATCCATCCCGACTTACAGAAAGCCAATTTGATATGTTTAAGGTAAAAGGTAAAAAAATCAAAATCAAAATCAAAATCAAATTTTTTTTATTGAACCAAATTTCCTAAATTGAAAAAAATAATAAATTTTAAAAAGCAGATTGACAAGGATAATGATTTCCTTTTTTATACAAAATATGTATGAATTACTAGTACCTACAGTTAAAACTATGCTATTAGTAATTTAGATTTATCAAAATATATGTTTTACTACTAGCATCTAAGTGTTTCTAATATTAACAAAGTAAATCAACCTTTTACTATTTATAAAGATTTTTAAAAAAAAATCGATTTTAAAGCGTGTTTAGTTTTATTTCTGTTATTTAATTTTTTTTTTTTTAATGTGTATTTAAACTAAAATTTTGATGTTCGGCCTGAAATTTGGCAGAATATTCATTTCCAAATCACTAATCGTTACATCCTATTAAGGATGTTCTCAAATCCAAAAGAGCAACTTTCTGACATAAGTTTTAATTTATTTTTGTTCAAAAATGCATGAAATTAGCTAGTGTTGTTGTTCAGAAACTATGTAATTCAGCTGTTTTTTCCATTTTTTTCGAAACGCAAATAGATCTTTCAGAAAATAGTGCCAAAGTGAACGTTTTGAACCGAATTTCCGCGCGAAGGAAGAAAGAAAACTCAAGAGCGGGCGAAAAACGTGTTTGTCACGTGATCAAAATCGTTTCTAACTCAATAAGCAATTTATTAATCAAAAAAGGGAAAACACAGTCCAATTCCAAATCGCTTCCATGGTCAGGCTTTCCAATTTTATACCTTTCCGTTAAAAAATGAATTTGTAAATGTGTCAAAGCGTTTTGCGCTTGTTGAGCAGAGCAGTTAAGAACAGATTAAGAACTTAGTAAAATTTGGGTTAAAAATGATTCAGATTACATTAGTCATTTTCCGAAATAACAATAACTTCTTTAAAAAAAAAATCCTATGAATATTATAATTTAATCATACTTAGTTATATTAAGTATGTAAAACGATATAAAAAAAGTGCTTCACATATGATATTTTTAAATATTGTTAATCATATTTTAAAAGGAAATAATTTGGAAATTATATTCTAAAATTATATATTATATATTCTTTCATATTCCTATTCTCATTCATATTATTTGATTAAAGATAAGAATAGGAATGGAAATAGAAAGTTTTTACAATTGTTCTGTGATAAAACATAGTAATAATTATTTATTCTGTGGAGCCATCGAGAGCATGTGTTGACAATATCTCTCCCCTCTCCCCAAACGTAGACATTATGTTGCTAAGTAAAAAAAAAATATCAATAAAAATTCTTATTTGTATCGAAAGACTTGTTTACAGATGTAACAACATGAGAAATTGTTTCCCCACACGCAAATTCATGGAACTGAACACCCACATAGCCATTTAGCCTAGGGTCTCCTAGATAACAGTCGTTTGGCCACCTATGGTGAGCATGAAAATGTCGCTGATAAGAAAGTACAAAAGCAAACCCTACTTTGTATTGTACAAGACGGTGACAAATATAATGAAAGTCATGCCCCGATTGCAACTGTTCTTCGGTTTTTAAAAGACATTTGTTCTTTAAAGTAAGGAAAAGATTGTAACTAAAATAAGACTTATAATGTGCAGAACTTTTCTTTTCAATTAAGTGAATCAGTGTTTTTAATAGATATTTTTTTGCATTTTACCTCATTTATTTTTTTAACTTTCTTTTTAATTACTTGCTCTGATTTGTAAAATTTCTCAAGGATATTTGAAAGAAACAGCAATAAATAATACAAAACAATGTTAGATCTAATTGTTGTTGTAGCCAAAAATTTTAAGAACTTTATATATTTAAAAAAAATCATTCTTTTCCTATAGAATATGTAAAGTGAAAAAATAATACAGTATAGCTTAAATTTATAATAAAAATGCTCATACTAATAAGTGTACAAGTACATGCATTATATTCAGTAATAAAACCTCACAATCCCTATTTTTAAACATACACACACACACGCACACACACACATACATACATATATATATATATATATACTTACATATAATTTACTTATACATAATTTATATTTATTATATTTACAGACAGAGAGACAAAGAAATGAAAACAAAAAAATTCTATGCTTGCCAACGCGAAACTTTCCATGGGCGCCTTTTTAAACATAAAAACACGAAATTTGCAGGCATTGTTTTAGAAGTGATTTGTAATTCAATAGCATTTTTAAATTTTCGATAAATATATTACATTTGGGTTATAAGGAACTGTTGTTTCCTGAAGCCCTTTGTCCGGCTGTCGCCGTCGCTTCAGGAAAGTCGATGTAAAACGCCAACTTTGACAGCATTTTCTTTGTATGATCCTTCGACTTTATCAAAAAATGGGCAAGCTGTTTGCTTTCACAGTTTCTGATAAAGAGCACCTACACATTTAAAATTACTTAGATGATATTAAAGTTTGTGTAATAAACCCCAAAAATTCGTTTCTAAAAGTTTTAGACTAACTCAAAATCATTTATTTAAAAAAATCCCTCACTTATTCCTTAAAGCAGGGCCGAAACTAGACTTTTTTTGTACCCGGGGCAAACGTGGATTTTGGCGCCCCCACTTTCGCAAAGTATATTTATTTACAAAGAGAATTTTACTAATTTTCTAATAGCCGACTTATTTTAAAATTTAAAATATGTAATCATAAAATATGTAATATTGAACTACGTAATCTACAATGGCGGATCCATGGCGGAGGTCACGGGGTCATGACCCCCCCCCCCCCTCTAAACATCAACAAATATAGTCTAAAGATCATTTTTTAAATGAAATATACGGTTGAGTCCCGATTATCCGAGTCCCGCTTAACCGAGTTTCCAGTTTAACCGAGTTATTTTCTTCCGATGGACAGATGGCTTCCATTATTATGAAACAGAAAAAAAATTATGGCCATTTTTTTTCCCCATTCTGACCAGAAAATCAGAGTTCTAACTTTTTACGACTGCTCTTTCATCTTCACCTAACATTTCATTTATAATGGAAGCCGCATCTATCCATCAGAAGAAACTGATCCATTCCAAAGTTGTAATCCTTCATTTGGCACCCCTACGTTCTGGCGCCCGGGGCACATGCCCCCCGCCCCCCCTTAGTTTCGGCCCTGCCTTAAAGCACGTAAATGAGGTCTTTTTCAATAGAAAAAATGTGTAAAATGTATTCAATAATTTAAAATTTTAATAAAAATAAACATCCCAATTTTCAGTTTGAAAATTTTAAGAACAAGCGCTTTCTCTTAATGTTTTCGGGTGGTTTGGTGTACTATTAGTAGTACATATCTTTTCATCGAGTATTATTTTGCTTTAATTACTTTTGTTACTATCTACATATAATAGTGATAGTATATAGCCATGCCTTTCTTATTATGACTTCATTTATGGTTGGTTGGTTGGTTGGTTGTGTTTATGACGGCCAATTATCAACACGAGGGATATAGGCCCTAATGGGGGGAGTGCCCTTCGTGGGGGTCTTTCTAAGGGAACCTAACCCGTATTAACGCTTGGAAATCCAAGGTTCGAAGAAAACCACGAAAACTCCGAACGATTAGGCCGACGGGCGCGATTGGGTTCGAACCCAGCACTTCCCGTCTACCAGCTTCGAGAGCAGAACTTCTCGGCCACTGGTGGAGCCGACTTCATTTATGCTTTGACATTTAGTATATATAACAATAATAATAAAAGTTTGCTTAATTCTCTTTGCAGCGTTGGCGATTCCTTTATTTTATACATATATTTTACTCTTTAAATTTAAAATATGAGTTACTTTTCTGAACAAATCAGGTGTGAAACTCAAAAAACATTAGAAAGTTGCAATATCTGCTAAACCCTGTTGTAATACGGTATTTTCCAAACCTCTACAAAAACTCTTCCTTAGCCTATTATTATATAAACATGAATTGAAATAGTACACAAAATAAGCATATTCATTTAATTTCAGACAATGAGATAATCCTTATACTTCAGTAAATCTATTTGGATTGCTAAGATTAACATTATTAAAGTAAAAGTAATTTTGCTATGAAAACTGAAAAAAAAAAATGGACCCGAAAGAGAACCTTGGCTTTGAAGCAGGAATATCCAAACTTTCTGTTTCGTTTGACCACATATGTGAGGAAATGTTTGTTTCGAGCCTCACATGTACAGCGTACTCTTCTGGTTTCCACCAGAGATTTTCGAGAAAATACTTAAAGGAAAAGAAAGACTTCTGAAAAAGATTTGCATCTGGACTAGTACCTTAGCCATTTACGCTTATAGCCTTCCCTCCCACCCCCCACCACGAGAGTTAGGACATTTTTCTATAAAAATCTAGGGCTCGAAAATGTCTCTTCCACCGGGACTAATTTAAGGAGTCGGGGTCTCATCATAAATTAATTAGTGTGGCCTGAGACAGTTTTTTCTATGCTTCAGATTATTACACAATCAATTTAATAATTTAAAATATGTAATAAAAAAGTACGTAATACTGAATTACGTAATAAACTTTGTCAAATATTGATTCATGACCTTGAAAACGAAATCCAAAGGAACCGAAAAAATTCCGCTTTATACAGCTTTCGATCTTAGCAGGTATAATTGTTGGTATTTTTTCTGTTGGGAACATGTAATTTTTTCATTTAAGACAGGATTCCGTTATAGACAGATTTCATTTTCACAGATTTTACGGTACTTAGTGATATGAATCACATTGTCTTAAAAGACTACATTAGTCACGTGAAGAAACCAAACTCGCAAACTAATGTTAAACCTATGGGAGCGTTCTTTTCAAATTTCTCGCTTGCATTTTAATATTTTTAAATGATTTTTTTCTGTTTGGGATAGCAGAAATTGATCCCTAACCGGATTCGTGTTTACTTTTTCGATTTTGGTTGCAGATATTTTTTTTTTATATATAAAGTTACTTATATTTTTGAAACCGGTTCCGAAAGTGAAAGTAGCCTCATAAAAAAGAAGAAAAAACTGCAACCAAAACCGAAAGCGTACAAACTAACGACGTTAAAAATCAACTTTGAAAATAATGCTCCCATAGATTTAACATTAGCAAGCGAGTTTCTCAGCGTGACTAGTGTAAGTTCTTAAGAACTCAAAAACCAATCTTCATTTGGCGCCTCGTTCGTTTTCCGTTCTGGCGCCCGGGACACATGCCCCAACCCCACACACACACACACACACTCTAGTTTCGGCCTTGGTGGGGATTCACAAAATTCGTGGTACAGGAAAGAAATACTTTCATGGGCGATTGTTCGGAGCATTTCGGCATGGATTTCGTTATTTTTAAAAAGAGAAGGACGCATTTTGCCGATTTTAAAAAAGACAGATCGTTGCATCCTTCAAAAATGGTCTAGAGCAAACACTATCTATATTCTTTAATATACTCAAATATAGTAAAATACCTGAATAGCAGATACTTCGGGATCGTTGAATATTCTTGGATCGGATCGGGATGTATCTTTTTATTTTCGGGACGGGGTTACTCCAATTTCATTTCTGTAGGTTGGATTCACTCTAGAATAATTCTTATGGGACATGCACATCCTACTACATTTCTTTCTATATGTCCCATTGTAACTATATTGATTTTTTAATGGATCTCTCTTTGTATGTAAATATCTGAATTATTATTAATGCCATTAATCAATTTACACGGCTTGGAAACTTAAAAATCTGAAAAATTCTGCATCGAAAACCTTCTAAGACGGAATCACATAGGAGAGGAAAAAATCGTTATAGTTAAGTTCCTTTTTTATAAGGTCTGTCATCTCTTGCAAATGTATTATTTATTTTCAAACGGATTATTATATCCATTTTGCACCGAACAAGAATTTTTTCCGTTGAAAACAGGATTTCGTCATACACAGATTCTTATAATAGGTTTTACAGCACTGTATCCCTAACCCCTAGAAATGCATATGTACTATTCTTTAAAGATAATTTTAATTTTAGAATAATGGTAATTTAAAAATCATGTATTTTCGGCAAAAATTGTTGACCCAAGGAGGTTGTTCATTAAACAGATTTTTGCACGAGTCAGACGGGGATAGGTCAATGATTTTCATACAAACAGGGTTGTGACCGGACTAGAAAATTTCGATCGCTGTAGACTTCTAGGAAGAATAAAGCACACACTCAGAAATAAGTCAGGTTCGGCCCGGCCCGAGCCTCCAGAGAAAGTCAGACCCGGGTACGACCGAGAAAAACTGATGATCAGACTCGACCCATACCGACTCCGTGTAGGCCTCTAAATGGCATTTGAATGGGAAAAACGGCTGGAAAATTTTTAAATAAATTATGAAAAAAATTGAGTTTGAGTTGTAAATTTCGTTCAAACTCACAGATTTTTTGAACTTCCGTTCAGCTCACGTTCATTTATCAAAAAGTGAGTCAAGTTCAACTCAAAGTTCACAGATAGTGAACTAAGTTCGTGAGTTTTCGTTCAATGAACGCGCTCATACCCAACACTGCATGCCACATAACCCAATGGTCTTCTCGAGCCCGAAAATAATAGAGTACAAAATCGTTTGAGCGGTGAATTGAAATTTAATCAAAATCGTTTGAGCGGTTTTCAAGATAAAATTAGCTTCCCCAGAAGTAACCCTAAAATGACACGTTAATCGAAATTTTTCGAACATGTGACCTAGCGCAATGATCTTCTCGTGCTCAGAAACGATATAATACAAAAGTTTGTCAAAATCGTTTGAGAATTTTTTCAGATACAATTAACTTGATCCTGACCGATTGTGACCCAAAATGACCCACTAATAGAATTTTCTTGAACATGCGACCTAGCCCAATGGTCTTCTCGAGCCTAAAAACTATACAATACAAAATTTAGTCAAAATCGTTAGAGCCGTTTTCCATATAAAATTATCTTGAGCCACAGTGACCCAAAAAATGACCCACTAATCGAATTTTCCCTAACATGTGACTTAGCCCAATGGGCTTCTCGTAATCCAAAACGACAGAATACAAAATTTAGTCAAAATCGTTAGAGCCGTTTTTTAGATAAAACTGGCTTGATCCGTAGTGACCCAAAAATGCCCAGAAACGGTATAATACAAAATTTTCTCAAAAACATTTGAGCCGTTTTTTAGATGCAAGTACCATGATGATGACTCTGACTCATTGTGACCCAAAATAACCCGCTAATCGAATTTTCTTGAACATGCGACATAGCCCAATGGTCTTCTCGAACCTGAAAACGATAGAATACAAAATTTAGTCAAAATCGTTAGAGCCGTTTCCCAGATTAGTTTGACCCGTAGTGACCCAAAGATAACCCACTAATTGAAATTTTTTGAACATGCGACCTAGTCCAACGATCTTCTCGTGCCCGGAAACAGTATAATACAAAAGTTTGTCAAAATCGTTTGAGCTGTTTTTTAGATTCAATTAGCTTGACCCTGACCCTTTGGGACCCAAAATGACCCGCTAATCGAATTTTCTTGAACATGCTACCTAGCCCAATGGTCTTCTCAAGCCTGAAAACGATAGAATACAAAATTTAATAAAAATCGTTAGAGCCGTTTTCCATATAAAATTATCTTGACCCACAGTGACCCAAAAAATGACCTACTAATCAAATGTCCTCTAACATGTGACTTAGCCCAATGGTCTTCTCGTAATACAAAATGACAGAATACAAAATTTAGTCAATATCTTTAGAGCCGTTTTTTTAGATAAAACTGGCTTGACCCACAGTGACCCAAAAATGACCCTCTAATCGGAATTTCTCGAACATGTGACTTAGTCCAATGATTTTCTCGTGCCCGGGAACGGTATAATACAAAATTTTGTCAAAATCATTTGAGCCGTTTTTTAAATGCAATTAGCTTGACCCTGACCCATTGTGACCCAAAATAGCCCGCTAATCGAATTTTCTTGAACATGCGACCTAGCCCAATGGTCTTCTCGAGCCTGAAAACGATAGAATACAAAATTTAGTCAAAATCGTTAAAGCCGTTTTCCAGGTAAAATTAGCTTGACCCGTAGTGACCCAAAAATGACCCACTAATCGAAATTTCTCAAACATGCAACCTAGTCCAATGATCTTCTCGTGCCCGAAAACGGTATAATATAAAATTTAGTCAAAATCGTTACAGCCGTTTTCAAGATAAAATTTACATACACACACAATTTTCGCTCGTATTATAATATAGGATAGAATTTTCCGGTACGAATTGATTTTCCTAACACGACACGACTTTCCGATCAACCCAAAAATATGATTTTTGACTAACTGATGTATAAATTTAATTTTTTTGAAATTGAAGGAACTGAACTGTAATTTAATGAATATGAATGTATTTCATTGCTAAAAGTTTTATTTAAAATAAGAGAGGATTTGTTGACAATAAAAAAGATTTTCAGTCATTATAAGCAAAAATACCGATGATAAAAATATGACAACTTGAAATCCAATTCCAGATACGAAGACCTGTTTAAAACAGCTGGTATTTGGCATTTTGACTATTTTTCTTTCGAGTCATTATTTTCGGAAATCGGTGATATGAAAAACTCAAATGGAAACCCCTTGTCAGATGACTCCTGTTAAGTTGGTATTCTCTTAAAAATGACTAAATAAAAACCTGATATCAATTATTTCACATTTAAGATGCAACAAAAAAATTGCATTTTAAAAATTTCTTTGTAAAATACACTCAGGAACATTGAAAATAGCGACCCAAGAAGAAAGCATCGGATTGAAATGAAATTTAATACACATAATGATACAGATGAGAGATTCACTTGATCTCAAAATCAAGACAATTAAACGAATACAGGGTGTGCAACGACACAAATACAGGGCAACTTCAATAGCGCGCTGGACCACCTCCAGCTGCAATACATGCCGCCACACGGTCCGGCTTAGAGTTGATTAGACACCTGATGTTGTCCTGAGGCAGATGGGTCCACAAACCTTGCACAGCCAACTCCAAATCATGCACCGAATGACACGATGGCATCTGACGTTTTAGCTGATCCCACACATGCTTTATAGGGGACAAGTCGGGGGAGCGGGCCGGCCATGGAAGAGTCTGAAATGGACGTAGAAAGTCTTGAGCAACTCTTGCTGTATGCGGACGACCATTATCTTGCTGGAAAATCGCCCCTGGGAGACCATTTAGGAAAGGTCCTACATGGGGTCGAAGAACATCATCAACATAACGTTGGCCCGTTAAGTTTCCATGAATCGCAATTAGAGTGGACTGGCTATCATAGGCTATGGCCCCCCAGATCATTACACCAGCTGTGCGGGCAGTGTGACGTAGAACAGTGTGGGAGGAATTGTACCGCACACCAGGGCGCCTCCACACCCGTATACGGTTGTCATCTGTCCCCAAAACAAACCGGGATTCATCACTAGACACAACGTTTTGCCAATCTGTGACATTCCACATTGATCTGGCTTGGCACCACTGTAGACGCAGTCGCCGATGTTCCGGTGTTAAAGGGAGTGCACGAAAAGGGCGCTTGGAGTTTAGACCTGCTTCTGCAAGGCGTCTGGAAATTGTTTGTGGAACAATTGCTACGCCTACGTCTGCTCGTATTGTTGAACGAGTCACTGTGGGGTCCACGAGTGCATGCCGCACGATCCTTCGATCCTCTCTCCTCGTGGTCTTCCTGGTCGCTCCAGACCCGGTTCTCCGCACGTGGGTACCTTCTCGTGCCCACTGCTCCCAACATTTTCTAACGGCACACTCCGAACGATCCACCTGGCCAGCAACACGGCGCGTCGACAAGCCTGCAGTTTTCATCCCGATGATCAGGCCTCTCTCAAACTAGCTTAACTGTGAGAAATGTCTTCTAGCACGTTTACCTGGCATGTTTCGCTTACCAGTCTTCCTTCAATCGGCAGGTAATCGTCGCGTTTATGAATCTTCGATTTTGCGCTGGCTTATATAGCACCCTCTTCCTGATTGTAGTGCCATCTCGGCGTGTATGAGCATGCGTATTGGCACAAAAGTTGGATCATTTGCATATCACATTACGCTGTACTTATTTGCAAAGTTTCGCGATTGTAGATAGCTTTCTTCTTGGGTCGCTATTTTCAATGTTCCTGAGTGTATATCACTGTATGTTACTTCTAATTCCGAAAATGCAATTTCAACTGAATTTGATTCGTTATGTATTTGTTTCAGTAAATGTTTTGGTTTTTATCACATCATAATCACGTCAAATATTTTTCGAAAAGGCACGCTGATGTCAAAACTTCGCAGTTCCTGACCTTTAACCGTAAACCCATATTATACTGGTTTTTTTTTTGTTTTGTTTTTTTTTTTTTTTTTTGTTTTTGTTTTTTAAGAATAATTAAAAAAATTATTTGGAAGAAAAAATGAAAAATTTCTATGCTGGTGTAAAAACCGTTGTGAATCAAATGCAGTAAGCATTTTTGACAGTTATAAAATGATTAACCCGTAATTGGAGACATGAATTTCCTTGCGCGATCAGAGACATAGAGTCAAAAAGACTCAAATGTTATTTTTCTTTTTTGTCTTTTGTAAACAGCATTAGAATTTATTTTGAAAACGCAATATATTCTGGAAATCATGTAATGATAAAAGAGCTACTTGACGGTACTGGGGAGATGATTTTATTCAAGGAGAAAAAACACGTGATAATCAGAGCCAAAGAACAACGCGGAGTCATTTTGACTCCCATCTTCAGTTACGGGTTTTAATTTCATAATTTGTGTTTCATATTACAACATTATGAGATTTATAAGACCAATATTTCAATTTTTAGTACTATGGTCATAAAAAAATTGGAATGATAATATTATTTGTTTAGAAAATGTAAATTAAAATAGACAAAAGAGCAGTTTGACGTTATACAGTAAAAACTTTTCAAAAGTTTTTAGCCAAATAACTTGACATTGTTATAAGTTTAAATGTAAAATAAAAGTATTTTGTCAAAATTGGGAGTTGGCATTGAAAATGTAAACTTTCGTTGAAATTTTAATACGTAGACGGCCTCTAAACTCTAATCCGTAGACCATTTAATAGTAGAAGGTATTTCTAACTGATCGGCACAGTGTAATTTTTATACGATGATTTTTTGGAGTGAGGTTTGTTTTTTTCTAGGACGACATACTTTGAATAATTAAATAAATTAAATTAAACTTTAAATAGAGGTACATGCCTAATTTCATAATGAAACTTAAATGATAATAAAATTATTAATTTATAGTTTGAGAAACCGAAAAGTAAGAAGAGATAGAAGTAAATTCTTACGTAATTGCAACTTTCAAATAAAATTTAAACTCATGCAGAAATCTCTCTCTCAATCTATTAAATCTAATATTTATTTGCATTTATATTCTACCGAATAAACTTCTAATTAATGCTTTGAGTGTACAAGAAGTGTATGCAAAATCCCAAATTAATTACTTAACCGAGATATTTTCATGCGAGAATAATTTTATCTCAGGAAGCCACGCAAAGATTGGACCGAACTAATGAAACCATAATGGAATTGAGTTAGAAAATCATAAATTATGTACTATATTTCTGTTTAAAAAAACTTCTGACTTAAAATCATTGGCAAATTATAAATTTTCAGCGAAGCTGGAATCAAATATTTAGCATTAATAATCCTCCATGTACTAATGTAGAATTACGCCCATAAAGAAAATAGATAATTTTAATTTATTCATTAATGCATGTTATTTAATCATTTAAATAGAATAATGCAATTTGTAAACAAAATGCATTAACAATACATATAAGCTCAGCAGTTAATTTTAACAGAAACATAAATAAGTACCATAGAACCAGAGTTTTCTGCCAGTTTGTTGTTAGTAGGTATAGTAGCAAAATATTTATATATTGGACAAAAAAATATTTACTTTTGTCATCGATGTTAAACTTGCGATATATATTGATATAGGGGAGACTAGGGAGGGTTGACCAACTTTTTACAAAATGATTTTTTATTTTTTAAATATTGAACGTATAATAAAATTT
The DNA here is from genome assembly GCA_963932465.1 of Maratus speciosus. Classification (NCBI taxonomy): domain Eukaryota; kingdom Metazoa; phylum Arthropoda; class Arachnida; order Araneae; family Salticidae; genus Maratus; species Maratus speciosus. The sequence goes on from OZ010789.1 coordinate 383,170,019, forward strand.
TATATATCATTTTATTCGCTATACAATCAGTTATCAAAATGAAATTGCTGCATAAGTGTAATATATACGAAATTTGAAAAATGATTCATTTTAATCATGAGAAAATAATGGGTCAAGGCTCCCCACATATGGGAGGGTTGACCCACTGTATGGGAGGTTTGACCCACTTTGTTTTATATTGAAATATTTGTGAAGAGAAATAAAATCAGTTTAAAAAAAAGCAAAATAAATTTATTCTACATGCTTTAATTATTATAAAAAAATATTTTTTGAGAATAGTATGCTTAATCGCCAGTCAGAGGAGAAAATTTTTGTTTTAAACAGAATTTTGTCTGAGTAGGTATAATTGTACAGCTAGGAAAATGAAATTTTAACATTTTAGACAGTATTCCGCTAGAGACAGGTCCCGTTTTCATAGGGTTTCATGCATTATTATTATTAGCCACTGTCCCGCTTCTTTTTGTGACATTCGACCTGACAACTTTAGTTGTCACATGGTTTGGCTTCATCATTTGGCTTCATGTCTTTAATCAGTTTTAATGTTTTCTTTTCCATCACCCGACTTTACTGTATGTTTGCAGAATAAATTTATATTCATTTTTATATATAATCATTAATCTTCCATAATGCACAATGTATAACAAAAATATTTCTAAGACGCCTTAACTGACACATTGCCGACGGGCAATTTTTATCAAATCTGAATTTTAAAACAGTAGAAGCTCCTCCCTGTTCTTAAAGTCTTTTGTAAATTGGTGTTATAGATAGTTTTCCCAAGTTTATGCATCGGTAAATATCTTTTAATGTACGAATTTAATATAAAATGTCTTACAATCTAAAAAAATATGAGCAACATGATATAAATGCACTTTCTGTAAGGTAGAATCCACGCCCTAATCAATGTGTCTTTTATATGAAAACGAGAATTCTCGTTTTCCGTCGTGAATATGTTAATTGAGCCTTGAACATCTGGTCAACCCTCCCTCACATTGACTGGGTCAAGCCTCCCCACATAGCCCTTTTCTAAAGAATAACACATTGTTATGTTAAGCCTAATTTACTGTATAATCTTTATGCCTGGAATGAAAGCTCGATATTTTTGCATTACTTAAAACCTACTTACTTAAATTTCTATGATATATTTTTTATGAAAAATGCTTACAAAATTTTTCTAAAAAACATAATTTTTAGGCTGAAAACGCCTCACAGCTGATTTTTTCACATTTATTTCGATTATCTGTATGAAACAGAGACTGTTGTTTGATCATTCCAGCATCTTTGGTTGACACCTATTGATAAAACTCTGAAATTCTTTTAAATATGAAAACTGACGGGTGGGTCAAGCCTCCCGCATGGTCAACCCTCCCTAGTCTCCCCTATCTAATTTTCACATCCTATATATTGATCCCTCTTAGAAATTAATATTTTACATGGGAAAAACAACTTTTCCACATATATTTCTACTTGAAATATATTTTTAACTAAACTTAGTTTATTTAACCCATTAACCGCTGACGTTGCGTTCACGCAACAGTCAAAATAATTGCTCATGCAATGGATTAATTACATTGGCACCACTATTTTAGAATTTTAAAAAAATGTCTTATTTATTGCCAGGAATTTTGCTATTTTAGTAAAGCGAAATTTCCCTTACTGAATTTGTGGTGGGAAACTACTTTCAACAGGAAATTTGAAAATTTCTATCGTAATAGTTTTGGCGGTTAATGGGTTAAATAAATAATTAAAAATATTCTTCATTTTTCCTTAGCCGTTTAATATGGTTAAGAATTTTAGGTAATATTAAAATAGCCTTCACGCAGTCAGGAAAGCATCCCACCTGAAGTTACACGACTTCTGACTAAATATCATCAGTGAAATCGAAAACTATGAAAATTCACCTTCTCTTACACTATAACATTGTCTCATTTGACATTTATGCTTATAAATGTGTCAAAAATACTTTGTCATGCTTTGATTTTTCAGGCGGATAGGTGAATTTTTGTGTTCTGATGAGTTAATGTGGATGTGTTAATGTGATAGTTTTGTTTGCATAACGATAGTTTTTATTACAATTGAATAAGTAAGTTTATTGACGTAATATAGCTCTGAAAAATAATGCTTCCAGATATTTTAACAAAGTTTATAAAAATGATGTTACAGAGCATTTTGAATCGAAAACTGCCCATAATATAATAACAAATATGTTATAACAAAAAACTATTCAGCCTCCAACAACAAATGTATTACACAATAAAATAGGTTTGATGATTGCATATGGCTGTGTTTTAAATTTATTCTTCATATATGGATTCTGAAATTCCTTTGTATTTACCATTACCTGTTGCTAGAATCAGTGATGGAACAGTAGCGCAGCAGTTGAGCGATTGTCACCAGTAAATTTTTATAGTATTATTCAATTTCAAAAATCTCAGAAATTCTGTCCTGAAGTTCGATGAAGAATACTAATAAAATTATGCGGTGTCAATAGATTCTCTGCTGCTACGCTGTTCCATCACTGCTAGAATTCAAAAAGAAATCCTTTCGAGATCTGAGAAGACCTAAAACGTATTTAGGAAGAATTTTATGTATAAGCAAAATAGTACTTATTTGTTGTTGCTGTTTCTGTCTCAGACAAGAGTATGTTTTCAAAGGTAAAAAATACGTAAATACTAAGGTCGGAAAATAAAAATCCTTTGAGTGGAAATTATTATCAAAGTTTAATTTTTTTTAAATGGATTACCTCAGAAATACTGAAAATGATTTCACCGACTTTATAAACGTTAATGTTAAACATTAAGCAAACATAAAAAAATTCCAACATATAAAAAATCAATATAATGGTACTTTCTGTGATATATTTTTTGGATGCCAATGTCTTGAAGACTACATATCGAAAAAATCGATAAATCAATATTTTAAATTTTTTTACCACCATTAGTGTGAGAAGATTATAGGAGTGGCATGATAATTCTTAGTCGAGTTTTATCTATGTATTACGGATTTACAAAAATAATCTTTTTTTTTATGTAGCATTCTGAATTACACAATTTAACTTGTAAAGAGCTTAGAGTAATAAAATTACGTTTTCGCACATTTATTTCCTTATTTATGTACTTTCAATAAGATAATGCATGGTAATCATAAAAATGTTTTCACATCTACAGATAAAGTTAATTCTAGAAGAAAAAATTTTGCTTAATAAGAAAAAAGTACAAATATTTGAGCTTGGGAAAATACAATTTGAACAAATTTCTTTTTGAGCAATTTTCATAAACTTTTGAGTTTTTGCAGACAAATGTTGAAGAAAATTTTCGACCACTTAACTCAACTTCTTTGAATTATATAAAAAAGCGCTTTTAAATATGTGTCCATGTACGTCACAGCATCCAATATTACTTAAAGGAAAAAAGCTATCTGGAATAAGAAATGGTAGATGATCGTAATAAGAAAATTTAACAAGAGAAATGACAATTTATTTGATTTCTCTCAATTGTACATTTTCAAACATTGCATAAAATATCTTCAGTTCTCAACATTTTGTATGTAAAAAGTGAGCTAGCAATTCTGCAATAAAAGAAAAAGAAAGATATTGGGTCTAGATCTTAGAATATCAAGAGGTATGGCTATGTAGAAAATTCAATCTTGCCGTAAAAGATGTTCCCAACCGCCCTCCAGCACATCGCCCCCCCCCTCCCCGCCTCATCAAAAGAAAGAGAAAATCCCATAAAGCTTAATTATATGATTAAATGTTAATTTATAATAAAAATAATAGGAGAAAAACCAATTATTTGTTGCTTCTGCTACAAATCATGATATACTGTGTTGCTATTTTTTGTCTTTGAGTTTTTAAATGAAATGAAATATTATTTTGTATATTCTTTAATCACTATAATTTATGTGTGTTGAAAAAGTTTAACTGAGGACTCAGATGTGTCATGAGATTTAGGAGATATTGTCTATGAGCAAGATCCAAATTTTCAAGCATGCAGCATTTCCGGAGCTGCAATTGACTAAATTCAGATTCATACAGGAGGAATTAAACCCACCGGATTAATTGTCCACCCAAGAAGTAAATTTAAATTTGAAAAAAACATTTAAAAATAAATTATATTTAATGCAGTTTCTTTTTTTCCTTTGAAACTGTGGTATTGTTGTGGTTTTATCCTCAAAATAATGTACTTTAACAGAGAGGTTATACATTTATTTATGACCCTGTGAATGCTGATCTTTACCTATTGTTTTTCTCTTTGTTCATTGGAGCGTTCAGCAATAAATTTTACAATCGTGTTTGTTTTAGTGATATTCCCCTTTATTTTTTTTAGATTTAATGAAAATTTTATATTTGAATCGCAACCATTTATTTAGATGTAAAAAATACTGAAATATAAACCTTGACAGATGCACAAATATCAACATTATCTAACTTTTTATGTCCCATCACACGCTCTAATACTCATAAAAGTTATCATATTAGTATGTACGATTCCTTAAAAATATCTGATACTTGTAGAAATTCACACTATGAGAATATTTCACACAAAATTTTCAAATATTTAATAAATGTATGTTGTCAAGTGCATCTTTTAAAGGAGTGGATACTCTAGATAACTTGAAATACATTACCATTAATTTTAGAAGAGGGAATGATGCCTTAAGGAATTCAACATAAGTAGAGTTTTCTTGCTGAGCTTATGATTAAATCTCCCTTAATTATAGCCTTAGGAGAAATAGAAGAGGGTGTATGTAAGTACTTTTGAAATATCGTTGCAATAAATGATGAATTGACGCCGCTTCTTATCATAAATTTTGAAACCGTCCATTGGTAAGCTGATAATTTCAAAATATCTTTCCTCAATGGTACCTAGTTTATTTTTACATTACTTTTTCTCTTGAAATCTGAACATTTTTATGTGTGATATTAGCTTTTTTTTGCCCGCAGCGTAACGAATTCTTTCGAACTCACACGTTTTCTTGTCATAGCTAATTTATATCGTCGTTTAAAGTTTCGCTTCAACAAGTCTAAAATTTGTATCATTATAAATCACATATATCGACATTCTAAAACACCTTATCTTTCATCGCACACATAATTATAAATCGTCATCATCTTAGTACGTTTAATTGTTGAAAGAAATAGACATTTGGAAAATTTCATTCTTAAACTGTGAATATTTAAAGTCGAATACTTAAATATTTAATAAATATATGTTGTGAAATATCTCTTTTGATGCAAAGCATAATATGATGCGCGTTATCGCTCAAATTTAAATGCCCTCATTCGGCCCAAACAAAACAAGCACGCGAAACAGGGACAGAATTCTTTGATATCCCCCGGGCATTTTTTTCTCTAAATAAAAATGATCAGCTTGTTTTTAAGCATTCTAAAGTAGCAGTTCATTATATTGTGAATTAAAAACTGTATTAGTAGAAATTTTCTTCTTTTTTGGCGAAAGTACGCGATTGTGCTTGGAACGAGCGTAGCGGATTTTAGGGTTACATTTTTGGCGTCACCTCCAGCCACCATACTACATCTCTATTCTTTCTCTTTACTCTATGAGGTAACTTCAAATTCATTACCATTAATTTTAGTAGAGATAATGATGCTTTAACTGCTCCACAGAAGCAGAATTTTCTTGACGAATCTGTGATTGAATCTACTGAGCTCCAAAAGAAATCGAAACTAGTATGCGTAAGTGCTTTCCCATGAGCAATGCATTAAATAATGAACAGACGCCGAAATCTTATCATAAACTTTCAAACTATGAATCGGATAGATGATAATTTGAAAATTTATGCTGATCACAGCCTCAACAGCACCTAATTAATTTCCGCATTCCTTTTTGCTTTTCTTGAAATAAGAAGATTTTTGTGTGTCGTATTAGCCAATTTACCCCGCCAGCGTAACGAACGTTTAGAATTCACGCGTATTCTTACTATAGCTAAAGTATACGTCTTTTAAGGTTTCCCTTCATAAACTCTAAAGCATGCATCATTATAATTGCGTGTAATTCGATTCTATAACATCTGTTTCATGCTCACAAAATTCTTCATAAAATGTTATCATCTTTCTTAGTATACAAAAAGTTTCTGTACAGAACTAAAAAATTAAGAGGTTGTAGAACACATTACAACAAACGACTTTTATATGAGATACCTGGATCGTAATCCACTTATAATTATATTACCACTTATAACTCACTCTAATCCGGACCAGAATTAACGTTCATTTTTTAAAGAATAATGAAGACTTAAAAACTAGAGAACAGGAATTCTGCTTTTTCAGAATTTAGTGTCGCCCCAGATGAAAAAAAAATTAAATAGTTTTTTTACCTTTTCTTCTGATGGGCTGTTGGCTCCATTATTATGTAACAGCCATTATAAATGAAGTGTTAGGTGAAGATGAAAGAGAAGTCGTAAAATGTTAGAACTCTGATTTTCTGGTCAGATTGGGAAAAAATGGCCACATATTTTTTTTTTTTTAGTTATGGCAATTTTTTGGCTGTTTAATAATAATGGAAGCCATCAATCCATTAGAAGAAAATAACTCGGTTAAAGCGGTAACTCGGTTAAGCGAGACCTGGATAATCAGGACTGTAGTTCAGTTTTAAGACTTAAAACACACGATTTTATTTAATATAAAATGACGTCATCTGCATCCACTGAAGAATTCCTCTTTTGCGATCCAGTATTAAACAACATCTACGGTAAAGTACTCTTATGATGTCACTATCGCTGAATAATACACAAATAAAAAAAAAGAAATTTCGTCATTCCAGAATTTCGACAAAAAAAAAATCGGCTATTTAATGATTCATATGCCTTCATTTTTTCGCAATATTAATATAGATACTTAAAATTAAATTTAGTTTCTAAGACCTCCATGCTTTATCAAAAATCATTGATTTATATTTTTTCAAAATAGCACGCATTTTAAGTACAGTTTTTTTTTTCAGTTTTTATGGGAAAAGGGCAACAAAAAGATATAATTGCTAGTTTTCTTTTACTTCCTACAGAAATGGATTACTTGAACTGCCAATATTAAGTAAATGGCTCTAAAAAATACAAAAAAATTAATATCTCAAAAATAAATGGAGATGCAGTTTTGAAAGAAATTGCATTAAAAAGTATCTTTTTTCCCCCAATACGACGATATAAAAAGCGAAAATGTGCGATGCTTAGCAGGTTAAAAAGTTGCTGTAGAGTATTTAATCGTACAATGATTGGCTTATACAACGTAACGTTATTTTTTGGAGACGACACAAGATAAGCTGGGAGAAAGAAATAGCATACCGGGAACTAAAAAATCACGATCCTTTCTTAGCTTTGCATGAAATGCGATGACTTCACAAAAAGCGCTGGAAATGCACAGTAAGTCGGTCTCTGGTACAGTATGAACTTTCAGTAGTAATCCGAAACATAGAGCACCAGTTCGGTGTTGTTTGGAGACGGATGGAGGTCGTTTCTACCATTTCTTGCGATATCTTTCACTCTCAGAAAAATTCGTCTTTATAGACTAAACTATTCGTCATTTTTAAACAAATAATTTCCGTACACCTTGAAAACATGCTTTTACCGTTAATTTTTCCCGGAAGTCTGAAAAAGTGGTGGAAATTCCGTTTATTCCTTCCATGCATGCGTATTGGCTGTGTTAATGTCCTAGTTCGAATTTATCTTTAAATTGAAAAACAAAAAATTCAATAAATTACAATTTCTAATTTATTTAAAAACAAACCAACAAAAATGGTGCTTTCGAGTTTAATAAAGTAGCAATTTTTTCATCAACTTAAACTTATTCGCAATTTATTTCTTAGAGTATTAAAAAAATATTCGCATGTAAAATATATTCCAAACGAACACATTTAAAAAATATATAGTAGGTCAGTCATGTTAAAAAAATCGACTTTATATATATATATAAAAAAAAAAAACATTTCTTCGCGGTTTTAATTAAAAATACTAGTTGGATGTGCCAATTCAAAAACTTTCTTCTATCTTATACATTTTAATATTTCAAAGTGTTGTTACAGATGTCAATATTTCAGTTTTATCAGTTCAATACTGTATCAACTTTGATTTTCATCTAAAATTTCTGCTTCAGTCAATTAATCGGAGTTAAAACGAGTTAATCTCGATCATGTTATTTATTAAAATCACGGATAGTCCCGAACAGTCAGCTTATCAGGATGGGAAGTTCCCGTCGATTCACGAGCCACTGATGATCAATAGAACTAGGAAAAATTAAGAAGATTACACGAAAATCGCTATTACAGCTCCCCCTTCCGGCAGAATTTTTCCACATTCAGGGAGCACCTTCTTGCCATGTCCAAAAACATACACAAATAATTTGGTTCAATTTTATACTTCATACACTTTTCAAAGGAACAATATTAAAAATGGCACAAAAATCGCTATTATAACACCCCTTCCGGCGGAATTTTTCCAAATTCAGGAAGGACATTCTTGCCATGACCAAAAACATACACAAAGAAATTGGTTTAATTCTTTGGATAACTTCATACACTTTTCGGTGGTACAATATTCAAAATGGCACAAAAATCGCTATTACAGCGCCCGCTACCGGCGGATTTTTTTCGAATTAAAGAAGGACTTCCTTGCCATAGCCAAGAACTTAAAAAGAATTTTGGTTCAATTATATGCATAACTTCATACACTTTCCAATGGTACAATATTCAAAATCGCCCAAAAATCGCTATTACAGCGCCCCCTTCCGGCGGAATTTTTCCACATTCAGGGAGGACCTTCTTGCCATTGCCGAAAACATACACAAGAAATTTGGTTCAATTCTATGCATAACTTTATACACTTTTCGAAAGTACAATATTGAAAATGACACAAAAAATCGCTATTACAGCGACCGCTTCCGGTAGATTTTTCCAAATTAACAGAGGGCCTGCTTGCTATAGCCAAAAACTTTAAAAAAAATTGGTTCAATTATATATATAAATTTATACACTTTTTCATGGTACAATATTCAAAATCGCACAAAAATAGCTATTACATCGCCCCCTTCCGTCGGATTTTTTCCAAATGAAGGAAGACCTGCTTGCCATAGCCAAAAACGTAAAAATAATTGGTTCAATTCTATGCATAACTTCATACGCTTTTTGACGGTACAATGGCGATAGACACACGGACAGACGGACAAACATACAGGCAGACATTTTCTGTAAAGAAGTTTTTTGGGATCTCTGACCCCTAAAACGTGTAAATCCGTCATAAACGGGAATTCGAAAAAAATTCCGATTACAATACTTTCTTCTATTGAATATAGAAGAAAATAATAAAGTTCATATTTTACATCTAACGATCAAATTATCTCTTATTAAAAATGTCTTATTTGTAATAATTTTTAGCCTCTATCATTCTATAAGTGTTAAAACACCAACCATTATTTCAACGACGAATTCTCTCTGCAATAAGGTTTAAATTTCCGAGCTTTCTGAACAGTAAATTTAACATGCCTTAGCAATCGTCCATTTGCGGAAAACTCGTATCTTAATTTTAAACTGGTCCTCTACCAAGTGCTCCCTAACTTCGTGGTTATGATGCTGAATTCGAAACGCGCGGTCTTAGGTTCAAAGCCAAGCGGGTTCACGGAAGAACGAGAGACGTAATTTTTTAAAAAACACTTTTTTTCAAATTACGAAAAATTTCTGTCCTAGAACGGAAATAAAGAACGGAAATTTCTCTAACTCTAAAAGGACCGTGAGGGGTCATTTGACCCCTACCAAATGAGTATATTTCGGTTCAAACCAGAAATTTCCTTATAAAATAAATTTAAAAGACAAATAAGAAGTAAAATGTTAGGTAAATAAGTTACAGTTTTGAATAAAAATTCTGGTGACAAATATTTTTATAAAATTTGAGTAAAATTCCCGGTCTTTTTAGTTTTAATTCTTGGATATATGCCGGTAGCAGTGCTGCTACGAATATTTCCATGAATTGAAGAAAGTATTTCCAAGAGTGTTAGATTTCACGGAAAGCAAGATAATTCTATTGCAAAGTTTATTATAGATCTTTATTATTCCTAAAGTTATAAAAAAATTCCGGATTTAGATTTCGGTGAAACACCCTGTATTTTTTATTGCATACATAGATACGACTTTGGTGTTCTGAAAAGAAAAAATATATATTATACCGTGTTTACAGCACACCGATATCAATAACCCTCTTACTAAAACCGCTTGTATAGTATTTCCGAAGAAAAGGTGTTTGTGAAAGAAAACCATAATTTAAATGATAATATTTATCGCCAAATTTTCAAATATTTATTAATGCACGTTTTGGAGGACATTTTTAAAAGCAGACGACAGTCTAGGTAACTTGAAATCCATTACCAGTAATTTTAAAACGAGAACGACATCTTAAAATTTACACAGGAGTAAAGTTTTCTTGCCGATGCTATGATTAAATCTCTCTTAATTATATCTGAAGGAGTAATAAGGGGGTGTGTGCATAAGTGCTTTGCATATGATGCTACACTAAATGATGAATAGTATCCTAAATTTTGAAACCGAAAATTAGTTAAAAGTTAATTTGAAAATAACTGCAGATTGCGGTCCTCAACAGCAAGTATGGTTTTTTTACATTGCCTTTTTTTCCCTTAAAATTTGAAAGATTTTATGTGTAATATCAGTGGCTTTTTTTACCCCGTACCATAGTGAGCGCTTCTAAATTCACGAGTCTTTTATTCATAGAAAATCTACACTGACGTTGAAAGATTTGTTTAAAAACTGCTAAAATATAGATCATTATAAATGCACATATATCAAAAGTTTTCACTCTCGTACGTTCCATCGCACACATAAATATTCCTGAAATGCCTTATCTTAGTAATAGTATTGCAGAAAAAAAAGAATTAAAAAATTTCTTCGCTTAAATACTAACATTTAACGCAAAACTTCCTATATTTAATAAATGTACGTTTTGAAGTGCATTTTTTAAAGCGTGCGATACTTTGAGTAACTTGAAATCCATTAACATTAATTTTAGAAGAGAAGGGTTTGATAGAAGCAAAGTTCTCTTTCTGAGTCTGTGATTAAATCTAAAATTATATTCCCGGGAATAGTAAGGGAGGATGTGCTTAAGTGCTTTTCAAAGATCGTTGCACTAAATGATGAATAGGCGCCGAGTCTTGTAATAAATTTTGAAACCGTGTATTGGATAAATGATAATTTAAAAGTTTCTGCTGGTTAGTTTTTAACAGCACTTAGTTTATTTTCGCATTACTGTTTTCTCTTGAAATACAAAGATAATTTTTTTGAGTAATATTAGTTACATTTTTTCACACAGCATAGACGTTTAATAGCACTTTCGAATTCACATTCGATAGTGCGTACATGGATATGCGTAAGCGCTTTTCAAAGATCGTTGCACTAAATGATGAATAGGCGCCGAGTCTTATAATAAATTTTGAAACCGGGTATTGGATAAATGATAATTTGAAAGTTTCTGCTGGTTAGTTTTTAACAGCACTTAATTTATTTTCGCATTACTGTTTTCTCTTGAAATATAAAGATAATTTTTTTGTAATATTAGTTACATTTTTTCACACAGCATAGACGTTTAATAGCACTTTCGAATTCACATTCGCTAGTGCGTACGTGGATATGCGTAAGAGCTTTTCAAAGATCGTTGCACTAAATGATGAATAGACGCCGAGTCTTACAATAAATTTTGAAACCGTGTATTGGATAAATGATAATTTAAAAGTTTCTGCTGGTTAGTTTTTAACAGCACTTAATTTATTTTCGCATTACTGTTTTCTCTTGAAATATAAGATAATTTTTTGAGTCATACTAGTTACTTTTTTTTCACACAGCATAGACGCTTAATAGCTCTTTCGAATCCACGCGTTTTCTTGCCTTAACTATTTTATACCGTCGTTTAAACCTTTATGCCCCAAATTATGAATTCATGAAAATTTCCTCTTCTAAAACATTTTTGAAAACTATTTTTGAAGCTATATATTTTGAAACTATTTTTGAAACTATATATTTTGAAACTATTTTTGAAACTAATTTTTGAAACTATATCAGAAGATTTACACAATATCAAGAACAGTTATTGAATGTTTTATAAAATTTCATTGATTAAGAGTCAAGATGTAGAGAATATATTGCATTAACATTAAAAAAAAGAAAAGGTCGAGAGTATATGAGAAATTGAATTTGACGTAATGAATAAGTGTGATATTTCTGATAATATGGCATTCTGACAAACGCAATATTACTTACTTTAAAAAATCTACAAAACTGGAGACTGCATGATCAAGTAAACAGGAAACATATTACAGGTGGTGAATTTCCTGAGTTTGATGAATCACTTCTTAATTTTATTTTAAATCGTCTATTTTGATAATCAAAATTTTTTTCCGCTCTCCTTGAATTTTGAATTAAAGTGAGCTTACAGTAAAAATTAAAGCATCTGTGTATCTATTAAAAATGATAATTAAAAATATAGTCCAAACTGTACATGCCTCAGGACCTTTAAAACCATAAACACTGAAGCATTTAATATTTGTTTTAATTATACAGAAAATTTTACGACAATTATGTGATATTCGTAAGTAAAAAATAATCGCAAAGCATCTAGAGGAAAAGGATTACATTTATTCTAAAAAAAATTGAAAGAAAAATCCATTAAGATATATCTTTTGGAAGACACTTTTCAATGTAGAATAGATTTTAGATAACCTAGTAAGAAAGACACCACCATTGATTTACGAGAAAGAGCTCTGCTGTAAGGGGTTTATCGATTCAGAAACATACTTTTCTCGTTAAGTGTGTGATTAGATCCTTCATAATTATAGCTTCAAGAGAAGAGGAAATTGGTGTGCGTAAGTGGTTTTCAAGTAGCGTTATATTGAAAGATGAATGAATACCAGCGATTATGAGATATTTTTGCAAGACTGGGCGTTCAGTAAGTGATAAAAATATTCATCCGCTTTCCAGACTTCTATTGCAGTTTCATGACTCAAATGGGAAGTTTTTCAAAATGAACGGAAATTAATTTTTCTGTACAAATTACTTTTCTGTGCCACACAAATTAATATATTTTTTTAATTATTATCAAGCAACTGTGAACTAACAGGGGCAGTTAATTAATAATAACATAAATCAATAAAATACTTAAAATTTTAATTGTTACAGTTAAAAATATACATAATTTGCTTACCGATTCATACCTACAGTCGTGGGGAAAAAAGTAAACATCCCCTGCTAACTCTGCAACAAATTATCGCAGCAGAAAGTTACAGGTACCCAACGATTGGAAATAAAGTCTACTTTTAAAGGATGTGTTTAAAATTTTCTTAGGGGGGCATCAACATATCAAAACAAACCCAAACTTTGCTCTTTTCCAATAGCAATACACAAATTTGGCCCCATAAATTTCTATACCCTTCAATTAGCCTAAATCCAAATTTGGATGAAATTCGTACGATTAGTTTTCGAGAAATTAATTAGTTTAAAATGAGCCTAATTTAGGGGTTGTATCCAAATTGGAGTTCGATACTTGATTATTTAAATGCTAAAGAATGACTATATCACTTCTATTCATGTTTTATTTCTTGTCAATATGACCATTTCACTCGCGTAATATTTTTGGACTATTGTCAGCCCAAATATTTCAATAAAATGAGTAAAATATAGCTTTTTCAATTATGCTTTTCTGCGCATCATAGACGCCCCCTTAAACTACCATTTCGCCGATTTTAATGATAATTCGAAAACTACTTGAAAGAAAAAATTTGAAATTCAGAATTCGTATCAAGCAGGGTATAATGATTATAAATTTATCAAAAAAATTGTAAGTTGCAATTCATATTTCTTTCGAATATTAATTTCATAATTAATAACTCATATTGTAAAATTTTTAAAATTACAAATTCAATGTATTTATGTTTGGACTTTTTAGTATTATAACCACACACAAAATTATCACATTAGGACAATAATTTCAGGAGATATTAATAAAAATAAGAAAATGTAATTTAACATTAGAAGCTCTAAATTTTGGATATTTATAATTCAAAAACTTATCATTCAAATGACTAGAAATGTCGTTTCTAGGCATAGTTTGAACCGAAGACTTAAAATATTTTGTCAAAATTGGGTATTGCTATTTAAAATAACATAGTTTGATCTGGTTTTGTTTTTTAGATTCCATCCTTAAGCAAATTTTATAAACATCATTTAAAAGTAGACTTTAGTGCGAATTGATTGGTACCAGCAACTTTCTTCTACTGCAATTAGTTGCAGAGTTAGTAGGGCGTGTTTACTTTTCCACGACTGTATTTTAATTTAATAGTCTAAATTAAAATCGAAATGAAGGAATTACTGCCATCTAATACATATTTTATATATATATAAACTTTTTGTACAATTAAACCATTTATAAACACATGAAAATTTATAAAATTTGATGCAATAACCAATTATAGACAAAAGATACAAAATCCAGCTTATATTTAATGCTCGGTTTTTTTTAAAAAAAAAATACTCCACTGTCGACGAGGCAGCAGCCTGTTTTCCGCATGGTTTTCTATGTTTTTTTGTTAATTATTTTTAACTTTTTATATTGTTATATTTCGAATAGTATTGTTTGGTGAAGGGGAGTGCTAATTCATTCCAAACATATTCTTTTGTTGGTTTATATATGTACATCTACATTTTTACGGAGGTTGGTTTTGGAGTCTGGGGTGATGATCGGGAAAAATATAACTGAAAGTTTTCATAATTGCTTTCTGCAATAGATAGCTTCTTACTTTTTGTAATGGAGCTACATAATAATTGATATTTCATTACAGACCTAAAGTTTTTAAATTTCCATCGCGGAAAAGATCGGCATTTTACGTGCAAACGATGCCACATAAATTCAATTAAGTATAGTTCATAGAATTTTCACTGAATTCCGATGATGTAATGCATTTACACCAGAAGTAGTAGTACATTGAAGATAAATTACCAAAGGAATGCTACAGCCGAAAGTAGCATTCGGTACGTAAGTTGCAGCAGCATTTCATTACTTCGGAATAAAGAATAATTTTATCATTTTCTTTTAAGAATAAAATCTCACAGTAAGAAATATATACCTTCGTTTTATAATAACGTAATCTCAGGGTTTCACTTTTGTATTTAATTAAAGAAAGGTAAAAATATTAATGAGTATTTCTTCTTCCATTAAAAGTTTAGTAGACCTCTAAAGAAATTGCTTTAGCACAACTTATGTAAAAATTAGAAAATTAGAAAAAAAAAATCTAATTTTATCTATAAAGAACATTTAGCATATTTTTAGATAAATATTTTCCTTATTTACATATATTAAAAATGTTTAAATATAGTGTTGTGGTCTTTCACATCATTAAATTCGATAATTGTTGATGGTATGCACTCACAAAACTATATTTTTTGCTGCCTTTCTTTCATTGATTAATTTAATTAAAATATGACCATATTTGAACAGACTATGTATCAACTACTTCATTTGGCGGGCATCTGTGTAGCTAGGCGGCAAAGCAGCATGCTTTTCCTTTCACCTGGGTTTGAATCCCGAGAAAACGCCTGTTATTCGCAGGAAAACTTTTGATGGTATACTTTCGAACAACATTTGGAAAAAATATATAATTATTTAATCAGAAAACATGTACAAACAAAATGTGTTTTCAGTTTTCTTTATTTAGCGTACTTAATTAGTTTTTCGAAATGATATTTGATGAGTTTCATTTAGCTTTCAATATCAGCAATAAGGTACTTGTACCCAATATGGACAGTGCTCTCAATACGAACACCCCTAATATCTTTAAAAGTAACAATTTTGATCGAGAGATGGCACTACATGTCCGTCACGAAAAGCAGTTGAAAAGATAATTAAGCCTGGAAAGTGCAAAAAAGCGCGCTGTTCGCCATTTGGAAGGAAACTTGTTGTTTCCTGGTGTGCTGATCGTAATTACAGGTAAGTTTAAATTCTTATTAAATATGATAAAATTACTTTAAATATTGAAAAGCGGAATGTTTTAGAAAGCTGATAAAACATATTTTCGATTGCTATTGCATATATTGCTTTAAAATGTTTTCTTTGTTTATTTATTACAAGATTTAGCAAAACTATGCCCGATTCCCAATATGGACACTTTATGTCCACAATGGAAATACAGAAAGTGAATCTTCAGATTCACAAATTTGTAAAATATCTGTTTAATGTCATCTGAACAATCCTCCAAGAAACCTCCTCCAAGAAGAAAATCCTCCGAAAAGCCCTTGCAGAAAAATCAAAAGAAGTCTCTCCTCAGTAGTGTATCGACGAAATCGCAGGTACCAGCGGTATGACTTCCCAAACAAAGGACAGCTGGTACTGCTTCTTATGCAGTATTGATGCTGGTGCAGACTTGCGGCTATGCATCACATGCGCAGATATGTCCATGAGGACTGTGTGGGACTTACCGCCCATGATGAAGAAGTTTTTATTTGTCCATCCTGTGAGGACTGAGTGATAACAAATGTAAATTCTGCAGACAGATGCAATAAAGCTAAGCAAAAACAACTATATTATTTCATAATATTTTGTAGTAACTGAGCTGCTTTTCATGGGTCTTCGAAGAGCCACAGCCGAAAAAGACCCCCCCCCCTTTCAATAGTGCATGTACTGAAGATATTTACTTTGCCCCCGGTCCCCCTTCATACTTTAAGATATATTTCTTTTATCCCCTCTCCTTTAAAATCCCTTGGAAGAGTGTCTCTTCCATACACCCTGTGTAGTAGGTCAATGAGGATCCCCCTGTCCCTAATATGGACATGCATGTCCATAATAGGGACAGTTGGTTCCTTATATGGACAATTGTAAAAATGTTTTGTTTTTTTTATCATTAAAATTAAACCAGAATAATTACGAGGTCGCTAATTTTAATAACGACTAGTCAAAAGTCCAGGGATAGTGGTCATATATTTTTGAGTCCTATGACGTGTACACGGGCGTGAAAAAAATCCATTTTCCTTAGGTGTCATATTGGGTACAGGTACCTTACATATCAATAAATATTTTAAGTTCCAATTCTGCAATAATGCTTTTTTTGTCAAACATATTACAGATAAGCGTTATTGAAGTGACATTTTAAGGGGCTCTTTTCCAAGCTTTAATCGAAATATTAACAAAAGAAACGTAACTTATAATATCAATGATTTTATCTATATAAAAATATATATCCATATATGAATTCATACTTTTAATAGTTTTCTGTTCCCCAAGGAAATAAAAAAAAGAAATAATTTAGCAACTATTCTGTTCGTTGCACCATTTAATAGAAAAAAGCAATTAAGATTAAATTTAAGGTAGACGTTAGCTTAAGCAGCTTTGCTGTTTAACATTCATTTACAAAGTTTGAAACTTTTCCTTTCCTTCTTAATACTTTTTGGCATCATGCTTTCTTTAAATAACGACTTACAAGAAAAACGCATGAGTGAAATGGGAATAATTTAGAGAAAAATAATATCTTATTTCCCCCTTTTTCCAAAGAAAAAAAAACAAACTTAAGTCATTTCGAAAAGATGACTTTTTTAATTAACTAAGGGAAGGAGCAAATTTATGTGTCTTTAAGAACGTTAGGCTGTTAGAATTTATCTCTAAGATTTATGTGGAAAATGATTGGGAACTTACATTATTTAAAATGTCTTCGTTGGTTTGTTGCTGACAGTAATTTTCTAGAATTAAGGAACGAGATAATTAGAAAACATTTTATATTAATTTGACAGTTTTAATTATACTGTTTCGACCGTTTTAAGTAATTAAAAAATAGAATAGCGCAGTTCGTGATGCAAAAGATTTATATAACCTATTATACAGTTTAGGTATGTTAATGAAAACGTTGAAAAATATAGTTTATTAAGAGCATTTCTCTTTCCTAAGGTTTTGAAAAATAAAATGGCAGATAATCTATGTCAGAATAACCTTATTCAGTTCGTTAATCCATCCTATATTTGTATCATATAGTCTAATTAAGTCAAGTAGTATTTAGGAAAAATGCAGTATGTTAACTGGTGTAATTATTAAAAGATATTGAGAAAAAAAGGTGGATAGAAAATATATGAAATTGACTTAACAGTCAGTATACAAAATATACAAAAAATTCTATAAAAAGGATATATTTAAAAAAAATCCAGCTCAAACACATTTTGAGTATTCCTTTCCCGAAATATAAATATGTATGTTACAGATAATGTGCAGACTGCCTCATTTATGCCGTTAAAGTGCAGAATACTCTACAAAAAATTTTCTGTAATTTATTTAGGATGTGATAACCATTAACGTACATTGTGTCCGTAAAGTCATGGTGCACTTTTGGCCGGTCATGGGAAATCAACGAAACAAGATGGAAATGTGAAATCTTCGCCAAATAAAAGAAAAACTCTCCATGTTTCATACCTGTTCAGCAGTGGCGTGGCGTGAAAATTTTCGGTGGTCATCGCAATTATTTAAGTTTGTGGTGAAAAATTATTAACTCTAAAATTCAATGGTTGAATGTTCAAAAAAGAAACTTTAAATCTTACCTTCACTTATACATGAACTCCAAATGTTCTGCTAAAACTGGATCGTAGAGTTTTAAAAGCTTATTAAGAGTTTTAAAATATTGCTTGGTCATCGCCGCATCCAGCGATGACCGGACGCCACGCCACTGCTGTTCAGTGCAGTTCGATGCGGTCTCCATTTAAAACAGAGAATCACAGGCGTTATACACTCTGTTAAACCAGACATCCTTAACTGTGTGTGGGTAGAACTTGAATATCGTTTAGATGTGTGTAGGGCGAAAAATAGAGGCCACATCGAACTGCACTGAACAGGTATGAAACTAGGAGAGTTTTTCTTTCGTTTAGTGAAAATTTCACATTTCCATATTGTTTCGTTGATTTCCTGTGACCAGTCACCATGAATTTACGGACACACTGTATTTCGAATACTTAAAACGCGAAAATATGTTTATTTCTTTTTCTTCCTCTACTTGTCTTCTCTCTTAAATTGCTTTTTTTAAGCATATATTGCCATCGTTTTGTTTTCTGTATTACTTTCTCATTCATCGGCTGAGAGGACTTGAAAACTATTTCCATTTTGAAAATCCTTTCTGTCTTGTCATGACTTTAGAAAGCAAGGAACTTTAGATCCAAGAATACAAACAATCACCGAATTGCTGAGTAAAAGGAAAAACAAAATTCTAAGCTAGCGCACTGTTAAAACTTTTGCAGCATTCTGGCAGGTCATTCGACCGTTTTTTAAAAAAAACAGTTTCATAACCATAATTTAACTATATTCTGACCATAAAATGGCCAATAGTGTTAAAATTACGGTTGTGTAACCGTTTTCGGAATAAACAGTCAAATGACCTGCCAGAATGCTGCAAATTTTTAACAGTGCGTATTTAGAAAAGATACTAAAGGTTCTAGTGTTTTGGTGACAAAACTAATGTATGAATGCGTAGCTAAAGATGCAAATAGAGTAAAAAGTTTTCAAGATGAAAAAACCATCCTCGAGATTTTCAAATAATCTGAAAAAAAGATGTTTCGACTGTACAAGACTGCAAAAAATCATTGAGTCGTTGTCAAACGCTCAATAAAGTTTGTGAATGCGAAAAAAATGTTTGGCAGATTGTACGCTGCTCATTTATCAGTTGGCCACTATAAAAGAGACAGTATTGTAAAACATAACACAATCAATAATGTTCAAATATATTTTTCTTTTGATTTATACAAATCTTATAAAAAAAAAAACAAAGAAATATGAGGTAAATGAATTTTTGCAAAGCCGATTATTTCATCGCATTTTAACAGTAGTTACTAGTCGTATCTCATTTGTTACTAATCTCATTTAGATGCAAAATGTAAGTTTATTCTTGTAAGTCTCTCTCATCGAAACATGCGAATAAAGTAGCTTATAACTTCCTTCAATTTTTTCTCTTTCTTGGCAATTTAAGCATGTAAAAACAACGCGAATTTTATAACCGATTCCGATTATTTAGCACAATCCTATTGCTTTTCACATTAAACTCCTGCCAGAAAAACTTGAATAATTGTGAACGTTTACATGCTATTTAATTTGAAATAACGTTCAGCTTTTTTATGGCTCCCTGTATAAACTAAGCATTAAAATTACATTAGAAGATTTAATCAAATAATACAATAACTTCCTACTAATTTATAAAGCAATATATTGATGGGCTGAAACTTTAGTTATCGAAAAAAACTGAATAACTTTTTTTAATAAGAACGCACATTATTAGAGGTAAGGCAGGGCTTAATTTGCACCGGAGCCCACCAGAGCCCAGCTCCGGTACGTCACTGTTTTTAGTAAATATTTAAATGTTGGTCGTAATTCACCGGAACTCATAAATACAGGGCTCCGGAGCCCAGTGCTATAGCGCTTTCGAAAAACTCAAACACAGATTCCTCTTCCCTTTCCTTTCCATCTCCAAGATTTTGCATTCTTTTCTATCACTTGTATGTGACGTAATGGGTCGCACATATAGGAGATGGAGATAAAGCAGACTAAATTTTTATATCAGTTTTTGGGCTTGGACAAACTCAAGATCAATCTGTCTTAAATTCAAAATTTTATTTATTCATGTATAGAAGAAAAAAATGTCTTCCTTCAAAATTACGTATTATATTCTATTTTAAATCATTTTAATGCTATTTTGATCAGAATGAAGGAAAACAGAAATTGTGTTTTTCTATTCTAGTGATATTTTCAAATTTATCAGCATATAAATATTAATTTCTGTAAATTTAATTCATTTTTTCATAAAAATGCGTAGCTGCAAACTACATTTTTGTGTTAACACTATTTCCGAATCTTAATCCTTACCACATTTAATCGCAGAACTCTGCAATTAATTAAACTTAAAATTTAGCAAAGATTACTAATCGGAAGGAGTGATAACTAAAAGTGGAGTAGTTGACAGCTAAGTACATGCTGATAGATATATTTAAATTTTTTAATTTTCTCAAAGAAAAAAAAAATGCTTTAAATTTTGCAAATAATATACTAAATATAAATATGTAGATTGGAGTGGCAGAGGGGGGAGGGAGGAGGAACGGTACAGCTGTTAGTACCGGTACCGCAGAATATTAGCACTCCGGTACTTTTTTTTTAGAAATTAAGCCCTGAGGTAAGGTAATTTTAAAACGCGAAGATAAAAAAAAAAAATATGAAAAGAAGACAAATTGAAATTTTAATTTTATTAACTGAAGCACATAAGCTACTAAAGAATGTCATTTTAAATAATTTTATCTGTAAGATAAAACTTTTAAAGCTGACTTTATAAAAACTATTAAATCCAATAATTACAAATTCAAACAGGAAGGCAGATTAGAGCTCTGCACTTCATTAAATTTAAAAATGATCTCCAAGACAAAAGTTTAAACAGACGGGAATTATTATTTTTTCGAAGAAAAGAAAAAAAAAATATCTGTAAGAAAAAATCATTTTGTTGAAGAAAGCAGCGGTGTTCATGCGGTGTTTTTTATTCCACGAAAAGGAATTAATTGAACCTGCTCTTAATCTGATAAGCCAGTCCCATTACTTAGGAATTATCTGTGAGGATCGCATTAACGTTTCAAATAAAAATTATTTTGTGCGGCAGAAAATACTTAAATAACAAAATAAGAAATTCGATCTATATTTAATTATTTGATCATCGTGAATTAAAAATTTTTATGAAATGAATAAGCATGAATAACCAGCAATAATATTAAACATATTTCGTCAAAAATCCATTTAAAATTTGTGTTAAAAATTAAATGTGATTTAACTTTTAACACGAATTTAAGATTTATTTAGTACAAAAAAGGTTCGGTATTAATATTCAGCAAGAAACTTTCTTTTCTTTCTCGCATAAAAATCATACATGTATTGGTTAAAAATAAAAATCACTTAAAAAAATCATCAATTATAAACACCTATTTACTTTCAAATAATCACCCAATCATTAGTTTTCTGATTTAAAATTGGTATTTAACGATCTGTATGTTTCGATATTCATTGTAACATTCTGCCACCTGTCAATGTCCGTGTGATGCAAAAGGTATAAAGGGTGTTTCCGAAAGGAACGGACAAACTTTAACAAGTGGTTCTATACATCAAAACAAACAACTTTCTTCGAAAAATGCTTAATCGGAAATGAAACGCAAAGGCACTAGAGAGTTTGGAAACGCCCACTCCGGTCCATTCCTCTTGTGAGTTAGCCAGAGAACTCCGCTCTGTATGCAAATGCCATTTAGGGAAGAATAAGAACCTGTATCCAAATGAAATCCATGATGAATAAGAGATCGATGCGGTTCTGTAGTTTGAACACCACGATCACGTGTTGGCCTTATTTTTGTGCAATTGATCAAAAGTCTCATCTATGCAACTTCCCTTGTATCAGAAGAGGAATTTGTCGCCCGACTTGTGTCCGTCGCTAGTGGGATGCGCGATATGCTTGATGTATCCCACAGCATTCAGTCAATTCCTCCTTCACCGCTGTTCCACGTGCATTACCATTGCATGTTGCTCTTTTGAACAATTATTGTGATTATTAGTCATTAAACTTGCTTTTTTAACTTATACCTCATTCTTGTTTTTCCTCTTCATCTTCTTGGTTTCAACATCTAACACCTTTGCGTTTCGTTTCTTATCGTGCATTCTTTAATGAAAATGCTTTGTTTTGATGCCTACTAACACATGTTAAAATTTGTCTCACCTTTTCTGAAATACCCTGTATATCAAATATTCATATTTTCAAAATATTTAAGTACAGATAGTGTTTTTTTTAATCACTTAAAAATTATGAAGTATTATGTCGTCCATGAGTTAAATTCATTAGAAAGTATTTCAAAACCCAGAATACAAAAGTTAGGGTCAGGTAAACGTAAAACATATTTTTACGAGCAGAAACCATCCTACAATACATGCTCAGATCTCAGTGCTAGGGTGCAAGATAACGGTTCTGGCTGCATCATGAAATTATGATAAACAAGAACAGAACAGAAAGATTGAAAAATAAAACCAATGAATTTATGAGACAAGTTTCTCGCGGGAGAAGTCACGTGACCATACTTAAATTCCTGCCCTTTTACATCTATAAATATGTTTTGCTTAAAAAAAGAAAGAAAAAACGTATTTAGTAATATTGCACTGAAATAAAACTTTAAATATTAAAAGGGGCTTTAATGTAAAATTTTAAGCACATTTTATCGTATTTAAATAAGTATTTTATTTTATTAATAGCAATAAATCTAATTGTTATTAATATCAAAATTAACCTTTATTAAAATTTCCCATGCATAACTTTTTAAAATCAAAAGGAAGGGAAAAAAATTCTGAAATAGAATATTTAAATAAGTATTTAAAAAGTATATTTAAAGCTTTAATTAGTATTAACATCAAAATTTATTTTATAAAAAAATATTCCATTTATCAGGAAATATATAAAGAAACCGATAAAGTATTTTTAAATAAATAAGTTTAAAGAAAACCCCCTGAAATAAAACATTTTAATCGATAAAATATTTTAAAATAAAGATAAATTGGAGACGTGGGATTCGAACATATGCTTTCTAGATTCAAATGCATCGCTCTAACCATTCAACCACCAAGCACATAGCCGATGAGCAACAAAACATTAAAATAAGTAGTCAAATCTGTGATCTGAAGGCAGGCTAAGTATGGTCATGTCATGTCTGCCGTGAGACACTAGTATTTATGAGAGCTGTTTTATTAAAAATTAATATTACAGTAACCGCTCATGTACATTAGCTATTAAGGAGATACGATAGAAATATAAAGAGGACTAATTTAATATTCTTCATCTTTTTGGGGGGAGCACGTGGTTAGGAAATCAAGATTTTCTGTTCATTTAATTCTCGATTCCTTCATTGTAAAAATAAAAAAAATCTGTAATTCTACAGATGTAAAGTCACAAAAATCCGTATGCTTACTAAAATTTTATCTGTACACTGTTCAAAAAAAGATATAAATCTACAAAACTAGTTGTAAAGCTACAGAAATCTGTAGCTTTACGAAAGAATCTACTAAAATTACAGTAATCTTAATAAAATTTTATCTGTAACCAACCCAGGTTGCAGTTACATAAAAAGTTCCAGGCATCCTAGTTTCCTAAAAAATTCTTAGTAACCTTACAGATTTTTTGATTTACGGTGCAAAAGTGTAGGGGAGACTAGGGACGGTTGACCATACGGGAGGCTTGACCCATCCATTAGTTTTCATATTTAAAAGAATTTCAGAGTTTTATCATTAGGTGTCAATCAAAGCTACTGGAATGCTCAAACAATAGTCTTTGTTTCATACAGATAATCGAAATAGGTGTGAAAAAAATCAATTATGAGGCGTTTTTAACCTAAAAGTTGTGTTTTTTAGAAATATTTTGTAAGCTTTTTTCAGATAAAATATATCATAGAAATTTAAATAAGTAGATTTTAAGTATTGCAGAAATATCGAGCTAGACACATAACAAGGTGCTATTCTTTAGAAAAGGGCTATGTGGGGAGGCTTGACCCAATCAATGTTAGGGAGGGTTGACCAGATGAAATCTTTTTATTATGCACTATGCACAAAGTAATGTTAATGGTTATATATAAAAAAGAATGTAAATTTATTCTGTAAAGCCACTGGAAAAGAGGGTGATGGAAAAGAAAATATTTAGATTAAAGAAAGATGTGAAAGATTGCTATAGTATCCAATACAAGAAAACATTAAATGAAATATAAATGGGAAAGTTGATAGGAACTTTTTCCATTTAAATATTACTACAATAGGTAAATGGAAACAGTGTAAAAGACTAGAAAGGACTAAAAAGTATGAAAGCAGCAGTCTTAGCCCCTTAATGGTCGCTTAATATTTGAAAAAACTATCAAAAAAGTACCTATTTTTTTATTACAGAAATTGAACAATTATAAGGCTTCCAAATAAAATATGCAATTAGTTTTCTTTTAAGGCGAAAAAAAAGATGTTATAAAACAAATTCACATTTGTAGAAAAGCCATAATGCGAGAATTCTGTGTCTTAATGCTTGTTTTACACCATGCAAATTAATGTGAACAAGACCTTTATTTTTCACATCTTAGATCTTTATTTATCATCATCACACAAATTTTTACAAATAATATTTGAAATAATATACAACATTAAATTTTTATTATTAATAATATTTTTGAGTGCGATATATTTTGAAACACGCAATAGAAGGACCAACATCACAGTCAGCGCCAAAAACCAAACCCAAATGGTAAGAGATTGATAGATATTTCACACGGAAATGACAGTTAATTTTTCTGTTTCGAAATTTTTTCCAGCATATAAATCTCCAGGCCGGAAATGTGACGGCACGAGAAATAAACGATACCTCAGTCCGTGATACTGACGGGAGCGAGAATTAAGGGGTTAACCCTCTCGCTGCGCAAGTAATTCTTCGCGATGATCGTCTTTTACAAAATTTTTAATCTTTATCACCGGTTCTTTAAAGGAGAAATTCTTGACTATCGTAATTCGAGAAAATATCTTGATTAAATCAGACAAAGTTTTCGCTAAAACATAACTGGTGGTATCAACCAAATAATATTAATTTGACGGGAAAATGCATGCCCGAGCATATCTCGAGCTGCGCAGCGAGAGGGTTAACACTTTCAGGGTCAGCGGTATGCTTATGAAAGCACTTAATTTTAATTCTCAAACGCCACAATGGCACCAGAATTTTGCTAAAATCTTTTCCATGTAATATGTATGTGAAATATACCCTTTTTCTTATTTCCAAATAAATTTGTTCGTAAATTCCGGTGTCAGTCATTTATTTCAACATTTTAATACTGAAAGTACTTTACCACTGAAATGGATAAAGAAGATAATGATCCGTTAAGTGCACATGTGACTGCAAAAAAAAAACATAACATTGATCGAAAAACTTTTGGCAGGTATGTAGACTAATTTCACCAGCATGGATGCAGTGAGATGAAGCCAAATAATGTGACAATTAGAGAGTTGTCAGGTCGAGTGTCACAAAAAGGTAGGAAAAGGAGAAAAAAAAGCGGGTCAGTGGCTATAAATTCCGGACATAACAATAAATGAAACACTATGAAAACGGAACATGTCTCTAACAGAATATTGTCTTAAATCTTAAAATTTCATTTTCCCTGCTGCACAATTATACTTTCTCAGACGAAATTCTGTTTAAAGCAAATTTTTTCTCCTCTGATTTGCGATATCGTCTAAACAGGTTTCTTTAAGCATCATATTTTCAAAAATGTTTTTTATAATAATTAAAGCATGTAGCTTTTTTAAACATATTTTATTTCTCTTCACAAATATTTCAATATAAATCTAAGTGGGTCAAGCCTCCCATATAGTGGGTCAACCCTCCCATATGTGGGGAGACTTGACCCACTATTTTCTCATGATATAAATCGATCATTTTTCAAATTTCTTATATATTACACTTATGCAGATATTTTATTTTGATAACTGATTGTATAACAAGTAAAATTATATATGAACCTTTATTCTACGTTCAATATTTAAAAAATTAAAAATCATTTTGTAAAAAGTGGGTCAACCCTCCCTAGTCTCCCCTATCTCTTACATGAATTTTTGTTGTTGTCATTACATAAAAAGTTCTAGGAATCCCAGTTTCCTAAAAACATTTTAGTAACTTTACAGTTTTTTTTTACAATGTTCCAGTAATTTTCATGAATGTTAACATTTTAATTAATTAAAATATTATACATAAAAAAATTAAAAATCATTTACTTTCTATGCACATTTTTACGAAAAGAAATTTTTGTACACTGCCATTAGGTTAGCTCATGTTTAAATATTCAAAACAAAGTGAGAACTGCAATCTTTATTTAAGCAGTTACACTTTTATGTAAAAAGACTTTTTGACAATTTTCTGTCTCTCTACTATATTTTGTAACTGATTTCGGCACATATTAAATGTGTTACACAAATATACACTGATGTGACAAAAGTCATGGGATAGCAATATGAAAATATATAGATGGCAGTAGTGTCGCTTACAAATCGTATAAATGGTTAGTGTCTGGGCAGGACTTTCATTTGTGTTCAAATTCTTCATGTGAGAAGGTTGATTATGTGATTATGGCCACACGACGAGAATTAACGGATTTCGAACGCGGTATGCTAATTGGAGCTAGACACATGTGACATTACATTTCGGAAATCGTTAAGGAATTGAACATTCCGAGATCCAGAGTTTCAAGAGTGTGCCGAGAATACCTAAATTCAGGCATAACCTCCCATCACGGACAATGCAGTGGTCGACCACCGGCTCTTAATGACCGCGACCAGCGACGTCTGCGTAGACTTGTCAATGTGAACAGAGAAGCAACACTGCCTGAAATAACCGCAGAAATGACTGTGGGACGTCAGGCGGACGTGTCTGTCAGAACAGTCAGGCGAAATTTGGATTTAATGGGCTATGGCAGCAGAAGACTGACTCGGGTGCCATTACTAACAGCACGAAATCGTGAACAGTGGCACTCCTGGGCTCGTGACCATATCAGTTGGACCGTAGACGATTGGAAAAAAAGTGGCTTGGTCAGATGAGTCACGATTTCAATTGGTAAGAGCTGATGGAAGTATACGAGTGTATCGTAGACCCCATTAAGCCATGGACCCAAGTTGTCAACAAAGCACTGTTCAAGCTGGTGGTGACTCCATAATGGTGTGGGCTGTGTTTACATGGAATGGATTGGGTCCGCTGGTCAAACTGAGCCGATCGTTGACTGGAAATGATTACGTTCAGCTACTGGGAGACCACTTGAAACCATTCATAGACTTCATGTGCCCAAACAACAACAGAATTTTCCAGGATGGCAATGCGCTATGTTACCGGGCCAAAACTGTTCACGATTGGTTTGAAGAACATTCTGGTCAATTACAGTGAATGATCTGGTCAGCGCGATAGCCTGTCGTGAATCCCATCGAACATTTATGGGACATAATCGAGAGATCAGTTCGTGCACAAAATCCTCCACCGGCAACACTTTAAGAATTATCGACATCTATAGAGGCTGCATGACTCAATATTTTTTCCAGAGGACTTCCAACGACTCGTGGAGTTCATCCCACGTCGTGTTGCTGCACTTCTCTGGGAAAACGGAGGACCGACACGCTATGAGTAGGGTATCCCATGACCTTTGTCACCTCAGTGTAATTAATTGCTATCATAATGTCATATATTTAATACTAAATATACTGCAGTGGCCTCTCGTTATATCTCGTCTATCGGGAGACAAGAATCGGAGTCTGGAAATCAAAAACTTCAAATATATTATATTTGAAGCTTATATTTGATTGCTTTATATTATATTTTTTTAATTTCAGGTAGCACTGAATATTCTTATAGCTAAATTGTACGCAAAATTGTGGAGAAATGTTTTTTTATGAAAATTATCCTATTCCTGCCGCCTCTCTTCTACATTATATTTCATTAAAGAAGGATGTGTAGCGAAAATGTGTATGTAAAACGCAGTTAATTAGGAAATGGACTATTAATTCCTAGATTTGATTTTCCTGGATTCCTAGAGCTTGTTGACTAATTTCGAGAAAAATTAATTATAAAATTGGATTTAAAGGTACGCTTTCATACATTAACTCAAATTGTGCGAAACAAGGACTTTAGAATTCCAGAATTCCTTTAAAAAGCGATATTTTCTGAGAATTAATTTTACAAATTAATTTTGTTTCAAAAGCAATTTTGTTTCTACTAAAATAGAGCCTCACTGTTAAAAATGTCTGTAAAAACGCAGGAAAACACCCGCAACTCTCAGTAAATTTTCACTAGTTCTCGGTTAATAGCATTGGATTGAGTTGCTTGGTAATTATTTAAGAGAACATTTCTTTTTTCTTATATCAAATTCCTTGTAAGGATATACATATCTTTATTTAAAGATATTTTTGTCTTTGTTAGAAACTGCAATTCAAAATACACACTTTTAAAATTCTTTTTAAATTTTATTGGAAATATTAAAGAAGAAAATTTGATTTAAAAATTGTTTTATTAAAAATTAGAATATTTTAGAAAAAGAAAATTCGTTTCTGTGGAATTAGAGGGGGGTTTTATCGACAATCATTTTGCAGATGTCCATGATGCCCGGTAATATGAAAAGTAAATTAAAAACAAATTAAAATTACTTCCCACTTGAATCACAAAAGGCATCCTTTGCGTACTCTAATAACAGCTTCTACACTGAAAAAAAAAACCTGTGGTTCTACAGATGTAATGTTACATACTTATAAAACTTTCATCTGTAACTGTAGGAAAAAAGCTGCAAATCTACAAAACTAGTTTTTGTGAAGCTACAGATAACTTTACAAATGAATCTGCTAAAATTACAGTAATGTTACTAAAATTTTATCTGTAACCCTGGTTGCAGTTACATGAAAAGTTCTTGGCATCCCAGTTTCCTAAAATTTCTTAGTAACCTTGCAGTTTTCTTGATTTTCGGCGCAAAAGTGTGTCTTTGCATGAATTTTTGTTGTTGCCGTTACATAAAATGTTCTAGAAATCCCAGTTTCCTAGAAAAACTTTAGTAACTTTGCAAAATTTTTAAGAGTGTATAGCAGAGCCAGTGAGGTGTTCTCCCACCCTGAGGACTTTGGGTCGAATCCCGGACCAACTAGAAATAAATCTTGTAAAAATTAAATGGTACAGCAGTGCAAATTCAAGCGAAAACTTCTAATTCTTCTAAGTTCAAAAATTCGCTAATTTCGTAAAATAGATTAAATAACGGTCATTAAAAATAAATTTAATTAATTTACAGTCTCTTGTCATAGGGAGGGGTTTTGGGAAAACCGAAAACCCCCCATAACTTCTTAATTTTTGTACATATCAAATCAGTTTAAAGTTTTTATTACTTCTAAAAATAGGGCCAAAATTTTATGTATCACAGATTTTTGATAAAGTTAAAAATGGGCTCAAGGGGCGCAAAAAATAGGGTTTTTGGGAGAAAAAAATTCATAACTTCGTCAATTCTCAAGATATCAATTCCAATTAATTTTATTATAAATCTCCTTAATATTATCTACAACTTTTATATTCACAAGTTTTTGATAGGATTAATTCGTACCGCAAAAAAAAAATTAAAAACGAAACCAAAAAGGGGGTTTGAAGAAGTAAAAAATCCATAACTCCGTCAATTCAAAAGATATAAAATCTTCATGAATTTATCATATATCTTGTTAATATTGTCTACAACATCTATATAGACAAGTTTTGGATAGGACCAATTCTTACAGCAAAAACAAATTAAAATTACATAACGGTTGAAGAAAAAAATCATCTAAGTAAGGGTGTATTCAAATCCAAACTGCTTATTTTCTGACCCATTTTACAATTCATTTTTGCTCTCAAAGGCTTCCAATTGGTACGTTTTCTTACCTAGAAACTATATAATGTACCGTAATGGTCAATTTCTTTATAGAGGCAGAATATATTTTTTAAAATGCTGTTAAAATGGGCATTTTGAACCGAATTTCCCGAAGCGGATTGTGTTGGAAAAATCATTGAATTAAGGATGCACTCAAATCCAAACTGCTTATTTTCTGACTCATTTTTAAATTCATTTTTGCTCTCAAACGCATTTAATTGGTAGGTTCACTTATTCAGAAACTATATAATGTATCGCAATGATCGATTTTTTGATAGAGGTAAAATATATTTCAAAATATGATGTCAAAGTGGGCATTTTGAACGGAATTTCCCGAAGCAATTGTGTTATCACGTTCTTCTGGACACGATAACTTCCACAATTCTGCACAAATCTCTTCCAAACTGATACATAAAATCAAGGGACATAAAATGTCGGTCAAGTTCGTTAATGGGCAAAAGCGGACAAAGGGGATGGAAATAGGGAGGGGTTTTGTGAAAACCGAAAAAAACCCATAACTTCTTAATTTTTGTACATATCAAATCAGTTTAAAGTTTTTATTACTTCTAAAAATAGTGCCAAAAGTTCATGCATTACAGATTTTTTATAAAATTAAAAATTGGTTCAAAGGGCCCAAAAAATAGGGTTTTTGGGAGAAAAAAATTCCTTACTTCGTCATTTCTCAAGATATCAAATCCATTTAATTTTATTATACATCTCCTTAATATTATCTACAACTTTTATATTCCCAAGTTTTTGATAGGACCAATTCGTACCGAAAAAAAAAATTAAAAACGAAAACAAAAAAGGGTGGTTGAAGAAGAAAATTTTTCATAACTGGTTCAATTCACAAGATATAAAATCTCCATGAATTTATCATATATCTTCTTAATATTGTCTTCAACATTTATATAGACAAGTTTTTGATACGGAAAATTCTTACAGCAAAAACAAATTAAAAATACATAGTAGTTGAAGAAAAAAATCCTCTTATTAAGGGTGCATTCAAATCCAAACTGTCTATTTTCTTACTCATTTTTAAATTCATTTTTGCTCTCAAACGCATCCAGTTGCTAGATTCTCTTATTCAGAAACTATATAATGTACAGTAATGATAGATTTTTTGATAGAGGCAGAATATATTTCAAATAATGATGTCAAAGTGGGCATTTTGAACAGAATTTCCCGAAGCGATTGTGTTAAAAACGAAAAATATTGCCCTACTGAGAAAATAATTGTTTATTAATCAAGTTTTAATTAATTGAAAGAAAAATAAAAACACAGGTCGCTTATAAATCTTTTCAAAAATCACGTCAACATGTTTCATATTTTTTTTTTTTTTTTTTTTTTTTTTTTTTTATTAAAAATGAATCTGAAAATGTGCCAGAAAATTTCGAGTTGTTGAGCATGGAAAAATATTTTTTTTAATATCGCTTAACATGATTCTGATAAAACCAGCTATTTTATAAAAAGGAAATAAAAACTCGTCAAAAGCAGACAGATAAAACTGTTAAAGTGGATTTATATCTAATAATGATTTAGTTTTTGTTGGCGAAATTAGTATACTTAACTTCGAAATCTACCTCTGCCTGTAGGCCGGGCCGGCAGGGATTTTTGTAATCTTTGTAATATTACATAAGACTTAAGGTAATGGATTACCTGTAGATTCTCTGTAATTTCACAGAAAATTTTTTAGCGGTGTAACGTTTGCAGCGGTAAAAGCAATAACTTTCTTTCCAAAGGGTTTTCCTAATGAAAAACATAGTAAAATGATTGCTCTCGAAAGTAATCAGTGTTTTCATGATTTTTGCATATTATGAATTATTATACTGTATATTACTTTTAACATTCTAATTACCTTTAAGGTTGTGCGTTACATCTGTGCGTAGCATTTTTTTGTTAAAATTCGAACTAAATAAACTATGGGACAAAAAAAAAAAAACGATACTTGAAATGAAAGTGGTAATTAAGGTTCATTATATCAGTATTTTATGTGACTGTTACACATGATGTTTTATTTTAATTTACAAAATACTTCCAAATTCCAATACAGATTATTTTTACTCAATACCTCACTCGGAAAACACAGAATGTTTCTTAATCTAATAAGAAGAGTAAATATTGCAATTTTAAATTAAAATAAATAAGAAAATTATTAAATTCCTCTTAATATTTTTGAATAATATTCATTTTTTGGCTTTAACTTAGATTGCGGAAACTTATTTGCAGGAGTGTAAGACGCAACGTATAAAAAAAATTTAAGCATAATGTCAAACATACAAATCATATGAAACATAAAAGTGCTTCTTTCTACCATGCAGTTACTCGTATATTATAGAATATTTTCCGCCTCAGAAACATTTCAGTGATAACATATTTAATATCCTGTGATGGAGTAATTTGAAAGAAAACACAGATTTTCAAACAAGTATGTTTTAAAAGATTGTTTAAAAGATTAACCCGTAATACATCAGCATAAATCAGAAATGCATTAATTATAATTATCATTATAGATCATATGATTAATTTGACAGTATGATAAATTGTATAACGTAAAATGCAAATGATCGTTAATCCTACAATGTTAAATCTTCGTCATTACAGAGAATACATGATAGCAGAGACAGGTGATTAGTACTAGTACACGTGTTTAATAACATGTAACTTATAAGTATCGATTAAGGAAAATGTATTTAAATGTTACATTTAATTAAACACAGTATGGTCGAAATACTTACTTTTCATTGAAGGAGAATATTCACTCAGGAACGAACAAAATGAAATATACTTTAAATAGTGTATAATGCATTTCACATTATCTTTATTGTACCGGGTGGGCAACAAAAAACCCCAAATAAGTAGTTCGAACCTATGTAGTTCATAGCTACCAACCTCTACGGTTTCTTGCAACTACAATTTTTTAATTAAAATTATGTCTTATTTTATCACAGATTTCTGCGACGAAATAAAACTAAGATTACTATTAAAATGTACAGTCGTGGGAAAAAAAAGTAAACACGCCCTACTAACTTCTCAACAAATTATCGTAGAAGAAAGTTACTGGTACCGAACGATTGGAAATAAAGTCTACTTTTAAATGACGTATATAAAATTTGTTTAAGGGACCATCTACATATTAAAACGAACCATAACTTTGTTTTTTTTCAATAGTAGTACAATTTTCTGACAGCATAAATGAACTCTACACCTTTCAATTAGCCTATAAACAAATTTTTATGCAATTCGTGCCATAAGTTTCCGAGAAATTAATTATTTTAAAACGAGCGTATTTTAAGGGCTGTATCCAAATTTAAGTTCCGAACTCGATTGTTAACCGAGAGAGCCGCCTTCTTGATCAAGGCACGTTTAGCGTCAATGAAGCCTGTTTGATTACAGGATAGCAGAATAAATTTCAAAACTTTACTCTCTTCTATCATAGACGGCCTCTTAAACCATCATTTGCCGTTTTTTAAGCATAATTTGAAAACTACTTGGAAGAAAAATGCGAAATTTTGGATTTCCATAAAGCAGGACAATAAATCTAAATCCATCAAAAAAATTGTATGTTGCAATTCATAATTTTTTCGAATATTAATTTCATAATTCATAATTCATATCATAAAATTATAAAAATTGCAAATTCAACGTATTTATGTTTGGGTATATTAGTATTATCACTACACAAAAAATTAGCTCATTAGGAGCACAATTTCAGGAGATATAAATAAAAATATGAAAATGTAATTTAACATTAGAAGTACTAAATTTTGAATGTCTATAATTCAAAAACTTATCATTCGAATGACTTGAAATTTGGTTTCTAGGCATATTTTGAACCGAAGATTTGAAATATCTCGTTAAATTTGGGTACTGCCATTGAAAAAAATGAAGTTTGGATTCGTTTTAATATGTATATGGCCCTCCTAAGCAAATTTTATACACACCATTTAAAAGTAGACTTTATTTCCAATCGTTCGGTACCAGTAACTTGCGTCTACGATAATTTGTTGAGGAGTTAGTAGGGGGTGTTTACTTTTTTTTTCCACGACTGTACATTGACAAAGGCTTATTTCATAGAGCAAAGTTTTCCGTAGCCCTCACTGTATAACATGAGATCTGCCTTGTCACATCAGTAGATTTTGGATACATTCATGTACTGCTTGATGCAAAAGTAAGAGAAAAAGTAAGACTTCAATAACTTGAAAAATTTATGAAATAGGGATAAAATGATGTTTTTACAATAATTCTCAAAAGGCATATATTTTTTCTAAATTATCGTAATTTCTGTATTATTGTATACCTAGAATTACAACATGAAAATTTTACTTCAGAATTTATCTCCAAGAACTGGTTGTTAACACGTTGAGTGCCACGGTGACTCACACTGAAGCTGAAAAATTTACAATGTTTTAAATAATTTTTAAGAAAGTATAATCCTGTAATAAATAAAAGGAAAGGAAATTTTAAATAAATTTTCAGTAATTACTTAAAACAATATATATATATATTTAGTTTTATATCATATTTAAGACCGTCAGTCATCGGTGAATGACGCGTTCTAAAGGGAAAGTTCAGTGTCAGTTACTGGTGACTGACATGGCACTTAACGTGTTAAATTGAATCAGTAGTTTGCACAGTGGTAAAGCAAAGCAGTGAATTTAGAACGCAGTTATGGGTACAAAACGTTCAATGTGACAGTTAACATTTATAAAAATAGCTATTGAACGTGATACGAAACTCTGTGTATAATCAAAGCGAATTACTGTCGTAATTCCTTTCATATGATTCTTTAAATAGCTCCAAGCAGAACTTTTGGGACCATCACTGGGCTATCAATTCAATCACAGAGCTTCATTGATAATTTCTGCCGTTATAAGATTGTTTAAATAGTGACAGGCAGGAACTTTGGGATCCTTATGGGGTTATGAATTCAATGTAACGCCTTCTTTAATGAAAATGTATTCAGACATCGCACGACACCTGGCATATCATCTAAGAGAACTTCAGCAGTGATTATTGTTATATGATAGTTTAAATAGCAACAGACAGTAAATATGATTCCAATATAGGGGTAACTGTCGGTAACATATGTAACTATTCTAGTGGCAATAAGAATTTGTGTTATAATATAAATAATACATTGGCTTTCTGTGTATTTCCATGTAAACACATTGATTGGCTGTTTTTTTTTAATTTACTGAGTTATTTCTTCATTAAGGTTATTTTTGCATAAATAGGTATAGTCTAACTTCTTCCCATACGATTATAATGATATGCATAATTTCATTATTAATACAAAGTTTCAACGATTGATTGTAATGATTGTTCAAGGATGGAAAATACTCTATAAAGTTTAAAGTTTAATAAATCGGT
Source organism: Maratus speciosus (assembly GCA_963932465.1). Taxonomy (NCBI): domain Eukaryota; kingdom Metazoa; phylum Arthropoda; class Arachnida; order Araneae; family Salticidae; genus Maratus; species Maratus speciosus. The sequence continues at coordinate 383,205,838 of OZ010789.1, forward strand.
CATCTTTAGAGCAATGCTTGGATTATTTTTATATATTTTGTACTAGCAATTTTTTTTCCAAATAAATTTTATACATAATTGGGAAAGCTTTAGAAATCGTAACATCTCCTTCAAAATTGCATTTATTTTTTGAAACAACTTCAAGTAAAGGTTTAACTGATGTAATGCATTTATGTAATTTGAAATGGTTATCCATGATCAACAGTTTAGTAACTAACTATTGAACAACCGTGAGAGGAGACACTTATATCATTATAACAAATAACGTTTTCAGTTTTCTTTTTTTTTATCAGCAACTAGTTTCTTCAACTTTTTAACATGTGATCAGAGTTATGAATTGGTCTTGTATTTATAACGAGAAGAAATTGAAAGCAGTGTAACTTCTTAGTTTAAGATGAATTTTAAAACAGCAAACCTTTCTCGAAACTGCAGATTTTGTTTAACCGATTCAGATAACTAGAAATTTAAAAAAACATATCCTTTAAAATCATATTTTTTATTTTTTTCTTTAATTTGCATATCATAACATATTTTCTTAATAAATATATAATGCCAATATTTGAATAGTCATAACATATTAATTAGACCTTGCAACAATTAACTTAAACTTTGTGAAACTAACACAACCACATGCAGTATAGAAATAAAAATACATTCTGTAAACTGCTTATGTTATCTGCTTACCGATAAGACCTAAAAGCTTACCTTACATAAAAAAAATAATAATACTTACAGATATTTCGAATACCTTTTTTTCCAAGAAAAAAATCATTTCAAGTGACCTTTAGTTTAAAATAAGATATCTTTTACTGAAAGAAAAATCTGTAAATTTATAACGAAACGTAAAACATCTTAGAGTTATAAAGCTTCTTACGAGATTGTATAAAACATACAGAAAAAAGTCGCGGTAAAATAGAAGATTATGGAATTATCTTTCTTTTGCAGTCGTATTTTCTTTTGGAACGCGGCTTTATTTCCTTAGGCCGTAAAATAATAAAATATATAAAGATTTCTTATTATAAAACTATGCATGAAAATTTGTTGATATCCATATATCAATGTTAGTTTCCATATATGTCTATTTCACATGTATTTTGCATTTACATATAATTTCGTTTAAATTTCATACTTGTCACGTATAAGAAATTTCATAATACAAATTTCTGATACGTGATTTTACTAAATGATTATTAAACTCTAATATTCTCTTACTACACAAATAAAAGTAAGATTTAATGTTTTTTTGCTAAAATACAATCTTTAGCTTAATTTTGGTTCTAAGAAATATCGAGAAAAGAAAGTAACATTATGTAGCACATCTATCAGCAATATTTGAATAATAAAATTTCCATGTTGAATAGACAGTTTTGTGAAACTTCTATGAAAAAACATACGTGTATCGCGAGCATTTTCAACCTAAAATGCTGTCCACTAAAACAAGAAATTTAAATTTTGTATCTCTGTGCGCATGTTTTTCAAATATACATTTTAACCTATTTTACGAACAACTAGGTTAATAAACTGAATTCGCATGAACTTTTAAAAAAATTATAAAATTCTGCTTAACAAAATCCAAGAGAGCGTAATTTTTTTAAATGCAGTTTGGTCATCAATCGTCCATAAGCTTCAAAGTATTTGAATTATTTATCTCTATTATAAGTGGATCGTTAGATATATAGGGAGCATTTTTAAGGGGTCTCAGGACTCTTAAAGCTTTAAAATTTTCAAAATTTTGATTTTTTTAGATGTTAAACTCCCACCTTTTCTGAACATTTTGATATAATTGTTTTCTTAAAATTCCCATTAGAACAGAAGTTATGGCTCTTAGAATTATACCCGCTCAATAACTGAAGCGGCGGCGTTTCCGAAACGTTGGAGTCCTTTTTCTCTAAATGACGTTTTTGGGCATAACGCGCACGATATCTCAAGAACTTCTGAATATTTTTCCATGAAATTTTCAAAACATATGTTTCATGTTAGTCTTTATAATCTGAACCTAAAATTTCCTTTTTATTGTTAAAAAGAATATTTTTTTAGATTATTATACTATTGTAATTTTCTAAATTTTGCATTAGCTAAATACAACTTTGTCTTAAAACTATAAATATGCTTCAAACACAAATTTATTTAAGTACAGTGAAATTATTACAACCGGAAGTATAAGTAGGCACCAAAATTTTCATTCTAGTTGCAATATTTATTTTGTAATCCTTCGCGTAAGCTGTTATACCAAATTTCTGCTCGTCAAATGTCTGACAGTTTGCAGCCCCAATTTTTGCTCCCACGTTTGCAGCCAAAATGCTAATTCTGCATCTTGCAATTTTTTGAAATGCATGAAATAAAAGAACATACTCATATCTTTCACCTCAATAAAATTTATGTTTTAAAATCATATACATTTTAAGATATTAAATGTTGAAAATGCTCTTTTTTTTTATTTTTTCCAATTTTAAGAGTCCTGAGACCCCTTAATATGGAACATGCTGTTTTTGTATCAACATTGCGTGTCCTCAACCTGTGGCTCGCGGGACGCCAAGATACCTAGTATAGATAAATATGCCTTTTTGAATGACAAAAACTTTGCGATGATTACTCTCGGAATTTTTAGTTAGAAACGAATTTCAGGTAAAAAGGTTGAAGGCCCCTATTCTACAGTAACATAGCTAAGTTATACCTATATACTATAATTACTCGCATTATATGAATTAAACACAATGAGAAGGATAGAAAGGAAGACGTACACTGAAAAAAAAACGACATTTTTACAGTACAAAGTACTGTTCATCTCGCGCTCAAACTCGATTACAAACTCGAATGTACTGTAGCTTTCTTTGATTTCTTGACTATATAAACATGAAAAATACAGTAGTTGAGTAAAATTAACAGCACAATGTGCTGGCAATTCGGACGCTAGCAGTTTGTGCTGGCAAATCTACATTTTTTTTTTTACAGTGTATACACAAAATCCGAAATCAAAAGCCTTTCTTTTTTGTGTTGATCGTATTAAAAAGAATCAAGGTAATTTAATTAATAGTAGTGGTTGGTCTTCTTATTTGTAAACTACTAAGAAAGGTTGAATCAAATTCGGAATTTATGGATTTCAAACTATAAACACACTTACAATCAAAATAAGAATGACAAATCATACGTCAAAATAGATTATGAAATACTTTATAGTACTCCGACCATATATTTACTGCCAATGTGACTGTATTCGGCCGATTTTGTGAATACAGGTCGGTGGGCTAAGCAACTTGTAACAGTTATAAGCAACATGCTGTTGCACATTTTAGTAACACATATAAACTCCATAACTATCATAACTTATTTATAAAAGTTACGGTAAAATAGAAGGCCGGGCAAAAATACTTGCATTATTTTTCTTTTTTTTTTCTGAAAGCATGATTGAAATGTCACTCGGCATAAAATTGAACAATCTATCTATATTATAAAGCAGAAACATATCCGTGAGTAATGCTGGTGTCATATCGACTGTGGCAACGATCTAGGTAATCAATTTCGTTTTTATCACAAAATGATTAACAAAGCACGATTTCAATTTTTCCACTATTAAATAGAAGAAAACAAATTACAGTCGTGGAAAAAAAAAAGTAAACAACCCTTACTAACTCTGCAAAAAAGTTATCGTAGAAGAAAGTTATTGGTACCACACGATTGGTAATAAAGTTTACTTTTAAATGATGTATATAAAGTTTGCTTAGGGGGGCATCTACATATTAAAACGAACCATAACCTTGTTTTTCCAATAGCAGGGCGCAATTCTGCCAGCATAAATGAACTCTACACCTTTCAATTAGCCTAAAAACAAGTTTTTATGCAATTCGTACGATAAGTTTCCGAGAAATTAATTTATTTTAAAACGAGCGTATTTTACGGCTGTATTCAAATTGAAGTTCTGTACTCGATTGTTGAATGAGAGAGAACCCTTCTTGATCCAGCCATCTTAAGTGCCACTCAAGCAGTCATTGAAGACTGCTAGCTTACAGGATAGCAGATGAAATGCCAATTGTTCATTCTTGAAGTTCATTATGTCATCAATAATTTGTTCACCCGATATTTCTTCCGTACAAATCACATCTGAAATCACATTCAAAAAGTCCTGGAATGAAATTTCAGGCAACAATGGCATTCTTTTGACTTCATTTATGAGTAATTCATCTTCACTCATGTCGTTAGGTACATTTTCTTGGTTTTCTTCACGTACGGTAGTGAAGCTTGCGTGTTGAAATGCTTTAGACATTGTAGCCCCTTGAACATCATTCCAAGCACGTATTGACAAATGCATCGCAACTAGAACAATAATTTCATAAGGCTGCTCCAACTCCAAGCCCATGACTACTCTTTGCAAAAGCAACCTTCAATATATGTGCTTGAAACTGTTAATCACACCCTGATCTATAGGCTGCAAAACTGATGTTACATTCGGTGGAAAAACCCCCACACAGATGGCTTTAAGATCTGAGATTACAACGTGAGCTGAACAGTTATCAACAATTAACAGAAATTTACGTTATTCTGATTGAAAGTGGCGGTCCAAGTCTCGTAACAATTTTTCATAAATGTGCCCAGTCATCCACGCATTTTTATTAGCATGGTATGCAGCTCATAGTTTGTAAACACTTTTGATCTCTTATATCGTTTAAAGCTTTAACTAAAATACATATATTGAAAGCATTTTATCGATTGACTTACCATGCTTTGTGAGAAATACAATGCTATCATAAAAAACGATGGAAGTGTTTCGCTTTTCGGTAAGTGAAACCGTATGAACTATTAATTATATCCGCAGATGTGAACCGTTCTGTTTAGCACTGTTTGGTATAGGATTTTTGCCTCTTCCTACGATTATTTTGTTATCCTTACATTTAGTAAAAGAAAAGTCAGCCTATTTAAAAAAAAATAAATATCCTCATAATTGTTAAACTTATGAACAAAAATCCGAACATGGATTCGAGAGAGACCTTCTACATTTTCACTGTATATATAAATATATTTCTAATTTATTTTCCTATACAAAACCTTTTGTTGTAGTAGTATATTACCACATTTATAACTCTTAAATGCGTAGTGTAACTCAGATGTTACATCATCTTTTTTTTACATGTGGCGCTTTCTATTGGTCTTTTGCTGAACTATTGTGTTTTACTTAAGTATGATACATGCACTTAAGGTCTTTAAGTCTGTTTTTGTTCTGATTTGTCATCACGGGTAGGTTATAACATCTTTTGTTGATGCTACTTGGTATGTGCTCGACTGGCGTTTTTTCTTTATGCTTATAAGATAGTAATTATTAATTCTGTAAACTATTATAAAAAATATTATATCGTTGAATAGTTATTATTGTGCAGTATAAATACTTTAAAGTAAGTATGTAGTTAAAAATTATCATTTTGTGAACAATATTTGTTATATAACTCAGGAGTAACATTACGACATTGCGTCCAACAGAAACATAAATAATTTTTTCCACTATTTTTCAAGACGATGATTAACAAAAATAGAGTCAAATATATTTTTTCCGAACAAAATAAAATATTATGCATTAAAGAATTAAGTTATCACCTTGTATTCTTTCATTAATACACTGGCAGCGGATTGCACACCGGTTACAATTCTTTGGAAATATAACATCATTTGTATAGATTAAGCTAAATCTACCCTATCTATATTATAAAGGACAAACATATCTGTGCGTAACGCATACGTCATTCTGCGAATGGCAACACTTTGAAATTTGAAATAAAAATTTGGTTTTGCAATTTTCGCTACTGCAAAATTTTAAACTTCTAAACATACCACGTTTTAAATGTTTACACCGTCGTATGCAGAAAAAAATGCACTTTTAAATGCAATTTGTTTGAAAGCTGTACCTCAATTTATTTTTGAGATATTAATTTTTTTATAGTTTTTAATACCAATTTTCTAATCGTGGCAACTGAAGTACTTTATTTCTATTAAAAGTGGTTTAGTTATCTTTATTGATTATATTCTTACTGATGCCATTTTCTCATTACAATTAAAAATATATTTTTTTTTAAATTTGAACAGAAAATGACGTTACGCTTTAAAAGAGACACAATTTCCCTGATGATGCTGTTATATTTCACTATTTTTTCATTTCGCTGACTTTGAGTTTGAGACAATAGGCAAAATATTTAAGCGAGTGAAAATGACGTCATATTTAAAAGAAACCGATAATTTTATTTGATAAAACGAGATATTTCCCCATGAATACGTCTAAAAGTTATAAATTTCTGGAATTTTTACGCGCAAGTACAGAGATTGTTATAAGACCTCAAATCACGAGTGGGAATTTTAACATGGCAAGTTGTAATAGTTGACAAAGTAACTTAAAGCTTGCAAATACATTTATCAATAACCTATTGCGCGTTAAAATGTTTTTAAATGGTTAATACTGATGTGAAACGTTGAAAATGACTTGATTTGTTTAGATTTAAAGGGAGGGGGGGGGATTCTATGATTATGTCAAGGTGAAATCCTTTTTGCTGATTTTTTCATTCCGTAATACCAAGCATCAATTGATAACTTAATCAAAATTACTTACCTTGATTATATGTTACTGATTGCGTATATGAATAAAGTTTAATTTTCCAATAATTTTAACAGTTGAAGTTTATGAAAAAAGTATTTTGTTAATCTTAGGTTAAAATATGTCTTTGGAGAGTTAAATTAACAAGTGTAAGATGGATTTTTTATTGTAATTATTGTTGTCGATGTATTATAAATTTGATGCAACAGTTCCTTAGTAAACATTTTCTTTCATCGAAATTCGACGGGTTCCACCTCGTATATATAAAATCCTAATGAAACGAATTTATGAAACGAATATATGAAACTCCTGAAATGTATTGATTCTTTGAATCGACTGATTAAACAACTGACTTTGTTTCACGGCGATTTCTCCTAAAATATGGAATACTTTGCGATGAAATTAACACCAAAAATCCGTGTTGATCCACAGATCTCAAAACTGGTATTAGAATTTTTAAACTCGAATTAGTTTTCGAAATATTAATTTTTTTCTAATTTTAAATACATTTTTTCTAATGATGGCAACTCAAATTTTAATCATAACAGAATTTTTTTTTTCATAATTCCGAAAAGATTACTATTTTAAATTAATTTGGCGACAGTTTGGCCTCCTTTAAATCTATGCAAAGAACAATGCTTTTTTTTGTATTTCGTTATCATTTTATTAAATACAAAACTTTCATTTAAAAATGAAACATTTAAAATGATGGCTTTCACTTCTTTTTTTTTTTTTTAAAAAAAAAGGAAAAGAAAAATATTAGGCACAGATGCCATATACACACCGGGGTACCTAATTGGCGCACAAATGGCATTATTTTGATAGACATGGTAACCCGGCTATTGTTGTTTATTTAATAATAAATGTATATTTACTTTTATTTCTTTTTTAAATTTATATAAATTATTTTGTTCTATAGTAATTAATTATTTTTTTTTTGCTATTTCCTCTTGGAAATAATAGAAAATAATTAAAAAATACGGTACAATGTAGTAGTTATTCCGTCACCCAATTTCGCAAATTATATAAATCGCCAAATTGTACAGATTGACAAAATTTTTATTTTAAATAACGAAAGAACAAATGAATTAGTATAACATTAATAAATATAAAAATAAAACGTCAAAATAAAAATCACTTGATGACGTAAACACGTGTAACTTGCTAAAAGTCAAGTGAATGTGACATTTACCATCAACCATTATTGGCATTTAATCTTATAGTTTGGTGATAGATTTTTTGTCGACGGGATAACTAAGTAGTACCAAAAATACATATGTAACTGGTATTCGAAAACGAGGTTTTCGTCAAATTTTCGTAAAAAAAAAAAAAAAAAAAAAAAAAAAAAAATCATGCCAAACATGCGGTGCGGTGCGGTGCGGTATATGACATCTGGCGAAATATTAAATTATGTAACAAACCATGACATTTAATTTCAACTTCAAATCAATGTTTTAATTTACCACTCGAACAATAAAAAAAATGCTAACTGGCAAATTGAAAAAAAGATATTGGCGAGATTTGCACCCGGCTTTTTTTTCTTTCGGCACAAATGTCACATACGGCCCCATATTGGCGCGATTTTTTTTCTTACGCCAATGTCATATACGCAACGGGTACTTAACTGGCGCCAAAGTATCGTTATTTTGCTTGATATGGTAAGCCGGATGTTGTTGTTTATGCTGTTAATGCGTTCCCCAAATTGGCGTTGGAAAAAAATCGCACCAATATGCGTATATGACATTTGTTCCAAACCTTCATATGAAAGATGAAGGGATCAGATCATATTTGTTTATGGCATTTGATGACTTGAACTATTATAATATAGATGAAATGATGGGGATAGAATAATATTTGGCGACTTATCACCTGTGCCTGGATAACATTAAAGTATTGGGTGAGTGCAAAAGTTCTACCCGTTTTGAGCATAAGTAAATGTCAAGTGAAATACAGTCGTTACAGCTTATGTTTCGAGGTCAGGAAAGTGAATAATAACGCGTCGAGCAGTAGAGTATGTATAGGCACAACATTTGTCAGGACACTCATGCGGAACGGGAAACAACATAGCAAGTAAGCAAAACCACGTCAGACATTGTTTACTGTAGGAGTATGATAAAGCCGTTACAGAAGCCAGAGCTTGCCACAGCATTTGTCACGTGTATGAGGAAGATGCCGTGGACGATAGCACATGCCACGCTGGTTTAAGAAATTCCGGGACGGAGACAGGAGCTGTAAAGATCATGCGTGTTTTTGATGCCTATCAGTGGTTTCTGACGAGGATATGGACACAGCCATAGCAAATTCCCCACATCCAACAGTCGGAGAATTAGCCGAAATATTCTCGGTACACAGAATAACAGTCCAAAGATGGATGCATGCGCTTGGCATCATCAAAAAATTCGATCAGTGGGTAGCACACCAGCTTACAGAAAGGCAACGATAAAAGAGGATCAGCACCTGTCTTTCTTTGCTTCCCTGTAACAGTAGGGAACCATTTTTGAACCGAATTGTAACGGTTGATGAGAAGTGGGTACTGCACCGTAATGTGAAACGTCGAAGGACCATGTGCCAATGTTGCAGAGGATACTCCAACGACCTAAACAAGTGGACTCCATTCCAAAAATATTTTGCTCAGTGTATGGCTTAATGTTAATGAAATAATCACCTAGGAGCATAGCTGCCAACATCTTACGCTTTTTCAGACCACAAAAATTTTATAGTAAATTTTACCTTTTTAAATCGCCGTAATCTGCCGCTTAAATAAGGCAAAAATTTCTATTAAATTTTTGTGGTCTGAAAAAGCGGAAGAGTTGGCAGCTATGCCTAGGAGGTCCTCGCACCAAACCAAATTATCAAGGCAGACCTCTACTGCCAACAATTAGACAAATTGTGAGCAAAACCCACGTCGAAGCAGCCAACATTCATCAATCGTAGAGGGGTTCTCTTTCAAAACGATAAAATCAGCCCCCATGTTTCTTTAAGGACTCGGCAAAAATTATTGGGCCTTAGTTGGGAACTTTCACCTCAGCCGGCGTATAGCCCCAACCTTGAACCTTCGATTTATTCCCTTATTTCATTGTTACACAACGCCTTTGCTCACCAAACCTTCAATGATGTGGATACTGTAAAAACGGCGTTACAACAGTATTTTGACTATAAAACAGAGAAGTTTTATCGGCGTGGGATTAACTTACTGCCAGACAGATGGCAAGAGGTCATACATAATGATGGCGCATGCGTGAATTCATAGGAGCTTAACTTTTTGTGTTCTCCGCCTTTCTGTTTTCGCTAAAAAACGGGTAAAACTTTTGCACTCACCCAATATCAAAATGGCACCTAGAGTATAAAAAGCAAAATGTTCCGCCCGGAACTGTTGATGATAGTCACATGATTTAGGCTATTGTTATAGAGATTGTTTTAAAATATCGGTTGACAAAGACTCTGAATATTTAATTCATTTTATTTTAGCTTCTTTTCAAATGTTTAACTGATCCTCTTTAATCAAAAACGAAAACAACCATTGGATGTCTTAACAGCAACTGATTCTCCGTTAAATTTTTGCAATCAAAGAGAATTGAATGGAAACCCGTTTACAGGGAGATCTGCACACCTTTTTCAGTATAATTTAATCTTCTCTAATATCTTTAAAACCCATTAGATTTTTAGATTCTGCGGTGTCTGAACTTGGAGAGCGTAGCTTGCAGGGGGCAGAGCCCCCTAGTACTACTATAAAAAGTTATAAAATATCTTTAGATTGACGATCGTTTCATCGCACAAACGGCGACATTTTCAAAATCATTTATGATGGAAATATTTTCACAAAATTTAAAAACAGCAACTTGGTAAACAATGTCATGAGACATCATGCATAATGAAAATCAGTGTAAACATAAAATAAAATGAAATTGGATATTTTTGAGCGTGGATTAATTTTTACTGTTATTACTAAAATTTCGTAGCATCTCTTTCCAAATTTTAGGTAAATCAAACGTCACTGAATCATTGCAAATATTCTCGTTGCGTAAAAATATCTTTATTGATTCCCGGATAATGGATGGCAAATAAAATCTTGATGGATAAATTATTCTGCTATTTTAAAAATTTTGTAAAAATATTTGTATCATAAATGATTTTGAAAATGTCGCCGTTTGTGCGATGAAACGTTCGTCAATCTAAATAAAGATATTTTATCACATTTTATAGCCTTATTTAGCTTAATCTGTTTACAAGTGATTCTTATACATGTTGTCATATCATTTGTATATTTAAAAAATTATACTAAACAGATTATAGAGTTTTATGTGCGTGAATAACAAAATAAAATTAGGTATGTTAAAAGACAGAAAGTAAAAGCAATACCAAAATGTTTTACATATATAATTTCAAGAAGATTTTTTTTGTTAGATTATATGTTTGTACGTATTATATTTTGTCAATCACAAATATTTCGATCTTTTTAATTTCATATAAAAAAAAAATTCAGTCACTGTAAAAAGCAATATTTGTAAAAAAAAAAAAAAAAAAAAAAAATGTGTATCGCTTAAAACTTCACAAAACCTAAAATTTCTTCAAAGCAGAACACATTTACATATTCAAACATGAAAGGAAAGAGTCCTTACACATGTGCGATGCTTTCAGAAAGTCAATCGCTTCTTTTTTCACCAACACAGTACACTTTTATAAGGCTTCTCAAACATATTTTCCGCAATTTTTGACGTCATTGTTAAAGTATTCAAATTTAAAGAAAAAAAATATAAATTTATCCCTGCATAGAATCACTTATCGTTATAAATTTATAACAATTTCAATAATGTGGAAACAGAAAAGCATTTTTCAACTTCAAGCTCTACAAATCCATAAATTTATAAAACGCATTTACCTATTCAAACAGGAAAAAGAGATGATTTCGAATAAATAGACATTCCTTTCGGAAAATAAATCACTTTTTACCAATTTTAGCAGATTTGTACGAAGCTTCTAAAACATATTTGTCTTCATTTTTGATGTGATTATAAAATTATTCAAATTAACGTGAAAAAAAAATTACCGTTTCTTTGAACCATTTATCATCAAAGATACATAAATATAAATATTTCGATAACAGTGGAAATCAGAATTCAGAAAAAGCAGCTTACATCCAAAATCTTGACAAATCATTAAATTTCTTCAAAGGGGAACGCATTTACATATTCAAAAAAGGAAATGGAACAGAATCCAAGCAAATATGCATTATTTTCAGAAAATTGATCACGTTTTTTACCATCACAGTATTTTATTAGGCTATATATTCTGCTTTCTTTGACCTGGTTGTTATGAATTCAAATTAACAGAAAAAAACTGAGAAAAATATATATTTTTAATTATTCGTAGTCGTAAATATATTTTAAAAATTCAGTTACTGCTGAAAACAAAGTTTAAAAAAAGCGGTTTACAATTACAAGCTTCGCAAATCCTTAAATTCATTCAAAAAAAGTTCAAAAAAAGCGGTTTACAATTAAAAGTTTCACAAATCCTTAAATTCATTCAAAGGAGAACGCATTTACGTATTCAAAAAGGAAATGAAAAAGATTTAGAGTAAATATGTGATATTTTCAGAAAATTGATAACGTTTTTTACAAACATAGCAGAATTTTAATAGGCTATATATTCTGCTTTCTTTGACATCATTATTATGGATTCAAATTAACAGAAAAATTGAAAATTCTATATTTCTTGAATCATTTACAGTCGTAAATGTATTAAAATTCTCAATTAATGCAAAATAAAGATAAGAAAAAGCGGTTTACAATTAAAATCTTCACAAAACCTTAAATTCATTAAAAAAAAAGTGAAGAAAAAGCAATTTACAATTAAAAGCTTCACCAATCCTTAAACTCATTCAAAGGAGAGCGTATTTACGTATTCAAAAAGGAAATTAAAAAGAATTTGAGCAAATATGCGATATTTTCAGAAAATTGATAACGTTTTTTATCAACACAGCAGAATTTTAATAGGCTATATATTCTGCTTTCTTTAACATTAGAATTATGGATTCAAATTAACAGAAAAAAATTTTAAATTCTATATTTCTTGAATCGTTTACAGTCGTAAATATGTTAAAATTATCAATTAATGCAAAATAAGGTTAAAAAAAAAAGCGGCTTACAATTAAAAGCTTCTAGGTAGAGCTCTAAATTCTTACTTGAAACGGTTTTCCGATGCAACATATGGTCAGGTGTCAGCAAACGCGGCACCCACTTTGCACAGACCTTGTGGAAGCCCAAAATACGTTCTTTTGATATATTTACAGCCTCTGCTATCTCGAACAACTTTAATCTGTGGTCCTCCAGGACTATTCGATGAATTTTTTCAACAATTTCAGGAGTTGTCACTTCCACCAGGCCTTCCAGAGCGAGGTTCATCACTCGTGCTCGTCCGTCCCATTTTAAACTCTGCATCTCTGCAACCCACCTTTTAATCATTGAATATGACTGCGCAGAGTCATTCAGTGTGCTGTCTATTTCCTCTTTGTTTTCTTTAGGTGTTAAACCCTTCAAATGGAAGTATTTGATTACCGCTCGTTTTTCCAAATCTTCCACTTTCGAAAAAACTCTTTAATAGTCTTAATTTAAATGCTGTCAATAAAGCAATGACCAAGCTACTGATCTAAAACTGTGGGCATAAGCTAGTCAGGGACTATGCCAGTGTTGGACAGAATCAGATTGCAAAGTAATGAAATTAGAGATTAAAATACATTATAATCTCCTCACAATGCAATTGGTTAACAGGTAATGCATTACAAAGTAATTTCAATTACGCTTTTGAAATGTATTATCTGATTATCGTGTAATAGATTACAAATCAATTCTCATTTTATATTTAAAAATTTAATTAGATTAATTTGTAAGGGATAATAAGATGATTCAGATTACATTTTTAATTTTATAATTCAATTAACCTGTAATCGATTACAAGATGATTCCGATTACTATTTCAATTATAAAATTCAGTTAACATTCAATGGATTATAGGTCAATTCTAATTGTATTTTTAAAAATATAATTCAGATTAAATTCTAATGTATTACAAGTTTAATGTTAATTACGTTCGTTCAGAATCCAATTTGGTTAACGTGTAATGTAATACAACTTAAACTGAATTAAATTCTACGAAATGTATTTAAATTAAATTGCAATAAATTACGAGCTAATTCTAATTGTATTTTTAAAAATATAATTCTGATTAAATTCTAATGTATTACAAGTTTAATGTTAATTACGTTCGTTCAGAATACAATTTGGTTAAAGGGTAATGTAATGTAACTAAATCTAAATTACATTCTATGAAATGTATTTAAATTAAACTGCAATCAATTACGAGCTAATTCTAGTTCTAGGTTAACTACAGGGTTATACAAAAGTATACAAGTATGTTTCCATCTATTAGTATGCATTGCTGAAAGAGAAATTTCAACCTGTTATTCGTTTTGTTGCTAAACTAAATTTCCCCATTATATAGCATATATATCAACCTACATATCAAATACAGAGCTGATCAAAAGAATTGGAATACCTATTTGATATGGATTGTAACTGCTGAAATCAGTTTTTCAAAAGTTTTATGCGTTTTCTAAAATGTTTACTTAGTTCTTTATATACATTATTTCCCTAAATAACGAAGTTCTGTTAAAGCATACAGGAAGTGTTGGAAAGTGTTTCATAATCTATGCTTAACGCATGATTTTTCTTACTTGTTAAAATTGATATGAAAATTACATGTAATTCATTCCAAGTTAATCCCAGGTACGTTTATAAGAATGTAACTAAATTATAAGTAACTAATTTTATGTCAGTAAGTATTAATTTATTATGTTAAAAAAACATAATAGAAAATTTTCAATAGAATTGCATATTTACTAATTATCTAGCTATTTTTTCGTAATTGCACGTCTTCTAGAAATATGCTTTTTCTTTTCTTGTACTTTTTCAATTCAGACCCGAAAAACGCGCTATACAGAGTCTGATGCACTGATTTTAACGTCCTCGTTCTTGTGCATACATTATAATTTTATAAAACGATAAGGTTTTTGTTTTGTTTAATAAGTTTTATGCCCAGAAAAAAGTCAGTATTTAAGGTTTAAATTATTACGAAATGTAAAAAACTGTTTATCGATCTTGAAGGGACAATTTCACGTTATTTTTAACCTACAGATCTTAAGTACCTCTGTAGTATAAGTTATTATATATAATGCATTTAAATTTTTGTAGATTATCTGACGATTGAGAATGCAATACTGAAAATGGAGGAACACAAATTTAACCATCCATGACTACATTTCGGTTCTGAGACTGTTCCTTCTGTTTAAATCACAGGGCTTCGATCCCGACGTTTCGATCCCAGTACCATTTCAGTTCCTAGTTACTTCAATCCAACAAAGTGACATAATTTTATAGAAGACATTGATTGTCTTTTTTTTTTTTTTTTTTAACCAAAACCACATAAATTTTACTAAAGCGCGAATATAAGGGCCCTATATCAACAAACACATATAACTCAAATCTAAATTGTCGACACAAGCTTCATATGATAAAGTAACGGTTTTAAAGGTTGGGGGGGGGGGGGAATTTATTAATTTTTTTTATAAAAACCCTCCCATATTTTAGTATATCAAAAATATAAGAGGTTGACAAATTAAAATAATTATGACTCAAGCTATAATTATCGCAAAACACTTATACTTTGTATGGTAAGCGTAATCTTTATAATGGGGAGGGGGACATTATCGGTGTTTTTAAAAGAAGCCCCCAACTTTCACTATAGCACAAATATGGGCCCATTAAACATAGACACTTATAACTCGGATCAAAATTGTCACAGAACATACAAATTTCATGTGATAAAAGCAATTACTTTAAAAGGGTAGAGGGAGTCTTTTTTGGTCCTGTTTGCAATTGAGAATATTTTCTTGAAATGGATTCCGTTTTTATAGTTGTAAAAATAAGAAAAAATTCTATATTTAAAATCCAAATTCATCGAATTTCAGTTTAACTTTTTATGCATTAGTTTCATGGAAAATTAATTTTTCATCAGAACAATGCATTAGCATATAAATTGAAATTCGATAAATTTGAATTTTAAGTATTAAACTTTAAATCGAAAATGAACTTTAAACTGATAAATAATAATAATAAAGAAAGTGTCTCCCATTTTTAAAGATTAAGTCTACCTTACAAAATATGAGTGCTCGAGAATAATTACAGCTCCAGTTATAACTGTTTTATGTTGTCAGCACCTTATACACTAAAATATGGAGGAATAGCTATAGAAAACAAACACCCTCTTTAAACGATTAAGATTACCATACGAAATTTGTGTGAGATGCGATGGGACAAGTTGAATTCGAGTTATAGGGGAAAGTAGGGTAATGACGCTCACAAGGGCAATTCCGCTCACCCAATATAGTAAAGTGGGGACAGATGCCGTAGTTTTACTTTTCTTCTTTTAAAATGTACAATAAAGCAAAAAACAACAAACTAAGTACCAGAAATCATTAATCAAACCCTTTAGAATAAAATTTCTTTGTTAAACAAGTTAAAGCCCTCTTAATAAAGCAGGCATAATTATTTTCCCAAACGTCCTTTTTAAACATCATTTTTTATGTGGTGGGCAAGATGCCGCATGGAGAAAAAAGCTATGCTGCTTATTTTTTTCAAGTAAATCACATTTTTATTTCCTCAAACTACTTAAAATGAAAATAAATAACAGTAAACTTACATGAATTATATATATATCATTAAAATGTGAATAGTTTAACGAAATTGCAAAAGTGCAAGCTCAAAAAATAAAACTTAAGGCAAAAAAATTAAAAAAAACATTTGACTGGAAACAATAGACAGCATAATTACAAAAATTATATAAATCATTTTTTTTATATCCAGGCGACCATTGTAGTTTGCTCTTAAGTACTAGTTTCATTCATTTTAGGCCGTAGTCTTTTTATTTTTGTATTTTCTTCTCATTTTTTTTTTATTTCTTATTTCTATTCGCCCACAATCACCACACTTTCCGTTGCAAGAGTAAAGTGAGCATGTTTCATGCAGCCACGGATTGCATGTTATGCACTGAATCCAGTCCGCTTTAGACTTTGTTTCTTGATATGACTCCAGACACTCAGCACATTCAGAGTCATCAAATTCCAATCCAATACTGCTTTCAGAATCCATAAGAGGAATACTTTCGTCACTGTCGGAAGATGACTCACATTTCAGTTTCTTCCTCAAGTGAGGTGTTTTCAGTTGATCTTTCCCTTCCTTTTTTTACACATTTTACTTACGCCAAGCTGTCATTCTTTGACGCTTTTTTTGATTATTTTTCTTTTTATTTCCTTTTTCTTTTTTCATGTTTATAAAATATGTGCTTGTAATATTTGCAGTCTTTTCTTTCTCTTACTTGTCTGTATAAGTCTTTTGACCACTGGAATTGGAGAAATTTTGTTTAACAGCTTAGATGGTGACAATTGTAGAAGGTCTACATTTACCTTATTCACACATAGCGAACCAACATCGTTGCTCAGAATATTTTAATAAGTAGAAAAAGTTCCTTCTAATGGGTCTTCTTCATTTTGTCGCATAGCCAAATTATCTGAATGGATTTGAATTGATTCATTTTGTTATGGTTCATTTATGTTGTTATCAGTTATGAAAGCATGGTTTGGAATTGCTGTCCGATGTAATGGCAAAATTCCAGTAGCCTTAAAACCTGAGATAGCGTTTCGAGACGTCGTAGCTGGCCCCCAAGCTTTAGAAAATATCACCAAATTGCATTCTTCCAATTGTTTCTAGTGACACTCATAGCAATCCCATATTCAACTGTATCAGGACGGAAATGATTCACCATCCAGGTATTACAGGCTTGCTTGAAATAATGCTTAAGAGGTCTGAAGAAACTCCTGTCTAATGGCTGTAAGTAATGTGTTGTGTGGCTTGGAAAACAAATAAAGGTGATTTCATTTGCAACAGTTCAAGAGCATCAACCGACATATGCGAACTATGGCAACAGCAGTAAAATGGCTTTTCCCGGAGTTTTTCTATATATAAAGCGCTCTTTAATCCAGATCTTGACTAATTCACTCTTCATGTAGGCTGATTTCTGGGACATTCTAATATCTGAACCAAGCAGCGTTGTGCCTTGTCACTCAGCTTTTTTATTTCTTCCTTTAACCCCTTAATTCTAGCTCCGGTGATATTCACGGGCTGTGCATTTTATTCAGATTGTTTGATTCCCACCAGTTTTATAAGGTAGTGTAATTGGCGTTATTGTGGTATCATTTTACCTGTCATTAAAAAAAGGTGAATATTTGCTTTTCAAGAAAGTGGTGCCAATAAGCAATTTGAATTTTTAAACCGTAATTTAATGCGACCGTTAAGGGGTTGAAGATACGATTTGCAGCATCTGTCACACAGTGGCCGGTAAGCTGCCACAGAACCATTTTGTGTCATTTGAATGACGCGAGAGAAAGGCAAGCACATATTTGTATTCTACGAGAATCTAGTCTACAGTTACAATCGGTTTTGGAAAGAAATATCTTTTTATTTGGCTTAAAATATGTAATAAAACTTTATTAGAATAATTTTAGCAACTTAAAACGCAGGTTTGAAGAATAAAAGCTGGCAGAAATATTTACATACAAATAGTTAAGCAGTGGAAACGCATACAACACAGCAGACAGCACTTAGGCACACAACGAAATTCTTAATTTGGCCTAGGGAGCGCTAGTGTCGCCAATACAATCTCTGCGGCAACTGTCCCACCGCAGCGTCTGTCCTCACTTTACTATATCTCTAAACAAAATAGAATTGAAAAAGTGCAATCGGTACCGACACTTATCGAACTTCATCGTAAGTTCCCAGTAAGGATGTAGCGACCGTCGGAAGGAAAGTATTTTTGTGTCCTCACGTTATTAGTTTGCTGTTGTTTTATTATAAAATTCTACAACATCTAACTTGAAGGTAAGTGTACACTCTTATTTTCGAACATTAATTTACTCATTATGTCTACAAAATATATACATTTAGCTGTACTTTCATGCTTTTATTTATTTTTGTAGTGCGTTGTTACGCTAATTATAATGCATTAAAACCCAACATGGCGATAACTGGTAATGGCGCTCGCGTGGAATTCCAGAAGAAGTGTTGCCAGTGGGCAACTTTTTTTAAATTCAAATTTATTGATTAACACCCCTTTTTTAAAATGGTAAAATTCCCCTGTTTTTGACTTAATTAATATGTCATTAAATAAAGAGAATTTTATGATTTCCAAAAAGCGGTGAAAATCAAAAAACCTAAATTTAAAAAAATAGACCACTATATGTGTGCACAATATGTGTAAAGTGGTCGCAAAAGTCTGCAGTGGTGTGGACAGCCCACACAACTACATATGTGACTTTTGTCTTACTTAAATGTTGTATTCAAACTCTGAGCGCAATTACCCTACCATATCGGGTATTACCGCTCAATCGATGGTTATTTAAATAAAAATATAAAAAAATTCTTTAAACTTTTATGCATATTAGTTGATTGCAAACTGTTCTTTATGCTTTGGAGTTATACTTCGTTAATAAAATATTGATTTTTTGTTTAAATTTGACTAGCTATTCATGTTTTCCTTTAAGTGAGCGTCATTCCCCTACTTTCCCTTACGTATTTGTCGTTTTCTAGACCTTATATTCGTGCTATAATAAAATTTAGAAATTTGGGGTTAAAAACGCCCATAATATTCCCCCTTTATAAAGATTAAGGTTACCTTACAAAATATGAGAGTTCTACGATATTTACAGTTCGATCTATAACTGTTTTAAGTTGTCAGCAACTTGTATTTATAATATACTAAAATATGGTGGGCTTCTATAAAAAATCGACAAACCCCCTAGCCATTAAAACGATTGCGTTTACCATACCGAATATGTCTAGGTTACGACAATTTATATCAGAGTTACAAGAGCTTTTGTTTATTAGGCCCTTATAGTTGCGCTATACTTAAATTTATTGACCTCCGGTAACCCCCCCCCCCCCTTTATGATTACTTTTACCATACAAACTTAATTGTCCTCGATATTTACAGTTTCAGGTATAAGTGTTTTAAGTTACCAGCCCATTTGATTTATGATACACTAAAATATTGGGGGTGGGGGGTAGCTTCAGTAAAACATTGGTAGATAAATTCTCCGTTAGCATTAAAATATTAACTGTAATGTATAACATCAAATATCATCCTCATTATAATGACATTGTAAGTGAAATTTCTTAATTCTCATGAAAATAATATAATCATAAATAAGTACGGTCACAAGTACAGTTGGAATAGAATCTAATTAGAAATTTTACTGTTTGACCGTATTGACCTGTTACCGTAATGAAAATCATAACCTTCTGCTTTACAGTTTACAATTATACAATGATAATCATAGCGTTTATAGTTACGATTACAATGCTAACTGAATTTCATATTTAAATCATAATTACATGTAAACGTAACTGTAATTTCCTCAATTATAATTACAATTATATATTAAAATAATCATAGCATTTATAGTTACGATTACAGTGCTAATTGAATTTCAAATTCAGATTATAATTACACGTAATCGTAATTATAGTTTTCTCAATTACAATTACAATTATATAATGATAATCATATCATTTATAGTTACGATTACAATGCCAATTGAATTTCAAATTCAGATTATAATTCGACATAATCTTAATTATATTTTTCTCAGTTATAATTACAACTATATAATGATAATCATAGCATTTACAGTTACGATTACAATGTTAATTGAATTTCAAATTCCGATTATAATTAACATGTAATTAAAATTATTATCTCTTATATGCCATTACATTGTAATGAGATTACAAATTAATCAGATTGCGATTTTTCCCAACTCTGGACTTTACAATGCTAGCGTATAACTGCCCTAGTGACGCGATCTCTGTATCGGGCCTGGGACTTTTCAGTCGACCCTCGTATTTAAACAGAAATACAGAATAGTGTGACTGCTCCAGTAGTTGATACCCCTCCAGTAGTTGATTAAATTTTTTAAATAATACACCATTTCAGGCAGAAATAATTTTTACACCTGGCACTAGACATAATATTTTTGTTTGAATGTTGGAACACCTGTTGTCACATTGTTGTCAATTGCCTGCTGTAAGAGAAGCCATTTTATGAAAAAAAAATTTTATTAGAAAATGGGAAAATTTAGTTTTTGATTAGTAGGAGACCATTACGCCATGTTAAAATGATCCACTTCCATCTTGCTTATTTCAAATAATAGTTTTGTATGAATTATTGTTAATGACAGCTTAAGCATGATATTTTAAAGATAAATATTTGAATTTTTGATTGATTTATTTGATTGATCAACTACTGAATAAATGGCAATTAAAGAAACTATTTACTTATAATTTTGTTGCTATTTAATTTCAAGAAATTTCACTTTTTGCCCATTATGGGACATTCATTAAGAGTTGTAGCAATCATGTTAGTTTACTTCTACAATTTAAAAGGAAGGAAATATTATAAAACCCCCATTAGCACCGACCTTATTTGATCAACTACTGGCTCCGTCACCCTATTATGCAAAAACTTTTTTCCTGTCAAAATATGTATCACTTTTTGTCAAAACAGAAGAAATTTTTAGGCATCTATATAATATTTTTCGCCGTCGTTAATATCTTTGTTAAGTATTCAATTTAAGAAAAAAGTGAAATTTAACTCGTCTTTTATCACATGTAGACGTAAATTTATATTTAAAAAAATCGATGTCTATGGAAAACAGATATTTAAAAAAAAGCACCCTATCAGAGCTGACATGATCCTTGAATTTGAGCACTATTATTCCTAAATAGTGATTTTTGTATTATTTATTCGCATATTTTAAAATATATTTCTTCGATTAAATAAGGAAAATCTTAATATTTGAAAATAATTTTATTAAAATTTAATTGCCGTACGAACCTTATTTACAACCAAAGCCTCAGATAAACTTGTTCAATCTGGAAAGCATTTACATATTCAAGCAGGACATGAAAAAGATTCTGAACTAACTCCTTTCAAGAAAATTTCTCTCTCTTTCACTAATTAGTAGATTTTTATGAGATTTGTATAACATTATATTTAACTGTTAATATTAATAGAGAAAATTTATTTTATTCTATTTTCTGAAACATTTATCGTTAAACATGTATGAAAAAAATTAAAATTGAGGAAAACTATATTCAGAAAACTATTTTACAAAATAAGCTTTTCAAATCTGTACATTTATTCAAATTATAATATATATGTACATATTCAAACAGGAAATGGGAAAGATTAAGAACTAATTCTTTTTATGAAAATCCAATCCTTTTCAACAGTGTAGCAGATTTTTATGAGGTTTCTATAACATATTTTCGGTCATCCATAACTTCATTGTCAAAATATTTAAATTACTGGGGGGGGGGGGGTTGTAAACATTTCCATTCATTGAAATACTTATTGTTAAACGTTTATAAAAAACTTGATAATGATGGAAAACAATATTCATAAAAAAAATTACGAAAAACTCTTTACAAATCTGTACAGTTCTTTAAAGTAAAACGCATTTACATATTCAAACAGGAAATGCAAAATAATCTGAACAAGTATGCTTCTTTTTGAAAAAGCAATCATTTTCGCGTCAATGTAGCAGATTTTTATGAAACCTCTGTAAAACATTTTCCGATATATTTAACGTCATTGTTCAAATATTCAAATTAAGAGAAGATAATGTAAATTTACGTTCTCTTTGAATCACTTGTCATAGCGAAAATAAGAAAAACTTTATAAATGAAATATAAAATCGTATTAATCGATATAAAATCTTAATAAATACTTATTAAGTGTCTGGTCTTATTTCTACATTTGCTTTACAGTTTGCCTTTTCTTGTTTGCTACCACATTGTCCAAAGAAGAACAGTATATAAAGATTTAAAAACTACTAAAAATTGGAAAATCCTACTTAGATAGCCTTTTTTTCCCGATATACTTAATAAAAGTTTCATGAATAATTTTTTTTCTTGTTTCTAAATTTTCTTTCCATTTAGCGTTTCCTCATCTTCTTCCATTTTTGTTTAAAGAGTTACAGTTTATAAACATTCAAAAACTATTATCAAGACGGACAATTCCTATTAAGTATTTGATAGCCTTTTTAAAAAATATATCCTTAATAAAGGTTTCCATTTAAAACTTTTTGCTCGTGTTACTACATTTGCTTTATATTTTGTTTTTCTCTGTTATTGTCAGTATGACGCAAATAATAAAAATCCATAAAAGTAAAAAAAAAATTATCAAAACTGATGAGCCTTACTTAATAGAAAACAATGTATTTTAAGATATTTTTAATAAAACATTTCATAAAATCTTTACTGCTCTGTGATTATTACAGTTTTTTTTATTAATAAATTTGCCACCTTGAGGGCTCCAATAAAAATTTTCGAACTTTTGACCTCGAATTACATTTTTAAATTTGTGATATTTTTTGTTAATGCAGTGCTGATAATGTCTTTCTGTTTTACTTTTTTATTTTACTTCACATTCCTTTATTCCTTTGGATATTTTAATATCCTCATTAAAATACATGTACAAGGATTAAAAGTTTCACGGTTACATTAAGAATAAATCAATAAGTTACTCAGTGACACCATTTTTAACGAACTCTTCGCAGTGAACTGTATATTTCTTTATTTTAAAACAATAATTGTTAAGAGTGAAACAGTCTCTCTGGCCGTTTCCAAATCAAAAATTCCATTATCTCAATAACAACAACAACAAAAATTCAGTGTTTCCACTCACTAGTAACTAAATTACAATCTATCGTCAACACGCAGACGATTGGAATAATAAATAAAATTACGGCGCTGACACAGCGCCCTCGTACGGGAGATTTTAATTACGATCAGTAACATACTCCCGAACGTTGAAACCTGCAGGTTTCAAAACTACTCTAATATATAATATAAAATTACATAATACTACATACAACAATGCAAAGATATAATTAATAACAAAGGAAAAATGGCAAAATTACTTTACATTTGAATACAATAAAACATACTATAGAAATTAAACAACAAAATATATTCAAAATATACCAAATATATACATTAAAGAAATTAGTTTCCATTAATTGGAAGGGGACAAATACTTCTCACATCTCTCTTTATTATTCTAGCGTTAGGTAGACGAATGTTCACTACTCGAACTTTTTTGTCCTTACCGAGAAATATCTCGGAAATCCTACCTGTTGCCCATTTTGTGCTGAGCATATTTTCATCTTTGATCAATACGAGAGAACCAACATTTATATTGTTTTTATTTATTTGCCATTTATTACGTTGCTGCAAGGTGTTCAGATAGTCTCGCTTCCATAATTTCCATATTTGCTGGCTATATTTTGTTATTTTTTGCCAGTTGCTAAGTTTGTTTTCCGAAATTTCAGTGAGCTGGGGTTCAATAATAGACGTTAAGGGCCTACCTATAAGAAAATGACCCGGTGACAGAGTCTCGAAACCGTCGAAATCTGATGACAATGGGGACAGAGGTCTTGAGTTCAAAACACTTTCAATTTCTAGAATTACTGTCAGAAATTCCTCTAAAGTGAGGTGCGCGTTACCAATTACACGTTTTAGATGGAATTTGAATGATTTAACCCCTGCCTCCCAAAGACCACCGAAGTTCGGCGCTTTCGGAGGAATAAAATTCCATTCGATATTTTCCCTTGCAAAATAATCAGCTAATGCTTCATCTGGGTGTCTAACCAAATTGTGAAGCCTTTTCAATTCTAAGTTTGCCCCTACAAAGTTTTTTGCATTGTCAGAAAATATTTTTGAACACTTTCCCCTTCTGCTAACAAAGCGCTTAAAACAAGCAATGAAGGCTGCAGAAGTGAGATCTGAAACGAAATCTAGATGAATAGCTTTGGTGCAGAGACAAACGAATATACATACATACACTTTATTATATGTACCTTTCCTTTGATTTTTGAATTTGATGTAAAAAGGGCCACAATAATCAGTTCCAATAATGGAAAATGGAAATGAAGGTGTAACACGCTCTTTGGGCAAGTCACCCATAACTTGACTCGCTAATACAGGCTTGTTTTTAAAACAAGTGACACATTCATATGTTATTTTGCGACAGATGTTTCTACCATTAGTTATCCAAAATTTACGACGAATATGGTACAACAATGTTTGTGATCCTACATGTAAATACTTTAAATGAAAATATCTTACAATAATTAAAGTAAGGGGATGCTTACTTGGCAGAACCATAGGATGTTTTTCATTTGTTGTCAAATATGAGTTACCCAATCTACCCCCAACTCTTAAAATATTACTTTCATCTAAGAAACAATTTAAAGAATTTAGTTTACTTTTATTTGGTACCGAATTACCTTTCTGAAGACATTTTATTTCTTCCTGATACTCACTTTGTTGAACCATCTTTATCAGTGATAATTCTGCAGCATTCAATTCTTCAGAAGTAAGATGATCTTTCACTCTATTAACATTTCGAAGGTTATGAATAAATCTAAGCACATAACATAAAATACGAATGATAGTTATATAATTATTACTAACACTAATAATATAATCTAATAAATAATTTTGATCATAAATAGCTAGAGTAACTAAAGAGTTATCATTTTCACATTTAACTGTTTTCTTTAGTTCATCAGAATAGTCATCTGGCGAATTTTGGATGTTGCAGTCATTAGTTGGGAGAACAGTTTCTCTCAAAAAGGGGGGACCTTTAAACCACAAATCCTTTTCTAAGAGCATATCAACACTGACGCCTCTGGTAAGGAGGTCGGCTGGATTAGACTTTCCCGGACAATGAAACCACGAATTGGAGTCAGTCAAAGATTGAATCTCGTTGACACGATTCGCTATGAATGATTTCCATCTTTTACTAGAACCTCTAATCCAGTACAAAGTGATTTTCGAGTCTGTCCAGAAGAACACATCTGATGGCTTCTTATGATCTACTATTTTCTTGACTGCATTACCTAGTCGGGCAGCAAGTAAAGCTCCCAATAGCTCTAATCTTGGTAAAGTGATTTTTTTAAGAGGTGTAACTCTACTTTTTGAAGTCACAAGGTTAACTTCAATAGCATTTTCTTTTACAATTCTGAGGTATATGACAGTGCCGAAGGCTTTCTTACTAGCATCGCAAAAACAGTGAATCTCTACCACATCTGAATTTTCTTCTTTCGTTGAATTTAGCACAATTCTTGGAATTTTTAGGTCGGAGAGGCGTGGGATCTCAGAACACCATTGAAGCCACTTTTCTTTAACATCTATTGGTAGATCTTCATCCCAAGCAATTTTCCTCAACCACAGATCTTGAAATAGGCATTTCATGCGGATAGTATAAGGAGTGAGCAAGCCAAGAGGGTCGAATATTTTTCCAATAGCACGCAGGATGAAGCGCTTGGTGTTTTCATTTTTTGATAACATTTCTAATAAGCCTTTTACATCTACGATAAAGCAATCTTCACTCGTATGCCAAGACATTCCTAGAACCTTTGTTGAGTCAAATCCTAATTCAATTGGGTTGTGTAGAGGCTGAGTATCAAACCCTTCTTGTTTCCATTGCTCCATCAAATCGTTATCATTAGTTGACCATTTTCTGAGTTTCATACTTGCCTCGCTCATAATATAAACAGCATTTCGAGAGATTTCTAACGCATCTTGCAAGTTGTCAGCACCAGCGATGAAATCATCAACGTAGAGGCACCTATCTAATAACTTTGTTGTTGTAGGATATCTAACTTGAAATTTCTTGATATGTTTTCTTAGAGTAGCAGCAAGAAGAAACGGGGAAGCATTCATACCAAAAAGAACTCGGTTGAAGCGATATATTTCTATACCTCTATCTCCAATCCATAAGAACCTCACTGCATCTCTGTCTTTCTCCGCTAGGGATATCTGCAGAAAGGCTTTTTCTATATCACCTATCAATGCTATTTTGTTTAATCTAAAATTGATAAGTAGATCGAATATGTTTGGATTTAGATTTGGACCTGGCCAAAGACAATCATTTAACGATAATTCGCCAACATCGTGTGAGCTGGCATCGAAGACTACTCTCATTTTTGTTGTCAGGCTTTGTCTAAAGACAGGTTGATGTGGAAGATAAAAAAGTGGTTTCTCCACTGGCTTGTGCGTTTCCGTTATTTTTTCTATGATTCCTTTATTTTCATAATCTTTCAAAGTCTCACAATATTGAGCACGAAGCTCTAATTTTCGCTTCAATTTCACTTTAAGACAGTTTAGTCTATTATTGGCTATTTTGAGATTGTCGTTCATTTCTCGCCAATCTTTTTTCCATGGTAAGGTAACTTCGTAACGTTTATTTTTATAAGATACAGATTTTTCGAATATTTCTAATGCTCTATCTTCGTCAGTACATGTGGGATCGTCTTTTATCCCTAATGTTTCTAACTGAAAGAATTTTTGAACTTCTTTTGTCAAATCTTCATAGTTACAAACAAGCCCACAATGAGTATTTTGCGTGATTTGATTGTCAGGATTTAATACGCTTCCACAGGCAATGAATCCAAATACCGAGTTTTGGAATTTTAAATTAGAATTGGGGACTTCAATTCGACCGACTTCTAAAAGATCATAAAATATTTGAGCTCCCAAAAGAACATGAATTTTTCCAGGTTTGTAAAATTCTGGATCCGCTAATTTAATGTTATTAAGGTATTGTTCTGTTGGAACGTTAATCCGATTTACTGGAATAGTATCCGATATTTTTGGTACACAAAGAAGTTCTATTTCCGCCTTAAAATTTGAATTGTTCGAAATTAATGCTTTTACCTTGGAGTTAATATTCACGGAGATGCCATTTAATCCTGAAACCGCAACTTTTATTTTTTCTTTCTTAATTCCTAAATAATCAGCGCACTGAATCGTAATGAAATTACTCATTGATCCAGCATCAATCAAACCTCTTAACGGCTTAAATTCACCAAATTTATTTTTAATATAAACAATGACAGTTGATAAGATGCCAGAACTTAAATAATTCATCTCACAAACAGATGTACCTGAAAATGCTCTTTCGTTAGAAATGTGAAATGTTGCAGCATTCGGGTCTAGATTTGAATGCGCTACGATTTGATTCTGGTTTTGGGTATTGCAATCACTGACCTCGGGTTTTGAAATAAATTCATTTTTTCTATCGCTGTTTTGAATTTGCTTTTCATTTTCATTCTCGAAATGCAGTAAACTCGAATGTTTTTTCATACATTTCTGACAAGAATAAGTAGATTTACAATTTCTAACCGAGTGGAATTTTAAACAGTTAAAACAAATATTATTTTTCTTTACGAATTCATATCTAGAAGCCACTGAAAGATTTAAGAATTCTGGACATTTGTGCAAACCGTGGAATTCATTACTCTGACACTTAACACATTTAAATGTTTTTGAGTTTTTACCATTAGATGTAGATACCATACTAGTGATTCGTTGTTGAGCATTGCGTTTAGGAGTTACATTATTTATAAGAGGTTTGGAAACTTGCAGTGTTCTCGCTTGTCTTTTTAAAAACTCGATTAATTCTTTTAATTTTGGTAGCTCGTCTTTTTTTTGTTCACGTTCAAACCATAATTTTGTGGACCCATCTAATTTCTGCCACAATATATAAGTTATTATTGTATCCGCAAACCCTTCAATTTTTTGATCGAGAATTTCTAGAGATCTGATACATTCACTGGCGGTATCTGCTAAATAAAGAATAGCACTAGGTGTTTCACTTTGTATTGAATTAATGGACATTAATTTTTTAATGTGAGCAAACACTTGTTGTCTTTTATTGGAATATCTTTCCTCTAATAAGGACCACGCTGTTTGATAATTATCATCTGAAATCGTTATACTTTGTACAACTTTTGCAGCTTCAGAATGAAGCGAAGATTTCAAATATGATAACTTTTGAGCACCCGAAAGTGCGCTATTATTGTGAACGCTAGATTTAAAAAGATCACTAAAATATATCCAATCCTGTACGTTTCCACTAAAAGAAGGTAGATTAATCGTGGGAAGTCGAACTTCCGTTACACTATTCTCTTGTTTCGGCTTTGATTCATTAAGAACATTTATTTGTTTTTGTTTCGCTCTTTTAATTTTTAACCAAGTTTCATCTAACTCTTTTTCAATCGATGATTGTTCATCGATATATTTATCAATTTCCTCCTCATCGCACAATGAATAAATTTTATCAAACATTTCTTTCAATTCTGTATTGAATTGATCACATTTCGTATTTACAAGTTCTAAAGAACATTCATCAGAGTCACTTAATTTAATTTCACTCACAAATTTAGTAATTTTACATTTTAAAACTCTTTTTTTTGTCAAAATATTTTTTAATTCAGTAGCCATGTTAAGGAAAAAGTCCTACCTTATTCGAAGAAACCAAGTCTCGTCGCTGATTCTTGACTCTAAAAGCAAACGATAAATCCGTTTACTCCGGCCTCGAAGGACCAATTTATGTTAAGAATAAATCAATAAGTTACTCAGTGACACCATTTTTAACGAACTCTTCGCAGTGAACTGTATATTTCTTTATTTTAAAACAATAATTGTTAAGAGTGAAACAGTCTCTCTGGCCGTTTCCAAATCAAAAATTCCATTATCTCAATAACAACAACAACAAAAATTCAGTGTTTCCACTCACTAGTAACTAAATTACAATCTATCGTCAACACGCAGACGATTGGAATAATAAATAAAATTACGGCGCTGACACAGCGCCCTCGTACGGGAGATTTTAATTACGATCAGTAACAAAGAGCAAAAGTAAAAAAGTAAGATAAGTGGATTCTTCTTATCTTAATGTTTACATAGGCACATTGGAACATTTAAGTAAACTATACAGCCTAAAATTTCTCGAAGTTATGAAATTTAATCATTAATTAAAATTATAGTTTAAAAATTCTAAAGATTCAAAATTATATTATGAAATAATCACTTTTTATAGCAAAAATAAACTACTTAATAGTAAAGCAAAATAAATCTTTAATTTCTTTCTACGAATTTTATTAACTTATAGCTACATTTCAATACACCAAAATTTTTAAATATTCTTTAATTTAAATTTAAATTTTAAATAATCTTTATATTTAATTTACATTTTAAATAATCATTTCTTCAAAATAATATCTATGTTAGACAACCTATCGACGTTTAATCTACTATAAAACTACATATAATAAGTGGGTTAGTACTTTAAACTTAGTCCTTATAAATAAAATTATTTGTATCCTCGAATTGATGATATCTTATATAAAATAAGAATCAATGACATTAATAATAATTCCAGGTTTCTTAAATATAAAATTAACTTTGAAGAAACCTGTGACACGGGAAACTGTTGAACACGTAATTAAAAAATTTATAGGTTTCATTTTTACAGTATATTAAGAGTAGTTAATCCGTACTCCATCGTTAGCTCATTACATAAGTTTAAATATTACATTAATTTTTGCTATAGCATTAACTATTGAGAAAATCTGTTAAAATTACCAAGGTGATTTGATAACAATTAATAAAATTATGGCACACGAAAGAACTGAAATCTTTCCATAATGATAAAAATTGTAATGCTTTTTACTCGAATTTTTCTTTTTTCAATTCTGAGATAGATAATTTTTATATAGCTTTAATTCAAATTATATATTTTAGAATAAAAATACATATCTTTTACCTGGGTGTTTATTTTTATTCATTCTCTAATTTATTTTATTTATTCTTTTATTGCAAAAATACTTTTTACTAATTTTTTTTTCTGTTTAAGATTTGAAATTTCAACTGGAATATCTCTCATTTCGTCAAACATTTTTTTCATTCTATCTAAAAGTTAAATCTTCTTATATTTATCTCTTATTCATTTTATTCATCTTCCTATTCGTTTTATTTATTTATTTTTCTTGTTTTTAGACGACCCAGCTCATAATAAGAGGATCATCGCAAATTTTTTCTTTTTTTTTTTTTTTTTTTTCGTATGCACTCCAGCATAAGTAGAGTATATCAAGTTCTAGATCAGGCAAACTTTATGCAGTTCATATGAATATTAAAACATGGATTTTTAAGTACATTTTGCTTTACTTAAAAATTATTTGAATTATATTAGGGGTCTTTCACAAATGATGTCACGCTTGGAGGGGGGAGGGGGGGTTCATGAAAATGTGACAGTTTGTGACAAGGGGGTTGGAGGGAGTAAGAAGAAATGTGACATCACACATTTTGGTTGAAGTAAAAGCATTAAAATCCGCAGATTAAATTTTGAAGTTATTTTGAAATTAAAGTATTTTGTGTTTATAAAGTAGATTTAAAGCCAAATATATTAAATTCCATTACAAATTCCAAAATACGACTGTTTCCAACTGCTCTTTCGTATTAATATTTTATTACTATTGCATATTAATTATGTTTTTTGTTATAAACCTTAATCTTATTTCATACAAAATAAGTACATGAATCATTTTTATTGTTATGCTCACAAATGTCGTTAAAACACATAGTTAAGTTTAAAAATAAAGTTTGAAATATGATCTATAACGTAGTGCTTTATTTCTGAACTGCAAGTATATGTTTATGTAATATAGCGTGACATGTGACAATGGGGAGGGGGGAGGGGTATGGTGAAGTGTGACACTTTGTGACAAAGGGGGGGGGGGGAGAGGTGTCAAAAATATTGAAAAAAAGTGTGACATCATTTATGGACCGCCCCTTATCGTAAAGCCTTATATAGGACCATCTTTAGCTTTTCTGGCCGTACTATTGAACATCACCAATTAAGATATACCTGTGATAATTAGGGAACGTCCTGCAAGTTACTCTTAGAAACGTACAAAGCTATGTCACAGAATACTGTCAATCTGGTGACTTTGCCTCATTTTTTGCCTCTTGTTGTTTTTAAAGATCCAAAATTGCTGAAATTTTCATTTAAACAATTTCAAATTCTTTTTTCCTAGCTTTAAGATATAAATGGTAAATTTTAAAAATCGCATGTAGTATTTAAAAATTATTTTTTTCCTTATAAAATATTATTTAAATAGTGGCCCTTGTCTAATAAGTCACCCTTGGCTTGGTGTGATTTTATCTCATAACTTAAAAAATACTGAAAAAATGATAAAATAAGCCTTGAAAACTTTGTAAAACAATACAAATCCACTTTTAATGATAGAGTAACAAAACATAATTATAAAAAAACTAAGTCATTTCGAGATTTAAAAAAAAAAACACAAATTTTGTGTAAAAATATAAGAAAAATAAAATTTGATTTAAAAATGAGTATTACGCAAGACATGTAAAAGCAATTACTAAGATGGTAAGATTAATGTTTTCAAGAACCCAAAATTTTAGATATATTCACTTCAGGCACTGAAAATATATTTCTTTTAGAAGAAATAGGTCTTTTTGTGGAGGGTGGGGTTAATTTTTTAGGACCTTATATCTTATTCTTTAAAGTAGTGATTATAAATGATTATTTTTCAGCGGCAGTTCTTTGACTAAATACATATTGTAGAACAATATCGATAACTTTTTGAAGCATTTTACCAATATAACTTAAAATTACGACTATTTATATCTACTGGAGGCACCTATCTACTACGCAGAGGCATTATTTCACGAGTACTTGTACAAAATAATGATAATATATTTATAAGTACAACGTTTATATTTATTTTAAATGTTCTCTTTTATGTTATTATTTTCAGAAAAATTAAATATAATAAATAAACTAAATTTGTATCGATTTTGTCAGGACCCCAAATTGGCATTCAAAGTAAAATCTAAAATATCAAATTAATATGTATAAATCTTACTGATTTTTAAAGAAGACATATTAAGAAATTTAAAAATATATTTACCACTTTACAGTATCAAGTATAAATAACTTTTCCAATCAGAAGTCTCCCCCCGTAAAATCATACGCAAAATAGTAAACAAAACAACACCAAAAGTGATCCAAACTCAATTTGTAAAACCTGAATTAAATAATATATGTTTAAGTTACTGCTGCAATCTATCAAAATTTGACATTGCTAATAATTTTTATTGTAAAAAATTTTATATATTACAAGTTTTGTCTTTATCCGTGGGGTAGGACAATGTCACAGTGGTTGACGGTAATTATTAATTTTGCAATTGAAATTTATTTTTATAACACAAATGTAGCCTGATCACTGACCTTTAAAAACCACTTCTGTGGTCAGACACAGCTCTTAGCTTGTACCCCTAACTCAGTCTGTAAAATTGATTTAAAACCTTTTTATGATGCATTATTTGTTTGTCTTTCACTGCTTTGTATAGCTAATTTCAGGTTCACTTCCAAAGAGTAATCTTTTTTATTTACAATTTTATTGATAAATTGATAAATTGATATGTCACAAGATAACTGAGGCATGTCCGTTAACAAAAAATTAATGACTTCTAAACACCTGAATGGATGGCTGAAAAAAATATAGTTTAAAAGAGAAACTGGTTAATTAACTGGTTACGTAACAAAAGGCTTCAAGCATTATCTGGTTAATATATTTGTTTGAGGTTGCTTTATATATATATATATATATATAAAATAACTGTGAAAAAAAATCATAAATGTAAAAACAGGTAATAATAATAATATAGTAAAAAAACAAACACGTAACATTAATTACACATACCTTTATTCAACAGTGTCATTCATTTCAGTCTAATATTTAGTGTATTACAAATACTTTACGATAAAATACATCGGATTCATGGACATAACTTCCGTGGACATCATGATCACAAACATAGGATATATGTAAAATGAAATATTAGTAAAATATTTTTCACCATTCTGAAACATATTGGTATGATGTTAAATAAGACAACTTTTTCCAAAAAACCTTATTCTTGATAATTTCGGAAGATTTAACATTGAAAATACACGTTTCTCGTAGAATGGCTAAGAGTGATCGAAGGTCGCACATTGGGTTTCGTTTAATAATCCTTTCAAAACACGTTATATTTTAATTAATAAATCCAAATCGTTCATTTATAATTATTAAATCCTTAACACTTTTTAAACAAGAACATAGATGGTAGAACCATTAAATTTTATTTATAAATTATTATAATTGAAAATATTTTTTTAATCAAGTTAAAAATATTCTAGAACTGCTTTTCAGATAACTGTAACAGCATATATTTGTATATCTGAAAAACGTATTTAATTACATGATTTAATTTTAGCTAAAAAAAACGAAATCCTTAAAATGGTCAAAAAAAAAAAAAAAAAAAACGAAAGTTCTTTCAATTAAATCTGTCAGACAATGAATTGTAGTCCAATGGTTAAGGAGTTGAGTTCGGAATTAATTAGGGGAAAGCTGGAAATTACTTTAATCCCTTCAGTTTAGGTATAGAAGGAATATGCTACGTTTCTCCCCCTGGTAGTAAATGAGCGTTAGGAAATATGCATAGATTTATAGTAAAAAAACACGTTTCTTTTAAATACCATAACAGTATCTCAAAGCAACTAACTCTATCAAAAACGTTGTCAATACTAATGTTGTACAGCTTAAAATTCTGAGTAAAATGAGTACCTACACTTATTAATATTTTTGTTGAACATTGAGGTCACAATTCTATTTCAATGTTTTAGCCCCGTGGTCAGGGGGTTGAACTCAGAATGAATTAGAAGAAAACTGGAAATTGTTTTAATCCCTTCAGTTTAGGTCTAGAAGAAACGCACTATGATTTCCTTCTCGTATTAGGACTTCTCGTATACTTCTCGTATTATTCCACTGTAAAAATAAAATAAAAAAAAGGACTAAAAAACGGAAATTCTACTGGCAATCGAGACGCTAGTACTATTTCAGTATTTTAACGGAAAATTTCCTCCGTAAATTCCAGAAAAAACGGACATTTTTCAGTAATTTATGGGGGAAAACTTCCGTTAAAATACAGAAATAGTACTGGCGTCTCGGATGCCAGTAGAATTTCCGTTTTATTTATTTATTTATTTATTTATTTATTTATTTTTACAATGAACGTTAGAAAATATGTACATATTTATAGTCGAAAAACACGTTTTTTTTAATTACCTTAGCAATATTTCAAAATAGCTAAATTTATAAAAAAAAAAAAACATTGCCAATACAAATGTTCTACAGCTTAAAATTCTGAATAAAATGAGTAACCACATTAATATTTTTGTTCAACATTAAGATCGGAATTCTATTTCAAAATTTTTCCTTAATCGCTAATCAGGATCTTGAAGTCAGGAGAGATCAAGTTATCTATCCGACCTGTCCTCTAATTGTTATATACATGTATTTTTGTAAGTTGCTGAGGACTTCAAGATGTTTTTGTATTTTTTTTTAGGGCTTTATTTTGTATATTTTGAGAATTATGATTTAACAAGAAAACATCACGCGAAAGCTTCATCAATGCTTCCGAGGAGATTGAAAACAACAACATTCAAGTTAAGCTTTTATTATTTAACATAATATCTTAAGCACATTATTTGCATACTACTTTGTTTATTGACACTTTTCTAAAGTTGCACCATTTCACCCTCTACCTCCAATAAATCAACTTCTGAAATTACCTTCTCCATCATGATGTCAATTTCTGTCTCTTGGTTGGCTAAGGTAGTAGTGATTGTCATCATACAATAATTACGCGATATTTCGATGGGGGGGGGGGGAATCTTGTTTTTCGTCGAAAATTAAAATCACTTCACTGGTTATCGAGAAAAAGGTATATGAATAACAGCTGTTTTACATGTCATTTCAATACTGATACCAAAAACTTTTTTTTACGTAAAGATTATAATACTTTTTTCAATATTCCGAAGGTTTTAAACTTTTATGAATTATGAATAACTGAAGATGCTCGTATACTATTCGAAAATCATTTTTATTAAAACCATCTTAGTCCTTTTCGTAAAATATAGAAACTTAAAATCGTGCTATTTGTTGACTTTGAATTCCTCTAGCTACAAGGCTCCTGCGCACTCATTTGTTCGCTTGCCCCCCCCCCCCTCAATCCTCGCACTTTATTTTCAACTTGCTTAATTGTAATACATATGCACTGTTATTCACTCTATATACGTCATATTAAATACTACCCATGTTTCAAATACAATATCGGAAATAATAAACAGTATTTCCCATCATTTACGAATCATTTTTGAAATATTCAAAAAATCATGAAAAAAAATGCACTTCTTAATTTATTGATTTGTTCGTAGCGGCAAAAGCTTATCTAGCATGGGGGGGGGGGAGGAAGTATTAAGTTCATTTCTGACCTATGTCGAAGGAATTAAAACAATAACTAGCCCTTTCCCCTAATTAATTTCGAATTCGGCCTTTTTTTCATCCCCTACCACTGGGGCCCAAAAGGTTAGACCATAAATCTTGAAATATCCAAAATAAAGAGATAAAATAATTACAAAAACATCACAAATGCCTCAATAAATAAAAAATATATACCTGTATATTAAAATTAGAAGCAGGATGGAGTGATAATCCGGTCTGTTCTGGCTACAAGCTCTTGATTAGTCATTTAGGCTAAACTTTGAAGTCAGAATTATGGACTTAATGTTCAACAAAAATATTAAGTGTGGGTACACATTTTCTTCAGAATTTTAAGCTCTACAACATTTGTATTGACAAAGTTTTTGATAGCGTAAGTTTTTTTTTTTGTTTATTGTTATGGTAATTAAAAAAACCTGTTTTTTCACTATAAATCTGTACATATTTTCTAACGTTCACTTACTACGAGGGGAAAAACTCAGTATATTCATTCTAGACCTAAACTAAATGGATTAAAACATTTTCCAGCTTTCCTCTAATTAATTCCGAATTCAGCCCTTTTTCACTCCCCTACCACTGGTCTATAAATCAAACAGACAATGAAATGTAGTCATTTTAAAATTTCGCAACTTCTCAAAAAAAAAGGAATTTTCGAATTAAAAAAAATAATTGATAAAATATTTTACAACAACTTTTGGCCTTAAACTGCCAAAAAGAAATTGCAAAAGATCTGTAAAATTGAATCTATTAGATATTGAAATCTATTCCGGTGGGGGGGGGGGGGGGGTTCTGAGTTTTGAACCGAGAACCTTTTGATTAGCAGGCAAACGTGATGCCACGGAGCTATCTAGCCTGCACGAAAAAGACTGGAATTAAGGTTCTGTTTTAAAATAAAAATTACAAAAACAGTCGGATGTCATTAAATTAATTCCTTTAATTAAAATAATATAAGACTTTTCGAAAATTTTATGATGTGTCATGTGATTGGGGGCATTCCGGTATAAATATGCAAAATTTCAAGTCAAGTCTCTAACTCACAAAGTTTCTGTGAACGAGCTCTGGTGACGAACAGACAGAGGAGTGAGACGAACATGTTTCTGTCAGATGAACGAAACCTTAAAAAATAATCAGTGTAGCTCGTTACTTTTATAATTCAGAAACACAGAACAATTCCGTTTTGTTTTTTTATGCATCTGAAGAAAAATAAAGCAGACCCGGATGTTTCATCTTTGTAAAATCAGCTAAACAAGGAATCGACTTTAGAATGCCC
This sequence comes from Maratus speciosus, assembly GCA_963932465.1. Taxonomy (NCBI): domain Eukaryota; kingdom Metazoa; phylum Arthropoda; class Arachnida; order Araneae; family Salticidae; genus Maratus; species Maratus speciosus. The sequence goes on from OZ010789.1 coordinate 383,243,050, forward strand.
TGAAGGGGTCGGTCCGACTCCGGCCATATGGTTAAATAAAAATAGCAAATAAAGCCTTTGTGCAACAATATTAAAAAGCAGAAAAACCAACATTTAAAATGCACAAATAATATATGAAAAGCAGCAAACAGCTGTTTCGAATCTATTAGCGAGATTCTTCTTCAGTGCAAAAGGAACAGCGTGCTAGAAAAAGCAAGGCTGAGCAAAATAATAGACAGAGACGCGCTGCCTTATATACCCTATGCGGGTGGCGAAGGCGCCGAAACAACCAATGAGAGAGAAGCAGTGGAAACGACTGGGTGGACAAGTAGCGACATCTACCGGAGAAGTAGAGAAAAGAAACCAAAAAAGGCGAATTAACCTTTATCTTGATTTTTGGGAAGCTTACCATATCATTAAAAATTCTCACTCTTTAGTCAATGACTTATCTAGTACTCCAGATTTTCCAAGTATTTGGAAAGCGTTAATTTAATTCCCCTTTTTTGGTTTCTTTTCTCTACTTCTCCGGTAGATGTCGCTACTTGTCCACCCAGTCGTTTCCACTGCTTCTCTCTCATTGGTTGTTTCGGCGCCTTCGCCACCCGCATAGGGTATAAAAGCCAGCGCGTCTCTGTCTATGATTTTGCTCAGCCTTGCTTTTTCTAGCACGCTGTTCCTTTTGCACTGAAGAAGAATCTCGCTAGTAGATTCGAAACAGCTGTTTGCTGCTTTTCATATATTATTTGTGCATTTTAAACGTTGGTTTTTCTGCTTTTTAACATATGATTAAATGTCAACTGGAACCAGTAATACTTTCATAAAATAAGTTAAATTTAAACCATACAGATTTACGTAAAATACATCAATTAAATAATTTTAAATAAAAATTCTAGTGTCAAATATTTTTATGAAACTTGAGTAAAATTTCCGGGCGTTCTAGCGTTAATCAATAACATTAAAAATTTGCTTGAGGTAAAACAAATCTATAACGAATACAACATAAATTATCGACATTTAAAGTGAAAAAAATTTTAACTAATATTTTGAAAAGTTACTATTTTTAGCATTAAATATTTGAAAATAATTATAAGATCAATAAACAGGTTATGAACAATTGATTTAAAATGATAAGTTAAATACAGTTTATTATTTTCCGGGTAAAATTAAATTGATTGCAGTATTTCTCATTTAAATAAAATACTTCTGTGCTACCTAAAAAATAGATTAATAACTTATCGTAATAAAATTTAAAGCAACACAAAATTGCGAGGTATATTCAATAAACAACCAGAAATGCAGATATATACATTAGTATACATATCTTAAGTTATTATTTATTATAGAATTGTTTAGTGTATTTTTCGCATAAAGATGACAAATTTAAAGCTATGTATATTAATTTCTTTAAAAAGGGATTACTTTTAATTTCAGAAACATATTAAAATTCATTTTTGTTTTTTATAACAATTTAAAAAAATTTATTTTTTCAAATTTGTATCTGCCATTTTAAAATTTAAAAAAGTAGCTGAAATATAACACTCAAATAAATATTTTGAAAAAAAATGAAAAATTTCTAGAGGGACACAGGAAGGGATACTTTTAAAATTTCTAACCTGAATATATTCCGAATGGTTTGATTTTTCATTTCATGACATCCTGACAAAATTGAAAAAAAAATAGTTTTATACTTCCGATGATAATACTAACATCTCTGCTGACACGACTCCCTTTACATTTGCAAGATTTGCATTTTTATACACGTAAGCAATTTTTGAGTACTGAACTATTCCACTTTTCTACAACGAAATTTTTTTCAATTTCAGATGAATAATGTAAAAGCTACGAATGTTTAAAACGAAATTTTATCGAATGGTTCCTGCCAGAAGACAATAAGACCAGACTTAAAAAAAAAAGGAATTGAATTAAAGTTAAATTAAAAAAATTAAGAATCTTTCTTTCTAGTTATCTAAGTTACAAAATGTGAAATGTGTCTAGTTTTATGGCGCCTAAAATTTTCCTTTTGAAAGCTATTATTCGCTGCCATGTTAGAATTATACAAATTCGTTATCTTAGGAAAAATACAGGGATGGACAAAATTATTGAAACACCTATATAACTTTGTCTAGTACGCTGCAAGGCGGCTTTAGGCATTCATAACTCCTTTAAGTTTACTTGGAATCAATAAATAGGGAGCCTGTAAATTTTTCAAAGCAATATTGCGCCATTCCTCCTGCAAAATGCTTTGCATTGGCCAGTTGTGTAAATGAGGATAGAGGTGGATAGTGAGCTCGAATATATCGCTCACCAGCAAGAAAAGTGACGCATCTCGCAAAAATTAATTTTGAGTTTTATTCCACTAGAAGGTCTGTCATAGGTTACACAATAAGTTTCATAAGCGTAGTTATACGGAAAATCACTTTATTGCGCTATATGTCAATTTGTGACCGAAGAAGAAAGGTGGATTGTGTGGGGAGGTAAAATTACCCAACCCTCCAAACCTCATCCTACGTCCTCATTCTTAAGGGTTTTACGATTTTGTGCACTTTTTTATTCTTGCATGCAGAGCTAAGTGCTATAATTTCATGTTATAGTAAAACCATGTAAACTTTCTTTTGGCTCTCCTGTGAAATTTAATTTTGTCGAGATGTGTCACTTTTCTTGCGGGTGAGTGATATGTCCCCAACACTGTCTTGATTAAGGCGAGATTATATTGAGATTTTATACGAGAAGGGAGCCAAACAAAACCCTATGTTATCACATGCAAGAAAAAATTTCATATTTTTTAAGTAAAAGTATAAATAAGGGGACCTTGAATAGGTCGTACAAGAAAGATTTTACTACAACTAAGAATAGAATATGCACCCAGAAAAGGATGCAATTCATGGTAACTTACGCCAACTACATTCAAAATCATCAGAGGAGAACCAACTCTACATATGGAGCCTAGATATGAGAGAAGCGACATACGGGGCATAACATTTGTTTGGTTGAGACGATTCTGGGTAAGAGCAAATCGACAACCATCTTGGAGAGCCTGTCATTATCTCTAAGCTTGTTAACTTGCCTCACTCGCATAATAGAACTCATCCAGGTAAGTATCACCAATTTCTGGAATAGAAAATCCCTAGGTTTGCCACAGTTTTGACAAATGCGTCTGTCTAAGCACAGTCTGAGCATCATAAGTCGCCTCTCTCATATCTAGACTCACGAACTCTATACCATTCGGCCCTACTTTCGTGACTTTAAATAAGGAGACTTGATTTTCTATTTCTCAGTATGTAACGTCAAAATGTCACAGCGAAACAAAAGCAAAGCAAGTCCACATCTTCATTATATCATGTTGACGAAATATACACTACCAAAAGCATGACAAGATGAATAGTGTGTATACATCTTTGTCATAATTTCGATATCAAAAAAAGATATTAGTGCCCAAGATAACAATCCAAATAACACAGTTTAATTCTATATATAGTTTATTGTACTAAAGAAATATATTGATAATTGAATTATTCAAAATAATTAATAAGAAGGGAGAAGATTGCAATCTATATTAAATAAGAGAAAGTTAGTTAAATGAGGCTTGTGAAAGTGATATTTCAAATAGCTTATTAAAGAATACCCATTGTACATAATTATTTCAAAAGGCATCGGAAGTATGACATCTGCATGATAAAATAAGAAAAAAAAATGTCGTGACTAACGTTTGCATCATATTCAAGGTGGCAACACCTGACCAACAATTTCTCTTTTCTGCAATTTTTTTAACTGCTGAACATCGCACAATTTCAATATTTATTCCGTCGAATAGTAATGCAAAATATACTTTCAAATGGAATTTATTTGAAAACTGTAACTCTATTTACTGATTTTTTATTTTTTTTTTAATTTCCATGAATTTTTCAAATCTATCTACAGTGTGCAGTCCGATTACGAAAGAGTAAACCGTTTGCACTTAAAACAATAAAAGTAATTCAGTCTTTCCTTCCGGTTCACATTCCTTAACGAAATTAAAGCTCCACCAATAAATAAATAAAATAATATAAATAAAACACAAATATAACAGACATGTAATGGAACTTCGTGCTTACCACTGAAATTATTAGAATAAAAAGGGATGCTATAAGTAGCAGAATGTTCGACGATTTCTTTAACTATTAATTCCTGATATGCGGCTAATACAAAAGTTTCACTTTTAATAAATTTTAAAACTTTATTTTGAATCATAATTGATACTTTTCGCATAAAAATGTGCTTTTTGGAGTTGTTAATAGGCAATCTAAAAATATAATAATGCAAAAAAACTATTAGATTTTTCAATAAGAAAAATCATTTTCACATATATATTCTGTAACCCGGGAGAAACGGGTTCTGTCCCCTAGTTTATATAATATGTGTATTGAAACCGCCCATAATTTTAAATTGGATTTATACAATATCACTTATTATCAAATTAGTATTTCGTATTATCAAAAGTAAAATAAAAAATTGCTCTAATAAGTTATCATATTGTATGTAAATTCTCATTTCTATTAAAAATTTTTAACGACGATTTAGATTAAATGATTCCTCAATTGAAAGAAGAACTAAATTTAGAGTTACCAAGAAATGAAAAGTATAATCGTATAAAACATTACTTTTAACGGATTTTTTTTTATTACTATTATTTATCCATTTAACCTTTTTGTTTTGTATGGATTAAATTCATGAAGTATCATGTTGATTATATAAAAGCAAACGACTAATTACATTTAAATATCTTAGATTAAGAAGACAATAAATGCAAGTTGAGACGTCAAGTTGATTGATGACATCAATTGTTGTTTGGCAAGTTTTCTGATATTGTTTTTTAAGAATCAAGAAACTTTTGGAATATCAAAAGTTAGTAAACGTTCTAAAACTTGTTATTGTAAAAATTATTAGATTCCATTACACAAAACTTTAAAGGTACATTTAAACAATTCTAATCTTTTGAGTTTTATCTTGCCAGAAATTAAATATATGTCTATTGATTTTTTAAGACATTCATTAGATGCCTTTTTTTTTTCTTTCTCAAAAATTGTGGGAATGCGCATAGGATAACATTAACACAATTTAATCATGTGAACTCATTTTGTAATATTTAAATAAATAATGTCTAATTAAATGCACTACTATCAAAACATGGCTAGTTTTCTTTGAATTATAAAAAATAATTAATGTCATTAAATAGCACCATTTAAAATGTACTAAATCAGATGCATGATCTGATATAGTTTAAGAATATTAATTTATTGATGAAAATACTAGATCATTAGATGAACTTTCATTTACTATCTGATATATTGAAATTGTATAAAACTTTAGCTAGCCATATACACAAAACTGACACATGATGATAACATATGAATGCAAGTCCGCCATAAATTCCGTTACATTACCTTCATTGTTATTAGAGTTATGGGCAAAAATCTTGTCTCAATTTCTAGTGAGATACTTTGCTTTGTTGACTCAATAAACACGCATTGTTATTCTAGTTTACTATATATTATATTACTATATTTATTATTATATGGTTATATTTAATAGTATTACTATATTATATTATTATATTTACCATATATATATTTACAATATATTTATTCTGTACAAAAACCGTTTAATGTAGTATAATCTATACCTCAATCTAAATTAATTGAACAGTTGTTTAGAATCATCCTGTATATTAATAAAATTAAATTTTTTGTCAAAATAACACATTTCATCTCATACAATATGAAAACTTTGCGGAATACGGTTTTTTTTTGTTTTTTTTTAGTTTTAAATTTTGTTGACACATCGTGCAGTTTCAAACATATTCTTAATATGTATTTCATGGATATAAAATTAAAAATAAACCTGATGAGAAGTTGTTTTTTTTCATCACAGCTATTTACATTTGAAAATTGTTTTGTTGCATTAAAGATTGTTACATATTTAACATACTGTTTGTTACATATTAATGCTATAAAAATAATAAAACATTAATGCATGCATTCGGGTTACTCTGAAAATATAATTTTATTAAAAAAGCCAAACATTTTAAACCTACAATTTTTTTCGGTTTTGCACAATGGAAACTCTTCTTCATTTTTGTTACCTGAATATTCACACATCTTTTACAATGCACCATTCTTTTTTCCTTTGTTGTTTTTCGAGCTTCTTTATTTTTTACTTAAATCAACAAAACATTTTCTCATTTTTTCTTTTAAGAACTTGAGTTAGAAGGGAAAATAAGCTTAAAGAATATACATATTCAAAAAAAGGATTTAATTAGTTTTCTGCTTTTAATTTTTACAGCATGAATGTAACGTTTCAAAAATTTAAGCTTACTTGTCCTTCAGTATACAATTTTATTTTTATCAAACTCTCTGTTTTTAAATGTATAATGAAATAAAAATTCATTCCATTTTAAATTATTTTTTACGTTAATATATTTATCGAGCAGTTTTCTTAGTTTGTAGAATATTTTGAATTTGTTTGTTTTGTTTTTGTTTATAAAACCAGCAAAGAAATTTCTCGATCTGATATGTAATAAGTACGAATACTTAACATGAAGGTAATTTATAGAAAAGAAGTCCTTCCGGTCTCAATCGGGAAGAAAAAATATTTTCCCTATGTTTTGTTTTAAGGAATTCAGCTAAATTTACGTACAAAGGTGGAACACAAGAATGTGGAACACACGAAAGTGGAACCCAATTCTAGAAGATTCACTGTGTTCGTCAAAACGCAATCTGAATAAAAGTTTCGAAAAATTAGTCATCCATCGTCAAGTTGCGACATATTTTTGCTTCTAAATGTGATTATATTTCGCCAAGTATCGCCAATCTTGGCGAGAATTTGACGCTTGCGGTTATGACTATGTAAATTTAAGAATAGGAGATTAGCAACAATTGTTACAACTATCAAATTAAGTTTTGCATAAACCATGTTTTCTAAAGATCATAAATGAAATCTGATTATGGGAAAACCCGCCACCCTAGAATTTCAAAGTGCTATATCTAGTCAGACTTTTTTGTAAGATGCCAATAAAACAATAATAATAGAGAAAAAAAGCTCTTGAATCTCTGTATGAAGGCCAAATACTTAAGAGTAAAACCTTTTCGGATTTTTAATTTATTTTTATATCTTTTTAAATTTTAAATCCTTAATGGCTGCCATTTTGAAACAAGATGGTCAGGGGTCGTACTCCTAAGGCATTTTTTCAGGACAAGTATCACTATTTGTTTATAGAAAAATAAATCTAGGTTAAAAAGGCGAAATTTTGACTTATTTAAGAAGGGTTTTTTCCGTAAGAAAATACTGGTACCGAAGAATTTTCTAGTCGTGAAATTTCAGGACAAGTACGACTTCTGGATGGTGGATGAAGCTGGGAAATAAATTCGGTCGAGACGTTGGTAAGTCCTGTACACATGTTCACTCACGTCTAAGTCGGTTCATAAATAAGAGTGCTATCGGATGACACAAAATCAGGGATATATATATGATATAATGACACTAGAAGTTGCCGAAAATCGTTGTTTATCTGGGTTTCCAATCTTATCACACAGGCCTGTGGCCGTCTGGTTAGTTAAGTAGAAAATAGATGAAAATCATAAATTAAACAGTCTACTGAGCTATTTCCCAAGCTTTAGTTACATATTCAGGAACAGTTCTTAGGAGAAATGCTCGACGTAATTGATGTTCCGGTGGATTAATATTGAAGTGATTCAACTTCCTTAGTGCGAAAACGTGTTCTTCTAGAATCTTCTATATCCTCCGACCAGGTACACAAGGTGCAAATAAAAAATTAATCTCTGCGATCGAGAGTGCGGCTAAAAATAGATTTTAGCCTGTCAGACGATAATTTTAACAGAAAAGAAAAATGAATTTATTGCCTCGGAATACATCTTAGAATATTGAAGCATTGAAATATTATAGTAGGCACTTTGATATTTCAACAAAAGAATGATTTTAAATAAATAGGTTTTTTTGACGGGATAAATTATGTATTATTATATTTTAGAAATTAAATAAAGAATTTTGAGAGGTTTGATATACCGGTAAATTATAGGGAATTTTAATAGGGGAATTTTAATATCGAACTTAAACAATAAAAGGGTGTTATTTAATGAATATAAGAAGTTAGCGCCATTTTTAGATTGAAGCAATTTGGAATAAATATTATTAGATAGATTAAGATCTTATACCTTTACATATGGAGATTGATAGATTAATTTAAGAATAGGATTTTAACTTAAAAAGCCAGTATAATATATGGAATATTATTAACAGGAAAATTTACATAGAAAAATGTTAACCTTGGCGACAAAATTTAAAATTTTGTAATGTTTATATATATATATATCAACATTTTAACAGAGGTTAGTTTTGGATTCTAGGGATCATGATGGGTGTAAATATGCGGATTTTTTTTTTGCTCCCCTGAACGGCTTCTTGTTTTTATAATGGTAGCAACCTATAAGAAACATATTTATTAATATTTAGAAAAATATTTATTGACTACATTTGTATACAAATTAAAATCAGCTAACAAGAAAGTTTTTTATAAGTTTTAAACCGTTTTAAAGCTTTTTAGATGCGCTGAATATTTTGAAATGTATTCTTAATGCATAACAGAGCAATACATATAGAAGACAGGCAAAAAATTGAAAAGCAGTTTTTATTTTATTAATTATTTACATTTCAACATCAATTCATAGCCTTCAAATTTCTCTTAGGCAGAAAATAAACACTGTGAAAAGTTAATAAGCTATTAATGCATGCATTAGGACTATTCCGAAAACATGCTTTTTATTTAAAAGGACAAAACAATTATTAAGTCAAGTATTTTAAACCTAATAATATTTCCAGCATTACATAATAAAAACTTTTCTTCCTGTTTGTTATCTGAACGCTGCCATATGTTTTACAAAGCACCAGACTCTTTTCGTTTGTTGTTTTTCGACTTTTTTTAATTCAAGAAAATATTTTCTCGTTATCTTCTTTAAGCAGCGACATTTAGAAATACAAATACAAAAAAATGTTTGTTTAACAAGATATAACAAGAAAAAACATATTTAAAAAGGATTTAAATGGTTTTATGCTTTTAAGTTTTGTAGTAAATAAAAAAATATATAATAATTGTATATAATATAATAATTAAATATAATATAATAATAATAATACAATATTATAATACAAATATAATATAATAATATAATAATACAAAAATATTTCTGAAATTCCAACATAGGGGAGAATGTAATAGGTAGTATATCATACGAAATCTATCTAATACTTTATTAAATATCGGTGTTCAAAATGAAAATAATTAAAAAATTTTAGAGATGTATTTATAAATTTTATTAATTTTAAAAGTAAATAAAATCTGTCAATAAATATTTTTTAATTATTTTTTTAAACAGTTCTAATACATTGTTCATGTTCCACATTCTTGACACGTGAATTAGGGGCACAATGTAGAACACAAATGGAAAACTGAATAAATAGCTTCCTTTTTTTTATTATTCCAGCGTATTTATTTATATTTCACTATAATGTTATCACATAGAAAATATTAATTTGTTATATAGAAAAAAATAACTTTGTAAAAAATTAATAAAATATTAATGCATGTTTTCGGATTACTCTGAAAACCTGGTTTTATTGAAAAGAACCAAAGTAATTATTAAATCAAACATTTTAAATCTACTAATTTTTCAACATTGCATAATGAAATTTCTTCTTCTTGTTTTTTATCTGAATATTCCCATATTGTTTTACAAAGGGGCAGACTTTTTTTATTTATTTTCTTCGAGTTTCTTAATTTCTTTTTAAATTCAATGAGACAGACATCTGTAAGTTATCTGTTTTGAGATCTAGGATTTAGAATGTAAAAAAAGTCAAACAATATGCGTCATTAAAAATATTAATTAGTGTTCTGCTTTTAATTTTTGAAACATAAATGTGATGCTTTAATTACTCAAATTTAGCAATCTTATTATATGTATTTTTCCTATTTAATTAAACTTTCAGTTTGTAAATGTATTCTGTACGAAACATTTATATATATATATATATATATATATATATGTATATATATATATATATTTGTACTTATTGAAACAAGTTGTTAAAAAATTCTTTCCTGTAAAACATCTCTTAAGTAAATTATTTGGATTTGAATCTCTGTTTGAGTTTATTAAGTCAGTAAAAGTGTATTACAATAAGATAATACAGTAGATATCGATATTCATCATGACGTTATTTTGGAATTTAAAAAACATGTTTATAAACCTTCACTGCTCTAGCGCTGTAAATAAAACATGTTAATAAGGCAGTTTATTAAAAACCATGTAGGCGCATTGTGTCTATGTTATAAAGCAAGTATATGTCCTTAAGTAACGCTGTCTTCATATTTATGTTGGTAACACCTAAACAATAAATTTCGCTTTTACTACAATTTTTCCAACTTCTAGACATTGTAAAATTTCAATTTTTTACACGGCCGTATAGGAAAAAGAATTCTCTTTAAAATGCAATTTGTTTGACAATTGTATCGCAAGTTACGGATGTGTTAACTTTTTAAAATAATTTTCAAGCATGATTTTTTCTTACTCTATTTCTATCGCGTACCGTGCAGCCCGATTAAAACCGATTAACCTGTTTGCACTTAAAACCATATAACTAGTTCAGCATTTGTTTCCGGCTGATATTCCATAACTACATTAAAACTTCCTCATTAAATAAAGAAAATAATATAAATAAAACTCAGATTTAATAGACATGTAATCGAACTACATGCTTAAACTACTGAAATTATCACAATAAAAAAGACTGTTGTAAGTAGATATTTTTTGCAATTTCTTTGGCTAATAAATGGCATGTGGCTAAAGCGAAAGTATCGATTTTAATAGATTTCAAAAATTTATTTTAATACATAATTGATATTTTTCACTAAAAAATGATTTCGGGTGTTGTTAGTGGACAATCTAAATATACATATATTAAATGGTAAAAACCTATTCGAGTTTTCTATTTAAAAAAAGTTTTACTCCTATAATCTGTAACCAGAGAATCCCTGCTTGATTTCCTAGTATTTTTAAATGTATTTTTAATACGTGTATTGGTCTTTCAAAATAAACAAGGCAAAAAATGAAAAAAAAAAACCTTGATTTTAATTTTTTACCACAATTACTTGCATTTTAACATCACGTTTAACGCTAAACGTACCGTGAAGGGTCATTTTGACCCCTACCAGTTGAAAATATCTCGGTTCGTACAAGGATTTTCTTTATACAATAAGTTTAAGAAATACAAGGAAGGAAAAGATTAAATAAATAAGTTAAGCAGTTTTAAATAAAAATTCTGGTGTAAAATATGTTTATAAAACTTAGTAAAATTTCCGGTAGTTTTAGTGTTAACATTTCTTTTATGGAAAAAATTAACACCGTACGAAAACAACAACAATCCACTTATATAAAATCCAAGTGCAGGAAAGTATATGTAACCATTCCGGGGCGCATTGTGCCATCTTTATATTTAAAAGACATGGCTATTTTTTTAGCCATCTGCTCAGCTTTCTGCTGAACCGATTTTGGTAAGTATCTATATACAGTAAAACCTCTCTGTGCGACCACCTCCATTAAGTGATCACCTCCCTGAACGACCATTTTTTTCATGGAACGAAATTTATTCCCATAGGCTCAATACTAATTTTACCTCCATTCAGAGACCATCCCAGTTGAACTCCCTCCTTGAAAGACCAATTTCTTTGAAGAAAATTCCGTCTTTTCCTGATCGCTTGAAGAAGGTTTTATTAGAAAAATAATTCCGGAGAGTGAATTATTGATCAAACTTCTAAACTAAGTTTACATTTTTTTTTTTAATTCCGGTAACTTTTAAGTGTTTAAATCCCTTTTTGCTTTCTAGGCAATGAATTTAACACTGATAACAAATTAAGAATGACGGTCAATAAACTCCTCTGCCCTATTCTGTCAGGAAACTCTCAAACAAATAGATAAATTAATGAAATTGTCATTATTTGTTCCCCTCCAAAAAAAAATTGCATTTATTTACAGAACTTCGAAAGGACTTGGGAATAAAAGTTATAAAAGATAAAACCGTAAAATCAAAGCAAACGTCAATGTATTCATTTTTTAAAATCTGCTGTAATTAATTTATGTAATTAACTTTTGTTTGATACTTAAATTTTATATTTTTCCTAATGTGAAAAATAAATTTTAGTAACATTAATTGTTACCTCTTTCCAACAATTAAAATATAGATTTGAACATGACCTCCATTAAGAGACCATCTCTTGGAGCGACAAATTTTTATTGGAACGGAACGTGGACGCTTTAGGGAGGTTTTACTGTATTTAAAACACAAGACTATTTTTTAACCATCTACTCTGAGCTTTCTACTGAACCGATTTTTCTAATTATTATTTTTTTAAGTGAAAGCTATCTATTTGTAGATATGCCCTCACTAGCTATTTTTTAAAGATATTCCCATTTTTAACCGGCTTAAAAAAAGAGGAGGTTATCAATTCGACGCGTATGTATTTTTTTTTTATGTATGTTCACTGATTGCTCCGGAACTTTTGTCCGATTTATGTGATTTTTGTTTTAATTGAAAGAGGATACTCTCGAATTGGTACCACTTCCGTTTCATCGAAATTTTTTCAGTAGTTTTTTAGTAATTCAACAAAAACCAATAAAATTAAGGATTTCTCGCAAATTATCTTTCATTGTTGTAGCCTGTTTCTCAATCATAAGCATAATGCTAAATAATACAGAAGCAAACTAAATTAATACAAAACAATAATTTAGTTTACAGTAGTTTAGTTTAATTAAACACATAACATCAGATTGGCGACACATAATATATATGTGACATTTTGGCGGTAAGTAGTTGATATTGTCGGAAAAAAAATGAGGGTTTCCATTCCTAAACACACAGGTAGCAGCCGAATGGTTTTAAAATAATAAGGAAAAATGAAGAATTAACATAAGGCAGTCGCTTGGAACATTATTCACTTTATTTCCACACTCTCGATTAAATCTAGGGAAGATGCTCTCTCCTTCCATGGTAAAAAGAATAAAGTCTATTCTTCCTGTCACAATTAGTTTAAAAATACTCCATCTCTTGACAGCCGTCTAGTCTTTAATCCGTTAATATCTAACATCTATCACCCATTACGATACCGTTGCTTCCTCATTCTACTCACATAATAAACAGTATTCATCCAACGTTATACTACCTCCATCGAGCAATCACATTGAATATCCAGTTTGGTACGACTGCAATCCACCACGTTCACCTCTACATGCTATATCCTTTATGCTCTATGCCATCTCTCTGGTTCCCGCCATCCGTATTTATACTCTGCTGAAAAGACTGTTCTAGAAAATTCTTATATCCTCGCAACAGCTATCTAAAGCATAAACAAAGGTTAAAATCTGTAGTCGAGATTATGCAAAAATAACCCCTTTTTCCCTCTTCAGACGATAAAAGAAATGAATTTATGTCTGCGAAGTTTTAATCTTTGAAATATTTTAATTACACCTGGATATTTTAAATAAAAGAATAAATTGAAATAAGTAGGTTTTTTCTTTAAGACAGAATAATATTTTAGCAGTTAAATAAAGATTTAAGGGAATATGATATACCGGGATTTAATAGCGGAATTTAATAGGAATTTAAATAATAAAAGTTTTATTAAAGAAATATAAATAATCGAGCCATTTTTAGATTTACGCAATTTGGAATAAATATGAATTAAGATCTTAGAGATTAATGGACTAGGATTTTAATTTAATAAGCCGGTATAATATACGGATTATTACTGAAAAAGGAAAATTTACATAAAATACTTTAAGCTTGGCGCAAAAATTTAAATTTTGTAATATTATCCCCCCTCCCCAAAGACTTTGTATGAAATTTGTGGTTAATTAACTACAATTTCAGACAACAGACTTGTAATAAATTTGGAAGTTGATTTTTGAATATTGAAAATTTTAGAGACGTCAGCGAAGAGATGGAAAAGTAAAATTTAGCAATGCAAGAGAAAAAAAAAAATACTAAGAGCATTTAAATTTAGCTGAGAGCATTTCCCCTGTAAAAGAATACAAATAATGGTTACAACATCACTTACCATTTGTAAGTGCATAGGAAAATATAAACACAATAATAAATAAAGAATAAGTATAAATACAATAAGAAATATTAAAACTATAGTAATAAATAACAACAAATTCTTTTATCTTATGGAAATTTAGTGTATTTCCATTTCTCTTATCACAAACATATTTCCAATCAAGTAATGTTTAACATTTTATTTACTACAAGTAGAACTTTAAGTCCCATTGGCTTAATCAGTTCGTAGATCATAACAGTCCTTTAGCAAAAATAGTGGTACAGTCCTTAAGTAAAAAGTTCAGCTGCAATAAATATTTTTACTAAATTTGTTTGACTACTCTGCCTGTTAAACTCTTTATATTATGTTTAAATACTATTTGTCATCACAATAGTAGTTTTATTTTAATAAACAAATTCCTAGTAGTTATTCAACTACCTTTTAACGTTTGTTTATCAACTACTTTTTTGAGCTCCTTTTCCCATTTTAATTGGGACTCACCATCTTTTAAAACTTCTCAACTTTATCTTAGTCAATATCATAACTTTTCACTTATAAGTTATGTTTCCTTTTTCTTTAATAAATAATGAATCTTTCAATAAATAATATAATACTTTCAATTCATAATCATAATAATAAAATTCTCAACAGTATACTTGAATAATAGCAATAATAATACTTAATAACAATATTATATTCTAAGAAAATATCACAGATTGTTTACTTATTGACAAGGAAAATAATGGTTGAGGATAAAAATAATACATAGCAATTAATAATTTTCTTATTTTTTACTTATATAAGAAAGTATTTTTGCCAGCCGAAACATTAAAAAAAATAATAATAATAATTCCAAAGTCCAAATAAATTTAACTCTAAATATTTAGAAAGTGGACTCTCAACCAGTATTTCTTTACAATAATCTATCTCTCTGATACTCTTATGAATAGACGTGCATTTGATAAACTTAGAATGGTAAAATAAAGAAAATAAATAGGAATAAAAGATAATTTGTTTATATACTTAATTTTCCCTTGCTACACAATCACTACAAAATCTCATCACAATTATCAATTTTCTATGTTTATATAATTATAATAATATTATCAATTCTTACTATTTTTGTAAACAATTGGTAAAAAATGGAATAAAATAAATATAGTTTATTTTGATATAAACTGGATATAGAATTAAAAATATTTATTTTTATTTTTCAACATCAATCTGAAAATTCCCAAAATCAAATACACATCCTATGCCTGCATAGATTGTCTACTTAATCTCAAAAACTCCCAAAACCAAGTAATATCCTCGTGGCGCCCCAAGGTCATACCTGGTAATGTTGAAAACTATTGAGGAAGAGAAAAAGAAATCTACAGAATTAAATTTTAATCTATGGTTTTTACTTTAGTTTGAGTTTGTGATGGCAATTGTGGTGGTGATGTTTGTTGTGGTTTTGTTTGTTTTATGTGTTGCTCATGAAACATTTTGAAATCATCTGGTGAAAAATAGGGTCTTAATTTAGAAACGTGTACAATAACTGAATTTAGTCCTGTCTCATAATTAAATTTATCTATTTCATAAGTTACTTCGGATAGTTTATTTATAATTTTATATGGTCCTGAGAAAGTAGGTTCTAATTTTCTAGTGTTAGGATATTTAAATTCTTCATAAATTACAGAATCTTGTATTTTTAAGGGGGATTCAACAAAATTTCTATCATATAGCCTTTTACTTTTAAGATGAAATTCACGAGTTCGCGCTTTTGCAATTTTGAGTGCTTTACTGACAGTAGGATAGTAGTTTTGTTTTAAAGGAGATTGATAGGGTAATTGACCATAAAATAAGTAGGCAGGTGGGAATTTAGTTATGGAATGCGGGGTATTATTGTATTCTTGAATGACTTGGTCTAATAATCTTGTCCAAGGTATTTTAGAAGAAGTGGAATTGACTTTACATTTAAGCCTGGTAACTATTGTCTGATTAACGCGCTCTACCTTCCCATTGGTCTGTGGATGGTGTGATGATGTAAAACGTTGTTGAACATGATGTTTTCTGAGGAATTTTTTGAATCTTGGAGACCTAAAAGCTTTGTGTCTATCACTCAGTATTTTTTGAGGTGTTTGAACATTAAAAATTTGCTTTAAACAGTTTGTATATGCTTCAGTAGTAACATTTTTAGAAGGAAAAGCCCAAACAAATCTAGTTGCGTGATCTATTATTATGTGTAAGAATTTTTTTGTTGAGTTGTAATAGTTAAATCCACCCACAGTATCAATAGAAAGACATTCAAAAGGTTGATCTGTGGCTGGCATAGCTTGTAACAAGCCAAATCTTTTTTGTTTTGGTTTTTTATTTTTTTGACAGGTGTCGCAATGTTTAACAAATTGTGTTATGTCTATAGTCATATTAGGCCAATAATAGTTAGGGGATATTAAGTTAAGCATTTTTTGGATTCCTAAATGTCCAAAATTATCATGAGCAATATGAAGTAATTTTTTCCTTAATGACATTGGTACAACTATTTTTTTGAATCCCTTTCTCTGAATTATAATAATCCCATTTTCTTTTTTATATTTCTTATCACAGACATTATCCTTGTTTTGCATCTCTATGATTTCTTTTCTGTCCAACAATAAACTTACATGTTGATTGAAGTAAGCAACAGGATTTCGAGACAACATGTCTGCTTCGACATTTGTTGAACCCCTCTCATACTTAATCTCGTAATCAAACATGCTAAGTTTAAGTTTAATATTTTCTAATTTACAGATTTCAAAGATTAAAACTTCGCAGACATAAATTCATTTCTTTTATCGTCTGAAGAGGGAAAAAGGGGTTATTTTTGCATAATCTCGACTACAGATTTTAACCTTTGTTTATGCTTTAGATAGCTGTTGCGAGGATATAAGAATTTTCTAGAACAGTCTTTTCAGCAGAGTATAAATACGGATGGCGGGAACCAGAGAGATGGCATAGAGCATAAAGGATATAGCATGTAGAGGTGAACGTGGTGGATTGCAGTCGTACCAAACTGGATATTCAATGTGATTGCTCGATGGAGGTAGTATAACGTTGGATGAATACTGTTTATTATGTGAGTAGAATGAGGAAGCAACGGTATCGCCGTCTAGTCTTTAATCCGTTAATATCTAACATCTATCACCCATTACGATACCGTTGCTTCCTCATTCTACTCACATAATAAACAGTATTCATCCAACGTTATACTACCTCCATCGAGCAATCACATTGAATATCCAGTTTGGTACGACTGCAATCCACCACGTTCACCTCTACATGCTATATCCTTTATGCTCTATGCCATCTCTCTGGTTCCCGCCATCCGTATTTATACTCTGCTGAAAAGACTGTTCTAGAAAATTCTTATATCCTCGCAACAGCTATCTAAAGCATAAACAAAGGTTAAAATCTGTAGTCGAGATATTGCAAAAATAACCCCTTTTTCCCTCTTCAGACGATAAAAGAAATGAATTTATGTCTGCGAAGTTTTAATCTTTGAAATATTTTAATTACACCTGGATATTTTAAATAAAAGAATAAATTGAAATAAGTAGGTTTTTTCTTTAAGACAGAATAATATTTTAGCAGTTAAATAAAGATTTAAGGGAATATGATATACCGGGATTTAATAGCGGAATTTAATAGGAATTTAAATAATAAAAGTTTTATTAAAGAAATATAAATAATCGAGCCATTTTTAGATTTACGCAATTTGGAATAAATATGAATTAAGATCTTAGAGATTAATGGACTAGGATTTTAATTTAATAAGCCGGTATAATATACGGATTATTACTGAAAAAGGAAAATTTACATAAAATACTTTAAGCTTGGCGCAAAAATTTAAATTTTGTAATATATATATAAAATATTATATACATATCTATATGATATTATATTAAACAGTTATATGTATGAATGCTTATTGATTGCCTTTAATATTTTCACTAGATAACATTAACGATAACTTTCCTGTATTTCCTTAGAGAGAAAATTAAATTTTCACGCATATTTTCTGACATTAACTGTCTCATATACACAAGTAAGTTTTTCAATATTTATAAATTTATTTATTGTAAACAACCATTTGTCTACTTTTATATGCAAACAGCAGTTAAGCCAAGATCCCTATACTGGAAAAGTACAAGATTAACATCATAGAAAGAAAAAAAAGGAGTTACTGTAATTAGTATTACATAGCACAGAACTTAAACATCAGTAGACATAAGCATAATTGCGAAAGCAAGTCAGTGAGTTACATAGTTATGAAAACATCTGAATTGTATAAAGAAATCAGAACAAGTAAATTTTAATCAGATTGCACGATAAAAGCAAAGAGTACGCGATGTTAACAGCAAACATGGTTTAAAGGAAATGCGAATATCATAAGTTGCTTCCGAAAGTTCTATGTTTTGCAGTACTATACTCACTAAAATACCCCAATTAGTATGCAGACCGATGGCACTTTAACCAAGACTATTAAATGAGCATGACGATGAATTTAGAATCTTCCGTAATCGAGACCACAGTTAAGGCTAGTGTGAAACAAAAAAGATATTAGCAACAATGTGGTTTAATGTAAATGTGGGTGTCATAAAATGTTTATTTCACAAAAACGCTTTGATGCACCAAATCATATTAGCTCAGAAACGCCAATTAACAGTGGACCCAATAACGGTAGATTACTGAATAGTTTTAAAATCTCCACTACCTAACGTATTGCAAATGATGATGCAATAAGAAGCATAAATGTCTAAATGAGTTAAGCTGTTTTTGTCAAGAAAGATGAAATACGTAACAACCAAAAATAAACACAAAACCGTCATGATGCAATGAGTTCTCGATTTCTCTATCAGATTCTTTATATGTGGCGAAATATTAAGCAAATAATTTAAAATATGAATACAAGTACCATGCTGCAATGCTTAACATATATTTAAGCAAATTGACATTACATATATGGGTCATTCTCCAGAAAGTGTACCTTTTCAACAAAAATATTTTTCAATTTCAAAACCTCGCGTTTCCCTTTTTTTTCATAAATATAATAAAACGCATGATAAATACAATGTTCTTAATTTAATTTCTTATTAACTATTATGTAAAAAATATATATATATATATTTTTTACTTTGCAGTAGTTTTTGAAGTCGGTTTTATTTTTGGTAAAAAAGTTTATTATTAGATTTTAATTTTAATTTTAAAAGTTTCTTGTGAAATTTCTTCAAAAGGGTGGAAACCGGATTACTTCCATTATTTTAGATCATAGTGTAAAGAGAAAGAATAGAAAAAGTATGGTGCCTGGGGTGACGCCAAAAACGTAACCCTAAAATCCGCTACATTCGGCCCCAAAACAAGCATGTGCTTTCAGTAATACAGTTTTTAATTCGCAATACAATTAAATGCTACTTTAGAAGGCTTTAAAATAAGCAGATCATTTTCATTTACAGAAAAAAAATGCACGGGTGATGTCAAAGAATTCGGTTCCTGCTTGTTTTGCTTGGGCCGAATGAGGGCATTTAAACTTGTGCGATAACACACATCATATTACAAACTGTTTTTACAGCATACTGCATCTCCATCTATCTCTTTCTTCCATGTTTCAGATAAAAGAGAAATAAATATTCATACACGGGAATTTTTGGACACTTTTTTTCATTTGCAAGTTATTTTCCGTAAAGAAATTTATGCGCGTGTAGTTTATTTTTATAAAAGAACTAGCTGAGTGCCCGCGCTTCGCTACGGTAAATTCTCCCTCTTTCACAACTTCCTATTTTGGTCGATTGCCTGTCTTTTTTACTATTTCTCAACCAGTAATTCTAATTTTGCACCTTTTTTTATTTAAGTCAACCTAGTTTTTATATGTAAAGATGGATTTTTGCAATCACTAATTGATTTTTAACTCATTTCTTGGTATGTTAGAATTATAAACATTATATTTACAGGTGTGTTTATAGGTCAATAATAACAATGCAACTCTTTAATATTAGAAAAAATTAATTATAAATTAATACATTTATTTTAAGGCATTTTACTGTTAGCCTATCTCAGGTGATAACTCACCAAATATTTTCTGTACTTCGTACAATTTTATGCGAGTTGGAACAACAATAGATTTAATTATGCACCAATGAACACTCGCCAAAATATACCAAATGATTAAAACTGCAACAATGAAACATTTTGAAATAAAAAATGCTGAAAATAAATTTAAAAAATCCCTGCTGGCTCGGGCCTACAGGCGGAGGTACATTTCGAAGTTAAGTACTAAATTCACCACCAAAACTTAAATCAAGATTAGAGATAAACCCAGTTCTTTCACTAAAAATGAGCTCTAGGAGCTAAACATTTTGTGAAAATTCTAATATACACGAATACGCACACGCATGAATATGGAACAGGTTTAAAAAATAGCTATTGCAAATTCATAGAACCTCAAAGTGTTAAAATAAGTTAATATTTCCATAGTCGGGATTTTATCATGTTTTAATACGTTTCTTCAAACTCACATGCCGTTACATATTCACCTGCTGAGGTCCATTTTATTTCCAATATGACGCAATATTTTATTTTTAGTTTTTTAATTCATCAAGCTATTTATTTTATTTTCAGTTTTCAAGCGGAAATCTTGCTCTAGAATACTTATGACGTAATATTCAATTTGTTTTCAATTCGTCAAACTATTTATTCAATTTAATTTTCCACGTGAAAAACTTGCAATAGGAAAGCAATTGTTGTGGTGAGAATTTTATTGCTTTTTTTAAGTTGTTGGCAACTGCTATAACGAAAAATATTTTTTTCTTCCTGTCATTGTTGTGTATGAGCTGGTTTTATCAGAATCATGTTAAGACGGTATTCAAAATTTTGAACCCTCCCCATTTCCATTCCCTTGGGCCGATTTTGCCCATTTTCAATCCCCGCGGAGATACTAGCCATCTCAAAGTTTTTGGCGAGTTTGAAGACAATCCGTGCATAATTGCGACTTTTATCGTGCGGACAAAATTTAGTACATACATACATACACACATATATATATATATATATATATATAACTTTTTAGGTGGGGGTGGTTTTGGGTTCCTGGGGTCCTATGAAAAGTTATGAAGGAATTTTTCAAAAGTCGCACCATGGTAACGACTGCAATAGGTAGTATTTCTGACGAAATCTACCTAAAATGAAGAATGTAATATTTTTTAAAATGTATATTTTTATCAATTATTAATTAATTAATTTAGGATTATATGCTAAGTAATACATTTAGAAATCCTAAAAAAAGATTACATAATGTTTTCTTTCCTGCTGTCCTTACCTTAAAAACAAACAGAGTAAAAATTATATATCATTTAATAAATTCATATGCTTGCGTTTTTTAGCAAGTATCAGAAAAAGCAGCGAATTAGTCATAATCATGTTCTAAGCCCACGCTAGATTAATGTACCGTAACGGGAAAAAAGCATGAATTTCGGTCAAAAAATTGTGTGTGATTTTTAATATAAGCATTGAATAGTTATAAAACAGTTTTAAAACAACCATTGTTTTCTTATTATTTTGACTTCTATGTTTATCTCTTTTTGTATCTTGATTTTCTAGTCATTAAACAGCATTTAATGCATCTCCATACCTATAAGAGGGGGGGGGGGTTGCCATAGGGGGCCCCTGTTCTTTCGCCAAATGCAGCCACGTTTGTCGCTACATTGGAGATATATCGCCAAAAGTGACGCCAACTTATCGATATCTCTAATATTTCGTCAAATTCCCATAGACTTCCAATGTAAACCAATAGAGTTTACTTATTTACAGAAAATCAACAAATTGAGATCTTTTAATGCAACAAAAACTAATATTAGCTTGAGGGATTATATTAATTATATTTAAGGGAGTTCAACGTTCAAGTAAATTAAATTATGAATAAAAGTAACACGATACAATGCTTAGCATGCTTTCCCAAACCTAAATTTTAAGGTAGACCAAACTGGTCACCAAGGGCGGCTAGTTTCCAAAATTACAATTGTTAATTTCTTAAAATATATACGTTACTATAACAATGCATAGTCCGTGCGGAAAAAACTGCTTGCAGGTGTACATTTCGTCACACTATACTATAACCATGAAAAAAAAAAAAAAAAAAAAAACTTTTGTTTTATCGACATCATTAATTCATACATGTCTTTTGCTCATTTCATTTAAAATACACACATTCAAAATATATGTCTAACTAATTTCATTTAAAATGATGAAAAGTAAAAATAATAAGAAGAAAAATACCTCAAACCAAAAAATTTTATTTCAACATCAAAGAGTATTTTGTAATTTACGCAGGCGAAGTATAAATAATGCCATTGTCTATAAAACGAAATGAAACATTTGAAAAAAAAAATAATTTTGTTGATAAAAAAAGGAGCATTTAAAAAATATATCTTTTGAAAATTACATGCTTTAACATACCAGTTTTTTAGATCAATAAAAATAAGTATTTAAAATAAAAGCATAAATAAATATTTTGCAAGTAATAGAATATAGTCAATTTAAACTTCAGTCTTCAAATTGTAAATATATTTTACTACTGCAGCATGGCGTACGTAATACGTATTTTTCACACTACAGTAAACATTTCATTCTTTGAATGAAGCCATTCATGGTTTTTTGAACAAACATTTTTATATGTATAATTCCTAACTTCTAAAATAATTTTATTGTAGCTTCCTCCTCATCAGATAACTGTCAAATAGTAAAATCTATGTCAGTAATCAGTATTAAATAAGTTATAATTAATAATAAATGTTTTCTATTCAAAAAATAACAAATTCAAAAGTTTTACGGAATTACGATGGAATAATACTCATAAAAAATATTCACGTTCAATAAATAGCAAAGGTTAATGCTTGGCATGGTTTGTAACAAAAATCGTTTGCACGATTAGGGTTGAAATAAATGGCGCGATATCATACATTTTCGCATGGTGTTCGTAGGAGTAAAAAGTACCACAGATTTATTTATTTATTTTTAATTTATTTTTAGTTTTTGAGGCGTTTGTAATACTTTTCTTAACTGACATAGTTGTTTTAATTATTTAACCAAAAGAATTGATTAAAAAATTATTCAATTTGAATTTATTCCCTTGCTATAGTAACAGAATGAAGAGAATGAGTTTTTAGAAATTATTACTTGAAAATTTGAGCTTTTGGCGCCAAAGATAGCGCCAAATTAGAAAAATATGAAATATCTCTCGAACTATTGGACTTAAAAGAATTTAGTTAGTACCATTCGATTCAGCATACAAATATACACCAAAATATGTTATCAGTTGAAAAATAACTATAAAATCAGATTTTTAAGGATTTTTTTTAAAGTTCGTTCTCTTTTTTACCCCCCTTTGGGGTGGAATTTTAGAAAATCCTTTCTTAGCGGCACTCAATGCCATAAGAACTATTTTTACCCCAATTTTCAAAATTTTAGGTTCAGTAGTTTTGGCTGCGCGTTGATTAATACGAAATTCAGACTTTCTTTTATATTGTGGTGGATTGTGGTGGTGTCTCTCGTATAATATAATCACTCACTTAAAAACTCTTTACTACCTTTATTCGTAGAACATTGATAAACGTCGATTCTGACACTCTTCGTATTCGAACACACAAAAACGCAATGTAAAACATTTTCGTCTGCGCTGCTATGACAACGGCTCTGGCCAGCTGCCATTCCGAACGAAGAATTTTCTCCCTTGCCTCTCTGCGGCTGCCACAGAGTATCCCCCCAGTGACGTAGGGTACCGAAGAAACGATATACAAGTGTATACTTTTTTTTTTTTTTTTTTTTGACTATCTGTGTCAGAATCCACGCTTGTGGAGAAAAATTACAAGGATATTTACATGAAATAAAATTGCAATATATAACAAAATATAGGCATAATGTGTAGTATGCAAAATGAACAATTTATCAACAATTTCAGTAAGTAATATAAGATGCCAGTTTTTTAGGAAAATGGACATGTCTGCCCGAACGTGTGACAGTTTTTGTTTGGTCAGGGTTACTGTCCGCTTTAAGAGAGAGTTTTAATTTAGAGTTCTCTGGAACAGTTTTCGTGTACAAGTCTGAAGTAGAAATCAAATGAGCTGGCTTCACTCGATCTATTGATACCGTAGACTTACGACCATTAAGCTCGATTGTTATAGTTTTCCCAGTTCTACTTAGGACTTTGTGAGGACCAGTATATGGTTGACACAATGGAGGTTGTACATGATCCACTCTTAGAAAGATGTGTGAACAAGATGTCAAGGAAGGGTGTATATAGAACTTCTCTTGGCAGTGAGATGATGTAGCAACTGGACTTAACTGCCGCATGGTGTTTCGTAGTTGCGTGACGAAGTTATCGTTGAAAGGTCGGATCTTGTATTCATCCAGCATATCACAGGGCAATCTCAACGTAGTGCCGTAGACAAGCTCAGCGCAAGAAGCTTGTATATCTTCCTTCACTGCTGTGCGAATGCCTAGTAAAACTATCGGTAATATTTCAGTCCACCTACCTTTATTCGTAGAACATTGATAAACGTCGATTCTGACACTCTTCGTATTCGAACACACAAAAACGCAATGTAAAACATTTTCGTCTGCGCTGCTATGACAACGGCTCTGGCCAGCTGCCATTCCGAACGAAGAATTTTCTCCCTTGCCTTTCTGCGGCTGCCACAATATATATAGATAAAAATTCATATTTATAGCGACACCACGAGAATATTGCATATTGCGTTTATTTTATCTTTATGCATTATAACTTTATTAGGGTTTTTCATTACAATTAAAAAGAAAATATATTGTTACTTGAATATAGAGTGGTTAATCATAGAAGTAAGCATATAAAGTATGTTTGAAAGGTTAGCGCGGTGACGTTATGCTTAGCTTGAAATGTATTTTTTTTTACATTAATAAAACCAAAGGAGAATAATTCATACGATTGAGTCCGAGGCTAACGAAAAAGACAGGCTACGGCGGTGCATTCCACGTATCTTTTTTTACAGACCGCTGGAGTCACGTGATGCTCGAATGAACCAATGCAGGTGTACGAAAAGAGCACCACGTCACTCTAGCAGTCTGTTAAAAAGACACTTGGGATGCACCGCGTTAGCCTGTCCTTTTCGTTAGCCCCGGATTGAGTCAACATGACGTAATTTTCACTGATTTTTCATTTCTTAATTCTATAGAGTAGAATCGGAGCCTTTATTGAACTATTTCAGAAATTGAATATTGAGTAAAGAAAATATCCACATCATTTGTATTTGTAGAAATCTTTTGTCACTTTTAAAATGTACTTTTCTACAATACAAACCCTTGAATAGTAAAATCTTAATGATGTTTGTTTGTATGAAGTCTTGTGAAAATGAAACGCAGATCAACATTCCGTCATTTTTGACAGGGGATTGTACACTAGTCTATATTATAAAGGACAAACGTGTCTATGTGTAACGCTGAGACATTTTGTGAACGGCGACACTTGACGATGAAATTTCAGTTTTGCAATTTTCGTTACTGCAATTTTTTAAACTTCTAAATATAGCACATTTTCAGTTTTTATACCAACGTATAGGAGGGGAGAAATGCACTTTGAAATACATATTGCGTATTTGAATTTGCTTTGAATGCGTATTTGAAAACTGTATCTTAATTGACGGATTTATTGCGACTTTTATTTATTTACGTTTCTCTTCAAACTTCGTGAATCGCATGTATCATGGATATTTATCACTACAATAAATAAATAGAAACGTTTTTCTTCATACAGTTTCTTACTTTGTGAACAATTTTGAATTTTATATTTGTTTAGGTTTATTAAATCATCATCCCGCTTTTCCGGATAATGTGAATGATGTGGGTTCAATATGAGTATGTATCTTTAAAATAATTGAAAATATATATTTACTAGCAAAGGCCATGCTTTGTTTGGATTCGCAAAGCACTATTTAATAAGACAATTGAAAACAACAATATTTTTTATATTATTTTTTAATCTTTATCAAGCAAAAACGTTATTTTATGTTTTGGCGCATTTTAATTTTTATTACCGACTTCGAAAAAAGGAGGAGGTTATCAATTCGACGCGTATGTATGTTTTTTTTTTTTATGTATGTTCACCGATTGCTCCGGAACTTTTTGTCCGATTTATGTGATTTTGGTTTTAATTGAAAGAGGATACTCTCGAATTGGTACCACTTCCGTTTCATCGAAATTGGTTGAGTAGTTTTTTAGTAATTCAACAAAAATCAATAAAATAAAGGATTTTTCGCAAATTATGTTTCATTGTTGTAACCGGTTTTTCATTCATAAGCATAAAGCTATGTATTCATATGCGTTATCGCCAAGTTGTCGCCAGACTTGGCGCCATTTGGTGAAATATCGCCAAATTTGGCGGCCAAAATAAGTTGCCATAAATGAAGCCAACTTGGCTGTAACTGACTAATTTGGCGATATTCCTATTCAAATTCACTAATGGATCTTCTCCAATATGTTTCTTCACAATTTCTAATCGGCAGTCATATTTACAATTCTCAATTGCCAACCATTATTTAAAATGCTAAATAATACAGAAGCAAACTAAATTAGTACATGAAAACATCTGAATTGTATCAAGAAATGAGAACATGTAAATTTTAATCAGATTGCACGATAAAAGCAAAAAGTGCGCGATACTAACAGCAAATATGGGTTAAAGGAAATGCGAATATCATAAGTTACTTCCGAAAGTTCTATGTTTTGCAGTACTATACTCACGTCAATTAGTATGCAGACCGATAACACTTTAACCAAGACTATTAAATGAGCATGACGATGAAGTTCTAATCTTCCGTAATCCAGGCCATAGTTAAGGCTAACGTGAAACAGAAAAGATATCAACATACAATGTGGTTTAATATAAATGTGGGTATCATAAAATGTTTATTTCAGAAAAATGCTTCGATGCACCAAATCATATTAGCTCAGAAACGCCAATTAACAGTGGACCCAATAACGGTAGATTACTGAATAGTTTTAAAATCTCCACTACCTAACGTATTGCAAATGATGATGCAATAAGAAGCATAAATGCCTAAATGAGTTAAGCTGTTTTTGTCAAGAAAGATGAAATACGTAACAACCAAAAATAAACACAAAACCGTCATGATGCAATGAGTTCTCGATTTCTCTATCAGATTCTTTATATGTGGCGAGATATTAAGCAAATAGTTTAAATTACGAATAAAAGTACCACGCTACAATGCTTAGCATACATTTAAGCAAATTGGCATTACATATACATTATACATTACATATTGGCACTTCATAATATCTCCATATAAGGAAACATTAATGCCACAAAAATAAATTGTTTTTAAATTCTTGAAGCCTCAAATGAATTATACGTAAATTCTCTTTTGACACTATATGAATTTCACCAATGACCAGCCATTTGAGACTTTTACGCTGTAGTCTTTTAAGGATCATTTTTTGATAAGTCATTGGATTGTCATGTATCCTAATGGCTCCTGGTGCATGTAAAATCCGTCGTGGGTGCGAAGTCCTCGAAGTTACCTATGAATTATACCTTTGAGGTGCCTTGTCAGATGGAAGGTCTCGTCATCTGATAAGTTTCTAAATTACGAGATCAACATGAGTAGCAATGCACAGGTGCTAAAAACAAGATATAACCAGCATAAAAAGTTTTTAATTAAGACACTGCCGATAGGAAAACAAACTAGGCGCTCATCAGGTTTACTGCTGCTACGCGGCGACTAGGCGGTTACCCTCGCTGATGCCAAGTATAAAACCCGTTCATCTAGGGCAACGGAAGATAGGAGCCTGGTCATCGGTTAGGGAGTGAGAAAGATAAGTCATTGGGTCTCCCTTCTTTATTTCATAGAGAATTTTTAGTAAGCAAAAGAACTTTTTATTGTCAGTTTCCAAAGTTCGATATTTTTTTATACGAGCAGCACCTCTTGTCGTGCTACCCATGTCGAAATAGAGAAACAAAAATATTTAATTAAAACGTAAAGTTATTCAATCTGAAGAAGGATAAATGTAATATATAAAAAAAATGTCACACAAAACCTGTGTTATGAATGTACACACAAATCTAGACAGATGTATTTACTTATCAAAATAACATCTTTAAAATTTTCTTTGGAAGTCCGTAATTTCCTCTAAAACAATCATGCAGAAATCGTAACTCGAAATAACTAAAAAGTGAAAAATAAACTTTTTTACCAAAAATAAAACCGACTTCAAAAACTACTGCAAAGTAAAAAATAATTTTTTTACATAATAGTTAATAAGAAATTAAATTAAGAGCATTGTACTTACCATGCGTATTATTATATTTATGTACATTAATTTGATTTTTTTGGAGTCGGTACCAGCCATGCCAAGTTAAAAATTAAAATTTTTATCCTATACAAATCCTAACAAGATTCAGCAAATACGTTGCGGAAAAAAATTCCATTCTCAGTCAACTCTGACAGCATCCTGCTTTTGAAAATATGTGCTTGGCTACGATTTTTTTACATAATAGCCTGTATAAACGCACTAATTTTATAATAACCCTTAATTTAGCACACATAATTATAGCTAATCTCACTTGAAAATACATGTTATAAAAATCACATTAAATGTTTCAAAAATTGTAAAATTAAAATTTTTTAACTAAATAATAAATCGTAAGGAAACTCGTAGATATTTGGATGTGTGTCTGTTGGATAATTATGCTTAACTTGGCTTGGCTGGCACCGACTCCAAAAAATCAAATTAATGTACATAAATATAATAATACGCATGGTAAATAGAATGCTCTTAATTTAATTTCTTATTATTAACTATTATGTAAAAAAATTATTTTTTACTTTGCAGTAGTTTTTGAAGTCGGTTTTATTTTTGGTAAAAAAGTTTATTTAAATACGATTAAACATTCAGGTTTATAGGTATATAGTTTTTATATTAGTATTGTTCCTAACGTACTCTTACAATCAGGTGTTTGAATATTGTCCAAATGTTGAAAAATCATATTTAAATAATTTTGAAACCGAATGTTAGAATTGAGGACAAATTAATTTCTCATATATATATTAGACCGGTAGGGCAGCACAGTTATTTTATGTTTTGGCGCATTTTAATTTTAGAAATCTAAATTCAGCCAAATAACTAAGAATTTCCTCGGAATTTTTTTTTTATGATATAACGAATTTAACAATTAATTTTATTTGTTTACAATTCTTTTGTTGCCACTTTACAAAAAAAAATCATAGTAGTCATCATAATTATAGTCATCCCTATAATTCTTTTAAATTGTGTAAATATCGTTTGCGTAAATGATTTCACATAATAAGTACAAATCGTGTATTGGAATTCTTAACACTGAAAAATACTTTTATAACTGAATGAAATAATAGAATTTTCACAAATTTTAATTCATTAAAAATATGCTATGATTTTCATAAAAAAGGTATTTTAAAAATTTCATAAAAG
This sequence comes from Maratus speciosus, assembly GCA_963932465.1. NCBI lineage: Eukaryota > Metazoa > Arthropoda > Arachnida > Araneae > Salticidae > Maratus > Maratus speciosus. The sequence continues at coordinate 383,272,676 of OZ010789.1, forward strand.
AAATCGTGAAACTATTTAAATAATTATGATTCCATCAATAATGACTAACTCCATGATTTATTTTTCCTTCTGAAAATATACGTTTCATTTTTTTATTTGCAAAAATGCGTGCGTAATGGAAAAAAATAAATTAATTAAAATGATAATTTTTTTAAGGTTATTCTGTAAAAAAAAAAAATAATATTGTGCAAATCTACAGATCATAATTTAGTTTTATGTTTAATTTAAAGTCAAAATTCTGAATAGATTTTTTGTAAAGTGTACGACAAAATGTAACTTCTGTAGCCTAGTAGGGGATTCGCTTCGCTCATCCTAATAGATCTCAATGATTCTAGCATGTAAATAAAAAGTATCAATAAGGCAATTATTTCTATTCGTTCTTAGAACACTGTAGAGACTCCATACAGCGGGGTACAAAAAATGATAGGAACGACATAAAAATGAAGAAATCTGCTTGCGTTTGCTATGCGACTGCGCAAATCTTTGTGTTAAAATTAAATGTATGATATTCCAGTTAATATTAAAGTAATAGCTTAAAAACATGTATATATATATATATATCTATATATATATATATATATTTATATTTATATTTTAAAAAATATTTGTTTTGCTAAATTTATGCTGGAGCAAAATGATAAGAACGCAATAAATATTTCGAAACCGTGGTTCGTGATTAGTGGGTATTTTCGCATAAAATTTAACATTAGCATTTAAAAGTGATTATGAGCACATTCGTTTAGTTGGCAAAACTTTTTGACAGTAAGGAGAGGGAAAATGATTTCTGACTCCGAAAGAGATCATGTTCTAGCTTATACAACATCGGAAGGTCTCTTTAAGGAATTTTTGGTAACGTTAAGCGTTCAAAGACTGTCATTCTTAATTTCTGACAGAATCTAACTGTTTATTGTACTGCAAAAGCTACACGGTCGCCGTAAAGTCTTTCGAAACGATCCGAAAGTCTGATTGTTCTCACAATCGTAAGCAGAAGAATGACAGTAAAGGAAATTGGAAGCTAGATAAAGATGTCAGCACCGGTATGAACTATAAGAAGAGCAATTACAAATTCAAAAATCATTAAATATGTTAAATCACGTCGTTGTTGGTGTCTAACATCTGGCCACAAAACAAACCACATCCAGTTTGCAGAGAAACACATAAAGCAACAAACGAATTGGTCTAAAGTTATTTCCAGTAATGAAAATAATTAATTTTGATGTTTTGGATGGTATTTATTCATGTTGGCACAACCTTCAAAAAGAAAAGTGCGTATTTTCAAAAAGAAAAGTGCGTATTTATGGAGGCTCCATAATGGTTCGGGCTGCTTTTTCCACAGGAACTAAGCTTAGAATTGTTTTTACAGAAAGATGCAAAATTGATATACCTATATTTACATCTTAGAATATCATTTGTTGTAACCAGGTTGAAGAAAATGCCGATCTTGACTGAATTTTCCAACAAGACATTGCTTCACTTCACTCTGCAAAATATACAAAGAAGTGTTTGAAAATGATTACATTCTGACACTTGATTGTCCGGCCTGGACCTAAATCCCGTGAAGAACGTTTGGGGTATTATAGTATGCAATATCTACCGAAAAAAGGGTCAAATGGCCCAGAATACTTTGAAAGCAGAATAAAAATCAGTCATTTGTAAAGCATAGCCTGTTTTTTCCCTTGAAGTTCGGAACCCTGTAAACGTTATGCCACAACGCTGCATTGAAATTGCTAAACACAAAAGAGGCACAAATGACATTAATATTTTGATAATATCGAAAAATTTGTTCCGTTGTTATCATTTTGCTCCTATTGCTTATCCCGTGAAAATGCAAATATTTTCTTTATGATATTGTCTATTTAGCTTTATTAAATCAATTTCTATGGTTTATATGTCGATTAATAGTGTTATATTTTTTATGCAGTCAATTAAATGATCGTTACTATCATTTTACACCCCAGTGTATATATTCAAAAATCAAGATAAAAAGGTTGAACAGAAGCTTATTTTATTTCTTTTCTTTTCTTTTTTTTTCTTCTTAATATAAAGCCACACCAATGATTTAGATTTTACCATTCCATAATCGCATTAATTTTTTTTTTATATATAAATAAAAAGTAACTCTGAAAAAATTAATAAAACATTCATGTTTGCGTACGGATTACTCTGAAAACCTGATTTTATTAAAAAGAGCCAAAGTAATTATTAAGTCAAGCATTTTAAAACTAGTACTTTTTTCAGCATTTCATAATGAAATCTCGTCTTCATGTTTGTTATCTGAATATTTCTACATTTTTTATAAAGCAACAAAACTTTTTTTTTTCATTTCTAGTTTTTCGGGTTTCTTAATTTCGTCCTTAATTGAAGACATTTTCTTGTTATCTCTTTTAAGCACCAGGATTTAGAATGTAAAAAAAAACTGCTTAAAGAATATACATATTCAAAAAAGATTTAATTAGTTTTCTGCATTTTTATTGCGACATAAATGTAATATTTTAATCGTTTAAGTTTTCCATTCTTTTCATTTGTGTTTTTGCCCTTTTTTAGCTATCTATATTTAAAGGTTTGCTGCACTAAAATTTCATAATAACATTTTGAATTATCTTTTATGTTGTACTCGCTGAAAAAAATTAATAAAAACGTTTTTCTACAATTTTTTTTTCTTTTTGTTTGCGATGAAATTATTTTGAATTTTATTTTATTTTTATTTTTTATATCAAGAATGACATTTCATGGTATGATGACGGTTATAAAAACGTCAGAAACTCATAATTAATTTATCCAAAACATTCATTCAGAATCCTTTGATTTAAACGGAACTACATTTAATTATATAAGAAATATGATATCAACTGCACGGTCAAAAATGCATTTTATTGTAAATAATTTTTTTCTGATCCAAATGTTCTTCATATGTATGTGTTTCTCTAGTAAATGTTATCTTAACCTCTTGAGATTTAAAGGTAAAATAACACTACAAATACACATTCATTGCTTTTACGCAAAAAAATTGCCGCCATAGATGACAGAAACATTTTTCTGAAATCGATACTTTAAGGGACAGGTAATTTATGTTCACAAATATAGATGTAAAATTAATAGCCCCTTAAAATGTCAGTTTAATTAAAATAACCTAAATCCACACAATAACAAGTTTAAGAGCTTTAAACAAGTTAACGATTTAGAATTTCTCAAAATATTTTATTGTAAAAGGTTTAAGTGAAATAATTATGACATTTTATTACTTCCTTGGCCACATTGTCGTGAAGACATTTTGCAAACTCGGATGACAATAAGCATCAGTGCTGACATTTATAGGTTTTGTTAAAGCAAAAAACATTCAGATATGTAAGAAGTAAAAATGTAAAATCAAACATTTTACTTTTTATGAGGAAAAAAATAAAGGTCCACATCTATGCACCTCACCTGAAAAGGTTAAATTTTATGATTTTTAAATATAAATACGGCCATAACCCCAAGATTGTTTGGCAATAAACGATTTAAAAGTTTTAAATTAGAAAGAGATCTAAAATGCGCTTTCAAGTGCGACTCGATATTTCTTTCGATTCGACCTGTTTGAAACAGTAAGTAATCATTAGAACTGTTTGCATACCTTAAAAGAAGACGGTAAGAAAATTAATTCTGCGAAACTTTGATTTTAGCTGGACGCAGATGATAAATCGCAAAATATTAGTTCCCATCGCCATCATTCGTATTAAATTAATTTTATTTAATAATATAAAACTTTTACTCATTTCATTTAAAATACATAACGTAAATTTAAAATACATATATTAAATAAAATACATGTCTTTCAACCAATCATAAATAAATAAATAAATAAGAAATAATATCATAAAAAACATTTGATTTCAAAACCAAAACATTGTTTCTATTTTGCATTTGCAAAAATTAAATGTTGCTATTGGAGAGCGGTGGAAATGCTATTGGCGAGATTTGTCCCCGGCTAGCATTAAAAAACATTTGATTTAAAAAAGAAAGCAATGTTTCTAATTTGCATACGCAAAAATTAAAAGTTGCTATTGGCGAGAAAAAAAAAATGCCGTTTTCGAGAAAAAAGATTCTATTGGCAATATTTCAGTCCGGGTAGCATTGAAAGTACCAATTCATTTTGATAAAATCCCAAAGTAGTGTGATAGTAGTTTAATTTCTACTTTTTTCCCCCTGCGACTTCCATAGAATTAAAGATATTCCACATGCATTTCTTCATGTTGCTTTTCGCTAATTAAAGGTGGATAAGCTGGTATGATTTCAAGCACTTTAGTGCACAGTATTAGGTTACTTCTTATATTTTAAGTAATTTGTATGCATTTGTAAAGTAAAAAAAGACTCGAACAAAGGCTGTAACTACAGTTTCAATTGATGCAAGAAAAAAAAGAAAAGTACTGTTTTAATTCATAGGCGGTTCTTTATAAATGTATGGTATTTATTTTGTCAGAAGTGACATTTACATATTAAAATTTAACCTAACTTTTAAAAGTTCAATATATACGCAATAGTTTTATTGCATATTTAAGTTCCTCATGCCAAAAAACGTGGAAAAACAGTTCTTTTGTTTCTGATGATAAGTTAGTGAAATAAAATGGTTGAAAATGTAAGTCCGTTATTTAGGCATAACACAAACAATAATTTATGCATTTCCATGCTTTTTGGTTTTATATAATACTTTTTAAATGTTCAAACATATCCCTCATGCATATTGTGTATACATAAAGTCGATCGTTGTCTAAATACATATGAATTTGCTCCTTTTCATTGGCAATTAGAAAATGTCATACTTTCGAAATAATGCTGATTTTTTTCTTTTCTTTTTTCTATGAAAAGATAGCGCGGAATAAATTATTATTTTTCATTAAATTACTACCATTTCATTTATGCCTTTTTTCTCCTAAGTCGTTATTTAAAAAAAGTGTGATGGCAAAACGCATTAAGAAGGAGAGGAAAAGTTTCGAACTTTTATGTAGAAATGCTGTCTATACAAATGTCTTCCTTAAATAAAATCTTAATTGCTTTGTTAAAATAGTACAGCGTACACGATAGTAGGAAAAGAATCTTCTTTTTACATTAAAGTGAGTAATTCAAAATTATTAAAGTAAGAAAAACACGCAAAGATAATATGTTTATACAGTATATCCTTCTTATCGTAGGCCAATAGCTAATTTTTAAAGCTTTATTTAAAAACCTTATACTAAAGGTTTAGAACTACAGTTTACACTGTACAAAATGTTACCAGTGCGGTTTTTCGTCATATGAAAATTCCTTTATCTCACATTAGTTATTTTTCATAAAGTTGCGAAATTTTCGTGTTTGTATGACCAAAATATACCGAGCTGTGATACTTTGAATTTAATGAATTTTAGACGTTTTCTCACACTAAAAATATTGTTATTATAACTTTTAGATGTAATCATTTGAAATAAATTTAAGTTTCTTTCGTTAGTGTATTGAATTAAAGATTGGGAAAGAACCAGTTGAAATGGCTGGAGTGCAATTTTGGGAGAATAAAAGCATTTTTAGGGAATTGATTGAATCCTTTTTATAAGGTCATTCTGTTGAATGTGGTGGGATTTCTGTAGTACTTGTCAAATTAATGATACATTTAGCATTTTATTAAATTAAAAAAGCAAATAAAGTCAGGAAACGATACAATATTAGCTTTTAAGTGGGAACATCACTTTGACGACCTTCAATTTAAGGTTTTTTAGTAGTATGTTTCAAAGAATGGAAGATGTTTATTGTCTGAGCGAAGCGAAGGCTAATACACAACGCAGTTTTACTTTCCGGTCAAAAACAGCTACGATGGATATTAAAACCTTTCGTAAAACCTTTCGTCAAGCATAACTCAAAAAATATTTGTCGGATTTCGGTTCTGATTTTACAAGAAGGTACCTATGAGGGTAACCTACTAAATGCACCTACTATGAAAAATAAGTTCCAATTCGTTTAAAAATTATATTAAAAAAACTGATAAAAAAGCACAATTTATCTACATACGTCGCGGAAATTTAGTGTATGTCATTTTCACCGGCTGGATGTTTTCGTAGAAAACCGAATTATAGCACATGGAGCAAAGAAAATATGCTCGCACTATTATTAAAGTGCAAAAAAAACATATTTAAATTTAATCAAACAGGAAAATAAATCTGGATTTTTTTTTTTCTATTTCAAAGAAAAAAGCCATAATAACGTAGGATTTCAGATTTTACGATAATTTACCCAATAGCTTTTTTTAATCGCCAAAAGCAACCAACATTTATATTTTGCGTGTGAAAATTTGAAACAGTTATTTTATGTTTAAATAAACAATTTTTATTTGTGGCAATCATTTATTCTTAATTTATTTATTTTTGTCTTTTTAGTATTTTAAATGAAATTTGGGTGCTTGTTAGTTATCCCGTCGACCAATTTCGTCAAATTATATAAATCACCAAACCACCCGCCAAATTATACAAATTGACAATTTTTATTTTAAATAACTTTTTTTAAAAATAACTTTTTTTAAAAATAACTTAATATTAATACTAAATAACTTAAATATTTTAAAGAACAAATAAATTAGTATAACATTAATAAAAATACAAGTAAAACGCCGAAATTAAAATCACTTGATGACGTAAACACGTGTTGTCAAGTGAATGTGACATTTACGATCAACCATTATTGGCATTTAATCTTACAATTTGGCGACAGTAATTGGTCGACGAGATAACTAACAAGTACCAAAATTTGTACTTTTCCAGAATAGGCGTCTTATAGGTAAAGAAAATGGATTTGGCGAAAGAAGTAAACTTTTCATGCATATTTTCTGGTAACCTACTCATTCTTTCATGTACCCAAGCAATTTTTTAAAGATTTAAACAATTAATTTAGTGTAAACAAGACATTTACGCACAGATGTCACATGCGGACCACGTTGGTGCGATTTTTTTCTGACTCCAAAGTCATATACGCACCGGGATACTTAACTGGCGCCAAAGTGTCGTTATTTTGCTTGATGGTAACCTAGATGTTGTTTATTTATTAATAAATTATTTATTTACTTTTATTTTCTTTTTTAAATTATATTAATTGTTTTGTTCTATAGTTATTAATTAAACTTTTTTTTATTTATTGTTATTCCCTTTTTAAAAATATATATGTAACTGGTATTCGAAAACGAGGTTTTCGCCAAATTGGCTTCAGAAAAAAATCGCGCCAACGTGGTGCGTATGTGACATCTGTGCCAAAAAGGTTTATATTTATTTGTAAAAAATAAACATAAACGTTCATCGGGTTTGTAATAAATTGTCAGGTTTGTATCTTTTTGTAACAAATCTCACTTTCTGAGGCCAAAACTGCATAAAGCTTTAAAAAAAACGCCAATGCAAAGTAATGTTATTAAAGTACAGTGAAATTAGTTAAAAACGTGTATTTTAAATTAAGTGAATGAAAGCTTTATATTTTAAATGAAATGAATGCAAGATGAATATAGTATGGAAAAAACAGTCAATTTATCACATGCGCTTGACTAACTTAAAAGTATCAATATTGCAATTGGTACATGCTATTCAAAATGAAACAATTATGTTATAACCACTCTTCGTGCAAGAAAAATGGCCAATAATTCGTATTCAGATACACAGGCAAGGTTGACGCCAAACAAGAATAATACTAACAGCAACATTGTTATAACGGACGGGAGTTATAATAGCTAAGTAATAATGGCTTTGAGCACACATACCACACAAGCAGTTTTTTACATATGTTTCGAGTGAAGCTCGATCATCAAGGTGCTAATTATTCATGCAAGCAACCGTTACATAAACGAAAGTATAAAATTTAAATGTATGCAATCTCGCATCCCCCCCCCCCCAAAAAAAAAAAAAGTTACAGCAATGAAATTTAATTGGAGTTAAGCGAAGCTTTTTAAAATACGATATTGGTTGAAAACCAGATTACGGAATATTCCTATAATATTTGAATTAATCGTGGTACATTTTTTTAGCCCGATTCAGATTTTGCCAAGAGTATTTTATTTTTATTTTTGTCAAAAGCCGCCTTTTTTCCCCGCAAGTGTAATTTGTGTTGATGTTGAAATAAATGTTTTGACTTATGCTATTATCTCTTCTTATTATTTTTATTTATTTACTTATTATTATTTTTAATTAAATGAGTCAAATCGTGTTTATAAATTTATTTAATATGTGTATTTTAAATTAAAAGAAGGCATTACGAAAGATGGCGATAAGAACAATATTTGACAATTTATCAATTGCGTTCACCTAAATGCTTTATTACCATGTGTTTAATTCCCATCATGGAATTTCATTGTTATATGGACTTTGCTTTTTTTAAAAGGCTTGACGCAGTTCGAGTTTAAGAAAGTTAGATTTTTTGTCAAATGATATAAACGACTATGAAAATAAAACTAAGGAAGTATTATACTGGTTTATGTATGTATTTTAAATAATGCAAAAATGTCGGTATGAAACAGCGAGTAGGTTGGCCGAAAGTACTTATAAATGTGTTCCTTTTCTAGGCTATTATATCTCTTGCCATGGCCTTTAACAGAGGGAATAGCTGGTTTAAAATTGATATGGATTTTTTTTTCAGGTTCACTAATCTAGATATTTCATCATTTGATTTAGTAACCAGTATATGTCCAATTAAAGATAGTATCTCATTTTCTTTACTTGCAACAAGTTATTATTAAATCTATGTTCTCGGCAATATCGCTCAGACTAATCCCTATGAGGGAAGTCCTAGTAGTCTATTTACGCTAAATTATGAAACGCATATTACTTTAGAAATATGTATTTCATGTAACTGATATATTTAAAAATAGTGGATTGACAGTTGATGGGCAGAATCACTTCGAGAAAAGAGGGTATAACTTTTGGCACGATAATTCATCGTAGACATGATCTAGACCATTAAGACCTCCTAAACCATTAGATCCCTGTGAATTTTAATAGCCAGTTTAAATCACAGACACAGTTATTCCTGAAATGGCAAGTTTCCTCAAGAAATTCAGTAAAAAATTGGACAATCTGGAAAACAAGGGAGCAACAAAACAAGGGAGCAACAACGAAACACTGGGTTACGTTCTACCACATGGTCACTATCGTGAAAAACTTTGTTGCAGCTAAACCAAGTGGTGATTGGTCATTACATCTTCAGTGCATCCAAGAAGTCCTACCACTTATATTTACTTGACATGGCGGAACTAGAGTGGTGGCTAACACCGGGGTAATATGAACTTTATGTAAATAAAGGTTCTTTCACAATAAGACGATCAGACAAATTTTCGTCTGGGATATGGTCAGACATGACAATTAAGAAGACTGTGGTGAAAGTAATTGTTGAAGAGTAATGGAGGTCTCTCTCGTGGTAGAGAACTGACAGACAGTAGCCTGGCTAAATGGATTGCTGCGATGCCCATAATCATGGGTATTTCTCAATAAGTGCAGAAGTTCCGTTGGGTACCATTTTGTACAACAGAGCAGCACGTTGATTCGAGATTATCTAGAATCACAAGGAAAAACGTCAATGTGGGTAAGTTTGTTTCATGGTTTCTGTCGCACAACCCATTCCCCTCATGTGACTACGTGATGCGTGTCTGAGTACAGGAGTGTCTTGTGACGATAAAATAAATTGACATCTAGCCAAAGAGATCGGAGTTGCAAGTACTAAAAGTGTCATTGGTGGGGATTTTAGCCACATGAAATTCAAGAGATCCAATCAAGTAACTCCAATGAACAGTTTCACGCGTGATGTAAAAATCCATGATGAGGAGGTATCCATTGATCCATAGAAAATTTTTCGCCAATTTCTTTGCGCAAGAAATCAGAGGAAGAACTTCGAAAATTCTTTGAATTTAAATTGGCTCCATATCTGACTTCCCTGTTTGATAAAGCTGGGAGGAGTAAAACGCAAAAGTCGGTAGTTTACGATTTTTTCACTTTCCTTGATGATTTAGAACAAACCATACAAACCGTCCATGTGATTGCTGGTGGCTTCCTGCTTATGATTTTGACTGCATTTGCTACCAATTCATCCGAGATTGATCTCAGATTCTTGAAACTTGGGAAAGGACAGTCAGGTAATGTTTGTATTCACTTTTAAGTTTAAAGTACTCGCTGATTGTGAAGGATAACATCCTATTCCTGCATGATTCTGGTGGCTGTGATTCTACATCGGCCTTCTTCAGGCTGGGCAAAATGAAATTTATCAAAATTTTGGAAAATCATGCTCACCTACAGGATGCACCAACAGTCTTTAATAAGCAACATGCTACGTGTCAGGAAGTAAGTTCTGTGGGGCAAAAATTTATTACCTCCTTATACAATCAACAGTACGACGAAGCTACAACACTGCACAAATTGCGATACAAAATATTTTCAAAGTACTTTATGAAGATCCAATTTAACATCGCTTCGCTGCCGCCAACTCAAGATGCAGACAAAGAACATTCATCTAGAGATTTTCTACAGATCACTATTTGGAATGGAAAGGTAATGAATCCCACTGATTGGAGTTGGAAGCCATTCAGACATAGTATACTTCCAGTCACCACGAACGATGTAATTGCACCACTAGAGCTCCTAAACACTCTGTCATTCAAATGCGCAAGGAGGTGAAAAGGTGGTTTATGTTCTTGTATGAAGAACGGGGTTAAATGCTCAACTCTGTATGTTACCACTGTAAAGGTGCATCGTGCACAAATACCACGGAACAAGAAGACCCACAAACCGGATAGGACAAAAAAAGTAAATATGGACGAAGAGGCCTTCCATGTACAGGAGGAGTTAGAAGAATAGACAGCTCAAGGTACAGCAAAGAAGAAAAAAAACGCACTAAACTCGATTTTCCTGTATTTCCCTCAAACAACTTGAGTTGATTTTATTACCATTGCTTTTATTGTATTTTTTTAAATAAATTACTTTGCTTGATTTTCTGTTATTATATTATTCTCTAACATTTTATAAAATACATAATTTTAAGTACACATACAATTCTTTCATTTTTTAATTAACCTCATATTCATCATTTCAGTGAATTTTCAAAATATAATCATTTATGTACCTCAAAAAATAATTTGCTTACAGACGACAGAATTAAAATTAATTTGGGGACATTCATCGGTTGCATTTCAAGTGCAATCATCTGTTGAAAAGTTTAGTGAAATTCCCATATTGATCTAATTAACTTTTGAAGTTGTTAATTAAACTGTACAATTCGGAAAATTATGCAGTTCTACTGTTTTGTAAACGAAATGATTCATTTAATCGATAATTGGTACGCAAAACACCAATTTTATGAGGGTTTTTTATTTTTTAGAAAAATTTGAAAATAGTCACTTTTTGACTTATCATATCTCGCCTATTATATTAATAGAGGAATTTTTAGTCCGTGGTACTCAATCGACGCAGACTTTTGAGCTCTACAATTTATAGACAAGGATTTTTTCTGTGGCGTGAACGGTTTTTGAGTTATTTGCGAAATATTGGAAAAAGTCGAAAATTTTGAGGTTTTCGTGTTGCCACGTCTACAGCTCACCAAGGAAAATCGAACAAAATTCAAATCCTTTCATTTGGGTGTAAAAAAAATGTGATTAAAACTATTTCCATATTTCCTTGAATTATCGGTTAGTAAAATCCCTTTTTTTTTTCTTTTTTTTTTTTGTCTAATCTCTCTGTTCTAAGTAACTAACACTGTCACCGCCGTTGCCAATGCATTTTTTGTGACTTCATTAATATTAAGAAAGCTACTGCATACAAAAATATGAAAATAGGTTGTATGATAGAGAAATGTTTGATAAATACGCTGATGCAGACAGTTTTTAAATCGAATAATTATTTTAAGAAATATTTAACATTAAAGTTCGTCAAAATCGTTCCAGTAAAAAAGTTTTATAGGAGTAAAAACTATGCATGGGAAGTTAATAAATTTTTAAAAGGATAATAAATTAGAATTTCCCGGTGTGCAGAATGCATTTATTTGTTTAATTTGACTAATTTGTTTTGGTTTTATTTCCATTTGAAATTCAAATTTTCAGAATTTCGAGATATATTTTTTACATATTTTAGAAAAAGTTATTATTTTAAATTTTTATCAATTGTTAAAACAGTGCAAAGAATAATATTACCTTCAAATTATAAAATTTATTTACACGTGACTATTATAAACAGAAAAAAAAAACATTCAAATTAGGATTAATTGATTGTGTATTAAAAGCAAGAAAATATTGAAAATTACGTCATAAAAACTATATTTACATGTGAATTTTAAAACAGAAAGAAAATTTTAAAGTAATAAATATATTAATATGTGTTAAAAGTCGTAAATGGGAGAAATTACGTCATATTTAAAATGACCAAATAATAATATTGCCAAACAGTTTAAATTAAAAAATATATTTACACGACTCATTTATTTCACATTTCTAGATGATATTTTAAACTATTGTTGCGAATTCCAAGACAGCGTAAATAAAAATATTTCCTTTCTAGCAGCAAAAGTATTTTCACGTGAATTTAAAAAAGAGAAAGAAAACTTTAAAATAATAAATTTAATATGCTTTTCAAGCAGAAAAAAGGGAGAAATTACTTCATATTTAAAATGGCCAAATAATAATATTGCGATACAGTTGAACGCGTTAAGCGCCACGTCAGCCACCGGTGGCTGACAGCGAACTTTCCTTTTAAAACGCGTCATTCACCAATGGCTGACGTCTAAAATATGATACAAAACTGAAAAAAATATACGTTATTTAAAATTTACCTACCTTTTATTTATTAAAGGAGTATACTTTCTTAAAAATTACTTTAAACATTGTAAATTTTCAGCGCTTCAGTGTCAGTCATCGTGGCACTCAACGTGTTAAATTTAAAAATACGCTAGAAATTTATTTCATATTTTGAGATGGTCTTTTTAACTATTGTTGTTGTGTTATTAACTACTAAGACAGCGCAAATAATATTCCCTTTCTAACAATAAAAATATTTTTACTTTAATATTAAAAAGAGAAAGAAAACTTTGGTGAAAATTACGCCTGATTCAAAACGATAGCTTTAAAATGTCTTATTTAAAACAACTTTCTCTTAGCGTTGTTAAAAAATACCGGGAGACAAAGACTCTGTTTACTTAATTTATTTTATATTAGCTTATTTTCACATGTTAACTGATCTTATTTAATCAAAGACGGAAACCACCATTGGATCTCTTAACAACAGCTGATTCGGCCTTAAAATTCCCCATTCAAAGGGAAATGAATGGAAACCCGCTTACAGGAGATATCGCCACGGGCTTTTTAATTATAATTCAATCTTCCGTAATCTTTTTAGAACCGATTAAATTAAAGTGGTTTTAAAGTGTGCGGTGTCTGAACGGGGGTTGACGAGCTTAGCTCGTAGGGGGCAGAGGTTTTCAGAAACCAAATTGTGACAGATACTATTCACCATTTCCCGCTTTTACTTCTGGTAAATGGAACGGACATTTCAGGCATGGATATTGTCGATAGGGTTGTGTGACTCTTAAATATAAAAACGCGAAAAAAGATCGCGATTTGGGTATTTTTCCCTGCAGTTAGAAAATTGGTAGCTTGTCCCGATGTGTACTCAATTCTCCTAGGAAAACGTTTTAAATGCAGTCAAAATTTTCGTGTTGTGTTCCTGAAATGGGATGTTTGATACTTACATATGATTCTTAAGTGCAGATTTCAGGAACAAGAAATTGGGTCATCGCATTTAAGCACAAAGATTTTGGGTCAATTTTATTGTATGCATAAAAAAAGTAAAATAAATAAAACAATTTAATAGCCTAAATTATTCTTTAACAAAATTCCTCTTTTATTGTTTAGCCTTTATATTTCCATTTGTCTAACAAAGTGAAAAATTGTTTCTTTCATTTATAAAACATTGAAATCAATTTAAAACTGTTTTTGTTACATATTTTAAATATAAAAACTTAATTAATATGGGAAATATTTAAGTAGGAATTAGAGATAAATATCCGTTATTCATATTTAATTTGAACGTTATCATACTAAGTTTTCATTTTTACTTTGTTAATCAGTCATTACTCTTCGAAATTCGTATTTTTTCTTTTTACAGTGATAGCAAGAATTTATAATAAGTATATGGATATTAAGCTATACTTTTTTTTTTTCAATAAATTAAAAACGTATAAAAAATGCTTTAGAAAATATTTCATTTTCTCCCTAGGTGAATAGGGACATAGATATGCAAACATAATTAAATTTAATTATCGAAAATGAATGCTGTAAATTTCCCACAGGACTTTGTGCATAATCGTTTTTATTAAAAAGCGTTAAAAGATCATCATTTCACAACCGTATTGTGTGGTAATTTAAAGATTTTTTTTTTTTATGTTTTATAAAAGAATCTTCTGAAAAAATGTAATTTTATTTTTCATCATTTAAAATTGATTACATATTTTTTTATTAATTATATATATATATACATATATAATTAATAAATTATATATATTAAAGATTTATCAGAACTTTTCTTCTTTTGTTTAATGTAAATACAGGAGTGTCATAAATGTCATAAATAAATTGAAGATGCTTAAAAGTCTATAGTAAAAAAAATAAAAAAAAATTACAGCAAAAGTTGATATAAATGGTAGTTACAAGGTGTATTAAAATTAACTGATAGTTTTTAAAATTCAATAATACTTATTTTTGCAGGAAATTAATGTGTTAAATCGGCGATTTTTTTACTAGACTTCCTTGTTTTATTTCAAACATCACACATAGATGGAGCTGTACTGTCTCAAACTGTTACAATGCTAAATTAACATGCAAAAACGTATTTTTGGCCTTGGTAATAAATTATTTTTTCTTTTTAAATTTATCCAGCATATTTAATATTTACAAAAGTATTTTGTCACGTTTAGTCCAGTAAATACTTCATAATTTAGTTCGACGCAATTCTATTTTAATTGTGACTATTTTGTAGCATAAAAATCAAAATACGTTAATCTTATAAAATGATGAGTATTTAATTAAGAGCCATTATTTTGAAAATCAGGCAAAGTGCGATAGTTGTATTTTTGTTTTGCTTGATTTTTTTTTTTTTTTTTATGTTGAAGTAGATTATATTTAATGAATAATGTGCAATTTTAAAACTCCTTTTCCCAAATTTCCTGTATCCTGTTGAAAATATCAAAGTTCAAGACCATGAATCCCATTTTTCATGAAAATTGAAATCCCAGTATGTTTTGATTGCTATATCTCTAGAAAGCAACAACATCCCAAAATTCTTTTGTCATAAACTGTTAGTATAACATTACACGCTTAGTAAAATTTACTTGGTTTCAAGGGGCATTGTTAATTTTCACTGGTATGTTGCCACAAAATGCAATCAAAATGACGTTTTTGCCCGTTTTCTTCACTTATTATCTTGGTTAAGCAATAGTACAGCAAAATTTTTCTTATAGAATATGAAAGTTTACTATTAGGACAAGCTAAGTAATATAGAACTTTACCGGGATATCGATGCTGTTAGCAGATATAATCTGTTAAATATTCAAAAGTTTCAAAATCTGCAACTTTTGAATTAGTCTTACCTCAAATCAGCATCACAGTTGAATAAAACAAAATATATCAGGTAGTAGTTGAACATATGTACAAGAAAATGGAAACGAAAAATAAGTGGGGTCTCATGCTATTTTCAGAAGAAAAAAAAGGGACAAACGTTATAAAAAATTCAGTGCAATAATCAAGCTTTTCCCCTAGAAGGAGAAAGAGAAAAGGAATGTTCCATTTCTTCATAGGGGAAAAACATAGGAAAGGGAAAGATAAACAGAATGAATCATTTTCTTATAGGGAAAAAGCCTGATATTGACACTGCCTTTTTAACGTTTGTCATTTTTTTTCTTCTGAAAATAGCATGCGATCCCACTTATTTTACGTTTCCATTTTCTTGTACATATGTTCAACTACTACCTGATATATTTTGTTATATTCAACTGTGGTGCTGTTTTGAGATAGGACTAATTCAAAAGTTTCAGATTTTGAAACTTTTGAATATTTAACAGATTATATCTGCTAACAGCATCGATATCCCGGTAAAGTTCCATATTACTTAGGTTGTCCTAATAGAAAACTCTCATATTCTATAAGAAAAATTTTGAGATACTATTGCTTAACCAAGATAATAAGTGCAGAAAACGGACAAAAACGTCATTTTGATTGCATTTTGTGGCAACATAACAGCGAAAATTAACAATGCCCCATGAAACCAAGTAAATTTTACTAAGCATGTAGTGTTATACTAACAGAATATGCCAAAAGAATTTTGGGATGTTGTTGCTTTCATGATATATAAAAATCCAAACATCCCCGGCATTTCAATTTTCATGAAAAAAGAGATTCATGATCTTGAACTTTGACATTTTCTACAGGAAACAGGAAAAATTTTCAGGGCTTCAAAGTTGCACAGTATTCATTAAATATGATCTACTTCAACATAAAAAAAATCAAGCCAATTAAAAAATAAAACTATCAAAATATCCCTTTTTTGTCTGAATTTCAAAATAATGGCTCTTAATCTCAGAAAAAAAACAAAGGTTTACAGTACAGTACAATAACACAAGTATAAGGATAAAAACATCCAAAATATATACATTACATTTCATTCATTCTTAAAGGCATTGACTATTGACAGAGATTACAACACTGCTATCATTGATACTGCTTTATTTAAACTACATCATCTCCGTTCCTCATGTTCGCCTCAATCTTCCTTCTATTTCCAATTTTAGTTTCTTTTAACTTACTTTTATAAATACAATATTCGCAATCGTAAAATTTTTAAACAATACGACTTTAAAATAATTTGTACCCTTATCAAAAAACTTACTCTCTCCAAACTGAAAAACACTATTGGGATATCTAATTCATCGGGTATTTATAACATTAATTGCCAGTGAGGCCTTTTCTTCACTGGAGACAACAAACGTGTTTTAAAATGTCGAATAAAAGTACAGGAGCAATATATTCATAAACAAGAAACTAACAAAACGGTCATTGGAAAACATTGATGAGAAATGAACCACACCTTTGACTTACACTGAGCTAAAATTATCTCTAAATTCGCTTCTATACTTGAACTTAATTTTCTTTAAGAATTCCATATCTATAAAAATCATAAAGATATTGTTAATTATGACTTCGCTATTGTCAGATTTTAGGAAATGTTACATAACAAATTCCCTTTCTACGATGGATACGTTTATTGACCAATGGAATTACAGGAAATGACACGAAACACCCAACAGGAAATCGTATAAGGAAAGAAATTTGTAATACGGAAAAACGTTAGTAGATATTAAGAAAAGGAATTTTTCATCTACATATAAGGACAAAATTTTGGATAGGCTTTTCCCGTTTTCGCGTTTCCAGTGCTAAATATACTTGCTATTGGGTATGGCTCGAATTTCCCTATTACACATTTCTAGATCAGATATGAAGGGTTTTGTCTCCAGGGACACTTCTCACCATTTCCTCCAACTCCAAGATCAAGGGCAAAACTGTTGCATTTTTTATTTAACCTTCAAAACTCTATAATTTTTTAAGTCTCACAAAGTAAATCTAATCTGGATTTGCATCTAAAGTACGAAAATGAAGAGCTCGTAGCCATTTAAGAGCCTTTGCTAGTCACGCGACGACATAATCGCCAATGAGATTGATACATATTTTACGATTTTGAAAAGTAAAAATGCGCCATAGCTCCAAGAATATTTAGCATTAAATGTCTTCGAAATTTCATGACTAAAAACATATCGAAAATGTTCTTTTGAGCGAGATTCGAAATTTATCTTAATTTTATTTATAAAAATAAGTACTTGGTAATCATTAGAATGAGCGTAACATACGCCTAATTTAGAAAGAGAAGGAACGGTAAAAATAAGTCAATGTTTGCTGACCATTTTAAAACAACATTAAAATTGAACATTTTAAAATATTACCTACTTTGAAACATAAATGAGGATGAAAAAGCAGAATAATCAAATCATCAGATTTAGATTCATCAGATTTAGAAAGATCAGAATTAATAGAAAGCTTGCTATATTTTTTAATAATCTATTTTTTTAAGGGTTACTATATTTTCTATAAAATAACAGGGTTCGTACGGGTCCTTGAATTTTCAGACTAAGAAATTCTTCGGTACCAGTTTCTTCTTATGGAAAATCTCTCCGTAAACAGGGCGAAATTTCGTCCATTTAAACTAGAACTATTTTTCTATAAAACAAAATACTGATGTTTGGCCTTGAAAATAACGATACCCGTACGAAACCTGCAGAAGTATCCAAACTTAAAAAAAAAAAAATAGAAACAGATTGTTTAAAAAATAAGTTCAATATTATGAAAAGAAGGTTCAGAACTGATCTTGAGAACGTAGTACACACATGTACTTCACACCGTCAAACATTGTTCTAATCCTACTCAAATCTAAATAAAAAGAGATTTAAAACAAATAGTATAAAGTTGGATTTTATAAAACCAATAGCTGGCTCATCCATCGTTGACCGGGCCCGCGATAATAGCTTTAAATATACTTCAAACTTGTATGAAATTATATTTTTAAATGATAAATTCGTGAAAAATTATTGATATTTAGTTGTAAAAGCGCTCGTAAGAAGACAGTTTCTTGTTTTTTCATGTAAAGTCATTTCATAGTTTAAAAAAAAAAAAATGTAAATGTTGTCTGAACACTTAGAAATGCCTATCGGTTATTACGATACAGATATAACGATTTTGTTGCAGCCCGTGAATATCTTGTGACTATCTGAAAATATCTTCTGGTAAAATAGTGATATCTAGTTGTAAAAAAAATACCTCTTTATCTCTTATTATTATTATTATTATTATTATTATTATTATTATTATTATTATTTTCGCGTCGGGTCCTTTAACACAAAAACAACAACAGCAAAAACAGTTCTTGTCGTCCGAACTTGCTGAAATTTTGATCGGTTATAAATGTAACTGTATCCAAATGTAACTTTTTGCTCAACCTAGTATGACGCTCAGACCTTTTATCATTATGCTATTAAAGTGTAGCTGTGTTGAAAATATTTTTGGACAACGTAAAACAACCGGTAAAATGAATTATGGTTTTGAAAATCATATTTCTGAACATACACTGTTAAAAATTTGCAATAAACTGGGCAATTGGCTGCAAATTTTTAACAGTGTAGTGAAAGATAACTGTAACCCAGTATGAACATATGTTCAACCTTTTGCCTTGCAGGGTACGTAATTTACTATCTTTTTTTTTTTTACTTAAATACACCATATTTTCATCAGCACCCATATTCCAGATGTAACTATCACTAATAAAACCCGTATAACTATCATGAAAAATATTATTTTAAAGTTGCGATTAATTTAGAGCGTTATTTAAGGTAAACATTTAGCATTTTATTAATATTTCTATTTGAAATATTCCATACTTGATCGCTTAGTAGCAAATAATGAGTATTTATATATAGCATTTTGGTACTTTTTTGTTATAGAGACTACCAATGATGAGTCACGAAGTGATAGAGATATATCGCGAAGATAGGCTGTCAAATTTTGCCAAATGGTTTGCACTTGTATAGAAACAGCACGTACTTATGTTATCGTCATATTGCTTTTACAATGATGTTCCAGCATAATTTTCATATATATATATATATATATATATGTGTGTGTGTGTGTGTTATATAATTATTAACTTATCTAAAGAATATTCTAAATTTTTCCTGTTAAAATATTATTATTTTAGTTTTATTTTATCCTTTCATAATATCTGATTGAAGTTACACGTCTTTATTTCATTTTAGCTTTGCGCTTGTAGCAATTTTTCCCTATTCAAAATCTACTTTCAAAATTTTCCCTTTTAATTTTTCCTTCGAGTTCTTTCTCGGTTTTTTGAGAGCATTGTTTTCGCACGCCAAAATAAAACCGTATCTCAAGAATTTTATCAAGATTTTCGTTTTTCTGTTTGGTTATTCACTTTGTCATAATGCAGATATTTGTATCCCTGTACTATCAATGTAAAACATTATGCGCTAACTCCGGAGAAGAACTTTACTTTCTGCTATCGTCTGTTAAAAAAATAACTCGACATCAGAAGAATGCCGTTCTGATTTTACGAAAATTCATCACTAACTTATTTTATAAAATGTTTTTACAATGTAATTTCAGTGTGCTCCATTCTTTTCCTTAATGAGTTTGTCAGTAAAGAAATTGATTTACAAGTATGTGATTCTTTTTTAGGGGAAAACACCTATGATTTTGATTTCTTGCTATTATTAATTTTATTTGCTCGGCCTAAACGGGTAATGACTGCTCTATTGTTGATTGATGGCTAATTTTAATGACGATACGTTGCTGCTTTTAAATATGCAATCTGAGAGCATAAATTCCTCATTAGCGTCAGTGAATATCTGATCGATGGAATGTACCAACCATAATTACTAGTTGTATCAGATTTGTCATTGTTGATCACGGGAATAAACTACTTCGGTAATCAAGTAATAATTGCACCTTGCTTAACCCTTTATCTACTGACGGTACTTATAAGTACTATTAAAATAACTTGTTATAAAATTCATTTAATACATCGATTAGTTGTACCATAGTTTAGAATGAGTTATAGATACATTACTTTATCTTGTTCCAAAAGCATTGTTGGTTACACAAAACAAAAATATTTTTTAAAAGATGACTTCTTTTGCCTGTGCATCTTTTCAGCTTTCTTGGCGTTGTCGGGGGGGGGGGGGGGGGAGGGGGGGATTTTTCAATTTTCAAATATTTCTATATTTCCATTGTAAGAACATTTTTTTATGTACATTTCCTAACTCAACAAAATACTAAGAAAAATATTTAAAATAAAAGATTTGACAGGGGTTATAAATATTGCACAAAATCCCTATAAATTCAAATTTAATTAATCCTTCTAAAATCCTTCTAAAATTTATTAAATGATTATGTAAATCTTCTAATGTAGTTTAAACAATTCACGAAAATAGCTTTAGAAGATAAAATTTTCATGAATTCATAATTTAGTGCATAAGGGGTTAAAATGGGTTCTCTACATTTACATCGCTCTTTAGTCGACAGCTGCAATACTCTAACACACGTACATGCATGTCATATCTTTTATTCTTTAAATTCCTGGATTATACTTATAACAGATATTGATGCACTCTCTGATTTATCTATTGGGATGCATGCAGTCTCATTTTTTCAAAAGCTCTTTTACCCAATAAACAACAATACGAAAAGGGCCATGAATTGAAACTGTGTCTTAGTTATGATAAAGCTATATGGAGATGCAACATAAAAAGTTCTAAAAAATAAAAAATAAAAATTTCCGTGTTGGAAATCGGTTTAGTTGTTCAACAGTACCGCTCATAACTGCTTTAAAGTTTATGTATTATTGAGCAGAGCAATTAATACACATAAAATGGTGGAAGAAACAACAATATAGGGGTGAAAATGCGACAGTTTATTGTTATAGTTATATGAGAGAAGTGTAAAAAAAAAATAAATAAATAAAAAAATAAATAAAATGTTGTTATTCTTGTGAAGCATTGTAAAAGATTCTTAAGAAACATTAGTATGAATTTGTTATAAAACATTGTAATCTATATTTTTTAGCATAAAATATTATATTATTTAATTCAGGGGTATTTTTTGTATATCTTTGTTACTCGTGCGCGCTTCTCGAGCTTCGTGATGACCTTGGCAAAATTGAGTGAAACTTCAAAATCGAAATTATAGGGGACGCTATAACAATAAATTAACAAAATTTTGATGTGATATGTTGCAAATTTAAAAATTGCTTGTGAAATCGCAAATATGATAAGAGTTATGCATAAATTTCTTGCCAAACTTTGCTGCTTTATAACCAAAGGTATTATAAATATTTATATAAAATTATTAATGCAAAAAAGTAATTTTGATTTAACTTTTATTAATATTTTTCTTCGTTAAATTACAATGTTTTGCATGTTTTGTAAATTTAGACATAGCACAATAAATATCTTATCTTACTTTCTGCAACATTTCCAGTATTCTCATAAAAATTCAGTAGCAAACATTCTAAGATTTGAGAAAAACTGCTTGCATATGTCAAAGAAACGAAAAAAAAGTTTTAACAAAAAACACACCGCATAAATGAATGAAAAAAAAAAGAGTTAAGATGATAAGGCTCTGCGTTTACGCGAAATTTATTTTAAAACCATCGGCGGGTGATTCCAAAATAGCTGCCGGATAAAAGAAAAAAGCAACGATTTCTAAAAAAAGAATTGTTTCGGTTTAGTTTAATCTTTTGTGATAAATATATGGCGGCAAAAAGATGTTACATAAAATTTTCATTTTGAAGCATCTAGTAAAATAATATTTTTACAATTCAAATCAGAGATAGAATCATTTTGCTATTTTTTCGATTAAAAAAAAAGATTCTGTAAAAAAATAAAGTAAAATAAAGTAATTAATGGATATGTTAAACTCTTTCTGAAAATTACAAAAGAGTACTTCAGAACACTAGAACAATTATTAAATAATGGTAACACAAATTGAGTATATTTTTTACATCGATAATCAAAATAATAACTCGTTCTTCAATTAACAAAAGAATACTTAAGAACTAGAGAAACGCAATTAAATATTGTTATTATATTACATAGAGTATCATTTTTAACATGATATACCTTATTTGTTCATTGAATAACAGTTTAATAATTGACAATTAATATTGATTAATAATACTTTAGGCGTTAGACCATTTATCACAACCAAC
This sequence comes from Maratus speciosus, assembly GCA_963932465.1. Lineage (NCBI taxonomy): Eukaryota > Metazoa > Arthropoda > Arachnida > Araneae > Salticidae > Maratus > Maratus speciosus. Next base: position 383,295,499 of record OZ010789.1, read on the forward strand.
ATATTACAATGATTGTCTCTCATTTTTGTTATTATTTTTTTAACTCCGACTACAAAAAAGGAGGGTCACAAAAGTTTTTCATTAAAGAAGAGGAAAAAATACATCCAGCTTTTTTTCTCTTTTTTAAAATGTTGGAAGTAATAAGGATAACTAAAGCATAAGGCTACTAAATAATGACATTATTTGTACGAAGGGGTATCAATAAGTTTTTGCCCTCGCATAGAAATAATTGAGTAAAATTTATGAAATTGCTACATTGTATGAGTCCTTTTCTATATAGTCAACGTGCTCAGTAACACAGGATGTATTCCAGGAGGTGCGATAATAGATCCAAAGGGAGGCATTTTTCTAACTTTTAACGACCCCCACATGTGACATATTTTTGGAAAGGCCTGTAACCACTTATACATGTTATGCATATCCTTAGCCCCTCCCCTCAATTTGCCCTCCGGTGGGGCACTTTTCTGGATTTTGCTGAAACCATTCATGGACCCCGTGAGGCAAATTTGGAAGGAGGGTCTCAGGGGGGGGGGGGGGTGCACAACATGAATGAATGGTCACGGGCCTTTCTAACAATATGTCACGTATGGGCGTCGGAAAAAATTAGAAAAATTCCCCCCTTTTGATATACTATCGTACCTCCTGGAATACATCCTCAAACCCATTTTTGAAATAACATTTGCAGAAATGTGTTACTGTTCACGGTGACTATATAGAAAAGGACTAATACAATGTAGCAATTTCATAAATTTTACCCAATTATTTCTATGTGAGGGCAAAAACTTATTGATACCCCCTCGTATATGTAGTCTTTCATAATAATAATGTTATCTAATGATATTATTTTCACATTGTTAAAAGGGGAAGTAGAAAAAAAAAGCTTTTATAAAAAAGTAAATATTTTTCAATATCTAGCAGTTGATCGGAAACATTAACAGTAACGGTATTTAGTTTAATTAACTGGTGAAAATGTCAGAAATTTCAGCGCATGTTTTTAAGTATGGTTTTAATTTCTACTTTAAAACTAAAAAATCATCGTGCCCCTTCACAGTAAATATTTCCCAGAGTGAATTCAATATGTAAAAATTTAGATTAGAAAAACCTTTTTTTGCTAGGCGCAAACCTTAAGATGCCACAAGTTAAATTTCAGGTGGCTTTTCTACAATTCCCCCACTCTTGTGTCTATTATTTAAAAGACAAGGCTGTTTTTTAGTCATCTGCCGTGAACATTCCACTGAATCAATTTTACTAATTATTTTTTAAAATGAAAGTTGTTCATTTGTAGATCTGCCCGCAACTAGCTATTTTTTAAAGATATTCCAATTTTTATTTTTTAATTTTAAAAACTTTTCATGACAATTATTCAAAATGGTGGCAATTGAATAACTTCCATTGTTGTAGAGAAAGGTGAAGTAATGGGGTTTATTTACCTCTATTACCGACTGCCAAGAAAGGTTATGTGTTTCATGGGTATCTGGGTATGTGGATTTCTTTATGCCCTCAAAACATACCAACGGCTGGATGGATTTGAATGAATGAGGTCTCTATCAATTCGTCTTAATCGTCCGATGGTTATAGGCTTGATTTTGTTTTTATAAATTCAAAATGGCGACCGTAAAATCCAAAAGGGCGGTATAGACGAAAAAACATTTTTACGCACCCTATTGAGTGACATATCATTGGATAGATCTTTCAAAATGAAGGCGATATTTCATTGACTATTTTACAATCAGAAGCTCCGTTTAAATATTACATAACCTGGAAGTTGTGTAGATAGGATCTCTAGCTTTACTGCAACTCTAACCTTCATAGACATCTATAGGTCTCATCAAAACAGTGTTTATAGATAGGAACTAACAATTAAACACAATTTAAAAGTCATCAATACAAGTAAATAAAAAAAAATAGGTAAGTAATATAAAAAATAGTTTCACATTGATGATAAATAATTAATTAGTTCGCTTTTTACGCAGTCGGGCTTTTTGGTTTTTTTTAATTTAATTTGCTTTATTCATTATATGCTTATTGACGCCATTTTCATATTACAATTAAAATTAACTTTTTAAACAAACTTTTCAATATCTTTTCATTCCGTTGATACTGAATTTGAGACGCTAGGGACATAAGATTTCCGTGTGTGAAAACGACGTCATTAATTCTATTTGAGAAAACTAAGAATAAAAGACACAATTTTCTGTAATTTGTACTCCAAGGTAGTGAGTACAAAGGTAGTGCACACTCTAGAGTGCAAATATATTTACATGCAAATCTATAGTTGACAAACGTAACTTTAAGATTGGAAATTCAGTAATCAAATTCAGTATCAACGGAATGAAAAAATATTGAAAAGTTTGTTTTAAAATGTAATTATTTATTAATAACGTATCGCGCGTTAAAATATATTTAAAAGGGAACACTGATATGAGAGGCCCATACATAAATTTTGAGACGCTGAAAATGCCGTTAAGTTTAGATTTCACGAGAGAATAAATTCTATGATTGCGCCAAAGTGAAATCAAGCATAAGAGCGAGGCTTCCGAGATCTAGACGGATAAGAGCACCAATTAATAACTTCATCCTAATTATTTTGATTATATTTTACTGATTACATATTCGAGTAACGTTTATTTTTTCAATAACTAGAACAGTTGAAATTTTATGAAAAGAGCATTTTGGTAACTTCAGGATAAAATAATATTTCTTTTGAGAGTTATGCTAACCACTGTAAGAGGAATATTTTGTTGTAATTAATTTTGTACGGTTATTATGAATCAATGTAACCGTTCCTTTTTAAACAATTTCTTTGATCGAAATTCGACGGGTTCCACCTCGTTTATTTATTAATTGAAGACGGAACTAGCTACAATCATGAACACTTTACTGAAACTGAATATTTTACTGGAACTCCTAGAAGTAAGTACCTTTTATTGCATTCGTTTTGAGTATCCATTCGATATAAAACTAATGATTGATGTTTTTGTTTTGTTGTTGTTGTTGTTTTTGTTGTTAGTGTTTAATTCCTTTCCGGCTATAAATTTTGATTTTGAACATAGAAATTATTATATCACGCATTTCTATTCTTTTTAATTGCATAATATGAATATTTATCTTTAAAAAGTACAAAAACATAGCCTTCAACCCAAATTTAACTTACATATGACAAAATAAAATAAAACAAATTAAAACGTAGCAGACGATATTTTTCATTTTAACCCTTAAATGCCTGGTGTTGCTTTTCGGGAATATACCCAATTTAGGTTCTAAAATACTATTAGAATGATATTGAAGCTATAATGCCTAATGTTGCCAATAAAATACATTCTGAAAATATTATTAAACTGATTTTCAACATGTAGATAGAAACACTTGTGCTGTTTAAGAATAAAGATTAATTTATTTTTTCAATTGTTGCTACTTGTTCTTTTTGTTTTGTTTGGAAGCTTGCGAAATACCCTATTTTGACCTGCAGTGAGCAAGTAAAATTTATTTCTTATTATAGTTCTTAAAATTCTTGTGTGTTTAATATTATAGAATTTTATCAAGGGAAATTATTTTTTCAATTAAACATCAGTATTGCCGATTAGTAACAAACTGTTTTTTAGCCGTAAACTATACTTAAAAGAAAATATGATTTTTTTAAGTATTTTTCCCATGATTTATTTAAAAAATGAAAACCGAAAAACATTATTACAATGATTTTTGAAAAATCAGGCATTTAAGTGTTAAATAATTACCTGTTGACAAAAATTTTTATTCCTCAATTTAAAACGGAAAGATCATATAAAAAATTAGATGACATTTATTTTACTCTTTTTTTTTCTCTCAAATAATAATGAAAAAGAATTACAGTAAACTCTCTGTAAGGCGGACTTTGGGAAAGACGGAAATCTGTCTAACTTGGAAAGATTTTCAAGTCCTGCGAATCCATACACATAGAGTAAAATTTATCTAATGTGGAATATCGTCTACTGCGGTAATTTTTCTTGGTCCCAATCGATTCCGCCTTATACAGAGTTTACTCTACATGTTTAAATTTCTTTTATTTATTTTGTTTAGCGCCCATTAGAATTTCCTTACCAAACTAATTTTTGTATATTATTCAAAAATTTCCTAAAAAATATCCATTTCAAATTTAATTTTGAAATAAATAATTCTATCTACACATCAACTTCATAATAACTTTTATTCGTATAAACAATTTACAATTAATTAACGTACTAAACTAATTTTATGTCAATTATGTAACTTTTTACTTTTATCACGTTGAACATGTAAATTAAAAATTATAATAAAATTGGCACTGGGTCCATAACTTCCTTTAAAAAAATAAAACTTATTAAAATAGGAGTTTTTTTTTTTTTTTTTTTTTTTTTTTTGTACGTGTTTAACAAGATATATGCAGATTTGTGCAGAGGATTTGTACTTACTTAAGGAATTTTACCTGAGCCTTGTTTATAATCAGTGTTTCGATTGTATATCTATGTACTGGTTTTAAAAAGTTGTATGATAAAACTGTTGTTCTTTTTTACACTTTTGTAAATGAATAATGGTTTTAAAAAGTTGTATGATAAAACTGTTGTTCTTTTTTACACTTTTGTAAATGAATAACGATTATTTTGCCAAAATATAAAGTATAAGTCCGTCTGGAAAATAGGCAATATTTTTACGTACCATAATTTTCTTTTAAATGATTAATCATGTTTAAAATATTCTTTAATAATGTGTAGACAATTGGTAATTCGCAACCATATATCCTAAATTTCCTGTTCATTTTTTTCTTTCAAAATTTCATGAAAATTTTAGCCACTGTAAAAAGTATTTGATTAAACATTATACATCATTTGTTCGAAAAGTAAAAGTCCAGAATTACGAATAACTAAGCACCCGAAAGCATAATGATATGCAATCCATGAAATAATTCAAAATTAGTCTTAGATGAAAAACATAAGAAAATAGCTTCACTAAACTTGAGCCATAACTTGACACTAAACTTGACCACTAAACATTCACAACATTAAATAAACTTGAACTATTGTCACAATAACATATTTTCAAGTAACTTTATATAGTGCGTAATTAAAATAACATATTAATGTTAAAAATTTTCGAAATGACTCGGAACATATCAAAGCAGCGGGGAAATAAAAGACTTTTCTTGCGTTTACAAAAAAAGTATCTAACCTAGGGATGGCTAACCAGTGGCATGCTTCCCACAATGTAGCACGGCGGAGTTTTAACAGTGGCACGTAAAGACTTATTGTTAAAAAATGAAAAAAATAACAGGCAGGAATCCAGATAGAAATGTTCCTTGTTAACTGCCCAAAGTTAATTTTCGCAATAAACTTAAACGCAGTATCTACATTAATCTAATAAGCATTTGAAATTCCGAATCAAAAAACATTAATAGCGCTGCAGTGAATTCCATCTAAAAATATACAGGCACTCTATTCCACAAATCCTCCGTTTCGTCTGATTTCACAGATTTCTTCTTCCGCACTCTTGAGTCAGCGAACAACAAACGGAAGAATCAGTTTTTCCAGATGCAGAGATTGGCAACAGTACTTCAGCGGGAAGCTAGTAGAACTGCCGAGCAAAATGATAAGGTTTTTTTTTAAACTGTTTTTAGATTGTAGCGTCAAACGTAGTTGTTTTAAAACTTTTATTTTCACTACGTCCATGAGTAAACCTTCGACATCGATACGAAAATATGAAGAGGATATTGTAATTCATGATTTAAAAAGTGTCTGGAAGAACAATATTAGTTTTCGAATCAAAATACTTCCAAGCCTGTTTGTTTGATATGTAAAACTTGTGTAACAGTGCAGGAAAAATTTAATCTGGATCGATATTTCATACACTGTTAAAAATCTACAGCTTTAGCTGCATAGCCACTCCACCGCTTTTCTAGAAAACAGTTACTTCACTATACTCGGGGAGCATTCTCATTGGTTAAAATAGAGATATTCTTTAAAAAGGCGTTGGAGTGATTATGAAGCTAAAGCTGCAGATTTTTAACAGGGTAGTGATTTCAACAGCAAATTACCATTAAAATTACCTTTAGCTGGCCAACAATCCGTGTTCCAGAAGAGAAATGACGAAATGGAAAGTATGGTTGAGGCTTCATATGAACTTTCTCTGTTATTAGTCCGCAAGGAAAAAAATCTATTTTGACGGAGAGGAGGTAATAAAAAATAGCCTTTTAATATTTGCCCAAAATATCGGCGATAAAAATGTCAAAAATATGGTTGATAAAATAGCCTTGTCTAGAAATACCATCGTGCGTCACCTAGATGACATGGGTCAGGATGTTGGCACACAAATTGTCTCTGGACTATAATAGTGCAAATATTTTTCAGCAACTTTGGATGAAAGCTGTGACATCACAGACAGTGAGCAGTTAAGCATATTTGTGCGTTACGTGAACGATAATTTTGATATTGTGGAAGAACTTCTTGATTTGCGCCAATTAGTTTTTACTACAGGTGAGGACATTTTTAAAGAACTTAAAAATGTAATTGAAGTTAACAAAGTAGAGTGGAAAAAATTAGATAGTGTTTGCACAGATGGAGTACCTTGCATGACTGTCCGGATAAAAGGATTTGTTATATTGCTTGAAAATTATTTGGGAAGAAAAGTTTTAAAGTATCAATGTATTATCCATCAAGAAGATCTTTGTGCCAAGGACTTAAAGCTATCTTCTGTGTTTGCCCCTGTAGTGTGCTGTATCAACAAAATACGAGCTCGAGCTCTGAATCGACGACAATTTCGTGAGCTTTTCCCGGAAGAAACTGAAGAGAATGGCGAGTTAAGCTGCTATCAGATTCACCAACTTTTCTAGCAATGTATGAGCCAACACTTTATTTCCTCCAACTTTTTGCGAAATATTGTATCAACACCCAGTGTGATAGCAAACAGCAATATCTCCAACTTTTTATCCTCAGCTCTAAAAAAGTCTGTGCCAGCCGAGACTTTTCCTCCCAACTTTCAACATTTCATCCAATCAGAGATAAAAAATTGATACGAATAGGTGATAAATATTAACGGCTGGTACTAGTAGTACTGGTTTTCCTCCAACTCTAACAATGACAATTGTAACCTTTTTCTCCCTTTGAACGGAAAAAAATTGGGGTTAAAGTCGGGTGAAAAGTTGGTTGCTCGAAAAGTTTGTGAATCTGATAGCAGCTTTAGTCCTTCGTTGTAGTGTGCGCAGGCTTACCAAAGAAAGTGCACTCGCCAGATTAATAGAAAGAGTGTGTTTTAAAATATCTGGAAGAAAACAATGAACTACCTAGTGAGTGGTTGCTACACAAGAATGAAGATTGGCTATGGGATTTAGCCATTCTCAGCGATACACTGTAAAAAAAATTCCGCAACGTTCCTGGGAAAAAATGGGCAGCTGAGTTGCCCATTATTTCCAAGAAACATTTCTTGAAAATGACTGGAACTTTACTGTATATGTGTATAACTTTCTACAGAAATGCCAGTAAGTTTCCTGCGAAATACCGGGAATATTTCTGTTGACAGCAAAACATTACTGACATTTCACAGCACGCGGGATCCGCAGACGATTTTTACATTTCCAGTTGACAATTTTCGCTTTATTATCATTATTTGTTAGAATGAAAAAATATTCTGAAATTGACATCAAAATTATTATTTATAATTTACACGAAAAAATAAATTTTCAGTTAAAATTCAATAAAGTAAATATATATATAATATATTGTTTCTGAACTTTGCTTAAAATATATAAATGTAAATAATAATTAGAAAAAAAATCTAGACATAAAACATTTTGGATTTTCGTTAGTAATTATGTTAGTTTACAAGTTAGATAAAATACATATAAATTTTCATGAAAAAAAAAGCCTAAACGTAATTGTATATTTTTTCCGAAAAAAAAAATTCAAATTTGCAGCAATTCAAAGTGTCAAATATATATCAAATTTAAATCAAATTGTAATAAAGTGTTAAAATATAAAATTAATTAAAAAAGAAAAAAAAAAGTCCAGAGGTAGCATCGAACTCGGGCCATACGGGTGGCGCGCGAGCTTTCTGCGTGCACACCACGAAAGACACGTTGAGAGCTGCAAACTAATGGGTATTTGAAACGTATGCTAAACCTCCGCATCTAATTTCTGAAAATCTAAGTCCCATTTGAAGAAATCCTTTCACAAGAATAATTAGAGATAAGAACTCTAAAACATACTTTAAATTAATCAAAATCGGTGAGAATCATGTTTGATGGTCCCCTGGTTAATGGAGATCCAAATAATAGGTGTATTTTTTTTACACGGTCTGCTCCTTAAACATTCCACAGACAAGTACGAGAAATAATCTCTTAGCGATGTCACGGAGGTATTGTATTTTCATCTGAATTGTCTTGACAATAGAGACGTAAAGGATTATGTCGTCTATTGATTTATTTGCATTCCATATTGATTTTTTTACATTCATTTAAGGAATTCTTTTTCGACACTCGCGCGCGAGCAACGGATTATAGCAAAAAAAATAATAAATGGCGGCCGCAGCGTTTTGCTGTTTCCAACTTTTTTTCAGGAACGTTTCAGATAAGAAAACCAGAATTTCAGAGGAAAGAGCTAAATTATTCTGAAAATCTGAGAAAAGGCGAAACGTTCCTGGATTTTACATGGAACGTTACCATTTTTTTTACAGTGTATTATTGGACATTTAAATAATTTAAATTTAAGATTACAGGTAAAAGATTGTATTTTTCTTGCACTAGTTGATCGTTTTTCTTGTTTTATGAACAAACTTTTGCTTTTTTTTTCTGGATTTTGGAGAAAAAAGATTAACGCATTTCACATTAATGCAAGAACTGGCTACCAAAGTCAATAATGCTCCGAACTATGATAGATTTAAAAATTTAATATCCATTTTTCAGGATTCATTCAGTGCTAGGTTTGATAATTTTCAAGGTGATAAAAAAAATCTGGTTCTTTTCACAAATCCTTTTTCAATTTCTCTGCAAGAAGTTAATCGTTATCCACCAGAAATCCAAATCGAAATTATTGACCTACAGCACCATACTATACTGATAAACAAATATAAGAAGCTTATTTTAGCTGCAAGTGATCCAAATTATATTGAATATTGGAAATTTGTACCAGCAAACAGTTTTCCAAATTTGCATGATTTGGCTGTCAGATATTGTTATAGGTTTGGATCAACATATGTTTGTGAAAAATTTTTCTATTATGAACATAATAAAATCAAAATATCGATCAAGATAAACTGATATGCACTTAAAAGACCTAATTTTGTTAGCATCTTTAAAAAATAATCCTAATATAGATGACATCTTAAAAAAGCTAAAAATTCAAAAACCACATAAATAAGTAAGTACTGACTGTTTGTTTAATAATTATTCAGAATTAAATGTTTCAAGTTATTCATTTTTATTTTTTACATAATCTGACAGAACCTTTAAAAATGTTTATTAACAATAATATTTAAGTTTAAACTTTTGTTTTACTTATTATATTGTTTTTTTAAATCTCCACTGCTCAGACTTACAGGAAAAAATGTGCTATTTGCGTAAAAATCACGTAATCGGCCTATAAATAGCATGTTTTTGCCTTTTTATATTTTTTAGTATTTCGGAAAAATTGTAAGTGGCTCATATAATTTATTTCTTCAGATAGTTGCACTCTTCCCAAAACGGTTGGCCACCCATGATCTAACCCGTGGAGAGCGATTTCATGTGAGACAAGGTAAGGTAATGTTTATACATGTTCTTATATATATTTTTACTTTCTTCCATCTTTACAAGAAGAAAGTATTGGATTCATGAAAATTTTCGAATTCCGGTTTTCGACGGATTTACACGTTTTAGGGGTCAGAGATTCCAAAAAACATGTTTTTACAAAATGTCTGTGTGTGACTCTGTGAGTCTGTCTGTCTGTCTGTATGTCTGTCTGTGTGTATGTGACACAAACTTTGTGGGCGCTCTATCTCAAGAACTAATGCACGGAATTTAATAAAAATTTATATTCAGTGAGTCCCTAATACAAATTGATGCTGATTAGTTTTTGGTGTAAATCGCTCAACAGGTGGCGCTGCTATGCTGCATTTTTCACGATTTTCGCAATAGCTCTATCTCACGAACTAATGCACGGATTTTGATCAAACTTCAGATTTTGTTAGTCCTTGATATGAATTGATGCTGGTTACGTTTTGGTGTAAATCGCCCACCAGGTAGCGCTGTTATGATGAATTTTGCAGGATTTACACGATTTCCCCAATAGCTCTATTTTAAGAACTAACGCACAGATTTTCACCAAACTTCAGATACGATTAGTACTTTACATGTCTTGCTACTGATTATGTGTTGGTGTAAATCGCCCAACAGGTGGCGCTTCTGTGCTGACTTTTACACGATTGCCTCAGTAGCTCTATCTCAAAAACTAATGCACGAATTTTCATCTAACTTCAGATTTAGTTGTATGTTGACACAAGTTGTTGTTAATTAGGTTTTGGTGTTAATCACCCAATAGGTGGCGCTGCTATGCAGCAATTTTCACGATTTTCGCTATAGCTCTATCTCAAAAACTAATGCACGGATTTTCTCCAAACTTCAGATTCAGTCAGACGTTGACATAAATTGTTGTTGATTAGGATTTGGTATAAATCACCCAATAGGTGGCGCTGCTAGGCAGCATTTTGCTGGATTTAGACGATTTCAGCGATAGTCATATCTCAAGAACTAATGCACGGAATTTGCCATTTAATTTTGGCACTATGATAGCGAATTTTGAAGTATTAACATGTATGAGATAGAAGAAAGTTTTGGGATTGGTACATCCGACTAGTTTAATTTGTACATTATTAAAATATATATTTTTTAAATGCCATAGGTTAAGAGCAGAACACACTTATCTTCCAGTAAATGCATTCTACGCACACTTCTTGTGTATCCGTTGTTTCTTGCTCTAATAACTGAAACTGCTCGATTTGCTCAATGATTTAAAAATAAATTACAAATCAAAAGGAATCAAAATTTCTTTTTTCAACATTTTCTTTTTTAAACTTTTTTTAAACTTAACAACTTTCTTTAAATTTGGTAACATTTATTCAAGTTTAACATATAGTCTGAGATAATTCATATATATATATATATATTTTTTTTTTTTTTTTTGTATATGTTAATTTTGTATATGTTCGAAAGCGCAGACACTTTTACTACACAACGAAAGGAATGGAAAAGCTTTTCCAGGCTGTTTTGTCAGTAGAATCAGATACTTCGTTTCTGGTAAACGCAGATAAGTAATACCAGTCGGCAAATGCAATATGTGCAATTCATTGCATGGATTTGATTACAATTCAATGCATTGAAAGAAAGATGCATTTAATGTATTGATGAATAATATTTTGTTATCTTGAAATTTTACCGCACTACAGGTTTCAATGAAAGGTATTTTAATTTTTATATTTTATCCGCAGATGAGCAAAGCCGCGTGATTATACAGAACAGTTTCCTTTTTTATTCAAAATCATTGCTTGCTATCTACGAGCGCAAAATATGTATTTATACTTATGAATTCATTAAAACTCCTTCACACAAATACACCAGCGAGCACCTGGTTGGTGACATCTGGTGCAAACAAGTGTATTTATACACACGGGCGCATACGTACCAGTGGCTGCCAGTGCCAAACTGTGGTGAAGCTTGATAAGTTAAGTGATATAAATAAGTCCCTAAAATGAAGCCAATTTGTGATTAGTTGATTCATATGACAAATTTTCCATTCAAGTTCAATATTTACGAAAACTGGGGATCTTCGATTATCAAGTTCCATATTTTAGTTTCTTGTTTTCAGGTAAAATTAGCTGCATTCTAATAACTAAGAATAAATTTTCGTGGTATACATTCAGTTTTAAATGGGCTATAATTTTGGTAATCTTGCATGTTTTGACTTCTTACTTTTTTACAGTATCTTGTACAAACTTATTAACTTTAATTGTCAACATCGTTTATTTTTTACGCCAAATCTTAGTGTGTAATTGGATTACAGAAAATTGTTTTCAGTACCTTTGAATTAAGTTGTTTCAAAATTCCAGCCACCCAGAATTAGAATCAACCTAGCCACACTAGATATAGCACTCTAATCCAGCCACCCTAGATATAGCAGACTGCTATATCTCAGCCATTTTTTAAGAATGCAGGCATACAAAAAAGGCTCCAGAATCCTTGTATGAAACTCGGGCATTTAACGGAAAAGAGTTTTACGATTTCTAATTTTTTTTCACCTTTTTAATTTGAAATCTTTAAGTGGCCGCCATATCGAAATAAGATGGCAGATGAAGTTGGCCAACGTTTTCGGTAGAGACCTTGGTAAGGCCTATTCATATGCTTAGTCATATCCATATCAGTTCATAAATCCAACTGCTATCGAGTAAAAAAAATCCGATATATATATACAGAGAGAGAGAGAGAGAAAAATAGAGGGGGGAGCTATACATATCTATAAATCAACATTTGGAAGGAGGGTGGTTTTGGGGTGTACGGCTGAGTACATGATCGGTCAGAATGTACGTAAATTTTCCTTAATTGCTTTCCTCCGGACAGCTGTAATAAGTAACCCACCGCTTTCTGTAATGGAAACTACCTAAAAGTTTTTCTCCGTTGGAATATTATTTTGAGAATCGATTTCATTATCGTGAAACTTCTATTAAAGGAAAAAAATTCAACAAAATTTCAGTTGTAATAGTACATAAAATTATTCTGTGAATTGTACAGCAATACACAAACTAAAGGTATATATAAATATTATACAGACATACAAACGATAAATACAGTAAACCCAACTGGAGTGAAAAATTAGCCAGAGCCAGGAATCGAACCTGGAACCACAGTATACATTTGGTTTATTGTATTTATTGTTTGAATGTCTGTATAATATTTATACAGTGTGTCCACGTATAACCTGACCGTCCTTTATTTTCGCAACCGTTGAAACTAGACGCATACTTCCAATTACAAAAATGGTTTAAATAAGGTACAGAATTATTTTTAAAGCGATTTGGGTCAAGCAAAACATTTATTAAAAAATTACGAAATTTAAATTTTTATACGGTCCCCCGGTCCTATAAGTGATATTTAGTAAAAATTTACTGTGACACTAACAAGTAAGACAGGAAAAGCCCCATTCATCTAACATTGAAATTGACCGAGTTATGAAACTTTGAAATGCATGACTTATATCACTTTTTTGCATATCAAAACAGATGATTTCGACCATGCTTTCAGGGTCGTATATAAAGAACTTAAACTTATTTCAAGATATCTGCGTTTGAAAGAAATCGTACAACTATTACGATTGAATTAACTTTATTAGTTAAGTTTCAGATTAGTTAAAATAACCGTATTTTAACATATGTTGTATTTTGTAAGGATTTGAGGCTATGATTTCTTTTAACAAAAATTATGTTATTTTCATAAGGTTTTATTTAACTTGCAACGATCGTCTTTCCAGTTTAAAATTTGTACTCGAACTTTAACTGACTTTCAAACGTCCGATCGAAGTTAAAATTTTACATACTGACTTAAATCCGATTACAATAATTTTATTATGATTTTCGACGCTTGACATACTTATATTAGAGAATAACACAAAAAAAATTCGGATAGATTACCGTCAACAAGTTTAAGAAATGGTTTTATATTCGATAACATAAACTTGCGATGGCTGTGTTTTTTAACATTTATAATTACTTTTATGTCTTTTTTAACGCTAAATAAAAAAAATCACCTTCACTTTTAACCATCTTGTCAGAATTTTTCGCAAATCGTAAATTTCAAGGATAAAAAATAGCAAAAAATCTGATACTATAAAATAGATATAAGACTTTTTTATTCAGTTTAATTTTATTTAATTCAATAATTTATTCAATTTTGTGGCTTATATTGGGTTTCTTACAGCTAAACAGCTCAGGGGTCCGATGAGGTTGGGAGGGGAGGATGGATCAATTTTAACTTTGAGCTTTTTAACTTTGAAGTTTGCGATTTGAGAAAAATCCTGACGTGATGGTTTAAAATGAAGGTCATTTTCGGATTCAGCTCTGAAAAATACATGTGAATCAATTTTCAAAAGCTAAAAAACATGACACAACCCAAAATTTGAAAGACGGTGTAATCTAACAGCATTTTAAAATATGTATCATTTTTGTAAAGAATTGAGGCTGTTGTTCCTCATCCTTTTATTTAACAAATATTCTGTTATTCTTATCCTCTTATATGTTCTGTACAAATTGTATATTTTGCACTAATATGTCAGAATGATTAAGGATTTCAAATTTATATTGCAATGCTAATTTTACTCTCAACCATTTCCTTAATATATCTGACGAAATTATATTTCTACTAAATTTGTGAATGACCCTTAATTTGCAGCAAAAAAATATGCTCCAACTTCAAACAGCTATTACTCGGTCAATTTTAATCGTATAATAACGGGACTTTTTTTGCCTTACTTGTCAGTGTAACAGAAAAATTTTACTAATTATAACTTATAGGACCGTGGGACCGTATAAAAATTTAGATTTTGTAATTCTTCGCTAAATTGTTTTTTCGCTTCAAACTTTTTCTATCTTAACTCTGTACCTAATTTTGACCATTTTTGTAACTGGAAGTATGCATCTAGGACCAACGGTTGCGAAAATAAAGGTCGGTCAGGTTATACGTGGACACACTGTATATACTTTTAACTGTTGAATGCAGGCGCTATTTATGTGTGTATGTGTGTTTTAATGTACTATATTGTAGTATGTGAGTCTTAAGAATACATAAACTAATTCAGCCCGATATTTATATTTGTATAGTATAGAAGGAAAATAAAAATATTATTTAAAACAATTCTTTGTTGAACAAATTCTTCCTCTTAATTGCACCACTCTTGATTGAAAACAACATATATCGGAATCGAGAATAATTAATGCGGAAAGCTTTGCCATTTGCATATTACTTTCAGCGCCCATTTCATTATTGCAAAGGGAATGTTAATGAAAAAGATTTCAATAAAATTTCATCCATTATAATGCAAAACTATTAAGTAAAATACTAAAGAATCACTGCATAAATTATTCTAAAGTAATACATGTCACGAGAATAACCATTGATAAACATAATCAATGAATTTTATAAAAACGTTTTAAACAATAAAATGTTCATTTTCTGATATTTAATTCAAACATAAAAATAGAAGGAAAGTTGAATCCAGATATAGTTTCTAAACCATTCTTTGTGCAAAACATGCTTTAATATAATTGGCTACTGCAAAATACACATATTCAATTCGAAACTAATTAATTAGAAATAATGTTCCATTAGCATATGCCTTTGAGAGCCGATTTCATTACGACAAATACAAGAAAAAAAATTTCCATAGTCATTCAGTTTTTTTTTTTTTTTTGTTTTTTTTGTTTTTTTTTTTTTAAATAAATTACGTCTAATTTCTTGACTACAATTCATGCAGCTCAAAAAAAAAAAAAAAAAAAAAAAAAAAAAATCTTTTAAAATACGTAAGTTGGACGTGGTCCCCGATTATTGAAAATTCACTACTTTTATTTATGCTTGATAGAAAACGTGAATTGGTGAACTTATTTTCAAATTTATAGTTTTTGAATTGTTTCTTTTTTTAATATATGTTAATATATGGCAACACGAAATGAGAAAATCCTTATTTAAACAATCTTTCGAGATTTCTAAATTTCTCCTAATTTCTCAATGTATAATCGTAATTCAATTAACATTAAATTATTATATAATTTACTAGAAAATCACTTATTATCATTAGAATTTTAACTTTGGCATCAAAAACTATCATAATCCACATCATAACACATTTATCATAAAACTTTAGCATACTTTTAGAATGTATAACTTTAGTTTAATTAGACTAATAAACGGAAAGAATTATTCTTTATATGTACCATACTATTTATTTTTTATTTATATTTTCTTCTTTTTAGTGTTTAAAATGTTTCGTTTTTGCTGTTTCACAGCTAGCTCGCATATTTTGGCGAGCATGATTTGGCGAATACATGATTTGGCGCTCCATAGTTGTTGTAACTCGTAAACAGTTGCAAACATGAAGATTATTTTTCAATTTATCACCTGCGGCCAGTTAGTATGAAAATACATTAAAATTAATTTATCTTAAATTATAATCCGAGCAAATCTTGTGTGTATATGTGTTGTGTATGTAAATTTTAACTTAAAAATAGCTCTATCGATTTTGACTAAATTT
Source organism: Maratus speciosus (assembly GCA_963932465.1). Taxonomy (NCBI): domain Eukaryota; kingdom Metazoa; phylum Arthropoda; class Arachnida; order Araneae; family Salticidae; genus Maratus; species Maratus speciosus. Next base: position 383,311,767 of record OZ010789.1, read on the forward strand.
TGTATCCTACGGTTTTCAGGAAGGAGAAGACCATTGGGCAAGATTACATGTTCGAGAAAATTCTATTAGTGGGTCATTATGGGTTAGTGTCAAGCTAATTATATTTAAAAACAGCACAAACGATTTTGACTAAATTTTGTATCCTACCGTTTTGGATTACGAGCAGACCATTGGGCTAGGTCACATGTTTGAGAAAATTCGATTAGTGGATCATTTTGGGATCAGTACGGGTCAAGCTAATTTTATCTAAAAAACGGCTCTAATGATTTTGACTAAATTTTGTATCCTACCAATTTAGATTACTAAAAGACCATTGGGCTGGGTTACGTGTTCGAGAAATTTTTATTAGTGGGTAACTTTGGGTCACTACAGAGATCAATTTCAAGCTAATTTTATCTTAAAATCGGCTCAAACGATTGAGAAAATCTTGTAGTCTACAGTTTTGGATTATGAGAAGACCATTGGCATAAGTCACATGTTCGAGAAAATTTGATTAGTGGGTCATTTTGGGTCAATATGGGTCAGAGTCAAGCTAATTTTATCTAATAAATGGGTCTAACGATTTGAGTAAATTTTGTACCCTAGCATTTTGAGGTACTAGAAGACCATTTGACTGAGCCACATATTCGAGAAAATTTTATTAGTGTGTCATTTTGGGTCACTACATGTAAGGGTCAAGTTAATTTGAGCTAAAAACGGCTTTAAAGATTTTGACTAAATTTTACATTTTACCGATTTGGTTTGCGAGCAAACCATGGGTCTAAGTAACACGTTAGATAAAATTTGATAAGTGAGTCATTTTGGGTTCATTACCGGTGAAGCTAGTTTTATCTAAAAAACGACTCGAACTATTTTGATTAAAATTTGTGTCCTACCGTTTTAGATCATAAGAAGGCCGTTGGGCTAGGTCACATATTTGAGAAAATTCGATTAGTAGGTTATTTTGAGGTCACTACGGGTCAATGCATTTCAGTGGGAATAAAGGATGGAACAGTTATTAAAATTTTATATGGTTTGAGTAAACGAAAGCGCGAAGTTGCCAACAATTCGCCAAATTTGGTGATATATGACAAAATGTTGTCAACATTGGTGAGATTTTGGCGGAAAAATTTACTTGCCAAATTTTGACGACATTTAACGAAAATATTGGCTTTCAGAATCTGAAGAAATTTTCCAGAATTTCTCACTACATGATTCAACCAATCAGAGTTCATAGAATGTTCTTGAAAACAGTGACTTTGTTCCGTACAACGCATATCTGCTCAAGTAAGACAACTGTCACATAAACGTTCATTTTTTATAGAGTCGAATACAAAGCAATTTTCAACCGAGCTTATCTCGCTCTTCCCCGCTAATGAATTTATAATTAAGTTCTAAAAATATTAAAATGTTATATCGTCTTAACACACCTGTGTACATAATTTCTATAATTGTAGCATATCAGAAAGTGATTGTAAAATCGATTATAAAATTCCATCTGCAAATACAAAAACCAAGTTAAGTTAAGAGTACAGAATTCTTTATAAAATACAGAAAAATACAGAGTACATAATTATAAAATACAGAATTATTTCATAAATTTACTAAATAAAGTTTACTAAATAAATGATTTCAATAAAATATTTATAAGGAGAAAACTGTGATGTCGTTAATAAAAATATTTGTATTAATGAAATGTTTATTTCTTGATATTTTATTTAATCAGAAAAAAAGAGGAAAGTAAAATCTAAATATTACACCAGAGTGAATCTTTGTGGGACACATTCTTTCTTCTAATTTCATCATTCCTTACTTTAAACTACACTTGAACTAATTAATTCGTAAAGAAGTTATATTAGCATATTACTTTTAGAAACAACTTCATTACAGTTAAAATGCAGTTAAAGAAGACATTAGAATAAAATTTCAGCTCTTATAATACAGAATTATTATACAAATTATTATAGGATTACTAAATAAATAATTTCAATACAATACTTATAAGCATAAACGTACAATATCTTTAATGAAAATATTTGAAGTAATGAAACATTTACTTTTTGATATTTTATTCAATCAGAAAAAAAAGAGGAAAATAAAATCTAAATATTATTTCAAATAGATTCTTTGTAGAACACATTCTTCTTTTTAATTTCACCATTCCCTATTTTAAACTACACATCTTGAACTAATTAATTGGAAAAGACGTTACATTAGCATATTACTTTTAGCAAACAACTTCATAACAGTTAAAAGGCAGTTAAATGAAGAAATCTGAATAAACTTCCAGTTGTTCTAATACAGGATTATTACACAAAATTATTATAGGATTACTAAATAAACTATTTTAATACAATATTTATAAGCATAAAAGTACAGTCTTTAATAAGAATATTTGAAATAAGGAAATGTTTACTTTTTAATATTTTATTAAATCAGAAAGAAAAGAGGAAAGTAAAATGAAATATTATTTCAAATCAAATCCTTTTATGGTACATTTTTCCTTTCAATTTCATCACTCCCTACTACATGTACCTAAAATATACAACTTGAACTAATTAACTGGAAAAGAAGTTACATTAACATAATAGTTTTAGAAACTTAAATGCAGTTAAAAGGCAAGTAGGGGAAGAAATTTGAATAAAATTTAAATTGTTGCAATGCTGAACTTTTACATGAATAATTATAGATTTACTAAATAAATTATTTCTATATAATACTTATCACAAGAAAAATAAGTAAAATGTCTCCACATCAAGTAGGTTGAAATTTCGAAAAGTGAATTTCTCTATACTTTATTAATTTGAAAACTTTCATGTCTATAGATTCTAAACTATTATTTAAAAAAAAATGTTTGTGGAACATGTACTTCCTGTTAATTGGACCTTCCGAATTATACGCAAGACATTAGAATCGAGCCTAATTAATAGGAAAAGCTATTCCATTAACATTATTACTTTTAAAGTTGAATTGGTTACAGTTAAATGAGTGATAAAGGAAGTATTTTCAGTTGTTTTCTTAGAAACTTATTATGTAAGTCATTTTATAATTATTACATAAACAATTAAAGCATAATTCTGTTCATAAGATAAATTAAGTGCAGAATTTTCACATAAAATTGCTTAAAAATATGAAATTTTTTTAAAAAGTAAATTTTCTTTTAAATATTTGGAAACTGAATAAGAAAATAAACTAAGTTTTCTTTTAAAACTTCATTGAGAAGACTTACTTTTAATTCCACTTTTCCTTATAGCAAACAACTCATACTGAAATCGAGAATAATTAATGAGAAAAGTTTTCCCATTAACATATTACTTTCAGAGAAAATCTCATAACTCTGGAAGAAATATTAACAGAAGAGATTTCAATAAAATTTCAGCTTTTCTAATACAGAGTGTTTATGTAAATTATTATATAAAGGGGGACATCCGGACTTCCCGGATTACAAAACATGCAGCTTGGCGCACAGAACCGCCAGGGTAAAGAATATCAGTTGAAAACCATTTTTTATTATTAAAAACTGTAACTTTTTTTGCATTTATTATAATTTGTTTGATTGCTCACTAGCAGCACCAAAAAGCATTTATATAAGAAAAATATTAATTATATATTAAATGCATTTTCGAAATTTCTTAAATTGATGCTTTCGTTTAGCCTCATGTCAAGGACTAAAAGACGAAGATATCGGAAAATAGACGCAGATTTTTCTACAAACAGCAGCTTTTATGACTCCGTTTATATCTGTGTTTTAAGGCATAGTTCGATTATATAGCTCTTAAATTTGTGTTTTATTTATATATATTTTTTTTATTATTTATTGATGAAGTATTAATTTTGTTTTAGAATATTAGCTAGAAACAAATGTTGACCTCATTCATGTTGTTTTCAGTGCAAAAGGATTAATATTCCGTAATCGTGTTGCTCGTGATAAAGAGAGATTTAAAAAAATGCATGTCTGAAAATTATTTTTAAAACCATAAAAACCAGTAAATTGAGTTACAATTTTTAAACAAATTGCATATGAAAATACATTTCTCCCAACTCGACTGAGCCCTGATTGCCTATATAACTTCAGCGTTACTAGCGGACTTTTTTTTTTTTGCTTAATTATATATATATACTGCATATACTACTTCAGCAGGATACTTATCACGAAAAAATAAGTGTGATGTCTTTAACAAAAAAAAATTTAAGTAACGAAAAGTTTGTTTCTTGGCATTCACGTAAACCTCAAAAGAAATTAAATGTGGAACCTAAGTATAATTTAAAAACAATTATTCGCAGAATGCATGCTTCCTTTTAATTGCACAATTCACGATTGAAACTGCACATCCTGAAAACGAATTTATTAATTATAAAAGAAATACCATTAACATATTACTTTTATAGCCAACTTTATCATTGTAAAAAATGCTGTTATAGAAAGAAATTTCAGTAAATAGTTCTAATACAAAATTATTACATAAGTATAGCGTTATTTTAGAATTACTAAATAAACTAATACTTATCAGAAGAAAAATAAACAAAATATTTAAAATTTCGAAAAGTTAATTTCTTGATACGGTATTAAATAAGACAATTGCATGACAGCAGAATATAAATATTAGTTTTAAAAAACTCTACAACATATCTTTTCTGTTAATTGCACACTCCCTAATGCAAACAATACATATTACAATCTAGAACGATTAATAAGAAGAGTATTTGAATTAGCATATTACTTATTAGTTGAAATGATTACAGTCAAAGGACTAATAAAGAAAGATATTTCAAAAATGTTTCAATCATTTTGTTACTAATTTGTTATGAAAGTTTTTTAATATTGACTACATAAACGATTTCAGCATAATCCAGCTTGCATGAAAAATAAGTACTCTTCTCACAAAAATGTTTAAAATCGAGAAAAGTAAACCTTTTATTTTTTTTTCTATTTGAAAATCGAAGAAAATACTTAAATTTAAATTAAATTTAAATAAAAAGAATTTATTTTATTTTATTTTATTTAAAATTTCTTTAAGTAACATATTTTATTTTTACTTGCATTCCTAAGTGTATATGCACCAAGCTTAAAGCAAACAAAATACACAGAAATTGAGAATAATTAATGAGAAAAGTTGTTCCATTAGCATATTAGTTTCAGAGCCCGTGTCATTACTGTGAAAGATATATTAAAGAAAGCGATTTCAGTAAAATTTAAGCTGTTCTATTACAGAATTATCATGTAATTTATACATTTACTGCACCTACTGTTTCAGAGTAATACTTATCAAGGAAATGTAAGTATAGTGTCTTGTACTTAAAAAAACATTCTTTGATATAAGTTTGTTAATGTTTTATTTGTCATAAAATAGTAGAAAAGTAGGATCCAAATTTTATTTCAAAACAGTTATTTGTGGGACATAGCCTTCCTTTTAATTATACCATTCCTTACTGCAAACTACACATCTCGAAATCGAAACTAATTAATTAGAAATATTTTTTCATTAGCATTTTAATTTCAGATTCGCCTTTATTACTGTGAAACGGGTGTTAAAAGAAGAAATATCAATAACATTTTAGTCTGTTTAATACAAGTTTCTTATACATCATTACATAAACTATTTAAAATAATATTCGGGGGACCAGAAAGTAATGTCGTTTTTTCGCATGTTAATATTTTTTAGCATTTATCAGCTCACTGTGTACTTCATAGTCGTGTCAAAGACATTTTAAGGTTAAAGTGACCTGTTTACTTGTAAATAATTAACTCTTATTTTTTTTTCTTTGGCAGGTTTAGTTGAAATGGCAAGACAAATACCAGAAGAGGTACATATCCGGCATTGTATACTATTTGAGTTTCACAAGGGTAGTAACGCAACTGTTGCTGCCAAAAATATTTCGATGTTTATCCAAGCGCATTAGACGTTCATACATGCAAAAGGTGGTAGTCTAAGTTCAGATCCGGTAATTTTGATCTTTCCTACTCGTGTCAGTCAGGAAGACCAACAACTTTAGTCAATGAAGTGTTAAAGGTGGAATTGGAAGCAAATCCGTGTCAGACAATCGAAGAATTGTCAAACACTCTTAACTAACCTTGTTCGACCATCCAAGAACATTCGCAGGAGATTGGTAAAGTAAGCAGACCAGGTGTTTTGGTCCCGCATAATTTATCCGA